>OZ023066.1:13290000-15790000 GCA_963992785.1 Tenthredo livida | reverse complement strand
ATTATGACACACTGACTAGATCTCCTACTTGGTGTGTTGTAAGATTACCCATGCTTTGCAATAACGTATTTATCTGTTGCATCTTTCTTATTTCACTTCAATTGATAATATCAGCTCATACATATCTCAAATTGCATGTAACTATGGCACATTACTTATATATCATTGGTGTGCAGTTATGATAGTGATCCCTGCTGAAAAAAGTACCCAGAAGATGCGGATTGTGGTTCGGTCTTATAGATTAGAATAGATTCAGAAAAGAATGAAAATATACGATGAATATGGCTTCTGTATTCATTATTACACGTTTCGTTGATCGGACTATCTCTATCAGACTTTTCAAACAGGGATGCTAGAATGTTAATCAATGCCAGAAACATGTTGATATAAAAAGAAGAAAAGCTAATTACTTTTACCTCTGATAACATAGAAACTTTCAGATAAATCTGTTATCAGATAACAATTGTATAAATGAATTTATCTTGGGGTTCTTAGTTCCCCATGGAAAGTGTTCGATGTTAGTTGAAATTCACTAAATTTTTATCTCATAATTCACTGTGTATTCATATAAATGTTGCTATGATAAGTTTCGCAGTCACATTGAATGCAGAATATATATATTTCTGAATAATATGTTAGAATCGTCTCTTTAGTAGCAATGCTAATTCACTGTTAATACCAGACAGAATATATCACTGATCGATGCGACGATGAAGCTGAGTCATTTCTAAAGCAACAAAACAAAAAAAAATAAAAAAAACTCCTAGTTTTACTAGAAAATTTCTGGTACAAACAATGACTTAATTTTAAAATGCCCCATAGAATAGAACGCTCTATTCTTCTCTTATAGCAAGTAGAGATTTTGTTAATTAGTTAGTACGTTTGTTCTGTTTGTTCGTTGGTTTGTTTGATGGCTATGGTAGACAGCGAGAGACTTGGAGACAGCGTTGCTGGCGGCGGCTGCTGCCACTCGGTCCCACACGCTTGCCCCAATTAAACGCGGCGGCCCTTATGAACGATTCTATCCAACCGCCGGTGAGTTTTATTTATTATTATTTTTACAGTATCTCAGGATATTTCCGAGAGCAGTAGTTCAATCAATTCTAATTAATATAGGACTTACTATAAAAATAATGAACATTGTTTGTTTCCTTTAAATATCGTGTAACAGTTTCACAAAATAATTCCTAATACAATCTAATGCAGGATCTGTACTCTATTGAATACTCTGAGACTGTAGATCGATTGCCTCGTCGTGGACCACCATGCATGAATTTAAAAAATTTTAAACTTCCGCTGTACATAAAATAAGATCGAATCTGCATTGCTGTTCATTATGTAATAATCCAGCAATTAGAAGAATGCCTTATCCAAATTATCATTGAACATATTATAGACGTATAAAATCCTTGTTGTACAGTATCATCAAATATCTATTCAGATTCGATACCAGCCTAATTAGAATAATTCACGTTACCGATGTACATACACAAAGACGTAATTTTGTATAAACTGTGAATCTCGTTTGAGACAAAATATTTTATACAACTCAAAAGAATATATTATGAAGTATAATTCTTCCCGCCAACATAATACTCTGATTTAATTATGGTTTTCATTCCAAACTTTGATTCACAGTGCTATTGAAATAAGAGGATATTTTTTTATTTTTCTAATCACTTGCACCATTGACTTTGAGATTTAATTCTTTTCTATATTTATCTAAGTTAATAAACTCGTTAAAGAAAAGAATTTTCGAATGTTCCTTTCCAAATTTTTTAAGATGAAAGACTGCTGGAATATGACATCGACAAGTTGGTGTTTGAAGCGCGATCACCATACCAGAAGGTACAAATTGTCCACTCAAAGTCACTTGGGAATATGTTGGTTCTCGATGAATTACAAAGTGAGTTATTTCCATATTACTATCTGAAATAATAGAATACTAAATTGTGATTCTAATTATATTTATATTTTCAGACATGTCAGAGGCAGATATGATTTATACAGACACATTAATGCAGCGTGATAACGAGATTTACACAGGAAAAGAAATCGTCATACTTGGAGGTGGTGACGGCGGATTACTCTGGGAGTTATTAAAACAGAAACCACAATTCGTGACAATGCTAGAGGTATATACCACGCTCTTAAATTTTCTAGCATTCGTTTATACAATAACTTCAAACTCCTTGGAATCATGACTCCAATTTATTTTTAACGCTACTTTTCTGTTCTTTTATTATTTTCTTTCGAACCTTATTAAATTTTCCTCAGCTTGACGACGTCGTTATAAAAGCTTGTGGCCAACACATGAGAAGCATATGTGGCGATTGTCTGGACAAAAAGAAAGCTGATAATTATGAGGTAAAATGTAAATTCTAACTAAATGATGAATTCTATAGTTATAAATGATACCTACCAATCTTATCTATGCAATAATTATTTCTTACAGATCATAGTAGGCGACTGTGTCAAAACGCTTAAGCACATGATCGAAGAAGGCCGTCAATTTGATTATGTATTTGGTGATTTGACCGATATTCCTATCAGTCCAACACCCGATGGAGATGCATGGGACTTTATTAGACTGATATTGAACTCTTCTATGAAAGTATTGAAACCCACTGGAAAATTCATGACTCATGTAAGTTTACTGTTTATATTTTATACAAATGAATTCATTCCTTCAGTTTATCAGGTCAATAATTTATATTGATTTCATTTCTTTTTTTTTAGGGGAGTGCAGCATCGTGCCCAGAATCTTTAAAAATGTTTGAGGAAGTTCTAGCCGATCTGCCTGTTCCCATTAATTTTACAAAAGCTCAAGCTTTTATACCGTCATTCTTTGAAGATTGGGTCTTTTATCAGGTTTCATTTAAATGATGGATTAAACACAGTGAAACTGATGTATACATAAATGTAAAGAAATGCCCTCGCAATCTGCGACCTTTATGACCCAAGTGTTAATTTAGTTTCAAGATCAAACTTGGCGATATATAGTTTCTTCTAACTAGTAAATCTAACTAGATAAAAAAAAAGCAATAAGAACGATTTCAAAATATACGAAATAATGTTAAGGTTGTGAAATAAAGTATTTTCTGCTATTTGCTGTACGATATAAACATGCACTTGGGATTGTGTATAGATGTAGCCCTTGAATTTAATTAGTCTCATAGTTATATTCTTGTGAATCGAAAAATTAAGAGAAAATCTCTAATCGTTAAGGAAAACACTGAGCTGTAACGAGAAAGGGGCGAAATAGAGAATGCCTAATCTCATATACGAGGGCTCAAAGCCTACTTACAATTAAGAGTAACATTGCAATCGTATAAAGTAAGAGCATGAACGTGTACCAAATACAACTGATACAATTGTTAATTGAGAATACACAAGCACAGATTGTGGAATACATAATTTCCCGTAATTCAAATGAAAGTATATTAATTAATTAATCGGATCATGTAATTAAATAGCTCGTGAAAATCTTTCGAATATTCATACCTAGTATCGCGATAGCAAAAAATCTATATACAGATCATAACTATTGCCTTTGTAATATCAGTATTCAGTTTTACTTTGCTTAAATTAATTCGTATAAATTACAACATACTATAATGAAACGAACGATCGCTGTCAAGTTTTGATATTGTAAGATAATTTTTTTTCATGTACAGAAAGAAGTATTGTAAGCTTTATTTTATTTTACGTACTAATATTGAATAACCACGACCACCAGTGTTATCTATTAATTGTTTTATTATATGATGTGTAATAGATATATACATTTATGAGGGAAAAAAAAAAAAACTGTATATATGTATGTATGCTACAGCATCACTAGAGATCCAAATGGTAATATATAAGTTTTGCGCTATAATATTCACCCAATTACATGAGTATGGTGTTGTAGCTTTTACTAGTGGGACTACTCTGTTGAAATAGAGTAGAATGTGGTATTGACTGTTTCTAGTCTAGTATGTAAGGCAGGCTTATTTTCTTTTGTAGAAATACAAACACTGTATATTTAGTTACGTTCTTAATCTAAGCTTTAGGAAACGCTGTAATGTACATAATAAAAATTCAAATCTAAACCACATCTTATAATTCTTATCTTTTGTTTTGTAGTAAATAAATTCCAAGTCTTATTTTACCATTCAGATTTAATTATCTTGTAATTATTTTAGTATAATATTAATTTTTATTAATGTATTCCGACCATTTCTCCAATTAATTTATCATTATTATTAATATTTTTACTTTTTGTTTTTTTTTTTCCAAATTATACACGTAGATATTTGTTTAAAAGACAGAAATAAAATAAAAAATAAAAAAACCACAAAACTAAGAAGTACATAAATCACACAGAGACAAGTACTATAAATATGGTATATAGGTATCTTAAGAAATAAATAAGTTACGGTACATAATTTAAGTAGTAGCGATGGAAAATCAGACTTTTGGTTTACTTCCTCATACCCGTGGAAACTTTGGCCCCGGTAAGGACTTATCGAGATTCAATCAACTTAATTTTCTTTTATTTATTGAACGAACACGCTGATAATTCCCTACATTATCAGGGTTTAAAGTGATATTATTTTATTTCAAGTCTCTAATGGAAACTGACCGGACAATCTTGCTTTGGAAATTTCAGAGAATTGTTCAATTTCATGTATCATTGGTTCAGTTTCAGTTTCAACTAAAATTTGCTGTAACCATTGTTGTATTTGCTTTGGATGTTCAGCGCTGTCTCTCCTTATCTGGAGATTTTTAGAAGCCAAATTTCCCGAATCTTGTTCTTGTTCTTTGTTAGCGTTAATATCTTGACAAAAATTCGTATTTCTCGATTCTTCAGAATCAGTGTTGTTCAAATACGATTCTTTGTCGTTTATAGATATCTCCGAATCTTTAAGTGATACTATATTGAAATTTTCATTCTCTAAATCTGCGGCCGAATTTAATTCCTCACGATATTCTGCCTTGCCAAAAGTTTCGTTGTTTGATAAAAATAACTTATTCTCAATTACGGTACAATTAGAAATGGACAAAACGCTCAACTCCTTGCTAGATTTATTCTCACTTTCTACACTAGAGTCGAGACTTGAGTTATAAGAACAGTTTAGAATACCGTCTTCACAAATCCTAGCATTACCATCTGATATAGAAACATTTAAGTCATTTGTTACTTTAAATTCAATGGGATTATCCTTATCTTCAAATTTGATTGACTTATTAAAACTTTCATGATCTTTATCCGCGTCTTGATATTCTTGTACTTTATATGGTTCCGTATCTTCAACAGTCATACCATTTTTTCCAAATACTTTTAGTTTACCTAGTTCCAATATCTGCGACTCTAAATCGTATCTTGAACTTAAATCAACGTTTAACAAAGGCTTACAATATACAACTTCCAGGTTTGACTGTATTATAGAAAGTTGTTGCACATGGATGGCCTCTACTTGACGTAATAGCTGCTTTTCTCTGGACTTCAAGGCGCTTATCAGATGCTCAAATGTGTTCTTTATTTCCTCTTGTATCTAAAGAACATAATTTTAACACATATTTACTTTTATTTTAATATAACGACATTCGATATATTACGTTTGACTATTATTGCGTTATTCTCAATGATATAAAAAAAATTATAAATAAATAATATTAAAATATTCATAAAGTTAGTGATGTCAGGTGTTTATAAAATTTGAGAAAAATTTTTAGACAAGGTTACGGCTAATACGAAATATCAAAAGGAATAGAATTATCATACTTACAATAAGAGTAGTTTCTTCTAGAATTTTTTTTTTATCCGTAATTAATTTGACGTTAGCTGAATTCATGGTATTTTCACTTTTAAGGTCATTGTTTTCAACCATGTTAATAAAACCTCAAAGATTCTATGAATATAATAAAATATAGAGATATTTGACAGGTATGACTAAAATTGGGAATGTATAATATTATAAGGTAAACAGCCTATACGCGGAGCCTTTAAAATACATAAATTTCGTTACATTTTAACTGAACATATTTCACACTGTAACACTAGCAACGAATAGAACCCACAGGTAGATAGAAATCTCGTTTTAACGGGATAACTCGACGAAAATGAACAGCAAAAGATTTGGGGTGATTCGCGACAATGAAAATGCAAATTTCTTTGAAACCCTTTGTCATTTATTCCAGGGTTGTAACAAAAGTAGGGTGAAACATTGCCTACCAAGTTACTCGGAAGAGGAGCTGTTGTGCTACACGCGTTTGCCTAGTATGGCGGACTCGACACATCCATCATACTTCTGTGTTTATCTATTCCATTTTAAATTAAACAGAGTTCTATTTTCACACGATGATCTAATTTGAATGTAATTTCATTTTGTTATTTAGCTTATGAAAACATTTTTAAGGCTAATTCATCACCTGCGTATGTATATGAAGTAACCTAACCTAACCTAACATCAATCAACATCAATCAACATCGAATTAATGTTTCCTGAATTTTAAAGCAGATGAATTATGATTGATAGATTGATCGGAAATTGAATGAAATAAAAAGAATATACCTATTATACCATTTGTATATTTATTCCGTTAATTTCCTTCCCATATTTATTTCAGAATCTATAAGTTATTACAGAATGGAATTAGATATCGTTAAATTAATACTGGAAAATAGCGGTGAAGATGTTCACTTGAAAAACTATAGAACTGAAATAGTAGAGGATGATAAATTTGAACCAAGGAATCCAGAGCTAACATCTGCTCTGGCTAAATCTTTGACAACTCTATTATGCCATAGAGTATCTCCTGCTGCTCATCAACGTTACTCAGTCCGTACAAATCTGATTGTATGTATGTTTGAAAAAAGAAAAAAACGAAATTCTGCCCAAAATTTGACAAATGATTAAAAAAATTATTATACTTTCTTGTAGGAACAGTTGCGAGATTGGTCGAGAATAACCAGCCGTTATTCACATCTTCAATCGTTTACAGATGGGGAAAGAACTACAAAATTTTCTATTAATTTAGTGAACAAATATCTGACTAAAGAGTTTATTGATAAACAATCTTCTGTTAATATTCTAGTTAAATTAGGGCTCGCCTTGATTGATATGAAAAAAAGAAACTCAAAATTTGAGTATAAATTGGACAATATTATCAACAGAATTTTGTATTTAGATAGAACGGCTGAAAGTGATCTTTTTTTAGATACTTTAATTGATAATTACGAAGATCTATACCTCGAAGTAGAAACCATTGGACATATATACATTTGTAGAGCAGAAAAGTTGGTAGAAATACCAATTGTAGATTTTTTTATTCTATTTAATACCAATCATGCAGAGGGTAGTTGTAATTTAGAAATAATAAACAATCACATTGATTCTTCTGCAAGTGATCGTTCACATTCGATATATAAATTATTTAAATATTCTTCAAAATCAGCAAAAATATTTCAACTGCTATCTAGCATTCTCAAAGAGATATTAACTCATACAAATTGTTCTGAAACGTTTGTGAATTTCATACAATTTATAATCGACCATATAAGTAAGCTTTGCAAAGATGATAATAACAATATCTTAGATCTTTATCCTAGAAACTTACAATGCGCTGTTATTCTTTTAAGAATGGAGCCTAAATTGCACACGCATAATTCCAAAGATTACACTTTTCAAAAGTTGAAAACTATTTATAGTTTGAATAAACAGGAACTTTTGATATTACTAACTCACTTTCCTCTATGGATTGAAGAATTCTCAAACATTATATCTGCTAGTAATTACCTACTTTTGAGGTGACATTAACATTCATACTATCATCAAATTATGCTAGAAACAAGTCAATGGTTGGGTGTGCATTTAAGTGTAGAAATATCAATAGAAATTTAACTGTAAAGATAGAAGATAGAATAAGCATTAAAGTTTGTATTATAATTATGATTTATACGAGAAAATATATATATTTTTTGATTGAAAGTATTCAATCTCTATCAAATATCACTTACCTCAACCAGTTTTATAGTATCGCAATGAATAGAAATGAAGTGCATTGATACAATTAATGTTAAATTAAATAAAGAAATTATTATAGCAATTATTACCACAAACATTTGAACACTTTTAATAGAAAGGAATGTGGAAAATGTTATACAAGCAGTTATGCAATGGTGTTAGTAGCTTAGGGAAGCAATTTGAAAATACTGTGATTCAATGAATTTGAAATCACTAAGTTTTTGGAGCAAATCAAATAGTTTGAATAGATTTTAAACATTTTTTCTTATCAATCGATGAATCAGGGGAGATATAGGATGAATATGATATTTGTTATCAAATTATCGTACGTAGTAACTATAACAGGTATAATAATATCAGACGAGTATTTGAACATGCGTATTATAGAAGATCGATGTAAAATATGAAACTAAGAGAAAAAAAAAAAATCAAGGGTCTTTTTATATCTTTTGGTATATTTCAAAGTGGGACATCCATTACATGGCAGTGACGAGCTATGTTTTTTTTTTCTACAAAGACCACCATTCAATTTTCTTGTTTTTCAAAATCTGTTTCTAATTATACAATGAGACATATTATTTTCTGTCTTAATTTTTTTTTTTTTTTTCATAATATGCTAACGCCTTTGACAAATACACCGAAGTAAATACGATTTAATACCATAAAAGAAACTATTTTTCATTAAGATGTAAATATTTAACAGTTATGTCAGAGGCCTGCGCTAGTAGCTACTGCAAATGTACAGAATGCGTGTTTAACTGAGAGAACAATCGTGTCGCCAGACCCAACAAACATCATTTTATTAGATAGATTTGTATTTAGTTGTTAATATTTAGCATTTAATTATTTACAGATTTTATATAGTTTTATTTTGAAAATTATTCATTATTATGCTTCGATATTTTCATTCGAAAAAATTTCTGATTCACCTACATACGACGTATCATCGCTCAGCTCTTTTATTTATTCAAAGATAATAATACCTACCTACGTGTCTTTACTTTTCGTTTACATTTTATATATGAATATTACCTTATTCCTGCGTTTTGAAAACCTTCTATAATCTCAAAATTTCTTTTTAACTACATTAACTTTCGAAAAAAGAGATTCATCTCTCTAGCTAGTATGCGACAAAAAAAAAAAAAACTTGAATTGCTTATCCATTCATTGGGGTGAATTTTACTTTTTAATTTGATAACTCAGTCACAAAGATAACTTCTGCAAAGTATAAAACCGAAGCTAATAATAATAGCTACTATAAAAATTAATTAATGAAAGCATACATCCAGGTATAATATAATTATTAAATATCAGCGTTTCTTATTCTCATTCAGAGATGTATTAATTATCCAACACGTAATAATACGAATGCGTATTTTGTCAAATTTTGATATAACTTTACACTTAAGCTATAATTAGAAAACATTATATGTAGCCTATTTATCTACATGTTGATGGCTCAGTCGAATAACACAGTATCTCGCCAGCCGCTCCGAAACCGCTCTGTAGGCATACGGCAAGTCTATGGCGCTACAGATCAATTTTGGAGTGGCTTCTGAGATACTGCGTTATTCGACTGAGCTATCGATGTATCGTGTAGTGAACATCTATTTTATTCATATTAACTAGGTATTTTTTAAAATCACTGTTGTATTTTAATCACGTCTTGTGAATTTGATATTAACATGCTTTCGTCATTAATTTATGTCGGCGTTAAAACTTAAAATTTAATTAGAATATAATGCTGCAGATTTCACTGGCATATAAATTATCTAATTAACAAATTCCATTATTTTGTAAAGCTACGTTTGCATTGATCAGAAGAAGTTTTAATGCCTGTATAATGTATCACGTTACATTATAGACAGCACTCTTGTGTTTCTCTGATAATTCTTTCTTTCTATTTGTACTCAAGAAAAAAAAAATGCAAACTGCTCATTTGCATACAAGTTTTGAATGTTCAGATATTTTTCTGTCTGTATACATAAAGAAAAAAAAAAACAGAAATACTCGACATATCTCTGCGAGCAGAAATCTGTTAGAGACTTACAATTTTCATCGTCTGATTGTTATGTTTCAAATTCTATGCAAAGCGATTTTGGATAGTCACAAATGAGGGGGATGATTCGTATTCTAACAATAAGACAATCTAAGAAATTCCCTTGGCGTGGTATTCTAATTAGATCTTGAAACATAGATTTAATGTTACTCGATGAATTAATTAGCGAATTTCATTTCTTTTAGATATAAAGAACATTTATTTCATTTTTTATTTTTTTAAATTTTTTTAGTTAAAAAAACATTCAACGAAACAGAGAGAAAAAAACAATACTTTTCAGATTTATCCCAGCCTCCGATGATCTGATAATATTATAGGATGTATTAGAAAGGATATAATATACACTGATAATTCAATTAAAGCTATCCATACTAATTACTGTTCCAGTAATGTTTATGTACACTTTGCTATGTATATCATCAGTAATCAGGGAACATAAATTATATCTTTTATAGATTATTTTGATTTATCATTTTTGTCCATGAATTTGAACCATAGGTATACATACGTTAGCGTATGTTACTCACAGTTTCCATGTAAACTAAAAATTCAAACCAATTGATAAATCATACTATAATCATTATCTTTTGAATCATAGTAGCGTTGGATACTATTTGTGCTAGCGATTTCTTAGTTTGGAATAAATTTGAAGAATTAGTACAATATCAAATAAAAATTAGAATAAGAATGGGGTCGTGTAACTTCAACGATGAATTATATTATATGCTAAATAAAACTCAATGAACGAATACTAAAAGTAAACACATTTAGTGAACCATGCGTATGAATGTTTTAAAGTTATCAATTCTATTAGCCCACGCGTATATAACAGTCGTATTGGAACAACCGAACAAGTTACCGGTCAACGATATTTAGGTTTTCGATAACGCTGCACTTAATAATTGCCATTTTATTGGTCCTTACATAAATTGTGGAACCAAAAAATACACCTTTGACACTCTGTAATGACATCAATACGAACACGAACATTGAATATATCAGAAAAAAAAAATGATCTGAATCTTCGATCGAAAATTCTTATTTGTTCTTAGAGTAAACCATAAAATGATATAAGCCTAAATCTGTTAATGTTTGATAAATTTTATCTGTGATAAGCTAGATGTGGTTTAAGGAAGGATTGAGGGTGGGATCGATGATTGTGAAAGCAGGGATGGCGCAGATGTTGGCTTAGTAGGTGTGCCAGAGGTAGTATGTGATTCCAGTTGACGCGGTAAGGACTTGCGACGTTTCAGAGTTTCACAGTGCCGTTGATCTCCCTGACGTTTTTCCGTTTTGCCTTTGTTACTTGTATTCTTTGATTCAACGACCTGGTGAATGTAATTAACGTGTAAATATAACTGGTCATTAATTATAAAGCCGAGAAGAGAAAAAAAATCTCATAGATAATATCGGTATGTAAAATTCGTACGCACTGAAACGTTACGAGCCGTTCATTCAATCATTATTCTTTATTTTATTTCAAAAGTTACATATTCTTTTGATAATTAGAAAAAAGGGAATAGCATCTAAGGACTTTTCCGTTTTATTAAACTTTTAAATTATGAATAAAAAAATTTTTCAATTACAATACTCTGGTCGCACGGTGTACACTTACATTAGTATAGTCATAGCATGAAATTTTTATCTTCAAAATTTGAATTCATTGAATGTCTTAAAATACAGAATAAGTTATTTGGGATGAGTATCATCATAAATTATAAAATAAAAATCATTTTGATTATATTTTTTACTAATAAACGCATTTCATGTATTTTCATTATTGTTACATTCGTGTTCAGGGAATGTTTCGCCTAATTTACTCTCTGTACCAGTACGAATTCTGATAGTTCAGTGTAACATTTGAAAAACCTAATCCCTTCCTGCGTGAAATGTTGAATGAAAAAAAGAAAAAAAAAATAAGAAATTAAACATTCAACCATGTCCACGTTTATTTTACAATTATTCATGAAACAAGTCCTTACATGGGTTTACTGTCATCTCATATTATAACAATCACACTCACACATAGAAACGCGCATAAGTGATAATTATACATAGCATACTGTATGTTATGTAACTCTTGAAATAAGAAGATATGACGGCTAAACACCCTGTAATATGAATTCTGTTATAAGTTTTTTTTTTTGTTTTTTGTATTCCAGGGTGAAACATTAGGGAATAGCCGTTTTTCCATTATGTCAAAAATGTATTATGTTATTATATGTTATAAATAAAAAATGAACTAGAGTTAATCGTAGAAATGTTCACAATGAAAAAATAATATGAAACAAAAAAAAAAGGAAGGCAAAAATGTTTTTAGCAGACATGCTTGAGAAATTAGTTCAACTATAGACGATATAGTCATTTTCAAAAATGTAGAAAAAAACATAATGTAAAACATTTATAATTGGGATGAATGGTAATTCATTCGAATAACGAATTGACAATGATATGGGTGTATGTATGGAGAATGGATATGGACATTAAATAGGTATACCTATATTAATGAAGCTAACTGAATTATTTGGTATTGAAATGAAAATAGAACTAAATAAAAAAAAGGAAAAGGAAAAGAACCGTTTGTTTTTACAAATACATTGCTGCTAGCGAGTGTTTATACCGTCGAATTGGATGACAGCTATTTATTATACTCTATTGTCAGTTAAAATGCGAAGCAACAAATTTGATTAAATATGATTAATTACAGTATTACCTCAAAAAGAAAAAAAAAAAGAAAAAAGAAAAGAAAAGTATTAATTTGCATTTTTTTTTTTCGTTTTTTTTTTTTTTGTTTTTTTTCAGTACTAAATTCCTATGGTAAATTATAAATTTATGAATTTTAATATTCATTTAAGTGGCCAGCACTAAGCTACCTACCTATTTTACTCAAAAATGAATTCAATATTTTATAATCGAATTCCTGTATAATTATTAATAATTAATTAATTAATTATTTAATTAATCAATTAAATTATCTTATAATAGAATATACAGCGTAAAGTTATAGTAGCTAATTATTATATCTTTCCAAGTTAATATATTATAAAAATATTTAATTTCAAAGGCAATGTTAAAAAGAGTCGCTGTTTTATTATAACGACCAAAAGTATTAAACATTATCCAGTGAAATCTTAATAAGAACAAAATGAGAAAAAAAAAGAAAAGACAAAAAAAAATAAAGTTAGGAAGAAAACAAAACGGGCTAGTTTTGGAATTAATTAGAACAGGACTCGTAAAATTGTTTTTTGTTTTTTTAACAAGATCAAGTAAAAAATGTTGATAATAGAAACGTTAGAAAATAGAATGCTTTGTAACTTTATGAACCATTTAACATCGAGGTGATGAATTTCCAAATTTACAGCTTAGTATTTTTTAATGCAATATACACATTATTAATTAGCCGTAACATCTTAAGAGACCCTTCTTCATCTCATCCTTATCATTTTCGGTTAATCAATCACGCAATAATTCTCAACATGTATAGTTTTAAATAAACAATAGAATAATTATTTGTACAAATTCGTTTTACATTGTTCTTATGCATACTATGCGAACATTGGCAAACTTTACAACATACAAAACAGGGCCAGCCCAGCCAAGCAAAGCAAAGCATGAATGTTAAAAGAAGAAGAATGTTCTATGTAGCGATTGGATCAATTTTTATTACCCTTTCAAATATTTTTCAAAGCTATTTGATATAATATAAAAAAAAAAAAAGAAGAGCTCTTATAGCGCTGGTCCCTTTTGGTACTAGTTGTAGTTACTCAATGATACAAATTATTATAATCTTTTTGTTCAAAGAATTGAAGTATTAATCGTTTGTTCCTAATCTTTGAAGAAAAATTAATGTACATACATAAAATTTTATAGTAGATAATATTATTTTAGCGCAATGTAAAACGTCTCTGACCTATCAATCATTAGAATTTATCAATAGTAAGCTATAAACTATGGCAGAGCGTCAATTTAAAATAAATTGAATCTCCGATGGATGATATTCATGCATATAATAATCTCATGAAATAATAAATCATAATAATAATAAACAGTATTATGCATAACTTTCTGTTTGCTCCAAAGGCAAATCACAAGAAATTAAATTTCTAAATAAATAGAAAGAGATTAATCATTTAATGTGTATTTCTTTTTTAATTTTTACGTTTTACTTTTTCATCTTGTATATTATATAGTATTTGCTATTATTAGTACGATCCTTGGACCAAGATGCACAATTATTCCACAGTCATTCATATTCAAATTGATTTTTAGCGTCAACGCTTTAGACAACAAATTATTATTTTTTTTTTACCTTTAATATCATTTCTTAATCAGCGTTTTACAAACAGGGGAGCAAAATGTGCACGGGTTCTACTCTCATGGTATTTTAATTGATTCTTTTAATCGTCTTAACTACTACTACTACGGGTTCCAAGAGGTTGACTCACCGGCTGTCGACCATATTATTATATAATATTTCATATTAATATTAATTATTACTTATCAGATAAACGAGAGGTGACGCCAGTTTTTAATGAAATTTTATTCACTATATGCCAGGCGTTGACGGTACAATTTCATGTGGTGTATTTATTTATTTTTTATTTATTTTTTATTTATTTATTATTTATTATTTTTATTATTATTATTATTTTTTTTTTCTTCTTAAAAAAAGAAATATAAACAAAATAAAAAGATCCGTGCACCTTGAATCAAAAATCATACAGACGTCCAAGAAATAACTAAAGTAACGTTAAATTACCCTGGCTAATTTTCAGCGTCAGTAGAAAAAAAAAAGTTAAGAGAAAATATATAATAGCAATTAATTAAACCAATCGATAACACTCAACAAACATAAACGTAGGCCTACTGGCTACTCTGACTTCATCAAAGACCACTAATTATTTATTATGTGTTAACCAGCTGTGAAAAAACCTCAAAACGAAACACCCAGACTAATTTCTAATGGCGATCACTATATCAAAAATCATATTAATATAACTATAAACTAATAATATAAATTGTTAATAAATGTAGCAATAGTAATATTACTTCAATAGTATTTCTCACTAGACACGATTCAACATATAGAAAGTTTATCGTTATTATTATTATTTATAATTATTATCTTAAAGCTGTCTAAGGACTCTCTGCGTGGCAGGAGTTGAATTTTTTTTTCTTTCTTTCTTTTTTTTTTTTGTTTTTTATTTATTTTTATTTCTTTTATATTAATTTGTTTTATGTATGTGTTTCAGTTTTTCAAATGTTTGTATTTTTGTTCCAGTGTTTTTTAATTTACTTTTTTTTTGTTTTTTTGTGTTTTTTAGTATTTTTTTTGTTTTGTTTTTTTGTTTTTTTTTTTTAATAGGTATCTCATCCCTATTCAGGTAGATGTTTGTTACTGCTTAGAAATTTGTATATAGTCATAGATCACAATGTCATACCAGCTTAGAACTATCGATTCCAACTTCATTTGGCGTCTTTCGTTAGCCAATCAAATTTCATTATTTTCCATGTAATTTAATTTAATTTAATTTAATTTAATTTATTACCTGGGGTAGTAATATACACATATTTCATAACGGGCCACAAGACCATGCAACTGCCTGTCTATCTTAAATTTTTCTTGCTAATTTTTTATTTTCCTTATTTTTTTTTTTTTCATCACTCGTTAAGCAGGATATGATTGTACGTAGTAATTAAATTCTGTACGTAATAAAAAGAGAATTTATTCAAAATTGTGTATCTAAAAAAAAAACGAATTGATAGTTAATCACTATTAAACGTTGTTATGAATAAAATTATGAATAAACCCTGCTGTGCTTGTAAAATTTATAGAGTGAAATTATTATTAATATTACCTATAGGTATTTTATACTATTATTTCATTTCATTTCATTTCATTTCATTTCATTTCATTTCATTTCATTTCATTTCATTTCAGTTCATTTCATTTTATTTCATTTTATTTCATTTCATAGTTTGCAATATATTAATAGATATTTTGTTTATGCATTTATTATAATATTATATCTACTAGGTTTCTTTTGCCAAATTTAAGATGGACAGTAAGTAGTCTTAGGTTGTTGAGCTGATTTTTTTTATTTTTTTTTTCGTCTTCAATCTTTTTCATTTATTTATCGCACCTTTCAATTAATTTTTTTTTTTTTGTAATTAATGAATTTATGATTATAATAACTACTACACTATCGAATTCTCAGACCAGCCGAAATTTAGATTTTGAAAATGCAACAACAAAAAAATATTTAATTACAATAGGATATAATATTATTGCTAAAAAATAAATAGAATATTTATCTCTCCCAAAATAAGGTGCATTCGATGCACAATTTTGATAACTCTAATTAAAGTTTTTCTTTTCTTTTTCTTTTCTTTTATTATTGTTTAGAATTAGAATTCTTTTATCGCACCAGTTTGAATGATCATATAGTGAGAAATCATGACTCTAATGATTTAAAAAAAAAAAAAAAAAAAAAGAAGAATTTTACTTTGAAAAATAACGATCAACATACAGCATGCGGCAGTATGGAAGTATAACAATTTCAAGATAACTCCTGAGTTTCCTTTTCTGTTTTTCCCAATCCATTTGTCTTTCGTACTCAAGTACAATTCAGGTTTTTTGCGTTTTCAGACAGTAGTCCGAGGGCCTAAGTATCTGCGATAGTTTCAATTGATTTGATTATTTCATTTATTTGTTTCTTTGTTTGTTGTTTATTTTCTATATTTTTTTTTTTTTCATATTCACAGACACCTAGGTCCGCATGCGTTGGCATTTTGTTATAATATAATATAGATTCTATATAAATAATATGCATTCATATAATATACCTAGTATGCAGTTGCATTAGACGTGACGTCACTTAGATAATGTTAGGTACACCGTACACACCGTTGCACACGCCATTTGTTCTGTCCTATATGTATATATGTACCAGTGTGTAATGACCTATTTTTTTTTTCATTTTTTATTTTATTTTTTTCCTTAGTTTTTCTGTTTTTTTTTTCTTCTTCTTCATTTTTGTATTTAGTACAATTCGGTGGAACATAATATATAAATATAATATATTATATAAATTCATATCGGTTTAGTTTTTACTTTCCTATATAATATAACATTATTATTATTTTTTTTTTCTTTTTTTTTTTTTTTATCATAGAGATGTTATTTACTTAATAAACAAGTGCGGTGTGTGGTGGTGTTGTTGTGTGGTTTTGCATTAGAACCTTCCCTATGTAATTTTTAATTACCTATATCTCATATTTTTAATAATAATAATCCAGCTTACTTTTTTAAGTTACGTTTTTAACTTTATCGTTTATAAATATTTAATATGGAGTGAGGGGGTAACTCGTTTCAGCTAAAGAAACTTTAGTCTGAATTAGAATTAGAAATTATTCTTTTTGCTTTTTCTTTTTCTTTTTCTTATTTTTTTTTTTTTTTTCATACAAGTTTCCCACGCTGAAACAAGCGTCAAAACTTAAAACTGTGCTATTTTTATGTATCATTAGGTATGATGTACTTGCGTTATTGTTGGTGTTGCTGTTATTGTGTACGCGTTCTTAATAACCATTAATAACAACTATATATCCATAAATTCTGAACAATCAAATTCAATTGTAACATAATCATCTCTATAGTTCATTTCCTAAAAGAAATCCGCTACTATATTTTTCTATGAAGAGAGGGGAAAAAAAAAAAAAAAATACGATTTCAAACGCAATTAAAATCTGCAAATTGTTCAAATTTTATAATCATATCAAACTTACTTCGTTACTTTGTTACGTAGATGCCAAGTGATAATCAATGGGGGGGGGGGGGGGGGGAGCATGAGAAACATATCAATAAGATTAAACGAGGAGTGCCTCAGATCTGATTGCTTCATTTGGTTCAAATAATAACAGGGTCGACTACCCACCTAATAATTGATAAGTTTTCATTTGAAAATCTCATTGAGTGCTGATAGAAAATGCATACGATTGACATTGAGAAATATTTAGATAGAATAAAAGAAAAGTAAAGATTAAAGAGTGATGTAATCGTTGAAATATTTGAATGGAAAAAGTTATAAGCAATTGAGCAGAAAGAGAGAAAAGAAAATTGACGTGATGTATGCTGTATACGATGGATGGTGTAATTGACTGGACTGCTTATCAGGAAATGAACAGTAATAGTAATACTAACTGCGCATCTATTAATTCCGCGTAATATTCATATCTGTTTTAGTTTAGGTAATTATTCATTTGTAACATAGGTAGCTTGCTTCATATTCAGTTTCTATGTACACGTTTGGGCTGGTACTATTAATAATTTCATCGTTATTCACCTCTTCAAATACCTCCGACAATTGATTAATAATATTTCATAATCATCTCATCTGTTTAAACCGTTTTTCGTATGGATGATATAAACTCTGAGAAGTTTAATTTGTTTCTTTAACGGTTTCAAAACGAGTTATCGTTATAATTCAAAAGTTTAAGTTAAAGTTTGTTTCACTTGAGTAGCGGTGAGTCTAAATTAGGATTAGGCTGTTGCGACGAAGAAGGTGATGGTACCTGCGCCACCATTGTCTTTCCATCTGCCAGATTGTTTCCACCAACTCCACTACCACCGCCGCTCATCCCAACTCCTGCTCCTCCTTCCTTCATTTTTTCACAGTAGTCCGCAAATATATCTCTGAATCGTCCCCACGATTTCTCCGGTACAGTAATCGCTGTTCTAAAGTTCGTTTTTACCTGAACATTGAAATTCAAAGATTAAACAACGAGGAATACCTTACAAAGACAACAATCACAATAAAGTTTATGTAATTTATGAAGTAGTCCAAAAATCAGAAGAATTATTAATATAGATTTCAACGAGCTTAGATAGCGTAACGATTATTGTACATAACATGTTTCCATCAACGACATAATAAAAGTCCAAGTGTCATATGAAAGTCAAGAGTTTCTTTCTGTTTCAAAACATTGTAACAAGTTGTAAAAATATTTGTGTAAAATTTATGTTTAATAATAAATTTCTATCCAGGTTCTTTTCTCCTTCTTATCATGTTCCAATATTCTCAATGAAGAATAGTATAAAAATGTCAATTCTGTATAAAGTAAAATAATTTCTAATATTAGTATCCCTGTGGGAAACTTTTTTATCACATAATCAGATGCAACATAAAGATTATTTCATATGATTGAAAAATATTTAAGAATGTGTTTAGTACCTCTGAAATTCTCATGTAAATGCCACGATTATTTTGGCCAATATCAAAGTAGAAATTTTTGTTATCAACACGCATGTAACGTCCTTCGGGTAGATCTCCTTTGAATCCTCCGTCATCTGTACCGAATTCTTCTAGTAAGTCCGTCAATGCATCACGAAATTCTATCATCCCCTGCGCTGGTATTGCTATCTGTGACCTTGGTCCACCCCGCGTTATCGTTTGGGAGACCTAAACGAGACCAACATTGATCATAATTTTGTTCAAATTGTACGTTGCGTTTGCCCCCATTATATTAAGATCTGATAATCTGTTATATGATCAACGTCTGATTCATCCAAATTATTGAGTTTAATCGGGATGTAGATAGTCCACAACACACAACGCGCCAAAAAAGCATTCAGTGAAAGGCGAAATGGATAACTTAGAGTTAGTCCTTAACTGGGGTAAACTCTCATCATATTAAAACGACTAGTTCTCATTCCATTCTACTACAAATATCAAATATTATGCATTAGATAGACGGTATCGATCAGGGCTAAGATCTGAGGTAAGAACAATGAATTATCTTCAATGCAGAATAATTATGATGGATTTAATCAAGTGGTGTGATACTTAAAAAATGATCACGTATGAGCCAACATGCAACGGTACGTAGATATCAAATGAGTATCTCTATATAATAGAAGGAGAATAAACTATTGAAGTAAATAATAGCGACGACCATAAACACAACTGCAAAGTAATATTAAAAAC
The DNA here is from genome assembly GCA_963992785.1 of Tenthredo livida. Taxonomy (NCBI): domain Eukaryota; kingdom Metazoa; phylum Arthropoda; class Insecta; order Hymenoptera; family Tenthredinidae; genus Tenthredo; species Tenthredo livida. The sequence continues at coordinate 15,769,946 of OZ023066.1, read as the reverse complement.
ACATCATGCAACATTCAGCTTTTATTTAATCATTTTCTCATAGATTCAATTTAAGAATAATCTGAATGAAAACTGTCCCCATGTATTTGAATAAGGAGATAAATCTTGTCGAATATTATTTAAAAAACTGGAATGTTTGTGATAACGCCGTAAGTGATAGTTGTAAAAAAAAAAAAAAAAAAAAAACTATTGGAAAAAATGTTAATATTGAATATAAATAATGTTGCAGAAAGTTTGAAATGCAATAAGAATATATATCAAACTATGTGAAATAGTCGAGTTGCAAGTTGCATGGCAAGTTTTATTAATATCTATATAAGTAGATTCCTACTATTTATTATAGAAAGTTGTATACTTGATGGTCGGTACATACAGGGTGACTCACCCTCAGGAAACGGCCACGTGAGTTTTCCTTGAGGTCAAGATAGTACCGCCGATTATCTTTCACCATCATTTCTGACTTGAGTTTCCCGTCGTCCGGCACGTTGTCTGGATTTGGAGGACCTGACATGTACATATACTAGACGGTAGAGAACAATTTCATACAATATCTACTAATTCACATGTCTGAGTTTCATCAAATATTTTCAGAATAATTTAACAATCAAACAAACCTAGGGACGCGTAAAAGTCACTGAACGTTGAAAGGTGATCTCGAAATTCAGAAGCAGTGCTCAACGCCAGGAAAATTTGACTTCTCCTTCCATCAGCTCCAATCTATTGAAAAAAATTGATTATATTTTGAATAAATTTATAGGTAATCACACTGAACAAAAAATATCCGATTAATTTCAAATTATAAGAAGAAAAAACACTAAGTTAAAAGTATATAAATTACTGAATACCTCGGCAACTTTGATGAATCTGCCACGTCTATTTTGTTTCACATCCAGATAGAATCTCTTGCTTTGTATTTGCAGCATTTTGGTCGCTAGTTCTTGCTCGCCCTGCTGGCCTTGCTGGCCTGTAATAAAAAATAAAAACAATATCATATAGCTGTGATTCCAAAACCGGGATTTAAATATATGTGCGAATATTACTCATGTTATGATTGAGAAGACCGGCAATTTATTCCATATATATATTTATATATATATATATATTTATTTCGTACGAATTGATTAAACACCGTAAAGTCCTATGCATCAGTGATTCTCTGAAGAAGTCTGATTCACACTCTTTAACTTCGACCAACGTATAGCGCTTGCATTACATTTTTTTCATATACATTTTAACGAACTAAGTCATGAGAGAGTACTCACAAACTAACAAAAAACAAAAAAAACTTCCTGAACCTTTTATTGGAAAAGTGTATGCACTACATATTTCTGGTTTTACCATTACTCCAACTTGTTTTAATGAGAATGAGAAATCGACATCGCTAATGACGTTAACGACTATAATACCTAACTCAGGTCCTAAAATTCTAATGTGTATATTAATTCCAGTTTGTATTATTTTCATCTGATATATTAATTTCCATATAGCAGACAGTACTACTGCTTATATATTGGCCGAGTAAGCTGGGAAATATCATGTATAACAGCGGAATCAAGAAGTTAGGGTAATATAGAGAGGATGGGAGGTGGGGTGGAACATCCCTTGGGGTAGGACTGGTACTTCAGCGGTACCATCTATAGCAGACCTCCCCTGCCCTTAACTGATCAATAACAGCTGCACGTCAGGTCAACGACCCCTTTTCCAGCTCCACTAACCCCTACCCCGTTGCTACCTCCTTCCAGGATTACCCTGAGACCTACGGCAACGTTTGAACCTTTCATTGAGTGATTTGAGGGTCAAAATTGATGGAATATACAAAATTGAAAGAAAAAACAAAAAAACAAAAAAAAAAAGCTCAGTAATTTGATTATCGTTGTAAGTCTTGTCTCTGTAAGACAAGTTCTTATTTTATTTATAGTTTATATATCTTAGCATTGTTTGAGAAGTCTTTTGTCCAGATGAAATGTAAAAATTAAACATTTCGTAAAATTTGGACAAATTTCGCACGAATTTGAAAGATTAATTAAAAAACTGAAAGATTAATTGAAAAACGAGTGCCTGAAGAGAATAAGATCAAAAAAAAAAATTGTAGCATCCATAGAGATTTGATTTTTCAATTAAACTTTCTTCCGAGGTTCTTTTTTATTTATTTTATTCGGATTCATCTCTGTCTTACACTTTTCATTATACGTACAAATTTACAGAAACTGATAAAGATCAACTTGGAGAAGGAACGAATCAATAACGGCTCGTTATGTACTTTATAAAGTGAAAAAGGTTTTTTTTCTCATCCTGTTGAACGACGTAAGCGAGCAACAGCTTTAGAACGCTTCTAAGAATCTTTTATTGTGTATTATAGATAGCCGAATAATTAATTGCTACACATAAAAATGAAATTTACACATCATTCAATATCAATAGTGTTTAATATCAAAACCAATCCATAAAAAATTCACGAAATAGTAAGCAATTAAACAAAAAAAAATTATGTTCTTAGATCGAAAATGAATTCCGTTGTTTTTTATATTTGGTTTATTTCCAAAATAATTTGCGTCAACCTGCATGAGCTGTTTCTTAAAAAAAAAAAAAATATTAATACTAGTCAGACCTAAATTTCCCCGCATCAAATTCGTCATTCTCGCGCAGTAGGTACATGTAACAATGACAAATATATACGCGTCATAAACAATATACATTTTTCGGTATACATATCCTTAATTCCGTTACTACCAGGTAAAAAAATGATATTACAAGATAAAAATGAATTGGAAAAGAAAAAAAAAAAGAAAAAAATGAATCAAATATTGGCATAAATGGAGCCTCTCGAGGCTTTTGGATCAATCTTTACATACTAGATTGTTGTAGTCCGCCCGGAATTGGTATGGGGCTTAAGTTGCCTTGAAAAATCCTGCTTTTAAACATCCTGTCGATGTTGGGATAATCCGTGTACCTAAATCTATACATTATACTTCACTATTTTATTAGACTTCTAAGCCCGCTTTTTTTACACAGCTATATCATATATACGTGGTCAATCGTAAACCCGCACGATCCTTCCTCTTTACGTATTTTTACCAAAAACTATATAAGTTCCCACACAACCACGTATCAAACCATTTCACGTCATGTTGTATCGTACATTATGTCATTTTAACTTTTCATCGGAAGTACTGTTCTTTTTCGATAACATTTTTTTCTTATTTTCAACTTTCACTTTTGGATCAACGTATATAGGTATAATTTAATTCACGGCATAGGGAAAGCAAAGTTTATTAATATTATTATTATTATTTTATTTTATTTTTTGTTTCGTTTTACTCAGATACGATAAATTATTGATAACAATAGTTTTAATCAATGACTCATTCTCTCGCAATATTATACATATAATATACAACTTATATAATAATCCCCAATTTGATTTTGTTATATTTTAATAAATAAATCGAAGGACAGTTATAAGCGCAGAAAATCCTTGACCGACACGTTCCATGAATATAAAACGAAAAATTTTACACTGAAATTTCAACTCACTACTTGCAGTAGGTACGTTGATAAGTTAATGTGTAAAAATAAGAAAGATCAATATTACAAAGAATAAAAATGAGTAAAAAATTCTAATAGAATAGACTGATCAGAGAACAATTTTTTAAATATTGGTACTACCAATTTTGCCAATTATTTAATACTGGTATAATATATCGCGGACTCATGTAGATACAAAAAATAATATAATCGAAATCAGAGATCGCGGATTTATTCGCTGATTACTTGACGATGATTTGCAGCCCATACGACCGTAAGATATTATCGAAATGAATACGAGCATCGTTAATAATTATAAGAACCGCTATTGAAGTAATAAACTGCATAAAATACAAGTAATTTATACAAGTAATATACTGCATAAAACTAATGATAAATTAAATAAACCATTTTACGATAATATATACGGATAATATTACGAGACTACAATCATACTACACATTTATTAAACGATATATTATACTGTAAGCCAAGACTCAAGTACATGGGGATTATTATTAACGATTAGAATCAAATCTTCGAAAGCATTGAGTAATTATTTAAAAGAAAATATGTTAATTGGCTTAAAAACACTGCAGCGAATTTTAACTTTTAGTTTTATTTTTAGTTTTATTCAACCCTTTTTAAAATAGATTCGAAAATTTGTCGAGATCAATTATTATCGCGTATATTGAGGGGAATTTATTTTTTAAATAAAATCCACGAATTGTTAAAGCGACTAGAACCGATATGAAAATCACGAAAAAATCAAATTTTCAGCTAGACCAAAAGCAGAAGCAAAACACTGGATTCTAGGGAGGCTGTGACGGCCGAGAGCGAGACTAGACCCTCCAGACCGAGTGCATTGATCTCTGCGCCGACGACCTGCCTCAACGCGAACTGCATTTTCACACTAGTCCGTATTGCCCTGGTTTCTCGTGCGTTGCTCAGGTGATTATACGGCTTGGATTTCACATATTACTTAGTAAATATACGTGAATTTTATTTGTCAATTAATTTATCGTGTTTTTCATTTTTTTTCCCCCTTTTGCGATAAAATTTTCTATTAGATTGCACGTTGGACAGTATTTCCTGAATGGCTTCGTCCGTACAGTTACGTTACATCGCTTCGCTAACAAACTGTACTTTCCTACTATAGTTCGTTGCCTTCACTGCCTTCACTGCGCCTGTGCATTCCGATGGATACGCAGCAAGATTGTGATTTTTTTTTTTTTTTTTTGCTTTTGATTTTTCTATTTGTATTTTTATTTTAGCGGATCTAAGATATGGAAGATAGACGGAAAATTAATCCTGAAAATTCTTTACTGTTTCATCTACTCAATGTAAATCCGGTATCACATTCTACTTCTAAAAAATTTCAAGTCACCATCGAATAAAAATAAAAATGAAAATAAAACTTATATAAATAAATAAAATTTGACGATCCTTGAAAGTTCGAATATCGGCTCTTTGTATACAAAACGAAACAAATCATTGTGACAATGAATTTGAACTGAATAGAAAAGCAAAAAAAAGAAATGTAAGAAAAATTACGACGATTAAACAGAACTAAATAAAAAAAAAAAGGTATGTAGGTATGCATGGTAATTATAGCATAATAATATTATAGTAAAGAAGCAAATGCAATAATTTATAGTTTGATGAAATAATAATAAAAAAGAAAAAACATCTACGACAGAATAACTGATGATATGTGATATGTGAGATGTGAATGTAACGTAAAATGAAGAAAAAAAAAATAAATGAATAAAAAAAAATCTTATCACAAGCCAGACTGACTGACTATTCTTATCAAGAGTAAATTTCTAAGAGACGCCTGAGTGGTGTAGAAGTAGGTTAACATATCCAAAGAGATGACACATGTGCCCTGCGTATCGTCACGTGGATTAATAACTAATATATAATATACATAAATCGTTACTTTATTTTATAATTGAATTAAAAACAAATTTCAATAATTTAGAGAATATTATAACGACGATTGGCTTAGACATATAATTATTAATGTATTACATGGTTCGTATAATAAAATTACCTTCTGGGTACCAATATTGTATTTTTCCCATTGTATCTCCCCATCCATTTGCCAACGTCCCTTCCATATTTAAATGATTCATATTTTTCAAGAGTTCCCCCATATCATTAACAGGTGTATATTATCGTAATATCAAAATAAAATAAAAAATAAAAAATAAGAAAAAAATAAATCGACTAAAAACTTTCACTATGATTCAACACATATAGGTATGCAAATTCGTCTACACGTACGCATCGTTAGACAGTTCACAGAGTTTATATATGAATCTGATTTATTTCACATTTCATAAACAATTTTTCACTAAAATTTCGTTTTTTTTTATTTAAGTTTAATAAAGAATAATTAAATTAAATTATATACGAACGAAACTTTGATCATTTAACAAATTTAGTAATATTAGAAAAAAATAAAATAAAATAAAATAAATAAATAAACGAAGCATCCGAGGTTTGAACTAACGTTACTTTGACACAAGTAATATCTACATTATTAAAAATGAACTAATAATCGGTTCAGAATAAATCACGGAAAAATTACCACTCGCGTAAGTCCAGCCTCGACAAGAACGATTCTCGTACTGAAAGCCGAGATACGGAATACGGAATACGGCATACGGGCCCGGTTCTCTTTGATGACACATCGTTTGCAATGAATACTCGGTTGTGTCGTCAAACGCGAAATCGGTGACGTCCCGGTCATTCATGGTGCCCACTGTCATGCCTAAAGAATGTACGCGTCGCCCGGTTCTGGCCAATCGTAGCGTTTCAAATCTTGCACCACGTGACCCGTACCACATGACATGGTTGTGACGTCACCGCCAGCTGACAACCTCCTCCCCCTCGCCCCCCGCGGCGCTGTTAAAGCGCTTCCGACAAATGAACGGAGACTACTTACTTAAACTGCCATCATAACCTCACTCTTCTCATTAATGCTTTAAATTTGACATTTGTCGAATGATTTATTACGAAAACCAAACAGGTGGAAGATAAAGACTGCTTGATACCGTTAACGAATCTTCGATGTAATGTTTTATCCTAATCATAGATTTGTATCGTAGTTTAAACTGTTTATGACGTTGCGAATGTAATACTAGTCTCGTGACGTCATTAACGCCAATCTGCGGTACGCGTGTATGTATGAATGTATGAATGTATGTGTGTGTGTGTGTGTGTGTGTGTGCATATGTAATCGGAATTCGACGAAATATTCTAACGCGATACAAACAGGAAGGTATACCCTACTTTCTTGGAGAGTGATGATTCACGTATTATTTTATCAATGTTACATTAATACACTTGTTTTTAGTTATACTGAAATATGTTAGTTTATGGAGAATTTAAATAATGATGATTAATTCGATCAAGCCTAATATGTACGTCTACCATAATTTTACGAAATATAGAACTACTACCGGTTACTGACAACTGTGAAGCCGCTTTCTAGCGGATCTAAACGGTTTTTTTTTTTTTTTTTTTTTTTAGTTAGTTACTGTAGAATAAGATTACCTACTTTCATAGTTCTGTAATCATGTAACTGATGTAAATGACATCGAAGTATTGATTTACTGTTTTTCCAATCATTCGAATCTCCAAATATTCAAATCAATGGAAATATTTTTTTCATTTTCACATTTCACTTACCAGAATCAAAATCTGCTCCACCAGTTTCCGTACTGCCCGGTCCATATTCTAAAAAACAGAGATAAAAAAAATTAATTAATTTTAGATAATATTAAAACTATATCTGTAAGTGGGAAATCATTGGAGCGATGAAGCTGTGTAACTACTAATAACAGTTATACCGTGTTTATAAACTTGAAAATATCCCCTCAAAACATCAATGAAAATAAAATAAATTTTAATGTACCTATGATTATTCTACCTGAATGTTTGATTAATTATTATTTTATTGAAATTAAACATTCAGGGTAGAGAGATAGATGCGAAGTTACAATTTCATTGAGTAGAAGAATAATAAAAAAATAAATATATCAATATATCAAATCAAATATATGAAAGGAAGAGAATTGAATGATAATAAATATACATACTGAGCGCTCAACAAGGCAATGGGGATATAGGATATAGAACAATTATTGCTCTGTTAAAATACAGCGGCAGGATGAGTCAACTTTGAGTATAGAAGCTATTTCGGATCCATTGTCAGAACATATATTTTTAGGTAGAAACTGACAGCAGCATAAACTTTATGCTTTATTTTACTGAACCCATTTCATTCCTGTATCAGACACAATTTTTTTTTGTCCCTAGTATTCGATCTGGGACGAATATGTAACGTTTTATTGGTCGGAAGTAACATGCTGATGAAATATTCATTTTTTTCTAGTAACATGTTTATTATTGAAAAATTTGAAACGTAGCAAAAATCAAAATGAACCTCAACGATAGAATTAGAGCGAAATCTAAATGAAAGTATCGATATAAAAATCAATTTCAAATGGTAACGGTAAATGGAGAAAAGGCGATGTACTCCAATACTTTACGCTATGTCTCAAAATTGATATCTTTACTTGGCCTTGCTAATGCGAGTGGATCTATAGAAAAAGAGTCGATAGATATAGTAAGAAATAATCGTTATTATCTGTTATCTCAATTGTATAATACTGACGATAAGATGTAATGTAACGCACACGCACACGCATGTCTACAAACAATAGGTGATACATTGTGATATATTTGGCTGTTATATCATGCGATACAAGGCTAATCTTATACAGAAGCATTGAACTATTGAAAGGCTTATTTATAGGTGGTTTTGTTACTTTCTTTTTCTTACCCGTGTAAGAATGTTAGCTCCATAAATGCTGGCAAATGCTGATCTTTAATAAATTCCCATAATTCGATATGGAATAAATGTTACTCCATTTCTTGGCAATGTTTAGTCTTTTTCTTACAAGGGCGCACATTTTCACCGTCGTAAAAGGCTCGTGTCAAATAATCAGAGTAAAATTCTATACCAGACAATTGAGATATGATAAGAAGTCAGGATCCAATGCATTGCGTGAAAAAGGCAAGAGTAGACTACATTTCTACTTCACCATTTTATTCGACACTAGAGTTCCGAGTATTTCAACACCGTTGGTAGATGATGACGAATGAAGATTGGTGCAAGAATAATCAAATGATTTAAGAAACCAATTTTTTGAAATTGAGCATATTAAAAGGATTGCAAAGATCTGGCGGAGCCACATGAAATTAATCAGCGGTAACTCTAGCTTCAATTACTTCTTTGGATTTTGTGCGTAGAGCAACATCAAAACAGATTGCGTTGGGAGCTGAACGCTCAAACGCTAGATAGTAAAGAATATTAAAGAAGTACAGATAGTAACTGATGACGAATTTCATCAAACTTTTTATCAGACGATTGAGTATTAGGCATCGTTTTTTGCCGATTGACAGAACGTGACTGATAAATAATGTGTAAAAAATTTGGTGATAAATAATAATCTAACATCATTCAAATGGCGATCAACTCTTCAACTCTTTATGCTTATATTATTAGATAGTTCAATCAGGCCTTTGACGAGAAATAATCAATATGCGAATCTGAGTGAGAGAAAAATAAAATACTTCAATTTTTCAATCTATTTATATTAAAGGAAAATCCAAGGCTTGATGAAAAGTGGATTAAAAATAGAACGAGACGCGGGGAAAGTTTTCATTTCTTTGATTTCTTTCTTCCCTGATTGCGGAACTGTGTTATTTCCACTTCTGATTTGTCAATAGTGTAGAAACTCGGTCATGAGTTAGTAAAAGTTCATTGAACCCACATTTCGCATGATAATTAACAACATGCTAAACTGTATAAGATTATCGTTCTCCATCACATTATAATATCCTATAGAATGGCGTTGGTGAGACCTATACTACGCAATTATAGCAGTATTGATTTTCAATTCCTACCATATAAATAAACAATTGATGTTCAGAACAATCGCACACATGCTGGAGATAGCGAATTTCAAGAATTTACATCGTCGGTTAAAAAATACTAAAATTTTGAATAATTCTTGAACTAACCGGCGTGAACTCTCTCAGGGATTTACCCAAAACCTAGCATCTGTTGTATAGAAAAACGACTGACCCAGTTTCAAAACATTTTGTATAATGAAGTTTTGTATTTTTGGAGTCCGAGTCTCGGCTAAGAAGAAAACGGAGTAAAAAATGTTGAAAAAAAATGAAGATCGATGATAGAGATTTTTTAGTTATCTAACAGCTAAAATTGACACAAGCTACATGTGAGATGGAACACGATTGGTGTTGTTTATACTTGTTCATGAGTTTACTATGGTAAATTTAACTTTTCGATTGCCATAAAAAGAAAGAAAAAAAGAAAAAACAAATAACAAGATTTGTTATCTTTGAGAATAGGGATAAGTTAATGTGAATAAATTGACGTTAACATTGTTTGTAAAAGAATAAATGTTATTGTAAGTAAGAAAAGTATAGGGAATAGAGAAAAACAAAGGTAAAGAATAATGTTGGGCGCCCTGTAATAAAAGCCATTGGATCCTGTTCTGAATTCTTTATACTTCTTTTTGAGGACAAGAGGATTTGGGGAGGGGATCACCCGTGACACGTGTGAAATTTCGCGAGAGCTGTAACCAGATGGACTTTGCGTTTAATGTGCTCCAGATAGATTGGCAAAAGTTACATCACACGTACTTCGTCTATGTATAATGTACCGAGGTGTAGATAATTTCGATAAAATTTTTTAATTGACTCTAGTATCTATACGAGGTTTCGTCGTTTTCTTATTAATGAATTACAGCGAATGATTGATCGTCGGAGAAATATAAATTTGCGAATATTCAACAAGAGCCTCTCGGCAAATGTGCGGCCATCTTGGATCCTGCACCATCGAAAAATAGCGATTTTTTCCCACATCTGACAGAACGCCACGAGGCATTTAAACCTTCGTACGCCGTTTGGTTGCGCGTGAAAAAGTACACAAAAAATCAACACTAAGTTTTGCATGAAATACGGCCCCTGTTAGCGGCGTTATAATTAAATAAACAAACGTCATGGACTGAAAGTTTGACCAGGGATATAGTATATCGTTATGCGAATACGTTAGCTCCAATTTTCGATGGGTTTCTCGTGGTTTTCTTACTTGGACGTTGATCGTCCAGGCTTTCCTGGTCCGACATTATTCTTCACGCGTCCCTCAACGTTTCGGCAACGGGCCCGACAACCAGAAACCCCCAGCACTCAGCACAAGCCAGTCACAAAACCCAACACACCAACCAAACACCACTTGCAAATTTTTCACTTCACTCCACGGCACCGCACGGCTCTCCTAATCGCACGCACGACCGGAACTCACTCTGCCGTCAAGTGTCAAACTTATAATCTTAAATATCTATCATATTTGGTAATATTATTATGAGTTTAGAGTCGGTATTTACGCGTCGAGTTTACATTTTCATTCAACTATTTCAATATTTATAAATCACTTATTCCATGCCCAAGAAAAATTCTGAAAATTCTCCAAATATAGAAGCGAAAACGTCAAAGAGATGAGGAAGTGACGCATTTGTACGCCGTCTGCTCGTTGCTAGGCTGGCTGCTAGAACAGTGCTGCCACTGTTATCCACAACAATCAAAATTTTCTTTAACTCCGAAATAAAAATTTATTATATCGATGTATTTGTTGAACATTTTTTATCAAACTATTCACGTAGCAGCTACCTGATACTTTATCTTCAAGTGACATTTAAATTATTTCGTTACCACGAAACTTCCCTATAATTACACGTGCCGTATAATCTGGTAACATTCTTGAATCGTTTTTAAACTCTACGCATTACATGTCACTAGATCGTAAACAATATTCAAACAATGTTCATTAATTTCGCACTTTACGTTGAGTAAGTAATTATTATCAACTAGGATAAACATATTCTTCGGGGATTAGCGAGTCAAAGAATTCGGAACTTTTTGAAAATCAAAGTGGGTTATGTCCGTTTTCTCTACTGTCATATGGTATATGTATACATTTTTTTTATAGTTTGTTGAATTGATAAACCAAAATTGAAAAAAATATATCAAGTTATGTGTTCAGATTCTGTTTTTCTACAATACTCCTCACGCTTCAATAATAACTGTATTGCTTTGATGAAATATTAATTGTATGCGTACTATTTGCAACAAACTAAAACATTAATTATCATTTTATATTGGATAAAAAAAAAAATTTAATGAATAAAGAATTCCAGACAAATTTGCCCTATTTTCATTTGCTTTGTATCCTAAAAATTCAAACAATATAATTCCATCTTTACCCTACTCCAAAAACCAAAATTGCATTTCGAAATTCACGATAATAGAAAGGGATATTAGGATAATTAGATTTGAATTCTAAATATATGATGTTTTTATAGTTTTATATTTAAAAGTATTAGGGAATGATATAGGTGTATATATATTGGATAAACTTATTGATGATATAGAAATGAATGTTACATAGTTAAATTTTAATTAAACTGTTTTATTTATATATATTTTTTTTTAAGCAAAAACACAACAAAATTAAAATATAATGTTATTCCTTAAGTGTTTTATTTCTTCTTTTTCATCTTTATAATATAATAACTAAGATGTATATCATTTTAATAATGGCTTGTTGTTAATATGTGGTGAACATGTTAGTACAATAATGAAATGAGATGAGATACTTCTTCTTCTTCTTCTTTTTTTTTTTTTTCTTCTTATTCTTGAGTTGTAGAACATTTTTATATAATGTCATTGCAAATAATTCAAATGTCTCCGTACTTTATTTATTTATTATTATTATCATCATATTACTTCAAACAGAAACATATGTGTTTTATTGAATTTTGTTTTGTTAGTCGTCGCTTATTTAAGAATTTCCTCTTAAATTGTTAGAAAAAATGGCCGCCACAGTATAAGGCACACACTTGATGCAACGCGCACTTTGTATGGTTACAGTGTATTTTATTTATTTTATTTTCTGTATAATTTTTTTTTTTGTTATTTTTTTATGCATTTTGATGGAATCTACGTGAAATACTGAACAACGAATGATTCTTTCGAAGTACATTATTAAAGGGCTTATCAACCTTTGTTCGCATATCTTTTCTACAATTATTATTCGTAGATATTATTCATTTATCTTGATTCAGCAAAAACTATTAACTACCAACTAAGATGATTATTTTTTTGTTTTTTTTTTTGTTTTTTTTTCACATTCCTTTAAAGATATAATCCATACTTTTTACGCGCTATTGCATTATCATAACTTATATTGACTCCAAAATGAACGTGTAGATAATTCCTTGGTTTTTTTTTTTTTATTTTTCATTTTTTTCCTTATTTTTTTTTCCTTTTTTTGTTTTGTTTTCTTTTCATGCAAACCATATACGATCACTTTGCATTTTTATAGTATATATACAAGTTATATATTATCATTCGTAAAATTTACGATCATTTCATACATAAAACTTGTCAAGTTTATTTATTACACATCTTATTCAATCTAATTCATAAAACGGAGCTTTCTAGCTAGCTAGCACGAGCTAACTAATAATATGCGTTAACACTACGCAGTGCACGCCACAGTTCAGAAATTTTCTTGTTTTTTTCTTTTTCTTTCTTTCTTTTCTCTCTTCGTATTATACTATTATTGATTTGAATGAAATGATTCATTTTTAAACTGGCTAAAAATTTCTTCTTGTAATTATTTGCAGACTGCGGTACGATCGATTATTTTATACTCACTACACAATCTTATTGAGGATCATATACATTTGTCAGAATCTAGTTATGCTTGGAATTACTAATTCTTATTATATCTTTACTGAATCGTGACTAGGCATTATTATAGATATATTGGATTATTTGTTGCTTATTGTTGCCCACTGACCATTATTATTACATGCTATCATCAAAATTTTGCGTTTACATAGTATATATTCACTATTCATCATCATATAAATAATTGCGTTTTTAATAGATAATAGCTATTGCACCAGCATACCATGGCATAGTATACATTGTTTCATATAACAATTTGGCTTCTTTTTTTATGCAGTTAGGTATAATAATATTTTTTTTTATATTTTCTTCATGTTATTCATATTTATAAAAAATCCTGTACTTTCGTTTCATTTAGAATTAACATTACATAACAGATTTATAACAGATCAGACCCTATGCATAACTTGTATGAATTAATTCCGAGATCAAGATGAATTTTGCATATTTTCATTCAGCATTTTGTCTTTTTTTCCGAACGTGATAGAGATTAACATTATCGTTATATGTAATTGTTATGGGGGTATAAATTAGTCGCTACAATCTTATCTTGAGCAAGATTTGAAACCTTATGAATAGAAAAAAAAAAAGAAGAAAAACTAAAACTTATTGCGGTATTTGAATTTTTGAAACTTGTAGTACAGTTAATTCAACTATCGTATCAATTATTAATCACATTACACGAGCACGTGAAGATCATAAAAAATATACCTTACCAACATGTAACGATTCATAATCTTGCTTATTATTTATTATACATCAGCATCCAATTAATACATCAGCAAAATCTTCAATAAGAACAAAACTAGATCCTTCAACGATTATAAGACCTAGTCTTTTATCCCTTATAATAAGTTCTTCCAATTTTTTTTTTTTTTTCACCATGATTCAAGAAGTAGGTCAAAGAGTATGCTGCTGTGATTGCAAATAGATACATAAGTACATTATTTAGTTGGAAAATAATTTTTTTTTAATCGAATTGAATCTTCGATCTTATAGCTTTGATGGTGTATGATAGTTAGTACAATGATAACGACGAGATGATTATTTTGTTGCTAATTAACATTTCTTGATATGTACAGAGTAAAGACGAACGAGATGGTCTTTTTTATTATTTTAATTTTTTTTTTTTTCTTTTTGTTACTTTTTACTTTCTACTTTTCTTTTTCATTTAATTTCTTACATTAAATTCCCGAACGAGATTTTTTATTCCTACATTTATAACTCAAATATAATAAGATTTAGTCACAGAGCAGACTCTTTATCGTACTCCTTAGTCATTATAATATTGAAGAAAGGTGCATGACATGATCACATTCGAATATTATTTAGTTACATGTATATGTCTTATAACAACAGCTATCCTGCCAATGTAACAGCGAACGTGTAGCCAACAACGTGTGTCTATATTCAATAACTCAATGATTAATAGGTACATAATATTAAATAGATATTTTATCATTACGAGATGTAGGCAATTCGTTATAACATTTTGGGCCAAATATTTTATTAGTTCATATATATATATGAAGTCTTGGTGAAAGTGAATCTATTTACAAGAATGGGAAGCTGCGTGGAACTATTTTACCATTAACGTAACTTATTTTTTTTTTCTTTTTTCTTTTTCTTTTTTCGTTTTTTTTTTTCGTTTTTTTCTTTTCTTTTTTTATCAATTTACGTTTCTTAGCCGGTGTAATCGCACGCCAATTAATTTAGTCCAACAAAGTTAGACAAAGCATTTTAAAAGTTAGAACATGAGTTCTTTTTTTTTTTTTCTTTAACTTACAAACTTATTATTTGCTTCAATCCCATCATCTGAAAGAGATGTTAGGACATGTACGAAAAAATCTTTACTGTATATTGCAACATACCGCCTTACATGGTATGGGTCCCTCTTGATTCTGAAACGGAATCTTCGATCCCTCAACATTTAGCTGAGTTACACCAGCCAGTCTTGTTTTTTCTGTATAACAGCTCTCGTACACTTCAAACGCTTCTTCCACAGCTTCAATTTGCTTTCCGTCTTTCACAACCTTCTTTACTTTAGTTGAATCAGATTTTGGAAGCGGCACAATAATCGGTATCTCCTCGCTGCACAAACATTCAATCATACGTTCCGGGGTATTTGGAGTAGTTCTTTTAGGCGAGTTTGAATTAGAGTTGATATTATTACTATTCATTTGCTTTAGTGCTTTTTCGCTCAATTCATCTTCCATACTTATCGTATACTCCCTCGCAAGTCTATAATACTTCTTAACGTGTTCTCTTGTCCTCGGATCTTCATGATTATCGTAGTTTTCTTCCTCCGTAGCCTCTCCCTCGTGCACCTCACCGTCAACTTGTAGCTTCATTGTTTTCCTGTTATTTTTCACCATTATAACTGGTTCAATTATCTCAGTTTCCCAACACTCTAATACATCTGGCTCTTCTATACTTCCAAGAGAATTTATCGTGCCTCCAGGACTCGTTTCTCGCTCGCTATTACCATGCGTAAAAAACGATTTATCTATATCTATAGATATCGCATGGCTCTTGGAAGCGTCTCTTTGAACGCTACTAGAATCACTCACTTCTTCAATTATTTCTGGATCCTGTAGCTTACTGAAATAATATAATCACAACTTTGAACATCTGTTAACATGAGTTAAAGTTTTTATAAGTTTAAATAGGTCTTAGACTAGTCCACTCAACGATAGTAGATAAAACCTGTTGAAGATACACCAATTAAATTCATAAAGCTTTTCAGGCGATTCTAAAACTAGAAAGAAGAACGAAATTCGATTTTCACTATCTGGGATAAATAATATTGAGTATAAAACTAGAGGGGATAAATTGCATACCTTGTTTCTAAACAGGCCGGGTCGAATATAGTTCCAGTCAATAATTTCCCATCTAATGACACGACGATTTCCCCTCGTTCATAAGTTTTAACATTTTCCAATGCCTCAATTCCATTCTCTGTAATATCATCGTTACTTTGTCTAAAACTCTTTACTTTCATTTCGATATTTTCGATACAATTTGTCTTTGAATTCGGTTTATTAAATCTTTTATCCTCAGTATTTACTCTGTTCAAATCCACCCGAGAGTTTTCGGCAACCCTCATGCCAGCAGCGCTACCCTTAATGGTAAATTCACAAACCCTGACACTCCTCAATATCTCTTCCATGCTTCTTCCATTTTTATTTGTTGGAGAAATTTCTTTTATATTAACAATGTCTTTTTCTCTTCTCCTTTCAATGGGTTTTGAGGTATCAAAAGTGTCAGTCTTTATAATTTTACCACTAGTAACAACGTTCGATCGCATTCTTCTATAGTCATCGATCGATCCGTTACTAACAGATAGTGCAGGCATGGGGTTGCCTTTCAAGTTTTTTGACGGCTCTTTGTTTGGATCGCCATCATATATTTCTGTATCTGATAAGTCGGAATCGTCTGAATCAGATATAGGCATTGGTACTCTGAACATATCTGGTGATTTAGTTCTTTCCAGCCAAGCGGCAACAGCATCGGTTATCGGATGATCAGAGAGTAAAGAAGCCGTATCCATCTCTCCATTTCCAACATCAATAGTTTCCTGAGAACTGATGCCAATGGAATCTGCATCAATTTGCTGCGCGTCATCTTCCACCAAAATATTGGGAACAACATCCGACTTATTTGAGCTGTTTGCTGTTGCTAAATCTGTAGCATTGGTCGTTGACTCGTCCCTTGATGATTCTAATTGCAACTCTTTGTCATCAGTTTCCTGAGTTTTGGACCCGCTTTCTATCCTAGAAAGGGATAAATCCTTGTCGCTGATTTCTTCTGAATGATCAATGATAGGAGAAGATCCTTCTGTAGGTACTTTTGTATCCTGATATTCGTTAGTTTCTTGAGCAGTAAGATTTTCGGAAACTCCAGAACTCGATGCCTCTTGATCTGTCGGCGTAGTTGAGGTCTTGCTGTCCTCTTTTCTCAAACTATCATCAATCTTGGCAGCCTCTTCATTATCAGACTTGACTTCGGTGTCTAAATCTGGTCCAGGTGTGGGTTCTCTTACGAATTTCAACCCTTTGGCACTGTACTTTCTTCTGGGTGGTGCAATGGGTGCACCAACAGGAATAGGAGGAGGAGGAGGAGTGATTGAAGAAGGCGGCGTTGACCTAGTGACTAAAGATTCATAACTTTCTGGCAGTCTATGGGTTTCAGCATTTATTGGAGTCGTTGTCTGATTAATTTCAGGACTAGTTGGTCTTGAACTTGGCTTTTCGAGAGGCAATTGTGACTTCGAACATTCCGAATTCAATAACTGTCCAGTATCAGGAGAGGCGGATCTTTCTCTTCCTTGCGTCGACTCGCTAGGTACAGCGCTAGACGTTGCATCATTACGCTGTGGATTTCTTGGCTCACGTTTGTTACGCCCCGGTTTTCTAGCTTCCATTGCTTTAGCTTTACCCTTCTTCACGTTTTTATTGCCACTTTTTTTATTCGACGTTTCATTGTTAGGCTTTTTACTAGCAGAAACGGGACTTGAATTTGATTCATCAGCCTCAGACTTTACATCTTGTCCATTTATTTCAGCAGATTCCTTAGAATTCTCTACCTGGAGAACATTCGATACACTATGATTCTCCTCCTTGGACGAATGGCCATTGCTGGTTGGCAAAATACTTTCTGAATCTGTACTTGTTACCAATTCATCAACAACCTTCACTTCCGCAATTTCCGTTTCAGACTTGATATTATTTATGTGATCGACAATATTTTCTTCCACATTGTTTGATGCGTCAAACTTCTCGCTTACTTCATTGGCAGGATTACTTTCAGTAACTGAATTGTTGCCGTTTAAAATTACAGTTCCATTCGATAGAGATTGCGCGTTGTTTTCTGTGACGTCACAAATAGCAGATTCTGAGTGTAAATCTCCATCAACTACCTCGCCATTCTCCTCGGTTTGCGCTGGCACTTTATGGTCATTATTTTCGAGTTCTTTGTCAGTCAGATCCGACGATGTTAGTTCAATTTTTGTTATCTTTTGTAGCCTTGTATTTTCCAATGTATTTTCACTTAATTTGTCTGTCGAATTTGCGTCAACAATAGTTGATGGTACTGCGTCGACAATCGATACAAGTCTCGTTTCATTCTCTGCCTCTGTCTCCTCGCATCTTTTTTCTGTTATTTCTATCGGATGTAACGACAAAGGAGTATTCGCATCTTGGGTATCGAGTGTTGCCGGATCAGTTATGTCAGGCAAAACGGGTAACGTGCTTCTAAACTGAAACTCTTGAACTTCAGGATTGAGCGGTCGAGAGATTGCGTTGTCGTTGATACCCGCAGTGGTCGTGCTTGTAGACCAAGCAGGCTGGGACCAATTTGAACCTGATTCCCACTCTGAGCTGTACTCTTCTTCCTCGTCTTCTGTATTTCCCTGTGTTATAAAACATATATAAATTATTACTAGCAGAAGATAATCAATCATAGCTATGTATACTCTAAAAGATGATCCCTATACTTGATCATCATAAAGTTGTATGGTGGCTTTTTCTTCTATATAGAATTGCGCAAAAGGAACAAAAAAAAAAAATAGTATATCTTACAACTGCAAGAGGACGTCTCTGCTTTCTCCTTTTCTTCTTCTTTCTTCTCTTAGCCCATAGAGCTTCGCTGGGAACAATGGCACCGTTCTGTATCGTGACACCTATAACAATTAGATTAGTTCTGTAATAAGGTTTCAAAAGGCTTGTAGTATACCAAAGTCTTTTTCTGCTATTTGGTCATTGCACTTTTCTATTGCGTTATATTAATTTTGTGCAACGCAGGTATAAGACTTGATATTTTTTACGTTAGTTGATGAGATTTTGTTCCCGAAATATAATCTCAAGTTTAATTCAATTATATTTATTGTCCAAAGTTAATGTTTCATTTCTGGTTGATTAGATGTTAGGAAAAAAACCGGTATATTGCTACGTCATACAGTATTTGCATGACATACAAATTACGCAATCAAACCAGGATCATTAATAAATATATCAATATTATTGCGAATTTTATGTAAAGAATGATTTGCTGAATTATGAATGTGTAATAATTCAAATAAATGAGTGTTAAACTTACAATAATTAATTTTACCTTTCTAAGATTCGTAGGGAAAGTACAATTACGTAGCTAACATATTGGCAGACTAACACATACGACTGAACTGAGATTCAATTTCTAAGCTCACAGCTTTCGCTTCAAGCGCTTCGCACTATATTTAACAACTCTATTTAAAGTACAGAAATGCGCAATGGTTGCCAAGTTTACTCTTTAAACCTATTGTATGTAATGCATTTCACAGACTCGTAGAGAAAATAATAAATCAATCATTGGTTTATACTAGACCGGCTATTATTGCACTGAGAAGTACTAATGTGTGACTTTACTCACAATAGAAGATACTTGGATAGTGACTCTCAAACAAAATGCTTGCAAGCAAGGATCACTGGTATGTAAAAGTTGGAAAGAATTTAATGCAATCTAAATTTCTCTTAATCAATTCATATACTATCTACTAGGCATCCTTTTTGTCTTTATCAATTAGCAAATAATTCTCGAACGGGGTATTACTTCCAAAAACCAAGAAAGTAAGTTTATGGAAATTGTTTGATGTTAATCAATTACAGATGAACATGGATATACCTATGTATCAGTTTCAGATACAAATGTATAACAAATGATATTTTGTTCAGTATATGTAAATGTTTTATAGTATTTGTAAAGCATGAGATCTTGTTACGGTCTGCTCAGAGGATAACTAAATTCTTAACATTCTTAAGCCGACTTGGAAACATTCCGCATTGTGATACTTTGGGTACGAGTATAATAAGCTAGACTGTTTTACAATGCGATATTCTTTAATGTGAATCTTTTCAAAAGCTAGTTTTCTTTTATATAAATGCGATGCAAATAGTGGATAGTATTCGGAGCAAAATTAGGTATTTACAAAATGAATGAATGATAACAGACAATCAAATGAAATGTCCACTAGAAATTATTAGTCGGTGATAGAAATGTAACAGTTCAAGCTTACATCAGTTCTGGAGATAAGTTCCAATTTGTTTGGAAAATGATTCTTGTCAAGTTCTTTGTCAATTTTTTAATTTACGCCACCCCAACAAATATCAAAGCTTCAAAATGGGCTGTAAAAGCGTATATGCATGCACTATGGAAATCTAAATTACGAAACTCTAGTTATTAACAAAAATGATTGATGAAAACTGAAAACTACTCAATAACGAAGCTGATGATCATCTGCTATGAAATATAAATGTGATTAATTATTTTAGTATTTTTGTTTAAATTCGTTTGAATTTGATTTCGATAATTTATTTTATAGTGAAGCCTGAAGATGCGCGTCAATCCTCTGATACAGACACCATCTTACACACAAATGCCATAGATTTTCAGGCCTGATCCAAGAGAATACATTTCATCAAAATCAAACAACAAAATTTTTATGTGAAGAAGAAAGAATGTATAATTATGCAACCTGATTTATCAGATCAGATGAAGAAGAAAAAAAAAAAAGAATGATAAAAACTTCAATGTGCACAATATGCTTTTGTACTTTACTACGTATGAAAAATCATTCTTTAAAATGCAAATTTTAGTTTAAATATCTGTTACGTGATCGTGATTGAAGAAAAAAATCTGTTTACACATATATTACTCTTTACCTTAAACCTGGTACAGGTGCAGCGATAATAATACAGCAATGAGGCCGATGAAAACAGCAGCAGGTGTGTGTAAGACCCTTTTCCTTCGTCGTGCATCTTACCAAAACTGTTCTTATTTCAAATTAAATATGGATACCTCAAACAACGCCATTTACTAAATTAACAATAATTTTTATATGACCATTAAAGGGCAGAGCAACAAGCATTAAGTGCTATACAACATGCACACAAATATAAAGTAACATTTTCATACTAGCTATTAGTTGCAATCCATTACTAGTTTCTCTCACTCCACAAGGATTTACTTAATAAAAATCTTATCTTATTTATTTTTAGGTCTCATATTAAATATCTATAATTAATTTAGAAATATTCAAACATTATTTTTCTTGTGAGATATTCTTCTATCACGAGTAATCGAATACCAAAATTATTGATATTCCAAACTTACCATTCATATTGACCATCGGTGGGCCAAACATGAAGTGACCTGGATATACGTAGTGCTGTGGTGGCATATGCATGTGCGGTACAATCTGTGGTATTATTTGAACAGGTTGTACACATTCCGTTGTTGCCTCTTCGTTAACTGTGCCTTCGGCATCTTCAGCTACTTCTTCATCCCTGTTCTCACCACTGCTAACAGTTTCCACATTTGCAGGTGCCCCGGTACCGCTAACTTCATCCATTGATACAGACGATCCGCAACTTCCTGCCTAAACTCATATATGATACAATTAATACGTGAGTAAAGTAAAGCAATATTTAATTGCAGGGATATTATATTGATTCTGAATTTTTTCAATGAAGTGATATCATCAATTCTAATAGAATCCAAAAAAAAAAAAAAACAATGTTCACAGGTAATAAATTCAAGTATAATACATAATGGTTGCATAACGAATCAATAATTGCCTGAGAGTCTGTAGAGTGGGGCGGAGGGTGTTGCTCTTGTGACGATTCAGGCATGTACTGTGGATTAAACCATTCTACAGGTCTGAGTGGAACTGGCCCACATGACATTGCTGCGAGTACGTTAGGACTGGGATGTCCAGGGACTGGAGGGCCGACTAACATAACTGGATATTCGTAGTAATATCCAGTAGCTTGATCGTAAAAACCTCCATATGCAAATTGGGCTCCTGCTTCTGGCACAATGGTGTATTCCCCTCCGTTACTACCATCCAGTAATTGTTGGTCTTCCGCTGTCTCGCTGCCATCTGTAAGTAATGATTGACTTCAACAATGGTCAATGTAATAAGGAATTATCTGCACCTCATCTGGTATATCGATTACATACAAAACTGTAATTCTTGATTAATGTTATTGTAACAATAGCGAAACTTTTTAAACTGATTATATCGTATTACCAGCAGTGGAATGTGCTGCAGACTGACTTTCGTTGGTTGATGGAGTTGTAGTCGCGCTGGTCGCACTAGTGCTTGCTGTACTAGCCAATGGTTTCTTGCGAGAAAGGTAGCCCTTCTTGAATAGAACATCTTGCCGAGGTGTTGTTATTCTCATGTATTCCTCTGTGTAAAAAATAGAATAAGTTTAGTACTGTGTTCGAAATACAGATTCAATACAATAGAATAACACCAGTATGAAATTGAGACCAGAAATGATAAGACTGAAGTCTCTATGCCTCATGAGAGGTCTACTGTAACCCAGAGATCGTAAGATTGTATACCTTCGTTGAAAACAATTTTCGGTTTTGTTGGATCCTCGTCATTCTTAGATTGTGCAGATTTTGACTGGCCGTTGTAAAGCGACCCGTACCCATATCCGTATGTGTTTGTGGCATTGTTGTATGGCCTGGTGCGTTTGTAAGACGAATATCCCCCTTGCATATTCCGCTCATTTCTAGCAGATCCGTTTCCATTTTCCATCTGATATCCATTGTGCACTTCTTCCTCTTCGTCTTCTTCTCCTGGTGGAGCTGAAATCAGATGAATATTTCCAGTTGATTAAAACACTTTTATTGTAAAGTAACCCAGTCTAATGTACACAGATTATTCATACAAAATTATTAATAAGAGACATTACTGCACATAAATTCAATTTCAAGCTCAAGCTGAAGATTAAAATCACATTAAGTTGCATTCTAAAGACTGAAGAAGTGGGTAAGAAAAAAAATTCAAAGAAAATTTCAAGTCGTTGGAAACTCCTTTTCGTCATAACGTATTCAATATTCAAAGAATGTTACGGATCTACTATTAGTTATTACTTATTAAGAATAAAAATTAATGGTCATCTAAATTGCTCGTACCATCTTGGTACCTCGCTATTAGGAGAGCATGATTTGAAGAGCCAATAACATGGGAAATTCTTCGTTGGCGGCGCCACTGCATTTCTGATGTAGATTCAAACCGGCTTTTACTCCTGACTTTATCTTAGTTTTAAAAACTTATCCTTTGTCATTTAAATAGATCATTTATTGACAACTCAATAGTGTTCGTTTATAAAATGATGAACTGATTCAAAAATATAGTTCTGTTTATTTATAGCTGTAAAATGTCCTATTTTATATTATATGTGTTTATCACCAGAATAATATTTGAATTAGTTTTCATTGAAAGAAAAAAATAGAATAAAAATAAAAAAAACTTCTGATTTATAACAAATAGATACAATTTGCAGAGTTTGTGATATCATGAGTAATCATTGTATTAATATATATATATAATTATGTATATATATGTATATGTTTAAAAAAATATTCTTTCGCACCTTTGTAATTCGATTAATAATAAAATAGTTAGACAGATTGTATTTGAAAATTTAGAAATATATTTTTCAATATTTTACATGCAAGTTCGTTATGTTCGTATATTCGTTTCGTTAAATTACATTATCGAATTAATAATAATTTCAGCTACGTCAATGCAGACTGAAAAATTAACTTTGGAGCGCACCTCCTCTTTCACACACCAAACTCCACGTTCGTCTACTTAGACTTTTGAGTCAAGCCGAAGCCGGTAGGTCGTCTGTCAGCCCAGAACTATTCTAGTACTATTCTAGTACCAGAATAGCAAGCTGGGAAATGAGAATAAGAGGAGCCAAGAAAATCAAAGGGGAGAGGGACGGAGAAGACTGTTTTAAAAAATATAAAAAATATAGGAGAGGGATTGCCAGTTGCTCGAAGCATAGCAGAAAATGAAAAGATATAACACCTACTATTCTGTAATGAATCTAAAGAATGATACCTCATGCTTCTTATCTCACAATTAATCTTATATAATTAATGTGGTACTTATATCATTGATAAATGCGATTTATCGAGTCCCACAACTGAGTGAAGCTAATAAAAATATGCCAAACTTATTAACAGATTTCATTATTTATTACTAATGTTAGAGATGTAAAAAATTATGCTTGGAAGAAAGAAAAAACGACAAAAACAACACAGATTTTTTTCGATTGAAATCCAAATTTCTCGCCAATTTTTTCGTACCTTTGCTTAGTTTTATTTGATGAAAAAAATGTGTTGTATTCTATTTTGCTAAGCTTTCGAATTTCGTATTTAAAATATTGTGTAATTGTAGCTCGGGGATGAGGAAAATGGAAAAATTATGATAATTAGCAACGAGACAATTTTTTCTATGATAACTAAGAGTTAATTTTTTTTTTTTTTGTCTCCAAATAATCCAACCGTGTGAGTTTTTCACATAAAATTACATTTGTTTGACGATTACAGCCAGGATTCGCGGGTAATGGTAATGTAATATAATGTCCACCGAGGGCAGCGGTGTAAAACAGTCAGATAAGAACGGTGTCCTTCTGCAGGTATAACATACTTTGCTTGATCATTTTTCGCGTTTCGTTATAAGGTCTGATAAGGAGTAAGATTTTTTTTTCTTTTTTCTCTTCTATATACAAGCGCATGGGTTTAATGCCCTGATAAAAATATCCATTTCTATGGTAGGTATAATATACCTGAGTGATTAATTGCTTAACCGGACCGTTATTTTAATGAGATTTTATAGACGTAAGCAGGAGTTAGTACATATTGCTAAATTAAGACTTTTTGAAGAATGATTTGAAAGTTATTTGCATTTTCGAAAGATTCAATGATATATATATATACATCTTCATATGGTATAATGTATGAATTTATTCATTCACGAAGTAAAATTTGAATTGTTCATATATTATCACGATGCAAGAAAAAAATGATGATTAAATGATAAATAATTTTCAAAAATGAAACTAACGCAGATAAAATGCGATTTATTTATAGATATACGAGATGTGAAATTAATCCCTCAAATTATCGCTAACTCCAGGAAGCAGACAAGGAACTGTAAGAGCTGATACTACACTAATAAAAGCGAAGTTCGAACCGTTTTCGTTGTCATCATTATCAAGTATGCTCTAACAATGCTAATGACCGCACCACCCACCTATACGTACACCTAGCTAGTAAGGTGAAGCAGCTTGTATACTCCGAAATTATAAGCATACAGCGCGAATCGGTGAGAAAGCAAGTGAAGCATATCTCATGCATGCGTTGCGTTGCGTTGCGTTGGTTCATTTCATCTAATTCATGCTTTGATCTATCCGGATACATATGGGAATTAATAGAACCGTTATAGTGATAGAAAATAATAATATCTACAGTCAAATTTGAATATATAGATACAACAAGTTTATTTCGCGCGGTATACTTATTTCTGTGAATTTCGTTTATCGAAATGAAAAGAATAAATCGCTGTACCTATGTGATCCTAAAGCTCATCATTATTTGATACAGATGTTACATCGCTCTCAAATTTCAAATTCCATTCATTTATTATCGAAGAAGAAAAAGAAGAAAAAGAATGAGAAGAATGAGAAGAGGGATATGATCAATAAATAGAAGCTTGCACATCACATCACTGATACACAATAATCATGCGTGAAAAAAATGTATTATAGTTATTATTATTGTTGTTATTATTAATATTATTATTGTTATTTTCATACGATCGCGTTATTTATAACGTAGATATATTCAGCGATTGAATAAACCATTTACACAAACATAAAACACGTATCGTTTAATCCAACATTTATTAAATTTCGGTAAACACTTAATAATTATACAAGTTGTATAGGAAGTGCAGCGTGATAACCGATGTATATCCTAGTATACCTTTTTCTAAAATAAATAAGTAATTAATTAAATATAAAATTTCGTAGATTTTTTTTATTTTACTTTATTCGCAAAATCTATCCTCGATGGTATGTAATAATTTTTTTCTTAAAAAATCCAATACCAACGACTCGATTGATTATCTCAAATACATATTTCTTGCTATAGTATATAGTATATGCATCGTCTCTGCCATGCATTTAATGTTAAACGTAATTTTAGTATATAATGTCGATATTTTCTTCAAGTTTGATCAATATTTTCATATAATTTTCTTATATTCCGATCGTTAGTCTTCTATACGGTATAATCGCATACGCGTAGTATCAAACCCCCTAATTCGAATAATGATTTAAATAAAATCGATAACAGTTTTCATCGATAACGCATATAATATAATATTATATACATATTATATATATTTTTAATTTTCAATTTTCTTCTATCATTCATTTTTTCGATAATATATTTCCGGTCAAATAATTTCCCGAACGATTAGTAGTCTTACTCGTATAATAATGTACGTATACGATCGCAGTCGAGTACCGGCATCATACTGAACTTGGAAAATGTGAGTACATCTAGGGTGTGTGTATACATATTATTATACAACACGTATAGGTAAATAAGTTCAATTTTCTCGCATTTTATTTATATAAATATATCCATATCTATATATATAATATACACATAGATATGTATGTATTATATAGTATATTAGAATTTGCCAGTATATAGCAGTAATGCGTGTAAGTTAACGATATATCTACAGACTCGTTGTACGACTGCAGGAGGTATGTGCTAGGTACTGGTGGAAAAGGAAAACGAAGAGGAGTATCGAACCTCGGTGAGTATAAACTGGGAGGGATTCGCGCTTGCGCTTGAAATCGCGAACGCAACCCTCACCGTAGTATGTATTTCTATAACTATATATGTATATATCTATACGTAGATGCGTCGATGTAAGCTCACTCCTTCTCTCTCGATCTCGTTTTGCAATCTCGTTGCTTCTCTTCATCCCACCTTCCGTACGATATGTTACGTAATTATTTTTTATTCAAACAGGGTATAATCTGTAGGTACGTAACTAGGTACGATTTTTTCGAATTAAGAATGAACTATTTACCCAGCTGGACTCAGCTTCGTATAATATAAAAAAAAAAGAAATTAATTTTATACTTGTTTAGTTAATTCTATTACATGTACTTAAGCTATATACGTACATACATTTTCTATCACGATTACAAGACAGTGTTTAATACCGCTATTTACGTCACCTTCGAAGAAATATATACACTTTACCTAAGTAGCGATTAACTTTAACTTATTCTGTGTTAGAATATTCTCTGTACACCTGCAGAGACAAACACCTATCATATTTGTTGAACATCATTTTTTTTTTTTTAATCTTCTTCTTCTTCTTTTAACCAGGTTTACGAACCTGCGTCAGACTTGTCCAAAGTCTAAGTTAGTTGTATAGAAAAGACGTCGTGCCTTCGTGTATATTTGTTTAGTGATATTTAGTGATTGATAAATGTAGATGTATGTATGCTGCAGCAGTAGCTTTAAATTTGCAACGAAATTAAAATCGTGGCATAGCTTTATGATACGATGATATATGTATATACGACTTGCAGTTCTTAGTCTTCGTATTGAATTACGAATGCGAGTTTATGAAGTTGAACGCAGCTCAGTTTATTGACTTTTCTTTGAAGAAAGTCTCTGATCGCTGTTTACCGCTTATATTTTGTACATACATATAACATACTTCCGGGGCTATATAGCATAACTATGCATGCATATGTGTATTTATTTACCATAGAGATGTATACGTATATATACGCACGCGGTTGTGTTTTCAAATTATTTCCTTTCTGCGGTTTTCCCTACAGAAATATATACGCGTCATTGTGCAGCTTGTCGCATGCACTTATATGCATTTATGCATGCTAATATCTCGTATTGTTAGTAAGTTGACAACAATTACGAGGAAAGGCGAATTAATATTTCAGAAAAAATCAACAATAGCAAACACAGCGAGAGAGAGAGCTACTTGCTGTAGAAAGAGTACAGCTAATTGTTTATAGCCCAGAATATAAAAATTAAACCATACACATTACCAAACCCTGACAAAATTTAAAAGTAATGTTTTTGGACGATGCAAAAGTAAAAAGAAGACATCCTATACCTATATGGGAATTCAAATTTTACGCGAAGTCAGCTGCCTCAATAATATCGATAATATTAAACTCTATTATAATCCCGTTGCATCTGGCCTGTGCAGTTTTGCAAAATCTATATAGTTATCAAATTTTAAGAAAAAAATATCTATATGAAGAAAACTACTGATTATTATACCTATAGGTAATTACTAATTATATTTCCTGCCGCATCTGCGGGAATGTTAATATTTGTATTAAACTAACAATCTCACCTATTAAATTAATTACACCTACTTCAACGGCTGACGATACTTTGGTCTTATATTGCGACACGATTACTCTCGAGCTTTTATTATACGTCATGTATTTATACACAAAGCTAATATATATATATGCAGCTGTAATTTATACTTAATTAATTATAGAGTTAGTCGAACGTCAATAATAATTCCGAGAAAAAAAATAAAAAAAAAACTGTCGAAAAGAAGCTGGTGTTTGTAAATGATAAAATTTAATTTTGTTATTTACAGTAGCCTTGTTATTAATTGCTTGTAACCCTCGATCGTCCCGTTTCATATATAGATTGATGTTATATAACGATGATCAGTATGCATTGGTATAACTAGTCGTATATCTTATATGTACCTACATTATACGCACACCTTTTTATTAAATAGTACGTAAGTATAAGATACAGATATAGATATTAGATATTATTTTTTGTTATCGCAATGAAAACTAATTTTTCGATGATAAGAAGTCGAGAAACGAGTGCTATTCGCAGGTATTATACCATAATGTAACATAATATGTAATACATCTAGAAATGAACTCGAAATTGTATATTTATCAATATATCTATAAAAGTAAAAGAAAAAAAACAGAAAAAATTCTTATCCAAAGTGGACAAAAAAAAAAAAAAAGAACAAGAAATTAGATAAAGTAATTCTCACGGTAGAAACATATTTTGTACAACGTACTATACATATATACAAGAAAAGAAAGAATGCAAAACTACAAGACTACAGCGATAAGAGCAGAAGCGTGATGAGTACCGCTAATCCGGACAGCGTGACACCATTTAACGTAATCATAGCCAATTTTTCAACGTCCTCTATACACTGTTTATATAACAGATGGCTCTTCCACCTGACCTACGGCTTTTTTTCTTCTTCTACCTAGTTGTTTATATTCTATCATACATAAACGAGTAGTAATATCATTGCGATTTAAGTATATATACGAAGGAAAGAGTATATACCTAGAATCAATTTTTCTCTTTTTTTTTTAATTTTTTAATTTTTTTATTACACCTAAATACATCACTATACGCAACTACTCGCCAACGCTAATGAATTTAATTAGGTTGTATATTATATAGATGTTAGAATACAGCTATTGCGCGTATACGTTGCAACTTGTGCTAATGTTATACGCGCACGCATTAACGCGTCGCTGACATACAGCTATGAATGCTGCAAGGGGTATGGGTATATATGTATTTAAAGCTTATCGCATAGTGCAGATGAGGAGCTAAGTAACGTGAACGTGAACGTAGCTCGTAGCTTGCAGCCTGCAGCAACAGAATAAGAGACACAGAGGAGAGAAGAAGAACGTGGTTGACAAAATAGAGAACAAAGATCCTCTCGTGCAGCAGAGGTGAGACGGTAGCTTGAGTGATTTGGAACGTCGCCGATAATAGAACAGCTAAGAACTTTGTTGAAAACATTAGACTAGATATTCGATGGTCAACTCTCAACGGGCAACTCATTGTTGATCTTGTACCAGAATCACTGAATGGACTTTATAATTATACGCACCTCGCGTTAAACGAATAAATTACGTTACGTAAGTTAGGAGCTAGTGTGTGACCATTCAAGAATATCAGATCATTTAATTCAGAGTTCTATTCTTCGTTGGAGTTAGTGAAAGAATTAGAATGAAACAAGAGAGTATAATAATAACGTCCGTTATAAGAATGTTAAAATACAGAAGATGATGTATTCTCTATTATTTTTAATTAGCTTGAGAAGAAATAGGTATTAATACCAACGAAACGCCTGATTTAATCGAGCGACAAATTAGCGCGTGATCTGCATATGACGTATAGAGATCCGCGCGGGTATACGCTCGCGTTAGTGATCTTGATCTTGCGGGTAGATCACGCGGCGCCTGGTCGCACCTTTGAAAAGTAGGTACCTTTCATCGGTTCGGTGCCGGTAGGAGTTAGTTTTAGTCTACGAGCGCGTGGCTTTGAGTCACGTGTATCGCCCCCGCCCTGTATATCCTCGTGTACGTACGTACGATACGTACGCACGTATGCATACAAAGATAGAATTCTATAGCGTTATATTTTCCCTGATTAAAAGTAGCGCCAATGCGCGCTGGGATTTTGAATCTAGAATCCGAGCGGACTCGAAGTATTATCTTAAAGATTTTTCGAGTGCATACAAAAAGCAGAGCAAGAAGCTTATATGGCTCGAGACTTAGTTTAAAGGAATCGTTTTCACGTTTGAAAAATACACGAGCTTATGCGATATGAACAATTAACGGGGTTTCAATCGTCGCAAGGTAAGTATACGATATGTATGCAGAGACTTGGCGAAGCTGTGGCTCGATGCTGAACCTCCTGAAGCGCGTGCACCGAACCTCGTGGTCGTTCACGTGCTATTTATGAATAACTTCGCACTAATACATACGCGCTTTGCTATTCTCCGTCTTTTTCTACCTCTATACCGCCGCGGCTGAGAATCCTCTATACGAATGTTATAGGCACGCACACGCGTTGAAACGCGTATCTCTCACTCCCGTTTGCTCCTATGCTTCAGCTGTGTATTTATCCAGTTTTTAAAATAGTATAGATATATGTATTCGTGGATATAATACACGGAGCAGCACATTACGGGGTATTGTTATGTAACGGAAAACATGTGAGTTTCATCTCGAAATATAACTCAAGTATTTTCTATTTTACTAGATTGGCACGGTGATCGCGTGCTATGATCTAATATACTGCATAGTAGATAGTCAATTTTCATAGAATTCAAATGTTCTTCATTTCCCGGTATAATGTAAGTTTATTATCTACTTTATTAGTATATTGTCTTCCAATTTCCGTTTTTCTTTTTTGTCATTCTCGTCTTTTCTGACGACACATCAAGGGCTTTTAAATATTAATAGAACTTAGTTCGTCAATCTTCACCTTGCCGGATTTTTTTTTTTTTTTTTTTTTTCAAAACTAGGTCTCTGCTCCGTTATAAGTCAGCCTCGATATTTCAATTTTGTAAGTACCCATATACACTGCGAGAGGAAAGACTAACGACCGGCCGGTTTTTCTTTAGTATCTATAGTTATCTCATCGTATATTTTTATTTAACTTTTATCCAACGAGTATTTGCGATTTTCAGTATTTAAAACTGAGAAACTACTTCAGATTCTTATAACAAGAAAATTTGTCACATTGATAAACTTATCAAGATTAGAAAATTTCAAGTCGCTCAAACTGTAAGTAGGTATACAGTTAAGCAAATAATCATAAATACGTCCGACGCGGTTTATAGAAACTTTTTTTTTTTAAACAAAAAAAATTAAAAAAAACTTCACTTTGTTTCTATAATCGAACGAAATCAATATTAGATATGCGCTTTAATAAATTTCAATAATCATTATAAAGGGTAGAAAATCTTTTGTCTGCAACGTATACCTCTATATAGAGTGAGCATATAATAAGTATAAGACGACACAACACATCGCGTAGAATTCCTTCGACAGTTTTTTCACTCGGTATGTATACCGAAGATCCTGGGGTTCATTTGTTTTGCGTATCAAGAATACTTTGGCTATTTCTTATATGTAATACCTACTCTATACACACATATTTATAGGTCCGTATTATGACGGACATGACAACTGTAGACCTCCCCAATGCCGAGTAAAAACTAGTAAAGCGACATTTTTTTTTCATTTTTTTCCATTTTTTTTTGTTTTTTCATTTATATTATTACGTGTTTCTTCTTTCAACGTGCTTTATTATATTATATAGTATATTTAGAATAAATATTCAACTTCAGGTTCCCTTGTTGGTTTGTACGTTTTTTGGTTCTAATTCTAATTCAGTTTTCTAATAACGAAAGGGTATAGGAAAATAATTGTTACAACATTTGAAATAATGAATGAAAATTTTTTTGAAATTATTTTGAGTTTTGGAGTTGAACTTCAACTTCAAATACACATTTGTTCACGATGCGTGGAGGAAATATATATGTGATGTATAAAATAGACCGGGGGAACGTTCCGAATAATTAACATGATTGAAACTGGTTTGAATTGACCTAAAGCTGTCTCTGCAGGTACATGCGTATGAACTGGATCAACGAGAATCTTGTATTTATTCTATGTAGGTATAGGGTCGTTATATTATCATTAAGTTATTCTTCTTTACGCAACCAACGATAAAAGTATTGAAATAGCATAATAATTGTGTCTTATAAGAATGAAATATTGATCGTTTGATATTTCGCTAATTTTCTCGTTAAATTGTTATAGTACATACAAGATGGGAGTGCAGCCGATAAAGTATATCAATTTTTTTTTTTTCGATAATTGATTAACGAAGAAAAAAAAATAATCACGTCTACGATATCGAGTATTTAAATAAAATGTAAAAGATATTGAGAAAGAAGTTATATATATATACCGCGAAAATATTGTAGATTAATAAAAATGGCCAATTAACTGCGGCAGGTGGTTCGATATCAATAATTCGAGTCTTCTATCTCTTTATAATCAAAATTAATTATTTTTTTATTTTTTTATCAGCTGTGGAAGAACAAATTATGCGTCTCTTTACAATCCAGAAGTTTTTTTATTGTTTTTATTTTTATCAGTTAGGTATGTGGAAGCAATATTGCGTCTTAAATATGTTATAAAGTTTATAAGAATCTTCCTGGTCGTTAAAATATTACGTAACTCTATTGCTATACAGTAATAAGTAAGTTAATCGCGAATGTGAATCGTTGCACACATATAATAATTAAAACTTAATATCATTCATGAAATCATGAAATTTGATGAATGAATTAAATTGTGATATATAGTACTAAACACGAAAAGAAACACCTATATAAAAATAATTCTACATCCCTAAACTACGTAAAGAAAACTTTCCATTCACGTGTACAATTTACAAAACATGAATAGGTATAGTATGTAGGTATATATATACTTATACTCGTATCATATAAAGCTTTCTTTATATCCGCCAAGGTAGATGTCCCCGTGACTTTGATATACGCGTTACGCATATATGTACATTTTATATACATAGACAACTGAAAGGGTGGCTGTTTAACACACTGAAATAGTGTAGAGCAAGTCTTTCTAATTTCTCGAGATATTTGAGTGGCGGAAATCTTTTTCGTGTAAAATAATATATAGAAGATTTCATCCGCACCCTAAAGCGGTATTAATAATTATTCTAAAATTTATTCAACGGCATGGAAGCGCTCCGCCTTTCCATTTCGGTCCTAATATTTAATCTTCATTAGAACCGGCTATATTGCATATTGCGCACGCACACGTTCATCCTCTAAACCAGATACTTTCTTATCTAAAAAAAAATGTTATGTGTATTAGGTACCTGGAGCAGATATTACAGTAGTAACACTATCCGAGCTTGGCAGTATACATATAATAGCTTTGAGTGTAAGACGACGTAATATGCTGTTACATACCGGCCAGTTTTCGATACCGGAACGTTATCGTAAATTAGGTAAACCTCGACGAGATAGCTCGTGATATCCTACACGTGAATTGTAAAATCTATGAGAGACACCCGTATAACATGATCATATACCTCTACTTTATTAATATACTCGTTAAAATTGAAACTACCTATATCCATATAAAAAAAAGAAGATAAAAGATGAAATTTTCTTTTTTAATAGTGTGTTCAATATCCGTATTAGATTAGTCGTATTATATTGTTTTATATACATGAATGAAACACCGCCGACGGTTAGAGTATGTATAGACACGTGACCACGTCTGAACTCTGAACATAATTACATTTTGTTATATGGTCAATGATCGCGCGCCTTCTACGTACGATATAGACATAAATTAGTAGATACTATACATGTTATGAATGATGATTTATGCAATTGCACTATACGTTTTATTATAGCATATTCTGCAGATATTCGATTTTCGAAAATGATAAAAGATATAAGGACACCCACTTATATAGTATGTAATATACCTATTATTACACATATAGTTATAAGAATAACAAGGAAATTCTGCGTAGATTATTACCCGCGAGAGATGATTATTTTATTATTAGCTATTACATAAGCTAGGATTTCATCTATAGTGATCTTCGGCTCTTATAATAAATTATATTTTCATATTACATATATTAATGTAACGGTAAAGTATATTACGTTTTCTGATAAACACCCGCGTTACATGTATACGTGCAGGGTTTCCATTTCTCTCATGGTCCACATTTTATTTTCCCCGCTGTACTTATCTATTAAATCTTGCAAAAAAAATTAAAAAAATAAAAAAAAAAACAAGATTACAACAACAATTAGTACCAAAATCTCTAATCTACTATTCCTGAATCAATCGATCACATAATCTCGTGATTTAGAATTTGGAATTTTGGATTGGTAGTCTGCATCGTCAAAAGCCTGAAAAAGCCATGCGGCAAAGTTGTCGATTTCGAATCTATTTCACCCTCGCTCGCGGTAATTTCCCGTGGCCGCATGTGCAGCAGCGAGGTTCAACGATTTCGAGCTGCCTTTATATACATACGACGAAGAAACAGACAGAAGGCATGGAAAAATGTAAAGGTAAGGTAGGTGCGGATCGATGCGTGTGACTTGCGGACGAACTTGAGAGGAAGCTAAGTGAAGCACCAAAGTAGGTATACAGAACACATAGTTATACACGTAGTATGGGAACATTTAAATACCGGAAAGTAACACTGAACATATATCCATAACTTTCGACACGCGTAAAATAAAAAATCTCGACATTCTCGTAATATGCGGTAGATCGAAAAAATAAACTTCTCATAAATGTGCCTGTTCCTATATAAATATTTTATACAGACTACACAACGGAATTAACCCTGGGACCGGTCGATCTCCACAACTTATATACAAGTCGAGTTAACAACCAAATTTATTTGTTATCTAATCCCATTTGAATCACACATATTTTTGCTTCATGTGCGAAGTAAAAGTGGTTGAGAAAAAGTAGGAGGAGGGTTGGTTGGTTGAAATTTAGCTTACACATGCGGATCGATCGCGCATATATGTATCAGCTGGGTGTATGCGAATATTTTTTTTCTATTTATTATTTTCAACTAAAAAAAATTCTATCGACAAATATATTACATGGAATATTTTTATTCGATTATATTTTTCGACGGTAAATACCGATCATTGTTGATTCTCTGATTATTGATTATTGTCAGTTCTATATAGCCGGGTATATACCTATAATCTCAGCCGGGAATGGATACGGAATAAACTCTTGGGTAAAACAAAAAAAAAACAAAAAAAAAATTACATATTTTACAGATATTATTCAAGGGTTAGTCTAGCGTAGGTAATACGAGTCCGAGAATCTCATAGTCGTACATATCATTATATCGCGTGATTTTTCCAGTCGCAAAAACAATGATATTATTTTTTCCCTATACTCGTGTAGGTATATTACGCGCAGTAGTTATATGATAATACATAATATATATGAGACTAAATTGTAGCCGTGAATTTAACTTTTATAGTCAAACAATACGCGTGTGTCATGAGGTATTATTTATGTTTTCAACTTGTTATAGCTTATAATCGTGTGAAGAAAATCTATAATATTCGCGATTGTTGAATAGACGATAGTGATCAATGCGCGTATTGGTTAATCCATTCGGTTAGAGGTTACAAAGGTTACTGTAGGTAGTATGTATCGAGATGAATAGAACACAGTGCAGTAAATAGATGATGTTATAATCAATCGGTTTAAAAATAATTAGTGAAATAA
This sequence comes from Tenthredo livida, assembly GCA_963992785.1. Taxonomy (NCBI): domain Eukaryota; kingdom Metazoa; phylum Arthropoda; class Insecta; order Hymenoptera; family Tenthredinidae; genus Tenthredo; species Tenthredo livida. Next base: position 15,733,521 of record OZ023066.1, on the reverse strand, counting down.
TAAGTTTTCTTAAAAGGTTTAGGTGTGCGGGGATGGATTAATAATATAATTGTAACATACCACCGATACTGAGACTCCTCCACCGAGTTTTCCTCTTAGCACCCTTTTTCCCCATTTTCTCGAGGGCTGGGCAAAGTCTTTTGCTATTATATTTTGTCCTAAAACCTTAATATCTTATCGGGATATTTGACCGTGATAATTGTTCGAAATATCTCATCGTACAAGCCTCACTATCGTTCCCATAATATTACCCTTTTATTAACCTTAATTTTCTAGTAGAAAATTAGGTAATTCTAGTCAGATTTCTATCGGAGCAGACGACAAATTCAAGAAGTACCCGCGCTCCTCGAATCGCGGTTGAACACTGCGGCTCTCCCCTCTACGTACCGTATCTTCCCCTTCCGTGTTCATCATCCCCACCCGACTCCCACCACCCGGGAATTTCCCCACCACATATTGGTGAGAACCATCCCCCTCGTGCCAGTAGCGTAAGTATGCAAGGGTGCAAGGCAAGGCGCGCGATATAGGTATAATACAATTATACCTATACATAAAATATACGTTTGTATATACATACCAATGTCTAGCATGCTTAAACTCAGATTATGCTTTATATTTTCCCCAAGTAATTTGTCGTTATAGTTTACGTTACAATTATGAAAATTGGGGACACAATATCAACTATGATTTAAACAACGTGTTCTTAGCACGTTAGTGTGCGTGTACACGTAAGACTGTATGCGCACTTGGCAACAATCGTTTTTTTTTCCGGATGGAATAAAAAATAATAATAAAAAAAAAAAAAAAAAAAAAACGACAACAACAGCGAAATAAACAAACGTGTTATGATAGGTATATACTATGTGTAAAACGTTTATACATACCAATAAATTAGACCGCAGTTATTGGCATCGGAGACTGGATCAAAGAATTTGAATTTTAGTTCTTGTTCAACATGGTTATACACGTGTGTCATTTATTTTTAAAATTGAATATAAAGTTCGTTATGATTGCTCTGAGATTATTTACGCCCGTATGTATAGTCGAAGAGCACGTAGTAATAATTGTCGAATGTTTACGCGAACTTTGAAATCATTGCATGTATAGAAAAAGAATTGAAGAAATAAATGATGAGATAATTCATCGTTGCACTATAGATTATCTAATGTTATTAATAATACAGATTGAAGGTTATCACGATTGAAATTGTATTGACAAAAATGAAACAAGAATAACACGTTTTTTCACTTGTAAGTTCGTTTGAATTTCCTCCTATCACGATCACGATAAAGTATGCTACTGCAGCGGCTACAGCTGACTTCCTTCACGTACAGTACGAGACATCTACCGGCGCTAGGATCACGGAGAAAAACAGGCTTGCAGGAAAAAAAAAAAAAAAAAAAAAAAAAACAAGTGCCAATTTGGCGCGAAGATTAATTTTCAAGTTATTTGCAATGATAATATCTCGTTGTGGTGTTTTATTTTTTTTTATACACCTGAAATTGAATTGATGATGGAATAAAAATTGAGGAGAAAAATATAATCACAGGTTAGAGAACAGAATTTTAATAATATTCTAGGCGATCGTAATATAAAACTGAAGTCATTCACCTTGATAATAAATTATAGGTTATGTATCGGTTCATACATTTTCTTCGTATCTTAATGTGCGCTATTTTGTTAAACGAAAATTATCTACTTGCCTAAATATGGAACGCAGCGTCGTAAATATCGTTCGTTTCCTATAATTTTCGATATGATTAACCCTAACCCTAACCTAACATAACCTAACCTAACCTAGTGTTCGTCTAACCTATAAATTGTTTAAATAATTGTGGCGATACTGTGTTCACTTTCAGAAATAAAGAAAATAAATAATAGGATAAAATGAAATTCTTCCAAACTCCATCTCTCGGAGATTTTAATCCTCCTTCATTCAATAACGAGGCAACGGTTGGTTTGGTTGGCGGTAGCCTGAGGTACGCAGAGCGTGAAAATCTTAGCATATGTATGCAGCTATACGCCGCATACCTGTTAGATCATCCGGACGCAAATGTAAGTTCCGATATGTTGGCGACAAGAGAAGCTGGCAATGGCATAGGCGCCAAAGATATGTTTTTACCCGTACAAGAAAGAGCGTTAAAAAAAATAGCCAGCGTCTGGAGAGACAAGGGTTTTATTGAGGCTGTTCACGCCACTGCCGAAGAGGATCCGTCTCAAGTTACGAGACCCTTACACTGGTTAGCTACTAGGTATGAACATTTTTCTTTATTTTTAAAATTGATATAATACTTATTTCACCTTGTTGTTTTTCGTTTTCCACAGATTGGCTCGACTATTTGATTTGGTAGACAAACTAGCATTTCGGAACGAAGGATTACCGACTTTGGCTTCTGGTTCGGTGGCGGATATAGCTATCACACGAGACTGGGCTTCGGCTATAGTAATAAGACTTTGAATTATTCTAGAGAGAAAAATACATGTGATCTATTTTCAGAGCTAATAATAGCGGAAGTTCTTCACATTGGTTGATAAAATAATGATCTATTTCCATTAAGTTCGATATCTTTGTTAATATGTTTTGATAGAGTGAACTGGTTTGAAGACCGACCATCAAACTCGAATATTTCCAGTAATAATTAATGAGATATTTATTCCTTCACAGGTTCGTTGTCTAGCTTGGCACCCGCATTGTACCCGCCTTGCTCTAGCAACTCGTGACGATAGAATTCGTGTATATAGTAAAGACGTACAGGGCGCAGCTGTGTTGAGACATAGCTTTCAAAAATCAGTATCTTGTTTAACTTGGAGACCAAATTCTGGTAGAGAATTGGCCGCGGGTTGTCAGATGGGCATTTTAATTTGGACAGTAGAATTAGGAGCAGCAAGTAGCTCACTTAGTCAGGCGCTTACCCTCAGACAAAGAGGACATGCTCCAGTTACAAGTGTTGCTTGGAATCCTCAGGTATGACTAACGATAAGAGAAGGAAAAACGTTAATGTATACTATTTAAATTTCTCACAGCATTTATCTGGGATAATGAATGACTAAAAACGTGCATTCATCCATTACAGGGCGATTTACTCGTATCTTGCTCTCCGGCAGATAGCAATATGTACATTTGGGATACCTCGAAAGAATCGGCAGTTCCTCTAAAACGAGTGGGAGGTGGTGGTCTCTGCTTTGCCCGATGGTCTCTCTGCGGTTCCAGACTGCTAACAGCATCTTCTCATTCTGTATTTAGGTAAAAATTCTTTGAGACATTTAGGTATTCGAAAATCTTTTGGTGGAATAAGCTCAGGAGATGAAGCTATTATTTCTACTCTACTAACTATCATTTGATGCAATTTTCCCAACAGAATTTGGAATACCAGTGAAGGTTCACCTTGGAAATCCGAAAAGTGGACAGTTCCAAGCGGCAGAGTAGCTGCAGCTTGTTTTGGGCCGAATCTCACCCTTTTATTTGTATCCACCGAAGTTCCAGAGACAGTCTTCTCACTGCCGCTGCAAGAAAATATCTTTGACTTGAAAAATGTCCATAGTAATAACGACGTTAAGGCTGCGATGGCTGTAATTGATCTGAAGAAAACTGTTTTACACGTTGATCAATATGAGCAACAATCTGTTCTTGGAGGCAGAGTTGTAGCGATGGAATGGGATCCTACAGGAAAATATCTTGCTATTATATTCCAGGTTCGATGTTTTTCTCATATATTATGAAAAAATAATGTTTCCCACTGAAATTTCACTGATACGATACTCTATTCATTATACAGGATAGTCCGATCGTTGTGCTCTTCGGTACTGAATTACAATCAGCGTTGATAGTGGCAAAAGCATCACAGGGATGTTTGATCAAAGGATTTCCCGGGGAAGTACCAAACTGTATGAACTTTCAGCAGGACTTTGGGCTTGACTCTGAATCTGGTGGCGCTTGTTTAACAATTGCATGGTCAAGCGGAAGAGTTCAACATTTTCCATTAGTCGATTCGGAGACTCTTTCACATTCCAGCTTTTCAAATAATCATTTATACTGATGCTGAGAGTTGAAAACAAAATCATTAACGTGATACTAAATAAAAGCAATTAGCTTCCTTGTGAATTGTGATACAATGGTATTAATTATACGCAATAGAATCATCAGTATGGTATAATTCTACGTATTGACGTTGTTAATTTACTAATATAATATAAATGGAGCTAATAAGTATTCAAGTTTCTTTTTTTCTTTTTTCTTTTTTTAAACTGATTATTGACATTAGCCATTATAATGTAATACATAGACTAATTATCTACATTAGTAATGTGTGCCATTTAAACTTAATTCATTGTCGACAATTTGCGTACTGTGTAATTATAAGTAATGTTGATTCGTTACAATTTCTATTCAATTAAAATCTGTAATCATGAGGAAATAAAACTATAAAATACATTTTTTATATCTGACGTTGAAATATTATTATTCATTATTAAATCGAACTACGTACTACGTAATATTATGTAACATAATTTTACTATTCCTCAATGCATCCGGCTTCGTTATATACTGTGATATTTGAAAACTGTACATTTTATCCAACAACATTGACGTCAATGCATCGTCGACATAATTCAGCCGCAACTGATCATTTCAATGTTTATCTAATAAATTTCAGTTTCTTATTAAAAAATAAAAAAATTAACGAAAATAAAAAGAGGCATAGATTAAACTGACTGATAAATCACATTCACAAGGTATGTTGCATAAACACGTGCAAGGCTACCAGGAATTAGGAGAGATCGGGAGAGACCGGTCTAGGCAAAAGATTTCTAATAATTACCATTTCTGGATTAGCATAGTTCATCATGATTTTATTTCAAAGGCACAAAAAAGAAATAGAAATAAAGAATTATTAACCTCATATTATATGAGTTTGCATCCACTCTTAGGGTGTAATCTACGTATGTATGTATGTATGTATTCCTATAGGAGATAATTATACTTTTGATTTAAAAATCATAGGTCAATTTAGTGAGGACTCTATACTTAGTATAAAATTTTTATTATACCATTGAATGAAAATACAATGATGTATTATATTACCATTTCTCACTTGCATATATTTACCAGATATTCATATAATTCCCCTTATATTTATTAGGGTGTATAACAACAATTGGTAATGCGCAAGATCCTAGATTTTTATAATCATATTCACTTATCGTATGTATTTTAATTTGTTTATTCAATTGGTGATTTTTCTTTTTATTGGGAAATATATGCAATTTTTTTTTTACATCCTTTTACATTCATCATAGAATATAACACGATAAAATTGATTCAATAATCATTCTTTGTGAATTTCATTTTTCTTTTTTAAAAATACATTTTATAGCTTTGTTTAACTCATTTACAATATATAATATGTAGAATACAAAGTTAATAAAATGCTTGAAATAATGACAAAAATCGATTATATAATGATAAAAGAATCGAAAAAGAAAAAATTACTAACACCTACTCAATAGAAATTTTATACAACCACTACTACGAATTGAAACTAAACATTTGATAAATTGGGATATCTTACACTCGTTTTTATTTTTTTTCACACAGTGTAAAATAGTAGACTTAAATCAGTTAAGGCAATAAATTTATAATCCCAGAAGTGGTAAGAAATATGTTTATATATTTAAGGATAGACAATTTTATTCATCATTTATCTATAGTTTATCTTGTTTGTGTAGAAAATTTTCAACAGTATTTATAATACTAAACACTAAAGACTCCAAATATACAGGAAAATAAAGCTCCACATTTCTTTGCAGAGCCTATGTATTGTAGGTAATAAGAAATATTCAATTGGAAGATACAAATGTTCTGGAAAACATACAAAAATTTGTTTCAGTATTTTTTTTATTTTTTATTTTTTATAATTAGTAGTTACGTCTGTTTATTTATTTATTTATTTTATTATTTTTTTCATTTAACTTGTGTATGTAGGTATGCTGTACCATTACCATAGAGCCGAGGTATTCGGCATGATCGATTAAGATATAAAACACTATTTCTCAATTCGGACCTTGGACATGAATTGTAGAATGTTATTTTTTCGGTTCTATTATATTATTGAATTTTCATTCACAATTATTAATTAAAAAAATTTAATGTCATGTCTTTTCGAAATTTTGAAGAATGTTGATGATGACAATAACAGTACTATATAAATGAAATAATAAACAACTGCGATCAAAATCTTTTTACATATTTTCAATATCTCGAAAAAATTTTCTACAAGACTATTCAATCATTAACAATTATCATGTTGGTCGTATATTTATTTTTTACCACCGAAAAAAAAAAAATAATATATATATATATATCTCACTTTAAATCATTTGGAAAAAAGAAAAAAATAACAAAAATTGTTTCGATATTAATTTCTACTTCAGTAATAATTTAATATCTCAGCTTTATAGTCTATCAAAATAAATAAGAATAATTAATCATAAAAATTCAAGTTAAGCAGCGTCTACTTAATAATGATAATAAGGATGTTTACACATGTACTAATAACATTGGTAGTAAATCGAAAAGAAAGAAACAAAATTATGCTAAAATTAACTAAATGATTAGTTGACCAAAGGCACAACTTAGAACAATTTTAATAATATTGATACTTGAAATTTATCTTCGTATCTCTTTTGTAACTATGTTCCGATCAATTATACAGAATCTTTAAATTAAGTAACTAATGGCTTTATTCCCGTGCTCTAACATTTAAAATTAACCTTTGGAATCCAGATCATGATATTATTACTTATCCAAGGCATCGTACAGGCAAAACGAGACGCTGCAAAGTTCAGGAAATATAACATCTATTTAAGAAATAATAAAACTTTACCTCAGCTCCACGACGTGTGTAATGTTTTATATATTTAAAAATAAAAGCTACTCATATAAATTGTAAAATTGCAAACATGTATAATTCGTATAAATACGTGTTATAAAAATGATTTCAATTCTAATTTTCAATCAATCGTGTTTTCAGAAAATTGCTTTATCAGTATTAATTGCTTCTTTATAATTTTACCAAATAAAATAAAGAACTGATTGAATAGCTCCTGATTTAGTAATATGTAGAATATTTATTTACAGAAATATGAACTAGCAGCTCTCATATGCGCGAGATACCAGATCTGGCATTAAACTTTATTTCATTTAATCAGAATGAAAACTTTGGACCGCACGCTCGATGAAAAAAATATTTCTAATTAACAAAAAAAAAGAAACAAGATAGAAAATAAAAAGAAAAAATATACTAACAATTTTATTTTCGAGAATTGTTGAGACACTGTATGCCACGACACGAGCGTGGATTTAAAATCAACCATAGACTCCTCAAGAGACATGAATTTAAAAGGCTATTGCTTGAGATGGATTAGCGCATTCACCAACCGTCATTCGATACATTGCCATTTCTGTTATTCCATGATAATGCACAAATGCTGCGGCTATAACTAACACATGGAAGATTTGGTGGCTCTGAAACTGAGTTAAAGAAGAAATATAAGTCAATTTTTACAATCAATGGTACAGATTATTCTATTTAATTCCAAAGATGAAGACGAATGCCGATTCGCTTCTGGAACTCTCAATAATTTCCAAATATTTAATCAGCTAATAATTTACATTCTTGAACACTCACCCAAATGTCGAATTTTCCTGGGAAAAATCTTTCTGGGACACGCCACGCGTAGAACATGGCTCCCAAAATGTAAAGGCACCCCATAAGAATGAGCCATCCAAGAGATGCTTGGCTTATCGCCTTGAACCAACCCTCAGCGATAGCATAATGAACAGCCGGTATCACCTGTTATCAGATATCAAAGATTAGGGAAATTCTGTTTTTTTTAATATTGCAGACAAAGAATTGAATCTTCCAATTCTCTTTGTCTGTGAAATCAATGCCGTTTTTCATCAGATATGTTTATTTAAAATCATTCAGCGATAATCTAATCAGATAGACAACGAAAACCGTTGGTTTTGGATAGTAAAATCGTAAATGATACATCTGTGACTTGTAACTCACCCCACTGAGGCCAAAACCCATGAAAACACCTGCTCTGAGAGGCCTGTAGCTTGGCTCGCTAAATCTTTCCCAAAGGGAAACAACGATACTAGTGATACCCAGGACAACAACGACGGATAGATATATCAGCTTAGGCTGATAATGGCAGTAAAATCCATAGTACAACCACGGAACAAAACTGCCCATAATGAGCATGGCGATGCCGCAGTAATCCAATTTGGAAAATAACTTTCCCACACATTCGCTGTGGCAGTGTACAGTGTGAAATGCAAAAGACATTCCCAAACACACGATAGCACCAGCAAAAAATGCAGCGAATACCAATTTTTCTTCTAATTGTATTTCAATTGGTGGTTGAGTTAGAAAGAAAATAGCTATTCCTATGAATGCTACGCATCCTGTAATGTGAGAATATCATTTTTTAGATTTACAAATATGTACACAGAGTAGAATATTCATATTTCAAGGCATTCAAAATTCGTCGTGGTAAAAAAGGAGTAGGTAAATTCGTTACCTAGCAGGTGGGTCCAGATATTTCCAGTTTCAGTGTGGATGCGAAAAATGCTTTTGAAACAGGCATAAAACGATGGTAGAGGTGGTCTGTGACCTGCATGCAAGAAATCATTGTCTTGCAGCCATCTCGGCAGATTTCGGAAGTGGCATTGTTTCCACGATGCTTCCCATACCTGGTCATAACATTTTTTGTCTTTCATTCTTGGAGATATTACTTTTTCAAGTTTTTTCTTTTTATTTTACCATTTTAAGTGATTTTATCACAATTTTTCAACAAACATTTCTAAAAACTTACTTTTCGGACAAATTCTTCAGCCTGTTCTGCTGCATTGTGAGCCAAAGCTCCAAGGTCTATTTCATCGCTAAGCACTCCAGCTTTCAGCACCTCGGTCATCTGGAAGAAATTGGGAATAAATTGAATGATTTAAAAACGTTTTATACAAATAAATTCATCTTGATTCAACCTTTGGAATTTATTAAATTTTAGTAAATTCATAAACTTGGAACTCCAAGTATGATGATTGAAAGAAAAGCTAAAATAAGGAGTAAAAAAGAAATAAAATAATACTTCGCAGTCTAGTAGATGATCATCTTCGGGTGTAGAAGGTAACGGACAGCCTACACCATCCTCTTCCTCAGCGAGACAACTAGCGTCATCATCGTCAAGTAAATCTTTGACATCGTGTAGGCCTGGTATATCGCTATTTAATGAAACGCGATCGCTCCATGGGATACGATGACGTACTCCGGATTCTTCGCCTAAACCGAGATCCCCTCTATCCTCGATGATCAGATCCTCGAATCGTGACATTGTTTAAATTAATAATTTATAATAGTTCCAAAATTTAATCGTTCGTCGAGAAGTTGGATTCAATCTGGAAAAATATATTAAATAAATTGTAGTATTAGTTTTTTCTTTTCCCAAGTATTTTTCGCTCTATTCCGGCAATAACTTACTCATAAAATTTCTTATCTATGATACGAAGAACTTTTTTAAACCCAACAAACACGCGCAAAAATACTATTGGAAATACCAATTACACATTGTGCTTTCAAACTTTCGAGATAATGAACTTGTAATTATAGTTACGTGCCGCATGAACAGTATCTGAGTAAAATAATTATCTGATAAAAACAAAAAAAAAAAATTATTATATTGATAATAATGGAATTGATGGAAGAATTTCTATGTTTAATTAATTCTTATAGTTTAATAATTCGATAATTAATATCGACCATTGTACAGGGTGTAAATAATGTGGACACTAATCAGTTCCAATTATTTAATAGGGATTTATTCAATTGTATGAAAATCGGTGAGCAATTAATTGTGGAATTAAAATACGTACAGCCGAACATTAACTGGAGCGGTAACGACTTAGTAAACTTAAGCTAGATAAGATTATAGAGATTAATAAAAGCCGATATCTCTTCCCTAGGGAAGAGGTCGTTTATAAATGCCGAAAATCTTAATTAGACCAGATTAAGACCGACCAGGTTGCTTTTTGAACTTTGAATAAACCGAACATGCAATTTAAACTCAAGTTTCATATCATTTCAGCTTAACAATCATTTTTATCAAATTATGTATCAGGATACGGCCATTTTCTATACATAGTTGTTTGAGTACAGTTTTAATAAATGAATAAATAAAGCCCGACTCTTGCGTAGAGAAAATTACTGTCTTGCCATCGAGTAATCTCTAGTTAGGAATGACCTTAGACACCGAATAGATGTCAAATGGCATGATTTAATTGTAGAAAAAAATACAAATGAAAAGGAAGCGAGTTCGCATGGTCGTTCATATCACATGATAAATTTTTATAAATAGAGTCGCAATAAAATGTGGTTACAAAATAACAGATCATATAATCTGAGGATCAGCACAGTACAAAGAGCAAAAATAAATGCAAAAACGCGTGTTGGTTCAACGTAGTGATAATTGATGCAGTTTGAATTATGGAAATATTTGTAGAGAAAAATCGTTTGATTAGTATAAAGTTGGGGTAAAGGTCGTGCTAACTTATGTAATAATATGTTTCATAGATAATAAACATTATATCTATGCATGTATACATGTATGCGTAGAATGGATAAAGGGTTTTGAATATATTTCTATGAATTGTATTTAGAAGGTTATAACGTGGCCACGTAGCGCTAAATCGATAATAATTAACGGGATATAGGTAAATAATTGAAGTGGTCAATGTGCGTGTATATGATATGGTGAAAATTGTGTAAAAACAATATCTTGTTCTTCGTTGTATGCGTGTGGCGATAATAATTGGCGTTGAAGTAACGAAAACAAATTTATCAGCAGTAATGATCTAACTGAATATTTTTTTTCTTTCTATAAGTATGGTGGTGTAATTGTGGGATTTAAATTTTTGTTAAAAAGAAGCTTTAGGTCACTCACCTATCTTTATAATTCACATAAAAAATTTACCCATCTGTCCGATCAACTCGGTTACAAATTACTGTCCGTATTATCCCGAACTCCGAAGTTAATTATTCCAAAACTCGATCATCAGCAAACAGTACGTACGACGTGAAAGTAATAACAAATTGTTCGGGTCATACAACGCAATCTTCGCTCTGTACTAAACCCTCTGTCGTCTAGTCGCGTGACTATAGTCATGGAGTCGCGCGGCTCGCGATTCTCGAGAATCGAACATGATCGAAGATACCCGAATTGCTCCGAACTCGCCGAAATCGACAGTCCACGTGGCGGCCATATTTAATTAAAGCCGCTCGCGCGACGAGCTATTTGAATCTTGGGTCACGATCGAATATCGCAACACATACACTAGCTAGGTATTATACAGAATATAGAACAAAGAAGATATAATAATAATAAGATCAAGATCCATAAAAAGCTCATACTTACTGCATTATCATTTATCATATAGTATATCCGTGTGTTTTATGCTTGGTTAAAAAACACCCTAACCATTAATTTAACATTTCATATCATTAAGTCACCTTGATATATTATATTTACAGGTCAATGATCGCTGGGAAAATCCTTACTCTCTGCATACATACACCAATATTATATTGAATAACGCTTTATGTGAGAATATGGAGGTTGAATATTCCAACGAAACTGTATATTCAAGACTTCGTAAAAAATATTTGCTAGTATTTTTGTTAGCAACATTTGCCGACTGGCTCCAAGGGCCTTACATATATAAATTTTACACTTACTACGGCTACACAGCTTCAGATATATCGTTTTTATACGTTGTTGGTTTTGCTAGTAGTACAGCGTTCGGTATAATAGTTGGTTATTTAGCCGATAAATTTGGAAGAAAAAAGCTATGCGTTTCTTACAGTATTCTATATACTGTATCATGTATGTTAAAGATAAAAAATAATTTTAAACTTTTATTCATCGGTCGTATATTAGGCGGGATATCTACCTCTATATTATTTTCATCGTTTGAATCTTGGTACATCGGACAACACTTGATAAAATATGATTTAGAAAAAGATTGGATTAATATAACTCTTAGTAAATCGACTTTTTACAATGGATTATTAGCCATAATAGCCGGCTTTGTATCTTCCATATTTGTCGACAATTTAAACATCGGTCCTTTAGCGCCGTTTTTAATAGCTATACCCGTACTTTTAACAGCAGGATATTTCTGCGCTATACTTTGGGACGAAAATCATATAGTTTCTCATAGTGTTAAGAATGAGAATAATGAAAGTAGCTTAGGATTGATAACTAATAGACGTAATAGAATCCTACTGTATTTGGGATTAGTTCAATCTCTGTATGAATCTGTAATGTACGTTTTTGTATTTTTGTGGACTCCGGTATTAGACCCAATTCAACCTAGTCATGGGATAATATTCAGTTCATTTATGATTTGCATTATGCTTGGTAGCCACTTATACACATTTTTGCATTCGAGATATAGACTGACCTGCGAAAGTCTATTGAATATCAGTATATTCATTAGTTTTTGTAGCATATCTATTTGCACTTACGGATCTTACATACAGACTATAAAGTCCGACGAAATCATTGGGACTTATATTTGTTTGGTAGCATTTTTATTATATGAAATTGCTATAGGAATTTATTACCCCGCTATTGGCTATTTGAGAGGTATTGTTATTCCAGAATCCCATCGAGCAAGTATTATAAACTGGTTTAGAGTTCCTATGAACTTAATGACTTGTATTATTTTATTATACATTAGATTTAAACTCCCACATAATTATCAAATATTTTTATTTAGCGTTGCTACTTTGAGCGTTGCATGTATTTCATCGTTAAAATTCGTTAACTTATATGCTAGAGATCCAAGATATTATAGACAAGGGAAATCGAACCTTGAACAAGCTGATGTATTTCTGTTATAAAGTTCTATCTATTTATTATATTATTTCATAATCTGATACAGATTAGTATTTATTTACTAATTTACAATGTATAATAGTCATTATCTAATAGTCATAGAATTTTATATTATAGTATTTAACGAATAACTAATTAATTATTAGGTTCGCACAATACATTTGTTGATATTAAAAAAAAATAATAATACGCTTATTCAAATATGTTAATAAGAAAACAGCGTCAATTAATATTCTCAAATAATTGTACGATAAAACGCCTTATGCATCACGTGATAAAGATATATGAAGCTCCTAAACACCTTCTCTATGATTATAAAACATTAATAATTAATATTATTATAATATATTATATAAAGTACAAATAGAAAGAGATTAAAGTTGGATTATTATTTAGATACATATATATCTGTATTGCATGTATTGATCTATAAGTGCTACAAATAGAGAATATATAGATTATATAATAAATTTATCAATTTATTATAATTGATTTATTATTTATTGATCATAAAATAAGAATTGAGTATGTGATTGATTATTATTTAATGAATAAAAGTTTGACCAAATAATTAGCAATATTAATAAGCTTACATTGCTATTTATGTATGTATAAGCCTGTCCACGGTACAGTTGCAAAGAATTGTATGATTCCTTAACAGATATGTAGGTGTGAATAAGCGTATGCTTGTATAGGTATGTAGAAGACAGCAGCTATTACAATATCTACAGTCTGAGTTTATTGAACTTAACCATCAAACATTTATAGCTGCTAATATGCCCCATATGTTCATCAAATATTTGAACATATAATCGTAAATTCTGGATAACTTATTTCTTAGTTTTCGTTATTTTAATCGTTGAGTTTTTATCATGAACTATAGTGATAGACGTAAGTAAATCAACATTCAAAAATTGTAATATTGATATGACCTTTTGCTATCTTAGATATAGCAATTGGAATGATAATTCTTCAAATGATGCACTAATTTAAGTTGAAAGACGCTATGACCCAGTTTTTCTCTTATCTAAGATCGATGTATGAATGATACACGATATATACACATCGTGTACTCAGAATTGACTGTTCTTTTATATTTTCTTCTATACTCTTAATAGGCGAAAGATCAATCTCTCAAAATGTTTTTTAATGTTAATTAACGATCTTCTATTCGCAGAGGAATTAACTGAAGATGCGCCCCTTACACAAGGGAGGATCAAAGGTTTAAAACTCATATGTTCAGAAGATGGGGGTCTCAAATTGACCGTCATATCTTTCACCGTTTTAAGTATTGCCGTCACCGTAGCACTCGGGCTTCAATTAATTTACAACGACAATGTTTCACAGGTGATTAGAGACATAAAATTAAACTAAGATATAAAATATCTTACTACAGAACTGATAGATCATAATAATTTACTGCAATATACTTTAATAGACCTACTTTTTTTTTATTTTAACACAGGGCAGAACGCACGGCGCTGTTGCTACTGATTGCAAAGAATGTTCAGAAATAGGTACGGGTGTGTTAAGGAAAGGTGGAAACGCGGTCGACGCAGCTATAGCAGCAACAATCTGCATGGCCGTAGTCAGACCCCATAAAACAGGCCTCGGTGGGTGAGTTGACGGAGTTTTATACCTGATTTCAAACTGAAATACTCAATTCAGGGAGAGCTGCGATGCTGTTTTTACATGTAATGCATGGTAAAGACGCAGGTGAGGGTGTTGAACTTAGCAAGCAGATAAAGTTCACTGTCGAGAGCATCTCTTTGATTGATAAATGTAATAATGACAATATTTTGAGGAAATAACGCAGCTATCTCATACGCCACGTTTACTGATAACGCTGTTGATTCATCTGGGGAGTGAATTAAACGATTTATGAGTATATCAAGTGTTTTTAAGATACGATGCTTACCAAAACATAGATATGGATTGTATTACTACTTGTAGATAAACTCTTTTTTCAAATCTCCAATGCAACGAATGAACTAGAAGTCTTTCATTATTATTCCTCGTAAGAGTATGAATTAACTGTTCTATCTTCAGGGGTGGTTACGCGATGATATACAGCCATGAAGATCGAGGAAAACCAGTTATCATTGATTTTGCAAAGAACACAGTACAAGGTATATTACAAAGATATTCAATCTAGCTGATACATTCATTAATAAATAAAATATTTCAAATAGGTGCATTTGGCAATGGTAATGTCCGTATACCAGCCGTCCTGAAAGGTTTGGCTACCGCACATTCACTAAACGGCAAGCTTCCATGGGAGGAACTGGTATCTCCTTCAGCAAAATTGTCGCGAGAGGGATTCATAGTAACTAAAGAATTTGCGCAAGAGGTGGAAAAAGACTCTGCCTTTATAAAGCTATACGGTCAGCTTGAGCCTGGTCAGAATTTGACGCTGCCAAAATTATCAGAAACTTTGGACGTTGTAGCTAAGCACGGAGCTGATGGTACGACGTTATTATTACATCATGATCGCATAGTTGCGTAACAAAAATGTAAAATGCGATTATCGGTTTAATTCGTATATTTTTTCTCTTTCTCATTCGCAGAATTATACAACGGAAGTTTGTCCCAAAATATTTTTGCCAAACCAGCTGCAATCGAAATTCTAAAACAATTGGAAAATTATAAAGCTGAAATAAAGCGAGCTAATGTAACAAATTTTTATGATCATTTGGTCTATTATCCACCAGATGCAATTGCCATTAAGCATTCTCTCGAAATTATAAATGCGCTAAAAATTTCTTATCAAAACGCATCCAGTTTAGAATCTCAAGCTAGTATTGCCGCTGTTTTGATAGACAACATAATGGATTTAAAGGGTGAGATATCTAGTTTGAGCATCAATCTCTTTTATCCCCGCAATAGACTATTAGCTCATACCATTTTTATAGTTACAGATGCGGAAGAGAGATTCAGTAGCGTTGTTGTGATGGACGGCATGGACTCCTACGTCGTTATTATCACGTAATATTTCACCTAATTTATTATATTCTAAGATGATGTTGTCTGAATTTATTATAAGCTAATTTATCTGATTAAATATTTAAATAGAGGCTTAAGCGCCGCGTTTGGATCAGGAAGGATAACAGATGCTGGATTTCTCATAGACAGTGCGGCAAGTAACTTGGAGAGACTTACACCACTTCTATTTTGTGATGCGGTATCAGTGTGTGGATTGCGTGGAATTATTGGATTAGACGATGCGACGCTAACAGTAGAACTGTTTTACAATCTTATGGTACGAAAGCTGAGCGTATCTGAGGCTGTAGAAAATGCTCGGTGAGAACTCAGTCAGATCTTTAAAATATAGATTTTAATCACTCCATATGTAAGGATCAACGATGAATGGGGAAGCCATAGAGAGAAATTATAACTAATTTCTGTTTCTGATTCAAGGTATTATCTAATGGCAGATGGAATTGCAATTGAACATGGGATGGATCCGATGCTACGAGCTCAGCTTGATGCAAAGATAGCTCCGTCTAAACAGAACGCTGATCAGTTGCTAAAAAGTTGTAATGCAATAGTCAAGATCAAAGATACTATGAACAGTCATTCTGATAGCCGAGGGGATGGCCTCGCCTCAAGATTTCGGTAATTGAATGCAAGAAGAACGGAGAATTACATTTTGTATAATTATTTACGATTTTAACGACGATTATTATTAACTCAATAATATTTTTGTACAGTACAAGGTACGTAATTTATTGTATTAGACGTAGTATTTTATAAAATGAAACTTTGTACTTAAACACATGAATATTAATCAATTTTATGACTGAATTTGATTATTATAAATTTAGACAAACATATAATACAATGATTTCGTAAAATATGTGTATATAGGTTCGTATATTTCAAAAGTATACAAACACTTATGTACTTAAATTAAAAAATTAAGTATTTAAATTTATACAAATTTATACTTCAGTTATCTATTTTCTTATTCAAAGGAACTACGTTTTTACTATTACTTCAATACATTTGATTTCTAAATACATAGTAGCTGTAAAGAGAAGGAATAATGCTGAAAAATATTTTCACAATTTTCTTTTTTCGCACTAAATATTAGAAATCTGTAATAATAATTATAATAATAAGCCTCCAGAGGCAATATTTCCTATAGGTATGTAGTATGTACAAATTAAGTGAAGGTAGGTCAATTCTTGTCTTTATAAATTCAAACGTCAACTATAGTCATCAAATAGGTATATAAGAGGAAAAGTTTTCTTATACAATTTTTAATCACATAGAAATCTCTGTCTAATAATTTCTCGCTTTGGAATTGATTAGATTATAGCCTGGGGAAGTTGAGTTAATGATATTTGAGATAATACATTGTTTTTGAGATGATGAATTAAATTTGAGAAATAATATGGGTGAAATATCAACAATTAGGCTTTGAGTTGGGTATATTTATGAAGTTGGTGGGCGCTTTCCATATCCATCTGTTTTATTCGAGCGTAACCAGCGCTACCACCTAATACAATAAAGTTGCTTGTCCACCAAAGCAACGGTTTCTGTTCATGAAACCAATAAGTAGCCATAACTGTTTGTGCGCAAGCTTTTGCAGTCCCACTGATATTGTGAGTTAAAGGTGAAGTGACTTTTATTTGTAACGCAGTTACAAAACCGATAGCAAAACCACAAATACCGCCGATAGTCATAGCTCCCCAAAACAATGGTTCCGTTAATTTGCCATAATTATAAACAACGCTGAATTCTCCATTCACTAGCATCAATGGTAGAAAAAGGAAAACGCTGTAGACATTATTGTAGTAAGATAACAGCCAAATTTCTTGATTCACCAACGGGAGTACTCTCTTTGTGTATATCGAGTATAACGATAAAGACAAAGATCCAAGTACTCCAAATATCGTACCAAGCACCGACAATGATCCTGCTACATTTTCTTGGTCAACTCCAAGCCAAAATCCACCAATTATTATACCGCAGCATGCTATACAGCCGAGCGATGTTCTCTGACCTGTTTTTTAAAATCATAGCGAATTCAGACCTTCTTTAATAAGAAAATTTCATTATTGCATTAAAAATGTTCCATTATTATCTTACCAAGAATTGAATAGGACAGGATAACATTGAATACTGTTGTCAGCGATCTTCCCACATAATAGAATGCTACGCCAACATATTTTAGGCACAGATTGTTACTGGCTATCATGAAAGTGAATAGCACAGACAACGGAAGTACCTGTAATATAATTTTCAAATTGCAGTCTATTTGTTTTAAGATTTGTAGCATCGTTTATAGAACTGATTTCAATGAATAGACCGAACAATTTTTCATGTTTTATACATACGTTGCATAAAGTGAATGAAAAAAATTACCTTTTTTACTACATTCATGCAGTAAGGATGTCCTTTGGGAAATTTGATCGTGTGAGGAAAACATTTGGCCAGACTGCTCAGCGTGGTGCAAATAACTGCGCTAACTAGGCATTGGAACCAGGTAACGAACAACGGTGCATCTAGGTCTATTTCTTTGCTTGAAAGTAGCGCCTTGTTTACAAATACTGTCAGGATTGAAACAACCCTGAAAAACAATGATTTTGAATGAATTATGATATGGGATGAGCATGAACGAATGTATGTGTGTAATGTGATCAACGGTTTGGTAAATTCATTCAAATATTAAATACTTATTTTTGTTTGGTTAAAATAACATTTCGGATTATAAAAACATAACCTAACTGACCAGTAAGCTGCGACCACAAACGCTATGTGAATATATTGAGACAGTAGACCGGGTTCCGCTAACATTTTGATTTGTACCTACTACATGTGTAGACTAAGGGTATGTTGTACTGCTCCCGGCAATGTTTGATAAGATTTTTGTGACAAGTGGCATTTTGTCGTATATGTATGCACTTAGGTCATATACGCGTGAGAGAGATAAGCCACGAATACCAAACTCGAATTTTATAACCACGTGATTCAACTAAGTTTCCATATAAATTCGCTTTTTATTTATTTTTTATGAGTTTAAAACGTATTATTTTATTATTCGGATTATTTATGCGATGAATTGCTCTAGTATTAACGCTTGATATAAATAAATAGAGGATTTTTAAAAATAATTCAAATCATCGTCTCGCTTTTGATTATGTAATCGAGATATTCTATAGTATCGAAGTATCGAAGTGTCAGCTGTACTATCTTGATAATATGTATAATAAAAATGGAATACAATATTATATTTTTTCAGATAAAACAATAATCTATCGAAATACGTCGTAAACATAAAGTTTTTAAACTGAAAAAATTCCTTATGTTATTATCTTTCTGATCTCAAACTGCTGATGGTTATAAACAAGAATTATATGTATGTTTACAAAGTTTACAAAGTTTACAAAGCAACTTCTGGAGTCTGAAGATATACTTTGACAATTAGTTATTCTCTATTTATATTTATAACTCGCTTTGATTTCGTAGCTATAATAATGTTCTTTTTTTTCTAACAAAAATTAACGTATTACACGCTTAATCTCTTGCCTTATTGAATCTTTCTTAACCTTACAATTCACTCGCAATAATAACCTCACAAATTCTAACCTCAAAATTTCTGTCAACTAAACGATTCCATTAATTTATTATACGTAATTATGCCACAAGATTTATTTATTTATAATATTTTCAGATATTCACCTAACAGGTGATTCAAAAAAAAAAAAAGAAACAACAAAAACAGAATGAAGGTGCTTTGATAATAAAATTCTGTTCATGTATCAAGTCTCCAAAACTTGTATGCAATTTCATTATTTATCATGGATGCAGAAGTTTTAGAACAAAATCATGTTCCAAATACGGGAAACGACTGTTTGAAGAACAGAGGTGATTATCCATGTGATCAATTAAAATAGCAGTAAGAATTGCAAGATTATAAAATTAAACAGATTTTAAAGTTTTCCATGATGAATTTGACATTCAGTCTAAACAGTATTTTGAGAATTTTCTAAATGTATATGTATTTTTATCATGACGCAGCAGGCGATGGTAGGGCAAACATAGTGGCCGAAAAAATAGGAGAAGAAACATCAGAAACGTGTCGTTTATGTGCTGAAATTGGCGTAGGTCATATTCCAATTTTTGCTGAAAACAATTCTGCAGTTGCTGAGAAAATAAGCAGATGTTTACCGATAATTGTAAGAAAGCGAGATTTCTGATGACTCATTATTTAAAGAAACTTGAAATTTGTCTAATAGACTTTGCAGATTGAATATAAATTAAAACATCTTATTTCACAGGTATTATCAACGGACGAGTTACCGCTGTTTGTATGTCAGAGATGCTTCTACTTCCTGAACATCAGTTATAAACTAATTGTTAATTCTGTAAAAGCAGATACTCTCCTTAGAGCTAAATTGAAAGAACCGAGTGAATCGGATGATGCGGAATACGAGAACAGCCCTTGTACCGTAGTCGTACAAATGCCTGTTAAAATAGATAGTAGTCAAGTATCGAAGAAGTATATAGAGGAGTTTGACTTGAGCTCAGGAGTTGCTATAAAATGTGATTTATGCGATAAAATATTTGAAGATTTAAATATTTTTGATACTCACGTCGAAGAGGATCATCTTTCATTATGGCCTTGTAGTTTGTGCGACAATAGCTACGACCAGTCCAAAGATCTCGTGGCGCATAAAGAATTGTGCCATTCTGGGCAAATCGTAGTCTGCCAGAATTGTGCTAAAGAAGAATTAGCGTTGGACCATTCAGAAAATGAGCCAAAGATTGATGAAACAACGGATTTATCTGATACTGAAGAAAGAATAGAGATTACGGAAGCAAAAGAACCAGAAACTGACGTCGAAGAATTATACTGCACTGTGTGCGAAATTACTGTTGAAAATTCTGAATTGTTTAGCAAACACAATGATATTCACTTACCAAAAATAACCAGATGCCGTACATGCCAAATACGATGTCATTCCATTCACGATTTATTTCTACATAAAAAGTCGGCACACAATATGTACAGAAAAGTGAATTTGAAATTTATTTGCGATATGTGTGATAGATTTTTCTCAAATACTGCTCAATGGCAACACCATATACAAATATCTTGCCCTAGAAAATTTTCTGTTCATGCTTGCAAGTACTGTAAAAGCATCTTCTCAACTAATCACAAACTTACATTTCATTTAAGAGTAAGTTTAGTTGTTGCTAAAATTGAATAAAGAGCTGAAGATTAAAATCTATCTAATAGATTGTTTGAATATTGTGAAATCTTGTTCTAGAAACATAAAAAGGAAATGTTGGACGATCCTAGTGTAACGGTATATAAATGTGTGGCTTGTCCGAAAGTATTTGTCGATTATCAATTCTATCAGAAACACAGAAATGTGAGTATTAATTACTGAAGGAAAATTACCAGCAGGTTTAAAACTAATTTATTATAAATATTTAAATATGTCTTCACCTTTTATTAAGTTCAATTATTTAGGTACATGATCCGGAATGCTGGGATAAGTTCAAGTGCAATTTATGCAATCGATCTTTCAGAGACAGAGTTAGATTGAAGGAACACAATCAATCTATTCATGAAGGTGTAAAACCTCACCAGTGCGATGTTTGTGGTCGTATGTTTCATCGTTCATCTAACATGGTAATATAGGAGTAAACGTTGAGTTTTATTAGGTTGAAAGTATTTAGTAATAAAATGGTAACGATGTATGATGACTAAAATAGTTTTTTGAAAATTTCAGCGGGCACATAGAGCAAAGCATTTTGGCCACAAGTGTTCTCATTGCGAAGAAGTATTTCAGAGTGTACGTACACTTGCTGATCATGCTCAGGCTGTTCACGGTATTGAAATTAATTTGAGAACGCAAGCAAAACGAGATTACAACAACAGCTGTTACGTTTGTAGATTTTGTGGTAAAACTCTGGCCACTAATCAGTCGGTTCTTGATCATGAACGTATTCACACTGGCGAAAAACCATACAGTTGTAATATGTGCGATAAAACTTTCAGGTATAAATGATATGGTCATTTTATTCTTTTCTAATTCACTCGACTAAATTACTAATCAACTTTATTCATACATATTTATTATTGTTCATCTTAAATTACAGGAGTTACACTGCAAGATGGGCTCATGTGCAACGTCACCAGAAAGGAAACTTCATATGCGAACACTGTGGTAAATGTTTCAGGTAACATAACTGGAGAATTGTATTAAGAGTTAAAAAAGGAGTCTATGAATGATGTAGAATTATTTGAACTCTTCTTGCAGTTATAAACAAAACTTGACCACCCACGTGCAGATACACGTTCCTGTTGAAGAGCGTAAACACCAATGTACAAAATGCAGCAAGCGTTTCCTTAGAAAAGCACATCTTAATGTACACATGCGAATTCACGACGGAATTCGTCCGTATACCTGTGATATCTGCTTATTCAGATTTACGCAACTGGGTGATATGAGAAGACATCGTGCTAGACATGCGAATGGTGACGTTCGTGTTAGGAAACCGCGTAATAAATCGGTGATAAATTCAAGCAACGAAGACTCTGCTTAGTAGTAGTAGTAGTAGTAGTAGTAATATAAGAATGAATGATTATTGGAGTATCGAACTTAATTGTTGGGTGAAATTATTTTTATTGAAAGAAAATTTTTGAGTAAATCTATTGAACATTTGATACAACGTTTGTGAACTAATCTAAGTTATAATAAACGTACTCGAGTCAAGCCCTACATTTATCATTTAAGGATTCGAAATTTAAATAGGTATATTTATGTGTTATGTGTCAAATGCTTAATTGCTATCGAATTTTCGAAGCTATTTCTTTTTAATATTAGAAAAAAATAATAGTAATATCGGGTCTATGTTTTCACAGTGATAAATATTATCGATTCTAAACAATATTAAAATTTTATGGAATTTGATGCAACGATTTGGTAGTATTCAGATTGAATTTAAAAGTATTGTGAAACTCTGATTGTACTGAACTCTGCAAAGATTGTCATTTCGAATTGTTATTTACTATGTATTGTATTCTTAGTACAAATGGCTTGAAGATTTTTTCAGAGTGATTAATAAAATGCAGATAAGTCAATAACTGGTCAAGCTTTCATCATACATCTTTAAATCTTGAAAACTTGATTCATCAACAGTTATTAGTGTAAACAGCACCGAATAGTATCGATGCTGGTACGCCTAATAATATGCAATCTTGAATCAAAAGTTATATAAATGGCATGCGGATTGCATATACTGAGGTGTACCAATATTTGAGGCGAACTTAGTTCACAGATCTGACAGCGAGATGGCAGTACCATCTCGCACCTCGTCGGTGCAAAAGCACTGACCTAGGGTAAGCGCACCTGTAGCAGTGCAGCCAGATCGTACGATATTTTTACCCCCTCCCTAGCGACGCGCGCGCCCGAATAAGATTATAATTTATTGCGCCGTAGTGTATGCAACCTGCAGATCATTTTACGTGTAGGTATGGAGAGTCGATAAGGTTAGTTGAAATCTTTCGTATCACCCGAGCGGTAAGAGTAGATTTCATACTAACCTTATCGGCTTTATAATAACAACAATGATAAAATGATCAGCGAGTTGTGTGAAATGAGGCGCATCGTCTACTTCTCCACGTGTTTAACAATATTTCAGCAATTGATTGGCTATCAATGATATTGAATAACACAAAAGTAGTTTGAAAGCTTATTTTATTGCCGAATAATCTGGATCCATCACGTCGAGAACCACACCAGATATTTCTAGCTCAGAACGCCCTACGTTCTCCACAATACCATAGAGGCAGTCCCATAAAATGTGAATGCCAGTATATTAAGAGCTGTGCTAATCTTAATATTTAATTATTCCAATTTTTAATCATCATTACTAAACATACATTCTATCTCTTATAGTATAATATGGTTTGTACAATAACACACCTTATAAATTCAGGAATGAAAAATTGATTTTCATATCTATATTTATATCTAGTCTGCTTTTAATGAGTTTCTCAGGAACTAATAATGATTTAACTAATCATTGCTCTTTATCATCTTCATCATTATCATCATATATTTATAGATATTCATGTAGTACTACAATACACCTATACACTATTCTGTGTGATACATTATTAATTATTATTCGTTCTAAAAATAACTAGGACATTGATTATAAACAGACAGAATGGTATCGTTATTTTAAGAGTATTCATAACTCTATTGCATGATGCTTAAAAATAATATAAATCTCACACAATTCATTATTAATATGGAATTGGAAAGATATTGTTACAATATGTTCTCAATTATTATTTGTTACGTGCAAGAAGTTTATGCAATCGATACTTATTCAAATAAATAATGAGATTTGCAGTACTGGAATTGAAAATCTATTTTATTCGAAATCAAAGTTAATCAGCGCTCGCGCCCTTTAATTACGCTAATTATTATTATTGTTCGAGTATTAAAACTTCTCCGCGTCGGTATGATATTAAATTAAATACCAGAATTTACCCCCGAAGTGGTGGCAACCGAACATGCAATTGCACCTGTTGAGCCTCGGAAAACCTCGTGCCACTTCGCGTCTTTCGACGCGCGGTGGTGGGGCGTCGACGCCGGCCGCGGGCCAACTTGAATCTTCAGTCACGTTGAACGAGTCGCCGGGTGTTGACGTCGCGACTCCGTTCAGTTATAATTATACGAACGCCTCTTGGCTAAAGTAATGTTTTCCAATTTAATGAAGTTTTAAATCAGTGACACATCGGAGAACGTAGACTTGTAATATAAGTAATTTCATACCAATCTGTCCGGTTATAATAATTGCATTTGAAATTTACGTACTTCAAGTGACTTTCTTATTGATTTATATTATTCGCAAACAATGTTATTCGACAGTTGAAAAAATATTGAGTGGCTAACAATTGTATATCTTTCTTAAAAAATCATAATTATAAGACGTAATAAAAGTGACCAGCATCGTAAAATAATTGTACTAATAGAAAATGTGAGTTGCATTAACCTTCAGTTAATGACATTTAGATAAAACACGAAAACAATCAGGCCGCATCTTTCTAATGGAATGATAATCTGTTTATACAGAAAATGTACAGCTGCTCGGAAGTGGGGAGGCTGTTAATAATATAGATTGAATCTCCGATAAATCGAATAAAAGGTAAGCCGCATTAATGACAAGACTATTTCTAATTACCTATTTAACATTTTTATTTATAAGTCCGGTTATCGAATACATTTATTATTTCCACTAAATTTCCTTTCTTCGTTATATTTTGGGTCGAACTTTAAATCGACAAATACAATTATTCATTTCTTTTTCACGAATTACAACCTCCTTGAATATACATGAATATTATATGCGAACTTTATACCACATTGAAATTTTTTTTTTTTTCTTCACTTAACTTTTATTACACAGTAGCCTATCTCTATATTTGAATTCAAATTTATCGGCATTTCAATATTTTTCATTCCATTTTTCATTCAAGTGCCGCCGAATTCAGACTGATGGGAGTTGATCCTGAGCCGATGCGAAGCTGATCCGAACCAGTTGGAGCGATGGGATGAGGGTGGATACGACAGCAAGGGAGCAATTGCAAAGGAGGTGAGAACAAGATACCTCCTTGCCAATTTCTATTTCACCAAAAATAGCTATTAGCTTTAATTTCATCCAACATATCGAGACAAATGATTGGCTACTTGGCAGCATCGGTGAGTCGCATGATTTTTGGTAACGGGCTTCCTTTCCCTGGAATTCTCTTTTCTCTGTCGCGTGGCGTGACGGTAACATTGTACAATCTCCGATTTCTTAGCTCAATTCAGATAGGCTCACTCGCGACTGCAACGGAGCTTGCTTCCATAATTATAAATTCCCCTATACAGACGGCAATGTAACATTAAACTTGTTACTGCGCCGTCATATTACAGATATACTAGATGCAGATAAATGCTTAAACTCGCTTTCACGGCCCTTACGCGGCCCTCATCCGTTGCAAATCGCGGTGAGCATCGCGGCGGGAGGTCATCCATCGCTCAATCGGTTTCCGCGATTATCATATACCTTGCTCGATTTGCTTGAATTCTTTCCCGATTGAGTGGTGGATCCTCCTGAGTTTCAATTCATGTTTTACAAAGTCTAGGAGCAGGTCCGACACAAGAATGAACGACCCCCTAGCAAGATATTCGAGTAGAGTCAATTTTTATTTATAAAGAAACATTTAAACATCAAAACATTTATGAATATTGAAATGAGAAAAAATCTAAAATCATTTAAAGTCCAATCAAATTGGTCCGCTTAGAAGAAAGTTTGACAATTTTGTCCAGGACGTACTAACCCGTTCTTTCCCTACAGAAAATGAAAGGTAAGCTTCGAACCACGGTGTGTGAACTGATTTGTATGTTTGTGTTTGAGAGAATCTTATGCCGGAGATTATTAGCTTTACGTACAGGTGAATCGGGAAGGTAGGGCAACCCGAGGGAGGGTGGTTACGAGTCTGTGTGTGCGTGCCTATATTATAATATGATATATTTTTTTTTCATCTGCATGCTCGTTGGGTGGGTCATGGGAACCAGGCGAGGGTAAGAAGGGCCGCGTAATGGGATGGTGGTGGTACTAATATCTTATTCTCCACAGCAAATTCAAGCGATCGCAGTAAAAGAAAAACTAGCCACTTTAATATAGTTTCTTCGAAATATAACTCATCCGTTCAAATACTTGTTCCCAGTTTTCCTATAGTACCCGTCGTGGAATTACAATCGAATAATCTTGGAACTCGGAGTAAAAACTCTGAATGAACAAGAGCTTCTTTGATATGTTCTCGACTTATCCGAATCCTTTTCTCTTAATATCAGTAGAATAAATCAATTTTTACAATCAAGTAATTTCTCTGTATTGAATAAGCTGCGATCGCTTGAATGGGCAAGACGCCTCTCTTTATTTCCGCGCTTACGTGGGGCGCGGAGATGAGAGAGGCTGAGTTTGAAGACTTCACGTTGAAGAGGACGCCGACCGTCACGCCACCAAACATTCTATGCATGCCTCGTTATCTTTACACCTTCTATACTTGACGACTATCTGTCACTAACTATTTGCAACTTATAAATATCTAGCCAATTTCTATCAAATACCAAAAAGCAGATAGCGTCAAGTCTCCCTTTCCTTGCATGCCTTTCTTCTTACATACGTTCAATGCAATGCTATGAAGCATTTTATATCTTAACTAATCTTGTACATTTCAATTTTTTCAGACTTTCACAGGTTCGCT
Source organism: Tenthredo livida (assembly GCA_963992785.1). NCBI lineage: Eukaryota > Metazoa > Arthropoda > Insecta > Hymenoptera > Tenthredinidae > Tenthredo > Tenthredo livida. The sequence continues at coordinate 15,706,277 of OZ023066.1, read as the reverse complement.
ATTGCATTTATTTCTTTCAGGATATTCTCTTCTTTCAGGGTATTTTAAGATTAATCAATCATTTTCTTTCAGGGTATTCTAAGATTAATCAATCATTTTCTTTCAGGGTATTTTAAGATTAATCAATCGTTTTCTTTCAGGGTATTTTAAGATTAATGAATTATTTTCTTTCAGGGTATTTTAAGAGCTTAATACACTGAGAAAAAAATAGGGTTGATTTGAACAAAAATTGACTGTCTCAACTAAACTCGGCGGTCACGGGTGGGGGAACGCAGATTTGGTTGAAACAATCAATAATATGATCATTTGAAACAGTGGAGCTTGAATTGAATAAATTTTCAGTTGAATCGACTGAAACTCATTCAATGCAACTGAATATCTCAACTGAATGGGTTTGGCATATTCAACCCTATTTTTTTCTCAGTGTACTGATCTATGATCAGTGTTAATAACTAGGGACGAATTAATCACCTTTCTGTTACAGTTCCGCCATATGACTAGAAGTGTTGTTAATTAATGATGTGAACTGAAGTGTATGACGTATTTTATCAACAGAAATAAGGCTTATTAATGATATAATAATATATTATAATATAATAATTTGAGGAGAGGAACAGGGCCTATATCTCGTTGCCGTCTAGATTCATCTCATTGTGAGTAGCCGGAAATTGTAGTACAATTTGAAGAAAGATTTAGAATTCGAAAAGTGAGAACTTTTCTGTTACCCAAAGTATGGCAACATTATTTTTCCATATTGCTCAATCTAGTGTTTCTCTATGTTTCGGTTACGGTTCAGATTTTCGAAGAATCGTATAAATGAAGCTTGCAAGAACCGCATTATAGACCATGGGACCCGTACATGACCAGCAGGGATACATCATTTCTGTTCAAGAATTAATGGTAAGCGCGCAGAAGCTTTCCTTGTACTCGCAATCTTATCGCTTGTAATCGAACTTCAATTTGTCATTTGATTGTTGAATTTCTTTGATCTTCAGGCGGTGCGTCCCGGTACCTTTACCCCCGCAGGAGTGCAGTCGGACGAGGCATTCAACGAATGGGATGAAAGCTAAATGAGAAGAAACACAAAAATTAGAATTTAAACTAGGATCCAAGGGTGAAAAATTATAGTCCGTCCCCGAAGTGCAAGTGGAGGCTCTGGAGGCCGTTTATACGAATCCAATCTCGACGATGATTTATATGAAAGGTAAATGATGATTTCAATAGCATTTTGTCTTGCTGTTAAAGCTCATTCACTGTCTTACATTCGTTATCTCCGATGGTTCTTCCCGGAACGAAAGTATCGCTATGAAAATTATATGAATGCGTTCAAACATTAAATCCTCTGCTTCGCGTTCATGTTTTTATCAGAATGCAATGAACGGGATGTGGTCAGGACCGATTATGGAAGAATTATACCTGCAGAGAGTTAGAGATAGAAAGCCTACCCAAAGCTGATCCCGAGTCGATGGAAACTGATTGGAGCGATAGTATGAGGCTGGATATGACAGCAAGAGAGCGATTGTAAAAGAGGTGAGAACAAGATACCTCCTTGTCAATCTCTATTCTACCAAAAATACCTATTAGCTTTCATTTTCGTCCAACATATCGTGACAAACAATTTTCTAACTCTTTTCTTTCTTCTTTCTATTCTCTGCTATGCCACAGTCGAGCAGACACATCCAAGTGCAAGTGCATGTGCAAGTGCAAGTGCAATTGCTTTGCCCGTACTAGCGGTATCCGTGAGTTGCGAGATGCTTCCTGACGGGTTTCCGTGAGCTACATGATGCTTGGTGACGGGTGACGGGTGACGGGTTTCTTTTCCTTCTTACTCTCTTTTCTCTATTGCGTGGCGTGGCGGTAACATTGTACAATCTCCGATTTTTTTAGTTCAATTCAGATAGGCTTACTTGCGATCGCAACGAAACTTGCTTCCATAATCATAGATTCCTATATAGACGGCATGTAACATTATACTTGTTACTGCGCGGTAATATTACAGATACGAATAGATAAATGCTTGAACTCGCTTTCACGGCCCTTATAGTCGCCCTTATCCGTTGCGAATCGCGGTGAGCATCGCGGCAGGAGGATATCCATCGCTCAATCGGTTTCCGCGATTATCATTTCCCTTGCTCAATTTGCTTGAACTTTTTCCGATTGAGTTGTGGATCCTCCTTAGGTTCAATTCATGCTTTACAAAGTCTAGGAGCGGGTCCGACATAAAAATGAACGATCCCCTAGCAAGATGTTCAAGTAGTCAATCCAAATATCAAAAGATCTAAAGATCAAACGACCAAAAATTGAGCTGAGATATTGGGATATACAGAATATCAGGGTTCGAGTTATATCACTCTAGTAGTATATCTGAGTATCCGATCATCAGGGTATATGAATATCAGAATATGATAACATCAGGGTATGAAACATATCAGAGTATCAAAATACTAGGTGTCGGAATGTCAGATGATCAGCTATTTTGTATCAGTGTTCCAGAATATTGCCATATCACAATATCGGTATATCTGAACATCAGGGTATATGAATATCAGAATATGACACATATCAGAGTATCAGAATACTAGATTTCAGATATCAACAAATCAATGGTCACTTGGAATTAGTCCGATTAGAAAAAAGTTTGACAATTTTGTCCAGGATGTATTTAACGCGTTTTTTCCCTACAGCAAATGACTGCCACGCCACCAAATATTCTATGCATGCCTCGTTACCTTTACACCTTCTATACTTGACGACTGTCTGCCACTAACTATTTGCGACTTATAAATATCCAGCCAATTTTTATCCAATACTGAACAGTAGATAGCGTCAAGTCTCCCTTTTCTTGCATGCCTCTCTTTTCTCGCATGGCTCTCTTCATAGGAGCTGAGTGCGATTCGATAAAGCACCATTCAGTATCACAACTAACATTGCACATTTTATTTGTTGCAGGCTTCCGCAGGATCGATTTTCTTCTTTCGGGGTATTGTAAGGGATAATTACTGATCTATGATCAGTATTAATGACTAGGAACGAATTAATCACCTTTCTGTTACAGTTCCGCAGCATGACCATACGTGTCGTCAATTAATGATGTGAACTGAAGTGTATGACGTATTTTATTGAAAGAAATAAGGCTTATTAATAATATAATAATATATTATAATACAATAATTTGAGGAGAGGAACAGGGCCCATATCTCGTTGCCGTCTAGATTCATCTTATTGTGAGTAGCCGAAAATTGTAGTACAATTTGAAGAAAGATTTAGAATTCGAAAAGTGAGAACTTTTCTGTTACCCAAAGTATGGCAACATTATTTTTCCATATTGCTCAATCTAGTGTTTCTCTATGTTTCGATTACGGTTCAGATTTTCGAAGGATCGTATAAATGAAGCTTGCAAGAACCGCATTATAGACCATGGGACCCGTACATGACCAGCAGGGATACATCATTTCTGTTCAAGAATTAATGGTAAGCGCGCAGAAGCTTTCCTTGTACTCGCAATCTTATCGCTTGTAATCGAACTTCAATTTGTCATGTGATCGTTAAATTTCTTTGATCTTCAGACGGTGCGTCCCGGTACCTTTACCCGCGCAGAAGTGCAGTCGGACGAGGCATTCAAGGAATGGGATTGAAAGCAATGTGAAAGTGGTAGGCATGAGATATATATTCGTTTAATAATCATTCCTTTGTAATATATAATAATCACCGAAGCTTTTGACAAGTTACCGTTTCAAGTTGTTGTTTCAAACTGCACGTTATAGTCTACGATCACTAAAGTTGACCGAAATTTTGAACTGTTGCAGAGGCAAACTTGAAAGCTGATTATCGATCGTCTAAGAAATGCAAAACGTTCTATTGGTCAGTCTACTGGAGCTGCAGAGTTTCACTACATGTGGCAAATCACTCGAACGAACTGAATAAAGGATGAATCGGTAATGATAACACAATCTTAAAGTACATGCAATTTTCACCAAGGTTCGATGATTGCGGACCAGGGTGCTTATTATTTTTACTGTTTTCTAATTTTGATTCTTGCGCCCCCTCGATCACCCGTGGTTCAAGAATCGTTTTTTTTTTTTTTCAATGTTAGCTGTTACCAGCTGGGTTGAAGTTTCTTATGTGAAATACACACGTTTTCAAGATATCAAAGAAAATAATTGTTTCCAATATTCTTTTTATTCCTCGATAATGAAAGAAATTCATTTCCAATTTTATTCATACGAATTATCCAAGTTCTATCAACCAAAAAAATAAGATCGGATATACATCCTCAAGTTTCTCAGGAATAGTAATTGATCATAGTTCACTCGATTGATTTTCGACTGATATTTTACCACGACAATTTTCTGTATCATTCATTTCTTTATCTAGGAGGAGATGGAAGAATAAATGAGAAGAAACACAAAAGTGAGAATTTAAACTAGGATCCAAGGGTGAAAAATTATAGTCCGTCCCCGAAGTGCAGGCGGAGGCTCTGGAGGCCGTTTATACGAATCCAATCTCGACGATGATTTATATGAAAGGTAAATGATGATTTCAATAGCATTTTGTCTTGCTGTTAAAGTTCATTCACTGTCTTACATTCGTTATCTCCAATGGTTCTTCCTGGAACGAAAGTATCGCTATGAAAATTATATGAATGCGTTCAAATATTAAATCCTCTGCTTCGCGTTCATGTTTTTATCAGATTGCAATGAACGGGATGTGGTCAGGACCGATTATGGAAGAATTATACCTGCAGAGAGTTAGAGATAGAAAGCCTACCCAAAGCTGATCCCGAGTCGATGGAAACTGATTGGAGCGATAGTATGAGGCTGGATATGACAGCAAGAGAGCGATTGTAAAAGAGGTGAGAACAAGATACCTCTTTGTCAATCTCTATTCTACCAAAAATACCTATTAGCTTTCATTTTCGTCCAACATATCGTGACAAACAATTTTCTAACTCTTTTCATTCTTCTTTCTATTCTCTGCTATGCCACAGTCAAGCAGACACATCCAAGTGCAAGTGCATGTGCAAGTGCAAGTGCAATTGCTCTGCCCGTACTAGCGGTATCCGTGAGTTGCGAGATGCTTCCTGACGGGTTTCCGTGAGCTGCATGATGCTTGGTGACGGGTGACGGGTGTCGGGTTTCCTTTCCTTCTTACTCTCTTTCCTTCTTACTCTCTTTCCTCTATTGCGTGGTGTGGCGGTAACATTGTACAATCTCCGATTTTTTTAGTTCAATTCAGATAGGCTTACTTGCGATCGCAACGAAACTTGCTTCCATAATCATAGCTTCCTATACAGACGGTATGTAACATTATACTTGTTACTTGTTAGATGCGAATATATAAATGCTTGAACTCGCTTTCACGGCCCTTATAGCCGCCCTTATCCGTTGCGAATCGCGGTGAGCATCGCGGCAGGAGGATATCCATCCCTCAATCGGTTTCCGCGATTATCATTTCCCTTGCTCGATTTGCTTGAACTTTTTCCGATTGAGTTGTGGATCCTCCTTAGGTTCAAGTCATGCTTTACAAAGTCTAGGATCGGGTCCGACATAAAAATGAACGATCCCCTAGCAAGATGTTCAAGTAGTCAATCCAAATATCAAAAGATCTAAAGATCAAACGACCAAAAATTGAGCTGAGATATTGGGATATACAGAATATCAGGGTTCGAGTTATATCACTCTAGTAGTATATCTGAGTATCCGATCATCAGGGTATATGAATATCAGAATATGATAACATCAGGGTATGAAACATATCAGAGTATCAAAATACTAGGTGTCGGAATGTCAGATGATCAGCTATTTTGTATCAGTGTTCCAGAATATTGCCATATCACAATATCGGTATATCTGAACATCAGGGTATATGAATATCAGAATATGACACATATCAGAGTATCAGAATACTAGATTTCAGATATCAACAAATCAATGGTCACTTGGAATTAGTCCGATTAGAAAAAAGTTTGACAATTTTGTCCAGGATGTATTTAACGCGTTTTTTCCCTACAGCAAATTACTGCCACGCCACCAAATATTCTATGCATGCCTCGTTACCTTTACACCTTCTATACTTGACGACTGTCTGCCACTAACTATTTGCGACTTGTAAATATCCAGCCAATTTTTATCCAATACTGAACAGCAGATAGCGTCAAGTTTCCCTTTTCTTGCATGCCTCTCTTTTCTTGCATGGCTCTCTTTATAGGAGCTGAATGCGATTCGATAAAGCACCATTCAGTATCACAACTAACATTGCACATTTTATTTGTTGCAGGCTTCCGCAGGATCGATTTTCTTCTTTCGGGGTATTGTAAGGGATAATTACTGATCTATGATCAGTATTAATGACTAGGAACGAATTAATCACCTTTCTGTTACAGTTCCGCAGCATGACCATACGTGTCGTCAATTAATGATGTGAAATAACGTCTATGATATATTTTATCAACAGAAATAAGACAATTCATTTCAGGATTGGAGCAGGGAGTATATTTCGTCGCAGTCTGGATTTATCTTATTGTGAGTAGCCGAAAATTGTAGTACAATTTAAAAAAAGAATTAGAATCTGAAAAATGAAAACTTTTCTGCTACCCAAAGTTAACGCAACATTATTTTTAATCTGCAAGATTCAGACGAGATGTCCCGATACCTCTACCCCCTGCGGATGTGCAGTCGAACGAGGCATATATGGAATGTGATTGAAAAATATGGGAAAGAGGTAGGGATGAGATATATATATATATTCGGTCAATAATCGTTCCTTTTTAATAAAGTTTAATCATTGACCGACTCAAATCGGTACTTATACATTTGTAATTTCCAACGTTTTTTCTTCATCTTTAAAAATAATAATAATAAGAATAATGAAGAAAAAGTGAGAAAAAAATAGTATTTTGTGTGCGTAGATGTATTGTAACTTAGATAAATCTGTAATAGATTGATGTTTGGTAAGGAGTAGAACTATTGAAAATCGTACAGCTTGGATTAATTCAGAATTCTTTATTTCTCGTAATATGTCGATTATAAAATTTGAACTTTTGTTCTTGAAACTATAATTCGAGTAAAAATTATATTTATTTATGATAAAGCAATAGTGAGTTTATATTATGATAAAATATCTTGTCTTGCAATATTGTATACGGGAATACGCGAATAATAACAGATATAAATTTGTGAATTTATTTCTGGAGTAGTACCTGGGCATTTAAAAGTATAACATATTTTTTTGTCAAAATTTATTGAATGTTTCTGTATAATAATTATAGCTACTATTGATGATCCGTAAAACAAACGAAGGGAAAGAGAGTATTATATTATATTATATTATATTATATTACATCATATAAAACAAAAAAATGAAAAAAATGTGTATAAGTCTATTTATATTTAAATACCTATAATATGTATTATAGTTTCATTGACACAGTGGCATCATAAAATTCGTTTATTAATTATTATAATCTATTCAATAATCTATTGAACGTTTTTCAATCCTTGAGATTTATTCGCATTCCGTTTAATTAATTAATTAATTAATTATTTATTAATTATTAATTAATTAATTAATTATTGCTAGAATAAGGTGAACCGGTTGAATCTAAGGGTAAACGGTGCGCCTTGTTACCTGTAGAACATTTTATTATTACGCTCTTCTTAATTCTATATTTTTCCACCTAGTGGCGCCACTGCATGAACTGACCTACGACAACTAGTCCTTGCCCCTCCCGTTCCTCGCGCACTGGGTCAAGGCCGTTGAAGGCCGTCAAGGGTGGGGATGTGGAAACAAACCGGTCTAACCGGTTTAACAAACCGGTTTGACCACTTTCGCTTTCGCTGTCTCTTTCGCTCTTCAGAGCACTTCAGAGTTCAGTGGCCTTCGTGGCGCCAACGAGTAAACATGTGTGTAGCGTGGCGAGAGGCTCCTGCGACAGGGAGAAATTTAAGCGGCAAATTAAATAAAACCTGTGAGGAAAATACGATGGAGAATCAGTACGCTGCGTCGTTAAGCGTTCTAGGAGATTTACAGTCCGAAGAGGCTATCAACGGAGGAACGACGGATATGAGTGAGTTTGAATTATTTCAATCACCATTTTATCATAATCATAAATAATTATGAATTTTCAATGCTTGTTTTCGTAACAAGAAGAACTTTGGTGAGTAGTTTCATACTGAAAATATAATCTGATACTTTTTGAACATATTTTACATTTTGCGTATTTCAATCAGCAAAGTAAGTGACAATTGAATCGCTACAAGCGGAGTATCATTGTAATTGAAGAAATTGTTCGTTTTCAAGTATATTCTATCCGTAACCGCGAATAACTGTGTGAAAATCTGAATTTATTACGAACATAACCTCTCAAAACCTATTTTAAACACGATTCAAATGAGCGAGGAGTTTCTATATAGTATAACCTCACAATAATGACCACCCTATCGTATTAACAATCGTGTTATTCCAAGTTCCTCGTCCTCTAGTATTGTTTGCTCTACGAGCATATTTTGCGCCTCCGAGGTTAAACTAATTCCTCGTGTTATTTTGAGTTTCCAAATGTTTTCTGGGAGAAGACTTGTTCCCCTATTTATTCCTTCATTCAATTTTCTCACAGCGTTATCGATCAACGGACATGAACAAGCATCGCAGATAATTGAGAAGCATAGATCCTGCATACCACTTGGTCGGAGATGGATGCTACCCAAAACTATCCAGCTAGTCCTGGATTAATAGTCAACCAACACAATGGTAAGCTTCATATCACGTCAGCCAAAGATCCTGTGAAACTATAAATGTATATCGATAGAACAACCAATACAGAAACGCATTTATCTAGCGATACTCTGCATCTGATGCTCACCTTGTATCTTCAGCTGACTATGGGTGCTCCTCACTAGCATCTATCATCACTGTGCACTAGACACTCTCATGGCGTCTTGGTTCTACTCAGCTGCGAGGGAAACTCTACTGATGCGACATTAATATACCCCAAGCCAACATATTGACGTGATTTGTGTCATACTTGGGAATCTTATTATAGGGTAAGTCTCGGAGAGACTGATCATTCAATTCTTTGAAGTAATTATAACTTGTTTCCTTTTCACAAAAAAACTTGAATCTTTCTGTTGTACTGACAACAGTAAAAAAAAATTGAGGAATCTCTAGAAAATATGTTTACTTTATTTGTCTATAGACTTACCTCGTGGTAGAGAAATATTTGGAGAATAAGGATCGAAATTTAAAGGCTTGAAAATAAATACAAGAGTGGATTACTGTAGAATTAATTAGGCATCACATTTATTTTTTAAATATGGAACATAATCCGATATTGGTTGTAAATTACTTTCGAGTCCCAATTGTAAGGATTGAGTAACAATTGAAAGATCGAAAAATCTATTCATGCATGCACTATTGATACTAGCTTATCGACTTTCTTGATTCTGTTGAAAATAGTTTGTAGTTTATATTACGTTTGAAAATGGTTTAGACAGGCTTACAAAAATAATCATAAGAAATATATTATAATAAATTTCATACAGATTAGCAACGATATTACCGGCCATGAGTCAGATGTATGATCACAATTAAAAACTCTTTGGTACTTGGTTGAGAATGTTTGTTTGAAAAACACATTTAGTTCATTTATTCCGTGTACCGTATGCTTATCTAGTTTTTATCTTCACAGGTGTTGTTCATCGAGGGAAATGAGGTCCTGCCCATCTTCAACAAAACTTCTACGAAATTCTTCAAAACAGCGATTCACACCAGGCAGTGGAGCAATTCAAGCACCGAGGGAATGACCACAAGACAACTCTGCACTGCAAAGTGTTGATAAAGTAGCATAAGCATATAGTTTTAGGCTGTGTTGTATCGAGTTCGTAATTACAGTCCCTTTGGGATCAGTTTTAGTGAAATCTCGCATCTCGTCTAATAATCAATTCCGTTAGAAACGTTGTACATTAAACAAGCTAAGCTGGTTGCCATTAATTTTCAGTCAGCAGACTCTTGGACATAGTATATGTGTGATAAATAATGAGATCTAATTTTAATATTATCTACGATTAGTGACAAGCACAAGCATTATTGCCATAGCATCTTGCCGTATCCCATTAAAAACATATCAGATAATAATTTAGATTCATGAATAACTTTAAACCAGGCGTTTGCGTAACTTAGGGAAATTGCTGTACAGGTGAAGAGACATGAACACATGCTGTTGGTTCTCCATCATGGTAACGTTTTTTTTTAGTAGCCTAAATATTAGCAATTAGCAAACCTTTGTATGTTTCGTTAGTCTTTTCGTTTCTTTATATCTCTACAAATTTCAATAACAAATACGTGATGCAAGAGAGAACTATTACATACCTATCATTTGTAGAAGCTATGAGTAGTAACAGAAAAACTATTTACTGTACAGCAAGCTATACTTGACTAATTCATACGGTGATATTATAATCGTACAAGGAAAAGACTTGTGATATCACAGAATAGATGAGAATTCGTGATGTTAGATTATCAACCATATATTATTTCAGTCATCACCGTATGAAATATTCGTAAGATCTATGTATTACATGCAGGTAACAGCGCAGACTACATGTATATACGATATACGTTCGTGAAGTATACCTCACTCTTATGTAAAATTGTCCTTTATGAATAGAAAGGAGATAATCTAAAGATCCATGAATTGAAGAGTCTCATTCATTAGTATCTTTTGAGAACAACTATATTTATAAAGTTATGAATCATTTTACTTTTCACTTGGCGAAATTACGCCGTCGAAGTATTATTGTTAACGAAAACCATGATAAAAATAATGACTCTGTTCTCTATTCGTAAGACGGTCTGAAAAATAAAAATAAACAGCTCGCTGTTCTTGACTAGACCAATATAGAAATTTCATGCTTCAAACATTGCACTTGACATCATGTAAAATATACCCTCGTATGTATATGTATAACGATTAGTTTGAAGTATAATAATAGTTTTACTAAAGCCTAATTATACTAATTAATTAGTTTTAACTAATCTCCGAACTTGAAAAGTGTCAAGTATGTAGTTTTCAGTGATATACGTAATATATTATACGTATTCACGATCGCATCTACAATTTTCCAATCAAATACTCAGTGTTGTAAAAATTGTAAGTCAATTTTTTTTCAAGTGGAGTTTATTACTTTTAAATAACTATTTTATGATTAGTTGAAATAGCTTCACTTTATACTTCGTTTTAATAGCTTCACTTTATAATTCGTTTTAATAGCTTCACTTTATAATTCGTTTTAATAGCTTCACTTTATGATTCGTTTTAATAGCTTTACTTTATAATAAAATAAATATCAAACTAAATTTTAACATTTTAATTTATAAGGTGTGGTTATTGTATAGGAATCATGTTATATAAGAGACATAATTTCTCTGTTCAGAGATGATAATTATTAATTCAAATGATAATTGAATGCCATCCCTAGCAAAGGATTGCAGTGATGCCTTTCATTTTTAAAGATACCACGAAATTATTTTCAATGTATTTCGATCTTGCGAATCCAATTCTAATGAGATTATAATTCATCGCGCCGTAATGCATGCAACCCGCGGATCATTTCATCAATGGGCTCATTCGAGTTTCATAGTTTTCCGCTCAGTGGCGCTACCAGCGTGAACTGACCTACGACAACGGCGTCCCCGCCACTCTCGCTGCACCCCCCACTGCTCAAGGCCGTCAAGGGAGGGGTGCAGACGCAAACCGGTCTAACCGGTTTCAGTAAATTTTCAGTGTCCCTCGTGGCGTCAACGGGAGAACAGGAGAAAGACTTGCGCGGCAAATTAAATTGACATTTCGAAGCGTTAATAATTATTTAAGTGTTTTCGCGGTGAAATTACGTTGTTGAAGTATTGTTTTTAACGAAAATCATGATGAAGGCAATAATTGTATTCTTTATTCGTATCGCGGTGGGATAAATAAGATAAATAGCTCATAGAATATGTATATGTATTATCGCGGAAAAGATTAGTTGGAAGTTTAATCATAGTTTTAGTATAGCCTAGTTATAAATTTCCTCTACTATAAGAATGGAATTATCATCCTTGCCGTATCCCATCCGAAAAATATCGGATAATAATTTCAATTCATAGCAATAATTTTAAACCAGGCGTTCGCATAATTTATTAGAGAAAATTGCTGTACAGATGAAGAAACGTAAAATAAAGGGTGTAGGTATTCCAACATAGTAACGTTTTTTTCAGTAGACTAATAAATTAGCGAACCCTTGTATGTTTCATTAGTTTTATCGATTGTTTATATCTTTATAAATTTGAAGAACAAATACAGCGTGGCACTGTGATGCAATAGATTATTATTACATATCGATACCAACGTTCTAATATGTCGTAACCCACAAAATTTCAGAAATGGACTGTCTTTGAAAAATTGAATGATAATAATATTATGCAGCTTATGTTTAAGCTTTAGCGGTCAGATCGTTGATTTACTATTTTTAAATAAATATTTAAATCCGTAAAATCCTATCTTTTCAATGGTAATAGTGAAGCGTTCTCATGGCCTCCTGAACAATTTTCCAAATGTGGGTTACGACATATTAGAACGTTGGTATCGATATCATTTGTAGAAACTATAAGTAGTAATAGATGAACTCTCCGCAGTACAGCAAGCTATGCTTGATTAGTTCATACGGTAATATTATAGTCGCACAAGGAAAAGACTTGTGATTACAGAATAGATGAGAATTTGGGATGATACATTATTAACAATGATATGTTCTTTCACATATATTATGTTGTATTCAGCCTCTGGGTACTGACCTGGTCTTAATGTTCTTTATTAGTTTGAACTCGTTGTATAATAGAAAACTAGTAGAGATTGGAATAGATGCGGATTACCCACTACCGTATGAAATATTCGCCATATCTATGCAGGTAACGGCGCATAATACATACATATACGATATACGTTCGTAAAGTATACTTGACTTCATTGTAAAATTGTCCCTAATGAATGAATTGTAGTTAATTTGCAGACCCAAGAATTAAAGAGTCTCTTTAATATCTTTTGGAAAACAAATATGTAGATTTATGAATTATCTTATTGTTCTCGCGGCGAAATTACGTTATTGAAGTATTATTGTTAACGAAAACCGTGATGAAAATAATGACTCTGTTCTATTCGTAAGACGGTCTGAAAAATAAAAATAAACAGCTCGCTGTTCTTGACTAGACCAATATAGAAATGACATGCTTCAAACGTTGCACTTGACATTCTGTAAAATATACCCCCGTATGTATATCACGATTAGTTCGAAGCATAATAATAGTTTTACTAAAGCCTAATTATAGTTTTAACTAATCTCCGAACTTGAAAAGTGTCAAATATGTAGTTTTCAGTGATATACGTAATATATTATACGTATTCACGATCACATCTACAATTTTCCAATCAAATATTCAGTGTTGTAAAAATTGTGAGTCAATTTTTTTTCAAGTGAAGTTTATTACTTTCAAATAACTATTTTATAATTGGTTGAAATAACTTCACTTTATAATTAGTTTGATTAACTTGACTTCATAATTCGTTTTAATAGCTTCACTTTATAATTCGTTTCAATAGCTTCACTTTACAATTCATTTCAATAGCTTCACTTTATAATTCGTTTCAATAGCTTCACTTTATAATTCGTTTCAATAGCTTCACTTTATAATTAGTTTTGATGGCTTCACTTTATAATTAGTTTTAATAGCTTGACTTTATAATTAGGTTTAATAACTTTACTTCATAATTAGTTTTCATAGCTATACTTTATAATTAGTTTTGATGGCTTGACTTTATAATTAGGTTTAATAACTTTACTTCATAATTAGTTTTCATAGCTTTACTTTATAATTAGTTTTGATGGCTTTACTTTATAATTAGTTTTAATAGCTTGACTTTATAATTAGGTTTAATAACTTTACTTCATAATTACTTCAAATAACTTTGCTTTATACTTACTTTAAATAACTCTGCTTCATAATTACGCTGAACAACTTTACTTTATAATTACTTTTACTAATTGAATCGAGTTTAATTACGCATCACCAAAGTAATGGGTAATTAAATAAGTAATTTCATTACAAACAGACGTCGTAAATACAGATCTTCCATCCCATTCTAGACATTTCCCTTTAGCAAATTATAACGACTCTAGGTATTATTGCATAATCCAGCCAACTTAATTAATTCTCTCGACTAATTGCTACAGACTTATATATTTTTAAGGACCAACTGAAAATTGTACATAACTGTCTACGTAGGTATGTTAATATTGTTTGTATGGATGGCTTCAATCATAAATGTTGATAATAAACTTAATTTATGATTAATCATTTGCTGCATATTTTTTTCTCCTATCTCCTATCCAACTCCTAATCCAGGCGCATTAATTTAGGAGCTAAATTGAATTCAAAATGAATTCAAATCGAATTCAAATCAAATCGAAAATATCACTCAAAAATTAGGTATCAACTGCCAGAATTTTAGGAGTGAATTTTCTGGCAGTTGATACCTTTTTTTAAGGAGCCGATTTTCTGGCAGTTGATACCTCATGGTGTCAAAAACGACTCCTTGAAAAAGGTATCAACTGCCAGAAAATCGACTCCTTAAAAAGGTTTCAACTGCCAGAAAATCGACTCCTAAAATCAGGTATCAACTGCCAGAAAGTCGATAGGTACGTGGAGCTCTAAATGCCTAAATTTCCCCTGGGGCAGAGTCTCAGCCAATCAGGAATAAGAATTGAAGAGAAATTGCCTATTTTCTTCTCGACTCTCGCTCCTGATTGGCTGAACTCGTCTCCCGGGGAAACGTAGGCATTTAGAGCTCCATGTACCTATCGATTTTCTGGCGGTTGATACTTTATTTAAGGAGTCGACTTTCTGGCAGTTGATACCTGATTTTAGGAGTCGATTTTCTGGCAGTTGAAACCTTTTTAAGGAGTCGATTTTCTGGCAGTTGATACCTTTTTCAAGGAGTCGTTTTTGACACCATGAGGTATCAACTGCCAGAAAATTGACTCCTTAAAAAAAAGGTATCAACTGCCAGAAAATCGACTCCTTAAAAAGGTTTCAACTGCCAGAAAATCGACTCCTAAAATCAGGTATCAACTGCCAGAAAATCGATAGGTACGTGGAGCTCTCAATGCCTAAATTTCCCCTGGGGCAGAGTCTCAGCCAATCAGGAATGAGAATTGAAGAGAAATTGCCTATTTTCTTCTCGACTCTCGCTCCTGATTGGCTGAACTCGGCTCCAGGGGAAACGTAGGCATTTAGAGCTCCATGTACCTATCGATTTTCTGGCGGTTGATACTTTATTTAAGGAGTCGACTTTCTGGCAGTTGATACCTGATTTTAGGAGTCGATTTTCTGGCAGTTGAAACCTTTTTAAGGAGTCGATTTTCTGGCAGTTGATACCTTTTTCAAGGAGTCGTTTATGACACCATGAGGTATCAACTGCCAGAAAATTGACTCCTTAAAAAAAAGGTATCAACTGCCAGAAAATTCACTCCTAAAATTCTGGCAGTTGATACCTAATTTTTAGTATAGGCAAGAAAAGGACAGGGGGAAATGATTCAACCATTGATTATTTACAATTTCAAAAGATATTTATTCAAGAATGTGGTAATTTACTATAATGATACATGTTCATTGCATAAACAATTTTATGATTACATGAATATTTGCAGTGTTGCGAGTCACTAATTACATTTTTGATGAAACTACTCATTTAATTACCCATTACTTTGGCAATGTGTAATTAAACTCGATTCAATTAGTAAAAGTAATTATAAAGTAAAGTTATTCAGCGTAATTATGAAGTCGAGTTATTTAAAGTAAGTATAAAGCAAAGTTATTTTAACTAATTATAAAGTAAAGCTATGAAAACTAATGATAAAGTAAAGCTGTTGAAACGAATTATAAAGTAAAGCTATTGAAACGAATTATAAAGTAAAGATATTAAAACTAATTATAAAGTCAAGTTATTTCAACTAATTATAAAATAGTTATTCAAAAGTAATAAACTGCACTTGAAAAAAAATTGACTTACAATTTTTACAACACTGAATATTTGATTGGACAAATTGTAGATGTGATTGTAATATGTATAATCTATCACGTATATCACTGAAAACTACATATTTGGCACTTTTTAAGTTCCGAGATTAGCTACAACTATAATTAGGAAATAATAAAACTAGTATTATACTCTAAACTAATCGTTGCGACGATAATACATGCATATACGTACGAAGGTATATTTTACAGAATGCCAAGTACAATGTTTGTAGCAGATAGTTTTTATATCGGTCTTGTTGAGAACAGCGAGCTGTTTATTCTTATTTTTCAGACCACCATACGAATAGAGAACAGAGTCATTATTCTCACGGTTTTCATGGTCATGGTTTTCGTTAACGATAATACTTTAACAACGTAATTTCGCCACGAGAACAGTAGAATATTCATTACTCTATAAATATAGTTGTTCTCAATAGATACTAATGAGAGTCTCCAATTCGTGGATCTCTGAATTGTCTACTCTCTATCCATTGAGGACAATTTCACAAAGGAGTGAAGTATATTCACGTACGTATATCGTATATGCATGTATTTCGCGCAGTTACCTGCATAGATATTGCGAATATTTCATACGGTAATGGCTAATCCAACTATTGCAATGTCTACTTCTCTCCTCTTTCAAGTACAATGAAGTTATTAGGCTAGTAAAAAATATTATTGGCCGAGATATTCAGAAATGTTTCAACTATTAAATTATATCAATATCATATCATAATCTATTACAAATTCTCATCTCTTCCGTAATATTACAAGTTTTTTCCTCGTTTGATTATAACATTACCGTATGAACTTGTCAGGTATAGCGTGCTGTATAATCACGAGTGAATATATAGTATCGCTTATAGTTTCTACAATCAATTTGGAATAATCTGGTCCAATCTAATTAGACAAGATTAGACATTAAAAACTGATTCCAAAGGAACTGTAAATGCGAACTCAGCCTAAAACTATACTCCTATGCTACTTTAGAAACAATAATAGCCATTTGAAGCCACTAGTCCCCATCAATAATAGCCATTCCCCTGGCATTTGGACTGCTCCACTGTTTGGCGTTAATCGTTGTAATGAAGAATGTTGAAGAGGTTTTCTTGTAGATAGGCAGGACTATGTTTTTTCCCCTCCGCGAACAACCCCTGTGAAAATAAAAACTAGATTAATATATGTCACATGGTATAAATCAACTCAATGAATTGTTCAAGCGAACATGCTCAATTAAGAACCAGAGAATGGGACTGTAAAGTAATTTATTACCAATATTGAAGTCTGTTGGATGTTTGAAAAATAAATGTGACGCCTATAATTAATTCTACAGTAATTTATAGCTGTATTTATTTAAAAACCTTCAATCCTTGATCCTCATTATTCAGATATTTCTCTACTATAAGGTAAATTTATATTCAAATCAAGTGAACAATTTTCTTGAGATTCATCAAGCTCTAACTACTGTTGTGAATACAAAAGAAAGATTCGAGTTTGCCATTGAAAAGAAGCAAGTTATAATTGCTTAAAAAAATTGAGTGTTCCGCGTCTTCTGGACTTACCCTTTAATAAGATATCCAAGTATCACACGAATTGCGTCAATATGTTGCCTTTGGGTAGATCCCAGGTGTTTCCCTCGCAGAAGAATGAATCGGGGATCAAGCATTCTCCAGGAAAACATTTGTATACTCAAAATAACACTAATAACATTAGTTCAGCCTCGGAGTGGCAAAATATGTTCGTAGAGCAAACGATTGAAGAGGAACTTGGAATTATATGATTGCTTATACGCTGGGATGATAATTAATTATCGCGAGGTTATCAATGAATCTCCCTTACCTAGTATATTCGTATTAAAAATAAATCGGGGAGGTTTTGTTCGCAAGAAATGTAGGTTTTCACAGAGTTATTCGCGGGTAGGGATAGAATATACTCGAAAATGAACGATTCCCTACTTCCCTGAATAATAATCAAAGGCCTCCAATCGTCACTTACTTCGCTGATTGAAATACGCGACACTTTATAATACGCGAAAATTCATAATTATTTATGGTTATGGTAAAATGGTGATCGCAATATTAAAAACTTACGCCTCCTCAACTCGTAACGACGCGGCGTACCTGTTGTCAAGCATTTTCTCGCACGTTGGTTAACTCGGCGCGTAAGTTTTCCCAAGAACGTCTACTACGTCACAAACCTGTTCACTCGTCGGCGCCACAAAGGCCACTGAAACCGGTTAGACCGGTTTGCTTGGGCTCCCCATCCTCGACGGCCTTCAGCGGCCTTGAGTGGGGCGAGAGGGGCAAGGACGCTGTTGAGTAGGTCAGTTTACGGCGGTGGCGTCACCGGGTGGCGAACTACGGAACTAAGATGAGCAGAATAATATAATGATCCGCGGGTTGCGTGTAATAGGGCGCAGCATTCGTCGCTTAGGCTTACCCTATTATAAATGTAGTGTATATTTAAATTTTTATTTCATTAGTAAAAGTAATTATGAAGTCAAGTTATTTAAAAGTAATAAACTTTATTTAGTTACCTATTACTTTGGTAATGTGTGATGAAACTTGATTCTACAGGGTGATATTACAGGGACATCTCAGTACTGCAAGTCTCGGACCGTCAGGCGGCTGATAAAAATGTGCGTGAAATTATCAGGTTCGCCGCTCGACTGTTAGGTAGCTATAGTATAGTCAAAATTCGATCAACGCGATCGTAGCCACAGATCGTAGCCGTAGATTTTTCTTTCCTTTTATTTCTCATCTTGGAGCACACCTCCTCGGGTCAGATGTTCTCCTGATACAAGGAGCAATTTTTGAGTTAAAATTTCTAAAACTCTGAAATGCGCTACTAACTTAATTATATATAGAGACGTGCATGAGGACACGTATGCATGCCTATATCTATACAATACTCCGTTCCCCCTCCAAAAATTTAAGCACACCTCCTCGGGTCAGATGTTCTCCTGATACCAGTAGCAATTTTCGAGTTAAAATTCAACCCATTTTGGCAACCAAACGATTGCAGATCTTACGGAAGTCCTGGACGGTGTTTCTACTAGGTATATGTGCGAGCATCACAAAAATTATGTACATCAATTAAACCTAGTTTTTATTGTATTCCATTCTAAATATTACAATCACGTGGCGCAAAGTTACGTAAATTGTCTGAAGAATCATCATTGGATTTGTTCTACACGGACGATTTTGTAATATCATAGTTTCCACTGCAGGTAGGAAAATCAGCTGGAGCCTGAACCATTTCCCTCTGTTGTCCAATCTTGAAGACGGCTCCCATTCCTTCCTCGAAGTGGGCTGATACGTGACAATGGAAAAGCCAGAATCCAGGATTGTCGACAATCATGCGTAACACTACGAACCCTCTCGCTGGTACCCCGATAACGTCTTTGAGCGGGGCATCATACAAATTTTTCTCAATTAATCCAGCTTCGTTTCTTTCTCGCACTTCAGTTGCGTTACAGAATGTTTCTCCAGCCTCTAGGGCGACCACTCGCAAGTAATGACCGTGGAAATGTATGGGATGATCGTCATTCCCGTTCGTAGCTGAAACACTCATTCCAATTACATATATTACATGTATACCGAGCGAAAACGGCGAGAAGCCTTAATATGAAGTTCATCCTACCTCTCAATATTGGGGGTGTGTGATGGGATAGATTTTCGGTTTTAAGTCTACGAATCTACGAACCTTCTAGATTTCATTGTCTCGCAATGATCTTTCCCTTTACTTACAAGTGTCCATCATAATTATTTCCACCAGACTGTCCTTGTCCGCCTCATAGATGTACGGACAAGTGCAGAAGTCATCATGACAGTTTTTAGCGCTATCATCGTCTGGTGTGCAATACATATCAGTTGTAATGTCCTTCCACTGAGTAAGAAATGGGACAGGTGGAAACGTGAAGCTTATGTTGTTAAATTGCCCGTAGGATCCTGGCGCTTGATAGTTTTCTGTAATGGTTAAGACAAATTAGAGCTGCATTGCAAGAATCATCACTATTTGACGTCCGTTGGTCAGCAGACGAATTATTATGGTCACTATAACTAAACATTTCTGAATTGCGAAGGTGGAAGTGCTATTTTATGGGAATTTCAATCTACGTACTGTACTTGTTCATGCCGATTGGTATGTAAAATGTGTAATCCGGTATTCCGGAAACGTCCTGCGCGTCACTCATGGTATTGATGAGATCCGTAATTCTAATCAGGGTATTATTCGAGTAATCCACTAATGCCTCTTCTTCAGGGTTCAGAAGCTGTAATTGAAATTTTCAAGCCATTCATATGCGAATAAAATGAAATACCATGGAGATTGATGAAGGGTCAGGTATTTGATATTTCCACCTAAAAATTCAGTGATCTACAAGAAGAACAGGTCAATCCACACAAAAAGGCTTACCACACCCGGTCTGTTGGCATCGTCGTAATCAGTGGTTCCCGATGGATCATCATCCCCCGCATTCTCGTAATAGAGAATCGCGACCGCGGATACCTTAGCAGTACCCCGATGACAAAGCCCTAATCCTCGGTATCTTATCCAGTAACTTTTGGCCTCTTGATCCGCTGTTAGAACGAAGTCGTATCGTTCTCCCGCATTTATTATGAGTGAGTCGACTGGAAGGTTTATAGTATACAAGGATCCAAGTCATCAGTTGAATCACTCATTCGCATTCCCATACTCAGTTTTTATTAACAAATATTTAAATTGCATTTATTTAAATTACAGACCTTCGACTGGCTCAACCGTCGCACCATCACTAGATATTACTGTCAGCGTGTGATTGTCCACGGAAACTTGAACTGGACAGTAAAGGGCAGAATTACTTATCCCTCTGAATCTATACCTGTAACCCTGAATATATTATGTCTTACGTTATTACGTATATTCATCATCTTAGAGACAGAACGTTAGTCTGATCGAAATATTCACAACGTTGTTCTTCTACGATTCTACAGATCACAAACACGCAGTAGGAAATTGAATAATAAATGTTGCACTATTGTAATGGGATAATCAGAAGAACGAAGCTACGTCAGCAAAATCCCGTATTTCCAAAAAAAAAAAAAAAAATGAGGATATATCAGGTGTAAACGTATTCAACCAGCTGACTAGGATATGGCAAATTGACTAAAGATTCCCGAATACCAATGGGATTACCTTCTTGACCGTAAAGTTAGCCCTAGGTGTATAATAGTCTTCATCATTGTCCGTGTATTTCAATGTAGCAGCGTATCCATTGATGGTGATACTGTAGGCGGCTGGTCTTGATCCTATGATCGGTGCTTTTCCAATTGCAGAGATTGTTGGTGTGCCCCACCAATGCCAAATGAGCATAACGTGTTCGGGGAGATCATAATCGTAATAAGGTTTATTTACGTCGTTTGGTTCACGGATGATCAAACTTCCGTGTAATCCATCAGCTTCTTGAAAGCCTGTTTGGAAATGATGGAAATTGCCGAACGTAATAGATGAAAGCATTTAGGGGCGCAATTGCAGCCAGCATTTTTGTATAAAAAGACGTTTGAAAAAATGGTATGAATTTTCATACGCATACATACATCTGCACCGTCTCAAAGCCTGGAGGCTTTTATACAATCAGTAATCAAATAGGCGCGAATAGGATTCGCTAAACCTACTTAATATCACAGAGAGAAAGGATTTGTCTAATCAACTGATTAGATTTAGTGGAAATAATTAGCTGCCTCAAATCATTCCGATATTCATTTGATCCGAATGGATTTCGTTCAATTAAAAACTATCGATCATTTTCACCTTCATCCTATTTCTTCCGATACGATTATCACTAACAAAACGTTACACATACCGACATGAGAGTGCCACATGTGAGTTCCAGCTGGCTCTGCCGTAAAATTGTACAAGAATGTGTTGTCCGGCAGGATCGGGCACTGTGTCACAAACGGAACCCCGTCCATATACGGGGTCTCGTTTTGACCCATTCCATGCCAGTGGATGGTCACACCTTCGCTATTACCTGTGTTCGTTAGATTAACTTGAATGATGTCTCCTTTGCAGACCTGGAATTTAGCGCATTGATGAATTTTCCACATTGCAGTAAAGGGACGTCGTTAAAACTCAAAGGTAGCTATATGCTGTACCTGAATGCTGGGTCCAGGGAGCAAATAGTTTACCACGGTGACTATACGCATGTCACCACCGGCAGTAAGGCAGCCTCTATTATAGCAATCTTCTACCGTATACGGACAATCGCAACACTGATTAGCCATTGTCAACCATTCAACTAGGGCAAAATCGTAGTAACAGGTGCGAACGTCACCGGCGACGCATTCCCTGTAGCAGGGGTGCAATGCACCACCTATTGTGGAATTGAATTATCTCAGTTAAACTGTTGGTAGATTCGGAAAAAGCAACTCATCTATAATAAGAAGTAAGCTATTGGACGGTTGCTGGGATGGTGTTGAATCGAAATAATATTATCGCACTCAATGCATACACGCGTTACGTTGATCACCATTTCAAGATTAATCAAAAAATATAGGCATACTATGATAGGTGATCTACCAAAATAGTTCATTACTTGGCCTGACTATTAATAAGGCTGAGAATATTTTGATATCCCATACATAATCATTATGCAAAAAATGTCTCACCCAGTACTTCCGGATCGTTGTTATCGAGGTACATTCCTTTCGACTAAAAAATATACGTATGTGGAACTAAATTTTTGAACCAATATTCTAAAAGCGTCGAATTGTTTAAAAGAGAACACGAAGACATAGCGAAATGTAGGTATGTAGTACCTACTTACCTCGCCAGCAGTCTCGAGGAAGTTCAATGCTATGCACAGCACGAAGAAGAGTATGAACCTCATCTTCGTGTCTGGTAGAACTGAAAATCATTTCGATAATGTTTCATTTGGAATAAAATTGTTATGCAGCGTATTATTCCCATGTATCTTTTTGGAAAATTGTGACGAAAAGTTAAAGAATTGTTGAGAAGAGGCTAATGAGATATTTTTAAATACATTTGAAAATTTTTTCATATTTCCAACACATAAATCTTTCAGTTTCTTTTAAAATGTAATTTCTCATAAAATAAAAATATTCATGATAGTTGTTTTAATTGCTGAGTAAGTATCAGTGAAGAGTTGTAGAATTTTTATGATTTTCATAAAATCTTTACACCGGTGCCCGTATTGACGATCTTTCGAAAACAACATACTTTTGAGATATGATTTTCGCAATTGTAATTTGAAAAGTATATAATTATGCTCTCTTAAGAAGGATGGGTTTATTTTTAGAGCAGAATTTTTTGTCTTCGTCGAAAAACCTTTCCATAATGGCTAAACATGAATTGTAAGGTGTGCTTTGAAAAAACTGTTATTTATATCATTACCATTGCGAATCCATAACGTACCCTATTGATATAATGCTTATGGTATCAAGTTTTATACAGATATTCTTCAATTATAGGAGAAATGAGTATTTTTAATAAATAAATAAATATGTGAGAACTTTAGAAACAAAAATTAATCACAGTATTGCATTAGCCAAACACAAAGTCAATTGTTAAACCAATAATTCGGAAGTTTACCCATGTGGCCGTATACTGCACACTGTATTTTAATTCACGATGATCCAAATATTAATCAATTAGTGACTTCTTGGCTTTACAATAAAAGCAAAAGGTCACCTTATCGGCGATACAAGAGGTGAACGATTCGCACGAAACCGTTAGCGATGATACAGTTTTAATAAAACTTACCAGTAGTGATATTAAAATAGCGATATTTATTAAGAGTAACAATCTAAAAGGGCTGCGTAAAGACGTTTGGTTTCCCCGAAAGTTGAGCGTAGAAGAACGGTCGTCAAGCTGGTCCTGGTCATTTTAAAGACCGATGGTCGCTGTGATTTGTTGGATGTGCCGTGTGAAAATAGTAATTTGCGATATTGTGGTAAACGGCTGGGCCGTGGGGAAAATTGTTTGTGTAATAAACGATAAAATTTTTATTTATGTCTATACCTAATATAGAAATATGAAATATCTTTCGAAATGTCTTGCAAATAAAGAAAAATTTTATGAACACGCTATCGTAAAGAATAAAAATACTACTGATAAGATTTTTAGATGATGTGCTATCAGACTAGCTGTAAATTTTTTTTTATGATTTACATGAAATATATATAAATATTCATATTTCGTGTACTTGTGATAAAATCACAATCTGAAAGGGTATAAAATCAGCTAGATTTTAGCATTATTCAAACGCAGGAAGCATTTTTAAATTCTTTATTCTTCACCGCGTGTAGTAAATCATAATTATGTTCATCTACATCTGATTTGATTTTCAATCTTAGGGCGAGATTTTTTTGGAGCGGTATTTGCGATTTATACAGATCCTTAGTAGCCATACTAAGATATGGTTCGACGATTGAATTGTTGGCCAATTTTTCAGGAGCATAATATACACATATGCATACGTAATACTTATACATTCTTCAGTTACGTCACGGACTGAAGAGTGTCACGTTTAAACAGAGGTTTGAATGGTGCCTTAAACGCGCGCCATACATACTAAGTCAATGTAGAGTCTCATTATAATGTTACTTGAAATTATATAAAACGAATAAACGCTTATTCTGTCAAATTAATCATGAATCCTTAATATTTCCACTTAAAATAATTCATTTAGAATAATTCAAATGGCATAAAAATCGTGCGGAAGTATGTACATAGGCTGTTTTGACTCTGGTTCAATTCTCCCGTTCCAAGTTCAACACGCGAACTGTATTTCCGATTTCTCTTTGCTGGGAAGTGTGACAAAATGGTAACTAAATCCAACCTTTCTTTAATTATAATAAAAATATCAATATAAACTAGTGCTCAACTCGAACAATCACGTTTTAAAAACAAACAAATACATTCGAGGACTAATAATAAACATCTTGGTTACTCCCTACGAGTCTATTTGCTGTTAAAAAAACTGACGTAAATATCATGCCATGTGGACTTTTCGGCGTGGCATTGCAGAACCGACTAATAATTATTCGTCGGATTTCAATTCCATCAATTTTGCGGCAATCTATGATAACCAAACTCGTACCTATATTACTTTTCATAAGAAAAAAAAAAAACAAAAACACAAGCAACACATCAAGGACGTTCGTCGAATAACAAAACACAATGTGCCGAAATAATATTGAAAATTTGAATTAAACACATGTAAGATTTCGTTGTTGACTATCATTTCGTATTATTGATTATCTGTTCTCTTTATTTCCATAGACTTCGAAGCGCCGAAATGGAGGCCGTGCTAAGCATGGTCGCGGTCATGTCAACCCAGTACGTTGTACTAACTGCGCTCGTTGCGTTCCCAAGGATAAAGCTATAAAGAAGTTCGTTATCCGTAACATCGTCGAGGCTGCTGCAGTCAGAGACATAACTGAGGCTAGTGTTTACACCGCTTACCAGCTACCAAAACTTTACGCTAAATTGCACTACTGCGTATCTTGCGCTATTCACTCCAAGGTTGTTCGCAACAGGTCCAAGGAGGCTAGGCGTATCCGTACTCCACCACAGCGCAACTTCCCCAGGGTAATTGATTGCGATAATAAGAATCTAGAGAATTTAGAACTGAACTGTAAATTATGTAATTTTTTCAACCGTTTACTAATCGTTGATATTTTTCATTTTTTTTTCTTTATTTACAGGACATGCGTCAAGGACAACAGCAAAGGAAGTGAATGAAATCATGTGTAATTTCTAAGCCTAAATAAATTTAAAAAAACCATAAAAAAAAATACAAGGAACTGTTATTGTGTTAACATTTATTTATTCACACCTATCATTTACGCGTACAATGTTAATTTGAAATATCTTTGTTACCTTATTGCTTCTGGTAGTTCATTATAACATTATAACATTATTAAAGTCATACCGAAATTATTTGAGTCTAATATGCTTAGTAAGTTTCTCAAAAAGTTTATTTTTTTAATTTTACATTTAAATCAGAAGTAAATTATTTTCAATCTCATTTTATATTCATGAATGAAAGTAGGTATTTAATGTTTATTAATATAGCTACGTCAATGGCTGGATCAATTTATTTAATCTAAATCACTACAGAAGGCAAGACTTTGTGATGTTGTTTTTTTTTTTCAAACTACAAAATACTTTAATGGGATTAAACGATTTTTAAAGGACGTTACAATTTCGAATTCTCCTTACTGCTCATCTAACAAGATAAAAAGACCCAATCTCTATTCGAGTATTCACACATAGTATATATATCAGATTGGGAAAGAAAAAACATTATTAATATTCGCAATTACTAGAAGAACTTTTATCACTTGTTGAAACGATCTACATGACATGATTAACTCTCAAAATAATGATAAAGTAAGAAGTAGTGTGTCTATTACGATATTCTAATAGTTATTATTTTCATTAATGATATTACAATTATTTTCTTTCTTTTTTTTTATTTCTTTATGATTCATCTTGACTAAATTCTTCATTGAAGTATAATCCAAAAGCTTGTCTTGTATCACTATATTATTTTCTTTTTTTTATTCTTTCTTTCTTTTTCTTATCATGGGTCTACTATTATTGCATGTAGATGCCATTATTTATATTAATTATTAATTAAATTAATGTATAATTAACAACAGTCGCGCAAAAGATATTTCTTCTTCATATATCAATCAAATCATTTATTAGCTTCTTCCATGGCCCTCTTTAACGTCTTTTCAAATATCTTCTTAGAATCGCAGAAACCCTGCTTTGTTTTACCAAAAGAATTTGGTCCCGCCGAAGTCGGTGTCTCTCTTCCAATATTTCTCATCCTCATTCTTGCCTCCGCCGGCATAACTTCAGGTTCGTCATCGTCATCTGCATTAAAGACAGAAGCTACTGTTGGTTTTTGGATCACCGCTGGCTTCACACTCGGCTTCTGTAATTCATTTAAAATGATATAAATTATCTAAAAACAATATTCTAATCTATATACGTCGCCGAAATCCATTTCTGATATACAATATTGATATTCATTTGATAATTATATCCTAGATGCGTACAGATCCTGATCCCAGCTTGATTTGAATCCCCTTTTTTTGTTCAGCCGCAACGGGTTTCTTCCCAAAGCCAAAGGTCAGCTTCTGCTTCTTGTGATCAGTATGGGTCGAGCTAGTCTGGTCAGAGTGATCATCGCGAAGTGGTGAACGGTCCCTTTCCCAATCGTCACCTCTGCCGTCCGCCGCTCTGTAGGCACTTGACCCTGACAACGTCAAACACTGGCAAAGTTCAGATCAAGTTAAACAAAGCTGACTTATTAACCGGAAATTTTATATACGATTATGTACGTTAACTGTTTTTTTTTTTTTCATTTTCTTTCTTTCTTTCTTTCTTTAGTCAAAATAAGTCGGATTTCATTGAACTACTAATCTCCGCGAAATTAAAAGATACGCATAATGAATAAATATTAAGTATAACACACACAGACGCGAAGGTGGATAAAATACCTAGTGATAGAGAATAAATGGTGATTTTATTCACCCTTTGGTATAGACGTTGTTATTACGTATTAAAATGAACAAAACCTTTTCTGTAATCTTCGCCGGAGTTCCTCTTCGACATTTTTCCTTGTTTTTATTTTCTCGATTACTATTTCTTTCCAATATATGTTTTACTATAGACGAGTGAGTGAAGTAGAGAGTCGAACCGCAACGAACCGACGTGAAGAAGGTAAAAATCGTTACTAAACATGCTTACAGTGTTACCAACCTCCGCGACTATGACTCGATCACATCTTATGTTTTAAACATTTATATATTTAATAAATATGAGCGTATTAGGGATTAAATGCGTATCTTGTTATTATTACGGGTTGCATTTACGACGAGGTGTATTTCCAAAATTAACAACTCGTTTAACAAACTTGTATAATGGTTTCAGAAACCATAACCTATCAATACATAACCTACAAATCTATAGAACAAAATATGAGTTAGCCTCAAATTCATCATCGAGATTTTCTATAAATGAAAATAACGTCGATGGGTCTGAAAAACCAACAAAAATCAAGCCTGGTCCGGGCCTTAAAGATTTTATTAAATCTAACGCCGATTCCTTGGATAGTTTAGAGGTAGAAAATGTTCCATACTTAAGACCAACTTTCGGGAATAATCGGAAGGGCAAGTTTTTTTTTTGTTATTTCTCACATTAATTAACAAACTATTTCTAATTAATTAACAATTGACAAAATCATATTAAAATTACAGTATTCTTCGACGTCTACGGATGTCAGATGAACGTAAATGACACAGAAATTATATGGTCAATTTTACAAAAAACTGGCTTCCAAAAGACGGACAATGTGACGGAGGCTGATGTAGTACTGCTAGTTACATGCGCGATCAGAGACGGAGCAGAGTCAAAAATTTGGAACAGACTCGACTATTTAAAAAGTTTGAAAAGGGTCAGAAGATATCAGCAAAAGAACAAACCGCCGCTAAAAGTTGGCTTGCTAGGTAATGAATTTCTTCAGGTTCATTGAACAATCGCAAGAACTGCTTTTTTTTTTTTTCTGTTTTCCCAATGGGATTGAGGAAATCAATGTTCCATATTTATTGTTTATATTCAGGATGTATGGCGGAGCGATTGAAGCACAAGTTACTGGAGACGGACAAGATGGTAGATTTAATAGCCGGTCCAGATAGCTACAAAGATTTACCGAGACTTCTTGCACTGACGGATAATGACGAGGCAGCTATTAACGTGATTTTATCTTACGATGAAACTTACGCAGATGTTATGCCAGTTCGATTAAATCAAGACTCTATCTCTGCTTATGTGTAATACAGCGTTTTATCAATTTATTGTTAACACTTTGTTTCATTTTGGAACGGAAAACTAACATCTGGAACTAATCTGCTTCATAGATCGTCACATGTTGTTCTTTATATTTTCTAGTTCGATCATGCGAGGGTGTGACAACATGTGTACCTATTGTATAGTTCCATTTACACGTGGGAGAGAGAGGTCACGACCAATCGCAAGCATAATTAATGAAATTTCTGAGTTATCTGATCAAGGAGTAAAAGAAGTCACTCTACTTGGTCAGAATGTAAACAGTTACAGAGATTTATCAGAGTCCAAATTCTCTACTGGAGAAAAACAAAATACCAATATGGCAAAGGGGTTTAAGACTGTTTACAAATCAAAAATTGGTGGCTTAAGATTCAGCGATCTTTTGGACAAGGTTTCGCTCATTAATCCAGAAATGAGGATTAGGTCTGTGCTCGATTCAAAACTGAACTCTTTTTTTTATCATTATTTTTCTGGTTGAAATGCTAAATTTTAGACGAGCTTTACTCAATAAGAATTTCGTTTTTACATACTCGATTGGTTTTTATTCACAGATTCACTTCGCCACATCCAAAAGATTTCCCAGACGAAGTCTTACAGTTGATTGCTGAAAGACCTAACATCTGTCGCCACATACATTTACCTGCACAGAGTGGTAATTCAACAGTTTTAGAAAGAATGAGGCGGGGATACACTAGGGAGACTTACCTTGCGCTGGTTGAACGGATACGCGAAATCTTACCAGACATTAGTCTATCCAGCGACTTTATTTGCGGTTTTTGTGGTGAAACCGAGGCAGAGTTTGATGATACAATTTCACTATTGCAGATAGTTAAATACAACATGACTTACCTATTCGCTTACAGTATGAGAGAAGTGAGTAATATAATATAATATGTGTGATATTATATTACCACATATCAGGTTTTGAAGACATTCCACATTTTTCTATTCATTCATATTAAATATAGGTATACTAAAAAAAGGATATCTTTGTATTATTTCATTCAGAAAACTACAGCACATCGGCGATACAAAGACGACGTTAACGAGTCGGTAAAACTCAACAGACTTAAGAGACTAATGAACGTTTACAGAAATGAAGTGGAAAGAGTAAATCTGGCACAAATTGGACAACATCAATTGGTTCTTATCGAAGGGGTAAATAATAACAGGGATTTAAATAATCTAAATAATCGCTGTTTACCATATCTGGTAAAACTTCTGTAATTTTATCCTATCACATGCATATGTACAGTATTCTGTACAAATATTATGAATTATTTTTGCAAATTATTTGATTTTTATTAGCTAATTCATTTCAATCTGTTTAGAAAAGTCGAAGATCTGAATACAATCTGCAAGGAAGAAACACTGGTAATACAAGAGTGATAATTCCGGCTGGAGCAATACAGGATAATGATTCTTCAATGAAATCTCGTAACGTTGAAGCGGGAGATTACGTTGTTGTACAGATTAATAATGCTAGTTCGCAAGTTTTGAAAGGTATCCCGTTGTATCACTCCTCGATAACTCAACATGCTCTTAGCACTGGTAATCAGAACGAAAGAATGTACGATTACTTGTAAAAAGAATAAATTTAATTGATATTGATTAAATGATTAGCTATTATAAATTTTTCAAATATTGTACATACATACATGCATCCATCCATACTTACATACATGTAGAATGGTTGCAGATAATTATTCATAAAAAATAAATAGATTTTTTATTAAACAATTTCTAATCCACTAATGTATGGCGTGATATTTTTACATACATTTTTACATTTACTTTAAATGGACGAAATGTTTAAGACACGATATAGCCCAAGTTGCCAATGTTCAACATTTTTTTTTTTTTTTTTATACACTGGTTTTTAAACAGTAAGGTAAAAAAATTAAGGTTTTAAAGATCGAAGCTATACATATTGTTATGATTTTAAGTCCGATCTAGTTTTTTAACGCGGTAATTTAAATTAGGAGTGAAATTCTTGCTTTGGACTGAAATTATTAGTACCTATTATAATATATAATACACATATGAATTCTTCAAGAATGAAAAACTCCACGTTATGTATAGGGCAATGAACTAATTTGACGTATGAAAAATGATGATTACTTTTAATTTCCGCTTAATTAAACTCTATCGAATATTAATATCGCAGTCTCAATTATAAATCAGCAACATATGAATTGCCGTTGAAAAAAAAAAAAAAAAAATATATATATATATATATATATTTGAACACATCTGACAATGCAGAATATAACTTAAATATTAATTTTTCGCCACATGCGTGATAGAACAGCTTCTAAACAGAGCAGTTTAGTGTCTTAGATACTTTAATTAAAAACAGTCTAGTTCTCAGTTTGATATCAGATAAAGAAAATACTTAGTAAATGGAATCTACTTAAACATACATTGATTATAGTTAAAAAGATAAATTATTTAGAAGCTGCTTATTATATTGATTATTATAAGCTGCCTATATTGATAGCGCTTAAAAATCTACAGTATCATGTATTGTTATACTAAACTAGCTGCACCAATGTTAATGACGACATTATCAGCGGTACGTTCGTAGACATTAAGATCACGTCCTCGAGGTTGTTCTAATAAAGCAGCTAGCTGTTCCCCGCTGGTATAGGTGCTTTGTGAAGCTGCGGGAAGAATTCCGTCACATTCTAATTGACCTGAAAAATAAATTTCAGATATTTGTATAGGAGTTGCTGACCGGTACATTCAAAGATATTAAAATTCATTCTCTAATTCGGAAATCTGAGAAGTCTTGAAAAATAACGTTTGGTCTTTCTGGAAATAGACAACTCTCTTTGTTCAAACGCATTTAGATCAAATCAGACCTGACAGCGAAGGAGATGCACCCTTGCTTGACCCATACATGCGTGTACTGTAGCCAGAGTCGTTATGTGCATCGTGTAAGGGTGGAGTTGGGCTATAAACTGCGTTACGAGACCTGTAAGGCATTCTGGCTATACTCTCGTACCGGACACAGTCAGTCGCTATTCCTTTGACTGCTAGACCTCCGTTTCCAGGTTCTGATTGTACCACGTCATCCTCACCTTCGCTACTCTCGGAATCATTACCTGAAAATTTTCAAATAATGTAAACTTCAAAGGCATTCTCAACACTGGTGATGAACTTTGGAGTCCAACTGCAAACTGCTAGTCATTTCTATTACAATCTATGCAGTTAATTTTTCAGAGATCCTAAAAATCTCTTCCATCTTTTAGTATTCCTATTCGAATATCATAATCTTACCCTCGCCCTCACCCCGCCATCCGTTGCCTAGACCTCCTTGGGGCTGTACTCTAAGATTTTGGGAACTTTGGCTATGGTCTGGACTGGTCGGTTCGCTACTCCCCGAGCGTTGTCCTCTCCATCCATTGTGCATTCCAGGTACATTTTGAAAACGTCTTATCATTTCGTGAACGCTCCGTCTACCTGGAGCTCCTCTCCAATCGTTGCGCGGACTTTCCTCACCGTTTTTACGATTCATATTGACGCCACCAAGCTGATTAGGGCTAGTCATGCGCTCGTGAGAGTTCGATATCTGCATTTGAAAATATGGAACAATATTTTAATCCTGCAATATCAGATCTATAGATAAGATCATTGAAGGTACAAAAATTTCTCAAAAATCGGCCGACTCGTTCTAAAGTTATTCAATGAATGAACGACTGCAAGATCAGTTCACAAGTGTTCATTCTAACATGGGTTCAGAAAAAAATACCAGATTGATCATCATACCTGTTGCTGAAGTACCTGATGCCTTGGTCCCAGCGACGGTGACATTGCAGCTCCTAATGGCGAGGTTCGATCCCGCTGCAAGACACCGTCAAAAGTTTCATTGAGTCTAGCAGGTGCATCGAGTACCCTTAGAGCAGGTCTCGAGGTCCCTGCAGACCCGGATGGAATATCCCTCATCGATCTGGTCAATCTAGGAATCGCGGGTATGTCGAGATCGTCAAGGCTGCCTCCGTGAGCCGGCGTTTCACCAGGTATCTCAAAACTCCTATCATGAGGCCTGTCGTCGAGGAGATCCTCCAAGGATCTAGCCCGCGTTGGAGGATGTGGATTAGTGGTGGCAGGGCGCGGCGGTCTCTCGCTATGTCTTCCACGAGCTCCCCGCGATAGCCATTGCTGTAAATGTAAATGTCTTTCGTCGCACCTGGCTCTTTCGGCCACTACACACCTTGTCAACTCGGAAATTTGACCCCGAGTACGACGCTCCAAGTTCGTTACCTTTAAATCAAGTCTTTCGTGGGCCTGATCAATGTGCGCTTTCAGCTCCGCTTTGTCTCTTTCAAGCTTGGCTTCCATGTGTCGGAAGAAAGGCGCACAGTAACAGGTGTACCCGACCCCGACCGGTCCTTTCCGTATATTTCCTGCGAGATCTAGGTAGTACTGTTCTCCACGTGCCAGAGGGTCTGATGGCAGAGAGTCCAGACGTGGTTGAGGAAAGGCATCCGGGTCTGGGTAGTAGTGGCAACCATACGGAGACCACTGTTTGCCTACAGCTTTCTCGAAGTGTACTTTGTGCTGTTTGCCACCCTTAAGTTTCTTCTTTTCCTTTTTGGAATTGCTGTCTCTACTGCCGCTGGTGCCGCTGCCTGTTTTCTCGCGTTTTTTATCCCCCTTTCCTCCAGTCTTGACTTCTGCAGCCTCGTCTGCAGGCTTGTCTTTCGATTCTTCTTCCCGGCTTTTACTACGCGCTCTACTCCTGCTACGAGCTTTATTTATTATCTCTAATATTTCGGACAGATTTTTTCGCCTTGCTATATCCTTCGCCGTCTCTGCCTGCTTGTTTCTTAAAGTACGATCGCAACCAGCTTCCAATAATATTCGAGTCAATTTACGACGACCCATTGCTGCTGCGATGTGCAGAGCTGTGTCACCGTTCTATAAAACGGGAAGCGGTGCATCAGAGAATATATTATGTAACCAGGGCTATGGACTTTTGGTGCAATTCGAGGTAAAGAATCTATAGAAGAGATCTTTTCACCTCTTATAGAATGTCGAGTCTTATCGACATCATTTTTGCAGCAGCAAGTTGAATTTTTATTTTTTTTTAATTATTTTCAAACTGGAAAGTTACTCACTTTGTTCTGGTCCGAAACCCGACAGAGAGCTGAGATAAGGATCCGTGTAACGCCCGCATGTCCGTAACGTGCCGAGGTGTGCAAAGGCGTGTCTCCGTACTAAACCATAACGAAACTAAGGTGAAATTTATGTCAAGGTAAAATGATAATCAATTATGAAGAAGAGTTATGATGCACTATATAATTTTTTTTTGTTCATAAAGAAATACGACTCGCGAAACCGATAGATTTCGAACATACTATGTGCATCTACTCGCATGATATCGTTAATGGAATTATATCGGTGTTGTTTTTCATCGGAAAAAAAAAAACTAAATAATGGCGTACGTATAAGTTAAGTACATCGGTATAGTATAAATCTAAGTAATCGTGATCGTGATTAATCAGCTTTAAAGGTGCCGCGAGTAAATAGATCGTCATGAGTTGGCACGCGAACACAACTCTTCGAAGTTGATTCCCGCGGTGAGTGGCGACTCATCGTTGAGATCAAGACTATCAAAGAACGTCTTGGTGGTCCACGTCTTTCGCGCATCAATGAACAGGAGAGAAATCTTGCTCGTGACATAATATAATCCTATATATACCACGTATACCTACGTTTGTTATTTAACTACAATCGC
Source organism: Tenthredo livida (assembly GCA_963992785.1). NCBI lineage: Eukaryota > Metazoa > Arthropoda > Insecta > Hymenoptera > Tenthredinidae > Tenthredo > Tenthredo livida. The sequence continues at coordinate 15,671,569 of OZ023066.1, read as the reverse complement.
AATCATGCATAGATCTTTGCTTGTTACACTAACAGTATCATTACCACATATGGGTGCAGTCAATAAAAATTGAAAAAAATAAAAATAATATGTACACTCACGTTGTTCTGTAAGTCCGGGTTGCAACCAGCCAAAAGAAGTTCTCGGCAGCTTTGGTTGTGACCGTTCTGGCAAGCCAGGTGTAAAGGTGCGAAACCGGCGAGATTACGTGCGTGCAAAGGTGCTCGTTGCGTGCCAAGAGCCTTTGCTAGTGAAGCGACTGTCCGGCTATATCCTCGCCACGATGCTTCGTGTAGCGCCGAGTTTCCATGCTAAAATAAATAAATTTATATGGTAGAGGTATATATTAGGTATTAGGTATAAATATCAAATTACAGATTTGAAAGTTGTGAAATTCGTGACGAAACTTCACGAATATATAATAAACATCTAAATATATTTTAACAACGTTTCTAACTACTGGACTACTTCCTATTTTAAACAAATATCTCCTGTCTAATACGAAACGTTCACATGCGTACATGTATACGCATGAGAATATATTCAGTATCAAGTTACTCATGGTTTTAGGTCTGTACATTAGGTACTTGAATTATAAATTTACAACTCTCTAATTATTTTCGCAACGGTGTCTGATACCAGTTTGAAAAATGACTGCCTAAATCGTCAAGATCTTTATGACTTATAGAAGAACTAATAGGATCGAGAGAGTATTTGTAAGTTGATATATTCTACCGAAAAAGGTAGTGGGCAAATAGACCGACACCCATAGTAGAATTAAGGTGCAGGTATATTAATATAATGGAGACGTGAATCTGTGAATGGAAAGTGCCGTTGACGTGATCGTCGTGGGCGGCTCACTCCGGATAGGTAACATCGCGCAATACATCACGAAACGTCTATTCAATTTAGATCGGACGCCCTTAGGTGCAGCCTGAAAAGAGTCCGAGTCTGTATTCAGGCTCACAATCAGTGGGAGTATTCGAACTGCGATATCATCTGAATTCTATACAAATTGTTCCGTTTTTGGTCCACATCTGTGTTCAGACTCCAGATTTTTTACTCCAACTGGTTCTAGCCGTGGGTATACAAGAAGAGATTCTATTTTCCATTCGCGTTTCTTTTCTTAACCCAGCAGCTGTACCGTGTTAAGTTAATTATGGCGATTAGTTACGATATGAGATTGCCTGATTTTCATTTTACGATTACGTTATATTTGTATAGATAATTCATTCGCATCCAGTAATCCTTAAGCCAAGTATAGCTGGTATATAGGAGCGGGTAGTATATACCTACGTGTGTGTGTAAGCTCTAGAATTTCTGACCCGATTATATCAGGCTCGCTCCGCGACCCCATACACGGTAACAAAGTTCTCTAAAGCTCGTAAGATCTCCTCGATATCGCGTTTGGGATTTTATCTTTTTCTAGCAATTTACTGACAGTGTCCTGCGGCGAGGTAACTCACACTTGTATATATACATATGTATACTTTCAGCCTATGTATGTCCAATGGCAACCATACCTTCCTACCATACCTTCGATGATTTCTTTGCCGCTTATTACGACCTGGCAACGTTATGCAGGCCTCGCCTAGACCTCAGGGTATCAGGTATAATACGCACGCAACTCTCTTAGTTCTTGTAAAATTCAACTTGTTCGTCCTTATACGTAAAGGTATGCTCGTTATGCAGAAGAAATAATGTATCCTACTCATACGTATCGCTTACTTCTATCATTTTTCCTGCATACTCCACTTCTTCGATATCGAATTTAGCTCTGCGGACTTCAGCAACAGCGTAAGATCGAGTGGCGACACTTTTGATTTACACCTTGTTCGAATCTAATTGTCTCGTTTTTTTTTTTTATTTATTTTTTTTGCTACACCAAGGATAAACCGATAAGATCACGTAGATCGTAGATCAAACAGTGGAGGATAATGGATAATTTGTGGCTTTTCGAAAGCCACGTGTTCTCATAAAGTTTGTGGCTGCAGCGAAACAATTGGTAATGGAAGGTATTGTGGTCACGTTTACGTGCTTTAAACGTGAACGAGATGTTCTCAGCTTGGATAAGATGATTTTTCACAAATAACAAGATTCCTCAAGGATCAGATCGGGTATACCTGAAGCGATGCATCAATCTATATGCTCATATATGTAGTTCAAAATTCTATATACTATCTATAGTATAAGATGTCGTTATTATAATTGACGTGGTGTGTCATTCAAAGTCTTTTGTAACGACCTTGGTGCATATAGCTTTTACGACGTACCGTTAATTAATATTCAAATCCTGTAGGGTGTGGCAATAAATTTTATCCGTACGATCTATTTGACGCGCATGCTAGGGTACGTGTATGTTATTTCATTTATTTTTAGATGCGTAAGTTTCTGAACGACTAATTGGATACTTGGTGTTGACAGTGGGATATATAGATATGTATGTATATATCCATAATAATAATCCAACCCCAGCATCCTTCGTTCACACGCGTATAATATCTGATTGTATGATAAATCATCATACATATTTTCTCCATCGATATAATTACGACGAATTAAATTGTTAACATAAGAATGACACGATGAATGAATTAATATACAACCCAATTCTTCTAAACCATATGAAAAATTCGTATAGGTATCATGAGCAGCACATTCGCTTTCCGCAGAATTTACAACTCGCGCAAGATAAGCGATTGTCATCAAGGAATCCTCGTCCTCTTACCATTCCCCCTTTACTTGTCGGCCTTGTATACGCCCCTGTTTCTATATTCTGGTTTATTCAAATACGTTTTGTACACCGAGGTACCTACTGTGTGGTTACATATATACATATCAATGTTACGTATTCAGTGAGATTCCACGTGTGTACATCCGTGGAAAAGGTTTATCCGAAGGCCGAAGAGAGTATATATTAAGTGTATAGCGTTACGTACACAGTACAGTAGAGTATACATATAGTATAGTATAGTATAGTACAGTACAGTATAGTATAGTATAGTTAGTATCTTGCTGGCAAACCGGTGGTCAATGAACTAAGTTATACCTAGTGGTACACGCAGTGACAAAAACTAAGGTCCAAGTCATACCATTTTTTTTTTTTTTTTTTTATCGTATACCTAGATAGGGATCAAGACGTGCGACCTGTTTCACGAATTACCTGCGTGTCACTGAAGATTATTCACGATTCGTAACTATAATGTTAATCACCGATTCAAACTCACGAGTGCGTTCGTTGTATCGTGATTTCTTGGTACCTTATACCTACTCTGTGCGAGGAAGTAGTAAGTCGCGAGAGATCGCGATGTTGCAGAGTTTATACCAAGGTGAGAATAATTTGACGGGCTTTTTATGACGAATGAATAAGTCACACGTTGTTCTAGATACATTTGTTGAAACAAAGGGTCTCAGTTGCATCTGCTGCACAACTGCACTCGTCCTTTTACATGCTTCATTGGGTAAAAATAAAGGAAAATAATTGGCAATCGTATTCTGATCGTATTTCTTACGTAATTGTGACCATAACTTATTTGCAGATCTGTACGATAAATAAGATAGCAAATACGTTGTACTTCATCTGCAAGCTTGACTAGTAATAATTATCTGAAAATGTCTATTAATTTTGTCGAACTTTGTATCGGAATTTGAAAAAATGGTGAAGGCCTATCGTTCGAGAGTGAAAATCGTTTCTCGTTTCAAAGACTGCTGGAGAAAATTACAGCTCCACTTTATGCAGAAAGGTTCCATAAGCGACTTTGCGCCTGAGCGTAAAACCGCAAGCCATCTCTTCATCGGTGCTGAAAAAACTTCGTGGGGAAAGAAAAAAAGAAACCAAAGGTAGGTAGAGTTTGTGGTGGATGCACACTATTATACACCCTAACGCCAGTGCAGACGGCCAGAGTATACATTGACTGTAAAAAAAAAAGAAAAAAAGAAAAAAAAAAATCTGGTGGCAAGATGAGAAGTAAAAATTTTTAAATTCTTGCAATCATTTTTTTTGTTTTTTGTTTTTTGTCACGTGACGCGATGTATTCGAACATATTTTAATGCGGAATTTTAATTTCTTAGTTTTTGCACCCGACTTACCGATATACTCATACTTGCACGCATGAGTGTGCATTATTACTAGCTATTATGCTCTAGTACGCGATCAGTCGTTATCGTTTAGTGTAACGGTTGAGTAAGCTTTGGTTACAAACTGGAGAAACGGTAGAGCTACAAAGATTATATTAGCTTGGCAGAAGGTGATACTATCTTAACAAGGAACAGAGAGTTGGTTGACGAAGATCATTTTGCTTCGGCAAAATAACTTTTTTCATTTTCTCCCCCGATACTCTGATCATCAGAGCTGTCTAATGGCAAAATTTTTCTCGAAATGCATGCAAGTTGCAAGGTATTTCCCTCGATCGTAGGTAGGTACAGCAAAATGTTACTTCTGCAGTTAACTGAGCAGGATTTTAACCATAACCGAAGATACCGATAAATGTATACAGCGACGTACGTTTCTTTCCATGTCCGAAATGGCTTGGACACTGCCAATGCACGAGAGAACCAAGTCCTTTTATGTTACGACTATAAATCAGCGCTGGTGTCCTATATTATTATTAGCTGCAGCACTTCCCCGAACCCTGTTATCAAGCCCTTAAAAAATCAGAAACCACTTACCAACGCCGATCTTTTAAGGAGTACGAATTTTAAGACTTCCATTATGATACGAGTACCTGGAGATGTAGATATGCTCGAGGTCCGCATCATTGATCGTTACTACTATTAGTTACCAAACGCATCGCTACGTTCCGGTGTTTAGAATTTAGACAATTTGTAGTAATTAATAAATCGTAATCGAGGATTTGTCAGCCTAGTTGTTCTACCATTTGAATCTTACTATGTGGGTAAACGTAACGTCAGAAACGGAAAAGTTCCTGATATTGAGAGATCGTTATGAAAATGTGTGTGTGCAATAGATTCGTGGTAACGAAATATTTCTTTACGAATAACATATTATAACGATTGTAGATTTTTAGGAGCCGATCTAATCGTAATCCATACCTGCCGATGTACTCTTCTCTCTCGGTTCAGGTTGCATTTTTACATCCCGTACCAAACAGGACTGTATAGTAATACTTCGCAATCTCGTCCTGAATAACTTGTTTTTCATAGATTTATTATTATTACCGATCTTCAGAGGGAACTATATCTAGTCAGATACATGATCTGCAAAATAACCAGATCATTCCTCACATTTTTCAAGTTACTACTCCGTTGTGTAGTCAACTCAACTCTTTAATCGATAATAAACACGCGAACTGAAACCGCAAAGTATAATGCCATGGAATTATAATTCATAGTTCTGGTCGAATGGCATTTGAAAATTAGGAACACAGAAAATACTATCAACTAATTGCTCCGAGATGACTAATTAACGCTTCCATGAGATGTATGTATGACTGTTTCTCTTTTTTTAAATGAATTCAATCTCTATTCTCGATTCTTCAACGCCTCTAGCTATTCGAATAAAGACAAATCGTACGTGGTGGCATACAAGTAGAATCATCGATTGTTTCGAAGGGTTTGGTCGCGAGTTGTTGCAGAAATGTTTAACCTTGGTAACTCTTGGAGTTCATCTCCTTTGTTCTTTGTGGTCGGAGTTCCGTTGAGATGTGTTGCATAAGTCGAGAGAGAATCTCTGGCAGACTACTTGGAGGCTGTTAATAGTATTCGTAGTTTGGTACTTTTGTAGTTTTACTCCGACAACTCGTGCCTCTGTCTCTGCATTCCAGTTATACATATGAACATACACAATACTATTCCGTACGTAAATTAGAGCAAATTATTCCACGAAGCGGTTAGCACGGCTAATTCGCTTCCCTGGTCAAGTATTGTGAATATTTTAGCGCGAGCTCTCGCATCTTAAAAATTCAACGCAATTCGACCGTTCGTCGCAATTACCAGACTAACAGCTACACGCTTGAAACATTTCAGAGATACGGTTTCTTGCGAATTGCACGAACTTAATCGACTGTCAACCCAATCTTGACAAATTATCCCGGATTTTCTAGTTCAAACACACCGATGAAAATCACTGCACCGCGGAATTAAACCGAATCGTATCATATAACCCGATTAAAGGCGCTACTACTGTATGCTAATGTATCATTTGCGTAGATCAATCCTTGTCATACTATCGTAGCAGCACGATGTTAACAATCGGAGATGTGGAAGGGTTTGAAATTTTTTAAACCTTATAAGATAATATCTAAGTTTCAGGTCATAGAAAGCCTTGTGTTCCAAAAGGTGGGTGTTGACGAGGTAATAAAGATTAGTTTGTGATTAGGAGATTTGGTAAGTCAACGGTAAATTATACGGATGAAAAAAACTGTGAAGGAACGTTCGGAAGCTGGTAGTGATAAATAATTTTGATATATTTATGGAGAATGGAATCTCTAAACGGTGGGAAAAATCACAGGATATCTTTACCAAACGATAAAAAAAAAAAAGAAAAAAAAAAAACAGAAATCCATCGTGAATCAAGATTCAAGAGAAACCGTCCACCCAATGGCAAATACCTACCTAGCTACCTCCTTATCTGAGATAAAACGTTGCACCAAAGTTTATACTTCGTTAGTAAACCGGCTTGAAATCTCACCGTGGAAACTGTTCTTCCAGTTGCAGTTGTTTCGTGACAGTGGCCACATGTCATTCCAGTAAAAAAGGTCGCAATCTTGCGTCACCAGCTGCCACCTGACATCTATGTAGACATATACAGTGCCATCACATGATCTCGTTCACTCCTGGTCCTGCGTTGCACGAAAATTTCGTCTGACGAAATTGTAACTTTTTTTTTATTACTCAAGACCAGGAGAACCGCGACGTTATTATACGCCTCAAGTATTTCAAGGGTCAAATTTTTCGACCAAAGAATATGACGTCAGTTTTGAATTTATCTGCATATTATTCGGCTATACCTGAGAATGAGTGCATTTGCACACGATCTGCGCCTGTACACGGAATACAAGTAAAAGTGCTCCGAATTAATCGTGAGGTATAGAAAAGGATCACCTGCTGAATACGGAGAGTGTATATACGTGTATAGTATATATGTAAGTTATATTTCCATATACAGCATGGAGGTGCAGCTGTCGTCTTTATGGCGGCCACCCGCCCGCGCATATCCCATGCATGTAGGATAAAGAAAGTCTGGGTTTATACCGAGCGCGTGTAACCGAACGCCAGAACAATAAAAGTTTAATTTATATACCAACATTCATCGTCACTTTGAATGAAACAGCGTGAATGTAGCTAACTTATGTTTATGCACACGGCGAAGGAAGCTGCGAGCTGAGACTAGCCTGCACTCTTATAGAAATGAGGAAAACTGATCCGGGTAAAAGGATCTTCGAAGTCGAAGAGATGAAACGAGTCAGAGTGTAGAAAATTCATGATGAAATCATTCCGGAGTGGTAAACCACGCGAATATTTACTGGAAGGTACTTTTCCCGAAATTGCAGATCATGATCATGCAAGTTCGGAGTTACTATACTCCTGCGCAGGTTGAGGTAGGTAGGTCCAAGTTAAGGTGAAAAACGAAGTCTAAAAAGACTGCGGGTGGGTCGGCTTGGTTCAAGGCCTGAACACTACATTCCTCCTTAGTTAACCCAGCCCAACTTGACCTAAGCTAAACTAACCCAACCCCACGTCCCTACCCAAGTCAAGACCACTTCACGCTACAAGCATGGACCACTCCCTTGCCATCCCGAATACTGATCGTCTTCGTCTCCCTTATGAGAGTGGAAATATATGGACCTGAGCTTACCTGCTCGTATATCCCGCAACGAGGTGCATTGTGCTCTCGTTATTTATTACCCGTCTCAGTTTCGATCTTGTGCTTTCTTTTCCTCTGGGCTCTATCATTATTATCATTATTAGCCGCGCTTACCACGCTGGACCACGCGCCCCAGGAACAGAATGTACACTGTACTTCCATACATGTAGGATATATATATATATTTCATTTGAAACTTGTACGGTGAAGATCTCGAGTTGAGAATGGTCGGTTGCATACTCGTGAGTCGCATATATCCGCGGTTGAATCTTGCTGAATAGAAGTGCGATGGAACTGGTTTCCAAACTTTGAACGTGATCTGTTTACAGATCGAATTTACATACCTTGCAATATGTACCAGGTATCTGTCAAAGTTATCCTCTTGTAGAAATATTACGATTTTCCCAGCTCTTCCAGGACCAGAATTTGAAATTGACTGATGTCCCAAGCACTCTCGTGTATTCGACTCTTGGGGTCATCATCAAAGTCCCATAAAACGAATTCTACTATCGATTCAATGAAATCTTCACGTCAGAATGGGGCACATGCGTTGCGTATGTAAGTGATTTCGTAAAAATTACGTACTTAGAGACAGAGAGAAAGGTTGGAGGCTCGAAAATCTGTGTAGACTGCAGTGATTGACCACATAATCTGGTTCCTGTTCCTCGAAATGTCGAGAGTTCTAGATCGATGAGTTATGCCTCACAACCTACCACCTAGTTGTTAAGAATAAAGATATTTGGATCAACGTTCGGTGAAATTTTAGTAGATATAACAGCGAAATGGAGCCTCCAGATGGTATACCCAACTGTCAAAGACCTCTCTCGTATAGTGGAACTTCTAAAAGAGTGAATGACTAGATAAGAATTCGTAGAATGTCGTCAATCAATCATTCCATGGTAGTCGCGCGATCAGGAAAGCCGCATTTTATGAACCGACACCTTAGTCCATGTAAGTATTTCAGTTGGCCTGTGGTGACAGCAGATAAGTTTCTTCAAATACCTCTGCCATGTTTGAGCTACCTATTTGCTGATCAGCCGTCATTCGCACAACTCGCAAGTCACCGTTCTGGTCTATACCCTATATGAACGGTAGTCGACCAAGTATATCCACGTACACGTGTATGCACGTATTTCATTGCAGTTTCAAGTTTTAAAATCGAATGAGTTTCACCATGGACTCTAAAGGACAGAAGAGTCTGGAAAATCACGTTCGATTTATGCTGACAAGAACTGTCACCTTTCATTAATCTTTTTCTTATTGGGGCAGGGTGCTTTCAGAATTCAATAAGTGCAGTGTTGTAATTCTTAATATCCTAGAGCAGAGTCAGGATAAATCATGATGATGCGGCCCACGAGTATCGTTATGAAAAGTAGAGCTTATGTTCTGGTTGACGAAGGGTTGATCGACGTTAGCAGGTGTTTCGTCTCATGGTGTTAACAGTTTAGAAGTCTTTCGAAGACAACAATGGCTCTTTGTGACGGGTTCGTGTGAACGAAATAAGCCCACAATTGAATATACTGGCCTTAACAGCGCTAAATAGCTCCATAATTTACAGTGAAAGAAGTAGAGAGATTTATAGTGAACATTTCAAATGTCGAAGCCGAAATTTTACTGCTCATTTTCACGAGTAATATATGAATGGAGAGACTTCTAGGTTGCATGGTGCAATCTTAGCAAATGACGTTAATGTTCTACTACCTATCTGGTATCTTCGAACGAATAGTAGTAGTCAGTCAACAAGTAGCGCCCAGTTACCTCCGCTGCCAGGGATCTCATAAGAATTAGAAGAGTCATTAATGTTTTTAATCCCTCGAAGGATCTTCGGTGATGGGCTGGTGGGTCATGTTCACGTCAGTCAGGCTTATCTCGCCGGTGAGGAGCATGTACCACATTATACGAACGAGCTTAATCCTATTCTGTTTCCACTTGAGTAGTCCCTCACTATCGGTTGCAACGTAGCTGTATACATGAGGGATTTAGTAAGGCAATCAATCCCCTACGAAATAGTTCGCATTTTCGAGAATCTTATTTCGATGAACGCATAACCCATCCCTTAATCGTACCTGAATAAATTCACGTCGTCGTGAAAAATGTCAATTTTAGTTTAACTTTTATGAATATGGAAGTCATTTCTCATTCGTCGATTATTTTTGTATGTAATTTATATTAGGATCTAATGATACTGGAGTGAATAGCTAATCAGACATATAGCTACGTTTATAATCCTATTCAAATCTGCCGCAGTCGAATCATGTTCGGGTCAGACGTAGCTGAGGCCACCATCGCTTGCAATGTAGATATAAGCTTCGTTAACTGATATAGCTGATTAATGATCTCGTTGAATTATAGTAAATATAATTTAATAATTATTCCAATAGTATGATTTTTAAGACAAGTACGGAACGACGAAGGAGAATTATTTGACTTTATACGATGCAAGTGCGCCACCCACAGTGAATTAACGGTAATATCAATTTATTTACATCTTTATAAAGTCAAATTTTCTACAATCTAATCTTATTAATGACATACGAAAGCTGGCTTGGTAAAAATAAAACGTACGTAATCTCTGTTATTAATTACAACGCAATCCCCCCTGGGAAGAAATAGAATTGCTTGCAGCAATGATTAATAGAAACGTTGAAATAAATGGGCAATATAAGTTTTTATCCTTGGGCATAACGTTTCCACGAAATCTCCGTATGCATATGCATATGCATGTAGGTATATAAACATTATAATTTGAATAGAAAATCTTTGTTCTAAAAGAGCTTAGGAATAAAGATATTGAAGGTACGTACGGACATGTTTATTGCAACGAACTGGTACTTGCACTTTAAGGCAGAACTAAAAGAGCGACAAACAACAACGCTTATCTCGAGCTTCTTTAATCGTCCTTAGCGAAATGTTGCAGAGTTATTTCTAACAAAGTGTCATAATTAGAGAGGCTCGATGGGTGCACTTAAGATAGTTTCGAGCCAACAGTAGACGCGCAAATCTCGAGATAAACTTTTATAGAAGAATCTTAGTAGTTTCAGTGAAGCTGATTAAGGGGCTGAGGTATTTAGCGGAGCAATTATCATGGAATCGCGTAACGAGACGACCAAGAGAACCTTTCATGGCTGTTTTAATTACGTTATAGTAACTCGTAACGGGCATTGCTCCTCTCGATTGAATACCTTTCGATTTTTCCAATCAAAGATCTCGGTGCACATAATCATTTAACTTAAGAGTATACTCTTATTACCGAAAACCCCATAACCCAATAGACGTACAGACAACTCATAAACTGACTTTGCAAGTGCAATTGAGTTGGATAGAAGTACTTTACGATGCAACAAGAACCATTCAGCTCAAGAGTAATAACTAATAATAGGTCTGTGTGTAGTTGAGGGGCCTTCCGTTCACATTCTTGCTGGGAATGGTAATATGTTCTGTCCATATGCACAGTTTGAGATGTTCGAAATGAGTCCCTGACACGTACAAATCGCTACCATTCGTTACGTAATAAACTATCGCGAAGTAAAGCGTTGGATGTTATCATCTCCTCGATCCATGGTTCACGAAATAACATACTTCAAGTAACGTAAAGAGTATTCTCGTATGTAATTGCCGCTATGAGTAACTGAACTTGCATTAATGGAAGCCTTTGGCCGAAGCATTAGATTAGAGGGAAAGAGACGTGCCCGGGGCTTCCGATTGGTCAACTACATACGCCATATCGAAGCAAAACTATTATATTACGGTGAAATATAGGTATACATCTTATAGATGAGCTGTGCGTTATTATAGTTTATAAAACACGTTGCGGAACTAGGGTCGATTAATCCCGCAATGAAAATCAAAATCAAAGTATAAGTAATTGCTTCATTAAACGGATATATTGGTTTCACCTTCGGAATAATCTCTCAGAGTAATTGTTCTCGGTTATTTCTGCTATGCATCATAACCAGGGTGGTTGAATTTCATATCTTCATCCCTAAAGAAGGACAAAAATGATCTGAAATGAAAAAGTCCAATGCTGTTCATGTTTTAGCCCTCGATTGAACCATGGTTATAAAAACCATATGAACATTACGCTAAGATGGGTGTTTAAAAATATATGAAAGTGAGTAATCATGAAAAATTATGTGTAGAAAATAATTGGGTTAACGATTCGTTACGGGGTCTATAAAATAAGTTCTTTGTACATCGACGAGGGTCTTTAAATTGAAGAAAGAGCATTTTTCATGTCCTGACGTTCGCAAGACTGTGATTAAAATTTTGTAAACTTAGCACCTTTTGACCCTATGATTATCGATTATATAGAACGTTACGCCATCTAATGCATTTGCACTTTAAAGGGTATAATTAATCGGCCTGCGGGTCTTTAGCAGATAATTGCATCAAGGGAGAGAGAGAAAAAAAAAAAAAAGAGGTGGTGTCGAAAGTCTGACCCTGGACTGGACCCGATGAGGAAACGCATAGCATTCCGAGAGGCAGCGAAATCTGACGGTAAATTTGTGAAATGCGAACTGGTTACTACTGGTGCCTTAATATCCTTGAATAGACAGTCGACGGAGGGTCTGTGATCAGGTCAGGTTGAGTCGGGTAACAGGACGCTTCAAACCGTCATCAAGTCTGGTTTTTTGATTATTATCGCTAGTCTTGACTGATGATGAGAAAGGATGGCCGAAGATAAAACTGAATTATTAGCTAGGTATGTATGTATACGTGCAATTATGAATTTTACGCATACCTACTACTACCCGATTCTTCATAACCGGAAGAATATTTAACAAACCCATCTTACTTTATATTTTCAAGGAAGTTGAATATTGTGGAACGATTAGTGATTCCAAAATCAACGTCCAGTCGCTCTGAGTCGCGAAAATCAGAGAGTCTGCGTCACTTGATAGCTCTGAAGTTCCAAACTACATCTACAAAAGAGGATAAGTCCGCGAACGGTATTGAGGAAGAAATAATAGAGTTTGCAGCTGTCGTTCTCAGCCTTGAAACTGAGAATATAGTCGCTGCCTTTCATCAGTATGTGATGCCTACCGAGCGTACATCGTTATCTAGTTACTGTATACAATCAACTGGAGTATCGCAGGAAGCTGTGGATAACGGGGTACCTTTGAAAACGTGTCTTATGTTGTATACGAATTGGCTGGTGAAATTGGAGAAGGACGTAGGCTTGAAATTACCATCGAAGCAAGACCCTAAGAGTCCCGTTACGATCCCTGTGACCTGGTCTGATTGGGATTTGGGAACGTGCCTGCCGGTCGAAGCTCGGAGAAAACGACTCGTTTATGTGAAACATTTAAGTACGTGGATAGACCTCCGGTCTTTGTGGATAAGGAATTACAATCAGGTACCAGAAACTTTGAAGAATGCAGTTACCAGATCGAAATTGAAATGGAAAGAAAAGGAGCACGTCGGCTTAGAGCAAGCAACTAACATCGCGAATCTTGCTATGGCCATGCACGAGAAAGGGCATCAATTGAAATACACATCGAAGAGTTGAGGCTTGAACCTGTTGTATTTATTTTCATCAATAAATGTGTGAACAGCAAATCATTATTCGATTGGAATTTCATTGATAAACCGTTACCTATATCTAAATAAATGCATGCGATTGAAGATGCGTAATTTCTGCATGGAAATGCCCCGACATTCTCAGCTACTAAATTGAGGATATATCCAAAGAATATAGTCTTTGATGCATCGAGCTTGGCGATTCGCTAAGGTGCTCTGTATACAGCTATTCGTAATTATGCAAATAGCTGTGTGGTCGGCAGTTAGCACGGTAACTCAATTTTTCACTGTACAGATTTACGGTTAGTAGACCTTGATAATAGCCGAGCTTTTTCTAGCGTGAAACTTAGATGTTACTATAATGTTCCATTTCTATTTCACTTTTGGCTGGCCAGTTCCAGTTAGGTATATGCATTCACAGAATCGAGTGTATCGGTAGGTGGATAGGTAGGTATGTATACATACCTAATAGTAATCCCGTAGTTCTTGCCAAGAAATATCCCACACTGTACTACACCATGTTCATAACTTAGGTACAATCCTTAGAATAAACTTGCACACTTCTAACCAGGAAGGTACACTACCTACATAGACGTAGATATGAATTTCCTGCGGCGAACAATGCCCAGCTGCGGTTGATGCTTCATAAGATTAACTGTACCAACAAAATGAATAGAAAAACAACGGGTCTGGGATAAAATTGAGAAAGTGAGTTAAGAATCGTTTGAAATTATGCAGATCGGTACAAGTTATCAGAGCAGAGGTCCTGTCGACGAGGCTTCTGACATGACGCCACAAAGTCGTTTAAGTCCAACGCGCCAGTGGCTATAGGGTCACGGAGCATCACCGGGATCACAGTTCGACCCAACATTACCATTATTTCTTGGAGAAGGCCGGCGACGTCTTGCCTTTAAACTCTAGTGTCTTCAGGAGTCTAGACTCAAGTTATTCTGCCGTTAAACGCAGAGGGTGAAGTGGACTGCGGCGGCATCGGGCAGAGTATTTGCCGTGAAAACATCACAGACATTACACACTTGGACATTATTACTTCCTTCGCTCGTTATAGCGCATTGTTTCGCTTGCCCACGGCGTACATACACGTGCATAATACATAGCTAGGTACCCGCCACTCGACATTTTACATTTTTATAACTATAGGTACTGTATCGGGTATAGCCTGCACTCTGATGCTGCAGCAGTAGCCGCAACGATCATGAGATATGTTGCTTATGGAGGACGTATTTCTACTCCCTCTCGGTATTTCAATGCAAAATGTTTCGGTAACGAGGCCCATTACTTAGAACAGATATCCACCGGGTCAAATTGCGTTGATAATGTCGATGGCGATGTACGTCACCTTCGGGACGGGTCATGGACCTGTGATTGAAACTTGAGAATACCGCTTTTGGCACGTTGATGTAACGATAAGAACATAGCTGATTCTAGAGGAGAGCTAGTTTAGGTAGCAATTGTAAAAGTGAAAGAAACAAGTCTAAAGCATTACTAGCATCATTTGGTCAGACCCCTGCTGCAGTAGTCTGAATCGTTCTTTAATCGGCCAATTAAACTGCACTCTTGCATAATACCACGGCGGTGGTACTCGTAGAGATATTGTTTCATGCCTCAATTTTACACTACTTTAGCGGTTAGTGATGTGTGGAAGCAATTTGCGGACGTTAGCTGATGTTGGGATTGCGGTATGCAGAACTAACGCTGACCAGCCACCGAAGAACTTGATTCGTTGTTTTATACAGTACGTCGGTCAAGGATGACACGCGTAGTTATATCTGTATATATCGGCACTTAAAAAATTACATTGGATTCTACGAAGAGATCAGGAACGGTTGATGGCTCGTCTGCTGCAAGCACCAGTCTCGTTTACCGCTTATAATCGTAAAATTTCGCTTACCTTTGAAGGGTAGCTGAAGCATCATGTGTGAAATAACATGAGTGCAATCGCTAAGTATCGTTGCAAATGCAATATAGGAACTATCGTTCAGTACAGACAGTGTACCTTGTTATTAGCGATTTATCATCCATTCAATTTCGCTCAATTCTAGTTCTCACAATTCCCTATCTTCCTCAGATTCTACCTTCATCTTCTAACCAGGATCTGCCTCTTCCAGACCTCGACTTCTTAGCCTTTAACAACCTTCTAGCCTCCCGAGTACCGCGTGCTCTACAAGAGTGAAACTAGACTGCCTTTATACGGTTAGCCGTTGAACTTTCTCCATTTGAGTTACACTGTGCTTCTATTATACACCAGTAAACATTAATTTTAGCTATTTAGTATAATTTGCGGCAATTCATAGTTTCAAAAGTGCTGCAAAATTATATCCGCAAAGGTATCCGCTTATGGTATAAGAATTAAGTCTATTTCTCAGTAACTCTCGAGGCTTTTCTCTCAGCCCTAGCCGTTCGCTGCGAGAATGATCAAAGGTATAATTATATGAGAATCAACCTCGTAAACTGCATAGTCATTGTCATTGTTCAAAGTGAAGAAGATTCGCGTTGTGGTTTAAGTAAACTACAAACGTTTAGAGACTTTAGATCTGGCTTGTGGTCTAAACGAATTCTGGAATCCTCAATTATATATACACAC
The DNA here is from genome assembly GCA_963992785.1 of Tenthredo livida. Lineage (NCBI taxonomy): Eukaryota > Metazoa > Arthropoda > Insecta > Hymenoptera > Tenthredinidae > Tenthredo > Tenthredo livida. The sequence continues at coordinate 15,655,622 of OZ023066.1, read as the reverse complement.
AAGTTTTAGCGATGGTTTCAAACCCATAACGTTGAATATTTTATTCAATTAGTTTAGGCTTCAGACTAATAAACTTAAGAATGTTGATCGCCGCGTATAGTAGGTATATAGCATAATACCGCTGTGAGAATAATCACCATCTCGAATGAATCTACGATAGTTCGAAATTATATTCGTTCAAGAATTCGTATTTATGCAGGAGGTGTTCGTTAAAAAACATTCCAAGGGCCACGACATGGTGCGTGCTTAATGGCTGGCACGTATAATGTATACAGGCACTCATATGCCTATATCCTGAACATTTGCTTCACATCGTCAGACATTTTTCTAATATGCAAGTGTGTGATATTTATATACGTGCATAACATCATTTGTAAATATACAGTAGGTATATATAGGCATGCGTGAGTAATCACACACGCATGCTCGTATCATGTAAGGGTCCGATAAGTTTACACGTTAGTGTTGAACCGGTGAACATCATCCACTTTGTATTCTGTCTTCACATGTGGCGTGGGGGTGATACGAATAACAAGACATTGGTCAAAATACGTATATGGTTGGTCTGCATCAGCTATGCTCGTGTAACAACGATGATGTCGTTATTGGGAATAAAAAAAATTAAAAAAAAATGAATCTCAATAATTAGTTCAATTTTTATAGAATCAAAACATGTATATTTAATATTATAATGAAGCGGTAGTGACGTTGTGGCTTATAATTTTATAGAAAGTATGACACTCCCAATGTTCGGTCTTATCTGCGTATGCTATACAGTTACATCATTAACTAACGCCGTTGTAGTCTGTATGGATGAAATTAATTAGACCACTGCGATTAGACTGCCTGATAATATAATATATTATCGAGTTTAGAACGACGCGTGATCATACATCGTTATTATTTCTCAATATTACCAGCTACAATATACCTGATTTATTTTATAAAATTTATTGAAACTAGCTCGATGTTTAGTTCCTATCGATATTATAATCCAACTATTTATCGGCATTCAATAACTAAAATTTGACATTTGTTATCAAGTGTCAGGATGGCCGAGCGGTCTAAGGCGCCAGACTCAAGGTTCATACCTTCTCAGTTCAGCTGAGTTACTAGAGGCTTCTGGTCCTCTCTGAGGGCGTGGGTTCGAATCCCACTTCTGACAAATATTTTTTTTTTCTTTTTTTTTTTACGAGATTATAGCTACTTGCAATAAGTATGATTTTTAACAGGAAGGAATATTTCTGTTACGACGCGACGTCGTATATAATATTTTATACGAATTTTATGGCCTTGCCTTATCCTTTTGCTATACTCGAAGCTAACACAGGAGCATAGGTATACCTATTACGAATTATCGTTAAGGCTTTACATCTCCCCTCTGTAAATCATATCTGTTAAATCTAATATTTCCAGCTGATGTTGGCACCCGTATATAATCATGTGATCATTAGCTAATCAATGCGAAAATAGTTACTGCCATATCTACGACAAGTTTTTCATTCGCATTTATTCAACGTTTTAACCTGCATGATGGAGAATTCCGCAAGCCTTTAAATTGTGTAAATTCTGTTATATGCACGTTGGACGTGGTGTGTCTAATCGAGAGATTTGAATTGCAATCTCCGCCTCCGGAAATACGCATTCTTATACACCGCGCAGTTTTGTACAAAGTGTATATTTATATAATCTTGGGTTGAATTTCGCATGACAGCATCCATAATTTCATTCGTTTCGCGAACTAGCCTCATTCGACCGTGGGTTGGGTCTATAAATTGTTCAATCTTGTGAAATATTGTGACTTCGAGATAAAGTTGCGACATTAACTGTGGCCGGTATGTCAATAACTCTGCCGCGCCTCCACAAACCGATCGGTTATTTACCTCACCTTTTTCCCTTTAGTTCCCGATTTATCGTTAAGAAATATTTTTTCTTCGATCTACGCCACAATTTATTCAATATTTATAGTTTTAAATGATCATTATTAATGCTTTTTTTTTCCCTCAAATTTATAGCATTATTCTGAACTGTAGATATAATTGTTGAAAAAATTTGTGCAAAATATACGTCGTAGGACTTCGATTGCGCTGTATAGATTGATTGAACATCTATATACCGTGAGTCCAATTTCCCTTTTCCCTTTCGTGTAGCTCTGTCGTTATAAACGAGCGGTGAACCGTGAATCGTGATTGATGAATGATCTAAGTTTCTTCGGAGATTGACACCGGCATTCACGGCGTAATTTTATACAGTATTTCACTTTCCCTTATTCCTGCGGGTTTCTCCTTGATTTTTTTCGCCAATATTATAAGCTACTGAACAAACGGGAAATTCAGTTTTCGCGGTACTCATAGCCGAGTAGCATTGACGATACGATTTTAAGAATCAAACGTATCGAAAATGAATCTAAAATCCTGAACCGTTAGCTCTTGGTCATAGGTACAGACTATGACCCCTTTTACTCATTCGCGAAGTGGAGAAACTACAATCTGCGATATTCAACCGATAGTTTTCCATTGTATTTCTTAACATGATTTATTTCAAGCATTGTGAACGCTTTTTAAACACCCGCGTATCACGATTATGCAGGCGTTTAGACCATCATAAATCAGGATACCTGCCAAGATCTAATCCTTATACCTTCTAGGTTCCTGGAATGTGGGATGCACCATGTTACCAGCTTCCATGACCCAGCAATCTTATCAATTATATCTTCCAATTACAGTCACGGTGCTAGTCTATAATGACCTTTTCGTAAATCGAATAGTGCGCAGCCTCTTATACATTAAACACGGCGACTATTCGTCTTATGAACATGTGTGAAAAGTATCCAGTCTGTATATACATAAATTTTAATTAGGTAGAAACTGAAAGATTTTTTTCGCGCATGTGGGAAAATTTCAGTGGTCTATTCGTCATGTAAGCTTGAGAATAACTTCGAACCTTTTTCGTTAATTTCAAAAACAGTTTGATCATACATATAGGGCCCATGTCTTGATAGAGTGTGAAACCAGGTAGGTACAAATTTTACGAATTTGACCAAGGTGTTCCACCTCGACAAAAAATATGACACAAAACTCCGTTCACACTCGTCACTCCGCATTTGTCTTCTATATTCAACATCCTAATTAAACATTTATCGTGAATCGAAAATCATCTTCTGGCTGTCGGAACGACTGATTTGCAGTAAAGTAAGACGAGATGATGATTGCGCATAGCTATGTACACGTGAGCACGTATATAGTAACCAAGAGTTTAACGTAGGTTGGACAGGCGGCTCTAAAGTGTGTTGGATACCTATAATCTTTGGATTGGTTGAAGGGAAGACGCGTTTATCTATGACGGGTGTAGTTACGGTTCTTGGACTTAGATGAACAGATATGACCTAAACGAGAAAATAGATCGTCAAACGCGTAGCGGTCAGTGAAGCCATTGATCGGTTGTCCGGAACCATTTGTATTCGAAACACTCGATTCGTCGTCTGATTGTGAGATCCGTTCGCGTCGCTACTAACGAGGCATATGCTGTAGCTATATACCTACAGATGCTGAAGTTTCTGGAACTGATCAAAAGTTCTGGATTTCCATTGAAGTTACGCCGCGATCAGGAGTAGCCTCTCGTATGTTGTTTTCAAGTTTTTCCGATCTGACAGGAGTCTGATGTTCCATCCGTTACAAAGCACGTAAATCGTTACTTCGCTGTCACCATATAACGACGAAGAAATTTGCAACCAACACTTTTTTATTTTTTAGATAAAAAATAGGAATTACATTTTGGACTAATCACGCCTGTGCATTATTATCTCTTGGCAATTATTACAGATGAGAATCTATACATAATTAAAATTCTTGATGTCTGAATAATTGTTCAATAATTATTTAAGAGTCCGTCTACAGTATTGAAGCTTTTTGTAAAACAGAGGAGAAGAAAAAAAAGAAAATTGTTTACAGAAGATGTACAATACATACTGCAGATGGGCAGGTGTATGATCAGTATCAGTTGAATTCTCAACAGGTGTTAAGAGTCTCATTTAGACCGCTTTGGACTGAACGTTGGGCTAATGAATATAAGGCTCGCTGTGTAAACCCAGAGATCCGATAACCCTTGAATAAATTTCGAAGAAAATCGATTTCTAATCAGAAGTAATCCTAATTAAAGAGGTTTCAAGAATCGAAGCGATTTCCAGTTGGATAGAAAACGATTCCGTTTTAGGAAATTCGAAAGCTCGATGTATGTACTACCTGTAAACGAGACTGTTGTTCGATTCGTGTTTCAAATCGTATGGGAGGTTTCTTTATTTTTAATAATCGATGTTAAAAAAAAATGGGTTATTGTTCTCGCGCGATTCGTTAGCCCGGTTCTACGGCCTTCAGTGTTTCGTTGCATCTGCAGCAAACTTGGTATGAAGCCTTTATAAATAATTTTGGATTTTGGGGAGCTATGGGAAATCGTTACGGCGAAATTGTGTGTACATAAGTACATACAACAAATCGGAAGGTTCTTGAGTCCTGGTCTCAAGCAGGCTCGACTGTACAGAGGAGAATCCGGTTGGTTTACTTTTTTATCAGGACATTCGCCCCTGGGATATCTCGCAATTTCCCTCATTCGATCCGAGACGTATCGAGAAACGAACTCTAGCTTTCATCATTGGCTTCCAACATGACGAGCGTTTTATGGTATACAGATAAATCCTCGTTCGCCACTTAAGCGATAAAATCGGAAGAAATAATCCATACGGTATTTCTGTTTAGATTTTCGAGTATTATCGTTACTATGGATTTTAAAATAGATCGCATCACGGTAAGAACCAGAATAAATTATAAAAAAATAGAACGTTATTCTCGAGAATATGTACCTACTTTACGGCCCTACAGAAACCGCGGTTCATCCGTATAGCATGTCAGACAATCATTAGGTACATGAAAAGCAGCCATCAGTTATAATGTCCGAAAAAGAAGGTAGGTACCTATACCCTCATGGCTCGGTGAAGTTTCAGGCTACGTGATCAATATTCTCTCGAGTTTTCTACGATCCTATTTTATTACAGCTATATGCACTCAATATAGCTACCCGCACAATCTATATCTTCATAAAATCATACATCTATGTCAGCAATGATACGAGAATAATATGATTCTTCTGAAAGGTATATCAAGTTAGTAAACCGTGAGGAGTAGGTAGGTAATTTCATGATCGAGAGGAAAATAGTCGCGTTTATCAGCATTATAGATTCGCGTGAAATCGAGAGAAATTGCGATTTGTTGTATACGAGAAAGTCGCGCACGTGTCCCGTCGATTATATGCTAGTCACGGTTATTATGTATCGCCTATCGGTGAAATGGATTCAATGAGTTTACAAATGCACCTATAGTTGAAAACATTCTACGATTGGTATTGCGGGTGTGAAGAAAAAAATAAAATAAAAATACAGTACATACGCGTACACAGGTATTTACTATCGCAATTACTTCGTAATACGCGCGATTATCCCTCGTTTCTTTGGGAAAGAATTCACTTTTTATTATATCTCGCGAAGGCTCTCACGAAGGACACAGACTGCAGCTTCATTCCCACGTCGGAATTCTTAGCTCCACTCTTCAGCTACCCCGCATAAGCCAAACGTAAAATGAAAGAAGCATATAGCATGCACTTGCACTGCCAAAATGCATTGCAATACCATGAATCTTTCGCAGTAGCTATCGCGCACGGGCGCGGATCCGTAGTGTAAGATTCATCTCGATAAATTATAGAAATTTTAAGTAATGAAAAATCATCGTTTACTCACAATGGTGTCTTGTTTGCTGATATCTGCACCGTGCTTTAGGAGAAGTTCGACAACATCTAGATGGCCTTCGGCAGCAGCTCGTTGCAGCGGTGTAGAACCAGACTGTAAAAAAAATTCAAGTATAAGAAACGCAAAGTTAATAACTTCGGTATCGCATGACAACGTCATATAAGGTCGTGAGTGAAATATTGTTTAAAATAAAGTTATTAATGATGAAAAAATCATTGCCACACCCGTGCTTAGTACGCGTTAATAAAACACGAGGTTGTTAGAACGGATTAAAATGACTTATTGATTGAAAATTGTTCGAGTAAATAATTTATTTATGGATAGGTATATATTATCGTTAAGACGATGAATACGACGATAAGTGACGCGGATATTGACGAGCTCTTTTCCTCTCTCCATCCCTGTCTCTCTTCCTGGCTTTTTAATAATACATTGCGTAAGCGTAACTAGGGTCCGTTAACGGTCCTGTCCATCCAGTTATGGCGACCAGGTCAAAAAAGATCTCAGTTCTCGAGGAAGACGAGACCGGGTTCATCACCGTCTTTTTATATACCTATATGTATGTAATATACACGCAACTTTGTCGGACCACACCATGGCGAATGCCTTGTTCTGAACTCCTGCAAGTCTCGACCCTTGAGATGGGAACGAGTTATCTTTTTCTGCAGTGAATAATAATTCAACCCTATTGCATTTCTCGAGACGAATGCCTGCTGTGCATTACCGTCTTGGAATAGACATAAAAGGGTTTACAACTCAGCTGTAACATTCAGCCATGATACGAAGCTCTTCACGGTTCATTTCACTTCTTTTGGAAATATTCTACGAACGAGCAGGAAATTGATCGTATGTTACATGCATCGAAAATCAAATTTCGCAGGTAATTACAGACTCGCTTTATGCTTATCCGCGATATCTTCGCTGGTACTTAATGCCAGAAGATTATTCTCACTTATTTTTTGGCTTGTTATTTGCCCCTCGAGAAGAGAGTAGACGTCTGATTTGATGCTAGTACATACCTACACATATAACTCTGCCGTAGGTCCGTTAGAGACCCGACAGAGGTATACTTTTGTCTGTACATAAGTGCAGAGCTATTCCGGCGGTCTGTTGGCCTGTCGGCCTGCCCGTCTGTCCGTCGTTCTCATTAGTTCGGTCAGCACGGTGAAAACGCGGAATGTCAGATCTATGATTCTACGGTGGTTGCGACAAAGGAACAAAGCGCGGAGAGATACGAGATAACGATCTAACTTGAATTAACTCGCCCTGCTACCATCCAATGTCCTTAAAATTGCGCGTGCATGGATCGCATATAATTAGACAACTACAGCACAGGCTCGCACTACTCAACCGTCTCTATTAATTAGCCCATGATCTTACGGTGATGCTGTCGGCTCCTGTGACCTGAAGACGGGGTCTATGGACATTTCAGAACTGGTCTCTCTACTGCAGTGTTCGAGTACCACGATGTAATTTCGCTTCCCCATTTGGGAAGTGGACTCTATAATATCGAAATTGATTCTGACCCCTCTGATCCTATCCGATCATCATCAGCAACAGATATTTTCAGTATAGTACAAAATCAGATAACTGCAGAATAGTTTTGACATATTAATTATGAAAGTTAATTAATAATCTGTTTCGCTGAAGAGTTCCGTCGTTTTTTTCGCATCGGGCAGAACTTACACCACACGTGAGTGATCTACCCTGTAAGAATCGAGATCTTTGCAGCGGTGCTCACAATCTTCTGAATGGAAAAGGAATAGCATAACAGGTGCAAGCTAAGGAGATCGTTGAGAAAAATAATACCTACTGGTATCGCGGCAGTGATTCAGCGTATTCGTATTGCATAACGCGTTTAATAAGATCATCCGGAGTCTTCTCGCTAACAATGGGTGAAACTGCTGGGTCATATCGTCCATATCTGCGGCCAGGGCAGCGGTGCAGAAGAAATATTGTCGGTATAAGGATTTTTGACCACTTCATGTAATTCAACAGCACGATGTGAGAGCAATAATGGTATAGGCAGGTGAAAATAAGCATGCGATACGGTGCTCTGATTGCAGGTGAAAGCCGGCATTGTCCGGGTTGCCATTCCACGTATTGTTTCAACCATGGAGGCGATAGTGCTGCAGGTTCCTCGTTCCTGCTTGGGAAATGAACTGCAGGGATTGGACGCGTTGTTTACAGGATATTGCAGATTTGAAAGTTTTTTTTTATTTTCTTCGAGGATGAGCTGCAGCCGACGAAATGAAGCAAGCAGCTGTTACTTCAGTCTCGCAATTGATTGTAAAATAAAATAAATGAGAAAAAAACAGTTTGATTTTTAAAGCGTCTAACGAAAGGCTATATAAAAAAGGTTTATTCATTGCTTGACGAAATACACAATACCGCACGTGAAAGAGCGGCGCGAGAGATCACGTCTTTTTGAAAACGTGTTATTATTCAAAAGCATCCGCGGTAGCGTTTGTAAATTCTTTGTGTGAATATATATATATTTTTTTTGCTTTTGCTTCTCTTCTCTAAATTAATTAACAGCGTAGAAAACCTTTCTTCTATGACCTTAACTTGACATTGACGTGTAACGTGATCCTGACTAATTCAGAGTTCGTTTAGTTTTTATGGACCAAGAGCAAAATACGGTCGACAGAGGTGCCGGAGCTCGTATTCACGAATGGGGGAACCCCCAGGGCATTTCAAATTCCGATTCGATGCGCAGCAGGAGGGGATATACCTATGCCCGTTCCCTCTGGACCTGGTGCGTTCGGTATCATAGTATTGCCCGTTTCCATGTGTGGCTAATTGATAAGATCTCGGATTTATTAGGTCTTTCATGCGAGTTAGATGATGTACTGTAAGAACCCGCTTGGTAATTACCAATTTTTAATCATCAATTTATATTTGCGTGATTATTCCTTCGGATTTTCGACCCTGCGATCATCGCACTATAAAGACTAAAACTCCCGGCCGAATATGGTATGATGTACGATCGGGGTTTCTTACAGTCTGAATCACAAAAGGTAGTTTCAGTCTTAAAAAGCACATCTGCACTTCGCTGCACAATGTTCGAGGAGTATCATGGCCTATGCGATCAGAAACCGTAGCACAGCCGCAGCTTCTATAGTTAAGTGAAAGCGTCTTATCTTCGCAGACGCTGCAGCATGGACCATTATTTCACCAAGATAAAACTAAACGAACTCCACAAAAGAACAACGTTAGTTTGTCACCGTATCGCAGTATCAACGACCCTTTCCTCGCAAGAGGGACTTCGCGTATCGTGTGTTTGCTGATTAGTTAAATTACATCGAAAGTAAATTACGAAGAAACCAAACAAAAAAAATAAAAAAAATTCCCGTAGTAGGGATTTTATCGTGTCAAGATTAGAGCAGCATACTGCTAAACCGTCGGAAATAGTGAATGTTCTTAAAATAAGGTTCACAATATTAATGCAAGGCGATATGTATAAGTCTCGTGTGTATGCGATGCTTGTGTACTGCACGGATCCTTTGAGGATGCACTTAAAATTCTTTTCTCATCCCAGTGATTGTCCGTTCGACTCTTTCGTCCGTTTGTCTGTTCCTCAGTTAGTCGCGTCTGGCATTATTAAGTGAGTTACTCAGAAACGGGCGAGGATGTAGGGAATAGGTACTACAAACCCGTAGGACACAAAGGAAGTGGGGTCTTCATGTCGAGAAAGACTTATCATTATTCTATAGGCGCAAAGAAAGTTATTCGAGTTTAATTTCGGGCTGAAATTCTCGATTATCTTTTCCTTTTTACTCTCAGATATCAGGATACTCATTTTTATTTATTTAGAATTCACAGTTCAACTTCCAGCATTTAATAGTATTCCTTTCCTGTGCAGTATATATGAAGCTGAGATATGAGAAGACCACCAGACTTACCGTACCAACAAATCTAACATAAGCCTAACTAATTAGCATCGGAAACGATTGGGCGTCGAAGACGACGGTTCAACCTCTTCTGTGTAATATATTCACCCTTTTACGTTTGCCATAGCTACGTAGGTTGAGCATGCTAATTACTTCGCAGACAATACTGGGAGCGTTCGGAGTAGTGGATATCGTTTAACTATATAGTATAACGTACATTACACATGCATACATATAGGTATAACAAAAAGTTTATACGTTTTCTTCTCGTGCCTCCAGCCTCGCTGTCGCGTTGAAAGTGCTAATTATGTGGGAGAAGGTGCAATTAATTATCATACGATGCTATAAATAAAATTTTCTGGAAAAGAGGTATACACATACCTACACTATGTAGAGATTCGATATGCTTGTCCATCAGACTATTTTCCGAGGGGGTAACTACTCGTGAAATAGTTGGGACAGTTAGATATGAAATGGTATAAACTTATCTTGAAATTATTGTGAAATGGTTTGAAATAGTCTGAAATGGTCTGAAATGGTCTGAAATTGTTTGGAATGATTGTGAAATGGTATGAAATGCCTGTGAAATAGTATGAAATGCTCGTGAAATGCCTGTGAAATGGTATGAAATGATCGCGAAATAGTGTGAAATGGTATGAAATGCTTGTGAAATGATCGCGAAATGGTATGAAATAGTATGAAATGGTATGAAATGGTATGAAATGGTATGAAATGGTATGAAATGGTATGGAATGGTATGAAATGGTATGGAATAGTATGCTCGTGAAATGGTATGAAATGCTTGTGAAATGCCTGTGAAATGATATGAAATAGTTGTGAAATCATATGAAATGATTTTGAATGTGAAATAGATGGGACACACAAGTTTGAAGTGGTTACCCCCTCGCTATTTTCAATAAAGCAGAATTTGAATAATTTAATCCGTATTCTTGATTTTAGGGAAAATTTCACATTAATTGAAGTTTAAACGAATAAATATGTACGCAGCTCTTGAAGAAATTCAAGAAACATGATGCTCTGGTCATACATGATATGCACGCTTCTCGTCACGTTTTACTTATTATTTGCATAAGCTTAGGTCGGTAGGTACCTCTGGATTTTCAGAGAGAAAACAGGGATTCCTGGTATGCAAAAGCGAATAATCTGCAGGATTTGAAACATGATACGAATCTCAGGTGAATTTTTGTGTGTAAGGATGATAGTTTATTTTTTCGTTTGTTTGAATTGCGTGGGCAGTGTATAGGTATATGCAACGCTGCATGTAGGTACGCATCGCGAGTGTCACTAACAAGCAGGTAAAGTTTGCAAGGCGCGAATCGCTAAATCAAGAGATGTCAGAATATTTACAGAGGAGAAAACCACCGCTGGCCTTTAAGAATTTATCGCATGTAAAGATAGGTATATAGTCAGACTTATACGAACTGCGCGTTCGTTCTTCAAGTCTTAGCTTCAGTTAGCTGGGGACTTTGGTATTTGTTTACGATGCGTAAAAGGAAGAAGACCAAACGAAATTGAATTAAAATCAAAGATTCAAAGAGCGTGAGTGCGACGTGAGACAGTGATTAATGAAACTATGCTTCTTAAGTAATTCGGTCCGTGAATATCAGGCGCGAGTGAAGAAGCTTTTCTTAACCGATTGGAATTCCCGGCTCAAATGAGACATCACGGGTACGTAGGTAATATCCAACTTCCTAATTATACTTTAGAATGAAAATCACCGAAAGTCTGTAACCATCAACCAATATAATGCATATCGAATTCGGATGTGTACCTATTTCGAATGTTGCGAAATACGGAAGTTATCATACAACGAAACATTCGGAACATATAGTTCCGAAAACTGAAGTCATTAAATATGGAAATTTTCATTTCATTACAATATTGCGTTCCTTGCATCTTTGGGCTCTCTCGTGTTTGGCTCAAGTTGAATACGTGATCTGTAGGCAAATTGCAGAGTTATTTCGCGAGCTGAAATAATGCTGAGCAAATTGGGCAACGAGAAGAAGATGCAAGATGCGGAAAGAGTTTAAATCCATGTTGTTGCGAGGGGGTGAGAATTCACTCGAGTACGACGTAGACAAACTGGTCCTCATCTTACCGTAAGGACGCTGACGCAAAAGAGTTGTATAAAAGTTCCTCCGATCCCAAAATAAACGTCCTAATAACCGATCGAGACCCTGTTTCAGATCATAATTCACGACTGAGGTCTGTAAATTCCACATCATGAGCCACGTGGGCGGTTAGCATTCGCTGGATTTTCCCTGACCAAATCCAGTTTATCGGTGAGAAAATTTCATTACTGTACAGAAAAATTTAGTGGCTTGAAAATCCACTGATTTATAAATTCATTGGAAATACCAAATACTCTAGTCAGGTGTATGTCATGGCGTATAATTATAATTATATGCATACCAATGAACACTTGACGAAATTGATAGTTTTGAATATTTCCAGGTTGCGGAATGACAGAAAACTGGACAACGACCACATTTATTGGGTATTTCCAAGTTGGTAACATGTTCCCTCTGTGACTGACGTATATCTGCAGGAAATATATTTCATCCGTGGCATGCAGTTGTAGGACCAGGCTTTCTTGGATCTGGAATGCCTAGAATGTAGATGTAATTACCGCACGTCTACAATATTCTTTTTTTTTTTTTTTCAAAAATTGCCGGAATTTCATTGGAGCTGTACGTCCAAGCGAAGCTTGAATGAATAGTAGAAGTCAAATTACCATACTTAGCGTTTTCGGCAGCTGTGAATCAACGGTATTCACGTTGATAAAGAATTAATAGCCACTTAGTGTTGACTGGATATAAATTGATTTACGGTGACTAATAGCTATTAATAGTGATCATGCAGCTAACTGAGAACTGACTCCTCTGCGTGCATTGTCAAATTGAGATCATCATTTTCCGGGTATTTCCTGTACAACGGATTCAATTTATTTTCCGGACTCCCGGAGGACCGCGGAGATTAATTTATGGCCTACTGCTTCTGACACCTTCGCAGTAAAAGAATGAAGATTGAAGATTTTTATTCTTCAACACCTGCCTCCGATGAGGAGTCGGAAATAATGAAGGAGAAAAAGGAACGAAAGAAGATTCACCTTCTCAGCGAGGAAACCCAACCACAGCAAGGTATAAATACGGACGGCAGTCCGCCGATAGTGAACAGTACGAAATCATTCACCATGCGTGAAGGCGGTGTTCTTTTGGTATCGATGCTTCTGCTCATTGGCGTTCAAGCACGTAAGTATAAATTCTTTGACCCAACTACTAACAGCTTTTCCGTAATTTATCTACCCTCCGGTTTCTCATCGGCATTGAAGAGCTTAAATATCGTTTAAGCGAAACGGTTGCACGGACTGTACTTATACTTTATGAACAGAATCGTTTTTGCGTAATTAATTGTGACTCGTATATCGGCTGCAAAAGGTAATTAACAACGAATGAATCAGAGGGATTAATACTTTCAAATTGGGTTCAAAATCTCAAATAGAAATGAATTTTTGCAGAGAACTCGAGGACTCTGATAGAATCAAAAAAGAATCATGGTGTTCAGGGAAGGTCTGACCCTCGTCATGCATATTTTACATCATGTATTACTTCCGGACCAACGGTGATATGCGAAAGACAGTAAAATGCAGAATCACTCGCTTGCTGCAGAGAATAAAATAAACCTAGAATTAGTCTGTGATAATAAGTACGCAATTAAATTGCATAGTTTAAGAATTTGAGTGAAGTGAGGATCAGTCTTTTCCCCCGACTGAATAAGCGATAGACTGACCCACTTTCAGTGTGTATTCGTGCAACCTTAAATTTGCACAGCACTTGAGAATCGACGCGAAAATTAAAATAAATAAATAACTTTTGTTACAGAGAGACCCTTCAACTGCACAAGTCCTACGGCATTATCTGGACACTGCATTTCAATATACGACTGTGCGCCACTTGTGAGATTGCTCCGAACGCTTCCTCTCCAGAAAGCAGACATTGAGTTTCTCCGCGAATCCCAATGCTCAATAGTTCGTTTCACTCCTCAAGTATGTTGTGTCCCTGAATGATATTGACGGCATTGTCCTATTATAATTAATGAATTTCTACGAAAATTGAATAAAAAGAAAAAAAAAAAAAGGAAAATCCACAATCCAAGTTATTTTCATCTCTCTTCAACGTCTTAGTCTGGATCTGATTTAAGCTTGTGATTCTATCCCCTTCACTTGTGTGCATGATTCAGCTCGAGGTGTTACCCCCAAAATGTCTACCCCTAAAGAAATAATGCATTCGTGATTATCGATCGTTAAATATTGCGCGAAATTCAGAGTATGATTAAATAATTCGATCGTAGTTAAGGGTGGTTTTGTGGGTCAGTTGACGTTAGGGGTAACTACCCTTAAGCGACCGTGTGGCCTAACGGATAAGGCGTCGGACTTCGGATCCGAAGATTGCAGGTTCGAATCCTGTCACGGTCGAAAATAACTTTTTTTTTTTAAATTCTATCATCAGACGATGGACCGGAAGCTTGACCAAGAATAAACGTACATCTATAGCAATCTTCATAGTCCAACAAGGTTAACACGGAGTTAAATTTAATGATGAATGGAATGGAGTATAGGTCGAATTTTTCTGCACTTTCATTGTTACGCAATTCTCTGCGAAAGTGTAAATTAAAAATTAATTACGTTTTCATTACTTGCGTAATTCGCAGTTTTCACCCAAAGATTTACGTGAGAGATAGTTACGCGTATGTATGTACCATGTACGCTGTTATTATACAGCACGCCGCGCCGTCTGATAATATTTATTAAAAGTGTACTGGCGATTACGAAACGTTTTATCAAGGGGCAGGAATTCAAATGTTAATGAACGAATGGGCTCTCAAAGTTTTTTTTTTAACGTATGATAGCCAGGAATATTTCTTATGCTAATCATTTTTCGCAGTCGAAAACTTAACGAGTCATAAAGCAAGTAGGTACGAGGGCGGATACTTACATACGTAGATAAATATATATATGCTCAGGCTCCTGTACCAGAGATAAATATTAACGAGAAATATAAACCCATATATGCTTGCTGTCTGTACACTGCGCACAGTGTATACGGAAATCATTTCTCATTTAATTAAAGTTCTAGACTTGTCGAAATTTTAACGTTCTAATGATTGTTCCAAAGCTGGTCTAAATGTGTGAATAATTATTCATCAAACCCTGTATGTATACGTACATATGAACTATTTTGCAAATGGTCGTTTTAATTCATTTAAAAATTATTTTCCCACACCGAAATCCCGCGAGGCTAATAATTATTTAGCATTTTCCAGCCACCTCAACGATGGTGCAAGCATCCTGACTATAAGCAGTGTCTAGTATAGTCAGCTTCTCTGAATAATTTGCAGAGGATGTGGAAAAATTTCAATAATTTGTCTCATCATTGATTGTCAGAAAAAGAGATATCGCATAGATTTTCATAGATTTTAGCTATTGGAATGAAAATTTTTGGATAAACTATGCTTCAAGACGGTACGAGTCATATGTAAAGCTTGATCATTGGATTAAAAGAAAAAAATTAACTTTTCGTACAGACTCAAGTAGGATCGAGGCGTAGCATGCTGTTGAGTCATCTGCCCAAGCCTTTCCTATATGCTGTTATGTAAAATTATGCAAAGTGTTTAAAACGCCGAAACACTGCAGACCATTCCTGAACTGCGGGTGTGCTCAAAATGACTAACGTAAGCTTCACTTTCGCCGTAATTTTAAAAGCTGGATTCTATGGCTATAGCCGCGTGTATAGTGGTTTGTGAAGATAATCAGACACATATACAAGTAGCCGTACTGAGACTGTACGACTAGAAATAAATAATACTGTAGACGACAGCAAGGTTATTAACTACACATCGTTAAAACCCGACTTCGAGCGCTAATTAACGCAAGAATTCTTCAAACCTCAATTAATTTTCAGATAGAATTCACTCATTTGACCTGTACCTACCTAGAATTCTATCGATAACTTTACCACCATCCTATTGTAAGATCTAAGATCTAAGTTCGAAGTTTAGGTTTTTGGTTTGGGAAGATATGACCCTATGAAATCTGCCTCAATTATGATTATGTTCGAAGTTAATTTGGTGTAATTTTTTTTGCCAATAATTGGAACGAGAAATAAAAATTTGTAGCCAAAGCTCGTTTAGCTGATTCAGTCTTCACCGGTAATCATAAATCCCCTGATTTGCACGTAGGCGTAGTTACACTTACCTACCTGCGTTATAATATGCATTTGCATGTTTATGTAGACACGCGGTGTAACACGGCAAACGATTACACGCTCTATCCGATCCCTGTGAATACAAACCATAGGAAAACGAAAACAAAATAATAGTCATGATAAAAGGAACAATAAGTGCAGCCCCACGCCATAGACTCGAGACTCCGCAGAGTCAAGACTGGTTCGTCTCCATACGTGCGTGCAGTTGAACCGTGGACGTGGAGCTGATTGACCTTTGACCGTAGCTGTTCGTTGCGGCTTGCACGAGGGAGTTCCTTGTCGAGATTTCGACGGAGAAACCGAGAGAGAAAATAATAAAGGTAAACTGATCGGACAAGGAACTAGTAATAAATCAATGCGTGGGCGAGTCTCAAGTACCTTGTCGTATCTACGTGCTTCAGAGTGTCCTATGACGCGACAGTTCTCTTTATTCTAATTAACATACGTTTCCCAAATTTCGAATCATTCCCTATTAACGACTACGAAGTTTTGGAATTAAGGTGGGATAGTTCAGGGATGAAAAATTCCATTCTGGAATTAACGCTGTGAAAATCTACAACCACTTCGAACAATTATAAACGGTGGGAGTTTCGAGGTCTGGAAGAACAGACGACGTAGACTAACGAGGGTTGATCTTTATGGAGAATCGACAGCCTTCCGAGGATCGTAAGAAGATTTATTGGAAAGAAAGAAAGAAAGGAACAAAAAAAATACTTTAAGGACCAATAAGCCATCACAGATCACAGAAAGTATTTTTCTTCCAATGAATTACTGAAAATAGATAAAGCGGTGGAGGGATTTCAATAAAATTTAGTATCGAGATTGTAGCGGGCTTATATTTGTTCCGAGTGCCTATATAGCCGTGCAATCTTTATCGACTACGGACAGCACCGATGTCTAACTGGTTTTGTCTGGAGTAAAACCATCGATTTGATTATTTACAACTTGGGTTATTATTAACTTGAGTGCTAAATCTGTTGAGGGTTGTAATTAAACGAACATAACAATCAGGGTAATAAAATCTCGAATTACACATATATATACCGCATGTGATTACTTCTTACTTTCAGTTTTCGACGTACTACATTATTATACGATGCATTTTTTATTACCATATTGATAAACGCCTGGATGTATACCTTTCATTAGTAGTAATTTACGGGCAACTGCAGATGTGCGCACTGATTTCTAGTCCTAGACCGAGTTCAGACTCGTTACAATCTGGGGCAAAAAAGATCGCCTGCATTACGCTTGGCCTACGGTTTGATGGTGAAAAAAGAAAAAAAAAAAAAAAAACTGCATAAATGTACGTTGTAGCCTTTTCGCATATTACCCTACCCTCTCTGATTACACGCTGTCATAAAACTTGATTAAAATTCTCTTTACATGTCTCGCCTGTTGATTATATTTCAGTATATTTTCACATGTACAATAATCAGAATCGCTAACACTACTGTGTGTAATAAAAAGATTCCAATAAAAAAGGAGAACGCTGTGAGACTAGAAGGACTAGTCTTGTTATTTTTTTGAATTTCATGCTGATTTCTTTATTGTTTTTTGCAAAACCGCGAGAACTTCGGAGCCGATCCCCTCATTATCTAGATGAGAGTCGTTACCGTTAAGTACCTACAGTCCCTGCCAGTGTCCTACAAATTACAATCATCCGGGTAGATTGTCGACGATACGACGAACTTTGCGGGCGCGAATCCGAGTGAGACATTCGACTCAATTATTGCGCTTGTATGTATATAGTGCGGTGAATTCCCCGCGTGAATTCAGGGCTGCCCTGGGTAATAGCCGTGGGTTTTTTTCGTTCAAATTTAAATACTTTCATTTTTGTCTCCTTTGCAAGAAGTGCCGCCTTAAATGGAGGATCATTCCCCTCGGGCATGAAGCTAGACCCTTTTTTCTCTTTTTCATTCGTAAGTTAACATAGTGTGTGTGTACGTTGGAATGCCAACAAAAACGATATTTATTATATGGGAAAATTTTCATGCCTTTATTTAGTGAATAAATTATCACTTGGCCACTGAGACCAAGAAAAACGAAAAACACAAGAACACATTTAAACAAATACGTAAATAAACGAAAACAAGCAAAGTGCAGAGGCTACGCTTCCTGAAAGAATTAGGTCCTGAACTGGTCCAGTTCGTCACGGTGTACAAAAAAAAAAACCGTCCCCGTACACGCGTTGCATCATTTTGTAAGATGCAACCGCGAAACGAATCCGATTTATTGTCAATTCTTACGTAAAAAAAAATAGTTCGCGAAGAAAAAATCTACAATCGAACTGAATTTATCGAGTTAATTAATGTGCGTAGATCTTTGTCAAACATAAAAATGATTGGAAACAGTCGATTGTGCAATAGAATAAAACAATTGTTGTAAATTGTCGATAATAGATTGTTCATTCGCTTGTAATACGTTGATTTGTAAATCTGTGAAAGCCAGAATCAGGAAATCGATTTATCTAATAATTTATTGAGGATTACGTAGATCTGAATGGAATGGCGATTGAATTTATTTAGACCTTATAGTTTCTCGTAACAATAATACTTCGTAGTTCAGTTTGCGTGGGTTAATCCGGATTTAGGCAATAAAAACTTGCTTTATGTTAATTAACGTGAAATTAGATAACCCTGATTTACATATGAATGTGTTTCAATCTCCAAATCGAACCATACTGTTCTATAACCTCGAGTAAAGTGCCTTTTTGTAAGTATTTCATAATGTACGATCAATCAATGATATAATGTTCATACCTACATATACTGACCAATAAAAATGCTTGTGAAAAATCAAATTCTCTAATATTATTTACCAGCTGTTACTCGAGGCAAGGTATTTTCAACACTGCAGGTTTCGCGTATGTAGAATCAGAGATTTATATGATTCCTTAAAAAAAAATTGCATACATTACTCATAGCCAAATTTAAAGCTTGCATAATAAAGTTTTGCAAACCATTTGGATCGAGTTCCAGGCTAATTTGTTATTCAAAATATCGAGTCGGCACATAACTCAGAGGTTTCCGATGCAAATGCAGAGATCGTTAGTTATTAACGGTGACATTTAATGGTGTTTTTGATTCATTATTGCAATGACCTGCACCCCTACATAGCGCTCGTACTTTCTGATCAAGTCTGTACATAGCCTCGGGTCGTAATATATAATAAAGGTACCTGGTACATACGTAGGATCAAGGGCTAAGGCGATAAGGGTCAGGGTATAGTACGAGCTCCACCTTTCCTCGGGAAATTTATACTCACCCATAAATATCTAATTACGAGAAATTTGAAACAATAATAACGACGATGACGGCTCGCGAGGATATCGTGGCGAAGAAATAGTAGCTGAAAAATTGTTTAACGACTGTAGATTTTCATTTCTGAAACTAAGTCCAAAAGAGCCAAAATATTCTTTCTTTTTCTATTTTCGTCGAGCGGGTAATTAATCGACAATTTATTCATGAATTCTATGAGAATTGCGGAAATGAGATGGGAAATTGTAGATCTTTGTTTCTAGCACTTCGAATGGGACTTGCGTGTCAGCTGATGACTACCGTGCACGAATCACCGCTCCATTACACCTAATGTGGCGTACATTATTAAACACGAAACACTCGTGGAATGATGGGTATAACCATAAACCTGCAGCACGAGAGAAATCTTTTATAGGAATTTATAAAAACTATATATAATAAAATAAATAAAAAATACATTGATGTATCTTCATGTGTGTTGAATAATTTTTTATCATTTTTTTCTGTTTTTTTTTTCAACTGTTACAGCGATAGGTGAAAATTTGCAGTCTTCTTTTTTACGCGATTCGTATTTAGAATCTGAAATATTGTAGATAGTGAAAGTTCCCATTACGCTACGATATAATTACAGCCAATAATTTTGTCCAATTTAAGTACACCTCTCGTTAGATTTCGTTATAGAAATGATGTGCATTTACGTAATGATGATAGAATAGTAGTGAATGACTATCGGACTTCTGCGGAATTGAGAGATACCTTTCTATCTATACGGAAACATCTTAATCTTCATTTAATCGTTCAAGTAGCACGTTGGAATAAATTTGCTTGAGCCATATGCGGTCATGCTTACACCACTTATACTCACATTTGCGACCAAGTTTAAAGACTATAAATGCGTTTATTTGAATTTAATGTCGTACTGTTATTAAGATATTTCATTTCTTAACTTCAACTTGGTAAAGTATCCCGGTTTGAAATAGTCTCAACCTGTTTAATAGACGAACGTGTCGATGCGATTACATTTTACGGAAAATAAACGATTTTTATTCTTGTATAACGTTCTTATGTATTATGTAACCCCGAAAGGCCACACCACCGATTTCTTCATCTTCTTCTTCTTCTTCCTCTAGCATAAAGCATACGTATCTATATACATTATACATGTATGTAAGTCGTATACGTAATCTCCGAAGAAAAAAGGATCGCATGTCCCCGTTACTTGATACCCGTATATGTTTATGGAATTTTTTATTATTTGATTGCACCCTTGCACTCATCGCGCGCCATATTTGTTACGGAAAAGTGAATACTGGACATCAAGATCGCGTGGCAACGATATCACAGTTTTTTACACAGTAAAATTGACTCCATATATGTGCATTACATGTACAGAGTCTCAGTATGTACCTTCGCTTTTAATAATCTTCGCGTGTTTATGAATTATATACCTTTGAAAGAAAATTGAAACGTTGGTGAAAAAATCCATCGCTCGAGGACGGAGATCATATAGAAGTGGACATGCGACAGCAAACCGTATACGTATGGCATAAGCCAGTCAAAGTCTAGATTTTCGAATTAAATCTACGATCTCAGCATCTGCGTGGTCGGAATTTATTTCTATGATAGCTTATCCAATTTTCGCAAGCTATATTACTACCTGTCCACGGTCAACTCTACCTTATAACGTTTATCGGCTAATAGATTCGTTACTTTATATCTTCCGCATGATCGTCGGTTTAGCTGCTATACAAGCTAGTCGATTCGTTAACAGCCATAATTGACTGCTACAGAGTTGGCCATAAAGTGTATATAGACACCGGTAACTTAATACGAAGAGAAAAAAGGCCGATCCAAGTGTCGATTTCATTTTTTAAATCCAACTTTTATTTTTCATATATAACTAAACTTATTTTCAAAGCTTATAGTTTCTCGATGAGCTTGTTTAAACCCTGTAATTAATATCTATATTATTTTAGGCGTGATTCCCGCACTGTACCATGTGGTAGGTGGATACTACTACGGCGATTCTTGAACCGGTGATACGAATCGCAGTAATTCTTTGAGGGAAAGCACTCTGAGCACATTATGCACGCTAATCTCCCGCCGAGGATAATATTCCTTTGATGGGACCTCGGTAATCTTAAGATTACGATCTGAGTGCTCACCATATCGAGGCATCTGCACGCTTGTAAACAGCATAATACGATATTCATTTCCGAACAATGTGCCTACAGACTCTACAATCTTTATCACTCATTGTCAGCATATTCCCTTCACAGTTGGCCGACCCTATCTTTGATTATAATGTGCCCAATTGTTGAGTTCTTTTTACTTTCTTCAATACAAAACTATAGTACACGTTGATAAAAGGATCAAATCTGCACCCCGTCGAGTGTGAATTTTATCTTCCATTTCTTTTTTCTTTTTTTTTTTCCTCCTTCCAATTGCCATTCTGTAACCGTATAGAAGAAAATTTATACCTCGAAAGATGTTGAAAACTTTTCAGAAAGAGATGTGCATGTGGCATCATACATCGAGAGTATCGACTTCATGAGATAAATACTTTCGCACGCTTAACTCTGAAGGCCGAGTGAAGTTGAAAGCTGGTATCCGTCTCAAGATCTCTTTGCGGACCCCGACTGCGATCTCATCAGCCGCGAAATGCTTTCATTCCACCGTGGTTTGAATAAAATTTGACTTTAAGATCGCACGCATAATCAGATACGTCTCTAAGCAGGGAGCACTGCACTGCACTGCAGTTCGTCGCAGCAAGAGCTTATGTACTTATGTTCGTTTGTTGGAAGTCTCAAAGCGATCGGTATGGCATATATTTGCTGGATTTTAATCCAGATTTAAAATCGCGATAATTAATCATCAAAGTCATAACGACACGAGCCGTATGAAAATTACACCTTTCATCCTGCGTTATACAGGACAAACTCCCCGCATAAAAGAAGGTACACGATCGTATGGGTACTGGGTGTAGGTACAGGACAAAATCGTACTTTGGCATTCGTATCCACGCGTCGGCGACATCGTACGTGCCCGGCACGATCTCCTCGGGTCTGGTGCATCCGAGTATTGAACCCGGTTCCGGGGTGCCTTGCGTGCTTTCGACTGTACTGTACTTGTGTGTATAGGTACACAAGGATTGCATCTTCGATCCTTTTGAGTCTTCGTATGATTGTTTCGTTGCCGGTCGAAAGTTGAGTGAGATTTGCAATTCCGTGACTATAATTAGCGCGAATTTCTATATTCAGAATTCGTACGAACGTAGTTACCGTTCGTTTATACTGCAGTGTATGTACTTATGCTCATATTTTATTCGCAAATCTCTTCGTATTCGCATTTCACTCTGCTCATACTTACGCCAGTGACTCGACTGGTAGCATGAATAATTACCAAGGTACGAGTTTCAGAGAGAAAAAGAGGTGAATTTGCTATGATCATCAATCTATAGCGCAGTGCACGTATAATCGTAGTGAGTATGACGTTCAATTCGAGTCGGAAGACAGCATAATTGCATTTCCTCATTCATTTTATTTCTTTTTTCTGGATCTACGGTGACCTCTGGGACTTTGGTATATTGAGTATACGAAGAGAGAAAACCAATTAGTAACAAACGAGGATATCGACTCATTGAGGATTGATAAAGAAATTATCTGTACATTATAATATACTCGCGAGTAATAAACGCTTCAATAATTCCAAGAAATATGTGTAGCATGTAGCTCAAGATGCATGCACGGTGGTGGTTTATGCAGCGTCTATATCTAATTGTAAACCGCGCACGTTTTCGTTTTAATTAGTCGGACTGGCAGCAACATCCGGTCTCCACGACAGGTGCTATTCGACACGACTTTATGTATCTACTGCTACCTAACTCTCGCGAGTATAACTTGAAGTATTGAAAAAGCGATGAAAAATGACGTTATCTTCGGCATAGCAGAGTACGGAAGAATACTAATTGAAGGACTATCAAAAGGCCGATACGTGTTGAGCTATTGTTGTATGTATTAGTTATGATGTAGGTATATACCGATCGTGTGTAACAAACGTTATAAATTTGGGTATACCCGACCTCGACCATGTGCTTTTAGTAATAATTCTTTATCTTCATCAATTTATCAAACGCCCCACGTATCCCACGGTTAATAAAACTAATAGTGTGTGTTAATGAGATCGGTTCGAAACAAAGCCTGTTTCTTACCTGCTTGGATCGACGGGATCCCGTTGCGTTTCTTCAAACATAGGAACATACACCACACCCACGTATTACACATAGGTATAAATAAAGGATACATTTGCGTAGGTAATTCTGTGTAGGTGCGATAATATACTATTTTGAAACAAACGATACATAGGTATGTGTGTCTGCGGCTTATTTCATATTTTTTCTTTTTTTCTCCAAAGTGTTGAACATTTTCCGAAATAATGTCAATCTTTGAGAAAAAGAAAGATAATAAAAGTGAATATATGTGCGGGGGCAATTCTATTCGTGAAAATGATTAGGATACAAATCACGTTTTGATATAAAATAATTGGGAGATTCTTGTACCTTTCTCTTTACACTTTTCAATCCGATCGACGCGCATCAAACAAGGCCCATTTAACTGTAGAATTTTTATTAATTTTTTAGGTACATTATTCATAGAAGATCTTTACTATGGAATGCCTGGAACGCGACTCGCGCATGTTAACGATTTAATTTCCAATATTTGGGCAGAAATTAACGAGCTTCGATTTATGAAGACTGTCGCAAGATTTAATGTTGGTCTATAAAATGGCTGATCATTGCGATCCCATGGTGTAAACTAGCCTCAGGCGAAGATTATAAATTGTATTCGACGTTGCGAAGTGTAGTACACGTCTGCAGACGATTCGAAAAATAAAAAAAAAACTCAGAACAAGACGCTCTGGCTATTGAAATATGGAAAAGAAATAAATCCGCGAAATGACAAATTATCACACATCCGCAGTATTTTTAAGTTTTGATACATTCTTGAACGGAAGTTATAACATGCATCCAATTTGTTGAATTCCATTTAAAAAATGTCCAATCTCTTGCAGTTTGTTTTTCCTCATTTGAACAGAATACCATGCTGGGTCCAAGTTTGGCTTGAACAACCTCTACGTTCGTTGGCGTCCTGCACCATAAGCATGCAGACCTCTGCGTGGCTATAATACGGTCGCATCCTTGCGCAGGAGATTGATGTGTTTTACGTATAAGTCGCTGGCACCGAATATATACATACCTAGATGCAAACGAAACATTTTTGTGAAAGAAACGATCGAATCATGGAAAAAGACGGTCATGTCTGATTCCTCTGTGACAGATTCCGAAATTCAAAGATCACTAGCTTTTCGATTCTGAGATAGAAAAGGCCGAAATATGGCCCATCTTTGATAGAAAGTGAGTTCAGGAATGGAGAAAAACTGAATTGTTCAATGATGATAAATAATTTGTGACAAATCACGTCGGTTATTAAATTTGCGGAATAAAAAGTGATCAATCGTCGAAAAAAAGTTCGATCTGCAAGGTTCCCTGGGCTTCAATTAAATGCTTCCGGTTATGTTATTCTTGAATTAAGGCAATTATTTCTTACAAGCTATAGTATAGCTGCGTACGTTGACTTTCAAGAAAACCTGTAGAATCATCTTTGTAGAATATCTCGAGTAAGCTCGACATAGCGAAGATGGGAAATAAACCTGAACGTTTATTGTAATAAAAAGAAACTGCGGCGGTTGTTATAATACAGATTCGCTCTATATAATAATATAACTATAGAGAGAAGAGTCGAACCGATCCTAAGCAAGACTCGTATAAGAATTCCGTCCATGCGGTATGCTGCCTCATCGAACCCTTCTAGAGAAGTAACGACATGAGTATCTACAGCTTTTTCTAGCAATAACCATTTCGCTACGAGTATATACCATGTCCTGAGAAAAGAATAACGGGGAAAAAAAAAAAAGAAAAAAAAACGTTCAGTTACAGCCGATCCATCCGTTATCATGTACGGAGTTCATATCCGAATAAGAGTTGGGCGTGAATCGCGTATAATCGTATAAGTAGGTACCCCGCGGCGTGATCCAATCTTTTGCAGAATGTGTGAGAGAGAGTGCAGGTTCCTGCAGACTGGTAACATGACGTGCGCATGTTCCTTAGCATATTCTCAATACCACGCGGCAGATAATTCCTTGTTTAAAAAGTTTCATACATATAAGCATTTCCGAAGATCTCCTCTCATCCACGAATCAAGAAATATTACATCAAGACTCTCCACATGAGTGAGGAACTCTACTGCATGAATCTTTTGAATTCGATCCTGCGTTGGTGGGACTCTAAGATTTCATCTCCTCTTAGAGGCTGTAAAATTTATGTTCAAATATATCTTAGAAAAAAAGAAAACGAGGTACTAATTTTATTGATTCTCACACACCTCGAGCGGACAGTGTTAAATAAAATATACTTATGCAAAGCAGCAGCTGATATTGGCTGAAATTTTTCTTCAATATTTACACATTACGGACAAATATATATATAGGTAACTCCGAAATATAATACGACGTGTGTTCCGATGTCTCTGCAACGACACGCCACGCTAGCGTATGACGACATTACACATACATTTAGACACGTTTACTTCCACGCATTCACAATGTACAGAGAGGCAGCTACGGTTTACTGCCGGAGATACCAGTCAAACAGGTATCATTGTCTCCCAGCTCTAGTATACGTACATATATGTATATTAAAGAGACATGTGTACGTGTGTGTATACATACACATAGCGCAAGAGACCCGAGCTGCGTCTTCTTCGTATCCGTGCACGCGGTTTGCCCCGTGAATTCATTAGTAGAGAGAATTTGTGGCAACGTTACTCGTCGTTTTTAGTTGCATTTGCATAAGCCATAGGAATTAAGTATATAGGGAAAAAAGCGGGCGGTATGCGGTAAAATTCGTCGACATCTTAATTTCAATCGCGCGCGGAGTGGAAGAGACATCAGGTTTACTGGCTTAGAACGCGCGGTGAATGCACACACATGTGAGAAAAATGAATTCAGAGTGATAAAAAGTACGGCTATTTACCATCGTTACCATCGGTTATGTAAAAACCAGCTCTCCCCGACCATTTCGTAACATTATAGAGACTCGAGCCCGTCATGAAAACGAATCCAGCAACACGTGACCTCGAAAAGTAACGTTTTTTCAAAATTTCTTTCGTACTTTTGGCTTCCGGTCATTGCGTGAATGACTGCGATTCTACGTTGGTTTCGATCGTAGCATTCGAGGCGTTATAGAATCTTTATCGAATGGCATGTAGGTATACCTGTTTCGTGGTTGAAAATAAGTGAATTAATCACCCATCGATTACAACGTGCTGTACGAATGACATTAATCATAGTATAGCCAGTCGTAATCGAATAATTCATAAATGGTAAAAAATGATCAACCTCGAAAGCCGAAATATCAGTAATTATAGTTCGGCGATAAAATGAATACCAATAAGTGTGGATAGGTCCTACAGGTATACAGTGTAGGACCTAAAGGCAGACGTAAAGCATACGCTGTACCTACGTAAGCACAAAAAATGGTAATTTCATGACTTTCTTTGAGCCATATGATAGATGCTGCGTGGTCTTGAGAGAAAAAATCATTTCTAATAATCTTCTACAATTTATCAAAGATCGGCGACGAGATGATTGGTTAATTATACATCACTGGGTTCCATAGACCAAATACGACAGTAGAATATAACGAGAAACGGAAGACTCGGTCTATAAGTTCAGGTCTAAAATATCCGATGCAATAATAATCGGTGTACGAGTTATGCGTAACGCGTATAAGTACATAGGATGTACATTTGTTAATCTTATTTCAATCTCTATATAACCGCATAGAGTGTAGGTATTATTTGTGGAGAAAGTTTTCCAGCGAGCTGCAGGGTCTGCCTCTAAATTACGAATAAAAAGTTTAAAACCGTTTCGACGCATAATATGTGCTTTGAGATCAGGTTTATAAGTAAAACGATTTAGCTGCCGATCGTTATAAGTACCTGTACATATCTAATGTAAGACGAGAAGCAGCTGTCGTTCACATAAGAGTTACGACGGTGAGGTGTTCCCGATTATACGTACCTATAAATGAAAAGTCATAAGAAGATTGAAAGAAAAAAGAGAAAAAATAAAATAAAATATTAGACACTTCAATTTCCTATTACTCTTACAGTTATAATAGTATATATATATATACCTATAGGCAGGTGAAGGTAGCTCTAACGTTCGAGATTTGTCTCGGTTAGAAAACGCGAAGATGAGAAGAGAGAAAAAAGAAAAAAAAAAGAAGGAAAAAAGAAATTAAGGAAACGGTGGCTAACAATAAAACCAATAATAAATCAAAGAAAGAATGTTATTCAAACGTTCTGAGCACGGTTCAAGGCTACCCTGTAATTAAGAAATGAAATGATAATGAAAAGCTGTGGTGGTTTATTAAACTGCAGCATATAAAGCTTCAATCGGCTCGTCCGAGAGACTCTGAAGATCCATGGCTAAAATTAACCGAAATATTTAATTGATGGATCGAATAAAATGTGACTAATGATTTTCTTTTCTTGCTCCTTTTTTTCTTTTTTTGTCATATTTTTGACACAGTCATCTATAATAGCCGTCGAATCTCATGGGGATACGAAGATTCTGTATATAGTTTGATACCCTGCCTAAAGGAATTCTAGGCATTATACTCGGGTCCAACCGCACGTCTCGTGCCATGGAGTCTGTAATTATGGAGGATTCGGATGGACGTCGCTAAGAAATAGACGGCCGTACGGGTTCAGCCCCTCGCTGTCTATATTTTATCTTGTGTCTCAGCCCCGCAGCTCGAGGACTACGAAGTACGGACCAGCCCATAACCAGTCGCCCGTAAGATTGACGATGTGTCTTTCAACTGATTCGTGAGACAGATTAATACGGATAAAATTTTACCCTTGGGTTATCTTCGGTGCTATACGAAGTGAAAAACTATGTTAAAAATGATTAAAATGCGACTGTGCAGCATATCGACGCGTATTCGTCATGGCCACTAGATTTCTCTACATACCTGGGGCTAGTCTGACTTGAGGTAAGAAGGTTACTAGAATTGATTTCTATATGGAGAAGACTAGAACTGCAGCAGGTAACCGCGGTGAGGTACCGATTTTTCACTTTTTGAATTTAGATTAAAAATTTTCTTCCAGGTAAAATTCCTGTGGGCAACCTTTTACCGTCTTAATGAACCTTCCGTTCTATTGGGATAGAAGAAGAAGGGGAAGAAGAAGAAGAAGAAGAAGTCAGAGCGCACGCTGCGCCTATAGTTGCTTCACGTGTTAGTGAGAAATTAAATTGAGATAAGACCGAAACGTTTGATGGCATGTTTCCGTCCCAAACAGCACCTTCGAGTAGGTACACCATCAAGTGAACGAGAGATGAATTAATGAGCTTATCTTCAAACGACGAAAAACATTGTTTAGTCGAACTTTCTGATAGACGATTCTGATCACAGGCAATTACCTATCTACAACGAATTAGCTCAACCTGATATACCGATACCCATATCCACGTTACCGCGGAATTACAAAAGGCGTCAGTGAGCGAGTATCGCATTCAGAAGCAACTTGGTGAGAAGAATAAGACATGTAGTTATTTACGTACTTGTAACAAAGGTACAGGTATAACGGATATACACACGCGAATGGAACTTTCGCTTCATACGCATAAGCCAGTAGCATTCGCATTCGCATTCGCATTCGCATATACATATACATATATCTATACAGAATAATATGGTATGCGAAGCTGAACGTCCTACACGATTACCTTACGAACGAAGACGTACTGCGGTATAGTGGATGTAGTTTACACTTTTGTAAGAGAAACCGTATAGCGATGGGTTCGAGTTTAGCTCGAATGGAATGAAGTTCTTCATAATCAAACAGAGGCTCTTATCAATCTTCGGGAAATATCTTTCACATGAATTATTCACGCTTCCTTTGAGAATAGGTGATGTTCATATTATCTCCCACGAATTGTATCTTGGAGAATTCGAGACGGAAAGGTGGGGAACGTTAATTCAAATATGCTAGTTTAACCCATCGGTAGCTTGCCCTGGACTTCTGGACAAACGTGTTCTCTTCGAGCGAGTGAGACGACTAGCAGAAGCAAGTGAAAGAGAAAAAGAGAAAAAAAAGAAGAAAAGAGTGAAACCGAACGGAGTAGAAAAAAAGAGGAGAAATAAATAGGACAAAATTGCCCGTCAGTCAGTGAGTGCAGCATCGGTTGCATTGTACGACCGACGTCGATACTAAAGATAACCGGGATGATGGACGAAGATATATGTTACAGCAAAATAGAACCCCATACGCATAGTTATTGTTCCGATTCTTTGTCTCTCTAAAAAATTACTGGCTATTGAACGACGTCGTGTACATTGAACTGCGCGGCTACGATCGTTGCACAGATCGTTCGAAAAGCGCATTAATACGTGCGCATTGTTGTTGGCAATAAACGTAAACACCGAACTCCCATCTTTGGTGCATCTTTGAAAGACCATAGAAATACTTACGTCGTTATATGGGTACCCTCAAGCTATGTGCTGAGTGTCTAACTGAAATTCACCTCACGGAATAAGAGAACATGTAGTAAATATGCTTCAGAATTTCTTGTGATTTCAAGTAGGGGGCTGATTATTCATCATGGAGATTGTCCATGGCTCGTTACACCTTTTCAACTTATCATTCATTTGACGAGAATTTCAGCTTTTTTTCTTTTCCATTCCCACATGAGTTTACTGCAATTTCTATAGGCTGTACGTGTATAAAGTGAATCCGTACATAGCACGTCGTACATCGTACATGGGCACATCTGACTGCCTCTTAAATCGCATAATTTCCGTAATTTACTTGTCACTTGATTACGGCGTTGCGTTGGTAGAAAAATTTATACGATATTTATATAGGTACGACATATGCTTTACATTTTCAAGCTGCCAACAGTCGGGTCTAGTTGATACTACGAATAGACAGATGATAATTTGTCGTCTTTTCATCTCGTTTCTCGGGACCGATCATCTCTGATATCCTGATTATTTATTCACCAATACTATCTTAATATATTATTCACTGAAGCATACATAATACCGCTTCGAGATTTTTATCAAACCCTTGACACAGTCTGTATATCAAATTTTTTTTTTTCAATTTTATACTTTTTTCTTCAAGATCAAATGTCTCGATAAAATCTCGTCACTTAATACACGGAACAGATTCTTACTCTCCCCCTCCCTCCCTCCCTCCCTCCCTCCCTCCACCCCGTGAATATTTACATAGCCAGATAATTTCTTTTTTCAAGCCCTCAGCCGGATGATTTTAATCAAATTACCTATCCCTCAGCAGTATATAAAAGCCAGAAGGCATAAGGTAACAAAATTTTACACCATAAAACGAATGGGACAAACTACTGCTTTTATCATTCGTGGATCCCGAAGGAACTTTCACTTCATGGTTCTTTTTTTTATTTTGCTCTTTACGGCTCCATGTGATGGGTTACCCCCGCATGCCTATTAATCTCCTCAGAAAGATTGTTCTGTAGATAAAGTACGCGAGCAGCAAGTCTCTATAATTAGGGAACATCGTTGCAATTCGTCACATCGATTAATTGAATTGACATATCAGGTATCACAACCGATTCATCGCACGAGCTACGGGATGCCATATTTATTTAATACTCAGCTGCAGTTTCCTTTTTTATATAATACCTACGTCCCTTACTCATTTTTTTTTTTTTTTTTTTTTTTTTTAGCCATATACATACTCTCAAGCCAACCAGCGTGAA
Source organism: Tenthredo livida (assembly GCA_963992785.1). Classification (NCBI taxonomy): domain Eukaryota; kingdom Metazoa; phylum Arthropoda; class Insecta; order Hymenoptera; family Tenthredinidae; genus Tenthredo; species Tenthredo livida. Next base: position 15,624,526 of record OZ023066.1, on the reverse strand, counting down.
TTTACTCGCAATTTATATGCCATCTGCTTTCTTGAATAATTTTTAAATGCATGTATTTCGCTAAGGTATATATTGGGTTGGGCTTGGGCTTGGGTTGCGGCTTTGACATCACGTAGAGTGAAATTAATGAGAAACCTTCGCTTGGCCAAGCTGAGAGAGGTGCTCTGGGTCTGATAGTATGTTTAAAAGCATGCGTGAGCTCCTGTCGTCTCTACCTTATCGCTTTTATTTTTTACAAGTCTGAGTAATGTGTCTTTATTAGTAACTATGGGTATATAAATTATAATTAATATAAACGGTTTCACGTTTACTCAATATGTTATTCAAGCCCTTATTAAAAATTGGCAATTTTATTTTTATTTACTGGATATTTAATCCGAAACTTGTCTCAAGTTTTAAACTTACGATTGAGAGCTCCTGGGAGGGGGGAGGGGGGGGGGGGGGGCAATCAAACGCGCAAATCTTCGTTCAGGAAATACCGACTTCGATGCTATACGAAGAGATCGGAGATTTCGTCTTGAAGACTAATTTGTTCGTTACAACAAAATTCGCCAACAAGAATGTCTCAAGCTCTTAAATTAAATTCTTAACTCAGATTCGTGAAAGGGTGACGAAACAATTTTCCGGAGAGCGTCTATTCCATTCTCTCTGCTATATACTTATATATGTATGAATTTACATGTAGGTACGTGCTAAAGCAAGCGTCTCTGAGATCTGTACGAGACCTTCAATTTAAGCCGATTGCGCAGTACCTAATTCTCAAGCTAACATCTCCAGTGACAAAAAGCTAATTGTAAGTTAAAGTAAATTTTACGGGATCTTATATTATGTGAGCTGAGGGCTGTTTCGTTGTGTTGGTTATTCGTCGAATATGAGGTGATAAAAAATCATACTTATACCTATAGCTTCAATATTATAGCCCTCTATACATATGTATATAAAGAACGGATCGACTCCGAAATTGGTCAATAATTATCTTCGTTACTCTGCATGCAGCAATACTCTCTCTCCTCTTTGGTAATAATGACGAGTTTTTTTTTTTCTATTTTTTTTTTTTTTTTTCAATCTATCTATCTCTAAACTACATATAAGGCAGGTATATGTATAAGTATACGTCTTTTGATTTACTCACGTTGTCTGCACCGTTGACATCGCTCCCGTGGAGAATCAGGGTGGTAGAAGCATCAACGTGTCCTCCGGCTGCAGCCAAGAGAAGTGGACTTCTACCGTGCTGCGTAATCAGAATGGAGTTCAATAATTATTATTAGTTCAAATGGAGCTAATGATTAATTATGTAACTATATGGGGTAAGGAACGTAGAACTACGTCTATAACTTGTTAATTTGAATTACGGAATGATTTTTCAAATATAAGTATGAAAAATTGATATATATATATATATATTTTTTGTTATAACGCAACGTTTCAGTAAATGCGAGTAAAAGGACTGGTCTAATCGTATAGCTATAACGATTCTGTATATGATCAAGATTTCAGATTTCTATACCGGTATTTCGCTGTCAAGTTTGTTGTACTCGAATTCTTAGCCAATTATTTTACCTCTCATCGTACTCACGTAATACGAGAGGCTTAACGATATCGGAGAAGGTTATCGCCAATCAACCAATCAATTAGCAACGTAATTAATGCTACTTCCCGTCTTAATATATGTTACATGCATACTTTTCATGACTACCAAAGGAATTCCCTAAGGGATTCGCGAATCGTCGGGTATAAGTGAGCATTTAATTAACCAAACTTGAATCACCAACACGCGCGACGATATATATTCACGCATGGGTGTATCAAAGCTTACACACTTTTTTTTTTTTTTTTTTTTTAAAAAAAAGAAATTCGAGTGTCTGCGTGTACGTTTAAAGAGATTTTTATCAAGATACTCAACAGAATGAGAAACAGAGAAAGTCTAGAGTCTAAAAATGAGTAGGTACGAAGAAGTTACCGCACTCAAGTATCGTGGTTAGATGTAATAGGGTAGATAGATAAGACCGAGTACGGAGTGTCATTTAGGATAAATCATATCTATTGATCATTCGTTTCATCTTACGATCTCAGGCGTTTGAGATTGTTGGGAGTAACTAGCCTGTCAAATTGATCGGGATAATTAATAACGATGTTTAAATGTATGCTACGTTCATTAGGTTCAGCTTGCGTGACAGAAGAATTTCTCATACCGGTTTTTAACATTTATTTCAACAGTAGGTAGTCACCAACTGTCGGGACGGGTATTAGCACCAAATAAGCGAATGTGTAAAACGGACCATACAACATGATCCACGTGGAATGCGTTTTTGTGTCACTGTAACCGGAAATCATCTTCGACGGAAGCCAAAGAGTAATACCGACGTAAATTGTCGGAGCTGACCAAAATTCATAATGAGAGCATTTCGGAGATTGACTACACTGATCTCATCTTCAAATATTACTGCAAACAGCATTTTCCGAGTAAAATAATTTCTGCTTTCATATCATGTCATTGACAGACTGATTTGTATGATGAACGAAACCAACTCAATAAATAATCAAATTTAACGAACCAAATGTCGTACTTCCTTGTTTATGTAATCAATTTTTAACTCATTTTTTAAAAGTTTACTCAATATGTTTTATTTATTTGTTTTTCTTCATTTATCACGCCAGTTAGGGAATTTTTGCAGAGATAATCTTTGTTATATAATAAGCGCAGAGAATGACGAATCACAAAATTAGATTGATAAATAAGATGCATTCGTCAGCATGGCAGCAAGTCGATCAAATGTAAAAGGGAGGGATGAAATATTTTTTTTCAATTTGATTAAACTTCATGCCTGCTCGTGGGATTGTAACGCCGTGAAATTGGTTTGAGAAAAAAAGAAGAAGAAAAAAAAAAAGCTTTGTGTAATTAAACGTTCGCGAATGAGAAAGCCATTATTGATTAAGTATCGGTGCATCGTAGATGCAGAGTGCAGCCTTGCAATCAGTTTCAACGTTCCTTCCGACCATCAGCCATTGAAAAATAAGATATGTCTACGCAGAGGCAATTAATTACGTCGGCGCGATTAAAGAGGAAATAATTGTAATTGATGCATGGATAATCCGGGAAACGACCTTGCTCCAGACTACTTCCATGTGCGTACCTCCTGGTATGAATATAACGTAGGTACATACGCAATATGCATATACAGATATACATGAGTGAATTTTACCACGTTTTATAAGCTCACGTTCACGCGTTAATCTTATGTGTGACCGATTCATTATTCCAAACCAAATGAGATTTGCATACGTGTCGGCGTTAGACGGCGCCGAAGAGACTGGATATTTTTCTTTAACATATCTGGACTGAGCACTCGGTAAAAATGTTCTGATCGGCGTTAGACTGAGCTTCCCTAAACGGTTGTGTAATACAACTATTAAACTGCAGGTGAGGAAATTTGAGTTTTTGGAAATTCAAGTTTCTCTATCGAAATCTAAAACCTCGTCACTAATACCCTTTTTGCAAGAGAGTTCGAAGATTCAGGATTCAGGAATATTCTCACGCAAAGTAACACGTGATATATAGGTATACTAAACGTATGTGCATTCGAAGAGTAACCTATTTTCGTATGTGGAACAAAATATACTGTTGAGAATACCCTGTGTCTGTAAACAAGCAGGAAATGCCCGTATAACAAATGACACATTCACATCCGGAAGATTCCTTATCCTCTATTCAATATGCACAATTGTTTTCTGCGACTTCCTAGTTACGGTCGTTAAATATAACGGACTTGCGGTTTATAAACGCAATCCGTATCAGTTGGAAATTTTTATTTAAACTTTTGTCTCGTGACCGGACACACGGCTTGTGTCACATACCTGTATGATAATGAATCCAGTCTTGTCACATTTCCTGTTTAAATATATTATGCATGGCGAAGGTCTATTAAAGATAAAAGTTCTGAATCGTTCTAAGCCATTTTCTTATTTCTTATAATTTTTAACGGTATAAGTCGTGGTAGGTACACTACGTCTATAATAGAGTCGCGTAATAAAAGTGCATTACGATTAAAGTTCCGCTTGAGTTTATTTACGATAATTAATCCCTCGAGGTTCGACAAAACGGTATAGGTATGCAATTCGTTAGCCGCAATTTAACTACGTACTTAAATGCTCAACCTGTTGCAGAATACCGTGATTAACAATTATTAATGTAGCCGGGAATGGCTGTCGGCATTGCGTATTGCGACATTATTAGATAAACCCCCAAGTACCCCATATAAGCTTAAACGGCAATATTTCTATGTCTACATAAATTCTGACGCCATATATTATAATGAACAGCTTATATGTGATATATGATTCGCTGTAAACATTTTAGCCCAGTTATAATGTAGTAGTAGTAACGCAACATGAAATTGGCAATCTGATATATTTTCACACACCGCTCATAAATTTTTTAATTAATCAGCCTACAGCTGATCAAATTTTAAAACACATATCTTCCAGCTATTCTGTCTCCTGCATTAATCGCGGCTCGAGTCTTCTTCCATAAGGGTATAACCTGGAACGCGGAATCGCTTCGGAAACTCGATAGGCATTACCTGCTGCGGCTATATAATAGGATATATACGTATACACATACCGTCAAGAATTACGCACACTAAGCCCGATCCAACACGTGGCACAGTGTCACTTGTGATCAAAGTTACCCTGCCAAGAGGTATTGGGTAGTTAGGCACCTAATCGCAGCGTTTAAACGTAATGAAACACCGACGTGACCAGCTGCTACGAGGATAGTTTGATACTTTTACTATGCACATTATATTTAAGTGCAAATAACTATGCTTTATAGATTCTAACATACTACATGTGAGTTTAACATAGTTTTGCGTAGCATAAATTATACGCACGTTGAAATTAGGTGAAATCAATATAGGGCAGAGATTCTTGATCCTAGAATAAAGGTAATAAATTATAGTTGATGACTGTAATTGAATTGTTGCTGACTATATTTTGACACTTATGTATGTATATTTATTACGCCGACAGGGTGTGGTCCATTGTGGAGAGAAGAGACCATTGTCTATGGCTTATAAGATCGTTTAGACTTTAGGTTGGGATGATAATCCTCTTAGACTTACGGACTTCTAATAACTTGGACCGTTTAAACTTTAGCTTATAAGATGGAATCTAGTTCTATAGGTCAAAGTTTCTACAAACCTATTCCTTTTTATGTTGTTAATAGACGCGTGTTCCATCGTCAAACCCATTTCGATTATAATTAATATACTTTTCACTTCACGCAGTGTATTGCTGCACGCATCTTATACTTAGTTAGACGCAGATATTTAAAACGATAAACCATATGGAAGGACTAGATATCCCAGGTAATTATGTGCTTTAGTCATTTTAGGAGTCGTGAGCCTTATGCAGGGTAACCGTCATTTATCAATCTAATAAAGACTTGAATATGATAAATTATAAAAACTATTTTAACAGCGATAATATCGATGAATAGTATGCCTAATTCATTTCTCATTAAAATTCATACCTTTATCCTAATATGAGAATGTCTTAAAATCTTCGGTTCATTCCTATACACCTATACACTGATTTTTATCCATGTGCCTATAGAAATGAGTAATAGCAGCTCAACGATCCGCTATTAAATCGCTGAGAACTAACTGGCGTAACCTAATTCTCGGATTTTTAAGACCTGCAGCGATACTCTCAGGTTTTATTCACCGTGCAGGTATACTAAAGTTCAGAAGTTCGGCGATTGCAGCAATTCGGATTATTATTAGTATCACAATTTTTTAGAAAGTTTGATTCTGTATTTAAGTGAATCTTTGGTCCGTTCGTGAGGCCTGGTCGTTATGGAATTGGGAAAAAATTGCAAAAAGATGAAGATTTGTGTTATATGCCCGCGTATATGTGAGAAAAACGTTCACGTTTATAACGTAGCGATTCTACCTCTACTCGCAGATTCTATGAAGTGCGTGTTACTGACATCGAAACTAGATCCTGTTATCGTATCAGTCATGACAGACAATTACTAGCCAAGTACATATACGTTCATATAAATACGTGGTAAAGGAGTTAAGAGACTGACCTCATCGGGAAGTGGTTTGACGGCGTCGTCGAGGAGGCGAGCGAGACGCGGGGCGTCGCCACGAACAGACGCCTCGCGCACCTTCTCCGCCATTCCTGCCACGCATCTGAAACAGGTAAAAATGATGAACAAAAAAATAGGAATGATATAGCCGAGATCTAAGCACCCTGTACCTACCATTGTCGTATGACAAGGTACATATATGTACCTCTAACAGTGATAACAATATATCTGAATTGCGGAACAATTGCAGAATTAAATCGAAAGACATACGCGCTGCGCGGACGGGTCCGTCACGTCTTTCGATTTCATTAGTCGCTTACGCGCGTATGTAATACTTCCCGTGTAAAACGGAACAATGATACATGGTCCATTGTCTAATAGACAATAGCTACGTGTAAGAAAAATGATCATTCTTATTTGGGCGACAATTCCCATCCACAAAGCGGCTTACGTGACTAAATAAAATGACAATATTGAGGGGGATGTAATATGGCTATTGGTATAGCGTATATGACTAAAACTTGACTAGGATATTTAGCTATTAAACAAATTATAGAATCAACATTTTATATTATGCGAGATCTTAGTTCAGACCATCTCTATATGCATATACAAGATAAACGTGAATTCCAAATCGTAACTGAATAGAATGACCGAAAAAGTATGTTTCCGTAATTCGGATTGATTTACAAGAATATAACTATCCATATCAACATTCATTTTGCTTTTATATTATCACCATCCCTGGTTCACGGTTTCAATTGGAAACAGAAGTTTCTGGTGTGCATGTGTGTATACCTATACCAAGTCGAGCCAATTATAGGTATGATAGGTTCTAGGTATACGAATTCTCTATTGTCTAATTGTGTAATTTCGGATGGATCAAACCCAGGCCACTTATTTCTAGTCGCACTATCAAAACGTGGTTTGCTCCAATTTGATCCTTATGCCTCGTCTTATACCAATACAAGAGCAAAGATAATCGGAGTAGGTATATTACGCCTGTTTCATGTAATTGCATCTGTCTCGCGTTTCTCACTGTGCCAACGGCTGATTTACCCGCAAGATAGGTACGTATAGAAACTGGATGAAAAAAAAAAAGAAAAAAAAATTTAAATGAAAAAGAAAAGTTGAGACTAGAAAAGAACATGAGAAAGACGTATGGGATGATTAGGGATGAGTTATAGCCTACTTACAGTTCGTAGGCGCGTGTAATGCCGCCATTCACGTGGCCAAACATGTCCAGTAAAACCTCAGATCTCGTCTTAGGCATGATTTTTCTCATACACGTATATCGATCTTTTTCGATAAATGATATTGAATAATAATTGATTACACACGCGTGACGTCGTGGTTTCAGGTAAAAACCCGCGAGTATATAATAGGTGTATAACGGAAATACTTCGACTAATTGTTAATTATACCTAGAGTAGTAGAACCAATTAAGCTGACCATTATAATTTGTTCTTACGGCGTTTAAGACGCCCGTATGGATAAAAGGGAGAAGAGTAAAGACCAATGCAAAAAGGGAGAAAATCAGCCGTATCTCTGGTGGGAGACCCTAGATTAGAATTGGAGTAAGAAATCTTTTAATTAGAGATCTTCGGATAAGAACGATATTTCCTTTTTCTTATTTCACTGTCGCACGTAGGTAGATACGTGCTCTACGCTACACTAGCCGTTACACACCGCAAATTTTACCTATGCAAAAAGGATAGATATTTCTAGTAGGTTGTATATCCGATCATTCGAAATTCAAGAAATCACCAAAGGTATTAGTGCAAGACTTTAACGCATTTGAATTCTTTTTTCACGCCCTTCCACGTTTACCGTTACAAATTTATCGGCCATACATATACTATATGTATGTAGTTACGAGGTATATACAACTGAGAGATTCTTTGATGTCGATAATAAATCGTGCGGCTGTCCAAGATCGAATCTCTAATCCATTATCGTCAATGTATAAATTCTAAAGACACGATCTTCGAAACGAATTAAATCGCGGACACGTAACGGTCGTACAAGTTTCCTTGACTGTACGTACTACATATATGTATGTACGTACGTTTATGATCGGTTTTAGATTATTCGTTAGTTTCTCTTTATCACAGAACGGACAAGATGCGAACCAGATACCACGCTCAGTGTGACTGAATTTATAGATCGAAGCTTATAGAACCAAACGCTGCACCCAATCCGGCCACATCCTTCCTGTAAATATACATATATGTACCTACCTACCACGCATCAATTACATAAAATCAACTCATTCTCCAGCCTTGGCTTTAGGATGTTACGCTCCGTTGTGCAACTTACGGAGACGTTATATCTCAATGGCCAAGCTGGACTGACTTCCGGTCTTTATTAGTGAAGGCCGACCCTATTCATTTCATATGGATATAAAAAAAAAAAGAAAAAAAAAAACTATATCGATATTATCGATATTTTTAGTTTTAGTTTTCTCAATGGTATATAAGAATCTTCGATGCGTACGTGTATACGATAACTATTATAATTATAGGAACGGAATTGATCCGCATAGTCCGCTTAGAATGAAAAATTATCAACTATAACTAAGGACTGCAGGTGTGCGTTGCTGATAAAATAATTATTACATCATATCTAAGCATCTATTAGTATATAATTAATTATAATTATTATACCTACTCCTATATTAAACAAAGATATCCCCATAGTTTATAGTTGCGTATCGATAAATATTCATTGAGTAAATATTTATCATCGATTTTTATCGGATCAGTTAGGGAATATGTCAATTTTCAATTTTCACATGGAAACGTCACCCAGCTGACGACATGAATAAAATTCTGTGTAAAACAACACGTTACGACGGCACTTATGCTATTATTATATATTATTCTCGCGTGTACCTTCATTGATTACAGTATTTCGCGGTCATGAAGATTTTAGATAAAACGAATTCCAGAATATCAATTCTGACATACATGTTTTCCATGAAAATTCTGCTCTAATTCAACAATTTTAATATTTGGAGATCGAAGCAGGTGAAATTTCGTTATAATATGAAATATATTCTATGGTGAAACACAAGCAGTAAATCAGCTTCGATATAAGCGTGACCAATTCAGAGGAGAGATACGGTCTTCTGACCATCAGACGTTAACTGCAACAAGCACCAGGTTCTCTTGGTTACATGAAATCAATCTTTCTCGCGGTAAATACCAGCCGACATTTTAATTGCTGCTTCAGCTAAAAGGATTTTCGTTTGCGGGGTAGGGGTAGGGGTAGGTATGTAACGCTCGTCGAGATACTTATTGCATATGGGATTCTATGTATGGTCGTGAAATTTTAATTACGCCAAACATCAGGGAAGAGATTATCTTTTTCTCAATTTTAGTTCCAACTCCTTCTTCGTTTTCCGAGACTATTTTCTAGACGTACCTGTTGTTCTCGGAGATGTCCTCTCTTCGAGCAGACTCTTAATCCGGAGATGTTGTATAATTTGAACCGTATGAGATTAGATTAGAATCGTGGCTTTCCAATTAACTAAAAATACGCTTAAACAGGTCCGTAAAATCTCTGTCAACGGACTATTCTATACCCTACACAGTCTCATACGTGTCTATAAGTGTATACGTGCACGACCAAGCGTGGTAGGCACTTTACGTATCTTTATTTATCCATATATTACTCACACACGTGTCTCTTCAAAGGTATACTACACGCACGTTACCCTGCATGCAGGTAGGTGACGTCTTGATCAAAACAAGAATCGATGCTGTGGCTACCGCGACCTGCAGGAAGAAGGCCTGGCCGTTTTCTTAATACACATGGGGTTTGCTTCTCAAAGGCATATCGTTGTATGTTGAATAAAACCAGGCTCGATAAAGTAAAGACTTCTACCGATCGCTTGTACACACATGCGGGTATACACATCTAGAATATGGATAATACATACTTACACATGTACTTATCCGTATATATCACAACGTATATACCTACTACTCTTACTTTGCTCTCTGCAGCCTTTTCCCATTCAATGCTAAGAAACTCTCGTATAAGATTTATAAACCGGTCTCCGCCACAGTAGGTACAGCAGCACATATATGTGCAGGACGGTTCAGAAAATTCTGTATTCAAGAATCCCCCCCCAAAAAAAATTCAAGATCTATGCAGATTTTTGTTTTAAATACAAGGCAGGATATAGATCGTGGTGAATTTTTCGAAACGAGAGATAAAAGCCTCTTTAAGAAATGGGAAAAATAAAAAAATCGTCGATCTGATCGTTCGTTATTGAAGATGTAGTGTAAAAATGTCGACTGGTTGAACAGGTATGTGCTATGGTCGTGCGAGGGCTTATCTTGTCCGACGTAAATTCGAAATTATTTACGCTCAGAGATCCTCCTGGCATGAGTCGTAAATGCAATTAGAATGCATTGTCGATTCAGGGATGAGGAGACCATAGCATTAATTCCGAGTCGCTGCAGCAGCAGTGCCATGCAAGGTAGTAAAATCAAATCATTCAGGATATTTCATTAGGTATAAAAACGCGTAAATACTCGCGAAGAGTGTGAATAGATGTGGTTATGAATTTTTAATTATAGACAGAGAACGAGTGTCAGCGAGGCGTGGCGGATAGTTCGCCTCTCATTTCGCCTCTCTATAGAGTATCTCTTAATCGATACCATTTCACATTCGAGCTGGTATATCTTTTTTTTTAAGTAGTAATAGTAGATGTAAGACACACAGTTATACGTTGCTGTTAATTAATCGTCTATATATGTAGTGTGTTCAGATATAATCTCAAAGTCGTATAACTCTAGTTTTTTGAACCGCATTATGTTACCGCAGATATGCAGTCAACACGTTAAGCGATAAATTTACACGGTGGCATTGAACCGAAATCGAACATCCATGAAAACCTGCACTTCCATACGATTTCTTGAAACATAATCGATGGACGAAAAAAATGTAGAATAAATTACCAAGCGGTTCCTTATTCCCATGATAATTCTTTCCTCTGAAAAGGGAACAACGCCTCCGATTGGCATCTGCAAAGAAATACTAAAATGCCAAGAATAGCCCGCAGTAGGCATTTGTGGCAAATTGACCTTCTCGTAGATTCCTGACAATTATCCACTCCACCTCATCCCGAACGGGGCACGGCTCCACAACTCCACTAGGTATGCATTCCTGGCTTCCTCTTAACTGCCAAAGATGCACATAACAGCTCTCTAACATCTTCGGCTTAGCAGATATTGACTGACCACGATAATCGTAGGTAACATGTGGCTGCATTTGCCATATGCTTTTTCCCCAACAAGATAAACGCGGATTGTTCATTTTTTAATGTTCTTTTTTCATATGCCACACACGTGCTCCTGAGGAAATCAGCTGTAATAAAGCATATAGTGAACCTGTGTTACAACTGCAGGTCATAATGATAACGAGCAGAACCACGTACGGAACAAACAGTTGAAATTATTAGTAAAACATGTTGTAACTCCAGTATACTCTAATATGTATCACATTAATATACGGATAGGTTCACGTACGAGAAAAAAAGGGTTATTCGTGGTTGAACTTAGGCCAGTTTCCCAGCTGCTAATTAAGTCATAGGCGGTCCATACGAAGCAGGATCACGCCTGTTAAACGAGATTTATACGCGTGGTTAGAGCCGGAAAAACGACGAGTTGTATTAACATTAAGACACACGACGACGGTACGTGGACATTTTGAGAAATAAATTGCTCCGGTGAGATGCTGGCAAGCAAACGATGAAACGATGCACATAGACGAGCAACGATCGTTTTTACATCTAAAACTTCCGGCTTTAGTTACCATTACGATTAAATTTATTCTCTAACTGATGAATATCGAACGAATTGAAATTCTGAAACAACCTGAAAGTCCGGAGACTAGTGTCCCTTGGGTGTCCCTCAGGAGTTTAATATCTCCCTAGAAGTTGTCACATCATTTAATATATTTGTACCCGTTTAGCATCTCCGTTTATACACACTGGATGGTATTTCACTGTTTCCTCTTTTTCTTTCATACGAAAGATAATTTATCATCGAAAATTTACAGCCTCCTTAGGCTTTTCGGATGTCGTAATTATTGCCATTGCTTATTAAACTTTCCTTATTCATACATGTTACACGTAATACGACTCGTCAAATCATTTTCAAACCATTGTGGTTGATATATCATCCTGGTGTGGTGCAATGGGACTAAGTGTCAACAATTTTATCTTCGTCTTGTTAGGTCAACTTTGAAAAATGAATTTAGGCAGAAAGACGTTTGACTTTCTCTTGACCGTACCTACTGAGTGCATGCTTTTTGACGCGTGACAAAATGTGGGAGTAGGTACCAGCTGCTGCACTCCCGTAAAACACGATTATTTCAAGCTTTTGACGATAATTGAAGATTGAGAACAAGATTTCTCAGTTCTAACTTCTATAGGCTGAACACTCTGTCATCGTATAAAAGCAGATTTATTATCTATACAAGTTTCACAACTCCGCGGTAGATATCTCGTTAATTGGTTCGCCTCGGTATCGACTCTCGGTTTAACATAAATGAGACAAAAAGTAACAGAATATCGAGCAACTCCTCACGCAGTCGGTGGATATAGGTATAAATGTGAATTCAGTGGTGTATACTTACAGGTAATCACGCGAACATACTCGTACATAGCTATACCTACGTATGTCTAAAAGCCTTTTCTTTCTATTTCGTTTATTTTATTACAGATTAATTCAATTACCAGTCGTTTGGCAAATTGCTTGGGATTTATCAAAGCAAGCTTGTGGTCAACACGTAGGTATAACTTAAATGGTGGTATGGAATAGATACAACGTATACCGTGCATAATAAATCCTTTAATTGTACCTGAGTGGTTTATAAATTACGGATAACATTTTTTTTCCACAGTCAAACTTATCCGTATATACCTATACATACAATTCATCCGCATGATATGCGGGAGCACGCAGTAATTACTAATTATATATATCTTATATCCACGCAGAAGCAAGCGAACAATTTATTTAGCATTTGATCACATAATGCACGATGTTGAAAAAAAACTCAACTGCCAGTCACTGATTGCTATAATAATTGAGTAAAAAGATAATCAGGTCAACATACGAAAGGAATTATTGAAAAAATCTGAACTAGGTCCATTTTATTTCTATCGGTGATTAAACAACCAGATAATTATGTGGACTTACGTTTAGATGTACATATACATAAATAAATTTAACTTGCTTGATCTCAGCTTTCAGCAAACACTTATTGAGTGGAAAATTACCAAACAGTCAACAGCCAGAATGAACAAATTGCAAAGTTCGTATACGTTTCACTTTGGCACATCAGCTTTAAATTATTCGAAACTCCAGTGTAAAGGTAAATTTTACTTTCAAAAGGTTTGGTGAAAGAACGTTCTAACACCGACTCCGTGATGTTGAATGTAAACTTCGAATGGACAAGTGTATGATAAATTTGAGTAGCCATTTGATTAAGAGTTAGAAAAAACTCGCGGCTTAAAATAGGTATTGCAGTATATATTCTACCCATACAGCTACACGTAATACGTAGTCGACTGGATACACGAAAGGAATAAAATAACGATCTATGTGTGTGTCTTGAAACGAAGAATAACGTTATACTGCGTGGTTGGGTCAGAATTACAGGTTTCAAATCCCGATAATTGACGCCACCTTGAATATCATAATTCCAGGAGCAGCGACCCAACGGATCCAATCATTAGATGCTCACTGCATGTATATTTCATATACTTAGATATCTATGTAGGTACCGTGTAGAGCTGCCTTAGGTGCCCTGACTTTCCGCAATATTACTCTCCGAGCACACGTCGTGCATCGGTTAAGTGATTCTAACGATTTCTTGCGGTATTTTAACGCGGTTCCTTTCCTCAGTGAAGAGAAATGAGAAAACTATACACGCCCTTGGTCTCGTTTATGACGGATAATTGTAAGTATCAGAGTTCGTTATAGGTAGTCAACGACGACGAGTTTCAGGAGTAACCCTCTGTGGACGTTCGTCATTATTTTAACCGCATGGTCAAGCCGAAGAGCGCGGCGAGTCGAGTGCTGCTGCAGACCGTAAGTAAATTGATAATTAAATCCGTCACCTTGCTGAGAAAGCTTTGAAGGCCGTTCAAAAGCGGTAGTATCTACATTCTGTCGGTTCTATCGTACGTGATATATATGTAAATCGAAATGGGAATATTTTGCAAGAAATAAATTGAAACTTGGAAAGATTCGCTTTAATTCATGTATAGAGCACAATAATCGATGCTATACAATCGCAGCTATCGTAAGATTCTTTGGTCCACGACGAATACATACGTGCATACGCATATGTGTACACCTTAGGTACACACAACTATGTATAGCCGTGGCATAGTCGAAGTTGAAGACAAACTGCGCCCGTCCACAAGAAGACAGCTAATGGACAACGTGTTTCCGGAAAGTAAGGCGAAGCCTCCGTATAAAGAGTCCATTAGATCGATTTACGTCTTTAGCAAGAGACTTCGATGGGTTAGACTTTAGACACTATAGGTACCTACTACGCGGGAAATAAACTGACTGCAAAGACCATTATTTCAATAATTGGAACGGGAAGATTTTCTTTCGTAGAAGGAATATCTATAGCAGACAATCTCGCGTCATTCAAGCTATCTATTTGTCTGTTATTTTCCATGAATTGTATAATTGTGATTACAACTACAGCACCTACCTATATACAATATGCAGCCTGAGTTCCCTTACTCAGATCTAGGGCACGCAGTTGTATGGGTATTTCGACGCGATATACCTACATTAACCCTCGCCCACGCTACGAAGACCGATTACAGGGCTTCATTAGCATAAAAATGCGTCTAAAAAAAGTCCGCCGAAGACCGAGTTTCTAGAACCGTTCTTTGACCCGATAAAACAGCGACGTTTTTTTTTCTTTTTCTTTTTTCTTCTTTTGTGTAGAAGGGCGAAAATTTCTGAGCATAAGATAATAGTTATTGCAGAAATGCGTCAAGTGCCATTTCGCATGTAGATGGGGGATTCAAACGTGTCAAACAATCATGATTCTATGTGGACAGCGCAGACACTTGTACGAAGACTGTAGCGACATATCATGGATTGGCGAAGATCGCAGACATTAGTGCAGGACATGCATTCTGCACATAGCGCGTTCCGCATATTAACCGGAGCAATTTTCTGAACATCAGTTTTTTTTTTCTTTCCACTCTCCTGCGAGAGCGATGAGTTCGCAGTGAAAGATAATTACGCGTTCGATCTCGCGGAGTTGATTCCTGCGTGGTAAGCAGCTAAGCCTAAGGCTGTCTCTCTTTCTCTTCTCCATACGTCCTCCACCTCTTTGGTTTCTTTTATTTCCCCCCTTTAATGGTGTAATTATACAGCATCCGGGCAAACGGGGAAATCGAGGGCGATCTGAATTTCGAATGAATTTAAAAATAGTTTCGCATTTATTTTATTCATTTATTTTTTGATATTATTTTTAATTTTTTTTTTACTTTTTCAACCATCTTTCCTCTTCCATACTTCGTAAGTCAATTACATACCTTGGAGGTAAATCAGTAGTCACGGATTATTAATGACAGGGATTTCTGAGGTATGATGTTTACTCAAGAACTTATAGGTATACGCAGCTATACCTACCTACCTACGTTTAAAACACGTACCTAGTATTATAAAAAAAAAATATTACCCACTTCAAAGATTCGCGTAAAAACTATAAAAAGCCATCTTTTTCACATCCGAGTTTCTCATAGCGTATACAAAGCCATAAAATCCCCCGTGGAGCTCGACATACTGTTTGTATTCAATTCACAACCGAATGAAAATCTATAAAACTTGGAACGTTAATACATTCAGTCAATGAGTAGATACGAGCTAGCTTATATGGCTCTATCTGAACGTGCTTTTTAACCCGTACCTATTTACTACAGGTTTACAGGTTTATACCTACGCGTGTATGTACACAATTTTTCAATACATAAAGACAGAAAAGCGCCTCTACTGCATATAATAAAGTTCTCCGATAGACAAAACTGGCTCCGAAGACAAAAACAGACTCCATATTGCTACGTTTCGATTTCACTTTTTGTCGATAGATGCTAGTCCAGCTCGATACAAGCGTGCCGAAGCTATTAGACCGATCGCCCTAATCCGCCTTTTCCTTGCTCTTGAAAATAATTTAGAGACTTCGTTCCGATCGAACGACCATGCAGCTGGCACATCATTTTCCTTCTACAAGGTTCCGTAACCGAGATAAAATATGTTGGGTATACCCATACACAGGAAAATATGGTCTTTATGCGAAGTCTGACGTTGGACCAATATTTGACTAAAAAATGTTCAGTGAGTCGTGTAATCGGTTTCCTTTACGAGAGAAATTTTTTTTCTTCATTCTCTTTGATGTTCAGAAAGGCGTCAACTCTACGATCAAATCCTGCAGCAGTCTCGATTTTACCCCTTCGTCAATAGGTATCTTATAGAAAAACTGAATAGCGAAGAACAAACTAGCGGTTTGTGTCGCGTCACAGGTGGTTCTGTAGTTTTCTTTGCTTTCGAATCTTCGTTTTTTATCTTCACTTTCGTGAGATATATACCCCTCAGAGAATACGGATACTATAAGGAAAGGTTCGAGGATACAACAGTTCAGGGCTGCAGCTGGTTTCAGAAAGATGAAGGCAAGACTATCATTAAGGAGGGACAGAGATGAGATTTAAAACCATAAACCGAAGAGACTTCTCAATCGCGTGAAGCCATATAGGCCAGTGAATTGTGACCCTCGGATGCTGTATAGATAGCAACAAAAATCTTATTAAGATTTCAGTCGGTCCAAGCTAACAAGGGGCATTTACAAACCTCTATCTCTCATACGTTTTTTATTCGATAGTGTTAATTTGCCGCTACTGAACCGCTGATCGTACCAAGCGTCACCTCGCGTGTTTTCGATACTAATTGTAAAGAGTTTATTCAATCAACCGGAGTTAAAGTAATTAGCAAATGGCTGCACATATATACTGATCCTCTCTGCACAACCGATAATTAATTATGATCATGTGAATCGAAACGATGAGTGCGGAGTGCGTGAAATGAGATATTTTATGAGATGGGGGAAACCTTGGTTAAGGGCTTGGTTAAGAGCGAACAACGTTCACGTAAGCCAATTACCATCTCACTCCAATGGTCAAGAAAATGTTGTTTTTTTTTTTTCAATCTTCCTTGCATTGCTGGCTTTTTATTTTTATGAACTAGTTTCGTTCAGCTTGAAGCTGCTGTAAAGTCCTCATCGCCATGATATTAATAATTGGATTTTTTTTTTTCAGGTGTATCTGAACTCCGAAGTGAGAATACACGCTATTCTACACATCACGACGAGTTCTATCGTACAACGTTATATACACGGCTTGTTTTGCAAGTAGCTAACGTTGCAGGAGGATTGATAACATTAATTTCAAACTCACCATCGGCGATGGCAGATGATCAGTCAACCATACGCTATATACTTGTCAATATGCTAATTCTTATTATAGGCATCGTGCACCAAGAAAATTAAACGTATATTTAATTTACACCGATCAACAGCTGACTAGTCGCCCAAGGGCGTGGTGAGGTGTCTATTAGTTCTTGAACCCATATAGGGGAACGTGGGGCACAACTGGCCTCACCAAAACTGCTGTAAATTTTTGAAAATTGAATCACTCAACTATCTAAACTTCGTCTTCACTCGATCGCAATTCTTTTATACTTTATAGATATAAGGTATATCGATGACGTTAGAAAAAAAATAGAAAAGTGCTTCTGCGTCTATCAAATAATTATCGAATAATGTGAAAAGTGGATGCATGTGGACTTTCCAGCAATTAGAGCTTCAATATGTAGAGCTATCTGGCTAATTGTGAGCCCCTGTCAGAAGAGCGAAGACATACTCTTAAATTTGCTCACTCACTTCTTGCTTCGTACGCATTTGCACCGACGAACCATACCACTGATAATTATTAAAACAAGAAAAACGGAGCATAATGGTTGGAGGCAAGGGCTAAATCATGCCGATGCAGGTTGTAAAAGCGTTGGGTCGTAATTATACACATTGTCCGAACGGTGTACAGGTATTGATTGTAACCAAAATATAATTTATAACTAGTCGACCTGTTTCGGAGATACGCTAACCATCGATTTTCAACAATCTATAAGGTACGAAAATATCATTCTGTATTATACCGCTTAAAAAATAAAATAAGAAATAAAAACTCCCTCAAATTGACCGAATTTGATTTGTGATTTGATTTAGGGCGGCTAAACGGTTTCCTCCGATCTTCATAACGTGCAGGTCGCAAAATTTCCAATCAACATCATCGATATTGCTGAAGATATATAATATATGTGTGGCGTCGTTTCCCCGCGAATATTTATAGGTCGTACACGGAATATAACTTCTACGTTATATCGCGCCGCCGCATGTACCCACTCGGGGCTCGTAAATGTACACATGAAATGTGTAGATATTCTATTCCCTGCAGTCGCACGATATATTAGACGATAGATTTTTTTCACAATGACGAGATTCTAAGTGGAGAAGGATGTATCGTATAAATGTTGAACATGATGAAGTTTCTCAAAGTTGTATAGAAGATTAGAAATCGGTGTTGGCGAAGCAAGTGCCAAGATAAATCAACTATTCCTCAAGCTTCTGCGTAAGAAATAATTTCTATCATGCGCCATTATTCTGATGGATAGTTTTTACCCCAATATAGCTCTCAATGCCGGAAGGCATAATGTACATGGATACAAATCCATTGCTGTTGAAATCGGGTAAAAATTTTCATAAAAGAAAATGTTCTATCGTTTCTATCAACACATTTGAACAATGATGAAGGCTCTATTCGCCATCATTCAAAATTTCACGGTGATTGAATACAGATTTTTTTTTACATTCAACAGCCATAGTTCAAAATACAATGCAATTCTATAGAGGGACACGACTTTTCATCGAGACTTCCAGGTGAAATGTTCGATTCTTTTGGGACACGCGACTATATAACGGTTCCAAATATACGTGACGGAATAATCCTTACAAAATTTCTACCAATTTTTATATTTACAACGTATTATGCTAACCCAAGCAATATGGATCGAACCAAACCACCGTGTGGTACCTCACGTAGAGAGCAAGTAAAACTTGGTATTCGCGATCGTTCGCCATTTCTTATCTAATGAGTCGAAGCGGTAACTGCGCATAGTCGTAATTCATTTCCCGTCGTTAAGACGCCAGGATAGAATTAGCTCGAAGAGACTAAAGATAACCCGTTCTTACTCCCCATAGCTATTGGACATCGTTTCTGATATGATAATAAAAGCTGCCAGCGCATCTTCGAGTCTCCATCTCCTCCGGTTCGATTAATTATATCAGTAATTTGAACTTCCCTGCAGTTTCCACTGTCGATCTCAAAATGAGACAGTTTTCTTTCCCTCCTATGGCCAACCCGAACGGCGATAGCAACCTTTGTAAAATAAGCTGAGGATTAAATCTCGACTCTGTACTTCGCCGCACGCTCGGTCACAGTACTTTGCTCTCGATATGGAAGTCCAGATGACTATCTGTACCAATTTACTAGACAGTTGCAGGTATACTGGGATCGTGTGAAGCAAATAATCCCGCTGAGCGGAGGGGCTCATGTACATACATATATCTACGTACGTCTATGTAGATATAAATGTAGTCGTCTTGGAATAAGATCCTATTCACTGCCAGCAAGAGAGCGAGATGTGTGATGATTGAACTTTGCTGTTCATGTTTCAAACCTAAATAGAACTACTTTTTTAGCCAACTCGAATGTCTCTCCTGCACAACTACCCAAGATGGCGGTGAACTGCTGCCCGTGCGAAACGAGCTTTAAGAATTCATTTGCAGAAGGGAGTGATCGTTGTAAACCACATCGTTATGGGTGAATTATATATTCCGTATAGCTTCGTGCGGCTTGCCTCATTTTCACGGCTCCCATATCCCATTGCATTGATATTAAACTCCCCGGAAGGAGTTGGATGTAGTTGGATGTATACCTACTTTATATATGTGAAGATGTTATTCCCTAAGAGCTAAGTAGGTATATTATTATGGAATGTTATACTTTTAAAGTAATCTGTGTATTTGAATACAACCGAACTTGAAGCACGAGACTTATAGAAATGATGATACACGCTTGACTGTTCAGCAGCAGCAGCAAGTATCGGTAAAACTTTTCTGCTTTTATTTCGACTGTGCCATGTTCGTGCAGCGAGCAATTGGTTTTGTTCGGAAGATTGAGGCATCAGAGAGCGTTAATTGGTCCTGAAGATACCAGTTCGTCAGACTTCAGACGGTTCCGCAAATTGCAATTACGCGATTATAAAAGTATGTGTATCAAAATGTTCTGTAATTGCAGCTCGTTCATTTCACCGTGAACCTCATTCTCCCTCAGGATGATAATGAAAAAAAATTTTATCCACAAAAGAGAGCGACTTACTCGAAGGCCTATATCTTCTTTACAGTTCAACGAACAAGCGGTAATAAAAATTGTCAAAAGGGTCGCGACTCGAGGTTCATTTACCGTATGGCGGCTCCAGGCTCTTAAAGCGTTACGAATTCTAATATCAGGAAGTTGTACCTGCAGCCACAGTGAAATGCCGACGTAATGCTCGGTCATGGAAAATGCACGTTGCGTTGTTTGCCACACGTACGTCTACCTATGCGTTCGGGGGGATCTTTTAGGGAGGTAGGTAGGTGCTGAAGTTATGGTGCAGTATGAATGTATATGACCACCATTTATGTATTACTTGTACAGCACAGTGAGCGTATATACTATACATGCTAGGCATTGAAGATCTTGCGGTACTGACAACGCCCACCATTCACATACTTTCTACGAACAATCAACAACAATCAAGAAATACATGTTCTACGATAACATTATATATGAGGAGGTCCAGAGAATTGGACATCGCGGTTATACTCGACGCGAACAGGTTTTCTAATCCCAGATATACCATAAAGAGCCGGGAGTTTATTCCCCCTTTCGAAAACTCACTGCGGGCATATATAGGCGTCCGAGCGAAGATATTAGACGTATGTGAGAATCTCGCGTCTCGTGAATCTCACTTTACGCACTTTGATATAGAAATTTGAAATTCATAGGAAAAAAATTCTTGAATCATAGTTCAGGTACCTAAGAAACTTTTGGAATTGAGGATTGCTACATCATATTACCAACACCACCCCCAAAGATTTCATAAAAATGATCAATAACATTCCAAGGAGTGTCGCTTCGCATGGTGAACGATAGATATCGACGGGATGTTCTGGATGTGAGTCGAATAAGTATGTGGCGTCAAAGCTATACCCTACCTACCTACCTACCTACCTACCTGCGTGCGAGAAACAACAGCGCATTTGGACACGCTCCGATACCTACAAACGTATCTTTATAGGCGGTGTTACATAGCATTAACTCGCTCCCATGTAATCTCTTACTGTGAATTGATTTGTCTCTCTTATACACGGAAGGATGTTCTTTGAATTTTTGAATAATCTTTACCTCCCTAACCGGGGATATAATATTCCCGATACTTATAATGTTTCCGTTATACCGCTGCAGGCACGCTGCAGCGATACATTTATTGTCTCATTTTTATAGAAATCTTATTTCCTGTTACATTTGGGCGTCAACATTCGGCGTCATTCGTCACGCCTGTGTTGCGTAGATCCGCTTGGATAAGGATCTCACATATACCTATGTACATGAACTCGCGGTTTGATGCCTAATCTCATAAGATCGACGCTCGAGATCGAGCTAGAGCTCATTGAATGATGATAATTTTCGTAATTAAAACTATTTTCGTGGTTTTTATCCCACTCATTTTTATCGTAGAATTAACCATAGTGTAATCGAGTGTACTTGCGCATATGGCTCGAACAAGAGCTACTGTATCTTGCCAATTAGGCACTACGTCCGTTTTTTGAAGCTTTCAAATTCTCCATGTGGTATTCTTGCCAGGCTTTCTTCTCAGTATAAATGAATGGGGATACGTTCTTACCTGTCCTACATTCCACACTTGATCAGGATACACGTAAATTAATCCAGAGCACTAAGATCAGCTGTAGAATATGTGAAAAACAGAATAAGATAAAGAAGAAAGAAAAACAGGAGAGAACAACAATCGTCGATAAACTAACACTGCACTTTCAGGACAACCACTGCACAGTATAAAACTCGAGGTATGTATCAAATGAGAAGCATTGAAATCTCCAGCCCTCGCTTCGAACGCAAGCGCGTGTTACGCACTGGGATGTGGGGCTACTTTTAAACCAGCATTGACATCACTTCACACGAAACTTATGCATTCAACACACTAAAGTTTGATTCCACTGCGTGTATCCAGGAATAATTTATGTTTTTTTGTTTTGCTTTTTAATGCAAAACAAAATCTCGGGAGAATATACCACTGCAGATGTTAGGATTAGGGTAAATTTTGATCATAGAATTTCTGGTGTAAATGCGATTAATCTAAATGTATTATGTATAACGGGGGCAGGTAGCTACGTAATTAATGATAATTATTTAAACATGAATCGAAACACTTTGCGTTGACGATCTGCTTCCCCGCAGACATCGGCCGCACGTATCTTTGATATTTTGGTAGAAAAAAAGAATGACCAAAAAAAGGGGCAAATCGTGAATACAAACACGCGAATAGGTGGAACCGTTGTTCCACCAACTGGCAGATGGTAACCGTATAGAAAGGACGGTTGGGCAGGGACTGATCCATAGATCGTGGTAAGGATCGACAGATCCCTCCACGTACGAACGAAGCGAAGGAGGAGTCCTGAAGAGTACGGATCCCCACTACACCTGTTTCTCTTCCCCCGCTCTTTTCCTTTTGTCTGCCAGTTCCACACTTCCCGTATTTATTTCACCTTCTATATATATATATATATATGTATCTCGCTACCACATATGTATATGTGCGTTGTTAAACTTGGGTATAAGTTAGCTACTTTTCGACTCGGAGCTGTTTAACGCAAAAAAATAACTGCGTGGCTCAACGTCTTCGAGGAGAGAAAAAAGAACATCATATAGCTGTACGTACGCCTGCAGAGACAGAGCAAGGCGTAGGTATGCTTTTTACCACTTTTTACTTTACTCATTGCTCGATTGATGCAATTATCCAAATCGTTAGGATTCAAGTCACATATAAGGTGATTGTAAAGTTGATTGGAAAATACTTACTCCTGCGAGCTGCAGTATGTGTAATGAATAAATCTATCCCTATTACCTATAGCAAACACATATCTATCGGTCAGCGATATGGACAATAATTTTTTAGTCAATAGGCGTTATTCTTTGTCTAAATACAGTCCGCTCCGATAATAGGGCCACTATCAATAGGGCCGCATCCCCAGGTTCTCGCTCGAGCTCAACCCCCACTACTGACTGACCTCGGATTTCATATTCGTCTCTGTCAATAGGGCCGAACGTTCGCTCAATGGAATAGCATATAATTTCACGGCGGCCCTATTACCGGAGTGCAAAGTGAATTTCGACGACGTAAACGCGCATCAGTAGTGGGGGTACCCGAGTTCCAGGTAAAATACTCCCCTAACCGCCCGTAGCCGGCCCTATTATCAGAGCGGACTGTAGCTTCATTCTGCATAATTAACTTCAACGATTTCAAGTTTCGGTCATTTTTCACTACTCTATGTATTGGCGAATGAATTGTTAATATTATCATATTAGCATTTTGCATACTGATTATATTCATAATTTTTTAGTCAAATATTTCATCCTATGTATTCGAATTCTCATAAACGAGGTATTGCTAATAAACTACATAATATTAAATCATCATTCTTAATGGCTCCCCGAGTGTAATTATAGTAAGACAATAAATTTGATCGAACGCATTCACCTTTCTGTAAACAGAAAGAAAAAAAAAAAAAAGAAATGGGATCGCGATTTATTTTCCACGGAATACATGTATAATACTCGTCTTGATCATGATAATCAATTAGGTCAATAAGTTAATAGAGGTAAAAATGCATCGAATAATATAACAATATCCTGCTAAGTGCAGATTCCGAGGACTTTGAACTCGTTAGATTAAAACAAGATACTATTGAATATACAATAATGATAGTTAATTCAATTACCATAATGCTGACGTAGATATCGTTCTTCTGTGTTACAGATCCTACCCAACTCGTGACAAGCATCTTCGAAAGACGATTAGATTATATCCATTTGTAGATTGTTATTCACTGTTATTTATCTATTTCACTAACCTATCAGAAAGAAAAATTATACTCAATATAACTTTATTTCAGAAAGAAAAAATTATCTGTATATCTCTGAAACCTGATGCAGCGCATTTAGTTTTACGGGAATAACAAATACTCGAGCTAACTACCACTTCGGGTATAAACTATTTCCCGCAAGCACAGCGGTGGCTTTTTTCGAACTAACGCTCACATATTCGGCTTAGTTTCACAAGATTATCACCACCTGTCACTGATATTGTGAATACACTAATCGCGAGTTATATTATTAAGTCAAACAACAAACTTATGGAACAATTGATCACTGACACTTGGCTTGGTTGATTCTAACCACTTGAAGTTCCTCCGGATTTTGAACAGTAAACACGCGCAACATTCGATAACGTTCGAGACAGCTATAATTGGTCATTGCCAACTTCACGCATGGCTGGTTCAGAATTGGCGGTGAATTCAAAACACAAATCAACCAAGTCACAGTAAATTTGAAACTCTTGATTGTTGAAACGCTTTATCATTGATTTATTGTCAAAATTACACGATCTTATGACATTTTGAGATTCTTATAAGTCAATTTCAGCTTTCGCAGGACTTTCAGGCTCTTCAAACAAAACAGCTTCTAATCACTGCTTTGCTGTCTGATCAATTTGTTCAGAGATGAAGAAATCGATAGTGTTAACAGATTATACCTACCTACATAATACGCCTGTAAAATAAAAATAAACACGTATTTTCGTCAGAGAAATGTTTATTAGATGGTTAAATTACAAAATACTATACCTATCCTCCTCCCCCTCCAGTAGCACAAGAAAAATTTATGTCAAACTATGAATATTTTGTAAGTCGATATCATTGTTAACTTAAATGACTAAAATATGTTTCAAATTTTTCTTTAATTTTTGTATTTTTGTATTTTTTTTTTGGTAGTTTTGATTTTCAGAGTCCATAATTTATATGCATAGACTTTTCTTTTTATTTTATTTTTTAGTAACATCGTCACACAGACAACCAATAATAATCGAATTTTATTTTGTTCAATGTATATATCATTTGCACCCTATAACTTGTATGTAGTACACGTTCAAAGTGAATAGAAAATTATATTAATTTCGGCATTGAAGTAAGTAAATAAGTAAGTAAGTAAGTAGTAAGTAATGATTTAAAATAATGTATCTTAGGTAATAATAATGATATAGTCAAATCTATGGTTTTCTATAGACATTATTACGTACGTATACAATAAGATCTGAATTTAGTTTAAATGTTTGGAAGAATAATTTTTAAAATGATAAATGAACAAAATAAAGAAAGAGAAAAGAAATATTTAGAGTGAGATTAAAAAATGTCCAGTCGATTTGAAGCAGCATTTATTTTGGATAAAACAATGATGAGTAAAATACAGTATCACTTCAAATCTTCTGACTTTCCAACAGTTTTAAGATTTTTTATTTTCTTTTTTTCTCTTTTGTTTTACTTTTTTTTCTTCTTTTTTATTTTTTATTTTGCTTTTCTTTCTTCCTCTTCTTACTATTCTTCTTTTTCTTCATTCGTTAATTATATAAATGTATTCGTGGGTGTATGTCAGCGTGTATTACATGGTGTGTTAAGGTTGAGCGTGCTCACAACTCAACTGTTCAAACTGCTTCCTGTTGTCAAGCACCTAGAACAAATGAACAAAAAATGTATATTTATCAAGTCATTGGTAGTTTTGAATGAAATTTCAGTCAAATTTAGTCGCAAGTATCATTAATATTTGTATCAATGTACACAAGCAAAGGCTGCAATATCATACGGTGCAATAAGACAAGTTCTAAGCTTATCAATACTACAGGAAATTCTCAGGCATAGTTTTAAGAATATTTAATGGTCACAATAAAGGTGCATAATGATCTGATTGATTGAAACATTTCAATGGAAATATTCATCTGCTCTTGTGAGAAATAACACGAAAGTGAAACAGAGTTAAAATCATACATGGCCAAATCAAATAAAGAAACATAATTCATATTTGATATAATTACATGATTCCTGATTTCAAATAAATGGAAGAATATGAAGAGAGATTTTAGGATACTTTCTTGTTTGAAATTAGATAAACTTCACGAATTCTATAACGATAAATGTATTTTCTTATCCAAGCTCGATATTGGCTGATACTTTTATCCAGAAGATAAATATATGTAGACTTGTAGTAGTAGTATGTGATAAAGAAGTGAGCATAACAGGCAGCTTTGATCTTTACGGAAATGAAATGGAAAAAATTGCAGTCGACATAATTACTTGCATCATAGACGGAATAAGGGCAATAATAGAAAAACATAGTTTGAATAAACTGGGAAACACATAAAAAAGGGTATTCAACAGATCCAGTTGTTCGATAGAACCGGAAGAAAAGTCAATTCTCTCAAACCATAAGGGAATAACAAGCAAAATAATTGTTCGATTTTGAGTTCTGTCTTATTCCAAACATCGATTTACTGTAATGCAGTAAAATGTAGGTCATACAAGTTTATAGAATTGTGTGGAAAATGAAAAATATACTATTTTTCTCTCAAAACTGTCTTTTCTGCCTCTTTCTTTCATCCTTCATCGAATCTTTTTTCCACGCTTATGGAACCAGCACACTAGTATCTCAAAAATGAAGTAAAATATTTCCTTATTTCCTCCGTTGCCAAAATCAGTTCATCGATTGAATACAATCAACTCACGATATTTAAGCTTCAGGTTTTGCTAATGGTGCATCTTTCTTTTCCTCAGCAACAGGGGCAGCAGGGGCAGCGGCAGCTGCAGCTACGACTGGGGCTGGGGCTGGTGTTGCAGCGACTGCGGCGGCGGTGGCGGGAGTATCTTTCTTCTCTTCAATTTTCTCAACTGGTTTCTCAGTCACTTTTTCAATTGGTTTTTCCGCTGGTTTTTCTGCTGGTTTCTCCACTGGCTTTTCCTCTGATTCTTTCTTTGGCGCAACCTTTTGAATAAAAACAAATAAAAACAAATAAAAACAAATAAAAAAATATGATAGATATGATGAAATAAATATAATTAGAATTTTCTTCATCCCAAACTCGTAACATAATATAAAGTGATAAATTTTTTTCTTCACCTGTTCTATTCCTACCTCCTCTTTGCTGGCTTCGTCAAAATTTTCAACCAAGTCAGGAACTTCGTCGTCTTCTTCCAAAGCAGCTTTTCCTACAGCGCTTCCAGCCACGGAGCTAGCCAACCGTTTTAATTGAGTTAAACCTTCGGGTCCAAGCTGACTCAATATTCCAGGTAACATTTCAGTGATCTGTTTGTTTTCTCCATGACCAGTTATGGCGAAAGTATTCGCCGAGAGACTCGCTTGAGCCTTAGGATTATTGAAATGAATAACGGTTCCGTCATCCTTGATCATATTCACTTCTTCGATTCCTGGAATCGTGTTCACAGACAACTTTTTCAGAGAGCTCTGTAGCTTTTTGTCATCGGTAGCTGCGGTCGCGTGGACGACCTGAAATATTCAGAGAAAAGAAAAAAAAACATTATATAGGAATTGGATTCATTTTTCTTCATTTCGTCATCGTTGAACACATCGTGTTAACGAAATCGCAAAATTCCGGCCTTAGAAGAAAATACATAATATAAACGTTGGCGAATTATTATCTGCCTTGAAAATTGCTGTGAAAGTAGTAAAGTGCGAAGTGTGAATCAAGGCCTTTTTTATCATACCAAAAATGTTTTCAAGTATTTCTGATTACGAAAATCGCGACAAAGCTAGGAAGGCGAATAATGGAGAAAAAAAAACTAAAAAAAAGGAAAAAAAAACCGATTGGTTTATGGTAAAATAATACATACAACAATATTTCTTTGTGATTCATTGAATCTAGGATTGCTTTTGTTCGTAGTAAACGTTGATTGATAATAATTGTTGCATATATCGAATTGTCAGTTTATGAATCTAGTATTATTTATTTGTCGGATTATAATGAGTCGAATATGATTTTTTTTTTACCTTCTTCTTACGACGGGGTGTACCCTTGCCTCCAATTCGTACTTGGGCTTGTAGCTTCTTCAACTTTTCGGGATTCATGTTAACTTCCCTTACGAGTTATCGCACTATGCTTGATAACCTGACACGGTCACAGGCGGTATTGCGTATTTAAAAAACGCCAAATTTCAGGCGAATAAAATTCTCTCGGAACGGCCGGCAACTAAACACGTGCTCGCTGTTGGCCAAAAGGGTCGAGAAAATGGAAGTCTGAGAGTATCTCTCCTTCCCAAGCAACAGCTTCCGTTCATGCACACGATTTCCGGTCAAAATTTTAACAACAATTATCAATTTAGATATTTTCCATCAATATCGCATCTCCGAAACGACTATAAACGGCATTTAATTCATGTCAAAGTTATTAAAAATCTACACATATGATATGACAATTCTCTTATCGATCTATCATCTATAGAACAAGCTTTAGCTTGGACTGTTTGATGAGACTCGATTATCAAATTCGGATCTAAAAATATACAACAAGAAATTTTTACATGAATAAAAATAATGATTCTAGTTGGACAAAAATTTTTACACACAGATACTGATGTTGATTTACATTCATTACTTTATTCAATTCATGAATGATAATGGATGTACTTTTGATCCATACTTGCCCGCCGCTAGGTAGCGAATAAGAATAATTATTGGTCTCTTATAAAAAAAAAAAAGAATAATTTTATTCAACAAGACACACATGCATTAGGTTTAGAATATAATCGATTACTATAATGTAGCGAGGCTATTAATCAAAGACGTTCTTTCCCGAACGATCATTTCTTTTTCTATTTAATAACAATTTCAATTTTCTATTTGATATAATAATGATAATAGTAATATAATAATAATTTCCCATCAATGGGAAACAGCCAAATAATTTCTACCGACGAAAATGTCTAGCTGAACATTCGTATCGATGAAGGGAAATTGAAAAATTGAAAAAACCGATGAAATGAAGATTTCTTTTTTTTCTTTTCAGGAAAATAAAAATTAATAGCAAGCAAGGGGGGGGGGTGTTGATTAAGGATGGATAAAATAAATCCCATTTTTAGTACATAAAAATTGTACAGATTCATTTCTTTACTATTTACATCATAAATACTACAAACTATGCCGACCTTTAGATAATTATGAAATTTGAAAGATAAGCTAAAGATTCAAGCCCGAGAATTTATCGAAAATTATTAGATATCATAGTACTAACGCAGACTGTGAAAATATTGAGCTAGTCAGAAAAATAGTGAAAATAGCATCAACTCAATTTTGGGATGATTGACCGTTTTTGTTAGCCTCAGTAAATATTATTCCGTATTTTATACAACGTATACTTATAAGAGCTAAAGTTACAATAATTAGCACATGACTTTATTACTTAAATATTACGACCAAATCCAATAGGAAATAGTTGATAGTAGATCTTTTGAAGAACTCACGTAATTTTTATATATAAGGACAAAAAAGTCTAGAATTTGTTAAATGGAAAACCAAAATTAACAAAAATAATAAAGAAAAAAAGAATTATTCGCACGAATTGATAATGACGCAATAGACACGATTAACTAATAATTACAATTGGTAAATAGAGAGCTGTAGCTACGCAATCATCTGTATTTTCAATTCGCAAGTAGCAAGATTCTAATCTTAGTAATTGCTTAATTAATTAACGATATATCAAGTTTGCAATGAAATCTGTTTTCTATTATGCACGCCGACTAATATTAGCTCTGTTATTCTGTATCGTTATGTCTTCGAATTTCCATAATAAATATAGAAAATAGGTATAACAGAATTTTCAATAGTTTTTCAACATAGCAACTTTTCTTCTGCGTTGAGTTAGCTCGTTTTTAACGTGGCCATACTCGAACCGGATTCTAAGTTCTCCTATTTTTGATATGGGCAATATATCCGGTATCCATTCAATCAAGAATGGTGTTGGTTCAATTTGATTTGGAGAAGTGTTGCCTGGAATGAGAGACATAGAATTGTTATAGATTGATCAAATGTTATAACTTTTAAATAGGTACTTAGATAATCCATAACGAATGTGAAAGAGAAATTCTTACCGACTTTTAGATAAGTTTTAAGCTCCAGTGGTTTAATCAACGGTCTATTACCAGTCTTTTTAAACTTATCCATCTCCGTTTCTTCACGTTTATACAATTCATAAGTCCCATCAGAATTTTGTACAAAACTTCTGGTTATTTCTAAGGGCATTATTGTTGTTTCAAAAATGCTCTTAACGTGAAGTATGTTCGTTATATGCCAGGTATATTTAGTAAACGTGCCCAAAGGCACGCCGTCTTTTCTGACAAAAGCTGTTGTTGAATTTGGTAATCTTTTTTTCTTTCCACCGCACGATATCCTCTCTCTAAGACAATCGAAGAATATTTGTGGTACATGAAACACCAAAGGGTCTGGCTTTCCATCAAACTGAAAATGCATGGTTTGATTTATCCGTTCTGTTATCGAAGCAAGCCACTTGATAAACGACAAGCTGGTATTACTCTCGTCTAAATTCTCGCAAGAATTTTGATACTTTTTTATAATCGTAGGCTTAGCTCTTGCTTTCCTTGGTTCTATAGAATTCAAATTATTCAAACTGGTTGAACACAGGTTCGGCAATCTTTCATCTCTTTTTCTCTTCCCACTCGTTTGCAACATATCAATATTATCAGCAGTCAAGGTGTCTCCACATCCACACTGTATTA
Organism: Tenthredo livida; assembly: GCA_963992785.1. Classification (NCBI taxonomy): domain Eukaryota; kingdom Metazoa; phylum Arthropoda; class Insecta; order Hymenoptera; family Tenthredinidae; genus Tenthredo; species Tenthredo livida. The sequence continues at coordinate 15,593,358 of OZ023066.1, read as the reverse complement.
CTGTATTGCCATCAATTATTTGAACGGTATTATCATCTATAATCGTACTGCCGTTAAGGAGTTTAACAGTATCCGCATCCAGCACAGTATTAGCATCTAGTATTTTTACTGTACCACCGTCAAGAATCTTTACATTGTTATTATCCAACAAATACTGGCTCTCATTTATAACATTATATTTTGAATCAATCAGAGATTGATTGTCGAGAATTTTTACTGTCTCTCCATCAAGCACAGTATTTTGATCTATCACTTCCAAATTGTGTACCTAAATCAAATAATTCATAATCAACACATATCATTTATCTATACTTGATAATTTTCTACAAAAACTTGATTCTCCAAAGCTAGAAGCACTGCATACCTGAGAGATGATGTTGGCGTCATCTAATAACGTGTGATCACATTCGACTTCGATGTTTTCGACAATGTTGTGCGGCAGAATTGCTGCATCTAAATCCATTGTATCATCACGGAATATCAAAAGCTGTGTATCAGTTTCGTCCACTGTTAAGCTCTCCAGATCTGTAAACAAATGGATAAAATTTTTAAATTGGGTAAAAGGTATTGAATCAAATCTTGGAAATCTGGCGATGCTTTATGAGAAGTAAACTTGTTTATGAATTGATTATCGCATGATAAAATCTTATTGTTTACCCATTCCAACGATTTTATCAGCCTCATTAATTTGGAACTCAGTAGTTATGGATTTTTGTATATTGAGATCAGCCTGATCCAAATTGACGTAGTACTCAAACTCTTCAGTTAGTTTTGGATCGCTAGCGAATGCACATATGCATGCGTAGAAATGCACGCATCGTTTTATCTGAGATTGCGACAAGGTTTCTGTTTTTTCCCCAAACTTGGTGGTTCCCTGTGTGAAAATACCGATGATTTCATAAGAAGATAAACAAACAGCAAACAAAAATGAAGAACTTTCAATTCCGCATCGTACAACTATTAATTATTACCTTTCGTAAAAACATAATTACGTACTTTGAATGCTGTACAACTGCACAAACATCGGTGTTCGACTCTGTCCTTTGATTTAGTAACAAAAAATGAAAAATGCAAATATCCTAACGGGTGCTTTGGCGAAGCTTTGCACTTTACTGCCATTATATTTTTCGATACTCGTTGTACCAACGGCCCTGAAGTTTCTGTAGCCAGTAGCCATATTTCTTGTTTTATTTCATTGTTCACATTCAAAGAAGACAGTATCGAGTTACGCAGAGTTAATGGTTGAGCTTCTGCATAACAGCGTAACGCTGCTTGTATGTGTTGACAAGTTGAGATGGACAATTCCGACGAATCCTTTTCCTAAAAATAATCGATACCTTTGTTAGAAGGGACCCAATAGCATATTGTAACAATTTATGAAAAAAATAATCAATAAATTTCATAAAATTGAACATTGTTTGCCATCGAACTTACATGACACTTTAAAACACTTGCGTTAAAGCTTCTTTCGCAAGTGTCCACGAAACATAAAGCTGCAGTTTGTGTAATAAGGGCGGCATTTTCGTCGACGATAGTCGCATTTATTAATGGTAGTTGCACAAATCCCCGATAATCAGGGCCTTTATCTCTAACTCTTACGGAAAATACTTGAGCCGTTGATCCAGTGATAAGTTTACACGCTTCGGTTGATAATTTTCTCTTCTCTCCTGGCTCTTTGAAAACTGCGTCGCAGTATTTATTCTTACAACTGAGTCCGCGCGAACCATTATAAGTTCCGCATTTTGGGCATTTACGAACTCCTCTTAGCGTCGCTTTACCCAAGTCGGAAAGTAGCGTGTGCAAACGTTCCTCGTTAGACATAGTGCTGATGATTGTTGAAAAAAAAAGAAATAGTAATCATTAGTTACATCAAATAGAACAACATGACAATTTTTCTAACATCGATTTCGATAGTTACGGACGTTTAGTGAAAAAGAATAACAAAATTATACAAACACTGTGATAAACTGTGAGGTTAGAACGGAAAATTTGAAGACAACCAGTCAAAGCAGATTTAAAATAGTTTAATAAATAGCCAAACGTGTTGCAGGTAAGAACTAGACTCGATATTTGAACAAATAATAACATCTCGTTATACCTTTAGCCCAGATTGTTTTACTTTGACAGTAAAGCTAGTCTGACAGTTTATGAATACTTAACTATCAACTACTGCACTTACGAAGCTATAACGAGTCACGATAATATAACGAACTCCTATTAGCTCAGTTTTTCTGATTAAGATTAATGAATCCGTTTTATAATCCCTGGGATATATAGTGAAAGATTTGATCTTGTGGTAGGGTTTATTTTTGGTCGTTGGTAAATAATAAATAAATTTTACACCAAAGCAGCAGGCAGATAAGTGTTGTGTGTGTATGTGTATATATAGAACAGCCAGAGCCAGCCTATGCAAGCCAGTGTTTTATCCTGTTGGTCAGATTTAGCGCTGCTCTCGTCGATAAAAATCCAACGATAAAAAAGAGGTGATGGTTTACCAGCGCGAGTACTTGAGTGTTGAAACTAATTTACCAACGTAACATGAATTCGGAAGGAACATATAATTGTTGACATCGAAATAGGTACATAACTAGCGACAGGTGCTTACGTCGAAGATATAAAGATTTAGGTTATCTACTAAACTGAGATTTGATTATAGTATACATCGCATAAATCCGTGAGTCTGTGTTAACGTGAAAGTAAATTATATCTAATAAATAAACGTGAATAATATAAGATTAATAGGCGAGGCCTAGCAGTTGTTCGACCAGTTTAAGATGTCATCAAAAATGGAAATACTGTGGAAACAAGCGTTGAAAACATTCGCAGGTCGTAACAGCGTCGGTTATAGACTTTGTCAAAAGAATTTTGAAATGTTACGAAATTTAATGGACAAAGTAACAGCTGCTGACGTTAGACTCGACCAAGATGTTATCGAATTTGTTCAAATGCAATCCGCACCTATGTGCGTTGTCGACATATTCGAAAACCAAGATATCACCATCGCGATATTCATACTCAAACAAGGTGTCACAATGCCGATGCACGATCATCCAGGAATGCACGGACTCCTCAAGGTATGAAAATATCGTAAATACTCACTTGATTATCATTTATCAAAAAACAATAACAGTAATGACAATAATGATAAAAAACATCAAATTTTTTTTCTTTTCATTTTCCTCTAAATTCCTATAGTTTATTAATTAATTAACGTAAACAACGAAAAATAAACACAGGTCATTGCTGGCGCTGTAAAGATTGACAGCTTTACCATGGAAGTTAGCAAGGATGATATAATTGAACCCAACACTGGCTACACGGCTGTAAAACATCCAGTAAAATTGGTCAAAGACACAGATGACGCGTGTGTATTGACGCCTTGGGAAAGAAACCTACACGAAATATCATGCGTCGAAGGTCCTGCTGCATTTTTAGATATATTAAGTCCGCCTTATGACGTCGATGAATATGGGAGCGGTACTCGTCCTTGTACGTTTTTTAAAGTAACCGGGAGCATAGGGACTACAGAATCTGATGATATGTTAGAAAAGGTTGAATTAGTTTCCGCGGGAAGTACACCAGACTTTTTTTCAAGAACTTTGAAATACTTGGGACCTCCGTTAAGGTGATTTCAATTTTTTCTATAATTGTTATTGAGGATCAAAAGCCAGTGTTTTCACATTATATTTATCCAAGGTCTAGATAGATGGGAAGTTTCATCAATTTTTCACATTTTTTTAATGACTTGTATTTATTTTATTAAAAAATTTCATCCCTAGAACGGTTGCTGAATGGCTGAAATATAGGAAATATATCATCACCATTGATTTATTCATTTAAATCAATTAATAATTTTGCTCACTCTTAAGTTCAGTATTAAGCCACAGATTTAGATACGTAATCTACCTATAGCCATGATTGAAATTTGTTTCTTTGTTGATCTCAATGGAATTGTTCAAGTTTTGAGAGAAGATTGTCTTGTAACTTTATCATTAAGGCACACCACACGCATAGAGTTCAATTAAGTAGAAGTAGTTTGTTAGTTTTTGAAAAAAAAAAAAAGGCAGACTTACAGGTGAAATAGGTAAAACTCTATTTACTAGAGACTATAAGTACGAAAATCTCTGTATTTCTACAGAGACTTATACTTGTAAAATTCATGATAGGATATTGCTGCTTTAGGTAGAATAAGAAAGACTTGTTTTCATTGAATAAACAGTATGGATGAATTCTGAAAGTATATATATTGGTGAAAAACTTTTTTACCTTCTTTGTAACGATGAAACTATTGCTAAAAATCAAAGTCTAACTTTGAGAGGCATGGAGATAAAGATTGGATATTTGATAAAATGAGTTTGAATATGTTATTCGACTTTACACAAAGTGTAGAATGTTGTATTAATTGAAATTTTGGAAATACCAATCATAGGTAGTAGTCAGTTCAGATGGGTTGATATAACGGATTATATAGATCACACAAAGCTGAGCGATTCCCATGTCAACCCCTATTGCTTAGAGCAACTGTACTGCTTGCATATACATAATATTAACTAATTATTTCATTTTTATAAGTAAGTAGTATGAATTTTCACGTTATTTAATTAAGTTATTCGATAAGTTTAGTTGAATAAGTTAGAGAATGTAATATCTGTTGCTACGCAGCTTGATTCTTAGGTAAGTTCATTAATGTTGAAAAAAAAACTAAGTCGTTACTCTAGCCAAAGCAATAAAGGTGTGTGTGTTAATGGGTGGTTGCAATCAAAAGTACTTAAGGACCAATAAAATTAAGTTTAATATATAAATCAACGTACCTATAACAAGATAATAATGACTCTGTAAAAAAAATAAATGGTGTACTTAATTAGTCTACACTTAATAGTTTGTACAGTATTAGAAAATTGTTAATATTAATTTAATAAACATACATTAACGTAAATGATATAATATCTAGGCTCTCAATGAATTAGACCACAATATTTTTCATGCTCTGATAATTTTCAGAGTTGATAAATATATTCTTATTGATTGTAACTAGTTATCCTCTTTTTTTTTTTTCTTCAATCGTATATTATACGAGATTACAAGTAACTGTGAAAGAATGGTGGTAAATCGGATCAGGGATTATATTAAGTTATAATTAAAACTCATTCAGGTATATTCTGATGAAATATTTATTTTATTTCTTATCTACACGGTCACCAAATCAAGTGTTTAATAAAATAAAATCCGTTTACAAAATATATTTAATATGCCAAACCTTTCCCGAAACTTTGGATCCATGATCCTCAGTTTAAAACATGAAACAAAATTCCGTTCCACGAGATTGTGATTTCAAAATAATATCGTCATATATAATTGAGGTATTCAACCATTCCGGGTTTTTTTGATTTTATATCATAAACTTATGAAATTTTCTATACAGCATCATAATTACGATGTCTGATCCATGGAGTTAATTTCGGTCAACGTATTATCCCTAATATTCAGATTTCTAGCCCAGAATCAGGAGCGAGATAATTAGGTAATCTAGAATCTATACATATATCTAATGTAGTATACCTATGTAGTAAGTTAAATGTATACCCGAAATTCTTCATATTATGATCCAAAAACTCAAAGAGTACGCAAAAAGAAAAGAACAAAAAAGGAAGAGAAAATAAAAGAAAAAAAATTGAACCAAATATAATTTTTTAAGGGTTTTGTCTGCCACATGAAACTCGATTCTCTATTTACTTTAAATGATCTACCGTAAATAATATTTGTCTGTTGATCATATATATATATACAATTTTCATTCCTGATGAGTTATGATGAGATACGTTAAGTTCAATCAATTGTGTTGACAGTAACAATGGCATACTCTTTCACGAATATTTCATTCGGTAGACTCTAGTCTGCCTATCTTTGCAAGCTTATAGATAAAACTGCCTAAGCTTGAGTTTCAAATTTCGTTATTGAATATCAAACGGTTTCTTTATCGTCAAAGTCTAACTGATTATACTCTCGCCATTTTGATGTCTTCGATATAATGCTATGTTGTTGTCCGTATAATCCATAATTCGTCTCTGACATTGCCGGACATACTGTTGTTGTTTGTGGTAAATTTTAAACGCTCCTTTTATAGTTATAAACGCCATTCCACCCTGGAAAATCAAATTATAAATTAGACATACAATCATCAATTTTTTTCTGAGTTTTCACGATATTTCAAGTTCCCAGATTTTTAGAAATCTTGTCTAACTGCATAGCATCAATTCGTACCAGTAAAGTTCTTTGAAAATTCGAGTTGACACTTTCGAAAAATATTTTGCCACAAATACTAGCAATTGTAGGTAGCAGAAGTGCGCCACACAAGACCCTGGTTGCAGATACCGGATCACTCATTGGTGGAACTTCTGGCGACTGTGTTCTATCGTCTTCAATGTAGCTGAATATTAAGAGAAAAAGAAAAAAAAAAACAAGACCCATTAAATATTTCTATGATATTCAACTAATGTAGCGAAATACAGTTGAGCATTGAGAAGATGTTTTTTTCATTTACATTACAATCAATGTATACATAGATTAGGTATTTTGCAATTTACCTGCTGGGTAAGAAGTGCCTGAGTATTGGTACTTTGCAAGCATGTCTTCTCAGTAAGCTAAGAGCTTGATCTTCCCATCTAAGCATCTTACCAAGAACCAACATAATAGGAATAGTCGGTAAACCAACAAGCAAGACAAGGGGATCTGCCTGTTCCATCATAGTTAAACCATCTTTATGACCAACAACTTGCATCACAGTCACAGCTCCATATGTGACCGCAGTCCAATAGATCGAACCAACTACTATACCCGCTGCTATAAATGGGCAAACTCGAAAAATGACGCTGTCCATTGTGTCCAAAATTACTACCAACGGACCTGTAAGAGAATTCAAACATTAGCAGGTGGTATAAGTAGTTTAGCTGTTTTTAGTATGAGTCAAGAACATACAGAGACTCATAGAGTCTGGTATATTCAATAGCTAGTGTTTATGGAATAATTTTTTTCGTCGTATTTTCAACTAGTCTCATTACCCATGTCCGGATATATGATAATATACTCCGTGTTGCATTGTGGGCATGAAACATCCTCGCCAGCTCTTCCTTTTTGCTTTACATCAACCCAGCGTTGTATACAGCCTTGGTGAACCCACTTAGTTGTACCTCTGCAGTGACACGGTTTTACCCATGAAGCTGTGGCGTCATCTTCATCGGTTGCAAAGCAAACCCAACAATACTTTGTACTGAAATCAAATATCCTTATTAGAAATCAGTATTTCAGACGAGACTTATTTATTTCTTAATCAAATATCTTTAGATTCATAGCTTTAAGATAAAACAAAAATTACGTATGATTGTAACGTCATTAAATATAATCTGAAGTAAACAGTAGAAATGGTTTTCAAAATCGTGTCTTACTCGTCGTCCAAACTTAACGTTGGTGCACTTTCTGTAGTTTGATTTGGGGAGGATGATCCATCAGCAACATCCACCGAAAGTTCAGTATCAGTTATATTCGAAAGTGTATTTCGAGATGTGTCCTCTTCCGGGGATGTTGCTCCCGTTTGGGTGTCTGAAATTTCTGTTTAATCATCAATAAAATATATTATTCATTGTTTTCTAGTTGTTTTCAGATATTTTATAGACGATAGTTTACTTTCATTAAAAATCTGTTAACTAACCAGAATTTAAATTATTTCCAAGTCTTCTCAATGTTTCCTCTGCTGTCGGAAGTCTCAAAATTGGACGATTTTGATTAGGATCAACTCGTATCACCCTACCTTGGCTGTCCAAACCAAATTCCGGTAGGGATGTAATATCCGACATTGTGATAATCAAATAAATAGTTTCAAAATGGTTCTAGCATCGCTTGTCTGTAAAAAATCGTTCGGTATGATAAAGAACAATCTAAGAGTGATCTTCAACTGGTATAATCAAGATTGAGAAATTTAGCTAGGGACTACATTCTGTTTTTTAAAAGCAAAAGTGTTTGAATGATCTTTCGAGTTTGATGAACTGTGAATACGATTAAACACGGTGACAAAATCTATAGACTCTAACATCATCCGGGCGTAAAGAATAAAGCCTAATTTTTCATTCTATCTGAATCAATTATAATTACGTAATAATTTTAAGAATTTATTACTTATCACTCTTGCTACTTAATATGCATCGTTTTTTTCTCGTTTTATGTAATACCGTTGATTGATTAGCGAAGAAAATTTGTCGAGATAAATAACGACCGTATATTTATTGGATGTTAGAGGTAGATATTAGGGTTTTTCAACGAGAAGATGAGGTTTTTTCTAAAAGAAATATACCCGGATAACAAAGTCGGATAAAAAAAAGTGAGGTTACTTTATCGCAATGATGAACTACTCTAGAGATCCTTTTTCTGCTTGGTAAAATATCTTGGATGATAAATTGAAAACGTTTGTGAGTTAGGAAAAGGGGATTCTGGAAAATATTTTAATGGGATAAATAGATATCACGAAAGTCTAATGCATGTAAATAAAGATGAAAGAAAGAAAGAAGGGAAAGAAAAAAAAAAAACTCATTGTTACCTGACAGAATCTACATATGTTGCAGTATTTAATTGCTTACTTACGTAAAAAATAGAATCGTCAAGTTCGTTGAATGTCTTGGCGATGTGAAGTAATAATTATCATTAAATTCACGATAAATTTTTTCTTCTCTTATCGGAAAACAAGTGTCCAAGTTTCATCTTTTGGGAGAAATTTATTTCTCTCAACACGGTTGGTACTTGGTAGTCTTCCGTAGTGCGGAAGCCCGGTAGGGCCATCGCACCGTCAGTGTATATGGGTGTTCCAAAACCTATTTCGTGAAGCACACACTGTCGGCGTGACGTCACTTCTCAACGAAAATGAGTTACTGCTAGGTATATCGTTCTACGAAGGAAGCACTACCAGAAAGTATTTCATAAAATGGGTTGGATACAGTAGAACCCAACAGAAAAAAAAATCTCTGAAACTAAGAGCTATTGATTTGTGCACAACATATTACTGCCAAAAATATTTGAACGTATGGAAATTGGTTTATAGAAAAAACAGAAAAATCGTCAAGCTAGAAGAAGAAGTATTTAATTATGAACATTGATGCTAACTAAATATTTGTCACAATTTTTGCTAGTAACGTGGTTCTCGTTTTTTCCTTATTACAGGCTTTGAAATTTTTCAATGTCTCGTTAATGCGAGATGCTATCTTACAGTGGATGGAATGTTATAATTATACAATATCTATGAAAGTAAATCATGAGAAATCAGATTCACACTATGAAAGAAAAATACGTAGCAAGTGTTTTGCTTCTTGGATCAATTTTTGTAATAAAAAAATTCGGAATGATAATTTGATCAACGAAGCTAGAGCGTATTACTTGGAAATCATACCCTCATGGGCCTGGCGTTGCAAATGGTATCTGTAATACCGACCGGAGGTGAGATGACTCGTTGGGTACATTCCGATTGATAATGTAGGGATCTTAGATACCCACAGCCACATTGTTTTCGTGCGCCTGTCATTTCTCCACCGAATAGGAATCTGGTTCGATTTATAAATTGATTCTTTTTGATTCACGCGAATTGACAACGCCGAGCACGATTCAAGCTCACTTAGTCGGCTCACTAATATACCCAGAGTGAGCTATCTTTTCAGTCAACGGTATGAGATATCGAGCGCTTGATCGCACGCCATTTATTCTACGTAATATCGCCGCACGTGCTTAGTTCAGAATCAAGCTCCGGGTTTTTAGGCGAAACGATCCACGTGCTGCCCTCTGCCCGGGTGTAGTCGGAAACTTGCCTTCTAATCCGTTTTGTATTCGCTCTGTGCACACCTATACTCTCTCACCACAGTAAGAATGTGTAGTCGTGTACATGCATACTGGTGGCGACGCCAATAGTCCGGATCGACATTAGCTCCCGGAGAAAGTGAATGTATGTACACGAAAACACATTCTCACTTTGGCGAGAGTGTATAGGTGTGCACGGAGCGGATTGCGGGTATGGTTTATTTAGTCTAAAAAGGGGTACCACCACCCATAATTTTTAGTTCACAATTATTAAGTACCAGTAAGTAGTAACGTTCGGCTCGGAGAAGCAACGCGTACGCGATTTGCTTTCCAACGGTTCCTCTAAACGTGAGTATGTAATATCAAATACGGGTCGCGACTTTCCAACCAGTTTTTAAGGGCTAATCAAGGGCTCAATCAATTATTGTGTTAAAATCAGTGAAATCGGTTGGCGGGTTAGCTGAGATTAATATCTGATAAAGTCAATCGGGCGATTGGTATTTTTTCTCATTGCTATAGTTTAATTTCGCCGAGAATAGTGAAAAAACCTCAATTTCGCCGTATAAAAATACGATACACATAATTCGATCGTAATTGTCGTAGATCAAATGGCGGTATCGCGACGCCAACTTGTTGGCGGCCATTGTCTAAGCTTGACTTGGCGTCGTGTCGTTTTATCTACATATTGGTATTTTTTCAATAGTTTAATATCGCTGTGAAAAGAAAAAAAAAAGATAGAAATTTTGCCGTACTAAAATCCTATAAAAATAGTAAAATCGCAATTTTCGTGTATAATTTCGGCTGGAACATGATCCTGTCTTGTCCTGCCATTGGCTCGACTTGGGATCGGAGCGCCGCGGATTTTCATTCAACTACCGAGGTAAACACATATTTCGAAACTCGAACGGATTGACGGCTAACGACCATCGCGTTATCAATCCGCCCGCGATGTTCCGGTGATATTTATTATTTTCCTACCGTTAATCTTAGTGATTAGTTTTTTGTGTACATATGTATAGGCCAGATGGATGTATACGTAAGGATACGTAAAAGTGTTGATTAGTGTGGTTAGGCATGAGAATTTCATCCGAGTGAAAATTATATCCGAAAGTATAAATTCGTCAACATATATATAGGGCGACAAGCGGCAACGGCTGCCATGGCGCCATCCCCCGGTGGCTTGGCGAGATTTTATTTCATTATTAGAATACATTCGAATTATTCGACACATTCGATTACTGTCGCGTATACTTATCGTTTTTCAACTAGTACCTAATTATGTGTTCGGTAAAAAGTATTTCGAATACTTTACACGCGGGAGAGAGTCTGAGTGTATATCGCAATGTGGAATAGATGTGCAATTAATGCAATGCTATATAGCTAGTGAGTCGAGTCTTATTTAAATTTTAATAAAATTAAATTCGTACATAGGTTCGAAGTATATATTTTTGTCTTTAAATTTCACCCATAGTATGATATTCGTATATAATATATATAATCCAGAGTGCACTTGTATATAAAATTCGTCGAAAGTATGGAATTCATACATATAATACGATTCTATCAAACCCCTACGATATTAAATATGTATACCTACATCTTTATTTCACCCGCAGTAATCAAGTGTGTCCTTCCACGCCCTGCCCCTGCCCCTGCCCCCCGCTTCAAGATTTCTTCTCCAAAGGATTACATTTCGAGGTCCACGTCGTGTAATTTCGATTTCATCCCATACCGAATACCTGGAGATCGACGATGGTGAGTCTCGCATGCAATGAAATATTCCTCGGTTCATTTGCCGATCTTACGCTATGTTTCACCATTAGCGTCGGCTGAAAGACCGTTGCATGCATCTACACACTTTCCTATATCTGTTTCTCTATCTTCTCTATCGGGTAGCGTGAAGGTAACATAATTGATTTCGCATACGTGTATAATATAATATATGTTTATGTTTCGTATTTTTTCATCATTAGATCGCGTTTGCCAGAATTTTGAAAAATGATTTCTTTCGCCCTAACTTTTGTCAATGAGGCGATTATTGTGGAGTTTTCTCAGCACTAGTGCGTGCGTGGAAAGCTTCACAAAAATGGTGTTTTTGACAAAAAGTAAGACAGAAAATATAATAGAGGGACTTCATTCCGCGTCTTTGCAATACAAGTAACTATCTTGCAACATGTATACAATTCATTAAATTGGAATTTCGAAAAGTAATCCCCCTTATGGTCATGTCTTCTAATTTCACCTTATTGTGATACTTATTTCAACCTTTAATCAACTCCATACAAGTCATATCGTGATATATTGTACAATATATCATAGTATACCTACTCATATCAGTAAACGAATAGGATCTCCTGACTTAATCCGTTCTTCCCCTACAGGCTACAGCTGCATCTACACAAAACATGGAGTTGTAAGTTTTGACCACGGTGTGATTGACGAGGACTATGTATGTGTTGGTGTGGATGTCTAGGTTTTGCTCGGTTTTAAATTGGACGATAGATACCAACGAAAGTAGATTCGCGCGCGTTAATACAGGGGGGGTGTGTGTGCTTGAGTGCGAAACGAGTGCGGTTATAGAATATATTTTTCGCGTTCGTTGGTCTTGGGATTGAGATGCGTAGGGCAGGCAGGTCGCGATAATTGAAAGACGTCGTATTATTTCTATTTTTTTCACAGCGTCAAATGATTCGCGTGAGTTGGCATCAAGAATTATCAGAAACTCATCTCTTTCAGGAATGAAAATCATTACGAAAAATCAGATCATTTCGCTTAGTACTTCTACATTTCATTTATCAATATATATTTTTCATCAACTATTTTTATTGTTCAAATTCACCTCCTAGTAATCGTTGTGTAATTAAACGCATATGTAGCACGCGGTGCCAATCTCGATTGAATCATTTGAATGGGTAAAACGCTTCGCTGCATCTCTGTGCCTACGTGGGGGTACAGAGGTCAGGGATGCTGCGCTCGAAGAGGACGCCGACCTTCACGCTACCAAACTCTCTGCTTTATACATGCTCTCCTTTTTCCTATTCATTTCCTGTTCGATGAATCGAACTTGAAGTTGTTTTTTTTTGCTTTCTTATATCTGACGTATTATTTTCACGATTGAAAAACTAATAATTTTTTTCAAGCACTCCTACCTTACCGACATTCTCGTCGGTAAGAGAGTGGATCTCTTGAGTGGTAGAGCCTCAGCGCTCTTTATTACCGTCCGATCTTATCCCAAGCTTGACGGGGCTACCGCAAGGGAGCAGCACGCCTACCGTTCGTGGTCTAAAACGACAGCGTGATATGTATATCTAAGCGCGGGACTTTTTCGAGCAGCTAGATATGCAGACAACAGAATAATGCAAATGTTATACCATTTTATTTTCATTACGTCGCTAATTTCTAAATAATAAAATCTTCATAAATTCAGAAAGTGCAAGTCGAATAAAGTCATGTAGATTCTACAATCAAGAATCCGTATAAAATTGTTATTTTCGAAGAAATAGCGATGAAAAATCAACGTTAGTTAGCGTTTAGTGAGACGTTGATTAAAGGTTTAAAATGGTAAATTTAAATAGCCATTTAAATGCTACCATAAAGTACTTAACTTCCTGAATGCTGAATTGTGTGGGCGCGCCTCATTACGTGCCACCCGCATGACATCGTTGTTATATCTTGCAATCAGTTGCCTTCATCTAGGCGCATCGATGATTTATTATTTCTCTTTTGAGATCGAGTTCGATCTAATTCGATCTCTCGATATACGATTGTGATGATACGTTGTTTTGAATTCAATCCACTAAAATAATGCATCAAAAGATTTTGTATAAAAATGAAGAGTAAATATATAGATTTTATAATTTAGTCTTGGAATATAGTCAAAGTCGAGGATTATAGTAAATAATAGTCAATTGATTCTTATTTAATGGTGAATCAAATATGTGAACTCTGAAACACAAGGATATGAAAACAGTAATCTACTGCAGTATCCCGCGAAAAGATTCCCGAAATAGAAAACTAACTAAAATAAAATGTCCCTAATTATTCAATCAGGCGTAGAATATCGATTATAAGGGAGAAGATAATCGCCAGGAAATATGGCATCCTTGACTTGCGAAAAGTTTTTGCCAGATGTTATCCGTCTGAGTGCAAGCGTTATGATAAGAAAAAGATATTGAGGAAGTATTTCGGAAAACCAAGGGCACATTGGTCTGAAGAAAAAAAGGTTTACAGATTATCATACAAAGCTAATATTTTTTCCAAAAATAAATTAACCAGGAGAACGTTTAATGGATGGCAAACTTATGCTATGCGAGTGAAAATGATCAGACAACACGCGCGCATTGCAAGACACAATTACGATGAGTCAAAGTTTAAAACTATATGATGCATTTGGCAAACGGCTACTAATCGTAAGAAAAAATATAAACTGATAAGACGCAACGCAATAGAATTGTATCACCCGATGTACACATTACTGTTATTGCTAAAATTAGCGAGAGATTCGTCCCATAAAATGGAAGAGAATTTACTCGAAATAAAGTCAATTCTGCGTGAAAGAATTTTTATCTTACGAAAATTTACCAGCAAATGGAGAATGTATATAATTCAACAGGTGGTTGACATTTTTTCATTCATTTATATACCCATGTATGTAGTACCTTGATTCATCTTCATGAAGCTCCTTTTCCGAATTTTAAAAATATCACATGGCTATAACAGATTCCTTAGCTCAAGTTAGGTCTATAAATAATAGAGGTATCCACGATAGTCACAGCCACCGAGAAATCAATCCATTTCCAGTATTTATAATATTATGTTCTTAATGACAAATCGATGTGCTATCAAATTGGTTTCGTACGGAAATAAGAATAAAAATTTGTTGGAGTTATTACAAAGACAGTTGATTTGTAAACCTTAGCTGACATTACATTTTGCAGAAAAATTGCAGGATCCTTAGATCGAAGGCAACGAATTATTACAGATCCAAAGTCAGTACGATTTACTTTTTACATTGGCAGAGGTACGTTTGCTATAAACATACGAAACATGAAATTGTTCAACTTTGCAGAGGCCTTTATGAAGATTATTTACTAAAAATGGTTGTACAAGCTTGGAAGAATAAGTAAACTATACAAAATTTCGTTTGAAATGCCAACTGGCTATAACTCATATTAGGAAATGATAATTTGATGAAATTAACTGTTTTATATTCCCTATCAATCAGAACTACATCGCTAATTGTTGAACAGAAGAATGTGCAGTTAGCGTCTAGATTTTATAACGATTTATCGAGCCTCAAATTATTAAAAACTTGGAAACGTTATGTTGAACACAAATTACACAACAGAAGGCTGAAGCATAAAGCGAACTTCTTTTACACGATGAGATTGAAACAAAAAGTGTTAAATGCTTTATCAAAACATGTTACCTGCTGCAAAAATAGTAGATTGGCGATACAGAAATTGAAGCTTTTTTATAAAAGATTACTGACAATGACTGTATGGAGCAAATGGATGAAACTGATTGACGAAAAAACTGATTCTGATTCGCGGGATAAGTTATTGCTAGGTATATCGTTCTACAAAGGAAGCACTACCAGAAAGTATTTCATAAAGTGGGTTGGATACAATAGAACCCAACAGAAAAAAAAATCTCTGAAACTAAGAGCTATTGATTTGTGCAAAACATATTACTACCAAAAATATTTGAACGTATGGAAATTGGTTTATAGAAAAAACAGAAAAATCGTCAAGCTAGAAGAAAAAGTTATTAATTATGAACATTAATGCTAACTAAATATTTGTTATAATTTTTGCTACTAACGTGGTTTTCGTTTTTTCCTTCTTACAGGCTTTGAAATTTTTCAATGTCTCGTTAATGCGAAATGCTATCTTACAGTGGATAAAATGTTATAATTATACAATATCTATGAAAGTGAATCATGAGAAATCAGATTCACACTATGAAAGAAAAATACGTAGCAAGTGTTTTGCTTCTTGGATCAATTTTTGTAATAAAAAAATTCGGAATGATAATTTGATCAACGAAGCTAGAGCGTATTACTTCGAATTTATACAGCGAAAAGCGTTGAACAAATTATCTATGGTTGGTGAATTTTCTTTGAATTTTTTGTAATATCTGCTGTGAATCTATTATAAATAATATTCTAATTATTCAATGGATTCTCCATGGTATTTTAGAATGTTTCCAGAAAGAAAATCAAACAAGGGAAGATACAAGTTGCTGAAAAATTTTACAAAATTAATCTTGTGACTAAGGTATTTGTAAATTGGAGAGAACTCTGTATTCAGGTAAAAAAACTAAAGAATCAAGTCGAGAAATTTGATGAGAAAATAAGGAATAAAATAAAATTGAAGATAATTTTACAATGGAAACTGTATGTGCATCATAAGAAATGCAATAACAGAAAAACATTGATGTCTATCAGTCATAGACGCAAGAAGGCATGCTCGAGAATATTTGAGCAATTGAAAAACTACGTAAATTACCGAAAAGACAAAAAATTTCGTCTAACTTATTTCGAGGATGGAGTAGAAAAAATTCAAGAAAATTTGAAAAAGATTTATTTCCAACATTGGAGAGTGGCTAGATTGAATGTTCTGAAGGAAAAACGTAAAATGTTTCGTGCCGACGAATTCCACGAGTTTCATTCAAAACATAAATATTTCCTTCTGTGGCGAACGTTTTTAATGCAGCATAGAATGAAGTGTCAATACCAAAACAATTTGAATAACAAAATGAATTGTTTTATCCTAAAAAGGTTTCTCAGAGTTTGGTATGCGAGATATCAAGCCTTGCTAGATAATCATTTTAATGAGAGATGGGCTAGTAAGGTATATGAGATGAAGATTAGGCATAGACATTTCATAGCATGGAAATATTTTGCTGAAATCTGTACAAGGGAGAGAACAGAAATAAATAATGCAAAAGAATTTCGCAAGAAGTTGGTTGTCAAAGAAGGTCTACAGAGTTTGGTTAAACATTTTCTCTGTAACACAGAATTGAGATATGCAACTAAGATGAGAAATGTTGAAATAAATTCTTCCTATGAATTCGAGTTGCTTAGAACATATTTCAACAAATGGCATCAAGCTGTTACAACAAAGACTAAGAATCGGTTACAAGCTATCAAACATCAGACTGATATTAAAAATATTATACCCACAAATCTGAAGATCAATGATAGAAAATATGTATCTAATTTGATCCCTCGGTTTGTAATCCCCGATTTTATGAAAAAAGAAATCAAATTGAGTTTCGGTATTGGACATTATTCAAATGAAATTCCGAACGATGATAGCGTAAGAGAAATATTAAAGAGTGATCGAATTTCGAAAGCAGACCGTTCTCTCGCTGATCAGAAAGCGAGTAAAAATATTCTACAGCCTCGAATGGGTGATAATAGGCAAGAAAAGATTCAATTTAATTTGAACAATGATATAAGACTTCAATACTTGAGACAGAATATGAAAATGATGAGCCCAAATGAAACATCAAACACTCTCTCCCCTGATAGTCTCAAATCAGATACAGATTCAGCCAAAACATTCATAGTGCAAAATCCTGTATATTCTAAGAATTTAGATGGTAAAAATTCGTCTCGTAATTTAATTCGCCCTGAAGTATCAGGTAAAAACTATAACAAAGAGAATAATTACAAATTATTACCACCAGCAGCATTCTACGTTTCGTTGAAGGATTAAAGACTAATGATTGAAATATGGTCTTTTGTAAAGTCGTACATAGATTGGATATTCCAAAAAATGTACAACAGGTCAGACTGAAGTCTTGAAGTTGAATGATTTTGGGTTGATAATACTGAACACTTTTATCAGTTTACAAATATTGAGGCAGGAATGAGTTAAGGCATACAATATTCGAGATTGTATTTACATAGTGTTTGACTATCAGATAATAATTTTAACTTCGTTGTTGATTTTATACTTCATTATAAAACAGTGTTTTTTTTTTTTTTTATTATACTGTACATTTCATATTAAATACAATGGTACTAAAATATGTACCTTCATTTTCTCAATTTGTAAAAACTGTATAAATATCAATACCTATCGATAATATGTAGATTATGATAATCACACCAGCTTCACTTAGTTCTCTTGATTTTATTAAGTTCACCCTGCTGAAGTGCTGCATCCCCGAAAATTTCCTTAACTTTTCGTTTACGTTCGTGGTCACTGAAAAGATAGTTAATAATTCATTAGATACCTTTCACATATCAGTATTTTATGCAAATCATTGCTCAAACGTTGTAACGTTCAGAAATCTCAATGTAAATAAAATTTATTGCTTACCTCCTAATTTGTTGTTTAATTTGTACTTCGGCCAAGAAAGCTCTGTCTCTCCTAACTTCTCGTATAGCACCTTTAACTTCCCTTTTGTATTTGTGCAGCAGTTTTTCTCGTTCCGCCTTCTCCTTAGACATTGGTCTATGTTTTTTGCCATCATAGCTGTGAAAATACGGTGTTTTATAACACGTAGTTAAACGAGAATAATTTTTTTTCTCATTTTCCGTCATCAGTTGTGTGAAAAGAAATACATTATACAATATATTTCAGGGTGAAATACTTACACAGTCTCTATCCTTGGCTCATACAGTCTTAAAGCTTTTGGTTTCTTCTTCTCACGACTAATATATTCCAATTTTTTATCCTTTAAGGAGTTCAAATCTTTAAGAACATTCTGCACATGCTGTTTCACATTTTCTGGGTAGTCAATCAATTTATTAATACTCAAAAGCCTGATAATTGGTTCAAATATGGGATAGGCAGCTTCCAATTCTTCAAGTTGATTTTTAAAATCCGAGATCAAATTCACCGCAGTTAAAAATGTTCTCACTCTAAAATCATCGTCTATTTCATCTTCAACCAAGTCAGCTGCTAGCATCAGATTTGATTTTGTTTTAACATCAATATCTGATTTATCTGTGTCTATAATCAACAGATTACTCAATTCTCCTGTAGATTTGAACGGTGGAATTGTTTTTATTATTTGAACAGGAGGCTTCGGTGTACCCATGTGTATTATTCCACGTAGAAAGTTAATTACTGACGGAGAAAACCGCTTGGATAATAACGTGTACTGTAAAGAAAAATAGATTAGATTAAAATCAAATCCTGGATTCTCTATATTATCAAATTCATCGCCGGTGTGGTTCAATGGTCAATGATTAGTGAGATCAGCACTCGTTACTATTATATTGCTCTTTGTTTGAATATGAGTAGCAGTATCTCAGCGCCTCATCATACTATAAGTTTTATTCTTTGCGAATGAATTATCGAATATGATAATTACCTCTAGAACAAGTGTGCAAATGAACAAGCCTTTTGATATATCGCTTCTACTTCTCACACGGCATCGTATTAAAATTTGCGACATAAAGACCAAAGCTGGAGTAACAACTGGATGCCTATAGTCAGATGTTGGAAATAGTAGAGACACCACTTTGAATAGAATCAGCTGAAAAATATGTACATTTATTTAAAAGGTCTTGAATTATAAAAGATTAATAGTACCATATCTCTTGGGCCTTTGATCAAGCTTGTTCATTGATCAAATTTCCCCATAATTATATTAGTTATATATTTATCAATTCATTTATGTAAATCAATATATCTCACAGTATCCAAGCGGGGATATTTCTTCATACGTAACTCGAATTTTTCATGCTTCTCCTTCATGATATCCTGAATACATGTCTTCGCATTTCCTGGATTAGCATGCGCAAGGTCATAAAGATGTGGGCATAATCTGTAAGAACACCAAGTTTACATTAGTCAATTTTTCGAATATACATAAATTCTGAAGTATCTAAAAGTACCAAATGCAAATTTGGTTATGAATCTTGAATCATCACATACCTATCGAATATTTGAAAACAATTAACTACGTCTTTTTCTTCAGCTCCCATTGCGTGCTCGGTCAAATGTTGTAATAAATAAGCAAATAAGTTGGCTAATTTTTCTTTGTTACTTTCTCCCAGTGATTGATGATTGCATTTTATAATTCTTTCTACAATAACTGATTGATAATCGGCATTATGATTCTTCAACAATTCTTGCAATTCTTCATAACTCTCAGGTGCAGTATAAGTGTAGGGTAACTCTGCCCTTGCTTTCTCCATGACTTGTTTTCGTTTGAGAAGATCTAGCTTAATTTCTGCACTCCGTTCTTCAACGGACAGTTCTTCCGCCCTGCGTAGTTCATCTTTTACAGATTTTAGAATCGACTTAGGCGGATTGAGAATCTGTTTTTCAGACGGATCATTCTGATCTGAAATGTTTGAGAATTTAACATTCTTCTTTGAAGATGGTTCATCATCTTCTTCACTTGATGAATCGGCCTCTTTTAAGTCTGATAAATTGTCTTCGTCAGAACCATCTGCAACTGAACTCTCTTCTGCTTCTGATTCGTTTTCAGATTCTAAATTTTCGTTTTCTGAACCATTAGCTGTATTGTTTGACTCTGGAACTTGCGAAATCTCAATGCTTCTCTTTACTAGCTTTACGTTACTAGAGATCTTTGGATTTTTATTATGTTCAACTTTGCTGACTTCAGTATCGTCGGATATTTTTAAAACAGGAATGTTGTCGTAGGGATCTTGAGATTTTGTCTTGTGTATTTGATTTTTAGAATCGCGGATAGCATTCATATTTTTATTTACTATTGCCATAACTTCTTCAGAGTCTTCTTCAACTTCATCTTCTGAAGACTTGGCGTCTTCATTTTCATCGTTTGCCGATCTGCTGCTCTCGCTTTCTGCAATACTTGCCATTTCATCGTTAGCATCATGATCAGTTTTCTTTTTATTCTTACCAACGTCCTTGATCATTCCATCTTCTCCATATGTGAGCGTATCTTCGTGAACATCTTCCAACAGAAATCCATCGTCCAAATCATCTGCCGATTTGTGTTTGGCTTCGTTGTATGAATTTCCTGAAAAGCCTTTCATTCTAGCTAATCTGTCTGCCTCTAGTGTCTCCAGCTTCTCTTTCTCCTCCTTTGCAATTTCTTCTTCAGACTTCAATCTATCCGACGGTGTGCCTCTGGCCTCAAACTTCAACTCCCTCAAAGCAATATCGTAGTCATCAGCCTTAGGTTTATCGTATGTTTCTTCTGCCTTCTTTTTCGAAGCATTTACAATTGGTAAAAGATCTTTCCACTCCGTATCAAGTTTCTCAGTTAAATCTAAAGTCTGTTCTCGTACTTTCTGCTTTTCAGCTTTGCGTTTCTTAGACTCTGCGATAAGTTGTTCAATCAAATCTTTTCTAGACAAGGATGAATCAGCTTTGGACAAAATTCCGCCCCCAAAATGTGCTTCGCTAACAAAGTCCTTGTCTAATTTTCCGGTTTTATTTTCATCGTCGCTATATTCCTCATCGTCGCTTCTTGGGTCATCGAATTTCTCAATTTCTGCCAAAGTTTGACCTCTATGGGTCAACACCTCCTCGTCATTCAAATTAAAAATATTTTTTTTCTTATGTGCCTTTATTCTTTCGGCTGCAAATCTCGCCATGACTTTATCCTCCTGTGTCATAGCGGAATTTCTTTCGCCAATACGTCTGTCCAAAAATGTGTTATTCTTGTCCCTCACTTTATACTCATGGAGTAAAGTGTTTTTACGTTTATTTACTGCCTTGGCACGAGCCACGCCGGGTAATCCTCGATCCGTTTTGTTCTTCCGACCCAAAATTTTGTGCTTTTCTTTATTTATATGCACTTCAAATGCATTCAATGACTTCTTCTTTTGATGCTCACGCTTTTTGGCCGTTACCTCGGCCAAATTACGTTTCTTATTCTTCACCTTCACCATGGTGTTCAATCAACTATGGAAATGAGATTTTACAATGAATTGATGATCGGAATGAAATTATAACTCGATATATTCGAGTAAGAAAATAATTTGCAAATTGATCTAGGACATTTTTCTAAGAAAAGAATACAAGGTCTTCTTTCAATTTAATTTATTTCCTTAGCTTAGGAAAATCTGGACATAACCTTTTCCTACAATGCATTACACATGGCAAAAACGAGTTCGAAGACTTGTCAGTTACTCGAATATATTTCGGATGGTGTTTACGGTTACTTACAGTTTGAAAAGCCACTGATTATCGCACGAATTTCTATTCAATAAAAAACAGACTTTAGGTCCACGTGCGAAGCTGCTAACCTAACATTATCAAAGCGCTTACATGCGCATGTTGCGCTAGACGGGATTATAGAATACTATAGTATGCGCAATCATTCATACATATGTGTGTGTTCGGTTGCCGCGTTGTTTGTGGCCAGGCGCAAACAGTAGCGTTCTACGCGCGCGCGACGTTCGAAACCAAAAGCAACGAGTATTTTGTTTCCGTTTTAAACGAAGAATTTCGAGTTGGATTTAGGTGCTTGAAGTGAATTTTATGAGATGAGTTTAACCTTGTGGTTATGTCCGAGTTTGTAAAATTGAAATATCCACGATTATTGGTAATCATGGATATGTAACGAAAATAATTCGCGTCTATATATTGCGATCTTATTCTACTCAATTCTGATGCATATGAATACTTATTAACCAATTGCGTATCTTGTATGATTCGACCCGGAAGATATAACATCAAGAATAATGGAGGAGAAAGAAGCTGAAGAAATAAAAAACGTTAAGATTTTCGTTAGAATATTACCTCTTAAGACAATATGCGGATCTTCTTTGAAAATAGACGACAATAGAAAGGTTTGCTAAATGAAATTGTGTCGAGATTGAGTTTTCACGTAATTCATATTCTATACTTCCGCATTCGAATAATAGCATAAGTACGCTTTTGTACCTAATAATTATAAATAATTGTCCGCAGCTGAAAATTATCTATGCAAGGAATTTATTTTTAACAGTATGGCAACGTGTTCTTTATCGCATTCACAACTATTTGCTATATTTTATCAGCTCGTACAGACTGTAACATATTAGTATTGAAATTAGTTTGAAAATATTATGAATTTATGATACTATGATTATCTCTAGAACATATACGTACGATGTTTGCAAGACATGAGGCGTGATAGAATTGCGAAATCTAAAAGCCCAGTTTATTGGCAGTTTCCAACCGATTTGATATTTCACAATAGTTCACAGGACGAAGTTTATGAAGTGGTTACCAAAGGCCTGCTTGATAAGTGAATACTCAAATATTAGTAAAGAATGATTAATCTGCAAAATTAAAAATCGCCGAAGTATTTTAGATGGGGCTAACTGCGTACTGATCAGTTACGGACAAACTGGCACGGGGAAGAGCTTCACGACTAGTGGATTGAGAAACAGTTACGAGGTGATAATCCGAACACGGTTATCCTCAAACTAATAATGCTACACATCACGTAGACAAAAATATAGCCCGAAATAAAAAATAAACTGTTATAAAATATCGTATAGGTAAACTCGAAATTTATTCAGTTATATGTTCATAGCACAGAGGTATAATTCCACGACTGTTGTCAGATATGTTTGAAGAGCAGCGAAACAGAAAATACTCGAGTGGAATTGAATACCGTCTAAGCTACGTAGAGATGTATCAAAGCCGAGTGAATGACTTGTTAGTTAGCAAAAAGGAGCAACAAAAGTTTAACGCCCGCGATATTTTAAAGGTTCTTATTTGCAAAGTGTACCTGTCCTCGCAAATGTCATTAAATTAATCACTTCAATTTTGTTCAGCACATAACTTCGGTGCCTGTGAGAAGCGTAGAAGAAACACTAAAAAAAATATTCGAAGGCGAAGCTCGAAAGATAATTAGTCGAGGATCAACGTACGATGCATCACATCAAGGAACTAGTATCCTTACATTTCACGTCTCAAATATTAGCTTAATTACTTCCTGGGCTGTGACGGCACACTCAAAAGTAAGATGATGATGAATGGAATATGTTATGGACAGCAGTGTTAAGTGTAACTATTCCAGATTCATATCGTAGATATGGCCGGTGTGGATTCGGCTGGGAAAACAAATTCTCGAAAATCAACCGAGCGAATTTCCAACGCGAATTTAGATAAGACTCAGATGGAACAGTTTATTATTGATTTACAAAATCCGAACAAACCGAAGATTCATCGCCATAATAGCAACCTGCTTAAATATCTGGGTGCTGCTTTTAGCCTCGGCTCTTTACTGCGGTAATAAATTCATAATCATACACTTTTTCGTGATAAAGCGAAAAACAAGTATATTTGACACAAAAATTGCCGAAGATCGATTTTGAAAGTCTGAGTGAAAATTTCGAGAGGAAAGATAAAATTAGCATGTCTACCTCAATAATTGAAGGCGTGTATTTTCCGTGCCGATATAGTTTCGTCGCTCATATTCGTGCATCGAACGAAGACCTGGTCTTGACGTTATCAATATTACGATTTAGCAGCAACGTTAAAAAACTAAAGCCTAAAAAGATCCGGTATGAAGCCGAACCCGAATCGATTCTTGAGATAGAAAATCTACGGAAAGACATTGCTGCTCTCAAACAAGAGTTGGACATTAATGACATGCTCTTTCATCAAGAGCCGTTAGCAAACATATCGACTTCGAGAGCTAAGCAGATCGAACGAGATGCCATTGACTTCATTAATGGTAGTCTGGACGATTTAATGCTCTTGAATGTTTCACAGGCTCAAATTTTACTCAAGACATTCAAGGAAATGTTTTCAAAGTTAGTGAGGATTGCTTTACCTAGTCTCGAAACAGTTTAGCCTTTTCAATTCCATGGCAATAAAATCCAATCACATAATAATAACTCTGTACTGCAGGCTTGAAGCAGAGCACAAAATAGCTCTTGAACAAGCCGCGAAAACCGCTTACGATTCGGCTACAACAGATCTGAAGGGTTCCACTTTATCTGTAACCAAGACGTCAAAGGTTATTGAAAACAATTCGACTCTTCGAAATTCAATTTGATTAGGCTTATAAGTTTATGATAATTTAAGAACGGTTCAATTAGTGGGTAAATACAGTCCGATCTCTCAATAAACCCGCTCCCAATAAACCCGCTTCCCCAGTTTCTCGCTCGCAGCGTTCCCCCACTCCGCCTATTAAGACATAGTTGCACGAGGAAAGAAAGAGACGGAAAACCATTGGTGCGAATAGCGAAGTAGGCAAAGTGGGGGTACCTCATTTCTTGGAAAAACTCTTCCCCGTGGCGGCTTGGGAGGGTTTATAGAGAGATCGGACTGTAATTTTGGTCTATCATGGTTGGATGAATGATTTTAGACAACCGCAGCTACTGGAAGTAATGGGAGAACGAAACGGAAGAAGTCTGTGGTTGATCGTTTATCGAAAGTGACATCGCAACCTTCGCTCGACGAAGATGAAACCACAAAGAATAAAGTTGGTGAAGTGGTTGATACAGGTATAGTGGAGACACACTGGTATTCACAGAACCAGAGTTCATCCTTTTTCTGTGAAGTGTGTTAGTGAATAATTGCAATCAACATCATCGAAAGTTCAGAAAAATGATTCTGTATTCGATGAAAATGTTCCATTTAAATGATTGGATAGTTTAGTCCCGAATATCAACAGGAATAACGATCGGACCAAGTCAGCTAGGACCTGCGATTGGTCCAGTAGTTAGATTAATGAAGATTAGAAAATATGGAGAACCACCGAGTAGAGCCAACGTCCCTTGCTGCGATTCAGTGATGCCAGTAATGACCTCGAAAGTGATTACACCGCTATATTCTGTATTGTCTTTCCCGGTTCCGTATGACTATTGAATGTTTATGAGCTGGAATAACATTTCTTGGACAGGAGATGGAGAGGGATGAAGCGTTCGAATGCTATTTGAGAGAGGACGAAAATGCAATGACGCTAAAGAAGGAGCTGGATGTATTGGAAACAGCCAGGAAAGATGGGCAAGTAATGCTGACTGAGTTGATTTCGAACCACAATGAAATTAAAACCGAAATGGAAAGTGCACGAGTTGAATTCCATAAGCAGCAAAACATTAGGCATTTGATGGGCAACGAAGTGTACGACAACGAAGGAAGAGTACTTATTTCTGAATTGGAAAGACGATTGTATAACGTTGTAACAAGCCTAGAAAAAAAATGGTGTGATATGAAATGCCAAGTCATGCAGGCTAATGAAGAGCTGAAGAAATTGGAAGATAATGAACTGAAGGCTAGTTATAAGCTTGAATGTGCGTTTCAAATATATTGTCAAAAGATGTACGAGCAGGTAGCTCCGATGGTCGGAGAAGAAAAATCGAAAGATGAAATCATTGCCATGGAATCGATCGATGTGAATGAACAAATGAAGTGCAAGTTCTTAAGCATGCAGAATATGATGAAACTCATGATTAAAGTAATCCTCATTGACATATTAATTACCATTGTGAATGTATAACAGATAATATTTTCGGTTCATGATAATTGAGTAACACCATTTATGGAGATGTAAAAACTGTAGAATGATCAAGAAAAACTGTTCTCAATGATATTACCGTTATAGAACAAGTCTGTACCGAAGAAAGAATGGCGCAGTTATATCGGAAACCCGAAGAAATAAGGATCATCAAAGAAGAGGAATGATTTTTGAAAAACTTAATTGTAATCAAAATGTATGAAAAATGAAAATATGGCATTATCCAGGGATTCAAAAAACATTCATTGATTACACTTACTGTTCGATGCAATATGACCATTGATATTTTTCAGAATTTCTTCTCGAATCATTATTTACATATCAAATTTCAAGGCTTACAAATCTAAGCCTCTCTTATTTAGCCGATGAATTTGTGCTTTTTAATTACCACCTAATTATAACGCACATTAGAAGAACGCATGGTATAGCATTCCAGAGCTAATAAAGAAGATCGGGTAGATCTATAGTGTGCCAAAGTTTTGATCACTAGTCGTTATTGTACTCTGAAATGTTACAATAATGGATCCCAAGTGATAGGAATAGCAGGAGAGCGTTCCTCAGTCCTCGAAGTCCTCATTCCTTCCTTGCTGTTCCAATCAGCACTTGAATTAATTCTTCTTGTTTTTAAACTGGCCCCAACAACCAGATCAACGACCTCGCCTCTCCAGTCTCAGTCACCAGCTGACTGTGTCATTGTGTGATAATAGCTTTTGTATATCAGCGGTGAAAGAGGGGATAAAATACTCTATCTGAGAACGATTAATACTCGAGATTTCCATTACAATACGAACGTAATTGTTGTTTACAGCAGTGCATATTCGAAGCGCATACAAATCGGATTATCTTATAAAGTCATCATGCATTTAAATCGCAATTTTTTATCTTTAGTTTGAACGCATTTTTGCGCTAAGGTCAGTGAGAAACAGTGCCGTATAAGAGCGCTACTGTCGCTATTGCCTGCAGCTTTCCGCCGCAGTTCCCCGCATCCTCGTTCAGCAGTATAATTTTACTATGAAACTCAGTTGTACGAGAGTCAACAGAGACAGTGTCAGAAAACGTTTATAGCTTATATGTGAAAAGCGGTTGATTATTTTGCCATTTAAAATGTCAGACGATACGGACGATTATCAGACGTTAACGGAATCGGAGCGGAGATTTGCTGCGACTTATTTAAACGAAAATGATAGTGATAGAAAGGAAAAAATAGCCGAAATGAAGGAGTGGATATTAGAAAATAAAGATTTATACACTCGTACTGGTAAGAAACCGCGAATGCATTATAATTAACGGTATACCTGGCGGATACGTCGAATTGCGCTTAATTATATACGCCGTGGAATGGTTTAACTCTCGACGAACGATGTATAAGGCCAAGCGCAATTTTTCAAATTATTCAAGATGTTATAATAGGCATTGTAAATTCAAAATTGAAACTAGTTTACATTTCACACAGATGACTTTTACATATTACGCTACCTAAGGGGCTGTAAATTTGACGTGAAAAAGGCCAAAATGAAATTTCGAAATTATCACGAACTGAGATTAAATTCCCCGGAATGGTTTGCCAATAGAGATCCACTGCTCCCGGAGCTTCAGGAGATGTTCACAATGGGGTAATAATCACGAGTCAAAGTTTTGAGAACATTTTTTAACTCTAAAACAAGCACAAGAATTGAAAAAAAAAAAATGTTTAATTTTTAGCGTATTTTTGCCGCTAAAAAAATTGGACAGCGAAGGAAGACTCGTCGTTATAATTCGTACGGCTGTTCATGATCCAAGCAAACATAAACAATCAGATGTTTTTAAGGTTTGTTTCAATGAAAATCTTAGTAACAGTTCCATATTGATAGGTCAGTACTCTTGGTCAAATAAATAATAATCGCATCTTCAGCTGATGATTATTTATAGCAAGAGTGAACCAGATAGTAGATCTGAGATAATCAGTTTGTGATTTCATGTATTGATTAATTAAATTAACTAAATTAATATTGAATCATATTTCAGGCGGGAAAAATGATTCTCGAACTTGCGAGCAGAGAAAGTAAGTCCGTCTCGCTTCACGGTGTGTTTGCAATTTTTGACCTAGATAAAGTTACGCTAGGTCATGCTCTTCAACTACCTCCAGGAGTGATTAAGCGAGCTGTTCACTCTTGGCAAAGTTGTTATCCGATGCGAACTAATTCGATGGATTTTATAAACGCACCGATCTACGTAAATTTCGTACTAAATATTTTTCGCCAATTCATGACCCCGAAAATGAAATCTAGAGTACATGTTCATAGTCATGGTCTGAAAAATTTGCATAAAAAAATATCGCCGAATATATTGCCGTCAGAATACGGTGGCACGGATGGTACTGTGCAGGAATTGACAGGTAAATAATTTTTACCTTTTTTCGTCATTTCTAAATACATCGGATTTTAACTAGAGTTGAAACGGATTTGCACCTATCGATATTTTCGTAATAATTGGACTCGGTAGCGCTACAAGGATCGATGATGATCAATCTGTTAAAAAAGATTACTCACGTCCCGATTAAGATTGAAATATCGAAATATTGATATCAGTAGGCATACATGCTGAGTGAGGTTCTAAGCTTTTATATTATATGAACAAGATTTCAAAGAGAGTGACGAAACGATTTGCTATCAATAAAATATGTGGGTGTTGAGTATTTTCACCCCGAAAGGTATAATACTCCCGTGTCACGATATCAAGGTTCATTTCCGGCTTTATTTCGAAACCTTACATACGATATCTATCAATAGGCCAATGACCCACGCGATGATGATCTAAATATTGAAGACGCGAAGTACTACTAACGTAAAGACAAATTTAGCCCAAAATACTATAGGAGCACATAGTCTGCTTTGTAGTAATGAATGATTTCTTTGTTCATATGTGGTAGATAAGTAAATATATCGACTGTTTATAGATAGGGAGACAAAGACACTCGTATAGCTAATCAGTGATATTGCTTGGCAAAAGTCCATCAGAGCATGCGTTGTCTGTCGGATAAAAATCCATCATGCATCTCGATGATAAATATAACTATCAATTATTTCCTCTACTTACACAGAATACTGGAAGACTATGGTCGAGCAGAATCGAGAATGGTACATCGACGATGAAAAATATAAAATGATTCCTAAGGATATATCAAATAGTGAGAGCAGCGTAGACCAGAAATAATTATCGTTAAATATCTATCACTGTATATAAGTTTGTATGTGTTTAATGAAAAATAAAAAATTAATAATTGTACGTGAGTTGAAATTATAACGTCCGAAAACTGTAAATTTTTGTTACTTATAACATATTTTCGTTATTTGCAACAATTGTTTATTTGCAGTAAATATCTCGACTGAATTGTTTCTTAGACCCATAATTTTAATCAGACATTTTGCGGCATAAAGTTCGAATAGTTGCGTAGGTATGAATAATATTATTTTGCCGGATATAATACTTACCAAATCTCTTCTGGGAGGAGAAGAAGTGATAAACGTAGACACTAACCACGTTGTCAGATAACGATTGAATAATGATAGAGAACGAGAGAGAAAGAGAACAGAGATAGAGAGAAAGAGAAGAAAAAGAAAAAGAAATATTTTTGTATTTTTATTATGTTTTTTTTTCTCGCTAACTATACGTAGGTACATTTTGTAACAAATAAAAGATAATAATATTACGTTTATCATACATAATATATATATATATATAATATACCTTTATATATTATATACATGTATATTTATATATAAAATATAATGGATCATTATACAGTCATGAATCACATCTCACATGATCGTAGATCTGTGTTGTAACTTTGATCATTTATTGTTCGCTGGATTACGTATTCGTTCTCTCATCTATCCGATTTTTCTGTTTCGTCCTTACCATTATATTTAATATCGATATTTAGACAAGAATCATTATATATTTTACGTGTCAGAGCTAAAATATAATAAAAAAAGAAAAAAACAAACGAATATATTAATATTGGAATAATTCGATATTTCTTTTTACACTTGCTTAGATATCAATATATTATATATACTATTAAAAAACTTTCGGTAATTACACTGAATCTGATGCAAATTTTACTCATAATACATCGGCGGTATTATGTTACATACTTCGATACACGGGAACGATCAATCATTTGCGTCATCCAATTTGAGAAATCTATTTTGCGTTCATCACTATATTTTATATGGAATATAACGATTGAATATTTCCTGCATTAGCCAATGTATTACACGTGCAGTACGAACGAATTTTTTATTTGTCATATATTGAATGTTAACAATAAATGTGAAATGTGCCTGAATGTAATTCAATTAAATGTTAAATAGAACATGCTTAAGTCATGGGCAAGTATAATCGTCTTACACCTAATCGTTATCCTCTAAAAACTTAAATAATACTAATTACAATTTTTTTCCCCACGAGATATTTTATCAAAAAACAACAAAAAAAAAATTATCAAAGTTGAACACATAATACATTGAAATTTGTTCCTATAATAAAATCTTTCGATATCAGCTGTGTGTCTCTTTACTTTAATCATACTCAATATTATACACATAAAAACAGACGAAAAAATAACGAAAAAACAGAAAAAAAAAGAAAAAAAATTACTAAAACATTTTCTACGTCAAGTTGTTGTATTCAATGACTCTTTTGATTACAGTTCATATTATAAGGAACTAAACGAAATCTGTAGGAGATTTCTTTCGTTTTTTTGTCACATTTTTCTTTTTTTTTTTTTTTTTTTTGGCATGTGATAGAAAATTCGATTTAAAGCCAAGATTCACTAAATTCATTGAGAACATTTCTTTATCCAGACCTTGATACATCTTTTGATAAAACTGTACCGTGGTATTCTGAGCACAAGTTACCTCGTAGTATGATTATTGGTTATTGAGCGCATCTTTTTTATTCGATGTCATTTTTGAATAGAAAAAAAAGAAAAAAAAAATTAAAATTGTGTGTAGAGAGTTGTTCAACGCCAAATGCGCCGGAAATTTTAACATATTGAGCTTTGCGTGTTCTTAACTTCTAGCTAAGAACGGCAAAATGTTGTCATTATCGTATCGTAATTATACGACAAAACAACGGGGGCCTCTATAAAACTGTCAAAGTTTCCTCATTCTGTCATCACAGTCTCCGAGTCGATTAAATGCGATATTAAAAATATAGTACACAATCGATAGTCGGTAAATCAAGTGCAATTTATTGTCCGAAAAGTGTGAAAAGGACGGTGAACAATAGTGGACGGAATGTTCGAAAGGAAATATGAAAATCTGCATAAAATTTTGGTGCAATGACTGTAAAAATATGAAGTTATAAGAAGATATAAATTTGATATAGTTGGACAAAATTTGAGCATCAAATATTGTGGGTTTATCTGGCTAACGATGCAAAATTATAATCAAAACGCCTTAACGACATCTCGGACAGTTGCACTGCACCGACAAGAAAATATTGAGCTAATAAAAATTATCGATCACCCTAATTTTGAATTTAAGTGATAGTCTATCTTTTCTTAAAATGTACTGTACACAAAAACAATTATAGCCACAATTCATTTCAACTATTCCTTATCCTCGTTTGAACTTGAGAACGAGCATACTTATCGTGAGAAAAACTACTATCCAAAGTATGGTTGATATGAATCCGTTGTAAACGTCAGGCTCGGAAATGCTCCATCCACGTGTTAGCATAGATCTAAGTGACGTGGTGGCCATCGTGAGGGGTAATCCTTGCGAAATGTATCGTAGAACAGTTGGCATTCCTTCAATCGGCCAGATAACACCTACAATACGAGAAATCTGTATTATCAAATCCGACTAATTCCGTATCGTAAGTTTCCTCGAGTTAATTATATCGAGCATATGACAAGATGATGTACTGTGTACTTTACGACGATCCATTGTAATCACGAGGAATATTCATATTCTTTTATTTATAATTTCTAATCTTTTATAATTGGATTGGATACATCACGATAATGAAGTATTTGTACGATTACTCAACGCGACGACATTGCAGGACTAAGTTGATAGATATGATGCGAAATTAGGTCATTTTTATTTTTTTTTCACTTTCATTAATTTCATTCGAGTACTGTGCAACGAAGTACACCAAAGAATACATTTTCTCTTTTACTTGCAACTGTAAGAATTCGCGGACTCAATGAGTAGAACAAGCTTTTACTTATAGACAGGATTCGGCCTTGAGAATAATAGCAAGTGCGATCAATCATATGTGATAAATATGAGTTGCGAGATTTATGAGACACAATTATTTGCAATAGTGAGGAATGACAATAATCGTTGGATATACGTACCACTGAGCAAAAGTGTCGGATAAAAACTTCCCAGAGCCAATTGAATGGCATTTCTTTCGAGTTCACAGATTGCAGAAA
Organism: Tenthredo livida; assembly: GCA_963992785.1. Classification (NCBI taxonomy): domain Eukaryota; kingdom Metazoa; phylum Arthropoda; class Insecta; order Hymenoptera; family Tenthredinidae; genus Tenthredo; species Tenthredo livida. Next base: position 15,560,675 of record OZ023066.1, on the reverse strand, counting down.
TTACGAAGCCTGAAACATAGTATATGAAATTTTTATCAAAGATTGCGGACTGATTGCAGGCACGGTTTTGACAAATTATAATTTTTTAGATGTCATTCTCAAACATATACAACTAAAATCAAAATGCAGTCCAGCTCCGGTCTAGATGTCCGACTATAACTGCTAGTATTGTGTCCTTGGAATGGAAAATGAAATAAAAATTTGTACAATAACAAATTTAAGATGATTATAAAACGCGGGAATGACGCATCCCCCTCGAGTTTTCAGGGGTGCGTTTCGTGATACACATCGCCAATGCCATTTCAAAGTGCTGATCACTCTAGAGTGTCTTCCACAGTTCATAAGCATGGAGAAATATCTTTAAAATTAATATAGTATGTGTAAGTTAATGAGTAAGGGTATTACAAAACGAGTGATGTGTCAGCCTCGAACTTTCGAGAAAGTTTCAGAATGGCATTCAGGCTCCATGTATTTAATCACTACACGGTATTTTTTTTATAAAATTTGATTTCTGCACTTTAGTCGAATTTCGGCACGAGTATGCATCGTTTTCGTTCAAAAAATTTGTAGAGACGGTTATTGATTTAATGACTAATTATAAAAATACTGCAATAATATAATCAATTCGTGATAAGAATTGGAGTTGTGCAAGCACGCATTCTCCGTTTAGAATCGATTACATACGTAGTATTTACACGTTCGCCTCTTTGCAATGCATATGATAATTGCTTCTGATGCAATACGTGAGTAGACCTTGTTAAAAGAACTCACGGCTGACTAAACAGTAAGCTGTGCATATGAGTCGGTAAAAAGCTGATGACCTGTCATATTATTACTTTACCACAAAAAAAGGTTCAGGTAAAACCTAGTTTTATTTCATACCGGTTTTCTTATTATTCATCTTTCAAATCTGATCTTCAGGAGAATTCAAAGAGCTTTAAATGCAGGAGTATGAAACTGTTGGAAGTCATACGATACCCCCAAAATCATCGCGATCAGCGACTATTTTCCCACTACTCCAACTTTTTTTTTCTACTACTTTCAACAATTCGGAATATATTATACCGTGGTCCCTAAAGCATGACTGCGCGAGACTCTACCGAATCCTCTGAATAGAAATTTTACCGTTCTCTTTCATAATAGTTTTGAAAAAAAAATTAAAAAATTGCAGGACCACTGAATTCTAACCGAATAATTACATATTCGCGTTTTGACCAACCAGCAATTTATAATTCTTGCAAGAAAAATCTTCTATGTGTGTCTGATTTGCATACGGAGTTGGTTGATTCCGCAAAAAAAAAAAAAAAAAAAAAAAAATCAGATTTTATTATTTCCGTGTGCGCTCGTTCAACACGCGCAATCTTAATCGATACCATAATTATTCTAGTCAGTTTTTTTGTTGTTGTGTATTTGCTTGACCATGAATTAGAAATGAAGTAGCGTCCTGCCTCTCAAACTGGCATCGCATTACGGATTAATAAATCTATGCTTGGTTCTATGAAGACACACATAATGTGCGTATAGGTAACATCCTGTATGTATACCATGTTGACACGTTCACGGTCAACAAACGTTCGTATTTATTCAGCGTCATTTCACTATTTTTGTATCCAGAGTTTTAAGACTCGAGCAAACTAAGGTGGACGCGAATGTATATTCAATATGGCTGGGAGAACGTATAGCAGAAAACGTGACAATCGAAGAAGAAGAAAAATAAAAAAGCTGGAAGTTGACAACTCACCGAAACACATTCCGCACAGACCCTGAAGAATCGTGAGTATGATGACCCAGCCGATGTCGCCTTTACACTCGACTCCAAATACCAAAATCATGAAGATTAGGACGAGAGTTGTCTGCCCGCACATCACCACGAATTGCGTTACGACATGAGAGAATAAAATTTCCCCAGGTGAGACACCGGCGACCCAACTTCTGTCCAAAAGGCCCTCCATTCTCTCGATTATCAAAGCCGAAGACGTCAGAGCAACGGCCAAGAAAAATACGATTCTGAAAAATTTCGAAAAGGCGTATTAAACACGCGTTGACTATAATAAATTGCAAATTATACCATAGAATTTCATGAGTTTGTATCAGTACAGCCGAGAATCTTGATTTTTGAAGATTTATTATCCGCGATCCATATGCGTTGAGGTTGATCGTAAATTCAACGTCATGAGACTCACGTTTGCCTTGTAAGAAATATATACTGTTTTCCTCAGGCTACAGTTATTTTCAAAGCAAAGACCTTGTCGACCTTAGTCGTTTTTTCTTTCTTTTTTTTTAGTCATTTTATTTCTTATTTTTACTCTGACTGGCAGTTATTATTGTGGCATCTGATGAAAAACGATACCCTCTGTATCCAGTTTATACGTAAAATATAAAATGCCTAAACTCACGTTAATATAACACCAGGCGCTACGAAATCCGTAAAACTAGGTTCATTCGAGCCGTAAATGGGGTCCTTGAACTGGATCGGAACGTCAGCCAATTTCGTGTTTTGATCACAGGTCGACAACAAGTCCTTGGCAAAGTCTCTGTATGTGTATTGCAGGTTTCTGGCCAACATCAAACCGATTTGTTGATCTGTTAATGAAAAATAAGAATTTTGTCAGTGGCGCCCCCTTCTTTTTTTTTTTTTTTTTCGAGTCTCGCAATCAATCGAATCCAGCCATTCACACTTCGTAATTAATAAAGAAATGACAAATATTGGACTCACTAGACATGTCTAGCCAGACTCTGATCTCGCTCTGGTCAAGTGTCTCGTCGTCAGCCCCTCGGCCGAGGACCATTCTCGCCACTAAAGCGTCTGTGAAATTTTCTGTGAAATACAAAGCTCCCCAAGCTTCGCCTTTCTCGACAGCATGCCTGGCCGATTCTGGGGTTGGATAAAATTCCTGAAATAATATTAATTAGAATAATGAAATGGAATATTTGTGTTAAAGTTTGAAGCAGACGTTACCCTAGTATTTGTCAGATAATAATCGATTCCAATTATATTATAGAAATCGTGAAACTCACTTTGACCATTGTATTGTTATCGAGAAAATTGAGATATCGACAACTCAGGCTTGTGAAACTGCAATTATTGTCTACTGGACAGCTTAAGTTTCCCCACGTCATCTCGTGATTAACAATTGCAAGTTTCAGTCCGGTTGGATCTCTTCCAATTGCCAGGCAGAAGAGAATTACCTGCATCACTGGCAGGGCGAATATGAAGAGCATTACTCTGCACATATGAAAAGGAAGAAATTTTGTAGAATTTTTTTTATCATTATTTTAAAAGTTCAAATGTTGAATTCCGTGATCGTTACAGCTATGTGATTATGATGACGAAAAATGTAGGAGTCCTAATGATATTCCGAAACGCTGTTTTTCACGGGATAATATTTAATACTCCAACATCAGAGAGATCGTTATAGTAAGTCGAGGGGTGAATCACAACGGAAATCTGGTGTACACACGGTCGGAAACGTTGGGAAATATTGGAAAATATTGGGAGATATTGGGAGATATCGGGAGATATTGGTAGATATCGGGAAATGTCTGGAGATATTGGGAGGTATTGGGAAATATTGGGAGATATCACTGTCGGAAATGTTGGGAAATGTTGGGAAATATTGGAAAATATTGGGAGATATTGGGAGATATCGGGAGATATCGGGAGATATTGGGAGATATCGGGAGATATTGGGAGATATTAGGAGATATTAAGAAAAAGAGATATGGTGTACGCATTTCTGCTTGTGATTCACCCCTCGTAGTAAGTCAAACATATAAATTACCCAACGTTTCTCCACATCCGCAGGAAATTCTTTTGCAAAAGAGCTCGAATTTTCCCCGGGCTAGTAATCCTGTAGCAGTCGGTAAAGTCTCCACAATCATCACATTCGACGGAAGTGTCTCCTTTAACTCCGGGAAGTGGTTTTCCATTCAGCTGTTCAAATAAATGAATAAAAAAATTGAAAAAAAAGGAAAGGCACAAAGTGAAATTTTTGTTGTTGTTGTTGTTGTTGTTTTTTTTCAACAAATAATCAAGTCTTCATTAATATTCACTTACGTCGTAATGACTGCCAACGCCGTTTGTCGTGTCGTGCATAAGGACCTCTTTGGACTGGTGGAAGTTTAGGCCAACGACTCCAGATTCTTCAGTTACATAAACTGGTTCATCCTTTTTCCCCCAATTTAGGGACGCCTGTCAAGAATAAATCAAACGTACCATAATGTATGTCTCGGGTGATGAATGTACCATGACATCAACTTTGTGTGAAATATGCGAGACTATGAGTAATTATAAAATACCTCTTCCTCGTTTGGAGTCACATCCTTGGTATAGCATTGAATAAATGACCAGCATTTGAGTGATTGTCAAATAATGATTAATGAAAATCTGAATTTTATTGCAATTTATTTTCTTACCAAGCTGATATTGTTTGATATGTTCAATTCCGTCGTGGGTTGAGTGAATTGACCTTGTTTTCGGGACAATTTGAGGAACACATCTTCAAGGGATGCGCAATGGTACATGGTCAAAAGTGCCCTTGGAGATTCTTCGGCCAGTAATCTGCCACTCCGCATAAGCCCAATCTGAGAAGAAATTGTTTATGTATTCATTTTTTTGCCGCAATACTTTTTCAACTTATCTAAACGATCGGAATTTTTTTGTACTCCGACAAAAAAACTTTATGACACGTTTCATCTACCAACGAAATAATTCCCAATTCCAGTTCCGGCCTGACAGCAGATGATAAAAAAATCTAGCCAGACTATATCATGTATAATTACAATCCTAAACGTCATTTTAAATCGATAAAACTAGTTTTTGTGTATTTACTTGATTTCGTATCGGTTTATTAGTTATAAGTTATATCGCGTTCCGATGACTAGTCTATCACTTTTGACCACCGGTTTCCGTCGAACCTATTACGTCAGGGAAATACACCGGACTACTCATCGGAATACCAAAAAATAATTGGGACTTTTCCAACCGTTTATGAATTGATCATCCATATAGAATCAAGTGGGTAAACATTCTTAAATTGTCAATGATTGACACCGCGAAACTTACCACTGAAATTTTTTTTTCTATATTCTTCGAGAGTTATAAACTGTGGAACAACGCTGTTCGAGAACCAACGATAAAACATGATCGGCATAATTTTAGGCAAAAGTTGCAACTATTGCCGAGCAGCTAACCGTGACTGTTCGTTTTCCTGAATGTGTGATAAATATTGTGTCAGCTGGACAGTTCTTAGCTTAGCCGACGTATTTGCAAATTGAATTGTTTGTTTCCGGTGCAAATGATCAGATCCTGTTTTTACATTTGATTAATGCTGCGAATTTATTACCATATGAGCCTGTCGAGCCTCTTCGATGTAGTGAGTCGTGATGATGACAGTCTTGTTGCCGTCTTTGGTGATTTGTACCAAGTGATTCCAGATACTGAAAGTAGAGAATAAAGTTACATTTTATTTCAATGATCGTGCGAAAAAGTTTCGTTTTTCTGTTACACAGAAGACGGTTATTTCCCGATGTATTTCAATCTCACCCTCAACCTTTGGATACACCTATACGACCCTGACACTTGATCTTCGACTAAAAAATTGTTCGCGTGTCTCGTTTCGTTACGTTCTCTCGTTCTTCGCATATATAAACGATACAACAAATTAGGTACATAGGTACGTGAATAACAGAGTTTATTTGCCAAGTGGTGGATACATGTATGGTCTTTGATAATATGTACATACATACGTGCAGAAGAGACTTGATCGAGCATGTTATGCATATAAATTTTCGAATAAATTCCAAAGCACATGCAAAATTACTTATGTATAAAAAAGTATGTAATTCCTGTTGTCGTTTTATCCCGAGATTGAATATGAAGTGTAATGAAACTAAGTTGAAGGAAAACAGATAAAAATAAATAAAATCCATCTTATAGTATATGTAATAGCAATTTGCAATCGCTCTGCATATTATCACGCAGTAAAATAAATGATACTCTGTAGTTCAGAGAGCGATTAGCCATGACCCTCGATATCGGAACTATTAATTTTATAAGGTGTGTGGTGACCTCGAGTCAAGGTGGCTGTAGCTATTAGCTATAATTGATAAGAATTGATTCTTGCCAAAACCGGCCTAAGATTAGATGCCAATGATTAGACTACGCTTGCAAAGTGCATACAAAGTTGATATTCATTGAAACTAGAAGTAATTAGTACTTAAATGATTGATACGTAGATTTGCTTGCTTATCGTTCGAAGACATGACGGAAGTCATTTTTATCAATTATTGCGAATGCATATAAGCAAACGTAACCGGTCTAAACTTTGACTAAGAATTATATATCGAGCACAATTTAGAGTTTAATTAATGAACATTGATTAGATGATGTAATCAGTAGAGGGGATTTATCATTTTTAAGTCAGTACCAAGCTGCGGTTTTTTTTTTGGATTAAACTCCACGGTCGCCCAGTAAATGAAAAGGCTGCTTGGTCCTAAACGAACATTGAATCTTTGGACTTGAGACCCCGAAAAAATTTCGGCCATCGTTTAGTTTCAGCGAGACTTTTGACGTCATTAACCAGTTTCGACTATTTGCTCCTTTGGCTGCGGTACGCGCGTCCCGTGATCTTCGACCGATGTAAATTCGCCACACTTATCCGCACGAAGCAAGAGTATAAATTATTTCTTGCGGTTCATTGAGGTACTTGGTGGTAATCTTCTAACGCGATTATATTTTTCAAGTTTTCTATAATTTTAACGACATCTCAAAGGATGATGATGATAAAGAATTTCCTCCTTTATTCGAATCGATATGTTCAAATATATCTACTAATATCCTTCGAGCCTACTTGCTGATTAAGATTATTAATAGTTTGAACAGAATTGAATAACGCGTTTGATTTTTGGAATTTTCCCAGCCATACAAACAACTCTGTTTGCCACGAAAGTAACAGAAATTTCCGTTTATTCCATTCCATATGTGGATAACATCGAATATTCTTTTTGATAATAAATTTCACTCTAAGTAATATATAGATTCGAATATAGTAGCCCTCAAAAGATTCCGTTGCAACCTTAGATTTACTAGTTAATTAATTTTAACGACCTGAGCTATACAAGGATTTTGAACTGTTAACTCGAACTGCAGATGCGCTCGAGGCTATTGGCCTGGTTAATTTGACTACAGATAAGAATTTCCCGAAATATAATATTACCCATATGCAAACATTTCACATCCGTATTTCCATACTCTCTCTAATCTATACTTGACAGTTATCCGGCGGAAGTTAGAAGATATGGAAAACCGCCTCTTATGAGTTGAGCGTGACTCGTTTTCTCGGTATTCGATATCTTAACGCTGATATTTCACTTCTTCGAACTTGTGATTTCGTTAATAGCTCGGAAATCGCGACCTTTAAAGATCCTACTGCACCTTTCGCTTTTGGGTACACGAGAAATTACACAATGTCCAGACGACGTTGACTCGATTAAAAAAAAATAATGATAATTTTGTATGCTTACCTTTGTCTGAGGAGAGGGTCTACCCCTACTGTGGGTTCGTCCAAAATCAAGAGTTCTGGGTCATGCATTAGTGCCACAGCAAAAGATACTCGCCTTTGCTGACCACCGCTGAAATTTGGAAAATAAAAATTTGGAATTGGGTTTTTGTGACTTAAATAAAAGATGGAAATAAATCTAACGAAAGAAGTTCTTTGTGAGTTGACGTTGAAATGATGAATTTGCTTGAAAATGAGTCACATGTGACTTAATGATTAAGGTCAGTCGTATGTGGCTGATTTGATGAAATCTAAATTTCACAAGGACAGGTGTTTCTCCTTGCTCTAGATTTCCCTGTTATAATGAATTGTCGTTGAAACAAGTTGAAGAATAATTTGATTTGAGGATCTTACTATTATATTTATGTACTTACTGCGGTAGCTAGTATTGTTTTAATCACCTGAGATTTTTAACGAGTCGATTCTGTGATGGCAAATCTAAGAACTGCAACAAAAATTTTAGCCTTTCCATAATCTCGGATGTACCCATTCCAAAGATCCACCCAAAGTACATCATCGTTTCTCTGATCGTGAATTCTCCATAAAGGGCGATTTCCTGAGGCATGTAACCAACACGTTTTCCCGGAACTCCGGAACCCTTTGTGCCTGGTTTTCCACCTAGAACCCAGATTTCTCCAGAGTTAAGCCTTCGCCGGCCCACGATGCACGATAAAAGTGTTGTCTTCCCGCAACCACTGGCCCCAAGAAGTCCATATCTGTGAAATCATTACGAACTAAAACATTTGAGGATTTACAGATGTAGGACAGTATTTTCGGGAAATGCGAACTACACAGTATCTACACAAGACAGTACCGTGCAAATCGGAGTATTGGTTACAAAACGAAAAAGGGAACATGAAATCATTTATAACCCTTGGAATGCGATTGAAATTTTCCCAACAAGAGCATTACACATTACACTTGATAACATTTTGCAGGTGTAGTAGAAATTTGTTGAAATCCATTTTCGTTGTACAAACATCGGTGAAATTATCACACACTGGTTTCAAATCATTTTTAATGAGTGTGTAATTTTGTCAGACGATTCATACGAGTCGAGAATTAATTCCAGGCTAGGTGCTCACTGGATTCAACGCTATAATGGTTATACAATAAGGATCGAAAGTGTACATACATGTATACGGATTCTCATAACAGTAGTGTGTCCGTGGAGGACTATTGTTTGCAAAATCATTGGTATAGAAGGCATAAGGCTAGAATGTGTTTCCTCATATTTTCTCAAAAATTTTCAGCCAATGTGAATACACGTATGTGAATGAACATGTAGATAGTTCACTGAGCTAAGTTAACGGTTCAGAGTTTCGACGTCTCAAGTTGCTTTCACATATTTCGTTGAAATCGCAATCATACTGTTGTTCAACAACTACGTGTGATACGGCGAACTTCGTATTGTAAATTGTAAAATCGCGTTGTGAGTGCGGAACGGACTTTCTTTCAAATTCTGATTTATTATATAATAAATTCTTACGTGAACGCGTATCATGGATGCGACAAATTATTCATTTTCTCAAGTCGCCTAGCGACGTATCGTTGACATACGAGCTTTCAAATTCTATTACCACGAAGATTATAATTTCCCGGAGAATTGATTACGTGGATTCGGCTCAAATCTGTTAGAATTAAAAGGAAAGAACCGATAATTTCAATTTGCGTCTATTTGCGTCTACTTCTTTTTTATTTACCTTCGCTTAGTATTGAAAAATTCATAAGTCACGGGCGATATTTGGGGATCTTTATACCGTGGATAGGGACACTTAACGAGCGCCGATTTCTCATACGCAAATTATTTTTTGAACCAGCAAGACTCGCACCATCGACGTGTCGAAATGTTCCAGCGTCGCGCGTCGATGCCTTATATAATTAAGTCTTCGAGGCGAGGTACTAACTCGCCTTTCTATACATTATGGGATGGGTGTGTAAATACTACAAGAGCGTAAGTATCTATGGAATCCAGAATTTAGTTCTCATGGGGGCATCGCTTGGCGCTTTATTCATCGTGACAGTGAATCAGATATATTGCCTTCGTAAATAATCACATCACTGAGATTTCTATTCAGAAGGATGTTCAAAGCTCCCGCATATGAACGAGTGAACTTACGTTTTATAGATTACATTTTCTATCACTGAGTTTATAGCGAGCTCGTTATTTTTTACTTAAATGCTTAATAACGCTCTAGAGAAAAGCTCGCAGTTAACAATTAAGATGGTATAGCTCCTAGGCGATTGCAATCAACTCACATCCGCTTAGCGCAAGAGCGTAAGTTAATTGCCATAAATTAAGAAGGTAAAAGTTTATTCCGCTTCTCAAGCAGTACAGCGTAGGCTTCATCCGAAGATTTCGCTTTTTCAAATATTCCAAACGAAGTTCGAAATTTGGAATATGAAATTTGCAAGACTTTTTCACACAAGTGTACTAAGTGATCTATCAATCAGCAGCAGCAAGGTCTCTGATTTATACGCAAATTAATATAATAGACGAGATATTCGACGAGAATACTTCGCGAAGCTTAGACATCGATCACTTTCATTTTTGCTACCGTCACTTGGAGAATGTCTTGTCGCCCGTCTTGTTCTCCGGTCGGTTTATTGCGTCATCCATTTCACCACAGATAGACGCTTCCGTTAGACTGCGGAATTACCTGAGATTGTGTGTACGCATTCTGCATCTTATCCGGTCTGAAAAATGGATCTGTGAGAAAGTACGAGCTACGATTTCGGATTGACGGTTTTTTTTAACTGATGCTGCGACTTAAGTCTGCATTGGAGTAACTCGACAAAACGCGACTCTTTTTTATGTCAAAAAACGAAGCTGTTGCCTTGACACCATGATCTACTTTTTTTTTGTGGTTTATCGAGTTTCGCATATTGGTCACTCATTTATTACTCTCCGTAGTTTTAACGAATCTTCACAAGGTATCGTTGGAAAGCTACTAAAAATTGTCTTCGTAGGCGGTAAAAGCCAGTCATAAAATGACTGGGCAACGTGTGAAAAAGAAAGTTTTTTTTTTTCAACTTTACGCACATTAACAATTCCGTGTATTCAAGTGCAAATCTCTCCTGTCATAGATTCAAAGTTCTCGCTATTTACGTGGATGGGAATAATTTCTTCCCCGTGTAATCCGAGGTAAGACTTTGGATAATCACGATGTTGGTAGTCTAACACCCTTTGAGTTTTGAATAAATAATAGCAGCTAATTGTCCCGATTTTTTAATGACATTGACATTTAACTTTTGGCATCAAGGCGCGAAAGCAACGGAAAACAGTCTGCAAGTCTTTGAACCCTGCAGTTGTATGAAGTTATGACTAACATCGAATACTAGTTAAGTGTTCGAATGCCTAGGTTGTTCACGGGGAAGAACAAGCATCTTGTATACGTTTTGTTATTCATCGAGTGAATAACGATGTCGTGACTCGTAAAAATGTCCATATTTTTTTCTAACTACCACAAGACCATTCAAGAATAACAATTTTTTGAGAAATCACGTGTTGTCTTGTTATTATGTTTGTAACAAATCTAAAAACGCGCTTTCATCTACGTCTCTTCTTCTGCAGTTGTGATTGGAAAAAATATTTTCAAACCACCAGATACATGACATTGAAGTTTGCATCGTTGGAACGCAACGAAATTCGAAAAAATAAAAAAAATTAATAAATCGACTGAAAATGATCCTGCTGGCTTTAAAAAGTGAAAACAACTAGAAATAACATGAAAACAATAATCTTCCCCCGAATTACGGCACCCTTAACAGGGGGTGAAATCCTAATTTTTTTATTTCACCCAGAATTATGACATTGCTTGAAATTTTATTTCACGTAAATACTCTTTCGGATTGATAAAATGCTAGAAAAAAATTGGAAACCACTCCGACTTCCGAAACCCACCGTTAAACGGAATTGAAATCTTTATTTTTTGATTTATTCTCTATATTATATTATTTCACCCAGGCTTATGACATTCACCAAAATTTTATTTCACGTAGATACTCTTTCAGATTGATAAAATGCTAGAAAAAAATAGGGAACCACTTCGACCTCCGGAACACTTCCAGAAACGGAAGTGAAGTCTTTATTTTTTGATTTAATCTCTATATTGAATTATTTCACCCAGAAATATGACATTCACTCAAATTTTATTTCACGTAGATACTCTTTCAGACTGATAAAATGCTAGAAAAAAATAGGGAATTATTCCGACTTCCGGAACCCACCGTTAAACGGGAATAAAATCTTTTTTTTTCCATCACACTCGGAATAATGACATTCACTAAAATTTTATTTCACGTAATTATTCTTTCGGACTGATCAAATGCTAGAAAAAATTGGGGAATCACCCGGACTTCCGAAACCCACCCTCAAATATGGTCGACGCTAATCAATCGTATGAGATACAACCTTGTGAAAGTGGTGAGCAAGTGCCTGCTCAGATTATCCAACAGCATGGATCTAGTAAGATTTACGATTTTACGAGTAAGTATAATGTAGTTAAAATCGTTGGTGATGGTGATTGCTTATTACGTTGCTTTTCCTATCACGTTTACGGAGACCAGGAATTCTATGCCGACGTACGGAAGGAAATCGTTGATTACGTAGTCGACAACTGGTCCGATGAAGTTGACATGCTTCGTAGTACATGCGAGGAGGAAGCCGTGTATGAAGACCAAGTTGACTACGCTACGAAGATGGGCTCAAACAGCACATATGGTACTGACTTCGAAATCAGTATCTTCTTCAAATTGTGGGAATTTCCTGTTGCCATTTTTCGCAAGGTACAAGAAGATGCAATAATTCGCGTAATGGGCGAAAGTAACAATAACGCGGTTGAAAACAGAACTTTGAATCTGCTGTTTTCCGGGGCACAACGTCATGGTCACTGGGAAGTACTCGAAGAAAAGACCGCGATTAAAGAGCTATCTCCAGAAAAGAACGGTGCCACGCGAGATGAGATCGACGTTGCCGGAGTCGATAATTGTAACGACGTTCTACCAAGACCTCCGAGCTGGGAGGGCTCGGACATTACACCAAAATACGAAATAAGTAGTGAAATCCTTGGCAACTTTGAGGAGAGTAAATATCGTAGGTCAACAAGTCCATGTTACAGGACGTCCGGTAATGGAAAATTGGAAAGCAGCGACAAAGAAATGGAGGAAAAAGATCCTTATGAATATACAACGAGCAGCGAAAGCTCTCAGAATCCAAAAGTAATAAAAACATCCAGTAGTGAAGGCACATATTGTACTGACCAAAATGACGAACCGCAGACCAGCTCCAGTGAAGTACAAGCCAAAGTACCGAAAGAAAAAAAAATCAAGCGGAAAAAAGTGAAAATATTTACAGAAGATATTGGCACAGTGGAAATTCCTTCGACGCATTTCAAAACTGCCCTCGGATATAATGACGAAGATAGAGTTCGAAAGGTTATTGAGGATGTGATGTTGTACACTTTGAAGTGTACTTGCACATTAGGTTTTTACGGATCGGTGAGGTATAATTTATTAGATTGCGTAGCATATGCTAAATGCAGAAAACCAAATCACGAACAGAGATATCAATTTCGCATCGACAAGTTAGAAGAACCCCTTGCTCGGCTTACCGTATCGAGTGACAAGAAAATCACGATCGTCCACGAAAAAAATCTGATGGCTGAGACTTTTCGCGTGCTGAAAGGCCAAGAACGAAGGGAATGGCAAAAAAATTTGAGGCACCGCAGCGTAGTGGCTTACCTTACCGAAATTCAAAAAACAATAAACACGGAAATAAAGGACGATGGACACATGCAGGATCTCCGTACATTGCGCGTGGTGTATACGGCAAAGTCGGAGGAGAAATGCCAAGAACGATTACAATTAAAGTCATCTGATTTATCCGATCTGATGGAATAGTGGATCCAAGAGAACGAAAAAAAAGATCCTTTCTTGAGACATGTCGGTCTACCATTGACGGCCATAATGTACACTGAAGAAGACCTTAATGTTATACATCACGGAAAACCAACGGTGCTACACATAGATGCAACCGGATCAGTCGCCCGAAAACCGCAAGACTTGAAATGTAAAAAAATATTTTATTATTGTATTATAATGAAACATGATACAGAATTACTCACACTTGCTCATATGATAACATCCGAACATGGCGTTGCATCCGTCAGTTTATTCTTGAAAAATTATAAGTATTTCGTGATGAAATGTGGTCGAAAGTGGCCGATTGCAAACGTCATAACGATCGACTGGTCTTGGGCGTTTATACACGCAATTTTACAGGAGTGGAATCTTCTGACCATTAGAAATTATTTGCATCTCATGTACGAATTCTGTGTCAACAACGTACTACCGCCAAAGAATATAACGATACTAAAAACATGTTATGGGCATTTCATGAAGCGAGTGTCAGAAACTATACGCAGAGAATTCCAAGAGCATATGAATATTAAGTCATTTTTATTAGAATGTGTGGGGCTTATGGCTATATGCCGGAATATTAGGAAATTGGACGAAATATTCAAACACTTTGCAACAATATTGCTCACCAAAAGTGAAGATACGTCTAATGATAGTATCATTGCTTTGAACAGCATGTTGAAAAAGAAGCCAGAGGTCATCTCTAAAATTTTAAAGGATATCGACGATGCAGATGGAGATGAAGAAAAAGATCCAGAAGTGGACAACTCTGCATATTATCCCACTGATGATGCTACCATTTACAGGAGTTCTCCATTTCACAAGCGATATAACGCAATAACTTCAGTTTTGCTCCATGAAATTGAGAAAGAAGGAAGCAATATCACAAATAAGTACTATGCACCAAGATTCGTGGAGTACGTAGTCGACAAATACATGGCTTACGCTGTCTTATGGGTATCTCTGGATTTAGATTTAGTTGATCCCACGATATCACGCATCAGTAATGCATATGTAGAAAGTGCTCATAAAGTATTGAAAGAAATAGTTTTCGAGCGTACTACAAGTTCTTCGATCGCTGATAGAGTGAGGCAATTACGAACGGCGCGAAAGGATACAATGGCGAAAATAATATTAGATGTGCGCGTAAAGGGTAATCAAAAATCTCATCCGAAACCAAAGTACCCCGAAACCGCCTCAAATCCCCTTGTTCAAGAAAGTTGGATGCGAAAGAAATCTAATAAACGGAACATGGGACATTTGGGAACATCAAAACTACAAGATAGATGTGAAAAGATTTTTGAAAAAAAGACTACAACTGATGTAATAAATAGTTGATGAAACATCGGAGATATTATTCCACGGTAATGCCATAGACATTACAGAGTTTGATCATGATGATAACGTGCACAGTGGTTTGGCGGATGAAAATAGTGAAACAAACAATCATGAAACACATCATCACCCTAGCGAAGACGAAATGCTTGATAAGACAGAAACACAGGAAATATTAGCGGTGAAGCAAAAATTGCCTGAAACAAACCTACCAAAATTTTATAACGGCTTAGTAAAATACACAAATTATTACATGGCATCAAAATCGTCAACAGTTACAGTTGGAGTATACCGTTCAAATGACGTTCTATCAATGAATGAATTTCGATTAACGACGAAAGAGTACGCAACACTGCGTGATTATATGTGGATAGACGGAGTCGTCATAGATTGTTTTGTAGCTTCAAACATTCACGAATGGAACGATTTTACCTACATATCGACAGACGACATGATATTTATTGTAGGTGATTGCAGTGGGAAAAGAATTTCGACGCAGAGAAGAATCTGTAAAGTGACAACCGTTGTAAAAAATAACTTACTGATGCCGTATCTGTTCGAAGGTCACTGGCGATTACTAATTGCAAATATTGAAGACAAAAAATTGACGTTAATGGATCCATATGAGAGTACGAGTGATTCACACCGAGCTATAGAAGCATTCACAGATTTCATAAGCTATTGCAAAGCCGAATCATCTTTTCGTAAGTTGAGGAACATCGATTGGCAGGTAAACTCCGAATCGAACCAGCGACCACATCAAAAAACGAATGACGGCCACAGTTGTGGAGCATACGTGATGTATTACATGGAGTGTTTGGGAAATACGAAGCCATTTGAGATGGATTTCAACCCTTATAAATACCAATCCGAAGTTGCTCACCAGTTACTATTGAAATCAGAGAACATGGAAGACACGTGCTTGAATTGCTTCACCGTAGCTGACTCAAATTCAGTAAAGTGCGAAGTGTGCTACCGCAAATGCCACGAACAATGTATATTCAAATCGAACGCAAACACTGATGACGAAAAAGAAGAAATTAAAAAACGAACCAAACGGAGAAAATTACTACGTGCGACGAGGCCAGAAAAATTCCTATGCAAATTATGCAGGAAACGCATTCGGAGTATCCCGTAAAAAAAAAAAACATGATTATATGACTGAAAACATTTCAAACGGGAAGAGAAGAAATTTTTCAGTGGAAAGAAATATTTACTTTTGGTCAGATAATGATTCTGCTATTTATAGCACCAAAAGGCTGCATGGCGCCATCATATATAGGCTGCTTTGCGCCATGATCTAAGGGCTGCTTTGCGCCATTACCTGAAGGCTGCTTTGCGCCATTACCTAAAGGCTGCTTTGCGCCATTACCTGAAGGCTGCATTGCCCCATCATATCATCGTGGTTCTTCGTAGCCGAGGACCTGGACTACGAGAAATACTTAGCGAACGACCTGGACTACGAGAACTACGAAGCCGAGGACCTGGACTACAAGAACTACGAAGCCGAGGACCTGGACTAAGGCTGGCTAAGGCTGCTTTGCGCCATGATCTAAGGGCTGCCTTGCGCCATGATATAAGGGCTGCTTTGCGCCATGATCTAAGGGCTGCCTTGCGCCATTACCTGAAGGCTGCTTTGCGCCATTACCTGGAGGCTGCTTTGCGCCATTACCTGAAGGCTGCTTTGCGCCATTACCTGGAGGCTGCTTTGCGCCATTACCTGAAGGCTGCTTTGCGCCATTACCTGAAGGCTGCATTGCCCCATCATATCATCGTGGTTCTTCGTAGCCGAGGACCTGGACTACGAGAAATACTTAGCGAACGATCTGGACTACGAGAACTACGAAGCCGAGGACCTGGACTACAAGAACTACGAAGCCGAGGACCTGGACAGCGAGAACTACGAAGCCGAGGACCTGGACTACGAGAAATACTTAGCGAACGACCTGGACTACGAGAAATACTCAGCGAACGACCTGGACTACGAGAAATACTTGGCGATCGACCTGGACTACGAGAACTACGAAGCCGAGGACCTGGACTACGAGAAATACTTAGCGAACCACCTAAATTGATCCGACGCGGGCACTGCTCGCCTTACACTCTTGAACCGGCCCTGTCTTGGTCCATCATAAGCCCTCTGATTGGTCGACTAAGATCTCCTGTAGCTCCTGAATTATTAGACCCTGGGAGTTTTGGTAAAGGAACTTTAGTCTTAGATTTTCGGGAGGAGTACACCCACCAAATATGGTGCGCTCAACCTGGGTCGCCCTGTATAGGCTGCTTTGCGCCATGATCTAAGGGCTGCCTTGCGCCATGATATAAGGGCTGCTTTGCGCCATTACCTGAAGGCTGCTTTGCGCCATTACCTGAAGGCTGCATTGCCCCATCATATCATCGTGGTTCTTCGTAGCCGAGGACCTGGACTACGAGAAATACTTAGCGAACGACCTGGACTACGAGAACTACGAAGCCGAGGACCTGGACTACAAGAACTACGAAGCCGAGGACCTGGACAGCGAGAACTACGAAGCCGAATAAAATTTTGGTGAATGTCATAATCCTGGGTGAAATAATATAATATAGAGAATAAATCAAAAAATAGAGATTTCAATTCCGTTTAACGGTGGGTTCCGGAAGTCGGAATGATTCCCTAATTTTTTCTAGCACTTTATCAATCCCCAAAAGTATTTACAAGAAATAAAATTTTAAGCAATGTCATAATTCTGGCTGAAATAATGAAATAACGAAAATAATTGAAAAAAAAAGATTTTATTTCCGTTTAACGGTGGGTTCCGGAAGTCGGGGTGGTTCCCTAATTTTTTCTAGCTTTTGATCAATCCCAAAGAGTATTTACATGAAATAAAATTTAAGCAATGTCATAATTCTGCGTGAAATAATATAATAGAGAAAATAATTGAAAAAAAAAATAGATTTCATTTCCGTTTAACGGTGCGTTCCGGAAGTCGGGGTGGTTCCCTAATTTTTTCTATCTTTTGATCAATCCCAAAGAGTATTCACGTGGAATAAAACTTTAAGCAATGTCATAATTCTGGCTGAAATAATAAAATAAAGAAAATAATTTTAAAAAAAGATTTTATTTCCGTTTAACGGTGGGTTCCGGAAGTCGGAGTGATTTCCAATTTTTTTCTAGCATTTTATCAATCCGAAAGGGTATTTACGTGAAATAAAATTTTAAGCAATGGCATAATTCTGGGTGAAATAATATAATAGAGAAAATAATTGAAAAAATAAAGATTTCATTTCCGTTTAAGGGTGGATTCCGGAAGTCGGAGTGGTTTCCTATTTTTTTCTAGCATTTGATCAATCCGAAAGGGTATTTACGTGAAATAAAATTTCAAGCAATGTCATAATTCTGGGTGAAATAAAAAAAATTAGGATTTCACCCCCTGTTAAGGGTGCCGTAATTCGGGGGAAGATTATTGTTTTCATGTTATTTCTAGTTGTTTTCACTTTTCAAAGCCAGCAGGATCATTTTCAGTCGATTTATTAATTTTTTTTATTTTTTCGAATTTCGTTGCGTTCCAACGATGCAAACTTCAATGTCATCCAGATACCTGCAGAACTTCTCATTCACATTTATTGATAAGATCACGAGTTCTCAAGCTTCGAAGGTTCTCGTGCGAGATTATTATTCACAGAGTAAAGTACGATCGATTAGATGCATGAGATATGAGAACCTCGTTCTTCGCCCACATCTCCTGGACCAAGGTTGAAGTTAATAAGATTTTTGCGCGCCTTTCGGCTAGTTGAAAAAGCCGTAAAAAAGACTAGGTATTCGTCTGTAAATTTTTAAATCATAGGTCTAGATTTATCGCTGATCGAATCATTATCGACAGGTAAATTACGTTGTGAGCTACACCTGACACTCATGAGATAATTATAACTCCATGAATGGGAAAGGCCAAAATTATACCAACACAGATTCATATTATGCTCACAATCAGTCCTGACGATGAGAAACGATTCCGAAATTACCGTATCTTCAAAATCGAATAGAGCAAATTGGATTTTTTCAGATGTTGAAAATCTCTCATCGGTTGATGAGCTCGAGCAATTACTCTGAAGTCTTTGAATCCGGACGAAGAAATATTATTCGCATTCGCAACGGAAACGAGTCTTGTATTCATCATTCTCAGAGCAGTGTTTGTACATTAGCAAATTTGTTATTTTAACTCTTACGCATTTCCGAAGGTTATAGTAAGCTCTGCGGTTATTATTTCCTAGTATTTGCTCATCTATTATCACAGCGCAAATTCATAAAACGTTGACGAGGGTATTTCCAATTTAAAAATTACTACTCATTTTACACCGGATGTACCTACATTTATGTTCAAGTTTTATATGCCTGGAGGTCGAGGCTCAAAACGAAATATACTCACATATTATGCTCGATTCGTTCATGATAAACTAAATGGCAAAACCAACTCGGAGTCAAGTAAAATAAACGAAGAATTGATGATTGAAAGAGCAGCGTCTATCAAAAAAATTCTCATTCAAAATGAATAAGGTTAATGACTCGCCTTTGGGTTCAGATCAGGTCATGGATAAAACATTTCTCAAATTGAAATTCGATTTTCGGATCTGCCAAGATAATTGATCGAGTTATGATCTCAAATATCATAAGTATAACATAAGAAGTTCGCAAACATGTTAATTCGGGAATTTTTAAACAAAAATCTGTTTATGCTATTATATCCATTAATAATCGAAGGCAATCGGGAATTCAAACGGGTTAAGCAATTGCAAATCAATTAACTAGAAATGAACGAAAACATTTTTTGTTGGTTTTATACTCACATCGAACCCTTGGCGACTGTCATGTTAAGGTTTTGTAACACATGATTAGGATTCTTGGTACTTCCGTATGTCTTGAAGGCATGTCGTACGCTGACGGCTTGCTGTCGATTCCAAGCAACGTTATTTATCCCTGGGGTCGCCATAATAGGGCTAGGTGTCGTCGTCACGTCCATATTTGCTTCCGTAATATTCATCGCGTTTCCCGAATTTGAATTTACCATCCCAACACCGCCTCCCGCTGTGCTGTCACTGTAACATAAATTAAATAATCATATTTTATGAGTCAAGCAATGTTCCTTCTTCTTTCCTTTATTTTTTTTCTAATAAAATAAAAATTTAAACTTATAAATTATTATCGCTGTTGTTATCATCATTATTTGTATTATTATTGCAACCTCATGATATTCGAAAGGTTTTTTATCTCTGCACCGATCGTAATTTGCCTCACATTTGTTGGCAAACACTTGCGAATTGTTATATCAATCCGCGTAAAACGGAAGTAAAATTATTCCATGTCCAATCGATTTTTACCGATTAATTTGTGTCTTCTATTCATTTTTTTTTTTTTTTGTTCTTTCTCAAAGTGTTAAAAAAGTTTCTTCTACTACTCCGAGACCAAATTGAATGGATTAATTTTTCTAACGAATAGGAATAGGTGTAACGCTGATCTCGGAAGTTGGAGTTATTTTACCTCATTGCGTAATTACGGTGCGCAAGTATGAAGTAGTTCAACCAACCTGTTCAAGTAGAGTATGAAATATGCGCTACCTCAGGGTCTGTGCAGATTTAATTAGAAAGGATAGTTATATCCATACTCGGTTGGATTCATGACTTTGTACTAATGAATGAGAATATTTTTTTTCACACATGGATTGATTATATCCAACCGGGATCCGACCAACCTTCGATTGTGTTTTGCGAAACAGCAGATACTCTGACCACAAGAAAAAACTAAATCTATGTATGATTTGTTTGAAAATTGGCAAAATTGTAAATGGGAACGTATGAATATCGAATTACTTGTATTATGCCGGTTACGAATAAGTGATTGTTACTGGCGTATCTTGAGCCAAATTGAACTGATTTATTATAGACACGTTTACCACCAACTCATTGCACTATTTCGTCTAGACGTATTCATATGCAGCACATCTATACTCTGCAGTTCGCAATTTATTATTATATAGAATGTGCGGTTGCTAAGTTTTGTTACGTAATGGGATGGCTTTCTTTTTGCCGATGTTCAGTTTCATTGGGCAACCGGTTCACATGCACATGATATGTGTCGATGTAAAATACACGATAGATTGATAGTTACAGTAGCTCGTGTGTGCGAATTATAAAATAGAGCTGGTAGGTATTTAACATACGCGCAGCAGATAAATCTTTTTTAAATACCTTCGTTCACTTGGTTATAATTTATTAGCTTTAGCTAACGTTACGCAGGTTCTATAAGTATGTGATTCCGTTTCCGCAAAGGCAAGCATAAGTTTTACATATACCTAGCGGTGAAGTGAAATATATCGCGATACTCAAGTTATATTGCTAAACGTAATGAAATTAAAATTCTGTCCAAAGTCCAAAGTCTCACATAATTATTTCTATGTCCATCGCGGGTATGGTGTTGGCTATTACACCTGACTCCTGCCTCACCTTGGAACCAAAGATTTTTATTTGTCACCTAGAAACATGTTAGCAGATGTATCTTGGGCGGGGAATCACAAGTTTCATAAAACTACAGCTTTAACTCTAGGCCATCTTCGACTTATTTATTATTTATATTCATCAGAAATACAAGCTGTGAGGTTTTTTTTTTTCTTGACAAAAACAAAACGCAAACAAGAAACATTCCTTCGCGATCATTTATGATCGATAATAATGATTGATTTTCACGCGGTCTTCTATAGTTGTTTAATTTTAATAAAACGTCGACTGATAAGTGACAAGCTAGATTTATGATTCATTGATCTTTTCCGCGTGTGCTTTACCCACTATATGCGAATAACTTATGTAACGAAATATCTCCAGTAGAATGTATCGATTTCGATGTTAGCATATCCATTCCTCACATTTTCTCGGCAAAACGCCACGATCGAGCCGTTTGGTTGTCAAATTTGTTGTCATAGAAACTATTTCGTCAAGGTTATATAACACACGATATCTAACACGATACAAAAATCCGATATTAAGTCACGGCTGGTCAGAACATTACTGGTTATACACTTAATTCTGATTAAAAATGAAAACAATAAAAATAAAACACTAGGGTTGCTGTCGACAATTTTTAGCCATATTCGTATGCTACGAAGAAAAACAAGCTGCAGCAGTTGATATCAAAAACAGAAATAATGAAAACGGGTTTTCAGGCCAGTAATGATCAGAGATGGTAATAAAATGTGGACGGCAATTTCAAGTTATGGAAAAAGGTAATGCAAGTGAAGAAAATAAAACCAGATAAATGCTGCAGTTAGTAGAGTATAGGTATGTATGTACAGATACACCTTCTCCGCTGCAAAACTTGACCTTTTGTCAAGCAGCTGCAGGGTAAAAGGCAAGACTGAATTCATACGGGGTCAATAAACGTGTGGCTATGCTCGGATCATTGAAGATTGAATAAACTTCAGATTCAACCGTCTTCAAATTCGTCATTTATTTTCTGTTTAAATTGCCTGTGAACGAAGAGAGATATACATTCAGTTTACGTTTGGGTAGGTAATGGTAAGACTTCGTATCACCCATTAACTGTATGGATCATTAACAAAGAGACCTTGTTGTACTATGCATGCAATTGTTACAATATCTGAGTAATTTACCATGACGAGGGATTGACGCTTAATAAAAATACGTACACAAATTAAGTTAACCATATCACGATCTCGCGATTATTTGCATAAATGCATTTCTCACGCACGCCGTGACGTGACTATACCTATATATAATACACTGGAATGTGCAATCATGACTCGTGAGCCGCGAGTGCCACACGCAACGTCATATCACCTCCCAGCATGCACAAAATTAAGAATGAGAGGATTATTAAGAGGGAAAATTCTCGATTTTTGTGCTTTATCTTTTGTTATAAGATGAAATTCAAGAAAACTATGCCAACTTTCGTAAGGCACGTGAAAAGAGCAGGAAAGCTTCGAAAGAAATGAGAGAACGATAGTCGTGGAACAAGTCAAGAATGGAGAATCGGATGCTCACGGTTCATTGACTTTGTAAAATATAATATCACGCTCTTGCGAGAAATTGGAGGTAGAAAAAAAGTTCAGTATTTCCTGAAAATTGTAACTCAACCAGGCACAGAAAAAGGTGTACCGGAAGAATGGTTACAAGGCTTTCGTCGTTGTACTAAATAAATGTATAACGTTAAATCTGGTTGAATATTCTTCATTTTAATCCGACGAAAATATGGTTACTGAAATAGCGGGAAGTTAATTCTGCTGTTTGTTACATATGAGCGAATCTGTGCGGAAAGTGCAGGATTTTCTGATGGGTAGACAATTAGTTTTCCTTCGAAACTAGCAACGCTTTCGGATGACCACCGATGTCCCATCTACTGCGATATCTTATAATATGTCTGTGACTGATATCTACAGATGACGTAGCGGAAGCTGTACCTATATAATTCTGGAATATATTTTCAATCCATTATTTATAAGCCGTTGAGTAAAACTTTAGTGAAAATGTGTAAAGGCTGAACGAACGTGGAGGTAAGCAGAATAATTATTCGCATGAAAAGCTTTATTGTATAGTGTCATACAATTATGCACCGACAACTGACTTAGTAATTATCTGCTTTGTCAGCGATTTAAACGTCAGCTAAATGCCAATCGTAAGCACAATAATTGGGACGCTAAACTCCGGTAGACAATTGCAATTGCTAATTAGGAAGAGAGCATCATGATTTTTCATCATTAGTCTCGGTAACCACAGACGTCGTTATAAAGCCGAGCATTAAGTGAGCGTGCAAAGACAGTTTACAATTCGTGGGCAAATAAAGCAACGGAGATTGTCTCTGAATGCGTGTATGCAATTTCATATAACATATGTAATATATATATATATCAAAAAAAATATATATATGTGAAGACTAGCGTAGGTTGCAGGTGTGTAGAATTCGTTGGAAAATTTGCACTGGCATGGCCATGGCCCAGTAACAAAGGCGATGTGCCAAAGGCCGGCCTTTCCAAATGAGACTCCAGTCGTAGAATCGGACATTATGCAACATTACGCGACATCTTTTAGTTCGAATTTCGAATGCTAAGCATTATTACGTAGGTTGATATAAATATTGGCAAATATTAGCCCGGAATGGTTTGCGTAACGAACTCTACGATCTTTTTTAACGGTAACTAAAATTATACGTTGAACGCCTGCAGCTATACAGGTACAAATTACACATGACACATGAGCAAATAAAGTGGCTTGCACTTTGCAGTGGTATTGTTATTACTTTAATTATTGGTAGGCGTTAGCATTTAACACAGAAATTAATTGAGGCAGAAAAGTTTCAATTATTCGCATAATAAGTTCGAGTAACTCGAATGACGTTGGCGGTATAAGAGCCAGATTTTACAATAACGAAAGCTTTTATTGTACAGGCATATTATACATATTAGGTATATATATTGCTGGGTAAATACATGAATTATGTTTCAGTACCTGCAGATGATTTCCTAATAGAAAATCTAACTAGATACGGAGAATAAGTAGAAAGTTCCTGTATGCTAAGACTGACATGAAAGTAAAATCGTCTATTATATATTTTTATTTAATTATAATAATCGCGCATGCAACATACGGCAATGAAATGGTTATAATGGGGGTAAAATTTGACGAGCGTTTTCGACAGTCAATCAATAGTCGATAGTCAATCAGATAATAAATTACTAATTTTGCCACTAATAATATCGTATGTTGCATGCACGAGTATTGTCTAGACTCTAAAACAACGAAATTTCGATTCAGCGGAATGCGCAAAGACCAGACAAGCTACAGGTGATAATTTATTTCAGTCTATATGACCCAGCATCTTATTAAAATCTCCCACGTTTTCAAAACATTCAATTTTAATTAAAAACCTGCGCTAATTAGATCTGCAAACATCCATTCAGACGATTTCATCAAAATTAGTAAGAGAAAAGATAGCTTATGCGTCTTTCTTTCCAAGTATAAACATGACAGGATACATTAATTTACAGTAACGAACTAATTCCTCTCATTTGCATGTGCACAGATAACCGGATAGTTGATTCATTATCGCTATGGATACTCATTGTCCGATGTATGCAGTTGAGTATTTAACAAAGACTGCAGGAGAAATAATGAATGTTTGCAGATATTTTTCTGCCTTTTGTAGAGCAGTTTAATGGAAAAGAATTTTTTTTTTTTTTTTCAGTAAATGATTACAGGCAGAATAATTTTGATATAATATTTCTACTTCAGAAACTGTGAGCACTGCACCAGGACACGTATTTTATTCAGGTTAACAACTCGTCCTGCTTAAAACAAGTATGGCGCATAGAAATTGAATTGGTTGTCAATAGCAATAAAATAAATTGTCTTGACGTATGCAGTTATAACGTCGTGAACGTATGACGTACCGAATTACAATCGAATATCTATATAGTTTCGTTCGCATCTCATATTATATTAACATTCATCCGTATATGTATAATTGAATTGACGATAAATTGTCAATTTTAATGAATTATATAAATTGTATAAAATTTAAACTGGGTATATGTCAAACCGGATTTTCAGGGTATCCGAATATTTTTTGGGAAAATTTGTCAACGAGAGAAGTCTTTCTGTATATCATTCTTACGTGTTTCCTTTACACGTTTGTGGAAATACCAATAAGTAGGGAATCTGAGATTTCAGAAAAACCCTGAACCTTGTGGGCAACCTGACTGATGACGCGCGGTGAACAGTCTTGTATGTATAAGAGAATTTTTTCATCAAATTAGACGTCGCATTTCAATGAGATAAATCGAACCGTGGATAAAACTATCGGATTTATTAATCAGCACGTACTCGCATAGAGCCGTTTCATTAATTATGGCTTCTTAATTGATCGAGGCTTGACTTAGTGCAGTTATTCAATTTGATGATGTTATAAACAATGATGGCCGTAGAAATAGATACGAGGAAAATAACTAGGCGAGCGATAGCGACGACCTTGTGATTCTAAATTCGAAAAAACATCGTTAAATCGACGATTTACGAAGCGCGATCGAAACCGGAGATGGTTGAGGCGTACAGGCAGGTAAAAAGAAGAAAAATAAGAAAGCAAAATGCAGCGATTGAAATTAGATTATTATTCATAATTTCGGGATTAAAGAACTCGCGACGATCCCAAAAACGATTATGAAATTCAAGGTGCAGATTATAAGCACACATTTTAGTATACCTATATATTTAAGATACACGGTGATGATTGATTCAAATCTGATCCAAGTGCTAAAAAAATTTGTTATAAATGTTCGCCAATGACGTCACGTCCGTAATATTCACCGCACGGCGTGTAAATAACGCTTGAAAAATCAGAACGGAGGTAAAAATGCGTGCATTGCCTTTCTAAACATAATTCTGGCTGCCGGCTAGACTTTAAGCCACATACGTGCACACAGAGAGTATTGAATTACGCAAGTTTGAAAAATGTGTAATATTCATGTACGTAGGTATTATGTATACCACCGCGACGTAACAACTTGAGTCGCGGTTACGCTTGATGTCAAATCGCTTTAGATTATTATATGAAAATGAGTAAATTAATAACGAAATTAAGCCGAGTGAGTTAGTCGATAATCCGAGTCAAAATCTATGGAAAAAACAAAAACAAAAAACTGTACCTATTTAAATCCCAAAATCGATCTTTCAATCCGCATCGAAGTGGCTTTTGAACTTTCTATAAAGCTGGAAGACGTTTCTAAAAACGACGTTGAAAGTCTCACATGAAATTATTAGTTCGTATATTAGGTAGGTATTTGGCTATTTGAAGGCCCAGCTGGTTCCCACTGTAGTTGACCATCGAAGGGGTCGACATTGACGAAAGACTGGACGTAGATTACCTCGAAAATAATATACTAGCACGAAGGATAAGAATCAATACATCTATACGTCTACACGATCATAGATATAAAATTCTTCATAATCTGTGTGTGTTTTTTTTTTCTTTCATCTTTGGCTCAAACTGTTACGACGACGTCGAAGGTGAGAGCGTGTACTCTCTGTCAGTTACGTTTCGCGACTGATATACTATAATTAATATATATGTAAGAAAATATCTTCTGTGAATTTCGAATGATTTGAAGAAGCGAATTTTTTTCATTCATTGTCAGCGAGTATGTGAATAGGTTGTTACATATCGCACAGTCATATGGACGCATGTGTACCGTATAATACCAAACGAAAAGTAGGGCTCTGAAGACGCACGTAATCGTTTGACCCACTAAAACTCCTCAATCAGACATTCCTTGGAATAAATGTAGGAAAGTTACTCCCCATATTACAGCAAGATTCTTTTTGTATCTTAAGTTCAAAACTTGAACGTTATAGTAAACCGGTTATTTTTCATTCTATATAGCTGTACACTCAGAGATTCTGATCACCAACAGTTTTTATATTTCGATCTCGTAATATACCTACGCGCATAGCTACGCAATAATGAATTATTTTCATAGGTAGGTATAGGCACTGTGCATACTTATTACTATTCCTCGCGTATATGTATATTAAATATATTCTATTTCATATGCACACAAGTAGGTATAAATTTATTCTTATTTTAATACATTATTTTCTATCACTTACGTTATTAGCATGACTGATTGTGAGTAAGTGAGTCCAGGCTCTTCTGATAAATCAGCCGTAATATTTAACGGCAAGAGCCTTTGTTTTTTATTCTAGTCGACAAAACCCAATGTCTTAATTTACAGAATATTTATTATTTCCTGATGATTATCTGAAAAAACATACAATTAACGCATAAAATCACTTTCGAATTGTATAGATTTATCAATCAATCAATTAATTAATCGATTACAGATGGTTTAAGATTTTTATTATAATTTCATTTATTGAGTTATTCATCCATTATTATCATTTGAAAAGGAGTAGATCAGATATATTGTATAACACGTTTTATTTATAATTAGGACTTGATTATATAGTTTAATTATTATTATTATTATTATTATTACTACTTTCTTTAAATCGAACGTCGGAATATTTAGGAGGCAACGCAGTTTTAAATGAAATAAATTTTCGATTATTACACCAGAGACTTTACCTCGGTTCAATATACGTTAGGAAAGGATAGTTACGTTACTTTCTACAAACCGTTATAGTAGCTTACGTTAGCTACCGTTTTCTTTCCCGGTTTGTTCCGTCTGCTCGATAATAATCGATCAGACATCGTTATATCCAAAGTAAAAATTTACAATAAAATTTCAGTGAATTTTCGACGATAATAAAAGTGGACTTGTCAGTAGGTACTCAAGTGCGTGTATAGATTCGTTATGATGGATATTGAAAAAAAACATTGCTTCCCGGTTTATTCGAACATTGGATAATTATCTCGAACGACCTTGTTGCTTGTTCATTTTATGCTGGAGATTTCCGATATCGCTGAGATAATTAATTTTTATCGCTAATTATAAGCAGTTGGATGAATTTCTAATAGGTTGATCATAAAAATGAAAAATGAAAAGAAAAAAACAAAAGGTAATTAAACATTTTAAACGACCATTGCTACGATGAGTTGCAGAAATGTGACGACTTTTTTGTTGTTATAGAATGAAGAATGTCTAAAATGAATATCATTCATGAAATTATTCCACTAACGTCGAAGCCTCGTCACGTTTGTAGTTTTTATCGACCGTGTGGAGGGAGACATTCATTATGGATAAAGATGGAGATGAGAAAAAAAAATCTCATATTACAAATTGGTATACCTACAACGTTCTGAATAATTATGCCTAGTCAAAGACGTGTGCATAATCTTGGGAGTATCTTAAATGTCAAATGATTAAAGGACAAGAAAAATAAAAATAAGAAAAAAAAAACGTCGTTTATTTTTGCAATACGAATGAGCTGCGTGTCCGAGCGTCAATGATGTGGCTTTTGCCTAGAGGTGATTTGATTCCATTCGATATAATAATGTCATATTGTTTATAATTATCCAACGCCATTTGCAATGAAATTATAAAACAGCGCAACTGGAACACGTCGCAGGGATAAATGAGCTTGAATTTCGGAAATATCACACGTTTTTTTCCTCATTATGCAAATATATATAACGACTAACTGAAATGTAGACACTTGTCGCAGTACTGCAGTCCGCGTATTCGCATATATATCGCATATATATCGCGGAGAATAGTTTTACCGTACGTATAGTTACTTGCATTTTCCTTTGTGCCGCTTAGAAAGTACCCATAGGTATAATACCATCGTTCACAGGCATTTTACTCTTGGGTACTATGAGATTTCTTAAGTAAATTATTCAAGGTATCTTGAGAAGTGGTGAAACTATAGATTCACTGGTAAATTTCACCCAGCGATTTTACTTGTTTTCAATATATAGGTATAGGTACGTGTATATTTGAATTATATATACCTCTAGGTCGTTAGTACCTATACCCAATCAATGCTATATATATCTCAATATTCTATACCGGGTATTGGATTAAAAATAACTAAACGAAAATAAAATTTTAACCAATAAAATTTGGGTGTGTTGTAACGTGTTTACTTGAAATGGGTAAAATTATTTTTGAATCGAGAACTTGAAAGTCGTTATAGTCTCCCGATTTTCAAATACATAGTGATAGCTTTTTTTCGTCTTTTTTCTTTCGAACAAATCACGTGGTTAGACGAGAATATGAATTATTTAAACAATCGATCGAAAAACGACCCTTGGAATTTTTATATGTATGTATTATAAAAAAGGTCGCGGTAAGTTCTGACAATCGATATTACACCTGTACGCGTCACTAAACATCGAGCAGTCTGCAGGAGCTCTACCGGAGCATAAGTTACAAGCCAAAGTCTTCACTTTCTTTTACGGTTTGACCAAGAATAATAAAACTGCAAATATAGATCGACAGATGGTTGAACTGCGCGTGTATTGAAACAAAAAGCAACAAATCAAACTAGGATTAGATTTGAAATACTTTTTTTCGTTTCCTGACAATTTTAACTTCCGCATGATAATTTATGACGAAAATGAAATATCATATGTGGATATTTAGAATCAAGCCTAATTCGCAAATTCGTACAACTGCTTATGGTGTTCAAATATACAGGGTGAATTCACAACGTCTGAAGACTTGGAGTAGTGTTGAGGTGGCCAAGAGTCCAGCGCCGCAAATTATTTCCCAATTTCAACGAACAAGAAAACCCGAAGCCAATATGACACAATTGAGCATTTTTACTCGTGGCCACCTCAACGCTGCTCCGAATGTTCAAACGATAGGAATTCTCCCTGTATAATTATAGTCTCGAATGGAACGCAATTAGCTATTTTCATTTCATCGATACCCATACGTTATTCTACTGTCGCCCTATTAGGGTTCGTTTAATTATTCACGTGCCTACATAAATATACATATCACACAGTAGATGAATTATTTTTACAGCTATAATATTATCGAATTTTGTATTAATTATGCCACGGTGAAATATGGTGAATCGTTAACCGAAAATCATTATCATTAATTGATTGTGTCGAACGAGTATAGTGGACGTTCAAAAAAAAAAAAAAAGAAAAAAATTTCATTTTACCACCTGAAATCGATGTTTAAGTATATATTCGGTTTATCAAATGATTTTTAACTGTGAGAACTTGGGTTCTCACCTACCAGTTTTTAACATTTATTATATCTACAAAACAATCAAAGTTATATCCAATGAAACGCACCATGTATTTTATGTATACATATAGTATATATTCTCGTATGTATATACATATAATCTCACACTGCACACATTCCGCGAACGAAACTATCCAGTGGTATTTTTTTATTTTTCTTTTTCTTCTTTTGCCGCCGAGTTGCAGGACGACGGATGGACAAACGTACAGACGATAACCGTTTAATCGCGCAATCGACCCTTTGCACGACTTTCGTGTTCGAGTCCTGAAGCAGACTGACCAGTCCGGATAGCCCCGCGAAGTCCGTGGTTGTAGAGTGCGAACCATTGCCCCCCCCTCTCTTCACTTCATTCTCCTCTCTCTTTCACTCCCTCTCTCCTTCTCGCGCTCTCTCGACTTTTGCCCTCAACGTCTCCCACCCTAATGGATTGCTTGGTGTTCGTTTATATCCACCTGGTTATACCTGGCCTCCGTACTTCAATTA
This sequence comes from Tenthredo livida, assembly GCA_963992785.1. Lineage (NCBI taxonomy): Eukaryota > Metazoa > Arthropoda > Insecta > Hymenoptera > Tenthredinidae > Tenthredo > Tenthredo livida. Next base: position 15,529,678 of record OZ023066.1, on the reverse strand, counting down.
ATTCAATACTCACATTGCTAAAACACATCGTCATAAATGGCACTAATTCCTTTAGCGTATTCGTTTACTGCACCTTAAACCGCAGTGATAGGTATCGCGGAAAGGTATTATGTGCGATTCGTACTATGATAGCTATTAATCTGAAACATGATGATTGGCGAGACTTTCAACAGGGAAACCCCCGTTTTATGCACATTTTTTTTAACTTTTGTTCAAGCGCTATCGAAATTGCATGAAAAACTGCAGGACTTACAAAAGGTATATGTCAAATTCATAGATCTTACGATCGGAGTTGAATACGTTGGTTATAATCAACTATGGAATCGTTCAGCTGATAGAGAATATCATCCGATCGATGAAATATAGTTCGTTGGGGGTATTATTTATTCATCAAGCATTGTGCATCGGGCATCTTCGCGCATGATTAAAGTGCGAATGATCTGCAGTTGAAATTCTTGAATGAATATTGTTGCATGTGTGCAGGATAAAATGATGAATAATTATATGCATTATGTATTTATGTATTTATGGTCAAATAATGAAGTGTCTCCTGCACCTGAATAATGAACAAATCTGCGCAATTGTTTATTGCACACAAGCGACAAGTCGAATTTTCTGCATTTGCGATTACCGTCTGACTTTTACCCATACTTACCCAGTCGTTAAAATCTTCAGCTTAGATATTCAATGGCGCGATATATACCGACGTACTTGACGTGTATGAGAGTTTGAAAGAAATAATATATCGGCAAGGTGCAGCAATTGCTCAATACAAACACCAGCTAGTGAAAAAATAAATCTGTAAACATATCCCATACAGGTGAATTTGATAGAAAATCAACCATATACCTACATCATGCGTATAGAAGAATCAATGAGAGTGGAGACAGGTCAGGAATTCTGTTTAACAAGCGGTGTTCAAACTGCTTATTTGAATTTCATTATAACATAGTCGAAGGACTACAATTACCTGGAAAAAGTCTTTGGAATAAACTGTGCGTATAGATACGTGGATATTATTGTTATCATGGATGTCGACGAAGAGAGAAAGAAAGAGAAAAATATTGCATGCATAATTGCGTACATTAGACATAAAAAAAGTCTACGACAAGACAGCGATCAACAGGTCTTCGGTTCATGTTCACGCAATAATCGCTTTATACTTTCAACTTTATGTTTTATGATGGGGACGTGCGTAAGCACTAGGTATAATGACGTCGAGACGACCTCATAGTCATTATTCTATACTAACTGATAAATAAAAAAAATTGCTGAATATATTTCACCTGCAGTTCTGTATGAAGTATAATTATACACGCATGTACTACACACACGCATGCAGGGTGAAGTCGGGAAGATGGACCAGAATGTCCTCTTTCGAAGACATTTTCCCTGCTCTTTCACTTCAGGCGTCTTATCATCTATCTATCATAGACAGTGCAGGGCAGAGAATCGTGAGAGTAGTATAGAGAAGATGGACCTTTGGTATAGTAATCTGGCCTCGGAATTTGAGGTTTTTAGCATAAGGGTGGAGGCATTGCATTTTTCTCTCCACCTGACTCTCTGCACAGATCTCAAGACAGGAGGTGCACCACTATATCTGCTAGTTGAATCATTTTCAGTAGCTTATTAGTGTTCTTGTTACGATGTAGCAATTTGCCACCAGAATAAAGGCTTTTCAGTCTTTAGCGCCTCCACTTGTCGAGTTATGCTTCTGAATTTTAATGAGTTTTTCAAAATGTATACAACATGCAGCCTTTGAAGAAATTTTCTGATCAGTCATCGATAGTGATTCATATACACAGCCCATAAAAACATGTAAAACGATGAAATTGATATAATGATATCCAGCGTGCGAGGGTTGACACGCATCTACAGTCACATGTGGGGAATTTCGAATCGCTCACTAAGGATGAAAATATTTCATTGATACATCGGGATGTTATTTAATTAAACGGGTGGCTCTTCGTATGCACATAAGCCGTTTGAAGGCAAATTCAGACTGCAGAATTCTAAAATAAATTTAATATGATTTTAATTTTGAATTACAAATAGAAAGCGTAAGATGAAAGCTTTAGGCAAAGGGATATTATTATTGAATTTAAATATTACACTGAGTTACACTATTAACTAAATTATCGGGTAATTTGTTAGTAAAATGAACACAATTTTGAGTCAATTCTAGGGATTTTCACCACAGAAATGACGGCATAATATTACAGTTCAATTTTCAGCGATATCAGGAGAGACTTCGAATTTCAGAAGGACGTTTATGATCATAAACTTCACTGATCTTCAGTGTGAGATTTTAATGGTCGACAAATCTTTGGCAAAAAATTGTTGGATACATACTATACATTCATTGTTATTGAAATGTAAATTGGTACATTTGAATACGTGTCTTTATGCTCTATCGGTGATTTCACACACGTGTAATGAAAAAGCTAGTTTCGTCGAAACTATCGAACAAGGGTATCGAACAAAACAGGGTACAAAACACAAGTGAAAAAAGTATTTTCTCGACAAATCAGATTTTCTACTCAACATTGCTTATTCAGATAGTTTGCCGTAGAAGTCTCATCCGCGGTACACACGTTCCATAAAGTCCTATGGTTATCCCAACGTTGACTCGTCACGGATGTGACATGCAATCTGCGCACACAAGGTGCGAAGACAAGACCTAAGACCGGCTTTTGGCAATTGGCCGTTAGCTGTCTGTGTTAAAAATTTGGCATTGGCACACTACTGCGCGATGTTCGTAAAATTTCGACACGGTGCTTTTCACTGAGGTATCAGTAATTACGCGTGAGCGATTTAATGAAAAAAATATCGTGTGTACCTACTACACACTGTGCCTTATATGCTTCATACTGTCATTCAAAATTCGTACCTAATTTCACTTCGACCGAGACAAAAAATAAACGGTAAATCAGAAGGAATTATACGGATGCAAGCGATCCTCTGCTTATGGGGAACTTTCACATCCAATAGTTCCTTCATAAATTTTAAATTTCGACCTTCTTCAGTTGAATGTATCTGCATACATCTAGATGATGCACATAACGTTAAGTTCTCGAATGTTCCTGTACGAAGTAGTATACTGCAGTCAACGATATCTCTCTTCAAGTGATTGCAAACGGCTTAAATGACGTCTAAAATCCATACGTTTATATGTATACGCAGAAGCGAAAAGAATGATTAGACTTACGTCACCATCTCTAAAAATGCAAATCACTGCTCAGTTTTTTCTCTTGTTAAAGATTATACGACAAAATTTGTTGAATAGTTAATGCACCAGGAAGCAAGAAATGGAATAATAATTTTGTGGCTGTATGATAAAGTGACACAACTCATATTTCGTACTTTCCTAATGACACAAATTTAAGATTAAACTTATTCGTACAGATGAATGCATATGCTGTTACACGACCTCGGAAGGTTCGTTACTATCTGGATATTAGGTAATACGGAGACTGATTGACTCCAAATATTACCGTAACTTGTTTTGTCGAAAAATCCGGCTCGTCTCATTCCACTTTTGCAGCCACAGAATGACCCTGGACCAAAGATTGTAAAAGTGTAGTACATGGATATGTATCATACCTGTATGCAAGTATGACTTGTTATTCTAGCAGGACAAGTTTTTTTCGAACACGACCGTTTGCACTTGCAATTTTTCAAACGGTTTATTTCCCCTTTTTATGACAGGTTAATCACAAATCAAAGTATTATTGGGAATAGATTAATCATTAATAGGTAAATGTCACAGCATACTCAATCGATTGATTATGATGATCATCGATACGATGAAAATTTACATAACAACTACAATATGATGGTCAGAATGCTATGCCTGCCTGTCATCTAACGAAATCCACTATCGGAATGAGCTACTTGACATCTAGACATGTTTTTGAAATGGTAATGATACAGCAATCATTCTACAGACGAGTGTCTTCCGTGCCATATTACAATAATAATATTAAATTATCCTCTGGAAAAATTACTATCAATTTATTTGTTCGATGTAATGCGTGAGGACAGAGTTTCTCATAATGCGTGATATATTGTTATAACTATAATGTTTCTACTATTAGGTAATGTCTTGTCTCCTGAAAGACCTCTAGACAAAAATTTACAATATTGATTCCGGTGTATCCGACATCAAGGATCATGAGTGATTATTAGTTTCTGCGTGTATGTAATAAATTCGCAGATATGATAAAACTTGATAGAACAGCGTAGCTTTGACAATAATCATCTCCAGCTGATATTCATAATGATTCAGATCGGAACAAGCTGTGGCTAAACGATTCTGGGAATAGGATCGTTAGAAATCGGGTTGAAATGCGCTTGCATTCTACACAGGCTGTTCGCCGAGGTATGGAATCAGGAATCAAGATATCATTAAGCCGCAGAAAACATATGCCGAAGACTGTCAGCAGTCACTGGTCAAGACGGACGAACTGACACTTTCCCTTCGGTTACACAATGAACTCGCGGCCACAGTCATTCAGCGCTGACGCAACTTCGACAGTGTTATACCAGCGTAGACTAGACTCGATGACAATTGCATCGAAGAAGCTTCGAAATTAATCATCGACGAGATAATGCAGTCCAATTTATTCCAAGGAGTTGACATTATGCACAGCATTATTCCAGTCTGACATTTTCTTTCTTTCACGGAATGACTTGCAGCTGGTACTACTTGTCAATGTGAGGATCAGCTGCTTTTCTTGATCAGTGTTCTTTCCGTGGAATTTTGCATCGACTATGATGATTGGATCAATCATGGACTCATTTGACTAATTCGGGTACATAATTAAATCGCTCGCCTTTTTCATCATCCTCTTCTAAGGTTGCCTTACTATTGTTACATAATAGTTGTCATTGTGAGGTTCAACGAGAGGCTCGACCATGTGCACATATTGTGGGTATCAAGGTGTTGGCTGACCAGCAATACTGGGTCACTGGGATATCCACTTTCCCCTGTTGGACTATCAATATTCTTACGATTGATTGTCACACCCGCACAGCTATAATCAGCCGAAGGTCGTGTTACGTCTCACGTGTGTTCACAGCTGTTATATAATTTCAATTGGAAGGTCTGAGAAACTCGAATAGACACGATTTATTGACCAATGTGATACCATCGTCGTTTGTTGGCCCACTCTTTGACCTCGAGGTTGGAAAACTCACGCCTGACATTCTTTAGCTGTTTGTTTAATCTTCTTTCAGATTTTTTCGCTAATCAGAAACTCCGGCTTTGCTACCGATGCGGAAAAAACTTTCACCCCGTGCATAGTGTCCAAGAAATTTTTTAATTGCTGGAGAAAAGCGGTGTGATTGACTCGGTTTTTCTATTGATCAATTCATTTGTGTTTATAATGTCCCTGAGCTCGACTTTGCGAAGTTAATGTTGTTATGTTTTTCGGGCATTGTTATTCATGAGAGCTCCTCTTTAATGTCCCTTCAAAGAAACCCGCGCATTTCTCGCGATTAACGGGTTCGATTTTGTCCGGTATTAACAATGAGGAAAGTAATAAATAAATGTTCTACAAGTGACATAAACGGAAGTCGACGATAAGTTAAGAAGATGAGTTGCGCAACTGCAGTTGCTTCCTTGAATAACTTGAACAAACTGACTATTCGTAATTGTCACTTCTTAGTTCTTGGATGAAATAATGTCGAGTCCTTAATCAGTAGATTGTAAACTCGTTTTGTAAGTATACTGCAGGTGTACTTTCCACTGATTCTGTAACAGGAAGAATTTTCTTTCACGGTATAAACTATCTATTAATCTCCTCGAATCTCCGAGTAAGAAGTGAAAATTCTTCAATAATGACAGAGTCACTTAGGCTGAGAAATTACCACGAACAAAAGGCATTATCTGATTGTCAGTAAAAAGAAAACCAAATATTATCTATTTGTTTAGACTTCAGAGTTAGATAATGATATTTTTAGTTTGTGTCGGTCAGTGCAGGTAAAAAAATTTTCCTCGTACGATTCAATGAAGTCATACAGAGCACGACAGGAAAGAATTGATAATAAGTTTCGGAAATTTCTATTCAAGGCGTACGTGAGATACATACTAACTACTTAAAATTTAAGAACAGAATTCTTCTCTGACCAAAAGTATCATGTGCTGATTATTTCCTCAGTGATACAGTACTGCAGATCTTCCCTGCTGTATTTCGCCACGAATTACATATCCCCACATATGTAGGTATATCGAATATGCTATGTCGTTCAATACAGAAATGTACATATTTACTCCGCGTGTATTGACACGGTATCTACCGGTTCTCTACCATTTATGCGCAGACAATTATTTGACGACTGTCAATGACAGAATGCATGAAATACTTTCATGAAGACCGAATAGTCAAATACGGAACCATCTAGTCCGCGGCAAGTCAATTAGTTGAAAAATTCCTAAAATAATTTGCCAAATAAACTTTGACTATTTTCATGCAAAATCATGTACGTCAAAAAATCATGCGTTCCTAACTATGGGAGATCTGGGCAGAATGGAATGATTAAGAAATGTGCTAGAAAAATCAATTGATGTCAACGTGACTGACTGGTCACTGGCCGGCTGAAAGATACCTACGCAGACCTAATCGTTTTCGTTCTTGAAGGTTTGAGAAAATTTGTTTTTCGCAGTTATATCAAAGCGCGTAATACATTCCGAAGACGGTGACGTATGGTTTTAAATGTCTGATTTTCACGACAGATAAAATGACGTTGAAAAAAAAAAAAAATTGAGACAAGGATTATTGCAAAATCCACGAATTCTCCACGAATTCGACACTAGCTAAATAACAATGAGTTAGTCATTCTCAGGTAAAAAAGCATGTTACCATGAGTTACTCCGAAATGACATACGGGCTTCCGTTGAAAATGAGTAGGTATTCAAGTGGGACACACGACCATCACTACAACTCGTCTACCTTGTGGAATCGACAGATTGAATGGCACCGCGGGAAAATTGTGTACACGAAATATTTACCGATGTCCTATTGTTCTGAATAAGGTGTTACTATATAGTTGACGCAAATATAATTGTGGAAGCGTCAGACTTCGAGTATACATAGAGTTGTAATAATACAAATAGCATTATTAATTCGTTATGTGTTATTCCAATCGTTTATTTCTCTCCTCACATTAGAAATGGCTCTTCATTATTGGTCGACGCGCAATCGAGTCAATGATACGGCCAAACGGCAATGACGTTTGACTGATAAAAGCGGAAGACAAAACGACCAATGAATCGTCCATTGTTTCACGTCTCGACGTGCAAAAATTAATTACTAATCGTTACTATATAGAACTATATTTTTTTTAAATATATCACAGGGATACTGAATCGGTTTAAAAAGATTTTTTGCCTCTCTTATTGTCTAACTAGATAATTTCACGGTGACTCTGCATAAGACACAAGTGGAACAGCGTCGAATTCAGAAGGCTAGACCCATTTGAAACGTCGTGTAAGAATTATAAATGACAAAATTATTCGACATATTTTAATCAGCCGCTGATTTACTGCTGATTATTTTCCGTTGGTTCTTTACCGTCATTTGCACGTTGATTTTGTGACGTATATATTCGTCGACGAATCAGCACAATCTTCCGTGACTCATTGGTGGTCAATGATATTTATATAGCGAAGAACACGTGGCATTCAAATAGCGTAATTAATTATAAAATTATTAAATGGCATTCATTAAATTTTTCAGACTCGCGGCGATTTGTGCGCTTTGTCCTGCGAGCAGTGAAAATAAATTGTACGATCGTTGATCCAGCAGGGTATTTGTCCTTCGAGCAAATTACTGACTCGATTATGATATGAAAGTAAAATTATCATCGTATGATATTTTAGGCAAATTAAACCATATGATGTTTAAAAACGGACACTCTATACGAATATGTTGAATAGAGTGAAAGATCAAGGTATCCGTGATGAAATGGTTCAAAAACTCGATCTTGTTTGAACATTTCTTATTTGTTCATTTGGACATCATATTAGGTGTTCGCGAATATTCCGAACTCCGTAGTTTTTAATTCGTCAATTTTTAGTTGCCACTTACGATTCTTGATTACACGTTCACGCGCAGGAGTTGAAATACTACGTATGTAGGTACTAGAAAGTGATATGTAGAAAGACGAATTAGCTCGAACGATTCGGCCTCCTCGAACGAAGGAAACTGCTAGTACCTACATAATTTGTCGAGGAAAGCAACTCGCGAACTTATATAGCCAAATCCTTAAAACTCGGTACAAAATATCCGTGTGGCAACTCAAGGCAGTTACCCACATGTTACGTTCGATTAGTGGTTTTATGAGTTATAGGATGCTGCTTAGAATTAGAAACTGAAATTTCCAATTATCGAATTCCCCGGGTCAGGTGATTTCATGCAAAGTTATACATCATTGAATGATGATAGTCGCACTTGATTTCAACGGTTTTAATTTATTGAATATTTATTGGACCTATTGTGTCATGGACGAATTAGAAGGCTGTCTAGTACGGGGATCTATAAGTATCTCAGCCCTATAAACTGTGAAAAGTTATGTAAGTTCTGCATTGTGTAACGACCTTGATCGTGGGCAGCGTTAAATTGCGAATTAATCGATTAACATTAAAGCTGCTTAGTATAGCAGGTACTCAAACTTTCGAAGCATTCGATCAATCGACGCCCCATGCAATAGTTGATCATGCTATAACGATTCCTCGGCCATACAGAGGAGGGAAAAATTGAAATTTGAATTCGAATCTCTTCAGGACAATCGTGTATAAGGCCATTCACCTGATAAGTCGAACCGTTATGATCGATCAGAATTATCTAACTATCGAATCACCAGGCCTACTTTCATTTCTTGAAATAAAACATAAATGCGGGAAAACTCTCTGGAGTTAAAATTTCTTCCAAAGATCGTTAGAAATTCTGATCATGTCTTTAAAAAGTGACGTAAGTAACTTGTCCGAATCAGCATTGCATGAACGAAAGGTGAAATTTGGTTAATCCTGCGGATCTGAATCGATTCGCCATGAGTTAACGCTGTACGCATGCGACCTAGTTGTGAAAGATTTTTGCTTCTAGATGCGTTTCAAAATGTTATGTATTTAGGTGTCTGATTTACACGCGTAATCTAATTAAATCTCTGACCAAGTGAAGCTCAGTGCGGACTTCGCAATATCTCATAACTATACCTGTACTACGCACTTGTAACTTTGAGCGAAAGTATGATACGTGACGTGTGCAACTACGGCATATCCTGCAGAAGGTGAAAAAAAAAAAAATTAAAAAAAAAAAAAAAACACCAACCAACATGTCCCAACACAAGGTATAATAATATGATCTCAATTATCAGGATGAGAGAGGGAGTCTGGGTGAGCAAAATGGCGTCAGTGAACCGCGTGGCGCGATCAACGCAAGAGAACTTGGATCCGGTGAGAAAGTGGTCAGTCCACAGTTACGTAAAGTCGCGTCTGTACTCTCGTACGGAGAAAAATCTTGGGCGGATACAGGTATATGCCCTATCGATTACTACTGCCATCCTGATTGAAGATAAACACTGCAGGAGGAGTTATTGGTGAAAAAAGCACACATCAAGATTTCAAGCTGTGTGTATGGAGATTAGCGATATTCATTCACTATGTAGGCGGATAGTTTATTCATACAAATTCCGGTGTACGTATACACCCTTTGGATACACGGATGTATTTCATACGACATAACATTCTCCGCGTAACTGACGTAGAGTAAAAGATCTTCATTACGTGTAGGATTTGGTCCGGATCAAAGATTATACTCATACAAGCTGCACCAGCGTGGGTCGTAGTGAAAGTTTTTAGGACCAGGTCAATGCTTTGAAATGACCCAATTCTTTAGTTACTTATGAAGGTTACGAACGTTGATTATAAAGACGTGGTTTTTAGGAGATTCTGTTCTTCAAACGATTCGGTGCCGATGTAAATCGCGCATCTCTTCAGTACTCCTCATGGTACCCATACAGATTTTCATCGTCATGCAGGTATGCGGTCGCGTCATCAGTAACACTTTCCTGTTTGTTGAATTGACGTCACGAATTCTCGTTCACCATCTCGAAAATTTTATACCTCTTTTGATCACGGTGGGAGAAAGGGTCTCCACCATGCGGTCTCAGTTCCGGAGGGACTCTCGTTTCGACGAAAAAGTTATGCCTAAAAAATTCTAGGGTAGATACTGTAAGCGAGCTGGTGAGTTAGTTTGAATAATATCGCCTAGCCGTTTACGTCTCGTTACCTGATTTGAGCGAGTAGTTTCCATTTATGTAATATGTTATTCCCGAGAACGTTCTCACAAGGATTTGCACAGCATTCCGTTCATTTATCTTCGGATGGTTACATACAGTATAGCAAATACATCATAATTCAGTAAACAATGTGACGAGAATGTGACTCGTTATCATTGACACGTCTGGTGTGAATTCGGAATTTTCACACTCTCGGAGTTTCAGATAAGCTCAAAGATGATGATTCTTGCTCTAATGACATGGTATACGTAGCCGAGTAGCGCGAAAGTTGACGCGCTTATCCGCGATTTGTATTCAAACGAAGATATTATACGAAAGAGAAGTAATGTGGCCACCTATTGGCTGTATGGGGAATTTATTTGACCATCGGATTCGACACTTTTTACGAACATGAACGTCGATAAGAAACAAGCACAGCTACGAAGTATTTAAAACAGCAGGCCAAAGAACTTTATCAGGAATTGATGAATTGCAGCATTTTACAATTTGGAATATCGACAAGGTCAATAATCTTTTTGAACCTAGACCACTTCTGGTTTTCAAATGGAAGATTTTTTACTCGCCTTTCTCATGATAATGTAATGAACTCTGGACTACCACTTCCATGTGGTGCCTAACACAAAGAAGCCAGGCTTCTTGGCCAAACAGCTTGTTTTGCATATGTCTTATACTAAACTGAAGAATATTATGTGACATGGAGGAAATTATCTGAAAGATAATTTCATACAAGATGTCCTTATGCACGAGTAACACACGTATGTATATCGTGTGCATAAGTTATACTCACATATATGAAACTTCCACGAGTGCTTCGATAAAACCAGATAACATATATAAGTCCAGTTTCCTATTAAATTATGTATAATGTCAGTCGTCAATAAATTGCAATAATGATAGTGTTCTTGAAATGTTTAATAAATTACTGAAACCTTGGGCTAAAGTCTTTGGGCTGATATTATATTTCTTACTTTCGTGGTTTGATTCATGACACAAATGATACACAATATGTTATACCATCGTGCACCATTGGCTGTTTCAATGCAATTGTAAAATGATGATATGCAGTATATCAGATGGACACTCCGAAATGAGAATCAGGTTGAGCTATATTAGACATGCGAATTGGAAATCCTGTTAAGTGAACCGATCAATTTCACCGATGGTATCTCTCAATTCAACAGATACGATGCGACGTCTCGATTCGATGAGATAAAAACAAAAACAATATCCTGTTCCATTTTTTTTTTGCCTATTCAGAAGGCGTGCCGAATAATTCACATTTTCAGTCAAAACGCGGTTGGAGATTGAGCGATTATTGGCAGGTTGCAGATTCTCGCAATCGAATTCACGATGGTTATTTATTACGGTAGTCGGCTGGTGAACCCGGGTGACACCGCGCGAGAAAGTAGTCGGGAACAGCCGGCAACCAACAGCCGCAGCAACGAAACGTTGTCGTCGTCTTGTGCTGGTAGCAAATTGCAGTGAAAGACCGTATAGACAAAACATGCGTGTTACTTGAGTAATGAAATGAAAATTATGTGGAAGCTAGAGCTTCGTTCCGGTCAAACAAGACTCGAGTCTCGACGAATAAGTGCATTATAAATCATGCAGACATCCCGTTAAAACAGCGAGCTGTTATTTCCAATGCAAAACCGGTATAAAAGAGGAATCTTCTCGGCCGAACTGCATCACATGATTTTATCATCCAACAAGAAAGATTTAAATTTTACGGAATAATATTTTAATTAACATTATATTTTTCTCTGAGTTTTGGTATTATTTGTATGATGATATTTTCCTCAAATACCTCCATACGGAGCAGAAGATTTGACTGAAATAATTATCGCGGATATACGGGCAAGGTTACGAAAGTATGTGAGACAGCCATTAATTTTCGCTACGTTTTTAGTCCCGAATTTTTTACGATATCTCCAAGTTGTTGTTCACTCCAATTATTATTCTTATTACGATAAGGACAGGACTAGGAAGAGCTGATACAGGCAGGAAATTGCCAACAACATGTCGAATAAATGAAGCAATTGCCATCCATACAACGAAACCAACTCAATGCTGTAACTTATATCGCGGGACAACATAATGTCAACTAAAATCAGCATAAATCGACGATCTGTATTCAAAGCAGACATATCCCCTAGTTGAGCTCCTCAAATTCTTGGGATCGTCTGATTCGTTTAGTCGTATACAGCCGGTTAGAAAATTTAGCATAACAATTATGACGATCATTTTTTAGTCATATTTTATAATCTGAATAGTGAAACGGAATAATAGTGTCTTGCGAGCTATGTTAATGCGGAGTAACGAGAGGGCATCCGCGAAGACTTCCGGGTTATACTTAACTACTTGTAATTTCATACTTCATAAACCTTGTAACTAATTGTTTTACGTAGTTGAAAAAATTCACCTAAATTTATATATTGATATTTTCTCTATAATACGTCTTGTTCCACTAACCTTGTTAATCCATCGCTCCAGCTAAACATTCTTCTAATCCTTCCACTTTGCGATTCATCCTGTGAAGTCATCTTATCACTTGTCGTTAATCGTTTACCGTTCCTTTGCAAATAATATTAGGCAAAATTATAAACGGTTGTCGCGTGACCAGACGTAGTTAATATATATAATATATCTACTTTAATTGTTTCTTGGCTTTAAAATACCGTTCTCATACGCATTTTTGCCATTTATTTACGCAGTAGTTCGTTCTGACGTCACTTGAGTGAAAATAATAAAATTAATAATTCCCATATCCAACTGGCGTTTTACTTATCAAATTAGCAATAATATATCCGGAAGAATGAATGAGAGAATTTGGGATAGTAATGATTATTTTCCAACGTCTTGGATCGGTTATAACGAACGATGTTTAATTTTTTTCGGTACTAATCGGTCGTTCAACAAAAATTATTCGGTTGTTAAGATTCGGAATGATATTTTCCGCTAAATTATACGGTTCGGAGATTCCAGATTGAAACAATTACGTTGATAATGAGCTATAGCTTTACTATAAGGACAAGTGATTCTAATGTTATTAGAAAGTGCGTCGTATCTCGTTGCCTGAACATCAGCTAGAGTTTATTGAACCTCGGGACAAATTAGTTTCGTGCATTAGTAATTAGCACAAGTTTTTATAAATTATTTGACAACACGATGAAAACTAATTGAACAACAAATCGATGAACATTTTGATGTTACAAATTTTATTTCTCATCTCTATATCAGCTGGGATCCATCATTTTCATCATATTGATTTACCAAATGGGATATTTTTGACTTTTAATCATACGTTTAGCATACTTCAGTTCACTCGCGGACTAAAACTACAATAATTGATAATAATTAAGCAACCGAAATACGACACCGGATTTATAGATAGCCAATTAACTTGTGGAATTATTTTTAGCACGGTGAAATAGGTTCGTGGCAAAGAGTCGATACAAATTCGATAAAAATGACATTTCATCGACGACACACACTAAGAAGAAATACAATAACGTTAGGGATAAAATTCTAGCTTCTCAATCGTACTCGTATATCATCATCGTATGAGGACTTATCTCTGCGCTGTCTCACTAAATATCAATTATATTTAAAAGAGATCGGCACTTTGCCACGAAACTATACCGTGTTTGTAAACCCGGAGATTCCACGCAGTGTTATTCTCGCCGAATAACACCAGGGGACGTCATTGATCGTGGGCGTCGATCAGTTTACTAATATCAATAAAATCACAGAACTGTACCAAAAATCTGTTTATACACAAGTCTGATTCGGCCGAAGGCAATTATCGTACTGACCACGGGCGGTGGACTGGACCGCTAGATCAACAGTCCGCGGCAGGTTTTTACGGACAAGATCTTCATTCTTCCACCTGTCTGTGGAGAGCTGACTTTTTCTCTGTGTGCTTGACTGCCGCCAACTTTCATAGGAGTATGTATATGCGCGGAGTTCTTCACAAACGAAAGTGCTATAGTCGCTACCTGCATCAACGGAGAGGAAATTTACACGAACATAACGTTATAATACGACTGCACGTTCTGCAATCAGCCAAATCGCAGAAAAACGTTTTGAAAAAATCGTTGACATAGAAGTTAATAACACGTTTCTTATTCATAATATCGTTTCGGATCTAACACGCGCCTGCAGTCTATAATTATACGAGAGAAATTAGATCCACCGTTGAAAATGGCTCAAAGTATAAGACACAGAATTTTTCATATTCGATTCTAAGTGCATTTTCAAGCCTAAAAAATTTGTCAGAGTTAGTCAGTAGTCGATTTGGCATCGAATGTCCTAAAAAAAATGAACAACGAAATTCGAAATAGTATCGACAAAAAATAGGAATCGAAAATCTGATAAATTACGACGTGGATTTATTTCCACGAAATAATGCATCAAACTCCGTCAATTCGCTGCAAGAGGCACAACCGCAGGATCGAATCCCACAATTCGTGAAGCGATGCGGGTTCACACAAGTGTGTACTACAGGTAAAGTTATATGGGTGTAATTCTGGGGCAAAACAAGTTTCCCGTTGACCGTTAATGCACGGTGCGTATCACTGTCGGTTTGAGTATATGATCGGGCCAAAATGCCGGCAAGACTGGTTGCCTCAGGTCCAGCAGTGATCGTAAAATACAGGATCCAAAATGGCGATAGCGTATAACGCATTCCTCGAGTTCACGCATTGGTATCTCATCTCTCTGGCAAAAGACAGAGCACAATGCGGTTTGTTATCTCGTTGGATATTATTGATCTAGGGAAAAAAAGTGATATAAAAGAAAAAGAGAAGAAACTGCTCCTCTGAAAGTGGCTATAGGCTGTGGGTTCGGGATTTTATCGAGGATGTTTATTCTTCCAAACAATACGTGTATTCGATGAACAGAGACTTTTTTTTTAATAAAAAAGAAAAGAGTAAGCTTATATACAGCATGAGACGTAAACATGATATGTTACGCAAATACTGCGCAAATGTGGTAAAACATATATATATATCGATGTTTTATACCTTGTAGAAAATAACTATATAATTAAATTAACTTAATCTATAAACGTACAAACTATTCATACAGATTTTATAATACATGCTGATTTCTTACTTACGAATACATACATATAGCTTATAATAATTAATTTGTAAGTACATACGCGCCTGATTCTATCGACGAATTTAATTATGTAAGACTTCTTAAACGCGTAGTCAATTTTCAGTTCGAGAGATTCTATAAACTCCTCGGACTCACATGATCGACGCCATAAGCCTCATTCAGATGACAATACAAATTCGAGGATTGCGGATATTCGGGTCCGAAACTTCTCTTGAGAATTCGTTCTGACTAATGGGAAATGTAGCCAAGAATTCTGACCCTGGAAATACCACCGTCTGGGGCCATGGTCACTTTCACGTGACTGATGGGTCCGGCCGATACCAGATCGTCAAATTCGTAGTAATGCTGTTTGTGAGGTGATAGCTGCGAGCAAAAGGAACAGAATTAAATTGACTGAGAATAAGCGGTTTTTACTGGGTTGGTTGTGTGGATTTTTCGGTTTTATTATAAATTTCATCATGTAGTACCGTTTCGCGAGTGATGATCAAAAGATAAAATTTGTTTTGGTCAAATTTTGCTTAAATTAATTTATATCGTATTGCAGTTTCTGCTGCACAAATATATCTTATGTCTGACGTTAGTCAGGTTCGAATGAGGATTTCTCTACGATTCAAAAAACATCTTCAATAAAATAAAATTCGAGTATAAAATCGGTCCCCAAATTTACACAACTAATTCTCACCTTTTTTTGTGACATGATTGTCTTCCATGCCCATTTGCTAGGGTCTTGTTCTGGGGTTGCGAAAATCCCTTCGATTTTTACACTGTCTGGAAAGTTTCCCTTGAAGTGATTCGTGTCCACTTCGATGGAGTGAACTTGACCCACGTGTCCAAGCTTGAACAAGGCCCATTCACTGCCAGGAACCTGTAATATAATTCAAATGAAATTACAATCAAACAAGAACAGAGTCGGGCCTCTTTTACACCATAATATCTCTTCAATCAATCAATCAATGAACGTACGGAAGCATAGCTTACCCTCAGTATTCCAGAATCATCGGCTTCTAGGACTGGTGGTCTGTCGAGTCTTCTTGCAGTTTCCCATCCGTCACCCATGTTAACACCTCTTCCAGGTTTTATAAGATTTCTAGGGTGTCCGTAATGCGCGTCGCTGTAGCCCTCGCAGACGGCACCATTCTCGCTAGCAATTAAATCGATCATTTCATCCTGGTTGACATTTTCCCAATCAGGTGTCGTGAATCCGTAGACACGTAAACGTGCGATACCACCGTCAGGGAAGATGTTCAATCGAAGGTGAGTCCAGGTCTCGGTTGTTGAAACGCCAAAATAATTACGCCGAGTTTCTTGGTGCCCTGCTCCAAGCACCGTCATTGGCACCAGGGTCTCCCACTTCTGAGCAACAAAAAATGAGATATTTCTTCAGTCACAATAACTATACGGTGGTTTCCGTTTCATTCCGTCCTCGTACAATTAGGAATCGCGAATGATTGACTCGATTAAATAAATTTAAAACAAAAAATAGAACAAATTTTCTCTGCCAAAAGGTGTTCCGTGTTTGTCACTGTAGGTACTGTGATAAAGAAGTCATGTAATATCGTATGACTTAATTTTGATTAGATTAATTTCAGATTGGGATCCACGTCAAATTATTTAAAATACCAACCTCAGTGTTAAGACGTTCAACTTGTTTTATATCTGATTGACTTGCTGCTGTGCCAAGTTTGCCTTCTCTCTTAGGGAACAGTTTTGCTTCTGTAAAAAGCCAAGAAAATTATTTTTTTTAAATTATCAGAACCGCTGAGGTTATATGATTCGTATTTACTTTATATTTTTTAAAGTCATGTGCATTTTATACTCGCATGCTAACCTTCGTCCGTAAGTTTTGCTGTTTGGATGGAAAACCTGGGTGCATAATTTCCTGTAAAGTACGCCGTGTCTACGCAGAAACCCATTATCGTTGAAGGTTTATGGAGGGCAATGACAGCCCAGTCGTGACCTTGACATCTCTTTCTCCTAGTTTCCCAGCCGTCCATCCATTTACCAGCATCCGTGAAGAGTCCCTCTTTGAAGACGGGTTCGTCGTCCTGAAATTGGGTCATAGGGTCTTTAGGTTTCGTAGATATTTTAGATGGGATTAATTATTGAGCTTGCTCATATAATCCTCACCTCGCACAGTTGAAAGAAAGAAAAAAAGAGAAAAAAAGAAATAAGATCCAAGTATAGTTTTATATATAGGGAGGAAAAAAAGTTGTAAAAGTCTCTCGAATTTCCGGACTAAGTACAATGTTATTCAAATTTTGAAGAACAAAATTCGTTACGGAGACAGCAATTATTTTGTTTGCGTATAAATTTCTTCTCGTTTTTCAAGAGTATACCTACATGTATAGGAATACTTCAAGACTGCAAATTATTTCTATTTTAAGAATTATTGCCCATCAGCCGCTACTTTTTTTCTAACTCGAGAATATATCCACGTCTTATAAGAAGATGAAAAACGTGATTCATTAAATGATAAATCGTAATTAAGGAACAAAGTTGGGAAAATGGGAAAATTCGAAGGCTTCGGGGCGATACTTGGAATTGGAATAGGAACCTGGGGCATTGAAATTCGAAAATGATCAAATTGAGGACCACCCTAATGTATACGTAGGTACTGAACTACAAGCCGCAACTTACATTGAGTAGATTTTCTGCACGTGCAAACCAATCGTCAGTAGCAAAGACTACCTTACCGCCATTCTGAAATAGAATTGAGAGGTGAACATAAGTTATACAGCGTGATTTTCCGGAAAGTAACGCGCCTAAAAGGCAGACAGGCGAATGTATTCAATATTTGAAAAATTCGAAAAATATTTTTTTCAGTATCTTTTTCCTCTTAAATCAATTTTTTGTTTGAACAATATCACACAGCTTACGAAGAAGATCAAAAATATATTTTCATTATCGTAAAATGGTTTATTCTGACTGCGATTGAATTTTATTTTCAAAATTGTATATCGAATTATGCGACTTACGCTTTCGGATGCTAGCTCGTTAAGTTCTGTGAATTTCGGTAGACTACTCTGCATTCCAACTACCATATTGAATGATTTTTCAAATTATTGAAGCTCTTGAATGTGTTGAGTGATATAGTTCAGCCGTCTACAGCTCGTCAATAACTGCAATTCTCGTGGATTTGCACGGTTTTATATCTACGTCTAGGTCGGGGTTAGGAACATTATCGCAAACTCACACCCTCGCAAAATAGCTCGTTAACCAATCGCTGATTGTTTGCATAAAACTGCTTCGCGACTATGGACTTACGACATTTTATTTCCGACCAATCAGAAAGCAGGAAGCACGCGCCGATTCATCCGTTTAATTAAACTGGCATACGATATAAAATAAATGACACGCGACTCATGTTTGTTAATTTACTTGCCAATTATTGCTTTATCTATACTCAGACTGATACTCATGTGGACATATTTATTATATGTTCACGTGAAAGAGAACTGACCTCTCGCCTCCGACATACGATTTGCACATGTGGTTACATACGACTCGTGTGTTTTATTCGTCTTTGCCAAACTTCAACTATTGCAATTCTTACCAAGGAAAAATTGCATGGAAATCTCGATAGTGGATCACCTAATTAAGCAAACCAGCATCCGGGCACCTGCAAAAAAATCATCTGGCTGAGAGAATTGGAGCACGTGGAATACTCCACACGCTTGAGTAGATCATTTTTCGCAATTATTGATAACCCTATATGAAACTTATGGTTTAGATCTGGTATTATCAGGCTAAAGACCTCTCGAACATCATCTACTCCCTTTGTGCGTATCATTCTTCATTTATAATTTACGTAGCATGCTATTTTCCGAGTCTCTTCCAGAATTGTTCAAGCCTTGCAGCATCTAGCCTGCAATGAACGATCGGTTTCAACCTTCAGTCTTTCTTCGATTCTCTTATCTTCGATCGGGCCCTAGCTTAGAAAATAAACAACAATTATAAGTAAATAAAAAAATGGCCAAATTTCCCCGACTCATATCTTGTCAAATCGGTGAAATGTATTATTCTGAACTCTGAAATCTAGAAGCTGTTGCATAATGCATGAATTAACAATTGCATCTAGCTTGTAGTTGTGAATATTCAAAATAATATTTACGAACGTCACTTTGACGTATGGCAACTATAACAATTTCCGACATACCTATAACATGTTTCGTTGCGCAGATTCATCTGTTAACGCAATTGTTTAAACCCGGTGTAAACATCGAGAAACAGTCTTGCGCAAAATTTAACGATATATGTCATACGAGATATTCAAATTATTGTAAACTGTTTCATTTACATTTCAAGATTGGGTATATTGAATATATCGAAATGATCTTTCGAAAAGTGTCTCTCATTGAATTCATAATAATTGCATCGCTCCAGTTCAAAATAAACACTGAATAATCAGCAAACAGAGTAAGTCGACGCCTGCACATAAAAAATTTCGCGTTGCACAGAATAAAAAATCATACCATGCCAATGTCTCGTGCCACGATATAGGATGAAAAATTCTTCTGTATAAGATTGACGCTTTTTTTTTTATCCTGTCAAGATAATTAGACTACAGTTAATTATCAACGCGCATTTCTTAAAGCAAACCTTGGACTTATAACATTAAAAATGCTGCTCTGCTTTAAGAGCTACGACGTAGAGTCAGTTTTAACCGGATTAATCATCCGCAGGTCAACTTTTAGGTCAAAAGTTACAATATGAATGTAGTATCTATCACTAAATTGGATTGATAACTCTCACATTGACACCTCGATTATGCAGTTTAATAACATTTAGCCACGCGCAAAATATATGGCTGGTTCTACACTAACGGGAAATTTCGTGTCCCACGAAGATTTCACCCATAAAATGACTCAAATCGGATATTACTTCTTACTACAATTCATGTTCACGAGTTGTTTGAAAGAGCCAATAGTCTAAAAATATAAAAAAAAAAATACGTAAAGAGGAAAATTTTCGCATTAAGGGGGTATATACACCTTTTAATGGGTTGAATTTCTGAAAAACAATTTTCCTTTTTTTTTCAACTTGAAGACTTTGATCAAATTTAAAAAAATCATCATGTTTGGGGAGGGTTTGACCTTCATTATCCATATCTTACATCATGTATTACTTCCAGTTTAATAGTGGCTGCGCTGAAGACAGGAAAATACAAAATCACTCGGTTGCCGCAAAGAATCAGACCCAGCGTTCGACCGATCTTGGAATTTTTGGTTCTCAATTGTTCATAAGACATGCCTTTATCAGATGAACATAGAACATTTTGATAAACCCATTTTTAGTTGAAATATTAGAAAAATAAGCAAATTTTTTTTTCAAATTCAGAAAAAAATCGAAAAAATTCAATAACTCAAGTAATTCTTGCAATATCAAAAAGTTCTATGTTCATCTGATAGAGGCATGTGTTATGAACAATTGAGAACAAAAAATTCCAAGATCGGTCCAACGCTGGGTCTGATTCTTTGCGGCAACCGAGTGATTTTGTATTTTCCTGTCTTCAGCGCAGCCACTATTAGACTGGAAGTAATACATGATGTAAGATATGGATAATGAAGGTCAAACCCTTCCCAAACATAATGATTTTTTCAAATTTTATCAGAGTCTTCAAGTTGAAAAAAAAAAGGAAAATTGTTTTTCAGAAATTCAACCCATTTAAAGGTGTATATACCCCCTTAACACCTTATAAAATCAGTCCCCTGGGGTGTCCCAGATACAAAATCGGAATTATTTTGTGACGTGTAGTGAACAAGTAATAATATTTTCCAAAACTACTCTTATATAGTTGTTTATAATAAAGTCATTTTACAGTTTGCATGGTTAAAATTTTTAAATTTACTATTTTTACGCCGAAATTGTGAGCTAAAGTTTGTCCTTTGATTTCTGCTATCAGTCCCCTGTCGCACGGCAAAAAAATTCTTTTAAATGGTGTGTGGCACTCTCGCCACGATTTATGCGTTGAATCGAATGTTACCGCTGAGAAGTTCATAGAAAATGTCAGACAGCGCTTCAGCGCTATTTTATTTAATCGTTTTTTCGCATTCGGTGTGATGCTTGCGTGTCTGGACCCTTAAGATCAGTCCTCTGGCAACGTTTTTCTTCAAATGTATTATTTTATTCGCTCTGTTCAGCTAGATAACATCTAACGGTGGAAGTCATATTACTATTACTGCAAGTTTATTTGATGGAATATTGTTAGTTTATGCAGGATTGTTTATTTTAGCCAAATTTGTCAGTCTCCTGTCATCAGTCCCCTGTCTGTAAATATGCCAGTTTCTTCTAATTTTATTGTTAATAAGTCAATTTTATGAGATTTTGATTTCAGAATTTGGTTTTGTAGCATGTTGATTTGATATAAAAAAAAATATTGTTTTCAGTTGACTTCATTTTGATTATTTTTTCCGAATATGCGAAAAAAGTATCGGGGACAATTTTGTGTAGTTTTTTGTCCCGTTAGTGTAGAACCAGCCATATATAGCTGATAGATAAAAACCGTACATCGTATATTTGCAAATATAGGTAAAACCGAGGGTAAAACATATCAAAATTAGAGTTCAAATTTATTAGCAAAAGAAAAAGAATGCTTATTTTATTATTACGTTTGTTAGTCTAAGCTGGTCGTATCTTTATTGCGATTGAGTAATTCATCAAATTATAAATATTGCGATAGAATATATACTTATTATCGTTTGGTACTGTACGTTGGAACGGAAACTTCCTCACTTGAAAAAAGAAGGCAACATAATATTGCATATGGTAGCGTCAAGCGTGTTAATATAGATAATGCGTGAAGACGAAGTCATTATTCTGAAATGAGTTCAATTATTTATTCTATACTACAAGCGAGAAATCTCTAATCGAAAATACTTTCGGAGACTATTGAGCATAATTGTTTTAAATTTCACCAGTTCCCAATAATCTGCAATTATATTTCCGCATAGACCATACCATATCAATCAGGTATCTTTCGATAAGGGATGTGATTCTCAGTTGGGATTAGAACATTCCACATCTATTTCTGACAGATATAAAACGAATGATATACGTAGTAAGGTATTCGGGAGATTTTTAGAGCTCGTTAATTATGCATTTAATTATTGCAATATGTCCTACCTTTTGCGCAATTCTATGTACATACAAATATATAATATATTGAGTTATCGTAGTAACACGATTATCGAATTGTGCTCGATAGCTGTCGAAATTCGAGTACATAGTCCAATTATTATCGTAGATAAAGTTTGGCCAATAATAGATAAAAATATACAGTTTGCAACACTTATATGACCCTTCGCGACTTGCGATAAAACCAGCTCTTCATAAACAAGTAATTTCCCAATTTATGTGACTCCCTCTGCGTGCCTCATCTTCATCTAAATAAATAAAGTGATATTTTCGTCTGATATAAGGCACCGTGTTTCTCCCAAACCTAAGAGTCTCCAAGCCAAATTTTCCATTACATCATGCATAGAAAAGAACCCAAATTCATTCATTCATTATCGCGGCTATTTAGGATTCCAAATATACGATTCGTGTCGGGTAAAACTGAGGGAATAGAAAGAATCGATTCAGACATGATGTATTTTGGTTTTCGATTGAGTATACAATTATTTAGTAAAAAGTATCAAATTATTTGTGTCAGGTTCTATTCACAACGAGGACCATTTGCCGAATTGCTTCTTCATCCGCGACCATAAAATATCCCGAATCTTTCTCCGTTCCCATCTTGTGCTTTGTACCATATTGTAGTTTTGGTTTCCTGGCTGATGCGTGAAATTCTTGGCACATTGATTCATCTTTGATTTTTTTAATGTTACCTGGCGTTATCCCAGCTCCAGGAATAATTGTAAAGCCAGGGGATGCCGATGAAGCAAGACTCTTAATTAGCTCCAAGCCTTGTTCAGCCGAGCTCTCTTGCCCGGATGTTAAAATCCTTTTAAATCCAAGCTGAGCTATTTGCCGTGCAGCTAAATGCGGATTAGATTGCAGTTCGTCGAAAGCTCTGTGGAAAGTTACAGGCAGTGGCGAGGCTGCTTCAACTATTTTTTTGTTAGTTTCGTGATCGATTTTGTTTTCCGAAGTTAATGCACCGAAAACAAAACCGTTCACACCAAGGCTTTTTAGTAATTCCAAATCGTAGAGCATTGCGTCAACCTCCTCGCGGGTGTATACAAAATTACCAGCTCGAACCCGAATCATCGCGAACAATGGAATCGTTATGATTTTACGCAAGGCCTTAATTAAACCAGGAGTTGGGGTAAGGCCACCATCCGAAAGAGCTGAACAGACTTCTAAACGCATCGCTCCACCTTTTGCTGCATTTTGGGCTGATTCTATGCTGTCAATGCATATTTCCATCTGAAACATCATTTGATAGTCATGTATTGCTACGCAATGCAATTTGAGAGTATTATTAATAACTGATGATGACTACTTAAATCGTGAAATGATTAATGGGATTCTAAATACGGTATGAAGCATCACTCTGCCAAATGGCAGGTCAATAGGGCAACCGATCGAGGGCAGGGGTGCTACAAAGAGAATGAATCCGAAAGATTAGATCTGTCTAGACAATATTGACGAAAATTTTGTCCAGTATATTAAGAATGACCAGGGAACCATTTCAATTTTTTTCATGATAATCATGGCTCAAAGCTTTTATTAAAAAAGGAAATTATGGAGAAAATGATGTATAGATATCTCCGGGATCGATCTACGCGATAAACTTACAAATTTAGCTACGATTGGCTCTTCATGACAAAAATCAAATAACTATCCACGTTTAGCACTGTTGTAATAGCATTGAGTATTTTATTAACGGTTCAAATTTCGGTTCGATTTATCGATTTATATTTCTTCAAATTCCGAAATTAATAATCTATCTTTTAGCTAATTACCCCAGGTGCCAAAATCTTTTGGCACAATACTGGATTACGATAAGTCTGTTCGTCTTACATAAAAACTGATATTCAATGGCAAGGGTGCCTGGAGGAGGAAAAAGACATTAGTTCGTCTTGTTTGGTAAATAAAAACGTGATATGTAGTATTTCGCAACGCATATATCGGTTTTAAGTTTATTTTCACCATATTAGAATTTCGCGCCACAAACAAGTCGGGTTATCAGCAAGCAGCTATATAGAGTTGTAGTTGCAGCAATCTTGGAATGCTATCACATCAATATATGCTCGATATTTCATTAGATTGATACAAATTTCATGCGCTATAACGGACTAGATAATTATTATGCACAATTCATTGTTTACCTTGATTCCTTGTCAAAAAATTTTCAGTATATGTTGACAACTTTGCCACGTTACAGGCGCAGGATGACGTGTATTGCTTCAAAGCGCCCCTCATGGACGTGACAGGGACTACTTCAAATAGATATTTTGACGGAGAATGTATAGAATTGATTAGATAAGTTATTAGAGCAGGTATAATAGATGTGAACATAAAATACTGTTATCAGTATTTGATACAGGTACAACAAAGTCATACACACATTTATACCTATACATTTTTTTATCTGTATAGAAAAGTACTATTATACAGCAATACTCGGATATAAGTATCCGACAATGAATTGCGAATTGAATTGAAATACGTATCGGAAAAATAGATTCTAAAAATATATGAATCGTGTAAAATTTAAGACATCTTTAACAAATGTTCAATCAATTGTTTCAATTACCTACGTGAAAAAATTTATATAGAAATATGTCGACTTAACGTTTCGGACTTTGTATATTCTTTTTTTTTCACCGAGCTATCAAATTTGGATTGCGAATTTGCGAGCCGTTTATCAGGCCCGATAATAATTAACGGATGGAAATATGTAGGATCTTGGAAAGCTACCAAAAATTTAATTACGACTTCGGATTATTCCGCTTCATTAGTGAACTATCGCCACAAGTTCATTATGGGGATAAAATAAATAATCCAAGTATTCATGCTTCATTTGTAAAATCAATGTATCTACTTTCCTTATTACAATATATACAAGTCATCACTTATGTTAGACACGTGACGGTGGCACGTGGTGATAAAATAAAAATCATATTTTATCTCTGGTCCGAGGAAACATATCACGATATCAGGGCTGCATAGGCATTAGTCGAACGAACGAACGAACGACGATGAATTATTTATTGAAATCAGACGATTCTATTGCATAACAATTTCTGGGCGTTGGACCTGCCATGTTGAAACCACCCCCACAAAATTTTTTGTAAGGGGTTACCGGGGGCAAAATTGATTCAGATAAATCGGTGATTTTTACTTCGTTTGCTTTGTGCTCCCTCTTCTTTTGCGCGTAAATCTTATTCTTCAGGGTACACATCTCCTTGGTCATTCTTTCTAGATCGAATTTATATTCGTTTACTTGCGACTCACTCATGTTCAGCTCCGAGATTAAACACTGTGGATAATGAGGACGTGACAATCGTTATAAAAATGCTAAAACGATCGATAAACTATGAGTTTATAAATTAGTTCTAATTCTGAAAATAAATGCCATGTTGTATGTTCATCTTGCGTTTTACTACCTTCATCTTATTTCCTCTTTCTCGCAATGCCTTTTGCGTTTTCTGTAAGCTTATTATGACTTCAGGACCCGGTTGTTTAGACAAAACAGTCCGCAGATTCATGTACAGTTTTTCACCTTCTTTTATTTTCTTTTCTTTTTGAATCATTGCAGCACACATTTTCAACACACGTTTTTGAAGTATTTGAATTTTTGATAAGAGCTCGAAGGTGTCTGGATCGGAGCCCTAAGATAACATATAAGCTATAATTAATCTCAATTCAAAATGATTGAAGTTTCAAGTCTCGTAAGAAACGACAGTTCTTTTTAACTCGATAATTTGAGGAGCAATCGTACCTCCAGTTTTCGCCATCTGTGAATATTTAATGGATTTTGTACTTCCTCCTCCAAAGCCATGACCTTCAATTTTTCGCGTGTTAAATCTCTTTCTAGATGGAATATTTCCTGCCTCAAATCACTAACATTCATAATGCTTTTGGATAGAAGAGCTTTTTCAGTTCTCAGTTTCTTCACTTCCAGTTTCAATAATCTTATATCTTCTAATCTTTGCGCGTATTGAGCATCTCCTCTGTTGATAGTACTTTGAAATATTTTTAATCGGCTGTATTGAAGACTCAATTCGTCGTTTCGTCTGACTAATTGAGTACCGAGAATATCGCGCTCGTTCATTATCATGTCAATTTCTTTTTTGTTACGAGCTAAGTCATTTTCAGCACTTTGAAGAGTTCGCCTCAGTCGTTTTTCCTCGAGTTTTTTTTCCTCGATTTCGTGGCGTAAACCAGATATTTCTTTGTTGGCCGTTTGGAATTCCAACTTCAATGCATCTTTCTCTTTTTCTGCTTTCCCCAACACTAGATAGACCAAAAGAGAGAAATTATCTCTATCAATAGATGGTCTCTTCGACAATTATGAAGGTGAATAATTTCTTGAAAACGCATTACATAAAGTATAACTTACGAAATTCTTCCTTGATTAGACTAGACTCTTTGGTGGCCACCTCTTCCTTCAACTGTTCAATCTGATTGCTCATTACTTTTAATTTCTGTTTTAAATCAAGGACTTCGTCTTGAGTTTCGATCAATGTCTTGCTGCAGGTATTTCTGTCAGCTCGTACAGCTTCGAACAGGTTTTGCTGTTGTCTAAATTTCGTTTCAGCTTCAGCCAATCGTTTTTTGTAATCAAATATCTCCATCTGTTTCATTTTTACCAAATCAATTTGGTCCTCGACCTTCTGTGCCAATTCTTGCACTTCAACTATATATCTGTCGCGTTCCTTTTCCAGATTTTGTTCAGCCTTTTTCAACGCATGATTATTGCTCATGCATTCTTTAACCTCGGATTCCAATTTAGTTTTAGCCTGCTCTTGGACATTCAATAATAAGCCTTGTCTCTTCAAATTTATTTTCATCGCCGCTAAAGC
Source organism: Tenthredo livida (assembly GCA_963992785.1). Classification (NCBI taxonomy): domain Eukaryota; kingdom Metazoa; phylum Arthropoda; class Insecta; order Hymenoptera; family Tenthredinidae; genus Tenthredo; species Tenthredo livida. The sequence goes on along the minus strand of OZ023066.1, from coordinate 15,502,283 downwards.
CTTGTTCTTTAAGTCTTTTTCTCGGCGCATTGTCTCCAAGGCTCTCTTATCACTATCCGATTTTTTAATCAACGTATCCATGTCAGTTGCCATTGATTGCATGACAGTTTTTAATTTCTGCAACTCTATTTCTAGCTTTGCTTTATTCGACTCAGCCTTGAAAACCTTTTTTCCTGCCCCATCTCTTTGGAATTTCAGCTTCTCTACTTCGCTGATCAATCTGTGTCATGAAAATTCATAATCACACAAATTGCGCTAGAATTTATTATTTCAATCGTATGCAATTCCGCGTGATTGTAGATAAATATATTCGTGATTCGTTCCATTTCATAGTCAGATAAACATTATTATAAGTAGCGGTACATAACAGTTTTCCTATTTTAAGTCAATGTTCATAATTCTCTGGAGTATAAATCACAAATGAAGCCGCAACAAATTGGAGAAAAACATTGATTTCTTACCAAGGTTCAAGATCAAGTCTAAAAATATAGAAACACCTTTTCTGGTATCAATAACAAATTCTCAAATGTTTTGTTTGACGAATAGTCCATATCGATATTAAGTAATTATTGTTGTTAATTGTTGTTGATTATTTAATTAGTTGGCCAAACCTGTTGTTATCCTGCTCCAGGGCCTTCGATTTTTTCGTTTTTTCAACGTTTTCTTTGCTCAAATCATCGAGTTGTGTGTTTAAATTGTCAATTTCTGCTTGTGCATTCAATCTTTTCATCATGAATTGTTCTATTTGCTTTTGCAGTTTCTCAGCTGAAAGTTTTTGCTCTTTTACGGTATTTTCCAACTTTATCACATTATTAGCAGAGATTTTTAACAAATTATTTGTATTCTGAAACGGATAAATAATTATAATAACTAAAAATTAAATTGGAAAAAAAACAGGAACGAAATTTTATTTCTATGTTATTTCTCGTTAGCTAAGATATACGTGCAAGTAAGAACTCTTCGCCTACCTGTAGATCCACATTCCTTAATCTTAACTCTTCCTGCAAATCCAGTATTGTCTGTTCAGCTCGTTCTCTCGCTGTCCGTTCTTTAGAGAAATCATTTGTCTGCGTTTCTATCGTATCTTGTAATTCCAACATTTTATGATCGACTAAACTGTTTTTTCTTTCCAATTCCTCATTGGCTGTGGCTGCATTTGAGATACGTTGTCTTAATGCCTCGATCTCAATCAACATTTTTTCTCTCTCTTTTAATAGACCTTCTTTTTGCTTGCTAGTTGCAGTACCTCTATAATTGGCATACGACAATTTAATGATATGAGAATGCAATAAAAATGTAATAAAATGATCCTCAAATTCTTTTGAATATTCCAATGCAGGTTCAACATTTTTCTGTGGTATATTTATAAAACAGGTATAAATTTCTAAATAACATCGAGTTAAAACGTAATTATTATCGGTGATAAAATTGACGAAAAACCAACTTTTCCTCCATTCCCAATTGTTTGTTCTTCTGTTCTAATTCATCGCTCAATTTAGTTGCAGTTAAACGAAGGCTCGTTATCTTCTCCTGTGCAACCTGTTCACGCGCGTGAGCTGCGTCTGCTAATTTCAATGCATTTTGAATATCTTCTTTCAGTTCTTCGATTCTTGTGCAATACATTTCAGCTTGTCTCTCCGCAATCGTTAGTTGATTTTTAGTTTCTTCAACATCATCCTAAGAATTCGTTTCAGACATGATATTTCTTCACTGACATCTTAAAGAATAATTTTTTTTGATTACCTGGAGTTCTTCACATTCAGCAGTGAGACGTTGTTCATTTCTGTGCACTGTATACAATGCATCAAATAATCTCGTGTACTCAGTTTCATAGGCCGCTAAGGCCGTGTTGTTTTTCATTTCCTTGAGAACCTTTTAATGAAATTTCAAGTTTAACGTAGTGAAATTTTCTTTAAATCAGAATCACTAAAGTGAGGAGAATCATTTCCGGTCCCTTCAGCCTACCTTTGCATAATCTTCTTCCAAAGCGCAAAATGCGCTTCCTGCAGAGCTTCGAGACGAAGAACGTTCGCCTTCTTCGCTTCCCCCATCCTGAAACGGATATCATATCCTAGTAAATTCGATTAACGATGCTACGGTTAATTTTGATGCATTCATGCGGAAAATAAATGGTAACGAAAATTTCAAATCATAAGTAACTACATCAGCGCTGTATCGCATTGCCCAAGGCCATTTTTCGGTGAACATCCCGAAGGGTTTTTTACCAAATTTGAAAAATTTTTCGTCTTCCTCGTCGTCGTCGTCGTTGTCCCCCATTTTTAGAAATGTATTAGAAAATTATATTCGATAAATTATGATGTGGAAAATATATGTGTCATAACGAGAGATGACAACTCGCGACACGATTGATAAAAAAAAGAAAAATAAATGAAACAACGATCTGAACTTACCTTTCCAATTTCACTGGATATTTCCATCTCCATCATGACTTTGTAGATAAATTCAGAATGTCAATGAATAGAAGGGTATATCGAATTCTAACTAGTCGGTATTTAAAAATTGGACATAACATTCATGGCAGACTTTTGTATGATTTAAAATACAAATTTTTGGTAAATTAAATTCTTTTTAATTTCTTCATTATCGTTGATTTTGCGTAGTTTTCGAGAAACTCGCGGATCCAACGATTCTTGTGTTAAGGTATTCTGATTATTATTCAGGTATTATGTGTTGGCATGATACCTTGTTGATCCGCATCCATGGCGATGAATAGATATAGGAATTCGTAGCTGTTGGCTTTATATCAGGTCATGTAATCAATAGCTGCAGGTATTTCGAAGACCGAGTTTTTTGTTTGGTTTATTTTTTTTTCTTTTCTTTTTTTCAATGGTACCCATCACTGATACGGAAAAGAAAAATCGCGGTAAAAAATAATGAAAAATCATATAAACGTCTTAAATAACAAATTTTATTTACATTTATATTTTGATAAGTTTTATAACCAAAACCAGAACATATCGAATATTGGTCAAACACATATTCACAATACAATATTAATAATTATTCTACGTGCGCACATACATGTTTTTGTTTTAATTGTTTAATTTTTTTCTTTTTCTTCTTCCCTCGTTTGAAGTGACTATGCTTAGATATCTAAGCTGTAAAAATATTCGTCATAATTATAAGTTGTCCGATTTTTATAATATCAATTATTACTGAAAACGTTATTTTCTAGTATTTCAAATTTATAACTAATTTTATTCATTTTTCAATTTTCTTTTTCAACGTTCATCTCATATTATATATAATATATAAGCATAGTCAGCCAAAGCCTACAACGAATACTTAATATGTGTTAACGATACTTGGGCAAATAATATAAAAATAAATCTAACGGAATTGTTTTTTGAATTTTTGTTTTCGTTCAATTTTTAATTTTTTTCTAATTTTGTTTGTTTTTTATTTTTTATTTTTTTCTTTTTTCTTTTCGTAAGAGACAGTTAATCTTATAATAAAATTTTTACATTTAATTCAGTTAATGAATACATGGGTGTCCTCTAACAAGGCATCATCATCAATATGTAAAAAATACATTTTCCTCGATCTTAACTCTCATCGCGTTTATTTTCATTTTAATTTTTGGTCAGCTTCCACTCTCAAATATTCTTTAATATCTCTCATTTAGTTTCACAACGCTCTGAACGCATCTAATTCTACATTTTTAATTACAGGGAATGTTTAATATAATATATTTCATTTAATTTTTTTTTTGTTTTTTTTTTTGTATCTTTACGTTATTTCGTAGTTAACACGACAAAGAGAATAAATTGAAATGTTCGGAACAGTATTTGTTATTTCTTTTTTTTTTTCTTTCTTTCTTTTTTTGAACAACATTGAAAAGGATGGAAATTTCCATTTTACTGCTCAATAATTAACAAGCTTAATTTTTATTTGGATTCCAACGATTCAAATATGCTTATTGATAGTATAGAGAATATATTGAAATTTGATATATTTTTTTTTTTTTTTTCACTGCGAGCTGTTTCGAATAAATAAGCTGCAACAACATTGTTCTAATAATTCAAGAATGGCTGTAATACTAAACATAATTTTTTTTTTATGTCCCAAATAGGTTCTCTCTTTAGTTAAAAAATAATTTCAATAATTTCCTGCGAATATCGCAGCTACATTTACATAACGTAATTATTTAGGTAATTAAACGATTGTCATCTAAGTATTTAGGGTGTCAATTTGTCGCTTGGAATAACTTCTAATTGAAATACAGTATTGATACACATAACTATATAATATTATGTAATTGAAAAATTCGACCGAACGTATACGTGTCTAAAATTGTTGTTATTTACATTTGGTAATAGAGAATAATTCTTTTGCTGAATATTGGAAGCCTATAAATGTATCTATAGTATCAGGTTTGAATATTGTTCGAAGTAAATAATCTTCAAATTTATAGATATTATATCAGTTATATTAATACTTTGACGTTTGATCAAACAGTCTTTTAAATTCAAGTGATAATGCGTAATCTATGGTATATTATTATACATATATAAGATGTTTACAGAAAACCTGAATCGCCACGTAAATTACATATTCGTATCTATTCGTGGATATATTCTAAATTAATAAACTGCAAGATAAATAATAATATACCTACGTACATGTAACATGAAAAAAAAAAAGAAGAAAAAATTTATTTAAACGTATTATTAAGTCGACGAGTTATGCCATACATATGGCTTATTTCATAGCTAAATAATAATTATAGAATAAACGTAGAATAATTAAATTTCTATTATTTTGTAACTTGTAATGGTACAGGTGACCTGTGAAGAAAATAAAATAAAATAAAATATAGGTATATTCTGCGTAATTCGCGGTCTCTTAGTGATGTTTAAACGTTGCATTTGCATTTTATTGCATCTGAAATTATACGTGTCTTCAAATCTATTTTCAATAATCATCTAGAACGATATTTTATATACAGTTTAATCTATACTTCATCACCGGTTAAACTAAGGTATAGATTTTCTTTATGTTTTAAAGTCAATTAGTCAAGTCCGTTTCGCTTAAAAACTAGAATATAAATTTTTCTAATCGTAAAATAAAAGTTAAAATATCACCCTCGTACATTTGTGATAAAAAAAAAAAGAAAAGAAAAGAAAAGAAAAGAAAAAAGATAATGAAACAGAAGATTTGACTCCTTTCAGTATTTACACAGTATTCATTTTTATGCTTTTTATAATCATAAGTTTCGATATTTCATATAATTATATCATATTGTTCATCAGTCAAACCGCTTACGGTAAAACTGAAATTGGGCCACCCAGTATTTGATCTAAATTTATAACAAACGTCTTCATCCAAAGATAAAATAAAAACATAATGATACTCGCTATAAATACATCGAATGGTTGCTAATCAATGAATAAAAATAACTTAAAGTTAATAAACTTAAGGTGAAACAGTTTAGATTTATCATTATTCAAATTATTTATAAGAATATAGAATATTAAGTTAGATTAGCTTAGGCTGTTTCTAGATTAACACAACGCTATAAGACTATGATGTAAAAATTTGACTTTACACTGGCCACTTTCTGACTCAATTATATTCTGCCTTACGTTCTTTCTTTATTTTCACTTTTTCTTTATTGCTTTTTACTCAATCCAAACATTTATGCAATTTTACTTTTTGTGCGCCAAGATATCGAACATGGTTCATTTCGATCTTGGAGGCCTTTGTCTTTAGAATTGCTTATTTTTGAGCCTATTAACAAATGAAAATGAATAAAAACGATTTTGGTCAAATACGAGGAAAAAGTCAGCAACCAATAATTCAAACATAAGTTTTTACAAACTCAGCTTTGACGAGTCTATCAAATATTTTCTTTCTCTTTTTTTATCCCAATATAATTTTTAAGCAGTCTGTTATTTCAACGGCAAGCAACGCCAATCAACTCTATATGTAGATATATTTAATAATATAGCTTTACAGGATGAATTTTCAAATTCAATAAAATGATTGCATTCTTCTCAGTTAGTCATTAACTTTTTTTTTCTTTTTGTTTTTAATTTTTGTTTTTAAGGCATTTAACTAGCAACTGCTACTGGGGAAACCGTGAAGGGTGTAACTTGATACAGAAAGCAACGATTGCAAACTCTGACTGGTTTTGTGTGACCATAACGTGGCAATGGTACATTGTTGTTACTGCATCTACCACAAAATACTTTACCACAATTTCTGCAGTGATGTCTACGCCTTACTACTGTAAATGCTGAATGACAAGCCATACATCTTGGAGCATCCTGATCTGGTATCCACGCTGGGGCACGCTCTACACATTCTTCTCCCCGTTCTGTTATCGGCGAAACTGTAAAACAAAAATCACATTACAGTTTTAATGATGTCTTTGCACCATTTAAGATACAATAAAGTTGTCATTCTCAAAACTCAGATGGATAAAAAAAAGGAAAAAAAAAATAGGAAGACCGATTGAAATATCAACATACTTCTTTCGTTAGTTGGTGTTGTTTCATCCAATTCATTTTGATCATCTTGAGTATCCTGTTCTGGATTAGTTCTATCATCAGTCTCTACAGAAGCTGCATCCTGCTGTGAAAAGGAATCAACACTTTCAGCTTTCACGGGTTCTATTTCGTCTGGAGTCTGAGTGCTATTCATGAGAAAAACACACTTTAAAATGTTTCTCAAGTCAGATGCAAAGTTCGTTTGTAACTGATCAGCTACCCCAGCGATACAGACAAATAGTCGATGAACTAAGTCCTCGGAAGACCTGGAAATAAGCATAAGTCATACAATTATTATACATGCCTTCAGTTTATAATCTTTCCTAATGGGAAATTCGCGAACAATTCCTTGGATTGATTCCTACCTGAATTTGGCTCTGATTTGGTTCCTGTTGGCGATCTCAGCAGCTTGCATAGCTAGTGCGATCTCCTCGTCATCCTGACAATCGCTTTGAAATTCACTGGTTTCTGAGCTAGAATCGCAGTAGCTTGAGCAGCTAGAACTAGACCCAATTTCTTTTCTTTTAACCAGAGCCCTTTCCAGGCTGGTAGAATTAGCTCTGGCTACTACCGCCGGGTTTACCAGTCTCATTACTCTCTGGGAGTTACCACTAGTCGGAAAAAGTTCCCTGGAACTTTGCGCTTGGTAATTAACGTTCTCGGTTGTTGCTTGTGCCGGCTCTGGTGCTAAGCCAGTTTTATCTGTCCTACGACCAAAACCGTCGTTATTTAAACCCGCAGCTTCTCTGCCGCTAATTTTCTTCTTAATATTACCAACGTGGTCAGATCCTGCAGAAGTTTTATCGAGTCTATCCCTCTTCACCGAATCCCTCCTTTTCATTCTAGCCAATTGCTCTGATCGTGATCTTCTGTGATCTAAAAGTTTCCTGTTTTGAATAGACGAATTCCTGTGCAGTTTTTGAACCGACGATGATGTCGTGTATTGGCTACTCTGAGTTCCTCGAGTCTCGAAATGATGTAAACGTGGGCTCATGTGTGGGCTGTGACTTCCAAAGTTGGGCATCTGCCTTGTGTTTTGACTCGGATGCAAAGTCGCCCCAAAACTTGATAGCCGTGGATTTATGCCTCTATCTGTTGAGTTTGATCTTGAACTTTCGGTGCTAGTAGGGGGTTTTGGATTCTGTACGCCGCGACACACCTTTTCAATCTCATCCTGGTCTTTTCTACTTCCTCGTCTCTCGTATTTCCGCAAATATCTTCGCCGCTGTTTATCTTCCTTTAATTTTTTTATCGCCATTTTATCTCTGGCATACTTATCTATCTTATTACCAATTGTGTCTATTTTCTTAGAGGTAGAAGGGCAGTTTTCACACTTTAAATCGCTCCAGAATTCCTTTCTGGAAGTAGAAGCATCGATATTTAGGTTTAAATTTTCCCAATTTTCTGAATAGTTTATCTGAAAGCTTGTCTGATTTGATTCGCAGACAGATATCTGACCGTTTCCGTAAGCTAGGCCAACAAATTCCTCGTTTGTACCGTCAAAATTAGAAGAAATTTTTGGAATGTTTTTGGCGCTATCTAATCCGGTCGAGTTCAACCCGTGAACTTCTATCGAACTGTCTAAGGAAGTAACAGTCTTAGAACTCTTCAAGCTACAAACGCACGAGCTCTCTGATATGGTGGAGTTCTTTCGTTTTGGTGAATTTAATTTCGAACAAGAGTAACTAGTGTTTTCTTCATTGTCTTCCTCTTCGTCGCAAGTCTGATGCGCGGTCTGGTCAACGTCATGTGGAAAAGTCCTTTTCTCTTCGGGACTTTTGTCATAGAGACTAGTATTTTCAGACGATATCACAGTACATATTCCTGAATCAGTTTGTTCTGATATTTCATTTTGGCATTCCCCATCGGAGAGAAGATTAGACAATGTTTTATTGGCCTCTGATATTAGTTTCTTCGAGTCTATATCGGGCAGAGAATTTTGTATGTGTATTCCCTCGCTAGTGACGTTATTTTCGTGTGAAACCTGGTTGAGGAGGTACTGAGTTTGTGAAATTTCAATGCTTTCAGAAGCTCCTAAGATCTCTGAGATATCAGGGTTCAGATAAGTCTCATCACTCTGTAAACTGTTCTGTCTGCTTTCTTCCTTCGCCACATTTTTAGCTGATGTAGATACACTGCCTTCTGAACTACTCTGGCTTTCTACATCCAAATTGGGGCTATTTCTATCCGGATTATTATGACTTTGATCAAAATTATTCACACCATCTCTACAACTTAAGTCTTCTTGCCTAGGAACAATATTTACAATGTTCAAGTCTTCTGTTTCAGCTTGAAAAATGCCTTCGCTTTCAAGATCCGCTCTTATCGTATCTCTGAAAACTTCGCAATAGATTCTACGCCCTTCCCTCTCCTCTTCTATGCAATTCGGATTCTGACTATGAACCATTGCGCTGCTCTCTTCTATTACAGAATTATCACTCGTGCTATGATTTTCTTCAACGTCTGTTGTTGGGATTAAGTTTTCAGGCCTTGTATTAATGATCGTTCTACTCTTATCAGACTTTTTACTTTTTTCATTCTGATATCTGTACTCCAAGCATCCAACATCATTGTTTAAACCATCATGATCAGTCCGTTTGTTACAGTCTTCGTCTAATATCTGAACTGCATCGTTTGCCACTTCGTCCATATTGTTTCCAGTGTTCTTAGTCACGGTATAAAAATCGACAATAAATTCTTTGCAGTTTGGGTACCCCGTGTAAAAATTATGTACAAATTCCTCGAGGTCAGGATAATCTTGGCAAGTTGATTTTGACGTTTGAGTTATCGGCGCGGAAGGCTCTTCGTTAGAACAAAGAAGTTTCTCCAGCATGTAGAGTTCGCGATTATTCAAGGTCCATAGTAGCTCTCGTATCTTCAGAAGCAAGGTCTGAAAAATTGCATAGAAAAATCTAGTTATTGGTGGAAATTAACACACGAATTGCAAATTTCATTCTTTGTTTTTTATACACATATAAATAAAGAAAGAAATGAATAGATAAATAAATTTTAGAACGTTCTCGAAGATTTTTTTCACTCACTCGAAACGGTCGGAACATTTCGCTCAATGTTTCAGCGGAATTCAAGCATAAAGGTCCACCAGGAGGAGCCAATAAGCCAGAAACTATTGCTAGTCGTGGTATCGTGAACATCAAGGCTGGCTCGTAGTTGTCTACATCTGCTTGCCTTAGAAGACCTCGTTCCAGTGCTCTTTGAAGCGTTTCCGAAAATAATACACAAACCAACTCTTGTTGTTCATATTCTTTGGTCGATTTAACTGGGACCATTGCTCCCACGTAACATAATTCGAAATCGGCGAATAAACGATCGAAGATTTTTAGAGATTCGATAAGTTTTTCCAAAGACGGTTCCAGCGGGTTTTGAGCCTGAAATTATAACAATATAAGGAATCTGGGGGCTGGGAGACAATCATCATTCGTAAAGATATTATGAATACGATCAGACGAAGAATTCGAGGATTAAAATCATACGGATTTGATGTTTTCACTTTCTTTAGAGCTACATAATAATAAATTGATGTAGGAAATAGAAGACAGTTTTTCACATCAGAAGTATAAATACGCACGAGGAGCTTTCTAATCCTATTAGTGCATGATACGATTTTATCGGAAGAAGTGATTCAATTGAAATAGCGATTTTTAAAATCTGATCAAAAAGTACGTAGATAAAAATGATAATAAGAATTATTATTGAAGATTCTAGGTGATACGTGCACAAGTGATCTTAATAGACGTAGTATACGTGCTCTGGTTGTATAAATAAATTGGTAATTACCTTAAGATTCATGTGACCCTTGAGAGCGTGATCTCTGAGTAAATTTCTGACGATTTCCAAAGATTTAGTCAAAGCTTTAGCGAGTGGTCTCATGGCAGAGCTTTCGGCTTCTCTGTTAATAATTGACGAACCAGCTGCCAAACATTCTGCACCAAACCATAACTGACCAGCAAGATTTTCCTGCATTACATCGTCGGGAAATTTAACTCTAAAATCTCTGTTAGCTCGATTCTCAGGAATAAGATCGTCCATAATCTGATTGCATATTGTTAAAACTTTGTCTTGACAGTGACGTAATTGATTTACGAGTGTCGTACATCTTTCCGGTTCTTGACGACCGTCGAAAGAATCCAACTCGCATGCAACTGCGTTTAACGATTCATCGGCATAAAAAAACTGTGCAAGTAGCGATGTGTCGTCTCTCTGTAAAGTGAAATATACAATTTTTTCAATTTTCATTCAAGAGAAGTTAATTACGTGTATACTATAGTCATCATTTCATATAATTTACGAATAAATTCCCTCTCTTTGGGTATTGCAACTCCACTTGATTATAAATCACTTTATAAATTATACTAGACGGGTACCTAGGTATAAGATCTTGTTTATATTTGCACACCGTACAGTTAATATCGTATTACGCTTTATAGAACAATGCCGCGTTGATTGTGGATAATAATTCATGCACACACTGCAGGTGAAGAAAATCGCTAGGATATATGTATCATTTCTCTGCTTTAAACTATGGGTCAATTTTTACGATATAAGAATAATTATTTCTGTCGTAAGTTTTCCGAGAGATTTGAACGCGGTGATTTGGCATATTCTTCCGTTCCACCGCAAGATGAAAATATTGATAAATAAATTACATTTATTTATTTTAAGAATGATGTATGATGATTAAAATAAACAAATGATTATTTTTCATATTTTGTCGAATTGCCGTCTATATACAAATATATACACCGAATTCATGCGGCGTAGTATAGATACAGGGAAAGTGAGGTAGAAAGTTATTTGAAATAGAGAAGAGAAGATAACGCAACAATCTGATATCAACGTAGTGAAAAATTATTAATACCGATGAAAAAAGAAAAAGGGAAACTGCATCTCCGTTTATGTACAGATGTGTTTTAGCAGCTGTTGACTATGATAAAATATATAAACAGTATCGGTTTCACATACTACGTACTTAGTTGATAACAAATAACTGTATAATACGTATGTGTATGTATAAAGAAAAAAAAATCCATATCCAATCGAGTTTTATGATTAAATTTCAAGACTTCGAAACGCGTTATGATTTCTTATAAATTTCAAGTCTTATCAGAGATAAGAAATACTCTCTTTGCAAGATCTTGTATTATAATGAGCGCAAATATTTTACGGATGATATTGTTTGTAAATATAATTTTTCATACCATACACCTATTATGGAAAGAATGTTAAGAATATTTGAAAATTTTCCATTCTAATATACTCAGATGCTTGTCAATATATTTTACGATAAAGTTGAAAACAAGAACAATAATCATCATTTATCACTTGGAAACGCTGAATTCAACGTTTTGCAATGCGTATCTATTTATACAGGCATTATAATCTGAGACAGGTTAGCAAAAATAATAATTATTCAGACATTAGATATAGTGGAAATAATCATATTGAATTCAAATATATCTTTGGAAATACGATATAGATTTGACGCAGTCAAAGACAGCTGAGATCTGTTCGATCTATACAGACTCTTGTAACGTAATATATATACATAAGAATATGAGAAGACCGTTTTTCCTCGATATTATGAATACTTCGAAGCAGCTCATATCCTAGTATACATCTTTTCTCCCATAATGTGACCGCCACATATACTATAACTACAAATACATATATAATTATACATTTATATGCATCGGAATTTTACAGAATTCGCAGCAGTTATACGACGTTGTGTGATGCGCACAAATATATCTCGAAAGAACGAACAGAATTAAACATTATTACTTTCCGCAACATATTGTATATGATTATATTATAAAAGAATTTTTCCTATATCTATACGAACGTGAGATTGACTGATTAGTGATGACTATCGGTATTGCTTAGGTAAATGATAAAATAAGACCGAAGTTTGTTGTGGGGTCGTATAGAAAATAATAATTATTGACCGTTGAGAAAACAATCTTCTTCAAAATTTCTTTCGTTACAACATTACACTACACGCTATTTGCCCTCTTCTTATCGTACTTTTAATTCTAAGTAAAAACGAAAAGAAAAAGAAAAGAAAAAAAACCGATGCAAATTCCTTGAACGACAAGCTTCTTTAAATTTTCGTTGCGTATTTCAGCAGTTTGCTTTCTTGCTTGTTTTACAAAGTGCGATCTTATCGTCGAATGTTTTTCGCTGAAATAAAATAAATTCCTATACAAATATGTACGTATAGAATAAGACGCATTATAGTATATATATATACGAGCATTAGTTGGGGGTCAAAACCTTGCCCCGTCACCAGTCGAGCTCTTGCGATAAAATTTCGGGGCTAACAATATATATATATCTCCGCATTTATACTTATAGAATGGAAATGTACGGATTACCTATAATAGGCAATAATTTTAGTCTCTTTTCATATATAACGTATTTATCACATGTATTATAGTTATGTTATATTATTTTGGAAACTGACTTTCTTTCATGCGATAAAAAGGGTGATGTTTCTTTTTTCTTGTTTCTTTTTTTCTATATTTCTCTCGCAGCGTCTAAAGTCTGACTCAAGTTCAACCGCGATAAAGAATATCGTTCATTCAATAACCAGAAAAACGCCTGCAGCTAGAAATCCGGTCGGAGCTTTTTGCGGTCGTATAGGGAAAGACGATAGATTAATCATTCGTATCGTCTGCCGAAGAATATTACCGTTCTTTGTAACAGAAACGGAGGCTCTGGAAGAAACATATGTATTTCGTTTTCCTTTTATCTAGTCTTTATTTGAAAATGACATAATCAACCTATATGAATTATTATTAATTTAGAATTTTTTTTCGATACGGTAAAAGCCACGATTATTATATGGGTTTTGAGAAATTTATTCCCAAACATTTCGTAAGTACACGTCATGAATAATTTAGAAAACTTATTATACTTCTCTGTTCAATTTAGCTACTTCCAGAATTACTGTTTGCATACACGCATGCATTCGATTATGCGTATTTGACTAGGTACCCAAAAGCTTGGACAATAATATTGTGTATGAGAAAAGCAAACATTACTGTGATGTAGGTACTGCTAGGCTGCTGCGTGTTTGATCATTTTCGGAAACGTTTTTAGAACAGAAATATGAAATCGCGGTACAAAGCACGAGTGTATAAAACACATACGAATAGATAAAAAAATTGTCATCGAAGCAATGAAGAAAAAAAAAACAGAAAAGAATGAAATTTTTCCGGAAACTTTCAACGAATTGTAATGTGCCGCTCAGTTCAAGTTCCCTGCCTCTTTCATTTCGTGAATAAAAGATGGGAAGTGACGGGATTCATCGTGTAGAAAGTGTATCGCAGTGTTAACGGATCTTTGATCTTGAGATTAAACCGCGATCGTGCCGGCGATTTATAACTTTTGTATATAATTAATTTGGTATAGGAAACGAAGAGAGAAGAAATATCGAATAAGCAAACGCGTCTTTGTATATATACCTATACCGTTAATAAATCTGCAGCGAAATCGTTAAACGATTACGTAATCCCACGTAGATTTCTAACCGTTGGGAAATTGAACAATTATACGACAACGATTATACATTATATTCTATTTTGTTTTTAAATAACACATCGGTGAGTTGGTATATATGTATGCAGTTGTTCCGAAGAATTTATTTCGAAATATATCAATACACATGCATACGTGTATTATATGTATACATATGATTATTATGCACAGACTTATCATACGGACGATCAATAAATAGAAAAAAAAAAAAAAAAAAAACATATCACATACGATATAATTATTATATAGAATTGAGGCAAAAAAAGAATTTGATATAATATCGTATCAGTTTTATTCTATAGATATATGGATACGTATGCTTTTACGTGCACGTAAAAAGCGGTCAAGCCGAACCGACTCACCAAGGCGCAAGCAGGTTCTATACAAACCGAGAAAGGTTCTACTTTCGATGTCGTTTTCACTCGGGCATGGTTACCATATTAATACGCCTTCTTCGTACGTATAGAAACGTATTTTATACGTACTACCTTCTACAATATTCATTTATAACAATGATAATAATAATAGTAACAATGCCTTGAATGTGGATAAAATGTCTTTATCTCTATTTTCTTTTTTTTTTTTTTTTTCATTACATCCGCCAAGTATTTAATGAAATCGTCCATATAATATACAACAAAACGTGAGAAGATATAATATCTCATACTACTTCCTTCCTCATATTTGATTAGTTTGATAAAGTTTTATAATAAATACTAGACGAGTTGAACTCGATTTATTCTGTAATCGACTTTTGAAAAGAAATATTTTATTTCGCCACCTCTATACACGTATATAGGTATATCGGCATATAAGAGACCCCACTCATCACACGGCCGACTTTTTTCTAATTAAAAATCAATTCTCCATCAATTCGATACCTATGTACATGTATAACGGTGGTGAGAAATGATGAGCGCGCAGAAGAAGATGAATCGTTCTAAATTAACGACTTCGAGTACCTAGACGTACGGCGTTCGTGAGTTCGTTCGTTCATTTCGATGTATGTAATGTATATCGAACGCATATTTGATAATTATGTTTATGCGAAATCGGTCGAGTAGTCAGACGCGTTTTCGGATGTAATTTAATAAAAGGAATTTAAAGGCCATATATATGCACGTGTACGAATAGGTACAGCTGGGATCGATAATATAGATACGCGAGAGAACAGTGTATAGCACTTGCAATAGCTGTATGTATGTGCCCAAAATTCATTCCCAAACACCGAAACGGAGAAACTCTCGAATGTTTGTAATCGACAATATAATTAGTCTCACGAACAGCCATCAAAATAATGATGATAATAAATACGAAGGACGATGCTCGTTCGGTATTCGAAATTCGTACACATTAGACGGTATAACTATATTGTAATCGTTATAAGATCGCTTAGAAATCCATTCGCGTAATCTAACAATTTGCTATCGTGAAATCGAGCTGTTAGATAGATAAAAAAAAGAAAAATAATCAGAAGGTGAAGAAAAAGAAAAGATAAAAAAAAAAAGGAAGAATTAAGCTAGACACAAAGTGAGCTACTGTTAGTAAACAACTGTATAAACCGACGTGCAAATTTGTTCTCCGCGTGGATCGGATAAAGGCGTGACGTAACCACGGTCCCCCTCATGAGGTGAGATACGATCCATGATTCCACGAATTTTCAGCACAAAACTACATAGTTTTATCTACGTACATAGTTTACCGGTGGTTCGGCTTCGATCGAGTCGTATCTCTCTCTCCCTCTTTCTCTCTCTCTCCGTTGTATGACTCATCTAATGATACCTTTTGTCTTTATCTTTTTCATTCTCTTTCTCTCTTGCAACGTAGATACGTAGGTACGCCTGTAGAGTGGATTTGCCCCCTCGGCGAAATGACTGGGTCGGAAAAATCGGCGCTTTCAAATAGTAGTAATGTAACGCGCGTACGATTTCCTAAGCTGTTTAATTATTCCAGTTTAATTTCACAGATTTATGGCCTAAATTTATTGACGGCTAGTTTTGAGGTCACTAACGATTGATAGTATTACTAATTATTACTAAATTGGCCAATTCACCGTTACTCATCTAGGGAGTCACAGTATTTTTGGCAACAGCTGACAATGAGTCATTGAACGTATCGCAGCGTACGTATCGCAGGATTTTAACCACCGTTGTATTGGGCATACGCTGCTATACGTGTAGTAAATTCAATAAACAAAGAGATTTAAGCGTTTTTTAAACTTGCAATAAAGAGAGCATCCCACTGTTTGCTCCGATTCTAAATAACAATTGTACCTATATATTGCGTTTCGTCTTCAACATTGAAATGTCCGAAAGTACTGAAGCATACACACTCCTTTAATACGGATCATTTTATTGTAACTATATGAAGAACGGTGACTATATATGTATAAATAATTCAGTGTCACGCGACGCGATACGACTCTATTTGTTGTTATACCTACGCCGATTGCCAAGGTTCTAAAACCAAGACGAGAACAGAGAAACTATTTAAGCAAGCGAGTAAGGAAGAAAAAAAGATCCATGGATCTCAAGTTTATACACTTACTCCTTGACTAATGTTAAATACTTTTTAGTCAAGAACAAAATGGAATCTGAAGGTTACTCCACCTGTTTGTCGATAGAATAATAAATAGATAGTGTCGATTACTGCGCTAGTATTGTATTGCTTCAGAGAGAAAATTAGTATAATCTACTCTCTAACCAACTGGCCAAAAATTTCTTTCTCTTTTTTTTTGTTTTTTGCCTCGCTGATAATTTACCCCACAGATCTCCCTCAACAAAATACATATAGTTTTTGTTTTCATTTTCTCCGATGTATTATACACGCAGTTCCTTATCTAAATTTTCAAAAACATCGCGGGCTTACGGAACATACTGATTTGCTCCGCAATGTTCATGCGCGATTGTCACTTGTTTATATAGGTATAACAAAAGAATAAAAGAACAAGAACAAGAAGAAGAAAAAAAAATATAATAATTTCGTCGAAGAGAGCTGCATTGGTTTTTTTCTGTTCTTTCTTTCTTCCTTTATCATCACATATTTCTATTGGATATATACACCATATTCTATAGGATTGAAGTTATACTGTGTATTTATTTAACGAAGACACGTAGCAGTCTAGTCAGAACCGTCAATTGAAATGGTAAACAAATGGTGGTAATCGAAGAAGATATTCACGAGCATCAAGCGATACGTCTACCAAATAATGTTTTTCAGCTTTACTACGACATTGCGGAACATACGTTGTTCAATAATATGTACCCGAATAATTAAGAGTTTGATGAACACAGATAGGCACAGAGCGAGAGAGCGAGAGAGCGAGAGAGAGAGAGGGAGAGAGGGACGGAGAAAGAGAGAGGCGTTAGACGGAAAGTATTACCTTAGGCCTGTAGAACCATTTTCTTATGGACTCCATGACAAAAATCCTCGAACGTAGGGCTCACAAGCACCGTAGATGATCGCTACGAGGAACACATATCGAGCACACTTGTCAGCGTCAGATTGCGCCTATTTTCCCCGTCAATACGGAGAACGGCGATTAGGCGTAATGCACGCGGATGCGTCGATTGCACAAATCTAAATAATCACTTGTGAAACATGCTTCGAAAACTGGCCGACAGGAGTCGCGGCCTTATGGCAAAGGGAATGACGAACCGAGAAGTCGATCGTATACGCATGCGCGAATTTGGCCTCGATCTGTGCCTCTGTGCCTCTGTGCCTCTGTGCCTCCTGGATTTTCTTCTCACACTCAGCGCCACGGACGTTTGTTCGTTAAACTATTTGTTGTATTTGACCTCGCAGCGCGAAATAAATTTTCTTTACAAATTTCAATGCCTTTTTAATATTGTTATTTTCATTTTTGTCATAGAAATACATGTATAACATACTTAAGTCGGTTATTAGTATTCGAGCATTGACATCTATCGATGAAGTAAACGATCGCTAATATTATTCATTCAACGAGGCCAGATATTATAAGTTTTCTACGTGCCTTTCAATTTGAAAATATTATAAATGGTTCATGGTTTGATAGAATTAATTTTATCTCAATGCCAATCGTCTTCGACGGTTGATTATGATCATATACTGTCTTTATAGTATACATTAATTAATACATTAATCAACACATTAATCAACAGATTGTCAAATGTTTATGAAACATAGATTATGAATCGCGATAAGACCGCGTGTTATTTCAGTTAGAATTTATTACGTTTTTTGATTATGTTAAATTACAATTCTGGTCGAAAACACGATTGGTGAAAATCTATAGGAACCAATAAAAAGCGATTAGTATTAAATTAGATTTGAATGGGTCAATTGGAAGAGCTTTTGGCTGCCGATAGAGAATGAATAGGAAATAACGATTGACAATTGGATGTTAAACTTGTATCGGAGCAAATCATCTTCACGTTATTTTACGATACAACTAATTGTAAAATACTGTTTGAGACTAAAAGCAAAATATTATTGGCCTGCAGGCCTGTTAATATTCATCATGACTTTTCCATAATGCCTGAACTTGATGTAAAACATGTGGCTTGCAAGAAACGTTTCACGCAAAGGACATTGTCGAAATTCAAGTTCAGAATGTACTTG
This sequence comes from Tenthredo livida, assembly GCA_963992785.1. Lineage (NCBI taxonomy): Eukaryota > Metazoa > Arthropoda > Insecta > Hymenoptera > Tenthredinidae > Tenthredo > Tenthredo livida. The sequence goes on along the minus strand of OZ023066.1, from coordinate 15,483,612 downwards.
TTTTTTATGCTGAGAAATTTTGAGAACTGGGAAGGTGATATGGTGAAAAATATTTTCACGAAGAATCAACAGAACAATGAATATTTCAGTTCATTAACAGGTCAAATGAAATATACAAGCGGAATACGGAACAATGAAAAAGCATTTCAATACTTCAGGACTGACTGTCGTATACATGCAGGCTTAAGTTTATCAGAAGAATGAGTCTAGACCAACATGTATCAGTTCAAAGATTACATTAAGCTTAAGGGTTTTTGCGTTTCATAATCTTCGTCATAATGAAAACAGTGACACTGAATTGCAATAAAATTACTAATTTGATCTACCACCAATGAAGTGAGAAATTTTCTCGAGAGTGAACTGATTCTGCATCTGCAAAGTTATGATTCTACGAGATCCATGTACGTTTGTTCGCAAACAACTTATGCAGTTATAAATTCAGTTATAAATTCATCCTCGCTCACCTAGAATACAGATTATGTCAATACTCCAGAAAAACATAAACGCAAGTTTTAAAAAAGCACCTTATCAATGTTATACGTGTAGAGCTGCTAAACACGTTTGTTTGTGTATACACGCGTACGTTATCGTGGAATTAGTGTAATCGAAATCACACACGTAATTAATCGTTCATATGTATATGAATATTGGATATATGTAGGAAATATTATAAGTAATCTGTATAGATTCGGGGTCAGTTTACGAGTTACGACACTCGCCTGGCTATGCATATGTAAGTCCATATAGATGTACGGTTATACATGGTGCATATCTCTACTCGTTGGATCTGAAGCCAGTGTAGGAAAAAAAATTACACGCGCAATCTTCTTAATGAAAGCGCAACAGCTCGGCTGTTTTTTAAATTGTACGATTATTGTTTCGGGCCTGGTGTGAAATGTTTATTGAATTGAATCGAGTACCACTCGAAATAATTGGTTCGGCTACGTTTTACCTTCCACATCCTTCTACGTACCAACGTGTTGCGTTCGAATTAAATGATTTTCCAGAGTTCGCTTTTAATTATATCCCATATATATAGGAAATTCTTTAATCACGTATAAAGCAATGGGTAGATACCTGCTTTTATATAGCTAGCCTTTTTCCGCACCAATATAAAATCAAATTGAATATCTTACAAGATCTTATAAACGCAAGTTCGAAACGAAATTGATTTGTTCACTGATTTATTCATCGTCAATAACAAATTGTCAATTACTCAGTTTAGGCATTCTTCTTCCTGTTCATCAATTTATTATTTTAGTACGTATTGTAATTTGGGACCATTCTTGCTTACCTTTCGAATCATTTCTCTCGAAATACTGAAATGGATAATAATGATTAGATTTGTTATAAATGTGAATCCGCGTGTTCAGATCTTTTTTTTAAGGACATTCATCTACAGGTTTCCTTGTGTACAGTAGATCTGCGGTTACATATCGCGAAAAGGTAACTGATCCATTCTTCTTCATTTGTTTTTCACAATGAACCAAATTTTAAGATTCTCAAACGACACAGTCAGGAGATACAATATCAGAGACACGAATCGCGTCTTGAGTTGATTATGGCAATCGTGATACGCACGTAGTCGCAGAAAACATATTGTGAGAAAATCGTTTTCGAGTTTCAGTCACAAAGGTGACGAGAATGAATATTGCCGTTCTCTGGTGACAGGTATTCGTAATATACGCTTGAACGTTTCGAGCTGAGTTTTTTTTTTGCATCTCACAAAGAAGAAAAACAAGTCAAACAATATTTTTTTCAACGTCGTATTCCCTCTTTGAATTCAAGGTTTCCTTCCGCATTTTTTAATCGTCCAAATATAATAAGGGTTTCTTTCAGTAAAATAAGTTAAAGTAGTGAATTCATAGTTTGAAGATTTCGGATTCAAATGAAACAGGATAAAAATTTACGTCTATGCAAAATGAAATGCGGTTTCGTTCCGAAATGTCGGATATATCAAATCGTTATCATTTCTTGGTCTATGATATCATAATATGAAATAACTGTTTAGTCAAGAAATTTCGAGTATACTCTGATTGAGTGTAGTTTCACATATGTGCCACAAAAATCGAGCGTACGATGCTGTACCCAGCATCCAAGATGGTTGCGAGCTCGGCTAAGCTAATTCCGAAGCTATCTCGAAGCGGCTAGCAGCGTCCAAATCACTTTCTAGGAGAAAATGATCCATACTAGATATACTTGAGACACCCAGGCCGCAAACAGCCAATTATAACATCCGCCACTTTAAGCAACAATGTGGCTTGATAATAATTAGAATTTGATTACCCGTTCTATTGTGACGAGTCGTTGAACATCGCTTGTCTTTGAAATGTGGTCGTGTGAATTATACGCCATTGAAACAATAATAATCTTAAGTACAGACTAGCGGTTTTCGGCTAGAAGATCCCTTGACGAGTAAAACAGGTGGCTACATGCCACATCCCTTGTCTCTGGAAGGGTAGTGGCGTGGGGAGAACTCTTCTTATAAAGGACCGGTGGCAGCCTCCTTGGTCCATTGCAACCGCAGATCTCATACTCGCAAGAGATACAGACAGTTTCCGTATCCGCGAGAATAAAGTCATTCAAAATTCTCTGCACATATAAGATACTCATCGACGTTTGAACCGTGTCACCAAAACCTCGAAATTTGCCCAATAATTCACACTGCTTTGTCAAGTCATCAAAAGTGATTAAGTTCCCTGCGATTTTCCGCAGATACACGAAGAGTTTTTGCTATTGGAGATATTTGTATCAGGGGGAAATTTTCCAGTAAGGTAAGATCGTTAGTTCAACTTTCATATTGTTTATTAATTATTTGATTTAACAGAAAAAATAGGCTTTCACCGGTCTGTTGGTGAAATTCAATATTATGATGACTTCCGTCTTCACACTTTTTTTTTTACAATCACGTATTTTTCTCCAAAATCCTTTACTAGGGGTAGAAGCAATATCGTCAAATTGGCCAGGGTACAGCGATCGAGTGATAAATTCTTGGACGAAACTGATCCATCAAAAAATGTCGAGGAAACGAATATTCCCGTTGAGAAGTGATAGCATAAGGAACTCATGGAATTTTTATATTATAGCAACGTGATAAAGCCAATACTGCAGCCTATAAAATAAACGGTTCTATGGCTTTGCAGAGAATCTATTTCATATATCTACTGACACGAAATTGCCTTTTGGCTCCTTTACATCTGTATTGCCTTCGTATTACGGCAGATACGATTGTGGCCGATGTCCAATAGATTCTTGATAGAAAAATATTCATCAAGACTGTGTGCACAGCAGCGTAGCCATCATTTGAAGTAAAACATCGTGGAATAGATGCAATTAGAATAGGAATAAAAAAATTAAATTTCTGATTACTGTTAGCCAAAATTCAGTGACGACTGACAAAGTTAGACTAGCAACAGGACGAATTGGCCGGAGCAATTTTTCAAGGATTTTAAATTGAAATGAATAAAAAAAGAATTCATTTTGTGGCAGAATTAATTCTTGAGATACTTTTCACCTCGTTTCCCCTTAAAAACAGAGGAGAATTCATTGAGTAAAGTTGATTGATTTTGTAGTTGTTGAATTTGCCAAAAGTTAAAACAGCTTATTTTAATGCCACAGTCTATCGAAATCTTACGATTTTGGCATCGGGACGCATGAAAGATCTGAAATATATTTATTTCTGGAGCAAGCTGTATTGGAAAATTACCTTTGCCCTTTTACCAACAGCAGATTAGCCATTAAAGTCCGAGTCCCCATATTCACAAACTAACAAATTGTAAAAATCAATTATTTTTAAGTGGTCACACGGTGGTATACTGTTTCTTCAATATCCTCCGAACCTGGAAGGGGATTACTATTCGCAACTAAGACGAAACCCTGCTTTACCCATAGCAGCTAGCAGCTCTTGGATTACCGACAGCTTGTGACGTTTTTAGGCAATACAACAACGGCAAAGCATAATTTTACCCAGTGAAGAATATCGATAAATACGAAAACTGCAGTTTACCTCAGGTGTATGAAAACGCCTTCGAAAAAAGTGAACGATAAATTGTACTATTCGCGATGGATAATTAATAAACCAGTAATCGCGGCGTCAAATTTGCCCATAATTACCAATAAATCAAATTTTATATTCATTCATTGATTACCAAATAGTTAGCAAACTCGAGGCTCACGTTTTGGACCACTCGAGAACATCGGAAAGAGATTGTTTCTCTATATCTTAGCACGATAACTGACCGTTAAATCGGCAACGATCGCCCGAAGGAAAAATTATACAATTATATCACCAATACTAAGAGAAAACCCAAGGGTGTAGTAGTAAGACTTAGTGTGAATTTGTAGCAAGTAATTGCATACGTTGCGCGCCCACTATACTCTAGGTATATAATAAAGAGGGACTAACTAATAATTGCACAAACAAGGAGCAAAAAGGGTTGAAGATATTAGTTTCTCCTTATTCTTACTCGATTCTGTGTCTCTAAGGCTTTAACCGATTGTCTAAGAGGTGCCTAATTAGAGAGTTCCGAAAGATTCGTCTTATTATCGCATCTAGGGAAATGGTCATCAGAATGGAAATTGGACTTTGAACAAAATTGCATTGGGAATATCATTATACGCCTCGAGGCTGCAGGTGTGCATTAAAAATGATTAGACAACGTCAGGGACAAAGTTGCAGGGTACAATTATTCGCAAAATGTATAAAACGAATAGCTGCTGCACGAGGGACTTCGTTGAGGTGAACAATAAGACTGATCCTCGGGACTCCGGCCGGTTATAAGCGATAAAAGTTAGAATGCGAGGCTTTAGCGAGCTCCAGGCGATATTGCCACCCCAAGCAATGTGCCATTTCGCGAACGAATGACAGATATAGAGTACTGAGTATCCCCCGTGAATCGTAAGTCGAGAAACTTACCTCGAAGGACTCTTGAGTCTTGACTTTACTCTACTCTATACTCGACTCGACTCACGACTAAGGACCGCGAAAGGACGCGTGCAACGGCACACGGACCCCGCTTATCCAGAGGACACTTAGTAGCACTTACTCTTATCTTAACGACCAGGGACGCGCGTCGCGCTAATGGCACCCACGAATTAGCGAGGGGTGCTACGAAAAATTTCAAAAACCTCGCACCCACACTGTTTTAACTCTGAGCTAACTTAACTACACGGAGAATAGTTGTTATTATGTGAGGAACTCGATCTCATCTTATTATTAAGTGGATATAAATTCGCTCAGCAGGAAAGGAATCCGTTTGCGAATTATTTCCATAGAAATATTATTCCGTATTCTTCCTGCGCGAATTGGTCAAATTTTAGTCCCATGTAGTCGAAGTGGAAAACTAACGAATCGTAAAATAAATGTTTTTCCTGCATGCTGTTCACTATGCCGTTCGTACCAATCGCCGGAGGAGTATTAAAATGGTAAAAGAAAAAGATTCGACCATTCGTTTGTAATTTAATGGGAAACTGAGCCGCTCTAATAGGATCGTTGGGTGTTCGAGCGAATCTACAGAAATTACTGTTCCATCATTCTTTGCGGTAATTGCCATAGATTTGAAATAAGAAGAAAATAAGAAAATCGGGAGGATTGAAAGATGAAAAATTGTTGTTACTGCAAGAGTCGGAATATCTTGAAAATTTACACCATCAGGAAACTGTTGGCGTATTATAAATTGTCACGAGAGTTTGATAAGCATTGGAACAACAATGGCCCCGCTTTTCAATGTGTCTAGCTTACAGGTGGGCGGGTTAAAAAATAATTTTAAAAGTAAATATCTCATTCGGAGTACAATGCGACAGATAAAGAGTTTGAGAATTCAGCTCAGGCCGAGAGTCTCGCGTTAACGTACCGTGAACAAAGAAATATTATTGCTCAAGAGGCACTAAATTATACGAGCAAAAGTCGGCTATCGTAAACTATAGGTACGTTACGCGAGTAACAGTCGATAATGTCAGATAAAACTTATTAAGAGTCAGTTGGCAAAACTCGGCGTCATCGCAATCTCAGGAAACACAATAATAATACCACCGCCGTTTCAGGAATAACAATTAGTGATACTTCAACCTTATCGCCCACGTTATATTTACACTTATACCTATAGCTATATGTAGGCATATACGAGAAAGTACAAAACACAGCAATTGTTAAACGAATAAACTAATAGGCACATAATATTGTATAATACTTACTGCTCTATTTAGCTGATTACTGTCCTCGATATCATTCGCAGTGTACACTGTACACTATAGGATGTATATTACGAATGTTTCACTTTTCGTTCAAATTATCCACAGGTACAGTAATTAGAATGCGAATCAGCATGGTATCCGCACCTTTCACCAAGATTTAATAGGATTATGCCTCTCTAATCTGCGAATGTACCTACACGTCGACATGTGTATCGTTAACCCTGCGGGAACGGTTCTGATGAGATCTTACATTAGAATGATTGAAGACATGAAATTAATAATCATCCGTTACCGAGTACTATATGTTTCTGTAGATGGCGCGTAAAATGACTCTGGTAATCTTCGTGGTCTCGATGATGACTCTCTCGCTGGCCCAGACCTTTCAGTACAGCCGAGGATGGACGAACGGTAAACGCGGGGGTCACCCAGCTCAGGTCCTCGGTGGTCTTCCGGGTGATTTTGGAGGCTCATCTTCCGGGGGTCAGGTAGCTGGAAATCAAATCGTCGACCTGCCAACGCCCTGTCAACTCGAGAAGCTGAAGATGCTTTTACGAGGAACCGCTGGAACCGATCAGGTGAAAATTGCTTTCGACCATAAGTCGAACGAAGACAACGTGATAATTATATTAATCTAATGGATAATCTTGATGCACAAATTTCTGAGTTTATATTAACGCCTGATCTCTTGTTAGATGTATCTGCTGCCCTGTGAAATCATGGGAACGTCTGGTGCCGGTCCTATTCCTGATTTCGTATCGGCAGGACGTTTTCGTCGCTCACCAACCCCTCAGGAGAATAACAACAGCTATTAAAACACATTGTATTATCCCATATGCTCCCTGGTCCCCATCACGCCTATCCCGAATAACAATATAAAACAATAAAACACAACTTGCTAGAAAATTTGATCGATGTATTTTGTTAACTTTGGAGTAAACTGTGTTGATAATATTTAGTGCTGAATTTTATTTCGGAATGTCGCTCATCGGCAATAGACATTTTTATATTTTTTCGAATAATACGGATTCATTTGCATCACGCGAAACGTGTGATGTGAGTTTTTTTAGGTGCCGATTATTTAACCGGTAAATCGACGAATTAGGCGCGATTAATTCGAAACGTTGAAATTCGACTTATACACGTATAGCTACATGCTATTCCTGTAGTTTAGAAACAAATTAATTACCGGGCCTATATAACTCTAACGGCTAACCAATAGATGATGGCTGTATACGATTGGAGAGGCTGGGCGTTGGGATCTGGGGATTTCGTCTGTCAACGCAAGACAGAGTGGAACTTGGTCGACGAGAGACACTCGCTGATCTTCGGGATTACCGGATCGTTCGATCCATCTGAAATAGTTTCTCGTTATTTGGCAGCTTTGTGAAAGGCTGTAAATAAAACGTGAGCATACACGCGAAACGGCCTTCCACGAAAGCCTGCGATCGGTGTCAGAATTCGGGTCTTTTGTTAATTAGCAGTAATCATTTTGTGAACCTGAAGTTCAAGTAACGGCAACACGATTATTAACTCCGAGTCTTCACTCTGCAGGTCAATAAAAAAAATCATTTTAATAAATTTGAATTTTTTTAATTCTGACTTTATGATGTATGTATGTACCTACGCAGCGTCGTTGACCGGATGAAATCGCGAGGATGTAATATAATCGTGGCAATCAATAGAACGGCATATATAGTGTTTAATACACTCGGAACTTGGCTGTTAATCAGAAACCAATTAGCGAAGGCGAGTCAGAATGAGTTTAATCGCATAAAGTATTAAAATGTCGTCACGAAACTATACGGGAACAATTCCCCAACTCCCTATATAGTCCCAGTCTGGCGTACATGAAACGGTTTCCCATCGAGAAATTCCCGAGGGAATTTCCGCAAGTCGTGGGGACTCTATTATATCCTAGATGGCTAGATATAGCGCACCTATTACATCCGTACCTATAGTACTACGTACATACAACTTGGCTGGTTACATACGTTATAGCATCAGCTTAGAGGAGGTACTGTACGTTGTAGCCTTCTCTATCGTGTCGGGTGCTGCTGGTCCAACAGGGGATTCTTCTCTAGGGGTGAAACTTGACAAAGGAGACTGGCGACTGTAAGTGATTAAAGCATAAGTTTCCCCTTATGAAACAAGTGCGTGTGTCGTATTCTCTTTTTCTAATTGTTTTATGTATCTTTTTCATCGAAAGAGAGGAGGTTTGCACATCGAGACAAATAATATTGAAATGGTGTAAATTATAAATTACATTGATAGACCTACGCCGATTGAACGATTCCCCAGATTATAGCCGGAAGGTAATTTACCTTGACACTTTTCCGAAAGACTCGACTAGCTTTCGAGTATATCAGTGTTTATGGAGCCAATTAACTTTATTTCCTGTGTCAATTTGCGCTGTCATGACTACGGGGGTAAGCAAACAAACATCAACACTGACTTTTTTCTCAGGCTTAGTATCAGAAAAGTGGGAAAAATTTCTGCTTACTATATTAATTCTGATATTAATTGTTATAGACTTGAAATACAAGAAAATACAGACACATGGTTGAGATTACCATCCCATGGGGTGTGACTCAAATTTCAATCATCCGGTTGTTGATTAGTTACAATAATATTCAGAAAAGTTGATACGATGATTTTCTGCAAGTGCAGCTTTCAACTAATTCTTTCACGCTGAAGCTTATACGTATATGCATACATATAATAGGGATAATGCAGCGAGTCTACGATCGCGATGATAGAGGTGGATATATGAATTTCAAATGCAGGTGTGTTGAATAATTCCTAAGCAACGGATTGAGATATAGGATAAACGGCAGACTAGAAATCGAAACGAAGAGGTGTGCGAATGCCATTGAAAGGGATTTCCTCGCGCTTAAATCCTCCGCCACTCTTAACTGTCAGCGTTCCTCCAACTGTCACTTGTTCCCGGATCATTTCCCTCTTGTTTTTTGTCGGAAGGTTGAACTTTGAAATGAATATTATTACCTGTGATATAGCAAGAGTCAGAGAAAATGAGACGGGCGGGCGTATAAATACATAAATCAAGCAATCGGCCTAAAAGGCGCGCGGATCAAGAGCGCTTGTCTCGCTTTTGACCTGCTCGGTATTTGTGTGTCGCCTGTCATTTGTCATACGCGTACGAAACAGGAGAACGACGAATGACTTGGGACGACTGAGTGGATAAAACGAATGAAAATCGATTCATATATACCTACGTATATAAAAAAGACAAAAAACAAAAAAAATGGTACACAGATATGTCGCTTAGAGCCATACACCCTTATAAATATACTATATTGATATAGATAAGCGCGCACGCGCTGCAAAATGTAACTCGAGAATAAGGCACAAACGAGATTCTGATGATCCACTCTATTATATGCCCACAAAACGGCTACTAGCCTCGATATACTATAAATATGTACGACCTGTTTTATTGGAATAAACAATGCAGAATATATCGGGTCAAGTAAAGTAACATATGGAAGTTGACTTGATTTTTATAAAGTACAAAACTATCATCATCGAGTATGTTCCTTGACCTGGGTGAGACATTTCAATTTGGCTATCCGATTTCGTAAATGAAAAGAACGGGTTAGCAATCGGAAATAAAGTTAATCGCATATGTCAAGGTTCAATTTGTTGCTCAACATTTGAACATTCTTATATCTAGACATAAAAAAATCAGGTATTGGCTTTGGTCGGAATGACTTTTATTGATTTCAACGAATCTTCACGTTTTCGAGACTTCATCATTCGAGGAACAGGTTTTTAAACAGATGTCGATGTCGATCTGTCCGACAAGCTCGCCGAATGATCTCTGAGCCTGTTCGATGAAAATATATCTGCGATTCTATCCACGAAGCTGCAGCTACGATATTTGTCGTAAACCAAATAGGAAACTGTTCTCTCAGAAATGGTTACCGCATGCCCACGCCGCGCCGGTGTGTGTTCAGATTTCTTTAATACCAACAATTATTTGTTTCCTGTCCGTATGATCTTGGCCGCCCTAACTGGGCCTTACGGATCCCGGGACTACTTGCCGTTTCTCGGTTTCTCTATTTCCGATCGTTTGCGGTTGAGCGCCACAAAATCGAAAATCTTTTTTAGTTTTTTTTTCACACGACTAGCGAGGCTTAGCGGTTTGGCTAGGGCCTCGTTCGACCCATTCGGCTAGTTGTAGGACGTCTATTTCCACGCCGACTGTTAATAGGTGTCATTATACCAAGTTGCTGGTTTCAATTTTAGTCGCCGGTAGAAAGAAAAGTCTCATATACCTATATATATATATAGATAGAAACTGGACCCAAAACTTTACAACGTTAAGTCCCGCGCTGTATTATCGTCATGTAATGATGCAACGTTAAATTAATTCAAAATTCCAGGAGATAGACTCTCAAATACCAGATTCAATTCAACAACTGTAAAGCCTCACCCCTGGTATTTCCATTTCAAACAGAGATGGGTACATACTACTTTCTTTTCAACTCGTTCCATTCAGCTGACTGTATAGCTATGGCATATCATCTATCACGTAGTATTATGGGTTCGTATTGTGGAAACAGGTACCCCAACGACCCCATATAACGTCGTGGCAGGCACACGTGACTCCCTCATCCCCCGTTAAGCTGCTCTCGGCACACGCCCCGGCAATCAATGGTTGATCGTACATCAATGGTCTATGCTTCGAGCTCGGCTATACTACATGTATACATGTTGATGTGTGAGCAGCGTACGAGCACGATCACATCTACCTTCACTGCACGGGGTGTTTCGAATTAAAAACTAATCCAATATTAGCTTCAGCCTTGTCTGACGGCACAATGCACGCCAATTATATCTCCCCTGAGTATGTGTCTATATATTATACGGTCCGGCGCGAATATACTGTATACTGATAAAATAGCTGTGAGGTGGACGTGTGTGTATAGCATCACACATTATTCCATTTCGAATCTATAGTAGTGAAGTAATAAAATCATGAACGTTTCGCATACGTTACCGAAAATTTTATTCAAATGTTTAATCTCGCGGTTGGTTCTGCGCTGCTAGTTCTGCAGACTAATTAGTGGGATTATTGTGATCCAGCTTCTGCTGTGCGAAACGATGATATTAATGAATTAGAGAGTCCGTATGCAATTTCGGGTTTTATGTATCACACGTATGCGCAGGAGTAGATCTATTCATGTTATCACGATTCTGCAATCCAAATAAAGTCAAACTGTTAGAAAATCTCGTTTTTGCTCGCCTCCGCGCTTGAACAGCCCTAAAAATGATTCTGAGTATCTGTTTTTCTCAAATAGTATTGGGAAACCATAAACTGTACTTCGGTGTTCTTCGGAATCATCGCACCGCGCAGTAGATGCAGATAATTACTCTTATGACAATACATACTGGCCTCGGTTTTTTTCTATTCGTTTCATCCTGCTGAATGGACCTATGTATGAGTACTTCCAATTTCTTACGAAAATGAAATCTAGACTTCAGCTAGCTCATCCTTTACAAGATATTGGAGAATTTCGGGTGGAGGAAAAGCGGAAAACGACTGTTTCGAATTTTGATCCTAATCTATTCACTGACTGCGGAATCACATCGTGAGCGTACCATAAAGACATTAAGAATCAAAACTTCCTTACTCACGAAAGCTTCCATAGAAACTACGCCTGCGAAGCACTTACCGCAATCAGTTACTGAATCGGTGATATTCTACGTCGACGTTTTTGATTCCCTGAATATTTGATAACCGAAGTTATTATACGTGGCACATTCTCGTCTATATAAATCCTATACTTACCTATATACTCACACATCTGTGACTGCGCAGGGTGAATCATAAAAATGATAAACTACAAATTCTTCACAGATGATACCGAGATGGGAATTTAAATTTGCGATGATCTGCGAGTCTACGCCGTCAGTCCCATATTCCTTCAATCGGTTTATTTCCCCGAACTACTCGTCGACATCCTTCTTCTTCTTCCTCTTCTTCTTCTTTTCCGTCTCATCATCGAAACTGCAGAATATAGAAGCCCAGGTACAGCCGGGGACTCCCCGTTTGCCGTTCGCCGAGTGAACACAGGATGTGGCTTCGTTTACGGCCTGTAATTGCAGTGGACAGTCGAAAGGTTCCCAACTGCAGCCTGCCCGGTGCCCAATTACTTGAGAGACGACAACTTTGGGACCAAGGCTAGCTGCAGGAAGAAGATTTCGGACGTGAAGAGCCGCGGCGTCGCGGTCGCCTTGCAGAGTATAGAGGTGTATATTATATCATGCACTATACATATATATAACGCGTCAATCTCAATTCTCAGACCACCTGAGCCGTTTTCTTTGGTAAAAAATAACCCCTGCAAGATCACAGGTGAGGCTAAGGTTACGCGATACCACGCGATAAAAAATAACTATATAGGTAGTATACTGCCTACCTACCACACCAAATTGTCTCATGTCACAAGTGAAAGGGGGTAGATTATCGTTTGAAGAGTTATCATTACCTTCAGACAAAATAATTCAATGACCTGACAAAAATCTTCAAAAATATTTAAACGTCGGCTTCTTTACACACGTACGTTATACAGGATCATGACATGTATAGTTAGGCGGTATAATTTAGGCTAAGTGATTTGCGTCCTTATATAGCGAAGGGTCTGTCGTTATACATTCGCGTATCAGAGAAGGGACTGAATCTTACTGAGATTGTTATAAAGATTCACATTATCGAATCGATGAGTAAAAAATTGATCTGGAAATGTGGTAGGGTGTTTATCAGAATTATTTAACGAGGCTGAAAGTCGATTAGCTCATATGCATTTCATTTTTTTATGTACAACATTACACATATAGGTACATAACATCACATAGCTTGGTATTTAATAGGTACGATTACTCTTATATCCTAGAATATAATATATTTATAATAATAATAATAATATGTATCTTTGATATAAATATGTACAAGATATGCCGTATCAATCCAGATCGAGAAAGCAAATAAATATTTACACGATATGTCATATACCTATCACTTCCTTGCGCAAATTCACTGGATTTTTATCATATTTATCTATTTATTTATTTATTTATTTATTTATTTATTCATTCATTTATTTAGTTTCTTCATTTTTCATTTTCGTAACTAGTAAGTTTTGCCAAAATTTTGCCAAATCCATAATATCTCACATCCTTGTTCAGTTTATTCGTGATAACTATGCTTGATCACGGTTCGTATATAAGTATATTTACATTTTCGCTCGTCAATTCATGAATTCATGTATTTATATATACATTATACATATATATATAGTCTTTACATATACCACGTGTGCCAAAAAATTTTTCTTGTCCTTCAAAACGCATCCCAATTTAATCAGGCAAATATATTGCACGTTACCTTAATTTACTCGCGTTTATACTCTCCTTATCCATCATTTCAACTCGATATACATACTTATATATATGTATCTGAACCTATTCATTTCATTTAACAGATTGGCTCAGTCAAAGGCTGCGGCGGTCCATACGGGGAGGCCCACTGGGGCATAGGATGCCCCATACTAGGCTGTGACGACTGTTGGACGTCTGAATTTGATGCTGGACCTGCAGAGTGCGTTGGTACAGATGTAGGATATCCCACCTTTCCTAGAGCTTCTGCTTGCAGCGAAAGCATCAACCGGTTAGCAGCTTGTCGTTCTGCCTCTCGTTCTTCTGCAGTTTGTCTTCTAGAATCAACAAAAAAAGGAAAAGATTCTTTTAAATTCGACGAGTAGGTAGAATAGTTTTGCGGTAGTCTTAAGCAAACATAAAAGTACTTAGGTTTTTGATAAAATTTTTTCCTAATAAAGAAATCATATAACAAACAAAACAAAGACAAGTGCAGTTATAAAAATCAAAATTATCTCAAACTTGGGTTAAGAAGTCATTAGACAGGGACCAAACAACAAACAAAAATATATGTATACTTGTATCCACCAGATGTAAAATAACTGATATCAATAAACTCTTTTTGACTTTGACTTTGACTTAGAGAATAGTTTTGCATTATCCTTCTTTCACAAATCGAGAATTGCATTTCGAATTCGGAAGGGTTGATCTTAGGCCGACTTAAACCGTTTGGAAAAGTTTTCTGCAAATCCTTGATTACTTTGGAGCACGAAATCTCTTTAGGGGCATCGTTTTGATTTGGATGTATGAAGAACGAATGATAGAACATTCGAATGAAAGAAAATTCGAGAAAAAAAATGGGATGAATTTCGACGTGAAATGGAGATGACTGAAATACTGAGTTGACTCTTTATACAAGAGCATTGTAATGTTAAAGAGAGAGTTATCCTATCTCACGAAAGACTCTGTGTCTCGTTTTATCTACTAAAAGATCTACAGGAATAGGAGCTGTATCTGCTCGTAAAATGCTGACTCGACCAAAATTCCTCTCGAATATCTCGAGCCAGATGAAAGTTCGTTCGTAGGAGGGGAGGAACAATGACTGGCGTTGTTGGGGCGGAAAACAGAAGACAAACGTAATAAAGATAATTCGATTCCTCCGCTGTGCCAGGACTCACGCTCTTTCAGGGTGGCGCCTCGGCGGCAGGGTGGTACGGAGCCGACGGAACCGACGTGGTTGCGCCGAGGAGGGTGAGGCAAAAGGGTGTCTGTTTTCTAGCACTAAGTCTATTAAGAACCCACAAAATGGCCGACTTGTTATTACAGCGAAAGAATTGCAATCCAAATGCTAGAAATAGACCCTTAGGTACTTTCGACCTGACAAAACAGCAACCATATATAAAAAATGAGAAGAATGATAAACCTCGAAGATCTGCACTCAATAATGACAATTATTTGTTATTTATTGGATCCATGATTTCGAACGAATCACTTCATGGAATTAAATCGCTGAAATCTTCGAGTCGACAGGCGATTCAAATAGGGAAGATACGTTCCTCCGATAATCTATAGTGTCGTAAATCGATTTACAATCGTATTTCTGACCCTCGCTCAGCCCGGCGCGGCGTAGGCTGCGGTACTTCTATAGTCGGTATGATTTTAAGCGTTGGTCAATTGAACCAGAAATTCGACCGCAAACTATCCGAGTATCGCCCCTCATTCATGTAATAGTCTATATAAAACCTCGCTCACTGCGTCCTCGCATCCTATACATCTCACGTCTTTTTATGATTTCATCCCTGCAGCATCGTGTCGATTTGATATCATATACTCGTACCAGCGTTCCGAAAGGGTCGTTTATTTTACTCTCACAATATCAGAGATAAGAGCAGGTAGGTATATCCATACTTATACCATTTATTGTTAATCGCCTTATTCTATGGTCATAAACAGTCCGAAAACTACCGAATTCTCTAGTCTCTAGCCAGTAGATCGAGGCAGGTAGGTAAATGGACAGACAGGTATATACAGGGTGTCCGATTTAAAGAAAACCCCCCCCAAAAAGTTATAAAATGCAATAAAAAATGGCAAGTCCATTTGAAAAACAAAAGTTGGGCCTTAATGGGCCCGGCAGAGGCCTTGGACTCAAAAACTGGAATGCTCATCCGATGCCCCCCCTTTATATAAGTACAACTTTTGTCCGAAACATTTTTCAATCTAATACTTAGTTTTCGATATATTTGAGCATATTTTCAAACATGGGACACCATGTATATATGTATACATGGCCAGCAATATATATCCATCTAATTTTCTAAACAAGCGGAAACAGTCAATATTACCCTTCGCAATCTGGGTTCAGGATCACTGGTACAGAAAAAGGATACAGATTGTGGAAATTGTGGAAATTAACAAGAAGGTGAGTGAGGAGATTTCACAGTGCTGCCTGAATCCCATAGAGTATCAAAATAGGTGTGAAACGATTGCGATTTGAGATTCGATTGGATGGAAAACCGTCTGGAATCGACGTCCGCTAATTGGGGTGAGCAAAAAACTGTGAGCAAAACTTGTAGTGGATTTGATTAGAATTGAATTGAAGGAACGTATTACATAGCTACTTTTACGCATTATACGCAATCAAGTCGAGATTGTTGTTGAATATTTTTTCCCGTAAAATAACACCTTCCGAGCCGGTAGCACTTTAAAAAATGAAAACTTGAAGATTTTAGGTCTTTTTTGGACCACCCTAATATGAATTTCATGTAGGTATACCTTGTAGGGTCTAGCTAAGACTCCCGTCGACGAAAGAACTGGAGTTAATTCAACATGATTGGCTGACCTGTCTACCTGGATCATCATAATTTGAAAAGCGACACGCCGCGAAGCGCCACTGGTCTTTATAGGATCGGTCTTCCAGAACCTGTTTGGTCCTAATGATAGCTAGATTTCGGGTAAAAATTCATAGCTCCCGGGCTCGGACCTCGGCTGGACTCTATCCATCACGCGTAGGTTGGATATTAACGAGTAAATTTGAATAAAAGTTAAAACAGTACACGGCTACTGATCGCCTTCGTCGTCTCGAGCTCGCGGTTCTATTATATTCGAAGCAAAAGAAGGACTCTAAGAGATAAACAAAGGAACATTGGAATCGTTTAATTACCGACCCGCAGAGATTAGCTCTAATGGAACGCCGCTGTTTCGAACTTAAACCCTTGTCGTTGATTGGCTGCTGGATGTTCACTGGCGCCTGCTAGACCGGAAGATTTTTCGAAAGCGCATTTCTTGGATCGAGTCGTGTGAAAAATAGTCTGTGTGTATATAGCCTTGCATATAGAAGTCGTGGAATTCTATCGCACAAGGATTAGATCGGAATCCAATTTACCTCATGATATAAGGTGTAATAACCGTAGCTTACAAGGCGTGAGATAAACTGTCGTAACACAAATCAACGAGGGTTAGACAATAAAGAAATGTCAAAAATCTTTGCACACAATATAATATGCAGTAGGTGTACATTAGGGTGGTTCAAAAGAGACCTAAGTTCTCAGATGTTGCTGCTCATTCGTGAATATGTTGTTTGTGATTTTTTTTAAATATTCCATTTTTTTGAGCTCTATAGGACAATATTTACTACTGCCTCATTGAAGTTAAAATTTCGAAATTTTGCCATTTTTGGTAATTTCAAAGTTCTCAGATCAAAGTGCTCATCCAGCTACCTCTAGCTTCTCATTCAATGAGCATTTTGGTTCAAGACGAAATTTGCACGATAATATTTAGTACTGCCTCGGAGACATTGGAGTTTTTTTCGAAATTTATCGTTTTTCTAGAGATTCGATCGCCGGGTGTTGCTCATGAGACAGTTTTTCCTTACCATTATAAGGAAAAAGTACAAGCAGTTTGGAGTCTGCGGGACCATTTTTACGACTGCCTCATTGAGGGCGACTTTCCTTCAAGTGAAATTAGCAACATGAGGCAGTAGTAAAAATGGTCCCGCAGACTGCAAACTGCTTGTACTTCTTCCTTATAATGGTAAGAAAAAACTGTCTCATGAGCAACAACCGGCGATCGAATCTCTAGAAAAACGATAAATTTCGAAAAAACTCCAATGTCTCCGAGGCAGTACTAAATATTATCGTACGAATCTCGTCTTGAACCAAAATGCTCATTGAATGAGAAGCTAGAGATAGCTGGATGAGCACTTTGATCTGAGAACTTCGAAGTTGCCAAAAATGGCAAAATTTGGAAATTTTAACTTCAATGAGGCAGTAGTAAATATTGTCCTATAGGGCTCAAAAAAATGGAATATTTAAAAAAAATCACAAACAACATATTCACGAATGAGCAGCAACATCTGAGAACATAGGACTTTTTTGAACCACCCTAGTGTACATGCCCAGATATATCTTCGAAATTCATCAACTTGTATAAATCGGCATATAGTTGTGGTACAGCGGGAGTAACGCATGTCTCGATAATTGAGTCGACTAGCATATAGTTGAGATATCATAACTTACAATAAGTAGATTATTTCTGGAATCTAGTGTAAATGAAAATCGTTTCTGGATAATGATAAGGGTTACGTGCGCAACCCCGCAGACTTCATCCCATCCCCTTACGTGTTACATATACCCTGCAGTCAGCGAGAGTCAGGACGAGCCGCGGTCCCGCGGGGGAGAGAAAATGTAATCGGCAAACCACCCTCAATAATTAATTACTAACCCGGTTAATTACTTGCACGGGCGTCGGCTGAACCTGTCACTGATACAGCGGCGTAGCAACGTTATTTTCTGATCACGCGTTCATACCTGAAGGTTCGTGAACAATAATTCTACAGTTAATTCGGAAAGTAGACGTGTTACACGAAAACTAGTTATCGCAATAATTCAATCTGTGTATGAATTTGTGAGTCAGAATTATCTCTGAAATGTTATTTACGGTCAAGTTTTCGACAACGTATTCCCCAGGGTCAGGTCGTTTTTTTTTTTTTTTTTTTCTCTCTTTTTTTCTTTTCCTTTCCCTTTTTTTCTGCACGACGATGGTTAATGCTGTTACTTTGACGTTAAACAGCTATTAAAACGTTCGTTAATTAAAATTTACGGTCGTTCTAAAAAACGAGCCGTTTACAGATGCCGTTTCAACATCTCTGCGCCTTGAAACGTGGGGATAAAAAAAACAGCGCAATTCATATTTAACGAGTAAAATGAAGCCGAATTAGAACGTTTGTTAATTAAAATTCATGTACCTCGGCTCAGAGCAAGGAGAGTTCGAAAAATTATTCATCTATACGAAGGATAGACACGTGCTATACCTACAGTTCTTATTCCGATGAACATATAAAATGTCCAGAGAAATGTTCTATTGAGACAAGAATTTGCTTCAAAAATTGAACAAAAATACAAAATAGAAAACAGGATTCCGGGTTGATCGCGAAACGGGCTCAACCTATGTATTGATTAGAAAGATTTTACAGGCGATTGAAATCTGTGAATAATAAACTGGAGTTTAATTTCCTGATTATGATACGCACGGTCCTGCGGGGTTTATTGCAGATTCTTTTGTGATGTCAATTTGGCAAAGATGTAGACAGCTATTAACCGCGAGTAAAAGCACCTTTCTCTAATTAGAACCATCGCCTATATCGAGAGGCGACAGAATCGTCGATACGTGGAAAACGGGGTCCATCCGTGCTTATTGGACGCGTCCGCATCCGCGGCATCGCGTCGCTTGGTACACCGTGACCTCTTGAATTTTTAACCAAGACTTGGGGGAGATTGAACGGATTCCAACACCGGATTCAAATGTTTGACAGTTTAAAAGCCAAGAAGCAGCGAGTGAGGGGGAGAGCCACGGGGAAGTGGCTACATTATGAACGGGACAAGGCTAAGCTGTTACTCCGATGAATTATTAACTCACGCTATCTCATCTGCTTAACGCCATCTTGTTATTTCGAAAGATGGTATATTCCAGACGAATATGATGCGTAATCAATTACAGCGACAAGTATAATTACGGTACAAGACATTAGAACTCATCAATTAACTCCGGGGTATAAGTTAAATCCGCAAATCAGATATAGCGGGCTATTCGGGAATTATATACAGACAATTTCCTCCCCGTTGATGAATATTTCCTTTAGAATTAGCGGGGATATACATATATTGTCTCGACTATTACGCCACTTGTGGATCGTTAGTAGAATTAATACGGATAACGAGCAGAGTTCAAAACCGTGTGAAATGTGAAATGTGAAATTTCGTGCAATGATCCACCCGCTATTGTTTTGTCTCGCAAATATTGTTGGAACAACAAGGATCCAGGCAAAAATACGCAAATAGCATCGCGAAACAGTCGTCTACCGATCATCCGTCACAATGATACAAAATAGAGAGGAATATAGGTACCGCAGTCGGAGTGTAAAAACAATAACGAATTACACTGTCAAGTGTCAACCAAAAATGGAACCGCAGTATTGAACTGTCACGACTGTATTATGGTAATGCATCGACTCCTTCCCTGTTATTTATATAAACTAAAAAACGACATGGAATGATGGAAACTTACCTTTCAAAGGTTTTATTTCAAATAATGCAGAGAATAACGTAAGATTAACAAAGAACTAGGTATAGGTATGCGTTTTTGTCTGGGGTAAAGAATCGAGTTTGAAAAATTGTTAACATTTTCGAAAAAAGAAAAATGATAGAAAAAGCCTTTGACGAGTGACTTAGAGATAATTACGTCAATGGTTGCGATGTTTGAAAGCAAACTATAGGTACGAGTCACTAGGATATAGATTTTTGAATATCTTGTATAGTTGTGAGACAATAAATAGTGACATTTCTCAGTACCCATATATGTTTACTATAAGGCTTAAAACGAAGTCGATAACCGCAGTAGATATACCTGTGTTACTCTCACTTCTTACTGGATAAGTGAGAAGTTGAAGAAAAAAAAAGAAAAAATAAAAAGGAAAAAGGAAAAAACGAACACTTCGAGGAATCGATATTTTGCACGAATACATTTTGGAGTGGTGATAACAGCCGGAGAAACATTAGAGTTTCGAAAGGAGTTAACTACCACAGTCTTGGTTGGAATGTTGAAAGTGGTCTAGCGTATTAGGAGTCTCTTCAAGATAAGAAAGGACGAAAACATGTAATTTAGATAAAAAGGATTTCGGGGCACCAAGACCAACTTTGATACGACGGGCGTCCTTACGGCGCGACCATACCCCACATTCTTAAAGGATATCGCCAAGCGGGTATCTTTTACAGTTAGGGTTTTAAGGGCACTGGGATTGCTAGGACATGAGTCCTTGGGCGATCTTTGAAATTCCTCGATAAAGCTTTGAACCGAGTCAAATCACGGGTGAAAAAGGGAAACACTCGTACAGATATTTCCAGGATTGTTCCGAAAGCCAAGATTGTATAATAAACCGGCACAAATTATTACCGGAACTAAATTTCGTCAATATAATTCGCGCAGGGATTTGTTAATCGTCCGATAAATCAACATCTGTGTAGATAATTTCACGTTACGTGAAGCTTTCACAAACAAAAAGAAATTCATCTATGTAACATACCTACACCAACCTTTGGCTTTCAAATAGAATAAAATAGCAAGGCTATAAAAAGAAGAATTTAAAAGGTGTTAATTTATTTGTCATTTACTAATTTTTTTTTTAATGAAGGTATGAAGCCGCGTCAGTTTCCGGAACGAAACAATCAACTTCCGGTTAAAGAAGAGAATAAATATAGAAAAATAAAAAAATGTATACATGCACGTAACATAGCGTTGTGTCGGTTGGATTTTCACGAACGTTATAGAGGTGAGGCATTACTGCAGAATATTATATGTATAAAATTATTAGGCAGATAAACTTACCGCCATTTTGTCCTCCTGTTCTGAAACCACGTTTTGACTTGCGCGTCTGTCATCTTGAGGGATTTCGCGAGAGCCGCCCTCTCGGCTGATGCCAAGTACTTCTGTTTGTGAAACCGTTTTTCCAGTTCAGCAATTTGTAGCCTTGTGAAGCTCGTTCGTGGTTTCTTCCTTTTTGGTGGTGTTCTGTTTTGGTAAGGGTGACCGATCCTCCTTGGAAACGCACCAGCTACTGCATAGAGGAATAAATGAATCAACTTTCGACATCGTTATTCATTAGCTATCAGAGGTGTAGGTGATTGACTGTTTGGTATTCAAACATGATAAACTTATACACATGATTTGGGTGGATGAAAAATCTAAGCTTTTTGACGTTGGGTATATGTTATGCGTAGGTACCTATATGAAAAAAAAAATTATGCTAATTATTCTAAGAACGTATATATATATATGAGAGCGGCACGCATAATTACAGACAAATCGCACGGTATAAGAAATAAAATTAAAGAAATTCGATGTAATAATGAGAAAAGTTAACGGTATAATGGCGGCCTACACGCTCCTCTACCCAATCGTTATTTATTCAAAGTCACGCTATCTGAGGATATTCTCGTTTATCAATGATACGATGCATTAAAACGATCATTGGTTAAACGAAAAGTATCGATAAAAGATATAAATGAAATTGTTATAATATCTATATAGATACAGGCAAATATAGGTACCTATATATATATATCGGCACGATTCAGCGTGATAAAAACAAAACGGTGAAAGTTACTCGTTTCGTCTTATCTTCCTTCCACTAATTGCTAGTATAATATTAATTCAGGTAAAAGAAGTCAAGAGATTTCTATACCGTGTGTTTCATTATTCAATCGGTATAATATAGGTACTATAGTATATAGGATTTTTCCAATCGTTGATAATATGTACTAGAAAATCCTTCGAGTTTAATTCGCCATTGCAAAGCCATTTTATCGAGCATGGATCCGGTTGTAGAAAAGTAATTAGGAATAAATTACAAACTGACAGCAAATATCATTACGAGCATGATAATTTAACTGCCGTAATGGCTCGAGTGCGATTATCGTCCTAATAAGCGAGTGACGCAAGGGCTTCTCCCAGAGAGTATATTCTGTGCAAGAGAAGTTGGTAGGGGGTAGGATAGAGGGGCGGGAGGGGGAGGGGGAGGGGGCGGCAGGTGAGGGGGTGACGGTATAATGGGTAATATTCGTTGGATAGCCCTTTACCCTTTTACGATGATTCCCTGGTTTGAACGAACTATGTATAGAGAGGGTTGTTCCCTGTCAAATTTCATTTTCATGAAAATTTCATACAAGCCCCCTCGCCCCTCTCTCCCGCCGTTGATCCTGGCCCGAGTCCTCTTACCGGCGTACTTTTCGGCCAAACTTGAAAATGTTTTTGCCCCCATAAAATTTCCCTCTTGTCTTCTCGTAGTAGTATAGGATTGCGTGTCACCGAACATGGGTCTCTTCGATCCTTCATAATTCAAAGGTCAAACTATAGTATACATACATAAAGGTAACGCTACCTATACTTTGTGATTAGAAAAGCTCTGCGATACTATTATACCTGACGCCAATTATTTCACCCCTTTACAATACCCGTACATACTATAGGTATATACGTATGCTAGATAGATAGTATTTTGTTAGTACTATATACCGGTCTCGTACCTATCACGTGCCCTGAGTCTATTTGCTACGGTACCATACAACAGTCGACAGTTAACTTCTTTCTTTATAAAAATCGCTTTGTGGGATGAAACGCCAGTTTTGGTGGCGTGTTAAGGGACAATGTTGCCGAAAAACTTCCCCATGATAGGCCATAGTCCGCTGTGAAAGAGTCGTTAGTCTGATAGGATGTACTGTGTGCAGAGTAAGTTTCCGAGAAAATCGAGGATGCCAGGTACACCATGATGTGTATCTAAAAATGTCATTCTCAATCCTGTACATCGAATTATCAGATTTATTCAAACCAACCCCGTAATACGTATTGGGATAATTTCTTTATCAAATTTCGTTGTATCATATGTGAAGCAAGCAAGTGCGGTGCGGGGGATGGCCAGATCAGTTTTCGGAGGCTGTGTAAGGTTGGATGGAGAACACAAGGAGGTAGAGAAAATAAATGAACATCGACGGTTCGATGAATAAAACAAGAGATGCTGGTAAACGTGGGTCTGGAAGTGTGCTACCCCAGCTCCCCTAAGAACCAAGTACAAATGAGCATTGGAGAACAGAGAAGTGGTTGGGGGATGGCGAAGGGGCCTGGGGCCTGGGATATTCGGTCTTCAGTTTCCTCCGCGGAATCAGGGCAGATCGAGAGGGTTGTGCATAAAACAATAGATGGTCTGGCAAAGCGCGAGCCGAGCAATGTCTTCCATCTAGATCCACCTAGATGTAGATATGGACATGTATATATGTACGTAGTATGTACCTCCTGAGGTACATAGGCAGGTACCTATGCATACAACATACATGCATAGGTACTAACCGGCAGCAAGTTACCAGCTAGCTAGCTACCAACTCGAACCGGGTACCGGCGAAGGCAGGAGTTAAGACGAAAGAGAATTGCATCTGCATGCCTTACACTCTCTATACATATACGCCACGGGGGTGATCGTAAAAACAAGATGGCGCCCCCCGCCGCAAAATGGCCGACATAAATAAATGAGCGGGACGAAGACTGCGCGGCTGTATACGTATACGTACCCGTAAGCTAAGGCAAAAGTTTAGTCCGACATATCCCGCACTGCAAGTATACACATACGTGTATCACGCTGTCTATGTCTATATATTATACTCGTTGTTTTCGCGGTACCTACAGAGTTTCAAGATTTTTGAGATTCCTTACAGGTTACGGGGAATATGGGATAGACTATACACCTACTACAGCGCGGTATAACGCTCGTATTATACGATGGTGAAAAGCCATTTATTAGTACCTAAGTGCGGCTGCAAGATGTTGGAGAAAAACTATCGTATCTATACGGCGTATTTAACATCGATGCGATCAGCGTTAGGTTTATAATGGTGTTGGTGTGCAACGGGTCGTCAGCCTTTAATATAGTAGCCATTTTATCGACCATTATAAATGTTAATTTGCAAAGATTTTTACTATCTCAAACGGGCAGGAAGCAGTCTTGCAACTATCGCGTTAACTTGCTTGCGCACGCTCGTGAATTGAATATTAAAAGAACTGTCAACCCTGGCTATAATTATTATCAGTAGGTGCAGAATGATGTCGTAGACGTAGAGCTTTGAAGTCTAGTTTTGCTGTACGATTTAATCAGCTAATCGTGAACGATGTTTTTTTTGGTTGTTTCTTTTGAGAGCGAGAGAGTAATATGCTCGACACGATTCACAAATATATGTGTATTTGCCTGCGAATGTGGCATTCGACTCACGGAGTCGAGGGTTGTTGCAAAAGTTGTAGGTATATTCTTGAAATTAATTAGGTAGATATTGCGAGAATATGAATTGCGTGAGTGAGCTGGAAAAAAGCAAAACACTTATAGTTACTTGAATTGCAATTATTGAGAGGCTAGAATTACATGATGGTTATTCCTATATTCAATTGAAAATAGGTACTGCAGCCTTTGAAGACTAGAAATTTACCCATCAGCTTCGTAGTTCAGAACAAGTATAGGCAAGAGTATAAAGAGTGAATACTATGCAGTTTGAGACTGCATCTTTGCAGAAAACAATTTACTTTGAAGGCCACAAACTCTATTACCCTGAGGTACGAGGGATAATGACTTTCTCTAGAGTTGCTGTTAATGTTGCATCATCAAATGATTCTAAACTGACTCACGATTCTAGCCAACAAAGGTTATGTCTCAAGCTCAGTGGGTCGTGGAAGATGAAATTTTCATCTCACGTTCTTTCCACGACGCGGACGGTTACAGAACAGACGAATTCCGTTCTTATGCAGCATACGCGAATAAAATACCTCGTCTTTGAACTGACGTTAATCATTTCTTTCATCTTATCTTCACTATCGCTAATTTCATGTTGATTAATAGAAGCGAGGTATATACTAGGCAGAAAGATATTGCACCCGCGGAGCGAAAAAAGCAAAGTTAATTCCGATAAACACGTAATTAAAAATCTCGTGCAGAGTACTATAGCAATAATCGTTAAAGTGAGAATGACCGTCGATTATTAGGAAAGGCTAACGTTTAAAGGCACCTGGTAATCTTAACAAATGGAATATATCTTTTCCTCGAATACCTATAACATTGTTCAACCATTTTACACCAGTCCTACCTACTACGGTATTGAAATTACCTGCCTACAGTTTACTGTGCACACGACAGATAAGGTTTAGTACTTCTTACAGGTAGCTCTCGTAAAGATTTAGCTGCAGGATACCAATGCCTGGGTGTCATTATCATCTTATGGTGTTGGTGTTTTAGCATCGCGGTATCCCAGGTAACAAGTAAAATGTTCAACAATGTTTAGCCTACTGCGAATATACGTAAGAATTTAATACAGATCAAAATACCCATTACACCTAACGATAAGTCGTTAAAATTTCTCATGCAACGTATAGCTCTGGGATTTTTTTTCAACGAAATCACAATAATTTTCGGAATTTTTCGATCATATTTTCTTGTTCAGTTGAACCGTCGCTCATACTGGCTGATCACGTCGAGGAATTAGTTCGTATCACTTATCATTGGAGGTAATTTCGCGGGCATTCAATCTTAAATTTTTGTTGAAAATATTATTTACTGTTTAATTATTATTTATTACCATCGGGATTTGAAATTAACGATTAAACTGAGAGTAGTTCCGCAATTCGAAGAGTATGTAATTATTATTAGCAGCTGTACCACGGATATATAATATAAGTATCTATACGTCTGCGAGAGTTAAGAACGAATGGAAATAGTACTTGTATAAGGTAGAGATAGATCTACCTTATACATATGCCGTAAAAGTCCCGAAGGAATCCTTCGCATCTCTCGGAACCTTTACCGTATCTTATTTTGGTATGTGAGACGTTTCAATATTTTTATATCGCCGTTTTCCCCATAATCGATGCCTAACTCGAATCGATGGAAAAGTGTTCGTGCGGCTGGTAGTGAAGCAAAGACTCGCAACGCGTGTTTTCAAAGCTCTTCGTATATATATACCCACCTACCTATATTCGGAATATATACGAGCTATCGGCCCGAGGAAGGTCTGAATAATACAGAAGGCTGCGCCATATTTAAAATGAGATGCGAACGCAAGCTTAAATCGTCGTTTACTGTATCTAGATAATTCCTGCCCGGATACACCCCCAAGACGTAAGATAACGTTGCACGTGCGGAAGGATCCCGAACGTATAGGTATACATAGACATACATAAGATGCAGAGAGGGAGTCATCTGCGAACAAGATTATCTTTAGGGGTGTCAAGTTTTACCGCTACCACTTGGCGTTTGTTTAATTTTATGCGATTTTTTTATCGACGCCTTGTAATATCGATAATGTAGGCCACCGCTGCCGCACCATACAACGTCGGTGGATATAAGGGTGGTTTATATCAAGTTACAGAGTTTGAGAAATGATCGGGGCTTGTGTGTCTTATTTTTTACAGCGGGACGACTTAAGCTAAATCGGTGGGGACTGCCGCAGATATACCTACTCCACTACCCACTCCGAGATAAACTTTCCGACAAATGAGACAAGTTAAAAATTGATCAAGTTCCCGGTACGGCCATATTGGAAACTTTCAGCCGAAACTTTCCGCGTCTGAACAAGTTTTTACTTTCAACTAAAAATACACACTTGAGGTTTATGCAGTTTATTCAATATGCCAAAACATTTTCAGAATTCATATCAGAAAAATATACCTACGTCATAAAAAATAAGGAAATTCAGGAAGAACAAATTCACCAACTGTTACGAAATTCGTTTCCCAAATTAACAAGTCTATTTTCAGGGTGAGTGAAAAAATTCTGTTACACTTGCTGCACTCTTTATGCTATAGAACGAAAATGGTTGTTTACCACAGATGTATTAACACTTCTTTTTGCGGGCCTGGTAATTCATTTTTTTCCCGTTTGATAATGGGCAAAATTTACCTCGAGGTATTGGAAATCAGTGCAAGTAGACAAATCTTGTTCGAACAAAAACTTTGACGGATCTCGTGGTCATATATTCAGCAATTCACATTGCCATGATATAATAATACTATGGTGGTTTCGCTTCAGAGTAAATTCAGTCAAAAACAAAGACAGTTTTTGCATCGTTTTCAGTGGATTTTTATCCGGTCGTAGACCCTGTATATCCTTCTCCAACTTGCGTGTATAAATTTGTCTTCAAATATACGTGCAGGTATATGTAGATATAGGTACGTACAGAGGCACGTATCACGCAGGAAACAGGGGATGTTTACGATCGTCGGTATCACTCAATCCTGCGCAGGGCTGCGGCTCGAAAATCGACTACGATCCAATATCAACCCCAAAAAGAGCCCCGCGTGAGCGAAAAACTGTGAGTTTGGTCCGTATCCGTCGTTCGTATGTAGTGTAAAAGAAAAAAAAAAAAAAAAAAACAAATGAAACACACGAAAGTCGAAAAATCTGTAAATTGCTGGCAGAAGCGTCCCTCGGGTCCGAAAGTTTGAAAAAGGTAAAATATTGTCCGGCGTCACTTTCGAACGCGTGTGCAGGCTCTCCGGGGCGATATAGGCTGGCAGCCCTCGTCGTCAGGGCTTAGGCATATTATTCAGCAATTTTTTTTTTTTTTTTTTTTTTTTTCACCTCCCTCGAGAAATCGCGAGATTTGCTCCGGGGCTTGCAAATGTCAGTGGAAATTTGCGAGCCCTGGGTGTCACGGTGATGGTTACGGTTACGCTTACGGTTACGGTTACAGCCACGGTGACGAGTTCGATTCTGGTAAAGCCATGCTCGGAAGAACAGACACATACAGGTGTTTTTCATATCATTATCCAAAAAACAATGACTCGATTCTTTCCAAAGAATTCATCAATCATTTGCAATGTATTATTTAGCTAATTACAAGATAATTACAATAGATTCCTATTGTGTTTCGTGTTCAGTGAATCAGTTGAGAAAAAGAATTCATTGATGAACTTATAAAAAGCTTAGAGCTTCTTTTCCCTCGTTGTATAGTAATCTCAAGAATCAAGACTGTTCTGACTCTGATAAGTCAGAATAATTCACAGTCAACTAACTAAACCATCTGGATCGTCGTATACATTCTGTTCCTTTCCATTTGACGCAAACAGAAAATGAACAGCAATCGTGTCCTCAAAACCCACTCTGCCGTGATCACCAGTCTCGTTAAGGGTTTGCGATGGAGTAGTGCACAGTATAGAAGGCCCTGGTTTTTTTTTTTTTTTAATATTTCGACGCTAATCACGTCATTACTTGTTGGTAATTTTTTCCTTCATAGGATTTCTGGTTCTTTGAATAAACAGAAGCGAGTCCCATGCTCCCATGGGTCCCTACGTTCGATTCTAAAACTGAATATTTCATGTGTGTGGCGATATCGCATATTGGTTGCGAACATACTTTGAAATGCTAATTATTCAAAGCTGTATTACGTAGTAATTAATCCGGAGGCAGATTAGCGCCTGGGCTCGTGGTGGGGCGCGAGTTGAGTGATTGAGTTAGCGCTGAGTTAGGGATTTCCCTCCGCGAGGCTGGCAGCCGTAAGGTCGGAGTGGCTCGTCCATCATCACCCGTGCACCAAGCTGGAGTCGTGTCTGAACTCGGTTACATAATTAACGTGGCTTCAGTTTAATTTCAGTGTAGACAATTATACACCTGAGCCACCCCCATCTTAACTAGTGTCCCTGGTTTATTCCCCCATATATGTATGTAGAATCCACCATATCCATACCCATTGTAGAGGGATACATACGCAAACTGATGCATGTGAACATCTGATTTATAATCTACACCGTCATAATACTCACGAGCGAATTTCATATTGAGAATGTTTAGAAAGAGAACAACAGAATTTTAAATCTCATCATTCTCCTTCGATCGCTTATTATATTCCTTATATTCAACACGTGAAATTTTCTTTGAGAAATAGAGACTTGACGAGGTCTCATCTGTTTTGTCATTAGAAACTCATTTCTTATAAGCCTTCATGGCCTGAATCAGTTTCCGCATCACATCTGTATCTCGTGATGGAATAGTTTATAGAGTCGACATTATTGCATGGGGAAATCGGCCAGAATCGCTGTCCAAATGGGATATAACGTCCCGAGAATCTTCCACGTTAAGAAAGTCAGCTTCTGTCGAATTAATTAAATCGATGTATTCAGGTCGTGCGGTTTTCTCCGTTCTTCGAAGTTTGGGTACACAGTTTTGCGCGCGAATGATGGTTCGACGTGTAGAACGATAGAGCGATAGATTGAATTCTCAGCTTTGACGTGACGTGATTTCGTGCCTCGTTCAATTGTCTTCTAAGCTTTTAATCGAGGGTGATTAAAATGGTAAGGTCGCTTCAGGGCGGTTCACTGCTGCAGCTCCGAAGGAATGATGGAACACGTTATGGTAATAACAGTAGTAAGCCAAATTCGAGCGAGTTCGAGTTAGTTCGAGCGAGTGCGAGGCGAACCCTAAGTATATTACTAAGTATGAATTACGAATCCCAAGAAACGCTTTCATGGCCCTCAGGTGATACAGCATTTACCTACCTACTTTACTGACACTCGCACGTTTCTTTCCACGTACACGAGACCCGTTCGCGTGAACTCGCGTAAGAAACAAATGACTTAGGTAGCTACTACCTACTACCTACTACCTACTACCTACTACCTACTACCTACTACCTACTACCTACTACCTACCGCTGCACGATCTCAACTAGCTACTCGACTATGTACAAGGATTAGAAGAAAAAGAACTTTAGAAAACCACTGCACTGCGGTGTTCCGAATTCCAACATGGCGTAAACTTGCGGTACCTGTTCGAGTTTATTTCTTCTTTTGTGTATATAATTTTGAAACACTTCCGCTGTCTCCCTGTACTAAAGTGTCGTTGCCCCTTCGGCTCGCATAGAAAAATATGCTTGAGTAGAACAGCTAGTAGGTACGAAACTTTGTTATATCAGGTGAGTTATAATGATAATGGAAAGAAATAGCTGTGTAAACCGTTTTGAAATATCGATTAGGTACTATGTTGAATAAATGACTGTTTACATGTGTATCTACTACCTGATTCTTTCATGCGATCAGATTCAAACGGTTATTGACAATAATCAACGATCGAAGAACGAGTCCTTGCGCAGCAGACGAGGAGTTCTCTTTACCCACCGCAAAGATCGTAAACGAGAGGATTTTTACCCAACCCTATACCAATGTAACTTCGGCGCTAAACTCCCGTCTTTATACTTTCACAAACACAATAACTACTGCACGCCACATTCGAACGGTACAAATGCGTACGTATCACAGGGATACACAGGGATACATACACCCGCTGTTGCGTTGCACACTGCAAGCATAGGGCAGGATCAACCTGAGGGTTTCAGGTTTTGGTCACGCGATGCTCTTTTTTCTTTAGTTTTCTTTCCTTATTTTCGTCGTTTTTTCAACATTTCTTTCTTTTTCTTTCTTTCATTCTCTTCCGAGTATTCGGTTATCTCCGTTCTCCATTCTCCTGGCCTCCGCGGTCCTCGCCGCCGGCAGCTGGCCGCCGGCAACCACCTAGCTTTTACGCATCGTTCTTTGCTCTTCTTCTCAGGATTTATTATCGCTTTGACTCCATCCAATCGCCTGCACGAAACTACGTCGTTTTTAAATCCACCAGTTTCGGACTTTATTATTTTTCATTTTATCTATACTTCATTCTGTTCTCATTTCTGTTTGGTTTAAAACGAATTCAACATTGCTTTCAGTTTTGGGTATGAGTCATTTCAATTTATACGCCTCTCTCTCGCTCTTTATCTCTTCTGTGATTAAGTGAAAGGGTTGAGACTGCAGTTTTAAACAAAATAATAAAATTACCGCATAATCGACCGAGCTGACGTTACCAAAGTTATAATGATCAAGACTCGTTTGCCGTGAGTCGTGACCAACTCTTCCATAAACTTAAACTATAATAACGATTATACTTACTAGTTGCTGCAGAGAACTATTCACACTAACCGATCTGTACCCGACGAACAAATTCCCATTAATACCTGGTAGGTATACCAGTTTCACAAACTGATTGCTAATTATAATTAAACTTCGAGGATTTATATGATACGTGAGCGACAAGTGCGTTTCGTACTCGTATGACCACTGGCAGTGCAGTGCATAAGAGATCAACGAATAATTTCAGTTTGAACAAGCTACAGCTTTTGATAAGTTATCAATCGATCTATAACTATAGAGCAACATAAAACTGTATAGAAACAGGATATGGTTGTCCACAGCAATATACACGTGGAATAAGTAGTTGTGTTATATCCTAGAGGCGAATCATGCCATAACTTTGAAACATTCATATGATAGATTGATTATTACGTGTCTCAAACAAAATGAAAAAGTATACCTATCGGCACAGATATAATGATCGAGTTCTTGGATTCAGAAGCATGATGATAAAATCGTTGGTTGGTAGCACACAGGTATTTCTTTATACTTTTAATAACTGCACGACCGATTGCCGATTAAAGGTTTTATTGGCTGTACCATAATTTAACGAACACGTTTGTCGTGTAATACGTACAGCCTAATATTAAATTAATTGAATGAAGAAAGACGGGTGTGATTTAAATTGGACAGAAATACTGTACGTCTATAATTGCTACCACTGCATGTACGGTTTATTTCCTGCTTTCACATTAATGTCAGATCTTTGGCAAAAAAGCATGAGTAGATACTGTGCCGATAATCCTGGCCATCTTGGGGTTCTGAAATGCGATGGTGCCTTTTGGGGTGAATCACACGCAATTTAACCCAGCCTCGGAAACCCTCGCGAGACATGACGCAGATAAATGAACCGTCAGAAAGCGGTAAACTCAATTCTAGTTGCCCTTCAGTAATTCCGTGGTCACAAGCGTGCATTCAGCCCCAAAATGATCAATGCTAATATTTTGTATCGATTAATATCAGCCGTTGTCTTGTTCCATTTTTATAAGTAAAATTCAAACAGACGACGCAGGTAATATATGAGGCGGTATAAGTGAGATTAATCGATGGAGGTGACACAGATAGCGCGATGTATACTTTCATTTATTTTGAGAAGTGTATAAGGATTATACTTATCTCGTTTAGAGCGCGACGAGGTCGATGACAAACTTTGAAATCTTTAAAACCACAACGTAAATAATAGAGTAGCGAACAGCAGAAGGCTCTTTGGTGGCTTTTCCCTTTGCCTTTTTTCCTGTCGCGTTACCCTTCTTTAACCAGGTCGTCGTCGTCGACATTTTAAGATAATATCCTACCTGCTGTGTTGTATTCACCGTAATTCCTACATCCTCATACGTGAATAAGCAATTCACTTGTATACACGCAATCAGAATGGCACACAGATGAATGATCAGAAATACGCATGAATAAACATCATGCGAAATCTCTAAATGAAATTAAAGATGTATCAACGCATGATCTACTTGTGACAGAGAATGCGAGTCCATGTCTGCCTTGAATGTGTCTCCTCATCGCTATTTTTAACGCTCACCTTTTCAACTGGATATATACTACCCTGGGTTATAATTAGCAATTCATAATGAATTTATCACGGTTCAGCAGGCAATTGCCTACAGCTGGTTGACATGTAAATGGTCCGATTTCCATCCTAGTTTGCGAAACGAATCGAATTTCGAACTGATATGAACGCGGAAAAGAAGGTGGATACAAAAATGACGAAGCTTTACCAGGATGTTCTAACTCCTAGTGGTTAGAATTACTTTGCAAATGAAGTGTATGCTACGGAGCAAAGTCAAGTTTACAATCCATCAGGTATCAGGTAGATGCAATTGTGGTAATCGCGAAATTATTTCAGTCCCAGATCGACTATGGAATATCTCGAATCGTCAGTCGCTGCAGGATTAAGAAGCACTAGCGAGGATCTGAGAATGTACCAATGTGCAAATCTAAAAGGGACAAACCTGCTAGTCTATCCTTGAGATGGGGATGAGCGTGCAAAGGGTGTACAGCAAGGTTGGCCAATAAACTGGCACGGTGAAGTCCTGCGGCGGCTGCTTGTTGTTGACTGTGTTGAATGGCCTGCAAACTCCATGGTGGTATCAGAGACTGAGAGGGTAGTGTTGTTGCAGGACTACCACTGGCCCCGGGTGGCCGATGCGCTGGTACTCTGATGACGCCACCCCCGGTGTAAATCAATCCTGAACCACCAGGGAACAATCTGAACGGTGCCAATAGGTCGGGGTGCAGAGTAGGGTTTCCGTTTTGTGTATCCGGCGTGCTTCCGGTGTCGTCGTCGTCCTTGTCGGATAGTTTTTCCTCGGCCTCGGGACCCCATGACCGTCTCTCATCCTCCAGGGTGAGATTCCTGTGCGTGTCATCCCACCCCCAGGACACTTTACGATCTTTTTCATTGTCCAGGTCCTCGGAGGAGGGACTTTTCGCGGTTTGGCCACGGGTTTCGCCCAGAAGCCGACTTATACTGAACGGATGACTCCTGGGTGGTTCATTCTGGTTCCGGGTTGTGGTATGGCTTATTGGAGGCGAATTTGAGCACTCGGATCTTTCCTCGTTGACGGTATGTGACGAGTTTATGTAATTGTGTGGACTACAGCTCCTCGAGTCTGAATCATCGACGTTAATTTCCTCCGTTTGATCAACGTCGCTGCAATCACCGCGATCCGACATGTTGCTAATCCTTTATTGGCAAGATTACCCAGAGGTATTTTTTACCTCTTTGGTTCTACGACTCCGTACAGACACTGAGCTAGATATTGTTCATCGTCTCGTAAAACCGTCGAACAATCCTCACTAAGAATTCGCGAAAGCTCATACGGCAGATGCAATTCTTGACCTTATCAAACGATCAGCTTAACGAACATCAATTCACTGCACATACCAGACGGGTTTACAATCGTTTCAAAGCTCACAGAACTGTGAGATTGAAAAAAACAATCTCAAACACCGTCAATACCCGTCGGTATTTCGTGCCGTTCGAAAGGCTTGTTCTACCGACGCTTGTAGTAATCATAGTCATGAGAAGATAACGACATAGTGAGTACCGTTCGACATTACGTAGACAGACGAATTGTTATAAAGATTTTATCCTATGCACTGGCAAACCGAATAATTGATCGGTCAAAGAATTCGATACCCAAACCGAGCAGCTCGGTCACTATATTATGTACAAAGCTTTCTCGTTTGCTAATGTGGGATGCAAAGTAGGATGTACTTTGAATATTATATATATTTTTTTTTGATTGATTGATTGATTGATTTTTTTTTTTTTTTTTTCGTTTTTTTTAATGTCACAACAGACGACCACTGATAAACACTTATTGTGATTAGAAAATCCCTGCGGTATTGTTTCGCGATACGATTAGACCAATAAATTAGTCGAATGGAGTTGGAAATCACAACCGGACCTTCTACCGCAGGTACAAGTCTAGCATGGTTCGAGTTTCGTTGTCGAGTGAAACGGTCGGACCGCGAAGCAAACGAAGCACGAAAATAGAGGGCAACCCCTACTTTCGTCCCTGATGTTCGGTATTTACGATGCTCCACCTACTGCAAGCTCTGGACCAATGAAAACCAGGTGAACCACGCCTCGGAGAAAGTCGATTGGTCGGGCTTAAATTGATACCTATTTAACATTTGAGCAGAATGTAGCCGCCGATCGTCTTTTTCCCCTCTATTATTTATTACGATCGTCATTTTTTTTTTTTCCTCTTCCTCTTCTCCGGCTTTTTATTCTTCTTATTTTTCTCCTGTTAACCACGCTACTCCAAGAACGGAGCCGCACCGCGCTTAAGAAGTAAGGGACTTAATTATGGCGGACTTGGAATGCTGAAGTACCTACCTACTCCTATATACGTTCAATGTTCCTTTCTTTTCACTTGCTCGTATTACTGGGAGTTTCAATGTGTGCGATAGCTGGTGCTTTCGTAAATTTATTAACAGATTTCATACATATGACAATACGCAGGATCTTCATAATCACACCAAATTCCAATGGTTTACCAATCATGTTCAACTAATTCACCATCAAATATCCGAACCGATTTATCACCCGTAGAACAGTTTTTGAAGAATTAGCTTCGTCGACCGTGGCAATGTTGCATTTCTCGCTTCTCCACTCGGAGATACATATCAATCGCGGTAACCACCCTTCTTGAGCTTTTGGCGTCACGTTGCCCTGATCATCCCGCTGCTGCATCGAAATACGATCTTTTCATTTGAGTCATCCATGTAGAAATCTATCGGGGCATACTCGATTTGGGTTGGGGGCCCTGACAGGAAGCCCCTATTCTGG
This sequence comes from Tenthredo livida, assembly GCA_963992785.1. Taxonomy (NCBI): domain Eukaryota; kingdom Metazoa; phylum Arthropoda; class Insecta; order Hymenoptera; family Tenthredinidae; genus Tenthredo; species Tenthredo livida. The sequence continues at coordinate 15,447,701 of OZ023066.1, read as the reverse complement.
GTTTCTAGTAGGGCCCTGATGGGGCGCCATCAGGGACACTGACTTGGCCCGCCCGACTAATACCCCAACAGAACTGAGGGAGGGCTCTGTCAGGGCCCCGGCTCGTGGTTGGGGCTATGGCTATAAAAGCGTTACATTTCCCCAATAGCGCCCTAATAGAGATGGGGAAAACTATCAGAGTCCTCTATGCAACCCCAACAAAATTTCTGCACGGGCAACGATCGTTGGTACAGGAATCTAATCAACCGAAATTTTTTTATAATACGTATTTCAATCATACGAAACGAGCTTTTCACATTAGGCCCACACATCTACCCTTCGTATAATACCCGAGTCGAATGACGTACATGGGCGTTATTCGCGAATTGGTGTACGTGGCTGCATTTCGTGAGCGTATCTAAGCCGCGATCAGTGCAGTGTATGCGAACTGCAGTCTAGACAGTAAAAAGCGAAACGAGGTGAACGAGTGTTTGGAAATGGTGGACCGCCATTCTTTTGTATGAACGCCATTTTTGTTCTTCTACGTATAGGCATTAACGTTGCATTGTTATATCTGGGTACAGCTATCGCCCACACCGTGAATTCCTGACGCCTGTCCACGAAGAGTCGTGTTGAGGTGGCCGCGAGTCGAAATCGGCCATTGTTTGCTACTAGATATCCCATCGAGGAATCGGTAGCCACTGAAACGATTGCCAATTCGACTATTGGTGGACGGATGTTAGGAATCCACGCTGTATAGCTTCTGGACAACAGACTCGCATGGATATACTCCAAAAACGAATTGCTACCTCCTATATCCAGTTCACTTCGATTGGCAAATTTTGCTACCGATTTCAACCCGGAAATCAGAGTGTATCGATCGTATAAGTATAGGCCAATTTTCGCTCCTTGCATGTCTGCATATAAGTACGTATACATCGGCTTGTCGATCGCGTACATTTATTATAATCGCTTACCAAGTAGGGTCGTAGAGCTTTAGCTGTACACTCGGTAAATCGACCTTATCTTGATGTAAGAAGATTGTAAATTGGTTCAATCGACGTTGTTTTAAGTGAGTGAAGTTATACAGCCTACAGAGATGAGGTTTTTTTCTTCTTCCTGCATAATTCATGTTATACAACGGCATCATTTGATAGGCATATGATTTGTTTTCTGCAGCGTGTCAGTTTTCGACTCCAGCTGGTTTCGAAAACGGAAGAAGTGATAAAAGAAAAGAAAAATTAAACACACTACAGCGAGATGTGATTTTTCACTTGTGACTTGCACACCATAGAAAACCTATATCTACCGATCCCGCGAGTCTTCGGAATTATGCAAGAAACTTGTCCCTCAATTGGAGATCAATTTAGATGTCAGGCGTCCCGGCGTCAGTTAGGCGTTTTCACCGACGTAGAAATAATTCATCGCACCCTTTAGAGTGGATCGCGCTAACGGTAGACTCTACGCCACCACCTACCACCGCCGGTGGTTGTCGGATGGTGTTTGGGGGTTGGGGTCTGGAGGTTGGCGAAGCTCGGGAAAGAGGGAAAGAGGGAAAGAGGGAAAGGGGGAAAACCAGCCAGCGAACTAAGCGGGGAGTCGCACAACGTAGCGAGATTACGTAACGACGCCGCACCCTCGCGGCAGTTGACCGCTCTCAAAGATGTGACGACAGAGGATCATGCCCCGTGTGCTCTGAAAAATCATTTTTTATTCAGATCGTTCTGACTTTTATATAAGTTCTGCTCGGAAAAAAAAGGGCTGACTTGTTGAAAGGCGTTGACGGTTGTTTTTTTTTTTTGTTTACATTTTTTCACTTTTTTCCGCAGACTTGCTTTTATTTTTTCACCATCGAAACAACCCACCGAGAATCCCTTTTCGTAAGCGAAAGCGACTTAGCAAAACGCACGATAGTGGAAATTTCGTAGATAGTCGTCGTAGATTTCGTAAACTATCATAGATAGTGGAAATTTCGAAGTATTCTTTCCCACTTTCTTTCATGAGAAAAAAAAAAAAAACTTTCCTCGTTCAGAAGTAACCACTAATTTCAATTTCCCTGACATGTACCTACGTTGGCTCAGAATTTCCCGACTTGATGGAACGGATTGTAGATATATTGAAACAGTCACAGGTCTTAATGAATTTCCAATCGAAACCGCGATTCTGTAGGCAGAAATAGCAAAGCTATATTAGAAAATGGAGATTTAATAAGATGTGCAGTGACTATATAGGTAATTCGTCGTGACGATTGGATTCGCGGTTGTAATTACTAGTCATACCGTTAGATGTAAGACCTCTAATTCCCGATTTCTCTGATTAGAAATATAGGTAGCTACCCATACCCACCTGCAGTATAATATGAATATCCGCGGTTGAATTTAGTCCCTGTAATTGCAGCTTTTCAGCTATGGGTATAAGTCTTATATTTTGGCTCGTACATGAATTATACCCGGCTATACAGTTATCCGTTAGCGGTCATAGTCATTTTCAAGTGAGATATTATACAGCCCCTGTTAATTCCATTAGTCCGGTTACCGTATCCCTTGGGGACTCGAACACTCATCTGATATTGCAATGTATTATAGTATTCGTTTTCGCAATGGGTAATCAAAAAGCGAAACCCTTACACCAGACGTACTTAATAATCGATTGATTTGATTGAGCATTGGATTTTCTCCTATCCATAAAGTCTTCATGATTTTTTCTCGAACGATTCCAAACGGGTGAAACAAGAGATAATATGGAGGCTGGAAGTGCCAGTCAAGATTGTAAATTAGATAGTAATTCCAATTGGGAATCAGTAATAGATGAAATCATTGAAATTTCACGTCTATTTATCCTTGCAGACTGTTTGGTTAAATCGCACGAATTGTTCCGCACAGCTTTGTTCTTTGTCAATCAATTACCTCTCGAGCCATGGGAAGGTGAAATTTAGCACTTATATCTGCGGATGAACACAGAGACGGAAATAGATGATCCGTAATTTGGCTTGCGGAGAAAAACTACTGCAGAAAATGACAGCATACCGCGACTGAAACTATAAGCGAAAACAAGTTCAGTAGTTCCAGAGGGACGGAATTACGCGGAGAAAAACATCTCGGGTTTCCGGTAGCTTGTATCTATATCTGGTGAATTGCACCCTTGCATTAAGCCACCTAGTGAACAACGTTTCACACAATCACTAGAGCGTTCTAGGGGTAGGCTTCGGAAGACTAATTTGTTCCGAGGCTTGTCTATATGCCTACATGCGATATCCAGAAAGTAACAATCGTAAAATCTGTGTTAATAGCTTGAGAACGTTGTGCTGTATACGGGGTAACCGAGAACCGTGGCAACCTGCCGAAAAATGAAACTGGGGATAGTCCAGTTCGTAAATTGGTGACACTTGGCGCGAGGAAACGATTCCCCTGAGCGATAGAATTTCAAAACAAGCCAATCGTCCTGTGATCGGGAACAGGGCGAAACAGACAAGTGCGGGATCACCCGTGGATCACCCAGTGGCAGACAAAAGATCGAGGGAAACGCTCCCGGAGCTTGAAAGAGGAGCCCCAGGGTCGCACGCCCCCCTGGCTTTGGCCTGGTTTACCCTGGGGAACAACACCGAAGAATTATAATATTATTTGGGGGCGCCTGCAGGAGGTGCCGTTCTGCCTCATCCCAGCATCCTGCAGTATCCCACCGTGCGAAATTGACGTCTCTCTTTCTCTATTCTTTATTTCTTTCTACTGGGCCACAAGGGACTGATTGTGAGACTGCAAACCTCTCTGTTACAGAAACAACGATTAGACTCGTTTACATTAGAATTGTTTATATTCAAGTGAAACGACTAGACAAAAGTGTTACACATCACATACATGTGATCCAGTACTCGATACTTGACTCTCATGAATGTATAATTCATGCATTCCATCGCTAATGCAATCCTGGAAGTTGGAACGTAGTATCAACGAAGGACCCCAAAAAATTAGCTTCCACTGATACTGCAGATATTTCATTAGCAGTTGAAAACACGTTTAATACGATAACGTATCGCTGTGCCCACATGAATTCTTTCATTCTAGTAGTCTGTAACTGATGACACGTCCGGAGAAAACTAGGAGCCAAAAATGGAATCAACTATCGAAGTATAGGAAGTTGAAAAATTCATACTCGTTATTCCTATAAATATCATGCACTAAGCAATTCATGAGGATAGTGCACTGATCCTAAGTGCTGTGCATAACAAATATATCACTTAGTCTCTAGTTTAATATGAGAGGCGCATATGAGAATAGACATATGCAATATGTGTTAATACGTGCATCAATCGTACATCGAAAGTGATAGCAAATGTCAGAATCGATCTAATGGAAAATTGAAGCGATCATAATTTTTCGTTTTTTTTTTCTATTCAGTCGGGAGCTATTGAACGATTGTATTCTTGGATCAAGAAATTTGCCGACCTTTAGCTATACCTACGATCGATTGGAACGACTGAAATCAATCTGATAGTAATATGGATAGAGACTATAGTTTTGGTTTAATTTCACATTACATAAGTACGTGACTGTAATGAGTTATCATATAGCTATAGTCGAAAGTCACTGGTGGTTTAAAAAAATGTCGGTTTCATACGGCGGGAAATTATCCCAACTGAAACACTTATCGTGGGATAGCCGGATGTCGCTGGTGGTTTCCTTAATGACAGGGGATGGTCCTTCCTCCTTGTTTCCTCTGTTCCTATACTTTCCTCCCCTACCCTTACCGAAAATATAAACCCGCCATATTTTAGTAAAACAAAGACAAAACGCCGCTCGTTAGTAGGGTCGCCGAGCAAACGAGGTGGGAAACAGTTTAGTAGCTAATGATCTTAAGAAAAAAAGAAGAAGAAAAAACTGCGGATAATCGAAAAAATGTCGAAAGCTCCTTAAAATCGATGAAGCATTTGTTTGCAGATTACAAACAGTCATTAACAGGTACAGCTCTCTGATTAATTTGAAGATGCGTAAAATTATGAACACCTTTTACAAACATAACAAATTTAACATTATGTGAGTAATCTGAGTAGTATTAACACATAGTGATGTCGAAAATCATGATACCCAGCGTTTTCATGATTGTGGTCATTCCCCGCGAGATTGATAGCCACCAATCTCCAGTTAACGCAATAAAGTACGTCATTATACCACAAGTTGTGAAAGTATTACTTCAGAAAATTATGGAATTGCTCTCCAAAGTATAGCTCTACAATTCTACACGTGTACAAGCTATATTCCTTGAACAGTTCGTGGTAAGCTTGAAAATCAACGACGCAAATTAGTTGAAGAAATTTGATAATTCTGGAAAAGGTATATAACAGTCATTTTTTGTGTATTTATTTTCTTATCAAGTATAAAGCGATTCAAATTCAGAAAATCGAATCGATTTGTTGGCCAATATTCATGACGGCGAAAGATATGATTAAAGGAACAGCAAAACGAAGATCGTGCACTTGGAATCCGCGAAATTCCAACTGACCCGAATGCGGTAACTTTCAGGAGACTTTCGCTGGCGAGATTAAGTGCCAAGCATGAAAAGCGTGTAGGTATATCTTTATACTATTACTGTAGATGGAATGTCGGTAACAATGGGGCAAGCCGCAGCTGGGCAAGTTGTTAAGCAATATCCCTAGCCAAGGCCATCTTTGTCAAGTTATCTAACAAATTTTTTTTCATCTCGCTGATAAATCTTGTACTAGTCATATGGTGGAAGGAGGGTGAAAAAAAATGGTGTGAAAAGAATTTCACCCCTGGATATCGTAACTATATTTTTCTCCTCTTCCTTATACCCTAATCGTCATCTTATTTTCAGAAATTACCCCGCACTAAAATTTTACCTCTTTTCTTTTAACGACGGTTTTAATCGTCTTCCTTGTATAGGCAACCTCTGAGTAGCCGAAAAAGAAGAAGAAAAAAAAAAAAGAAAAGAAAAACCGAGAAACAGGCCAGTAATAGTTTTAATTAAAATCAATTATTTCAAACGTTTCACGGTAGTTAGGCACTAGGTGTGAATCGGAAAGTGTTCTAATTAAACAGCTCTTCTTGGTGGTATACACGAATATGTACGCCTCTTTGTATTACCTCTGAAATACATATAGTGCGAAAAAGCGGGGCAATCTCGTTCGCGATTTCGTTGTGCTTATATATAGGTACGTTGTATCTTCTCCATCGGATAAATGGCGGGTTACTCTGAAGGTGGTTATACGTATATACCTATGTGAGTATAAGAGATATAGGGATGGAACATACTATAGGTGGGTGTAGCATGCGTTTGGACAACAATACAAGGAGGCTGTGTAATAAAGTTGTTCGGAGGCAGAATACAAATCGGAAGGCTCGAAGATAATCAGGTTATCCTGGACCGAGAATCCCCTGGCACTGAATAAATGTTTTACCGTTGTTAACCCGGTCTGCGTTAGTATGGTTGGCCGTACCTACGAGAGCGTGCGTTTGCGGGCAACCCCGCAGGAGATCTGGTGCATTTGCCAGAGTGTTGGTAAGAAATATTGGCGGGTCATTCTTTCGTTATAAAGCTTTTGCGTCTAAATGTTTCAGGGCTACTCGGTGACCGCCACAAACTCGCCAGCCGAAATCTCAGAGGGCCAATTTCATCGTTGACTTTAAATTTCTAGAACTGTTACGAGCCTCGCTCCGCGAATTCTCTCGGGATATTCGCACACTATGGTCTAAATCTCAGCCTGGCTGATCAATTCGAATCGAAGAAATAATGTAGATCGGCTATCTTCGCTTACTCGCTTCTTTTCCACCGGCTGATGTTTTCCATAATTTATGAATTGATGGATTTTCGACTTTTCCAGCTAATGCTCTGCGTAATTAAGGATGAATCTAATTAAACCGGGGGATAAATGATATTTCTCGAAATTAGGAATTCGTTGAATTTTCAATTCATTTAGGTAGGTATACCGTGTTTCCTCCTTGAGATTCAGGAATTTATTTTTTCCCTTAAATTTTCTTCGTTGTTTTTTTTTTCGTTCCTTTTTTTCTTTATTTTTTATATCGCACGGAGCAATTTCCACCCTCGTTTTAATTCATTTCCTCATGATTTTTTGATTGATTAACAGCGAGTCTGACTTGAGACGCGTAAAAGAGCGTAAAAAGATAAAAGAATTCTTAATTCACGCTGGCATGGCTTTAGCTTAAGATGAGAATAGGGCGGAAGAATGAGAGGAGAGAAGAATAAGGGACGAACCTGAGCTCTCCTCGCCTTCGTAATGGTTAAAAAGTCGTTCGGCCATCCAGGAGATACGATGTCTTAACATTTTCTGTCAAAAATTAATCATTGTATAACAACAAAATTCAGGTATGTATAGGGACTAAGTTTTTATACGTATAGGTAGGCATAGGCCTACAACTTTGGATATAAATGCAATCAGAAATCATTCTCATCAGCTGTAGTAGGTGTAGCTCCGCTTCGTCTAAACCCACGAAATATGAAAGGGGCATAAATATTCGCGCGTCACGGTATATACTTTATGACGAAATTAATCTGCGTTGGTGGATTTACGAGCCCGTGGGTCACGCCCCGCGAATTCTAAATCATCGTGGCAAAAAGTCGAGCCAACTTAGCCGCCATTTAAATTATCCAATAATTAATTAACACCTTAATTACAATACTTACCCTGCGAAGAAAAGAAATTAGGAAAAAATAAAAAAATAGGTATCTAGATTCTAGAGGATCTGCTCATATTATGAGAGCGAAATAAAATGATGAATGATGTATGCGTTTAGATTTATGCGATAGATTTATTCGATCTCAATCCGCAGCTGCATTAAATTTTTTCGATTTTTTTTATTCGTTTTTTTTGTTCCAACCTTAACTGCAGCTCAATCTCATTTCTGTTCTCACTTTGACACGTGGAGCGAGAGAATATAGCGATGAGTTTATTATAAATTAAAATCATTAAAAATTCATTGCACAGTGGGTACCTACCATACAGCTTCTGGGGGGAATATACATCTCCACTATATCTATACACATACATAATAGGTATATACGAAACTGCAATTCTCAATAGGAACATAATAGTGTTCGCATGTTATACCCGCGCGTAGATTTTCCATGAGGGGTTAGCTTATAGCTATGAGGGGATGGTGTATGGTAGCCGATTCCGCTCGCCCGCCCTAGCTGCTTCTGCAAAGTTGTACAGTAAAATATATCAAATGGCAATACGCTAAGTGGTCGGGCCTGACATTGACCAGACAGAAGTTGGAAAGGCAGGCAGGCAGGCAGGCAGGCAGGCAGGCAGGGAGGCAGGCAGCCGCGACGCGACCAGATTAAATTGTATTTAATTCAAACGCCCATTCAATTTACTCGCATGCATGCAGCAGTCCCAAGTCTTACCCAAAAACGAACATACAGAGCTGGGTTTGAAGAATTGCACACCCCCCACGATTGCGATTATTCCCTCAATGGGGGGCCTTCCGGAATACCAGAGAACAGACATTCCCATTTCACGGGAAGACTAGATCAATCTATTGGCGTTGTATTACAATTTTTCATCGGAATTCAGCAAGGGGTTGTAAAACCCCCTTATGACAACGCCTTGAGTTAAATGAATGAACGCGTGTTATGGATGGACAGCGAGGTGATTCAGCCTCCGAAGCGCAGCAGGTTTAATTAGTCGTAGTGTTTAAATCTTGTAATTTGTTCAAAGCAAGGGCGTCGTTACGCGGTTTGCGTCCGAGTCTCGTGCGGAGTAAAACTAAATGAAAAATAATTTATAGCAAATTTATGCCATGGGGAAGTCGTGCAGAAAGTCGTCAGTTACACAACATCAACATTTTCTTATTACAGTGACTGAATTTTCTTTCGTTGTAAGTCATAGAAACAAATTAACTAACGAATGAACTGCTGCACCTACACAATAGGTATATTACACCTACGTACCTACTACATACTACATTAACCACTTTAAGCTACTTTACGCTTCGTTAAGTCACTTTCATACCTCGGCCACGATCAATGAGGCAACAAATAGTTCGACTCTATTTTACTGACGTAATAATTGCAGCGTTTAACTTCTCGGCTTGGCTATAATAGTTTGGCAAAAATTAATTTCAAAAAAAGTATCTGATTCAATCGTCTTGCTTTACTATCGTGTGAAATATAATAACTGAAATGCAATCTCTCCCGTTCCTCACACAGAAAAAAAAATTTGTTGGCCCAAGAAAATTTTCTGCAAACCCATTGGAAACCGAAATTATCTTGAATCAAGAAAAAATTTTCTCGAACCAAGAAAACTTTCTTCGATCCAAGAGAGTTTTCTTGGTTCGAGAACATTTTTGACTTGATTCAAGATAATTTCGGTTTCCAATGCGTTTGCAGAAAATTTTCTTGGGACAAAGAAATATTTCTGGGGACAAGAAAATCTTTCTTGGAACAAAAACATTTTTTTTGGACCAATTTAAATTGGTACAACTCGTTTTTTCTGTGCATTCCTCCAAGTACGACCCTTGAGAGTTACTGTTTCCGGCGAGTTTTTCAGCGCAGGTACTTCATTTCGAAGTCGAGTATTCTTCCAATTCGTTGACCATTGTTGCAGTAGAAATAGTGATGCGGACATCTGACAGACGGACAATCGCTTTAGTCTGAAATGGTCTGGCGTATAGTCGACGAATATATTTCAGAAACTGGATTTATGCTGGCCTCCGGGGACGGCGGGATAACAAAATTACATTTCTCGTCGACGAGGGCTTGGCGTGGTCCGCTGACTCTTCGCGGAGAGAGTAAACCGGTGAAAAATCACTGGAGGTACGAAAGTGGGAGAGAAACAAAAGACGGGTACGTATGACTGAGTGCCGGACATTATACGCGCTCTAATGAAAACATGGCCGCCACCAAGGGATATCTTCTCTCCTATATAGCTGTTCGCTGCAGAGATAGGTACCTACACCTGATTTCTTCCTCTATTATAGAGAGCCGGGGCTTCCGGTAGTTTGAAAACCTTGTTGCAACTTCTAGGAAATAGTTTGTATTTCAAATTGATGCTGTGCAGACTGTAGACTGTATACACCAGCTGTTGCGCAGAATTGTATCACGCTCTTATATGTATGAAACTATGAATGTATAAAATATGTAAGTAGTTCCATGAGATGTATACGTGGCATTCGGAGAAATAAAAAATAAAAAATAAATAAGGCAAAAGTTCATCGTAATTTTCATCATCGATTTATGATTGTTTCATATAGGTTCTTGTATGTCTAATCATACATAACGAATGATCGCAACGTACAATGAAACTGTCCTAGTATGGATGAACCGATCATTCAGTAAGCCCGAAATAATGTGGATTACTTTTTCGAACGAACACGAGTTGGCTCGAATTAGCCAATTGGACGTATTACAAGGGAAGGCTTTTCCCTCTTGGTGCGTCTTTCCCGATTTTCATCTCCCCAGAAATTTTATGCGGCCTCGAAACGGATTACAGGATCGAATTATACTTTTATCTTGCGATAAATAACCTGCAGCTAAATAATAAGACCCAGATTTTGTAAAAGATTTTTATATAACGAAAGCATGTTTGCCTCGCTTTTTGATGCCTCTGTATGGGACCTAAAGTAGTACTTTTAAGTCCTAGGACTTTTCGTGCCACATTTAGGTCCTAGGACTTAAAAGTACTATTAAATGTGCCACATTTAAGTCCTAGGACTTAGAAGTACTACTTTAGATCCTATACAGAAACATCAAAAAGTCGCTAAACATGGCTTTGTTATATAAAATATGGTGTGTACCAAGGCTAAGTGGGCTTTTTGACCTTGTGTGGTTGCAGTACTCGTCTTCGACTCGTGCTAGCTCGCCTCTGACTCGTACTGCAAACTCCACACTCGGTCTAAAAAAGCCCACTTTACGCCCTTGGTACACAATATACTATTATGCTTGTATACAGCTACCTGATACATTACCTACCTCGGCCGGTTTGGATGTAAAATTTATTCTATTTAGGAATGATTATACAGTGTCCTGTTCGCGATTGTAAAAATACATATGCATATTTGATATACATACGTTAAGTAACGGGCGACGTATGCATTAAAGCACGAACCAGACAGCTTAAAAGCTTCGTAAATGTCTGACCGCGTGGGCAAAGAAATCACGTCGTTCGCAGACGATATATTATTGAATTCAAGTCAGAATGGTTTGCCGCCTTCTCTGCGTCACTCTCCTATACCAAGATCAGATAGCCGATGTATACCTCCCTATCCCACCTACCACCGTGTCTACATATATAGTATATACCTACCTAGTCTAGTGTAGAATCTACAATCACGAGATAAAATAGTATGTCGAATAATCGATGAATCGGGTAGGTAGATACGTGTACCTGCGATTCCTACTTTGGACACGTTATTTTACATAATGTTGAATTATATACATTACATGTTAGAATGCGGACAATATTTTATAATCAGAGTCGTGAATGTGAACATCGATGAAATTTCAATTCTATAAGATGAGGAGATGAGATTCTCTGTGACGCGACGTGAAGAAGAAGGACTCAAATGTAGCAATCTCGTTCCATCGATCTCGTGCGGCTACAGGAAGACGGGAGATGAATAAAAACTTTCAGAAATGTATTTACGGTGCGACCTGCAGCCGCCACCTACGAGAATCATCCGAGATCTTATTGAGCAATAAAACCACCAATTGTCTCAAAAGCTCGGCCCGATAATGAGGGATTAAATATTAAGGCGGCCGCTGTATCCTGTGGGGTGGTTTGGCGGGTACCTCCTCGCCCAGTCTGCTCTCGCAGTCAGTCGATGTTCCTTTGTTTTACGGCGGGACGTGACCAGAAAGCAAGATGGCGACCGTACGCGAGCTAACGCGATTAGGGGCGAAAGAGTCGCGCGTGGAATCGTATCAAAAGGCTCACATCAAGACCAGAGCTTTCCTACAAGCTGCTCTATTTCTTCTCCTATATCTTCCTACCTTCTGTCCCACGTGATTTCACGATGCACGATCTTTTCAAAAAAATAAAAAAATAAGAACCAAACAAAAAGAAACTACTATATCATACGTATGCGAAGAGGACCCTCACTTTTCCATGATTTCAAATACCAGCTACTTGAATCTAAACCCTCTTAATCAGGTTATGAAATTCTCGGCTTGATCATTTTTTATTCACCAGAGAAGAAGATGCATACAATTCCCATCTAGTCGCCTTATAATCTCATACTCATCGTAGAACAACTCACATACGTAGCAGATAGTACATCCAGCATTATACCTACAGGCACATATCAGTTGAAGCTTAATTACGCGAGTAGCCATGCTTGTGTATCATATACGCTGATTGTAAGAGCTAGAAACAGGTACCTACTATGAAAAAAGAGAAATTAAACAAGTTTAATGGAAAATTGAGGCGAGGGTAAAGAGGAAGGTCGATGGAACGGAATGACGAAGAGCGGCTTCTCTTCTGCAGAGCCATTTAAAGCCTTTGGTCGTTCATGCTTGTTAGCTGATTGACCATTTTTGAATAATTTTAAAGATGAGAGATCGATGATAATTATTATTCGCTCGATCACTTTCGTTATTTTATACGAAATTCGTTAGCTACTTTGGTGTCCGGGGGCAAAGCGATCAAGCTTGTTCGGCAATCCTCGAGTTAACAGCGAGTGAAAACCTCGTCAGATCATCTGTAGATTGATTTCAGTCGGACCAGCGTAAAACGTATAAAGAATGCAAGAGCCCAACGCGGATAGCAGCTCGTGCGTATTGCACTAACTTTACACGAAACGTCGTAAACCAACGAGAGCCAACTAATACCAAGTAATGAATAATTCAGTAGACATTAGGCCACGACAGGCGACATTGATCTTCAAATACCAAATGCAATGCTCTCGATGTTCGACTGTCACAGTCATTGCGATCACTCCTACGTTATACATTAAAGATACAATCTAAGTGACGTCCATACGATATGCGATTTGTTTTACGCGGATAGCGATATCGCGTCCACGGTTCGTCGATAATTATTACATATACGTACAGATTTGAAAATACACCCGGACCCGTACGTCATTTAAATAATCGAATTCGAACTTACCGACCAAATATTTGATCACGCCGATTGGTTTTGTGCGAAATTGGTCTCAAATAGGACCTCAAATCCCTGCTGGGCAATCCAATATCCATTTTCCGAACAATTCCAGCCAATTCTGGGCAATTCCGAACCGACTGAAACTGCTGCTCGTCCATTTTAGTTTCGTTTACTTACTTGGCTCGCTGTAACAAAATACAATCTGCGCTTTGCTTAATAGCGATCGTTTTTTTGTACAGCTACTATCCTACAGGAATATATACGATCCCACGCACGTATGCCCCCATGCATGTATACCTACACCTACACCCCCTCACGTCGCGGATATACGTTTACACATATGGGTATATACCTACAACCAATTCCTACATCGCGCGTTTACCATAAACCGTCTATAACGTGCATCTGTATATTTTGTGGCAAAGATTAAGCCCCATGTCATGAGGTATACGGCTGTCCGATTACGATCTAACGGAGCTGGTTGAATCCGATTGGTCGTCGTCACCGGGAACAGTGAGGGCGGAGCAACGGTAATGAGTCTAGCTTTAGAACCTGGGGAACCTCTTTTGGTTAGCTGACGACGATGCGTCAATATTCCTTGTTTCTTCGTAGCCTAGGATTTGGGATTTGCAACAAGCATTTTCCTCCTTTTTCCCTCTCTCCTCCTCCTCTTCTTCTTCTTCTCTCAAATGCTTATATCTTCCCGGTTCTGGATTAGCGCGTTTTTCGCCGCTCATCCACGATGCAGTTCAAGGTCTGTGTCCTGTTAAGATGCACCGCAATTTTTATTCGATCAAAAATTGAGATCGAAAAAACGTATTTTTGGAATTAATTTATGTGACGACGTGACGATGTGACGCTTTTTGCATACTTAGGGATGAATACCATAAAACAGCCGTAAGAAACGAGGTATCAAATCGACGGAATAATACCGGTTAACCGTGCAGCAGAATTATTTTCTATCAATTGCGTGCTGCATGTTGCATCGATGTAAATTAGTCTGGTATCGAATCGTAGCAGAGCGCGGAATTGCATTGAATATACGATAAACGAGGAACTGGAGAGCTAATACTCGATGAACACCGGGCCACTGACGTGTTTTCGTTAGTTATCGTTGGGCATGGTGAAAAAAATAAAAAATAAAAGAGGAGAAATAGGTATACTGTGAAAATAAAGTTGAAAAAAAGCTCTGCAGCAACGAACGACTAAATCAGATTATTTTGCCAATCAAATTCTTGTCGGATGCAATTAAATTAACTTCGCTACAGTCTGCGCGATCAGTGACACCATTACATATATAGATACCCGTCTACTAATAAAAATGAATAAATCGTATGAAACTAAAGCTGGAGACTCACCTTACGTACAATATACGACGACGGTTTTGTTGATGGAAAAAACTCCTCACTCACGCACTCGTTCATACATATGACTACGCATACCTCCACCTCTTCAGAAATGACGCTTTCATAATCGTCGCTGGACCGAGAAAAGACTCGTTTCCTCATTATCGATTTGATCATAACTATTAAATGGACGTGTATTTAATTCCTCGTTAATTACAGCCTCAGATAATTTTGTTTCATATATATATATATATATATATATATATTTACAGTTGACATTGAACATATATCACGAAGCATCACATAAATCAGCTAGCCGAAAATTTGAGTCATTGTTAAGTTTATCTTGTTTGTTGTTCATCAAATTTATTTTTAACCAATCGCATAAGCGTTAAGGGATAAAGGTATGGAGCAACGGTAGGTAGGTATCTGTTATCTGAGTCAGAGCTCAAGTGCGGGAATGTAGTATATTTCCCTCGTTTTAAAACTGGTATGTTTTTTCGCCTGACAGGTGGTTAAAAATTTGTCAAAAAGCGCATAGAGCTGGTCCATTTGGGCGGCTTCGTACTGCAACATGTTTGCAGGGTTGCAGCGAGCGGGCAGGTAGGTACATACGTCGAATAATTAATAACCAGTAAAAATTGGCTGCTAGTGTGTTTCGCTGGTTCTGAACAAAACGAGAAGGCAAAGGCATGTATATATATGGGAAACAGAGAGTATAGTTCGTGTCAGTCAGTTGTTGGGAGGTTGTCGAGAATTGTTGAATAATTGACAATGATAGATGTTACAAAAGTTTCTGAGAAAATGTAACAATGCAAGAGGTAGAAATATGCACCCATGTAAGTAGGTTTTGGTATATAATAAAAATTCATTCCTCATAGTCTGCGACGATCTTTGGTACCTGGATATATAAATGAGCGGTGATATGATGTAGAAGAAGAATTTCAACACCCGATAGTTGAAAATTAATTATAGAAACATTCCGAGAAATAAAAGAAGCGAGGAAAGATAGATAATTGGTGAAAAGATGAGAAAGGAAGATGAGAAAAAGGTTGAAAAAAAGGAGATTCAATGACAGCTGATACATAATAAGCTTAATATAGTGGACCTTTCCTCACAGCTTATCTCACGAGTTATTAATTCTTAATTATCCACTTCTAGAAGGCAACTCGGCTGGCCACCAAGTCACTTGGATACCTTCATTACCCATACGTTTATACACACACACACACACATACATACACGTACATGTGTGTATACTTATCCATAATCTACGCGTACAATATTATGTGTTTAGCGTCTGGCGCCACTGTGTCGGCTGAGAAAGAAACCGTCCAAAAATGTCTCCGTAAATTTATTCACTTTTACATATTGTACACGTATACTACGTATGTTTCATAGACCGTATGTATGTATTTGATTGGCGAAGACTGTGAAGATTCTGAAAATCAGAAACGTAAGTAATACCTAGGTATGAATTTTTATCCGCTCTTTCGAATCCATGTTCGATATCATACTTATGCTGTTCTCAGAGGTGTAGGCATATCACGTAATATTTGAGATCAGATAGTTGATGGAATTGCGTGTATAGAGTTATTGACATTTAAAGGTTCTATTCACACCGGCGTAAAGCCCGTTGTATAGATTTGATCGGTAAGCGGTTTTAAAAAGGGTTCTGAAAAAATGGCGGGACACGATTTACGTTTGATTACAGGTCTGCGGGTCAAGAGTCAGAAGAAATGACCGCGCGATAGTTGATGGGAGCGATCGGTGCAGGGATTATAGGTAATGATATACCGTGGTTCTGTGTGCATATATAGATAGGTTGCAGCACAGGTAGATATATACAGTCGAGGTCCTAAACCTGACTGCGAGAATCAATGCTTTGCTGTTTTTATTCAATTATAAAGAGGCCCTCGTATCTCGGAATTCAAATACGCGCGCGCAGCGAGCTTTATAATCGCGGAAGGGTGAAATTATCGTCGTCCTTCGTAGCTGGTAGTATAATATACCGAAGCAATTAAACCAATACGAAATTTGAAATTTCACGTGGCGGGGAGCCGGGGCCTCGAGTTCCTCGATGGGCTTAATTCTATATTCCATTATTCCAAGATGGCCGACGAAGAGACTAAACAAAAAACGATCGACGTAATAACCAGTATCACTAATGGCCGGGCAATTTGAGTGGATCCGAACTCGCTTCGCTTTTGTCTTTTCGCTTTTTTATTCCCTTGCTGCACTGCTGCAGCAACAGCCCAAAGGTTGGATTCAAAGTTAAACGCTGGTAAATGGCCACGGGAAGAAGGGGGCTGGGGAGGGCGTCTTTCGGCCCAACCTCGACGAGAGTCTCCACAAGTTACACACGTGTGTTATAGTATAAGATACTCGGCCCTTAGCCCTCAGCCCTCGCTGCCCTCGGCCCGCGGCCCCCGGCCCTTGGCGCGCGACGCGACGCGACGCCCCGACGCTACGACTCGACAGGATATTGTTTTTCAACGGAATTGCGGACTCGGAGATAATTAAAGATTATTATCTTTAATCATCTGAACAACTACGTATAAGGATTATCTCGATGTGAATGGGAGATATAATCGAGCACAATCTACCTACAATTCTCGTATACTCGTACGACTCTTATGGAAATTGTTTCAACAGCTGTGCTTCTCCTTTTAGTTTTTATCCTCTACCTCGTTCTCTCTGTAAACGTTATTCTACGCTTCATTTAGAAAAAAGAAAACAGAAAAAAGAAAAAAAAAAAAAATACCCTAATCTAAAGCTTTTTCCATCGACAATAAGAGAGACTGAAAATTGACAATTCGAAAAAACGAGGATCCGCTGCAGATGTTTCGCTGTTAGCACCGTTCATCGTTGCTTTCTAGAGGCTCGAAATTGTGGCCGTAAACCATTACCAGTTTTTCTGGAAGAAAAATACGTCATCTGTTCGAGACACGCGTTAGATTTTCTTAAAACATTTTTTCCACGTCACAGCCGCAGGTATAACAGGCGACAGTTTAAGCTTATACTTATATTTGATACGTGTAAGCCGTAGTCCGCCAATTATTGACCATCCATTTTGAATAGCTTAGATAATGTGACTTCCAAGCGATCATTTCGAGATGGAATAAAATTAAGGAGTGCCTATGGCAAGTCGAATTCTCTCATTGCCGTATATTTAAAAGGTATATCCAACCGTGAAAGGCTAATCATTGCCTAAATTTGTGTCGAACGTTTTGTTCAGGAATCGACCGCACAGCTAGTGACATGTTCTCGAAATAACGGTGATCTTACTCGTATATAAAGAAGCAGCTGAACAAAACTTATATATGGTGAAATATAGAGGGGAAAAGGAAAGGAGACAGCTGCCTGAAGAATAAAAAGAATCACTGCTTAATGAGATCACGTTTTAAGCGGCACAATATATGATCCAACGCAGAGTGCCGGTCGCCCGTACTCTGAGTCTTATCAGAGGAATGTTAAAAGGCTGCCCCCTTCGTCAAGTTGAATTTATTTGAATTAAAACCCCAGGGCCGGGATGGGACCTCTTAAGATAAGACGCGTGTCGGGGGCTCGTGATGGGGGCCGATATTGATACCGCCGTACCTGGACCTCGGACAGTTTATGCTTTCGATTGTGGACAACACCGGAACCCTCTCAGGCGAAAACGAATACGATTGCAAAACAAGAAGCGGTTTAATTTAAGTTTCTTAGAATTTGTTGCCGATTTCTGTTCCATGCTCAATCCGTGAAGGAGCCACACTCACCGGACATATATCTGACCAGGACAAAACATTATACCAATTTACAACTTACAGACAAAATATGGGTGTGTACACTGTAAACGGTTAATGGTCAGTGGTGTTCAGTTAAATAATTCAAGGGAAAAAATTCTGATGGGCATAAATCTGCACAGCGACTTCATCGGATTCATCTTTGTCGAAGTATATCTACAACTTGACAAAATAATAAGCCCATCATTATATAGTCAAACTTTTGTCGAAATCATGTTTTCGGAGTTCTGAAAAAAACGTATGCTTCAAAGTATTAACGAGAGCAAGCGGGGAGAGATAGAATTCCGTAACTTACCAGCAATTACCTATTCTGCACTCTTGAACAACGTAACGTTTCGTGCGAAAATTATCATTGTTTGATGGTCAAGGAAACACCGTTGCCGATTACTGGACATGGAATTACAGTTGGTAAGGATGAAACCGTAGATATCTCACCTGTCGGGAAGTCCGATTCTACCAGGTACAGGTAACAGCAAGCGTTGCCTTGCACAGAAAAATCAGAAACACGTTATACACCTGGAGTATGATATGATCCCGGGTTATTCATGTTTTATTATAACTTTTTTTGCTCACAATCAGATGAAATTTGTTTTGCACTATTCTATTTGGAAAACTAATTTTTTTTCTTACTTTCCGGAGGTCACGGGGGAGCTAGGGATTTCTGAATTTGGAACAATCTGATGTGACTGAAAAAATTTGGTAGAAAAAAGAAATTTTGAATTTACTTCAGAAGAATATTTATTGATCGCCGTTGTTATGTGACTTGATATTAACTTGGTTCAACAAGTACTTTTCCTGTGTTTGACTGATCTTCGGAAATGTAGAACAACAAGTTCAACAACAAATCTAAGATGATTTCTCACACATTCGAGAGCAATAAAATCAAGGATATAGGAACAAACTGCAGGTAATGATCACTGAATCTCTGTGTAGATAGATTCAAAGTGATCCAGACCAGACGGCATTACCAGGTTGTAGGACGTAACGTCGATAAATCTCGAAAATCAATTATGTTCCCAATTCTTCCGTATCATTTATTCAAATTACATTTTATTACACACAAATATCGCATCTCATGTGTTTCTATATTATTTTGATTAGTTATTACTTGTTGCTTATACAGAATCGGTCATGTAGTACCAGATCAGGTTTATTCAATAATAGAAACGGAATCTATGTATCCCTAACCATGTGCAGTAAAAATCTGTTGGATTAATCATTCATCAATGCAACTGCAGCACTCGCCTTCTGATATACCTAATCGTTACACTGAACCCTACCGAGCGTAAAATCTTCATTCAAGTAAATATATGTAGGAATATTAACATTCGTGCTTAAATTCGAACCATTCAATACTAATAATTATTTTTTCCAAAAACGAATGTCTTTGTCCATTGGAATACAACCATCGTCGAGTGTTCCATTCAAGATGAAATAACCGTAGCCATTGCAGAAGTTGAAATAAACGCTATTCGACGACCATACCTGCACTTTGCTGTTATTTCTCACATCAACTTTGATTTCGAATGCAGGTTTCCGGAAAAAAGTGATATTGTCCCATTCTAAGTATTCCAATCGATTCGAGGACAAATCAATGTATCTTATCGCAGGAAGTGGGGCCCAAACCTGCTTGTATATCGTTCTGATTTGATTGAATTGTAGATCTAAAAATTGTAGACGAAACGTTTCTTCGAATGCCCGTGGATGAATGTATCGAATGTAATTGTGGGTCAGGTTTAGTTTAGTCAATAACGGCAATCGCCTGAGGAATCCATCTGCGTCTAGACCCTTGAGTTTGTTGTACGACATGTCCAAGGTGTTGATGTTCGACGTAAAGAACAGATCTTGACAGTCGATAAAGTTATGGGAGAGATCTAAGTTCCCCACGTAAATTGGTTTACCGTAAAAACGTCGCGATTCAATTGCACTGTGGCACTGCATTAGATTGTTTGACAGATTCAAATGCACCGCCTCGAAATCTATTCCTATTCCAATAAGAGAATTGTGCGAAAGATCAACAGACCAGAAGTACCTCGAGTCGAATAAAAAGGTCTTCCATTGTTTGTAGGATCGATCATCGTATAAAGTGGGTCGATCGTGATCGGAAGACCCCAAATTATTGTAGGATAGATTCAAGATCAAAGGCCTAACGGTCTGGAGTGCAGCGACTACATTTTTCGTTGACGTCAATTTGTTTGATGATAAATTCAGCTCGTTTAAAGCCTCAAATTTATCGAATGTACCTTCGGCTAACACCTCTATTCCCAAGTTGCTCAGATCTATATCTTCCGTAAGTTCTGTTAAATTTTCGCTCCAAGTATGTGGCTGCAGTACGCCATTCGATACGAATCTTCCTCGTTCTTCCTCTTCGCTTGTGATTTCCGGAACATTTGTTGTTGTTGTAGGTATTGAAGATGAGAGATGAACGATGCACGCGATTTGTATTGTCAAGAAAATGATTTTACGCTTCATTATCACCGCTGGAAAAATAATCTAATGTCAGTTAATCAAGTTTCTATTATCGCCTGTCTCGATGGCTTGGAAATCCTATACAGACGTGTTTATGCAAAATTCAATGAACACACTTCTGACTCGTCTACGTACTTGGTCGTTTAGTTAATTAATTGCTAGGCCATTCTTCGGTGAAATTAACATTGTTTGCTAATTCTGTACATTGATTATCATCTACTTATCGCAAAATATCTCGAATCGGAACGCAAGGGTGATGATTACACAGATTTTTAGTTCAGTTCGAAGGAAAATACTAGTTTTCTGATCTACGTACCTATTGCTGGCTTTGGTAGCTATAAACCAATTAGTAGAATAAAAATCCGTGACTAGTTGGCCAGGCTTCTTTAGTTCTACTGGCTTCGTATTTGCTGCATCACTGACTTTGTACTCATGGTTCAATAATTGAAACGACACCTTCTATGAATATGCGCGAGGGTCACAAAATGCATATTCATTTAAATTGCGAGTGAGCTTGCAGTTGAACCAGCCAAATATTGGTTCATTGTTATCGTTGCGAATATCGTCAATAATGTTACTCATCACGTTATGATTTTTTTTTCGATTTTCGTAGGTTTCGTAATTATCAACAATTCCAACCGTAGGTCTCATGTTAGTAACGTTCGGTAAATTCCCCTTTACTATTCGATGGTCTTCGAAATTCGTCTATAAGTAGAATTCATTTGTCCCGGTTAAGACTTTGAGTCGGTGTTGCAGGTAGTTTCTCTTATGACTACCGCCATTATTCGCTGCAGACTATACAGGGAACTGCTTGCCATGCCTTCTCCTTCCCCACCATCATATGCTACTACCGAACCGATCCACCATAACCGATCGTAATATTCGACAAGGTGGGTCAGAAAGAACTCTACCACAAATGAAATAATGTTACCTCTGGGGGTTCGAGTTTCGTTACTAATTTCGAAGAGCCAAATTATCGATTTTCATCAGTCGATTAAATGAGTGGTGAGATTAAGATTTTGACGAGAAACACCGGTTTTCTCAGTTTTCAGAAAAAATCAGGACATTCCTATCAAGCTACGTGGCCGACTCACAAGTTGAAGAAGAAAACATGCTATGAGTATAAGAATATTGAAGGCGAAGTAACGTTTATCGAAAAATAATGAATAATAGCTGTCTCGATCGGTAGAAGAGAGTCTGTTCGATTCTATAAGCCATTTACGTTTTCGTGCAATAATTTTGAGTGCAGGAATCAAAGTCGGCCTATAGCCAGATTGAATTAAGAAATACGGCGAAAATTGATGACCTTTAATACTCTCCTGGCGATAAAGATTGCGCAAAGTTTCGCACTCGTGTATAAAAGGAAGACCAACTCGACCCTGCAAGTTAAAATTTACGAGTTGCGTCATTAATCAAGAGTTTAGCGTTTGACAAAATAAATACGTGCGGTGGTCCTTAATTAACACTGCGCGGTGCTCTCAGCGTTGCAATAACGCCGGTTTAATAAGTTAATAAGCTTCGTTGGCGTACGGCAATATTATTAAATGAAGAAGATAAGATTGTCAGACTGAAAGATTTATCGATATTTGTTTCGGACCATCGCTAATTTTTCGAGCGTAGGTACCTACACGCTCGTGCATTTTGGCCTTCTGACAGCCCTCAGCACTTTAACTTACTGATCAGCTTTAAAAAATCTCCACCCCACGATCTATGAAGACTTTTTCAATTAGGTACATCAAAAACCGTTTGAATAATTCGAACAGCGAAACATTCCCAAGCAAAATTCTTCACCAATCTTCCATCAATTTCGAAGACATTGACGACATTTGATTACCCGCACAATGCACGAGTCTTCCAATGCTTTGATTAAGCGATCGTGAACCGTGTGCATCGAGTGAAAATGTCTAGTTGAACTGAAGTTTAGTCCAACGATGAGACTGGAGGTGAAATTCGGAGGTGACGTTGCCAAATGCATGTAACAAATGACCCTTGTACAAATCACGGTCACCCTGCACGGGTAATTGAATGAGCAAGGTAACTTTGGCCATACAGCAACGTCTGTCGCTCTATTTCGAGTGAATATTTCCTTAACTTCTAAAGTGGCGAGTTGCAGACTTTAGCCTAATGTTGTTTTAATTAAGTAGGCGGTTAGTTAGACGAAAGAATACATAAGTCGTACGACTAACATCCACAAAGTCGGTTCTCCCTCTCCGTCTATTTCTAATTCCTTAGTATAGTTGAGGACGCGCCGCGGCGCATCTCGCCTCGGCGTTTCAGCTACGGGATGGAAGTTTGTTAGCGTTTCGGACTGCTGCATAGTACCTACTCTGGTTTGGTCCTCCGTTTGTTAGCGTCCCATCGCGACACGTGTCGCTCGCATGTTTAATGTTTGCTGGGCTGCTCAGACGTGACGGAAGATTTCATTTGACTAATCGCTGTCTCTTCGCGGCTCCCGTTTGTCCGTCTCATCCATACCCTCTCCGCCCTATGCCCTTAGTCTTTGACTGCCGCCACGGATTTCCTCCTCCATGGAGAACGTCTCTCAAGTGTATGCGGACTCTTCGCTGTATATTTTACACACACGCACAGACTACGACGAGAGTCTAATTATTTTCGCCCGCATGGCGGTTACTTCGACCCAAGAGTCGTCTTGATGATTCTACGAAGCCAAATTACGGACAGTTTTTCATTCACTTTTATTTCATACTTCTCTGTCAAGGTCAATTGAGAGGAGCCACGGTGCGACGAAATTTGATTGAAAGTATTACGACTTCTTACATCTTCCAAGATTAAGGCAAGAAATGTAATTATAATTTTTCGACAAGACCTTGGCGAGATTCGTAGACCGTTATTGATGATTCCCATCAAAAATTGACGACCACAAAAAACTCACATTACACCTGTTTTTTTTGCTAATTACTCCATTGATGTTCGACAAATATCGACATGGAACTTGGAATGAATTTGGGATAAAATTTTGTCAAATTTCATGAACAATTCGATTTTCGCGTCCCTGTATAGAAATTGTATAATGCGACATGTGCGCGGGTGATGTATACGGTGAGTAGGTTTAAACGTCGTAACAAACGATGAAGAGATCTCGACCGTGTGTGTATTTTGAATGGGGATATCTGACTCGAGAGGGCACGCGATAGATCAAAGTCTTGGCGATGTACAAGTTAACTGTTTAGTGGGAGTAGTAATGAACTAATGAGAGCGATTATAAATAGCTTTGTATCTTTTCGACCAATTAAAATCGCTACAAGAGACAGACGTACCGAGATCTGCAGGAGGTTCCCCACGCCACTCGGTTTGACGTGAAAAGCTAAGTAATGAGATTTAGGGGCAGCAGGTGTAGCTGGTCCTAAGAAAACACTTAATTCACCATTTTGGCAACGAGCTTGGCATTGATATGCATACGCCTTTGAAACAGAGCCAAACTGTTTCTCCATTCCGCTAGTTTGTTAGTTTCAAGTAGCTCGCCGCTATATCCAATTATAAGAGTGCCAAATAGTTTGACTAATTAACAGGTTCCCTCGACGCGAGTGAAATATATATATACCTGCGTAATGATAGTATTACCGCTTCTATCAAGCTTGAAAAAAAATAACGAACCCACTGTCGTTGAAAAAAAAAAAAGAAAATATTAATATCAATTTGCGAAGAGAAACTTATGGCTAGTCGGTTGTCTACTTATCAACGAGAAAGGTGAACCCGTGTAGAATCGTTACGTCCTTTTCCTGCCCCGTACATTATAGTCGTACGCGTTGTAAAGGCTTGTTACCCACGAAAGATGCGATGTCTGCACGAGATTGCAAGAATCTACTAATTTTACCATGCGCTTATCTACCTCGTGACGTCCGGAATAAACAGATATCTTACATATATGTACACCTACATAATGACGCGAGCTCTAGTGTATAGGGTAAATGAGAAGAGATAAGTTTACTCGAAAAAAAGGTTTGCATCAGAAGGAGCTACGCTCGGCTGCTCTGCGTGAGCACTTGTTCTTAAGTATGTACTTGTACTCGGTCATTTCGGGTTGAATACCGTGTCTTCTGTGCTAAGCTCAAGTATCTTTCATCGCCATCTTGGAACGATGCTTTGTTGAGACTGTTTTGCTTTACATTATTCCGCTATATTTTCGATAAATTTTTATTCAATTATTATCTACGTAGGCATACGGGTGCGAAGAATTTGCATTAAAAAATGTTCACTTTTTAAATATTTTCAAAGGACCCCGCACAAATCTTATGGAAATTGGATCCCGGTCAAATTTGTGACCATGATGACTTTTGATCAGGATGACCTGAAGCACAACATACTACAATTTTGGACAATTTGACCGGGATCCAATTTCCATAAGATTTGTGCGGGGTCCTTTGCTAAACTTATCGGGGAGCGAGATTCTTAATTTCTCAACTCACTTACGTATTTCGTGATTTCCGAAAGTCTTATTTCTCCCCTTTTCATTGAACCCTTTTTATCTATTGCGTAAATTTTTTCCCAATGAAAAACAGCCTTTTCCTTATTACGTTTATTCGAAGAAAATTGTTTGATCATAGCGCACGATAAAACCCGCCGTTACTCGAGGTACTGTAAAGCACTAGAACCTTCTTAAATCAACAGAATTGCAAGCGACACACCCCGAAGTAACTCGATTTATTTGATTAACAGTGAAAAATTCACGCACCAGATTTTCTTTCGATAACCGCGGATCGCACGCGAGTATAAGTAAAATTATTCGTTTCACGCGCGATACCCTATATTCTATAAGCTTACGATCAGAAATAGCTCAAGGATTATTACTGCAACATTTTCTGACCACTGCCTGACAAATTATAAAAAAATCCTATAAAACTCTATCCCCAAGTATCCGAAGATCTGGAAATTTTTATTTTGATAAACGCCCCGCTTGGATGCTGCTGCAGAAGATGTTGCAATCGAGTCGTTTTGTCGTGGTACGTGTCTTCGGGCCATTAACACCGCCGCAACTTAAAGCAAAGAGTCAAAAGTCTGCTTCGCACCGAAGCAAAAAAGCTTTACAAGCGGTTAGGAGAATTTATCGAAAGAAATAAGGGAATTATATAAAAAGTATAAAAATATGCTGCTATACACTTCGTATAGGGATGTCTTCACCTTTTACTGACATACTAATGATCTCGAATGAATGACGGGTTGTCGATTAAAAGAAGACCACTCTAGCCTTCGGTTTCTATGTACATCAATTTAGAACACGGAAATAAATGTTGACTTTGATCGTTACATCAGATGATTTTAATTTTATAAGAAGAAGTACACCGATGGCTGGTTGCGCAGGGTAGTTTAATCTGGGGTAAATTGCCAGCTTCCTATCTAAAGAATATTAGCGATTAACCAACCTATAACACGGTGGCGTGTTGCTAATTATGCAGTTCTATAATCTAGATGCAAGTGTACACACTTTGTGCACCTATTACTTATTATACTAGCGCGCGATGAAAAACAACGCAAAACTATATCCTTGCAATCAGCTATCTAGGTATGAATAATTTAAAACTATATACCAGCCGTTTAACGTTAGACTTAAGTAATTGAGAGCAAGTCACTTTTTCGCCAAATTATTATATGATAATTGATAATACAACACAGCGTCGCCTCTGACTATACAAATCGGTTAATCTTGTAATCGGTTTCAATTCTTCTGCAATTCAGTGAGAATTTTTTCGAAATACACTTTCTCCGATTCTTATAAGCTTCTTTGACCGAGAATGGTTTTTTCATTAAATTATTTCATGGTGTACTCCAAGTTTGAATATAATCAATGTCATGGGGGAGGGTGAGGGAAAATTGGGAAAAATTCTTTTCGAGTGTTATACTGACCTCATATAATTGAATAGAGCTTTGGGTACGCCATGGTACTACATCGTGGTGACTGCAGGAAACTATAGAACTTTTACAACTATAGAATAGCCGATCTCTTACCCTGCTTTTAATTATGTATACTTATTATAAGTTATACGCGATCGGAATCTCGCTGTCGGACGAGCTAACTAATTTTAAGTCAAGGGGCGTTTGAAACTGAATCGTTTATACGCGTAAGAGTAGCAGCACGTATTACGGTTCTTGGTTATATTATTACAAAGAGGTGCCAAGGCATAAATAAAACATAAATCACACGTTGAATCATAAACGTCGAAATCCTTTGGAGACAATTTCAGTATAACGATTACCATACAAACGCCAACTGCATAGTCATTTCATTTTCAATATCACGCACGTATTGCGTTTCTATCACACCCCTGTATGTACCCATACATATACTTTCGTCACATTTACATTCATACAAGTATTGAAATACAGATTCCTGGGCTCCCATCAACGATATCACCTCCAACGACGATAGCCAATAAATCGATGTCGACTCGGGGTTATCAACGATTCCAATTAAGCCTCGATCGAACTTTATACACTCAATAAACCGATCCTTGATTAGTAATTCCCGTCATAATACCTACTCCATCGAGCTAATTGATATATTCGAAGATGAATCTAGTAGCCAATTTATCTGTTAAACGAGTGAATTTCCGTTTTACAAAAACGAAAAAAACGTTTATAGGTAATACAAAGAAACAGTACCCTCGCATCAATTCGATTTGTCCGGTAGTTTAAAAAATACGAAAAACCATTCAGGATGAATCAATTCCGTCACAATTGAAAATATTCTATCATTAATTGTTGCGAACAGAAATTTATTCCTCACAAATAAATTGTGTGATACGAAGGTTCACGTTCCATATCTACCATCAGCATTTGATATAAAGGTGGCAGGTACTTTTTCCCACGTATATTTTTGCTGCTAAATTTTTACCACGGACGTTAATACGGAGCGACGGATGAGGGACGTCCTGCAGCAGGACGGGTAGACAGATAGTCAAATCCTGTAGTCACTCTTTATGTTACTTTTACTCTCAGGGGCTAACCCTCGCCGATAAACCAAAGTGCTTTTTTTACGATTATAACATCCCATAGCTGTCAATACCAGTTCATTCTTTAGAGATAATGTATACCTACCCACATGGGTATAGCTTTCGTGGCTTTCAACCGCCGCAAAATACTGCTACTACTCGTTTAATGTCCCACATGCGCGACAGGATTGCAAAACTCAAACCTCCAACTCGCTAACGTGTCGCGTGTATGACTGCACGTGAAACAAAATTTCATATACATATGGATATGGCATAGGTACCTGTATGGGAAAAAATAAAAGGTTCAACTTTATGTGGGGATGTAACTTTTTTTTCAAATATATATTATGTGGGTACCACCACCGACGGTATATCTAATTTGGTATTAGTTGTCACGGGAAGTAATTTCACGCTTATGTTAGCCATAAATTTAGCACTCGATATATACCGCCGTTGCGAGGTGGCTATTTTACGTCCTGTCAATTGTCGTCCTTTTGTTGATGAGGTCAAAATCGTCTGTCTCGAAGATTATACATATCGAGTTACGGTGTTCGGGTTAACGGGTACACGGCTAAACCGATTAGCGAAAGGTTCGGAGGATCTTTACGGTGTTCGTTACGACTTGTAATTTATATTGTTACAACGTATGTCACTATCCCCAACACGTTCCTAATGGTAAGACCTAAGTGTCCAGACGTGTCGCCATTCGGAGTAGAAACTACATATCAAACAGTAAATCGACTCCGTACAATATAGTCGCATTCAGGATATGTCACATAGGAAATTTATAGAAACTGATGGCGATAATTTTTGGCTAAGGAAGGATCACGTTAGGGAATAACTGTTACTCGATAATCGTGATTCGTAACGAGGTAGGCATTACATAATAATATAATATCTGAAAAATTTCTTACTCCTGAAATTACCACCTTTATACACATGGGCGGGTATAAGGTGCGTAAGACGTTCAATTGTTTCACTTCAAATTATATACCCAACCGGGTTTTATTTTTCATTCCAACGACCTCGAGATGATATGCCTTCAATCTTGTATATCCATATTATTACCTTTTTCCTAAGAAAATCTCTCCGCTTGGTGGGTATATAGTTGAGGAATGAAACCAAGGTAGCGGCAGAAAGAAAAAAAGCAAAAAATGGGCTAATGAGTGAGGAAAAAAAAAAAAAAACCGTTCCGGCAATGTCTTCATTTTGGGGTCGCGCGTGGAACTCCATACGTATGTGTTCACCGAGCATATACCTACATGGGTATAAATTTGGTATACCTACATTTATGCATGTATATGTATCCAGCAACGGGAAAGATCCAGCGAACTCAGCCGTGCGCCAACTGTCCAAATCTTCGGGGCAACAAAAAACCGCGTTCTAGAGGACCCCGCGCTAAGAGAGACGATACGTTTTCATAATGGGGACATTTCCGGTCTGAAATAAAGAGTTCACGAAACAAACGACGTCCGACAGCTCGTGAAAATACTTTCGGCGAAGTTGACAGTGACAAATTATCGCCCCGCGGGGCGTTGGTCAATTGTTTTTGCCCGACACCGGTATTCGATTGGTTTTTGGCATTTCCCAATTCCTATTAGATTTTGATTCGCGTTTAATTTTCCCGGCTTCTTCGCTGTGGGAAAATTTGATATAATCAAAAACCAGCGGTAGGTAGGCACCTACTCTTCCTTCTTACAATTTATTCAATCATATCATCAATTTATTTATCATAGAAAAGATCCAGGTCTGATGCTAGCTAGGTGTAGAATTCCAGGCTTTAAGCGCTCCAGGAAGACGCGAAGCCGCGCCCGAGGTTAATTAGACTTTTCGTAATTACAGGTCATTATGTAAATAGTATTGTAATCCCGATGGTGGGAGCTGTCGGCACCCTTTCGCCAATCGTGATTCGTCACAGATTTTTGTCAAACAAATTTTCTACTCTTCATTTTTGTTATCTTCAATTTTACCGATAATAATCACGGAATGATCTTTCTCTGTACGAAAAGAATTTTTTCTTTTCTTTCTCTCCATACACAAAGCTCAGATCATAGTTGGGAATTTCGGTTACAAATCGATCCACACAAACTACATTATAAGAGAAACTCAACTTGGTATAACAATATGAAAATAGCGATGGAGTTGACGACAGAACTTTCTATAATATTATACCTATATGTGTAAATAACTTGGCTCCTTTTCATTCAAACCTCGCTTTGTCGCCGAAATAAAAATCCCCATACAGCCACCCCCCCGCGAGTTTATGCTATATAAGGTTGTTAGCAAACCACGCAAGAGAATCATTAGTCTTGTAATTTGTGTTATATAAGGGACGCGTTGCTAATTACTCTATTTTTATACCCACTTCCTGTTCTCGTAAAGAAATCACGTCAAAAAACATCTTATTGTCACCGAGCGAGAGCTTCCTGTAGGTGTATAAATACAACAGATTTAATCCCTCGTCGTAATCCCAAGATTAGAGCGAGTCATCAAATTGCCAGTTAATATGCACCATTCTCAATCATTCTATCGATAAAAGGTAATTAGCGATAGATTTTCAGTGCGAAGCAATAGAAAATCGGTAAGGATTTATTGGAGATAGGTATATAAGAAAAAAGAAAAGGAATGGAATAGAAAACAAAAATCACCTCAGCTGTGGTTAGAGGAAAGGAATTGAGGGGGAGGGGGTACTAATTAATCACGCGCGGAGCGGCAGTCGTTTGTTTCCGCCGTTTTATTAACCAATTAGTCGAACCGCGTCCGATACCTTTGGCTATATGTATATATATGTATGTATACGATGGAAATACGCGTCTGTAATCCACCTCTGACTATACTCATGTACGTGTATACATGTATATATGTATATAAATCGCACGGGTGGTCAGAGGTATTTTCCAATTAAGATTTTTTCACAGTGATTTGACGATTTCCAGTACCAATCGTTTATACGTTCTTGTTTCAAACGCGATATTCGATTCTATCGATTTACCACGAACCTGTCATTTCGAATCTTCAGTGAAGCGCAGCACGCGCGGGGATGTCTGTCAATTGTTTCGCTCATTTTCTCAATTATTGTAATAGACACTTTTTATTTTCTTTTATATAAATTCAAGACACTATATCGCCCGTGTAAGACCAAACTTAATGATCAGCTTTGTTCGCCTGTTCAACTAGAGTTAATTGATAGCTTCGTGGTAGAAAACCAAAGCTACACGCGGTTACTCTTGCGTAAAACTTGTTTCAATAATTATAACAATTACAATCACTAGGAAATAATACGACGTTCTTATTATACCAGACGAATACCTGAACAGCGCCAATACACCAATATACCTAATCCATAATTCAAAATGTAGCTCGGAACTCAAAAAAGAAAAATTTCTCACATCCTCATCCTCCGGGTATAAATTTCGACCATGTTTGATGTTTTTTACCCAATGAAGTAAATTCGTAAAAAAAGATTCCAATTATTTAAAATTTTTGGGCATCCTGCACATGCATTCATACGTTGTGAATATAAAATACCAGTCTACGTCCGTCCATATACCATTTGTCGTAATTCCATCAACCACATCCTTCCAATTCCATCCACCAATACGTACGTAGTTATATATTAACAACTCTGCCTTCTTATTGTGCCCAGTTGTACGATTCGAGTAAGATGGCTGCTTCTTACTTCCGTTTGCAACTCTCCTAACGGTGGTACCGGATACTTATTACTTATTGTACACATATAGGCATATTCTGCACATGTATATGGCCATAGGACGTAACCATATATACGTATATACATGCATGCTATATTAGCCATATTATAACTGGCTAGCTATATAGCTAATTGTGAGTTACTATATGGATCATGTGTGTGGAAGTATGTACATGTATATGGTATGAAGTAAAGGCCACATCGTACACTGTCGTTAGCTTAACTTCGTTCCATGGATGTGGTGAGCGCCTTACGTCGTCCACGGGGTACCAACCTACCTGTTCACTGTTGAGTCGAGCGGCTCTCTTTGATCTCCTGGACACGCCCATACTTTTTTTCTTTCATTTCTGTCTTTTTTCACTCCTTAAAACGCAGATGGACAAAGTATATTGTAAAGTGAGCAGCGCCGCACTGTTGGTGAAATTGCTAAGCCGTGTCGAATCGTTGTTATTGAGAATTTGGTATAGGGAATATTTAAACGTGTCGTTAATTACTTTAGTGCGAAATAAATAGAATCTAATATTGAGCATGAATGCCGCAGTAGTCAGATTTGGTGATTTGAATGATTCTCGATCGCTGCGGGAGGTCGTCTGTTCAAATCCACTTTCCTGACCTCAAGTCGCGCGATTTTTTAACAAGTTTGAATAAATATTTTCTGCACTTTTTACAGATCAGTTTGAATATTCCGATACATCCGCGTAGGGCGTAGAAATACCATTGGCGAAATTGCTATTATTTTTTTGCCTATGATTTTCAAGACTCGATTTAATTCCTCAACGAACGTGGCCGTGGCTAACAATGGTCGCGGTACCAAGTTCAATTTACTTTATACAATCAAATTGGATAGGTGATCGTTGATTTGCCACATTTTTCTTTTTCACTATACAGTTTAACAAAGGTATCAAATTTTCTTGCCTCTGCAGCTATTCGAGCCGAATAAAAACTCCGATAATTCCACCAAGTACAAATTGTTTTGTACCTCTCTCTCGCTCATCTGGTACCCGATAATCTATTACACAATACACACGATGATGTGTGTAACGAAAGGTCAGATAGCTACTACTCTATGAAAAATTCTTCAAATTTCACACTTCGAACTCTTTCCTTCTTTTATACATGCCTCTAGAATTTCGAAAGTAATCTTATACTAATTATACATCGCCAGGTATACACGGTAGTCAAACTTTATACCAAATATCGATAAATTTATTTTTACAAAAAGTAAGAATTAATCGGCTCGTGTAGGTATAGTATCAGAAATTTGACTACCACACATAATATGTGAACGCCAACGCGATTATGAATAGATTGCGGCCCTCACCTTGCGCAGCTTATAATAATTAAGGAAAGTGTGGGCTGCAGAAGTGAGGATCACCGGCGAATGAAAGGGCTGCAGTGCATGGTATGGGTAACAGCCGTATAGTGTTTGTATATCCGTTACTAAACCGGAAATTAATCAACTTGGAAACAAAATGATAAACATAATAGGTGTTGGTTCTCCTAATGTCGTTAGTAATTTTCCAAAATTTGTATCCGGTGACGAGTTTTCCGGCTGGCTGCCGTTCAAACCTTCGGCCATCTATAATGTCACAACGAAAATTCCAACACTTTGCCGGCATAGAGCCAAAATAATCAAATTCAAGGCACAAATACCAACTATTATGCAAAGCAAAAAAATGTTAATGACACGTACCCGATGTCTATAATGTCTTAATTCTTTTTCTCGTATAGATCTCACGACTGTTAGCATTCAAACGCTAGGTGAAAACTTTTCTGCCGGATATACCTACTTGAGGTGTGAAACGATTTTCGCATGACTTTTTTTTTTTGCAAAAACTCCACAATTTTACGGTATTTCTTGCTTGCACTGACTAATTTATCCCGAAACATTTCCGGTTCGTAAATTTTCTGGTTCCTGGGACATGGCTCACGTGATGTTCTTACACGTGGATGGGGGGGCCCGTCAAAATGCGTCCCTGCATGCCTCTCGCCGTCCTCTTAATCTCGACGTTCCCGCTTCCCGCTCCCAAGTATAATGTAGATGTTTTGCCGAGGACGCTCATCGTCAGACTTCATGCTCGTAACGTACCTGATGAAGACGTCGCACGACTTCCTAGATGTACGCCGAGCACCACTGTTACCCATTAAAATGTAAAGGTGGTCCGATATGGCGGCCTTTGCCTTATACTTCCATCTCTCGAGTCTTGGAGCAACGTGCCACCCGGGGGCACTGGTAGGTCGCGCGGTGGCATCCTCTGAGTCAAATTCATCTTCACCGTAAGACAGGATTGCCTCCAGAAGCTATTAGGTCGTAAATTACTGAATAGTCTACGTTTCATCATTTTCTTTAATTAGCATACGTCCTGGTAATCGTCTCCGCACTACGATGCCGATAACGAAGACCTCGCCCCCACTACATACACATATAGATGGACCTCAATATCACGCTGTACATAACTACACCATAGGCACGAACACCGTCTGCTGATATAATTATTATTCCCTGCTATAAGATCAGCTTTCGGAATTTAAAAAACATGAATTGCATGATATGATCTTCCTAATCCACAAATCCTTTAGGGTAGGTACACCCCTTCTATCATTTGACTCCAAGATTCACGATTCAGGATTCATTCTAAAACAGCACTCGGTCAATTCGCAGCAAAGTCTGGTATCTTTACTGAAACATCTTCAACATCCCTATGCATACTTCTGATAAATCATATGAGAATATTTGCACAGACCTCGTATGTCAACTTTGGTTTATCATATTGGGATTCGTGTGATTGTATTTGACCTGAGTACGAAAGTATTAAAGAATTTATTTGCGATCAAAATTTTGCTCTGTCAAATATTTTGTCATACATGAATCCAGAATCATAATATTTCTAGTGTGAGAGAGAATTGGGCTCGAAATTCAGCAGTCGATCTCTCCACGAAATAGGTATGATGTGTGATGGAGGTTTTTGTTCAAACCCCAAAGATTAGAGGGTGAAATGAGAGATGCAGATTATTTTTCTTTGAATTGCGTTGTTTTGCAGTCTTCAAGTCTGGTTAATCTATTTTCTATGATAAATTTGTGCAGCCGTTGCATACATTAAGACTACTCGTGGTATATTCGTACTTCGAAGTCCTCGACGCTCGATTCTTTGAATATTTGATAGCTATAGTAGTCGGCGGCCATCTTGTAGCGTGCAACATGGCATTAAACAAGAAGGGTGGTTAGTCTTCTTATCTAGCTACTATGGTGGTAGTATATACGCGCAGGTATATCGCGGTCGTCAAGAATGCATTATTTAAGATAGCTGCAGCAGAGAGCCGTTTAAGTACCTATACCTAACACAGATACATATAGGAGAGTTCCATTCGCCCCGAGTCGATAGGATGGATGATATTCGATTGGATGAGACCGTCGTGGTTTTGCAGTAAAAAATAACCCAACGCTGATTGGCCGTTCGCTTAACTCGTGCGTAACTTGGACATATCGTACCTAATATCCACATTACTTGATACACAGTTAGAAATACCGTGAACATTATGAACCACCCCATTGTTCCCCGCATTACACGTACTGCCTACCAGAAAGATAAGAAAATACATTCGAAAAAAAGCAGCGGTTGAGGTAATAACGTATTTACGAGCTGTTTGCTGCAGCGCTTATATGTCTACCGATATGCGCCGTTCCCACACCGGCGTATAAATACTTTATCCAAAAGCATAATCGAAGTGTTGAAGAAACTTTTCAAGATGGCTTCAAAAGCCACAAGATTCGGTCCACCGGCCACAAAATGCGCCCAAATACAGTTTCGAATTTTTTGAACAAGTACACGTGTAGGTATCAAGTAGGTTCACATGATTTACAAAGTCCAGAGAATCGGATGTATAGGAGCCAGCCGAACACGCCGACTCTGATCAACGCCTTACCTACTTCTGGCTATGTAATTATATGTATATCGGTAGCCAAAGGGTGATACATGTATAGGCAAGGTACGTGGTTAGTTGGTTTGGATAGGGCATGTGCCATTTTGCACGAGGGCCTTATTAGCATGCAGAACGAGGAGATCTTGTAGAGATTGCGTCGGGGGACGAGCTCAACTTGTTTGCCGTTTGAAAGCTCAGTTACCGCGTATTAATGGGTTTACCGAACGCTAACGCGTGCATACCAATTACCTTTTGAGCCAAGACGACCATTTTGAACGTCACGGTGGTTTGTGGTCCATTCTTATTGCCCGGGTCATTTCTTGATGTGGATGTTATAATTGGGCCCGCCAATAAGTCCCAACTTACCTTGAGAAGATCACGTCTCATAGGCCGGTGAATCATTCTATAGATTGGACCAATCAGAATGTTCGGTGTGCAGGCAGTCGTGCGGCGCTTCGCTCATTATTGTATACTCTATGGGGAAAAAAATGATGAGAAACAAAGGAAGATATAGATATATGAGAATTAGATAGAGGAAATCGGTTGTCTATCGCCCCTGCTGCTGCACCATTCGTGACGAGGGCCAATAAAATTTCAACTGTAAATAGAATCGACATTGTATCGTCTATACGGAATAATAATTGGCTTACGAGGGTGAGAAATTGGTATTCTTGGATTTCGATTGCATGCACCAACTTTTGCCTCGCTTTGCAATTCTCAAATTCACTACGGACACGAACGGGAAATCATTTCATAACTCGTTCGCTGTAACCGCACTCACAGAAGACCCAATTCTCTTGCGCTTTTCAAGCCGACTGAAAGACTTCGCGATTTCACCGCATGTTAATAATCCGCATTGAAAGAGGCCGCTACAAAAGATCAGAAGCCTTTGCAATTCTGATCCAATTTTATTGATTTGCACAATCGAATTTACTCAAAACCTTTACCCAAAGTATTTCCATAATATTTATTAATATCTATCAAATGTCTTGAAGTCACTAGGTATATTCTACATGATTTCGAAGTGCTTCTTACATTGCAAATACGAAGTTTCTAAGTTCAAACCCTTCTGAGCGATTCTTAGAACTAATTTGCAGAGATGTAACTTGGCTGTTCAATTTTTCTCATGGCACCAAATTTTTCCAATTCTAAAGTTTCATTCATCTTTTAATCAGAGTAAATATAGAACTTGGATTCTCTTGATGCGAGCGAAAAAACGCTGTGTGAATTTCGGTTTGAGGAATATCTGTGATTTCGCAAAACAAAAAACAGAAATCAATCCTAACTCTCAAGAATATGCGGTGCAAAAATAGCAAAAAATCAATTTCTCCATATGATTTCGGTGAAATCTTCGGACTAGTCCTCTCTGAATTTTTTTTGATAAATTACAAGAAACGAATAAGACTCACGCTTCGTAGATATCTTGGCTTTGTACCTTTGCACTGCTTTCTCGTCCGTTCGCCCCCGCGCGATATAGAACGTGTAAAAAGCTATAATATTATGTACAATTATAGAAATTCTGTAAAAGCGATCGAAAGACGAGGATTCTCCTAAATTGAAATATTTAATAAGACCGTTCGAAAGCGGTTCTAATATTCGTCTGTGTAGGTACATGCCTAGATTGTTGTACACGTTCGAGGATTCAGAATCAGTCAGTTCCATAGAGTGTACGTATATACCTACATACGTAGGTTGCAGTATGGTGCAGGATAGCGACCGCGTAAATTTTAATTCAAAGCAATCAACAAAATCCCGTATTTCCCCGCGTTCGCTTAAATTGTCTTGAGCTGTTCCTGCACATAAGCGCGCGCGGGTAGGTATAATATCATTATAATGACAAAAAATGACTCTGCCTTTAATAGTGGGTAATAATTAATTCATGAAAAATTAAAACTTTGCCGATTGCATCTCTCCGACCCGCAAAGCGTTTCTATACCCATACATAAGACGCTCTCCATACCCAAGGTATATTTTTGTGTACATAAGCACGCCTTTTAGTCTGTGTGTTAAAACTACGTAGCCAGTAGGTACGATGTGTACTCGAGATTATAGAGAAATGTCATTAGAACGTTGAAAACAGTTCCGCGGTGCTGCCCGTGTCATCAGCCTCAAACGTCGGCGCGGGGGCGAGAGAGTGAAATTGAGGAAAAGGCGAGGGGGAGAGAATGAGAGGGAGGAGAGGGTCAGGAACTATTATCCCACCGTGGTGAGTTTCAACTGAACATTCGTATTTTCTTTCGGGCTATAATTATCAGGTTTCACTTCATACTGATGCAGTTCACTACGGACAGACTTTTGAAATGCAATTATCCCACATCATGAATAAAACACTAAAAGAACTTTGACTCGTACTCATCGTCAGCGGAGTCGTAGGTTTGACCAAACGATTTTCTCGAATTAAATAAAAAATCCGCACCCAATGGCTACCAATAATCTTCAGGCAAATATCTCCAGGACCCTTTACACTTTATAGACACATCACCAATCTTGTCTTATCTCCGTTTTTGTCGATTGAATCGTTTCCATGGCGTATATACACCACGACATGGGTCTATCCATCTATTTATCTATCCGGCTCTCGTTCTCTCTATATCGCAGACTCATATACCTATACGTATGCATACATACACACATCCATGCATCTATAAATGTATATGTATTGCCTAGTCTCGCGCTGGCTCATCAAGGTATCACACTTTACAGGTATGGAGCGTAAAATATAAAAGCAATTCGTGTGTGGCCCGGAGATAGTCCGTTCTTGGGCTCGCGCGGCAGTAGTCGGTTCCCTTTGATGTTATGCCGCCCTTTAGTAGTGGGGGAAATCCCCCTCTCCCCCTATTTCTGCCTTTACCTCCTTTTACCCACCCCTCATTCGCTCGCCCATTACGCTTTTACGTTGTACGTATAGCCAGCTCCGCGAGCGCCATGCTATGAACCGAGTCATATTTTGTGCTTTATAATATACGTTTTGTAAGCGTAATGTACCTACGTCGTACATTTATACCAAGGCGGGTGGGTAGGTGGGACAGGTTAACCTCATGGGTCCCGCAACTTCGAGTACTGAAGTACTACACCCATACAAGAAACGTCTATGGGTTGTATGGGAAGGGCGGGATGTCACGCGCGGCGTATTTCAATTTTCAATATTCTGATGTATTTGATGACGTTGCAGTGCGCGATGACCCGCGGGTTATTGCGGGCGGAGTTACTCGTCGGCGTTTGCAAAATACGTCGAGGTACCACATCAACATGTGTGTTACCTCTCACCAGCACATGTAGTGATGGACGTATGAGTATATAGTTATACCGCGGTCTGCAGACCAGCCTGTATGTACGTCGCGGAGCATTTGCTCTCGATGATTATGAAACTGGTCTTTTATATCGTTTCGTAAGGAGTTTATTGACCGGCAATAAGTATTATGAACGAGTCTATTGGACCTTGACTCTTATTCATTGATTTATCTGATCATTGATATATCTACAGTAAAGTAGCCATCATCCTCGCTGCTCTCTTCTGTAGTACCTACGAAATTCGGGGTATTATTCAGTCATACAAATCTCTTCTGCTATGCTGTAGCAAACTCAAATGTATGAAGAAAAATCACGTCGTCCTCGAGACAAACAGTGTGCATCAACGATTAAGTTCACATGAGTTTCATACTGAGGTGGTGTTCAGATTGAACCGAAGCTCTGTAAAGAAAACTGACTTTTCATATGATAAGTCAATTTACAATTGCATGCAGATATATTGGTGTCTGCTTCTGATTGAGCAGAATTATCTCTAGGTGAAAGAAGGCATCGATTTGAATTTTTTTTCATCTTGCGCATCTTTTACATTATTCCTCATGGTTTATCATGGGTGATGTATTTCACAAGGAAAATTAGACTCAGCATCTTTGCAACAAGTACGCAACAGAAATTCTAAGACGGTGTACTTGCGCGTCTTTGAGTGTTGATGCTGGTCGAAAAAAGCACCATTGTCGTTTTTCTTCTTCATATAAACGGAGGGAATTCCTAGGTGCAAGACATCACATCGTAATTATCTATTCGTATTATCTAGGAATAATTGTATGCCTATAAGGAATTAAGTGTATAGAAATCCAAGAGATGAGATGATGAGAGCCAAAGTAGTTCGTCGTTCCACTTTTGCGTAGGTGGAGTAAGGTGTTGAAAGTTTCACTAGCTTGTAGATACAACGTACCTATATATACCTGTACCTGATTCGATGTGATATTAAATTTGTGTTTGGTTAATACCTATCTGTTTGAAACTCCCATAGCTGGAAGTTGAAACGTCATGTATAATACCAGAGCAAGTAGGTACTGCGTGGTACTGCCTATACAATAATGGTATAGCGACATTGTGACCATTAGAGAAGCCCCTTATAACTTCAACAATATGAAATCATGGCGTATTGAGCCGACTGTATACAGCCTCCAGCACGCCCTGTCCGTGACGAATCTTCCGGGTGTCACCAGGCTTGTATGGGTGACTCCATCCCAGTCCTTGGGCCAACGCCATAGCGTTCAAACTCGCATTGTTGAGAACCGGGTGGAGGACTCGGTGTGGCAAATTGAGATCGGCACACGCTACAAAATTGATGAAGAGCTGTAAGTCGGTGAAAGAAATGTACGTTGAAGTAGGTACCCAAGTTCTGAAAGCCAAATCTCCGTGGAGAGAGGATTTAGTTTTCGTTAAATCTCTTCGGCACCTCGATTGGCTTCTGACCTGGAAAAACTGGTGTAAACTTAATGGCTCTTAAATAGAGCCAGGATTGACTGCTGTATATCAAATCCAAAACTCGTGCGGAAAGTGACCCAAGTCTAGGTATATACCATACATAATTCATTCCCTGGAAACGTCAAGAAATTATTACACTGATCACAGAAAGACGCAGACACCATCATCTTCGAGCTTTCACCCCGGTATGTCTTGACGCCAAACTAGTTTCGCAAATGTTATACATATGCCTACGTAAATCTTTCTCATGAATAGCTGCGTTAATGGACACAGCAACTCGCGTATAAGGGTGCTGTCCTAAATATAGGGATGGCTGGCAGGGATTTCCATACCCATGAGCCGAAGAATACCATGAGGCATAACAACAAAAACGAAATGAGGAATCAGCTTGTCTTCGTAATCAAATTAACCATGTGTCCCTTCGTATACGGTGGCTTGCACAGTATATAACAGAGCCGACGAAATAGCCACCCATCTCGTATTATCATGTTAATATATCAACCCTGTATCAGGACTTGACATCGTTTGCATCGTAGAGTCATTCCTGCATGACGTTCAAATAATTTGCAACGTTGCTTGAATTCACAAACTCGTAGAGTTCGTTGCAAAAGTTGTTAGATAGTATTTATATATTTAATAGCTCTTTGTTCGAAAAGCTTTGTACGATTGTTGCTAGTTTGTTTAGACATGAGCGGGAACTATCACAAGTGAACTAAATATTACAAGTTCTCTCTCGGGCAGAGGTACGTTTGGTTTGAGATTTACATCCTCTGGTCCTTAACGAAGACCGTCTAAAACAGCGTGATGATGTAAATTTGAAAAAATTTCTAAATATGGCTTGAAGCGAAATAGCAGATGTTTGCTGCTAACAGCGCTAACAGGGTTTTAATTCGGCCCATTAGGGTTCGTGGGCCTTCATTTCATTACGGACCGGTCTAGCATTACACTGTTATCTTTTGTTTCTGATCTGTACTCACGAATTCAAGCTAGTCGTTTGTGTAACCGGCGGATGTGTTTTTGAACCCACAATTGTTTTGTGCCGCAGAGCATGATGGTCGTGCGTTATATTCCCTGGAGAGGAGATATCATACCAAGGAGGTAGGGCCCCTAATTCCATGGCTTTGAAATACCACACCATGGACAATCGCTATCGCAAAACTCTTGATCTTGCTTCTTTAAATTGCAATTGCAAATTCCTTCAGTCTCTTAACGGAACGCCGAGTGCCGGTATACAGATCGTCTTGCATTCCCGTAAATGGAAATTAATGGAATTAAAGTCTTGAATGAACAAAATGTGCGAAGATTTAAGTTATCGCAAATCGATTAGGCTCACAACGAGACCCATAAATAAAGACCCTTGCCTCGGGTCCTTCCAGCTGTATCGAGGACCTCTGCCGTTACAAATAACAGAAACTAACTAGTACAATAGAGAAGCGTGTCTAACTTTTATAGAGTCCCTTATACTAGCAGGAAAGGGCGCGCACTGCGCCACAAAGTCTCCGTCAAAGCCATTATTTGGAATCAATCCACAATCGTGATTTCACGTGGTAAGGATGTCTGGATGATTCGCTATGCTTTACCTGCTAAATAAATACACTAGAATTGGTATAAGGCCACATAATAGAGTCCGAAATTGAAACCTGGCCTTTCACGTACCTACGAACCTACCTATACGCATAAATATATGCCTGCGATTTTTCTTACAGAATAGAGTTGCTGATTGGATTGATTCTGCGGTCGAAATGGGCATCGTGCCATTTCGATATAGACGTTAAGCGACGTCATTTTACCCTGCGGGGATATCGATGAGAAGTTTTTTGGTACTCCTCCGGTACGGAGTGAGTGCAGAGTGTTACTTGGACCAAGAAATTCCTATCGGTGAATCTTTTTATCTCTGCACATCACTCTCAATTACCGACAAGCCCGGGCGTAATCTTCTTCTGTACGAATTTAAATCAAGGTTCATTGACCTGTGCTGGCTACGTAACGTGAGGTCATTGACAACTCCGCGAAACTTGAACCGATTCCTCAATAATCGATGTCGTGTGCAGGACGAGATAAATCACAGTATCGTTCGCCGTTTCTAAAACAGCTGTGATAAATGTTCATTGATAAAAACCTCGTCACTAGCTATGTATGGGCGAAAAAAAAAAAAATACCCTGGACACGTCTAACCCGGGTGACCGTTGATCGACGAAAAACATGGTGGCTATGAATAATTGAATTTTGTAATCAAAACAATGACGGGAAGCGCGTGTAAGCTGGTTAGCCGGGGTGACGAATTGGGAATCGATTTACCGGCGGTCTCGAGGAATATCTCAAGGCTATCTTGTGTCTTGCATTATAGACGAGAGAAGGACTGGACTCTCGGGGCCGAAGAGAACTATCGAGAGAATCGCTCGGGTCGCTTAAACTTTTCTTAAGAGGGGGATATCAGATAGACAGCGAGAAGCCTGCAAGTGTGTCTAAACGGAATTCAATTATGGAATCTGTTCCACCTGGTCGCCCGCCGAGAGTCAGGGCGCGATCAGATAGTGGTGGATATATACGCGAGCGAATCGCT
The DNA here is from genome assembly GCA_963992785.1 of Tenthredo livida. NCBI lineage: Eukaryota > Metazoa > Arthropoda > Insecta > Hymenoptera > Tenthredinidae > Tenthredo > Tenthredo livida. The sequence goes on along the minus strand of OZ023066.1, from coordinate 15,405,164 downwards.
GTTTAATCGGACGGAAATATTGACGCTCAATAAAATCTTTTTCAGAAGAAAGATGGTGACAAATCGTTTTCCCTCGCTGCGCAAGGACCAAGAAACGTGATGGTTCCGATATAGGTATGTACCTACGCGGGGCTAACTTTTTGGTGAAAAAAAATAGCCCCGTCTCACATCTATAGGTATGAGAAACATGGCGATGCGGAGTTTAAGGCATCGCATTCTTCAAACTTTCGACCACAATCGTCGATACCCATCGATTTCTGACAATGTGAGTACCTATCACCGGGAAAAGTTAAAAACCCTTTCAAATCCGTGAACAATGATGCCATGAGAAAGTGAAGTGAACCGGCTAGAGTCAGCCTTCGGGTTGGTATTCCGCATTGTTTACTTGATTTTCTGTTACCGATCTTTTCGGTTTTTGGTTTTGCCGATCGCAAGGTAAGGGTCGCGCGTGGCTAATAGCGGGATCGAAACTGACACCTTGGCTTTCAGGTATGGTCGCAGGTCGACAAAGACCAATCGTTTGTCCGATTGGTCGCGGCTATCGACGAGCATTGTTCAAATTTTGAAAAATCGTGCTTCGACTTGTTTCTTGACCGCCGCCTAACAAAAGAGAGCTAACTGCCACTCAGGGTGGCCCAATGCCTGTTTCTCAGCTAACTAGAGTTTGATGCGAGGAGGTGGAATCAGAGTTTGACGGTTTAGAAGCTGGAGGCTGCGGAAAAGCAGTGGCAACACTGGCACGAACGAAAAATCATGCAACACAAAATTTCCTAAGGGCTTAATGGTAATCACCTAAATTCGGATGTTTAATTTTCAACTCGACCCACGAGATGGAATGGTGACTCAGTTAGTTAGCGCCTTTGATGTTTGCCCAAAAAGGTCGTACAGTTCCTGTACATATTTACCGTTGATGTTTATGCAAGGATTTCGTCAGGTGCTATGTGCCACATAGCTGGGTATATACTATTTCCAAAAACTGCGTAAACAGTTTATCTACCCGGTCAAAATAGGGCTGCCAAAACGCGATATAATTTTTATATTTTTTGATCATCGATTCTGTTATTACGTGACGACGTGGAGTGAAGTTTTGATCAAATTCATGTACATCGAAATGAATTTGGAATCTTTAACGAAATGAATCGTTTGTAAATCACCGAACTAAAACCACGGTCGTTTTCGACCCCTCATCCGTTGTGTAGCGTTAATTTTCCGCAAGCCGAGTAGAATCAGGAAAAATCGCGGTGAATATATTTACCCGGGTATACCCGTTCCAGAGAGGCTAGATGGGCGGGTTTTTCACAAACTGACCAATCGCGTCAGAGTGGGTGTGGCTTTCGAAAGTACAGTCAGAAGCGCAAAGCAATACACCGAACGATCGCGAGGAAATAATTCTCGCATTTTTGACGGGGTTGAATCGCCGCTGCTGCTGTGACATCGAACTGTACGAAAGCTGATACGAACTTCTATACCTCGCGTGTTTCGAACTCTGCACGACGTACTCGTCAATTATTGTAAGTACACCTATCGTGCTTTATATGGAGGACACGGCTACAGACATGATGGAAGACTAGATATTCACTCCCTCGTCATATGCCTAGTATAATGCCAACGCAACTAAGACGGACCTGATTTCCTAATTATGTATCATTAATTATTTATCGACTAATGGGAAGACCTGAAGAGATGAATAAACATCGTATCGGAGTGAGAAAGGGCGAGATAACTCAAAGGAAACACCTTGATCGGTAACAATAAATCGGTTGGCTATTCATTCAGTCCGGAAACAGTTTACATGCGATGCCAATAATGCAGGGAAGAGGATAACGGTTGTTTATTCAACTTGTACGTCATGACTATATTTTGTCAATCGATCGCCCTGCAGTTGAAGCAGTTAATTCCGTTGTTACGATAAACGAGAGACAGTGAGTTTTGTTGAAACATATCACCGATCGCGTTACTTGAGTGTTTGTCAATATGATAATGATCCGTGATTAATCGATTCTCAAGTTATTGCGTCAGGAAAAATCGGTCACTTTAATGAATGCGTAGAGTTGTAGTTTTGCCATTGACGTTAATCACTCGAGGCTAATTATTAATGATCGTTGTAGTTTGAGTAGAAGTCGAAGTTCAGGATTTCTGAGTGACGTAACGTGACCTGGCGTAGTAAAGCCTCGTTTATCTTGTAGAGTTTTGACAGTTCGAAAGATATATTTGAGGAAAAGTTATACCTACACTCGTAAATCGTTTAACGATTCGATCAATATACTTGTGAGGAAAAGTATGAACTACGAGAACGTGGTGAGGGTAGAAGAGGACGAAGAAGATATGGAGACTCGGACAGTAGAAATTTAGAAGAAAACGCGTAAAATTGAATTTCCTTTAAACCGTTTAATCCGTCTGTTGGAACGATCGGGTAGATTGTTTAGCGTCTCTCTCTGTGGTTGTCCTTCCGTTTCTCCATCTTTCTTAGTTGCCTCGCCGCTTTCGGTGGAATCATGCTAAACGATGAGAGATCAAAGATGCCGCCAGCATCCAGTGGCGGACCTATCATAATAATTTGGGAACTAACGCCCTTTGTATCAGGATAGGAAAGCCGACAGCCTAAAAAGGCCTGTGGGCCCAAGGCTCACGAGTCCACGAAGTATAAAGTATACTAAATCCAAGCTAAAAGGACTCGAAAAAGATTTTACTGATTTCAGACGCAACGGCACGCTGCTACTCCTGCATGCTGCAGATGCGTTCCTCGACATCCTTCAATAAAACTGGTCTCAACATAATTTCAGACAGATGCCGAACATTTTCACATCTTTACCCTCGATCCTTATACAATTATTATCTACTCTACAGGATTCATTTCAAATTACACCTTTTTGCCATTATATTCATTCTGCTATTCATGCGATCATTTCAGATTCTTAAATATATTTTCATCAATTCTAATATCGTTTCAACCAATTTACTTGATTATACATTCTACTGAATTTACTTTAATCTAGCCATGCCCATTGTCTACACCGATAGAAAACATGTATCATATTTTACCATATATCGCCTACAAATTACTACTTTTGATGGTAAGTTGACGTGGAGTCGAAAAACCAGGAGAAATAGCTATTTTTCATTCAATAGTTTGTAGCAGGACTGGGATATGTTACATACCACTCGGAACTAAAATTACAACTCGGCATTGTAATTATCGTTACTTGTAAAAATTACAACATATTTCATAAGTTTTAAGATTCAAGCGTGTTATTTTTACTATCTACGATTGTAACGCAGTATAGTTTCGCACCGCTTCGTGATACACTGTCAACGGCGCTGACTGAGTTTCTCGCAAGTGGTATCTTTCACCCGACGTAGCATATAAGCACGAAAATTTTCTTTCAGTCATACCGATATCGGAGCGTCCGCTAGAGCGGGAGGGTATATGCCTTGTTACCGACTGCGTTAATATAATATGAAACTAGTTAAAAAAATTAAGGATTTTGAAATTTCTTGTTGTCTCAAAATCAAAATTTTCTCATATAATAGTTCAGACGTCTACGCAACTCCTTGTTTCGTCTATCTTATCAGTTTCTGAACCAGTATGAATATTTTGAAAAAATAAAAATAAAATATGCCGGTCAAATTTTGTCGAGTTATTTTAATCGCCATTCAACTAGTTTTTTGCATATGTATAAACGAACGTGCAGAAATGATAGAAAGAAATCATTAAAACCAGTTTCGGAGTCTGCATACTAAGACTTGTAGTTATGTATACGAAAACTTAATTCCAGATGTAATTTATCAATTTAACGATTATTAGAGCAGGTTTTTATTACCGACAAATTGCGTACGTCTATTTATTAAAACAAAAACTTTCTACCTACCTTAACGTCTCTCCTTCGTGATGTTAGTTCTGTTTTTTTCGTCTCACGTTCGGTCGAATATAATTTGAAATAAATAAAGAAATTAAGGAATGAAAAAAAGACGGAGAGAGAGACAGAGAGAAAAAAAGAAAGAAAAATTGACGATAATGAACGTCGAAAATTCCCTATAATTTTTTGATCAAAATGAAGCTAACTGAATCGCGAAGCTTCTGTCGAACAGTTTCGTTCCTGGTTCCAGCCTTGACGTTAAGTACATCTCGTAAAAATTCCAGTAGAACCGCGTCATTTTGCCGAGGGGTTGTTGGTGGCTGCTATTGGTGGGATAAGCCTTTTCAGTAGACGCCTACTATGAGAAAACCCTGCCCTCTATTAGGAGCTTTGATCTCTGCCGCCTCCCTCCCACATCGACCTGAAGTGGAAATACTGGCCGAGAACCTTCGAATCATTCGGAGTCCACTGGCTTTGAGCGCTGCACCACCGCACGAGGGCAGTGCCGCGTTTCCTCATACCGAGTATATCGATAATCCTCAAAGTGACGTTTCCAAATTATTTTTTCACCCCCCCCCCACGTTGTTAAAGATGTGGGAATACGGTTGCGGAGTTGAAAAATCGATGAGTTAATCCTCGCCGTGTTCGTGTCGTACCTAATATTAAGACTTAGAATAACACCTGAGTGAAAAATCGAAGCAAAAGTGTCGATGGGTTACCCAGAACTGTGAATAAGTTTTAGTGTTAAACCTAAACTGTATACTCCTGATTCAAAGAGCGTGGAACATTATTCGAAAGTTGACTCGTTGTGCTACGAATATCGAAACATTTTTTTCCCCGTGAAATATTCGGTTAAGAAAAAAAATAAGTGACAATAACTAGCCGATAGGTCAGTGAGGTGTATCGTTATTGCCAAGAAATTATCGAGTGCAATAAATCTCTCATGGTTTATAGTGGTAGTACCATTTTGTCCGTTAATTAACGGCTAAATTTATCGAAAAGTCACTTTTTCTAGACTCTGGATAAGGGAGAAATGTGCAGCACTGAGATGACGGAGACGTGCACGATGTCACCTTCGACTATGACTTCTAGTAGTAGGAGTAAATCCGTGTGTCACAGTTCGCCAGCTCACCGAAGAACTCCGTCTCGGAGTCCGCCCCGTAGAATCGAGATACAGGATGATGATGATGAGATTTCGGTGGGATGTCCGAGTCCTTTACCACTGGTTGTCGCTACCCCAAATGATGACGAGGAGAGGTATAGCCCCTCGAGAGAAGACTACAGCGAAAGATTGAGCCCGAGGAGTTACCAGGACGAAATTGATGAAGAGGATAGATACTCGAGGGATGTTGAATACAGGATGTCGAGTGGTACAAGGCTGTCCGAAGGTCGCGTACTCGAAAGAGACGTAACGACACTCAGAGAGGATGACCGAATAGTTGCACCCACGACGGGAGGACCTGACGACTACTTCAAACCATTGAAGAAACTGAAAATGGTCCAGATCCAACAATCAGACGAAGAAGATGACCGGGAAAGAGACGCGAGTGAACGCGGAGTGAAGTCCTTCAGCATTTTAGACATTCTGTCGCACAGACCAAAAGCGAAAATCGTCAGACCATGGGACACGGTTGAATCGAATCACTCGCACCTCAACCATCATCACCATCATCATTCGGGACCCAGAGATTTGTCTCTGGTCGGTATGTCACTGGCATCAATGTCCGGGTCCATGAGCGAACCGCCACTAAGCAGCTCTTCATCCTCTGGCCGAAGTTCTGTCTCTGATTCCGGGAGTCCGGATCCACTGACTCATCATCATCACGCCCTGCATCATGGCATGCATCCTGGACTCCATCATCACATGCAGCAATTTAAGAGGAAAATTCCACAACAACACAACTCCCAGGGTGGTCAAAACAGCAAACGAAGTCCTGGTCAGGGAAGTCCGTTAGACGCCCTCTTCCAGATGACCAGTAAAACCTTTGATGCCGGCGAACACAGTCAAGGTGACTTGAAATTTTCATTATTTCTTTGCGGCAAATAGATCAGATGATAAAATAATGCTTTGATTATATTACTGAGGTCACGGTTAGCAGCTCTTGTCAAATAGTAGAAGAGTATCGTTAGTCAGATAATCCACTCACAGCAGTAGAAATCAAAAGTGTTTCAGAGCTAGTCGTAAGAATAACAACGAAAGCCCGTTCCACGTTTTCTTTGCACTGCATTTATTGATAAACCCGAGTGAATAGCAGCGTTTTCGTGGAATGGATCGTCGACGTCGGGACCTGCACCAGGCCTACGTATTAGTAGAGTATTACTATGCCTAAGTAAATAGCAGTAGATTTCGGCGGTAAATAAAATAACATTTTCACAAAGTGCAGAAAAAGAGACCATAAACCGATTCCTGCCAGGTCCCCTTGATAAACAATGAACGATCACGAGGGACTTTTCAGGTCCTCGGGGGGCCCCCCATAAAGTTTTATTTTTACAGTGATCGTTATAGGATTTGAGTAATTTTAATCCCGGTTTTAACTAATTTAATTTTCGACCGGTGATGGTACCCTATTGCAGAAAACTGGATTTTACGATCGCTGCACCTCGATAAACACGAACGAACTGAACTCACAGCCCTACCGATGCCTCAGACCCTCGCCCTGAGCCATAGGATTAAGAAACCCGTGCATATTGCTGTACTGCAGTATACATATATACCAATAAGGGATACCTACACTCGTTGTATCCTTGCAGTGCAAGGATCGGCGTAGGTACCTCCGAGAATCGGGTGTAATTTAAAAACATAAATTCGCAGCTTTTCTTCAGCTTGTGTATAAATGGAGTATGACGAGTGTGACTCGGGATCGTTGCAACGATCCTTTGTCTTCGGTTTATTCTCTCATCTGACGAGGAAAGTACGGATTGGACAGGGTTCACCCTGGGGCAGTAATTTCACATGATGCCAATTTTTCCATTTACTTGTGAATTTTATCACGTCCTGTTTACTCTGCAAAGTGGCGCTTTGCCTTCGGCGTCCGTTGGGATGTTTGCTACTCCCCCACCCCTTCGAATTCAATGGGAATATAAGACGCACGATGCGTCTGTGCGCGTTGTTTGCATAAAAGAAATATGAATTTTCATTGTTCACCACGTTTCGCATATTGCCATGCCGTCGGAAGTTGGAGTACCTATTGCGTGCCGTGCGTTTCTGTACTTATGCAAATTAAGCGACATATGCTGATAATAATGAATTGCCCTTAGGTACGTCCGTCATAAACTGGGTACCGGCGTTTACGTATATTATATAAACGTATGCTTTTTTCTTTTTCTTTCCCGTGTGTGCCACTGTTGTAGGCCTAAAATTAGGTTCACTCGCTTCCCTCGAACGGTCGGAGGTTCTCTGTTGCTAGTATACGCTACCTACGCGTACATTATATCTTTCTCACGTTTCCTTAACCGATCGATGAAATTTCTTTTCTTCTTAAACCGAGTCGCGTCGCGTCTCGCTCAGTTTACTTTGATATTAAATCGTGAATTTTATCGTTAAAAAAAAATAAAGTAAAAAGTTTGGAAATAAAAAAAATGGACGATCAATTACTCGACTGATATTATACAGGCACGCACCTATGCCTGCACACCTCTAAACTGTAACCGCAATAATCTGTACCTCTAGCTTTGATTCGTAACTACCTCGAATTACGGAAAATATATTGAGCGTAAAAATGATAAATATTTTCGATTCTTTGGTTTACGGCTTGATCGTCTTTTCTTCGAATCGTCTTACGGCATAGGGTAGCGCACGCGATCGAGTGCACTGCGGTCTGACATAAATTACAAATTATATCAAACCGTAGTGGATGTAATATTATTGGATACGTGTTCCATCGCTCCCGACTTCTTCTTCTTCGCCGAAGAGGAGATAGCGAGCCCTTGCCCCCTCATATCCAGGATTCAAATTAGATTATGGGATACCTGTCCAGGGGCCAGCACGGTAGCCTCACGTATCTGCAATTTACTTCTGATTATTATGCTCTCTATACTTACGGACGGCATTCTTATCTGCTCTCCTGTCTCCTCTGTCCCGACGGCGCGGTTCATTTCGTCTATATATGTATCAGAGTTATCGATTGCGGATATCGATTACGGTTAGGACACGGAAATCACTCTCTTTCAAACAAGTTCGCCTGCAATAGCAGCACCACAGCGGTATAGAAATTGTTCGAAATACATGTAAGCCTGGTTTTCTGGAAGTGGAGGTTGACTCGAGGGAAATAATTCACCTGTACTATACCCACATACACATACGTATATGGGTACAACCGCGTCTTTACCATAACTAGCTGCGATTTGTTCCTTTCTTGCGTTACAATTTCTTTAATACATCCCTGTCACGTCGTATTCTTACTTCTCCTAACTAGTTAACCCGATAACTAGTTTCTACAATCCGTACTTATTCGAAACGGCCTTAAGAGCGGCGAAATTGCAGTTGAAGGAAGGCGAGTGACGGGAGATGATTAAAATTTCAATAGCCGTTTTTCTTCTTATTTTTCCTTTCTCCGATTCATTCAGAAAGATATGGTTCAGGATACGAACACATGAGTGTGTGTATGCGTCTGTAGGTGTATATTTGTATTTAAAGTGAGGCAGAAAAGTGACATGAATTACGAAAGCACTTGAGCCTCCGAAAGAGCCACCATAAGACAAATGCCAACCGCGTTCCTTAATCCCTCCGAGTGGTCCTCCGCATGCGGTAGAGAGAGGGCCGCTTCCTATGTTGTGACAGTTTACCGCCCAAACAAAACACCAACGTGATCCGCCCTTCTCTCAGCCTGTACCTTATTTTATTTTACGACGATCACCCGCTGGTTTTTGGGACCTTTACTGTTTTTCAAACAAGTGCGATCCGCGGGTACTGGAGCAGACAACGCCATGTGTCTCTCAATGGGCTGTGCAGGCTTGGGCAATTTCAAAAAGGGTCCAATTTCGGGCCCACCACGACGCTAAATTTTTAACACGAGACGGAGGTATAGGTACCTACTTAAACTCACTCGCTTAACGTGACCAACTTGTATTTAGCTGTATACGCCAGGTATATATGCACGCATTTATATGTACACATGCATACAAATAGAGACCACCGATGTGCGTGACTACGAATCGGTACCCTCATTATTCTTCGTTATTAATTTTAATTTACCTTCCACGTTGTGCGCCCGTAATTTCATATATAGCTTTGAACTACGTTTAAAATAGAAAGAAAAAAATAGAGAGGAAAAAAATGTTAACATTGCTCCAAAAATGACGATTTTATTTGGGATTAAACGGTGTGTCTTGACTACACTTAATTCCCTTATTATACAATTTCGAGTCCCTTTCTCGGAAAAGTTCAAAGAAATATATCGCCGCGGTGATAGTACTTCAAGTAGGTATACCCAACGATTAAGGAAAACGAAATACTGTTTGTATATATATAGCGAACAACGACTCGAGATAGAGATAAATTGTACGCATAATGTAGATAGTGTTTCGTTACGTCTGACCGTAGTCGCGAAAAAAACAAAAAAAAAAAGGTATGTACCGCAAGGTATTATTTATTTTGACCACAGCTGTCGCCCGGGTATAGTTTGAGCTGTGTGCGAAATTGAAATTATACTACAAGCACAGAGAATGCGTTTTGACGATGAGCATCGTTCAAGGGGTTTCCGTGACGCTGATTTGCGGCGTATTATCATTTCTTTATACCTACAGATATTGTTGAAAAACAAAAGCGCGGCTAAACGTGATCGAGGCATGTAGCAAATTCGATTAATATTAATTGCTCGAGTTACATTGAATTTTTCACGTTTCGATGATTCGACTCGATCCTCGTGATAGCATTATGAACGCATGACCATAGCATGGCTTAAATACCGTGAATGAAATAAAAGTGTAGCAACCGCAAGGTTGCAGACGTAGCTGTATACGTATTATACACACAAGCTTATAATCTCCTCGCTTATCCATGGCACAGCTCGACACAAATACATACTCAGATATTTTTCTATATGGGTTTTGATATCTTCAGGGTGTAATGCACCGTAAAACAACGACAGTAGCTACCTACTCAGACGTCATCGTCCAGGCTGCTTCTCGTCTTGCGCGAATAATTATCCCATATTGTTACACTGTCGTAGCAAAATTTTACACCACTATGACCGGCAGTTCTTACATAATAAAATTATTAACTTATTGACTCTTCAGAATTTGCTTTTAACAACCGGGAATCACCGAGTCAGTTGGTTTATGATTTACTCGCCGGCTTACAAAAATCACTAAATCAACACCGTAAAGTTTACTCAATTAATCGTACTAATCAAACGTCATATTTACAAGCTGATATCTCTCTCTCTCGTTCTGACAAACATTCAACAGTCGAGGAAACACCTTTTAAATTGCCGGATCTTCTGCGCAGGCAAATAACGTGAAAAATAACAGAAGTACCTACACAGGTACGCGGTGGCGGTTGCATCACTTTTACAGATCTACAGGAACAGTAGATCAGCATCATTGAAATTTGCTCCAATTATACGTTTGGGATATTTCTCACAACGTTTCACAGCCAATATTGAATCGTAAAACACTGCTATCGGTTTTTCTCACTGAACCAGGGCTACAATTATTTTATACGATATAACTACGTGGGTAATTGCAGAGGGAAAGAATCAGTGCAGTTATCGATATTCATGAATAACTCATGCTTATGTTGTTCGCAATCTTCATTTGTTCGATGTAGAATTGAAAAAAAAAAAAAAAAAAAAACAGTTTGGTTCATATCCAAGTATCTGCAAGCTCGTAGGTATGTGTAATGTCATTAATCTTAGGACTCGTAGATATGGATAAAGATAATCGACATCTGCAGTGCACGAAAGTTGAATCGCCGGCGAGTTCACTCCCGGCCAATTATTAGGCCTGATCGAACAATCGAACCGAGTTCCTATATAAGGTCAATTTATGTCCCCGTTGATGTATCAACGAATGGACGATCATCGGCGTTTAACTGATCGTGAGCGACCGGACGTTCCACACCCCAAATAATCTGTGTTAAATTTATTTCTATTTGTTGTCAAGGGTTTCCCATGATCCCTTGCCACAGAGGTGGTATAGCGTTAGTCAATTGTCACGTGGCCCATAAATGGATGGGGTGAAGTTAGAGGGCGGAGAAAGGCACGGGGCAAGAGAGGGAATGATTGGACGAGCCGTGAGATAAAGTGAGACGAATTACTCGCATAAATCTCAGCCCCGCGTCCAATATAAATCCACGCCGTGGCGAGACATAAATACGACTTAGTGCCCACGATTTGCAACTAATTGAGAATTATTTCACGCAATACCTACTCCTCGAGCGCCGCCAATTTTCACGTATAAATTAAATCGGTTAATTTTATCGCCCGCTATCCAACAGCTATAGGCTGGATCCTAGAGGTGTGCGTTATGAGTCGTGCTGTGGAAAATACTGAAAGTAGAGGATGTAGGTATATGTGGGGTGTGCGTATGTGAAGAACAAATAAAAGTAAAACAAAAATGAAAAAAAAAAAAAAACGAAAAAAAAGATCGAAGCATCACGCGGTGCAGGTCAGAGGAAGTTACACCTCGACAAAACAAGATCGCATCGTATCGCAATTTGAATATAGTAGGTACCATCAACGAAGTAGGGCCCAGCTATGGTGTTTTATTTTATTTGAGTTAGTTTTCTTTTCCTTTTTTTTTTTTTTTTAATATGTATTTTTTACCACCTTTCTTTCCACCGAGCAATTAGCACCGCAATAAACTTGAGGCGAGATGACTATCCCCTTCTGGATTTGCATGAGAAAAAAGAAAAAAATAAATAAAACTCGAAGAACGAACTCCTGCGCACAGAAACATATCTCGAAGTTTCTTCGAGTAGGTAACTTCGTTGTCTAGTTTTATTAAAATCTGAGGAAGAACCTTACCGCGGGTTAAACCGCCGTTGAACCTCATGCCTACCTAGTACCAAAGTGTTCAAACGGAAGTTTAAAATCCTAACGAAACAATAGCAAGACCGAACACTAAAGGTTTATGGCTCTATTCTGCAACAGAATCCCTCGTTTCCTTTTGCTGGTTCTCAGTTCTGCGGTAGTAGATGTATATTTTACTTCTCTTTAACGCCGTACGATGACCGCTACTGTGTATGGAAATGAAAACCACGCCGAACTTCAACTGCAGTTATACTTATATAGGACTTGGGAGTTGCGTTGTGATAAATTACCAAACGGGCGTGCATATGTAATTACATTCGACGTTCAACGCCTGTTACAAATGCCTTTCAAACCTACAAGAATAAGCCCCGCTCCATCCTTGGAGGTACGAAGAAATCTTCGTTGACGTGTACCCGCGTTGAACACATACATATTCAACTATAACAGCTGCCAATTAGCAGGCTGAACGAAGTCAGGATCTTCGACTGTGCGAGTGCAGCGTTTCGCTCATTTTTAACAAAATTATTTCATTTTATATTTTCTACATACTTCATCTTTGTATATTCTCAATCGTTTGAGCCCAGAGCCGAATACTGAATAAACGAACTTTTCAAGCAAACATTCAATTTTATCAACGAATTCGATCTGATTGAACAAAATTTTTAGCCGCAAGGGTAGGTTTGTATCAAATAACGTGAGTCGTTCCCCAGTTCTCAAGGGTGACATTATAGCGTATGGAAAGTGTGCTCATAGACGATATCCGTATATGCGTAGTGGTAAGACTCGGGGATACCTACGTAGACGGCGTCTTTCCTTGGCCGGGGGAAGAAGCTAAGGAATTATTAAATGGTTTGTGGAAGCAGACAATGGAGCGTTGCGCGTTAGGCAGTGTAGATATAAAATAAGGGACGTAATTAGTACCTACACATATCGAATAGTTGACAAACGATAAAGCCACCATTAGCCCTAGGAGAGTTAAAATTGGCATTTTAATGTTTTATAATCCCTCCGGATGATACCGTGTCTCTGACACATATCGGAGCCACAAGAATGACGGTTATAGCCTCTAATCGATTCCATAGTCATTAGCACGTCGGATGGTTGTATAGTCGTATATTATATTACACCTATATTCCCTAGGCGGAGGTATAGGCCGCCATATTTGTTCTACGAATCTCTATATACGTGAACATCGAGTCGATGAATTTTTACTCTTTATTCGTTCATCCTTATCGCTCCTGATCCTGGACGACTATATCACTCTAAAATGTTACATATATATAGTACCTATATTCGTATGTATTGATCAGCGAGTCGTTTTAATTTATCGTTAAATTTTTTCAAAACTCACCTCATTAAGAACCAGTATCTTTCTCATTTCATAATAACCACGGTAGCTCTTCGCAGTCGGCTTACCTGGACGTAAATATTGAACATAATTCTCTCGAAAGAGCCCATTCTGAGTTTATACCATATGTAATCATATACCTAGATGTGTACACACGATATATTCACCAATACGCATGCATATGTAATATATATACATACACTCGTATAGTTGACTAAAATTAGTATTTTTCTCCTGGACATTTCGTTCGCGCGTAAAAACTATGAGAATCTATTAATCACGAGGTTAACTCGAAGCCGACAAAGGGGCCCAGTACATACTTAGCTTTTCGTAGTTTACCAGGCCTAACGGCAGCTGTGGTTCATATACCCAACTTGTACGTATACATTATGACCAAACCTAACCGCAGCTGTATGGGTGCAGGTAGGTATATCCCCGTGTTATGTACCCACATCCATCCCCCTCGTATATATTGCCCCTATTTTTTATTCTACCATACATGAATACGCGTACGTATGTATATAATATAATGTATATACCTATAGTATATGTTATTATGTATACATACATATACATATACATGGACGTATATGTACATAAGTATATGCATTGGATATGCCACGAACGCGTTATGCACGCCCGTCGTTCTAGTAGCTTTATTATCTTGGGCCGACCCTAGATTTCGGTACAGGTTCCGGTGTGTTTCGGTAGCCCGACCGATGATCATCTCGTTCAAAGCAGCCGTGCTCGCTCCGATCCGTTACTTCTTGCTCAGGCGAGCGCTTGGATATGTAATTTTTAATTAAACCGGGACGCCTAGCCAGTCGCGTCCAGCGAAAGAGGGGGCGAGACAGAGGAAAACCGAGTTGAACGACGTGGGTAATAAGCCGGCTGATCTCCAGGTTCTATAAAAATGTAGGTAGTCGCGCGCGTGTTTAAAAACGTTACCGTAATCTAAGAGTAGGTATACATATATACCTACCAGGATTATTCATCGTAATCGTTTATCCGGAAATAATATATAATAATATTTTCATCACCGCGGTAATCATTTTATTTTCTCAGATTTTATCCAACGGATTGACACGATATCGAACTCTCAATTTTACCACTGACTCATCTCACATAGAATTGTGTACATCTCATATCCTATAGAATGATCAAGGATTCAAAATTTGACTCATGCAAATTGAATCCAATTTTTTCTCTCTCACTTTTCTCTAAATTACTTCGTGGAATCCTAATTCGGAAGATCTTTATCGTATGGTATAATACGTATCTTGATGCCTACAGAATCGATAGTTCACAATATATTGAAATTAAAACCTAATTAGACTACCTCATGAAGCGTGCTATTTTCTTGAACGCTCCTCGGTACTGCACTGATGGTTTGATCAATATTTGCCGATACTGAACCGCTGATCATAAATTCAGCTTGAAGGGATGTTAATACGTTGTCGATTGTGAGGCTGGAAGCTATAGCTGAGAGAATTTACGAGCTAAAATTTGGAAATTTTCTTAAGCCTGAATCCACACGAGTTTTGAAAAAAAAATACGCATGTTGGGTATATTGTTTGTGTGTATGTGTAGAGGCGTATAGTGTGCAAAACTGGCGGAGTGGGACTCGACGGGATCGACCATTTGTCACCAGCACCCCGGGATTCCTATTTTCCGCCCGATTTCCCGTGATAGCGAGCCTCTATTCCCCGCCTCCGAGGTCGCCACCATAGTCCCCCTTCGTTCCCCACTGAAAGCTCATTTTCACGTCAGCGCTTCTCGATGCTCGTTTGTTTCCAAGCCCCGAGGCATTGTGAGTAGCAACGCAAAGATCAATACCCCCTTCGCATGCCCCATTCGCCGCATTACGCCAAATTAATATTAGGTACTCGATTATCGCGGTGTTCACAGATTCTAATTACCTACTGCATTTCACCATAGATTTTGAGAAATAATTTTTTAGATTCTCGCAAATTTAGAATTGAAAATAATCTGAAGCTCAACAGTCACGTGTATGACTATAAATAATGGATGTCACCCTTCGTTCGATAGGTATTTATAATATTGATTGAAATCCAGTTGTCTGTCGAATCGTACCAAGCGTGTTTTCCTTAGTATTGGAAATTTCGAGGGAAAGAGGCCTGGGATCGGATTACACAATAATTCACACTACCGAAATTCGCCAATGTTCACAAACAACCGAAAACATTTCACATTGCATCTGATTTCGAAAGTTTTTGGGTACCGTTTGCATTGTGTTTCGTACAATTCTTCTGTGTCTGATCACAGAAATGAAGGATATGTATACGTAGAGAGCCACAAATTTTGTATACTTGGAAAATATTAGCGAGGACGAGGGTTAAGCTGTGTTGAGCGACTGGTAATGATTGCAAACTCTGTAATGAGGTCCATGCATGCATATACTCAGCGATTGTTCGAAGCCCGTGACTGGATCAGCCCCATTCCCGACCATCGGAGTCCCCGCGTCTTTAAGGGTGAAATTTGATCATCTACTCCTTGTTCGATACCTCGTTATTATAATGCGATGAAGCCAAAGCCTCGTTAACCTTGCCTCGGGTTAGTTGAGTTTAAAACGGGTATATAGGTAAAGGATAGGTAGGTAATCGCATATCTATATGAAAGATCATTCCACTTCGACTTATCACCGGTTCGATATTTTCTACATGAACAAAAAGAAAAGAAGAAGAGGTAAATTCAATCATGATATATCACGAGTTATAGTATAATATACCGTTTTTAAATCGGCGAAAAAGTTTTTACACTATTTAAGCGTAAACTTCGTTTTGCATCGATCCTTATTCAGCTGGCTTGAACGGTTTAATATTTTACCGGTGTGGGTATACCGCGGTGCTATAGATCCACTCCTACTCAGTAGACACGGAAGAAAATATAGACAGTCAGTTATAAATTTATTATATACATCGGCTGTAACCACCAAGAAACTATATAGGTAGGTACGTATGAAAGTGCGGAATATTTAATACCGGAGAACATATCCGCCAATGTGGTATTCTGCACCTCCGACATCGCACGCTCTCAGAAATTGATCATTTATTCAATGAAATTTCATTATCTCCTACACCGGGAAATAATCAACGGTATAATAAAATACCTCCCCAGCTCCCGCTCCTATAATATAGAACCGAATTCTTCTTTTTACCACAAACAAAAATTTACACCCTATAAATTTATAGGGCGATCAAACCGAACGCCGTGATTCGTCGAAGCCACGTATATGACAATGCGTCATGAAAATATTGTCTCGTATTAAGGATAAAGTGTGTATCGACATACCAAAGAATTTATTTACTGAGCCAGAGGGTGTATCCCACTGTCGTAAATCGGTCCATTTACTTTATAGACAAAATCTTTCCCCATTGTTGTCAGATAAGGGAGGACCATGAACAACTATCCTATCTTAGCCCGTGCGCGCGTCTCGGTCTGGTCCATCCGAGGTTGTACTAGGTACGTAGCATTCATTTCACCCGAGAAAGCTACACGTCAAGTACCTACCCCTCGACTCCTCCATCTCTACTCCCTCATCGTGGTTTTCCAGGGGATACTAGCCGTGGAGTGACTCCAGAGTCTCGCTAACGGTATACGCGCTCGGTAAAACGGAAAATTGCTAAATTCCCGGAGAATAATTAAACGGGTCCTCTCCCTCTTCATATACACCCATCTCTCTTTCTCCCACACGCTGGGCTCCCTAAATCACAACTCTCTTTCGCATCCTTGGACCGGAGTTATGCGCGTGGGGAATTGTTCACAGGTGACGATGAATGTCTAGCGACTGAATCCGCCCCATTAGTGTACTACACTACACTGTCCTCACGATCGTTGGGTTTACTCGCTTTACACCAACCGAATATTTAACACGGTTTGTAGGTACACCGTTACAACATTGCTCAGCCATGCTGCATCGAGGCGATAAAATCGGGGTAGACAATAATCTCGAAAATAATTGCGTTCAACATTTTTGTCTCGTAACGCCCGATTAATGCCACAATATGCTGTCCGAGGGTGGCTATGTGTGTGACTTCCCTAATATGTTACTCAAACTGCAGCGCCTTTATAATTGATATCCGATCGATTTGTCCTCTTTATCAAAAAAAGAAAGAGATTTTTTTTTTATCCTGCGATGTTATAATAATCGATCAAGAGTAATTAAAGGTATACTTACTCATCAGAGTTTACGTCGAAGTGAATGTATGGCATAAGTCATAAGAGATAAGAATTCCTATAGTCGATTTCTAGGTGACGAATAATTATCCCAATATGAGGTGTACATTGCGATGTGAATGTGTATTGGGTACTTATAACGACCACCATCATTCTGAGCCTTTCACTTTCACATCGCAACTAGGTACCTATATACCTACCGGCGAGTCTTTTGAGCCGAGTTCTATTGCTACAGGCCATTATAGTTTTATACTATACATATAGGTAGGTATACCGGGCTGTTAGTGCAGGATTGCCCGGTTCATATCTAAATTAGCTACTAAATTAGACATCAATGGCTGTCTTGGTCGTAGGTATAGCCAATGGGATAATAGTGATAGACGTGTGGGAGAAAAGACCTGAGACTAGAAATTAAGATAAGCTTCAAAAGAACCGCGGCGGTGAGGTCCACCTATCAGTGATTAGAAACAGAACCCCCCTGGTTTGTCGAATGGAACCTGGCGATCGTCTCCCGTGTGTGTTTTCTTGCTTTTTATCTTTTTGCTTCTTCTTCTTCTTCTTCTTCTTCCATCCCCTCTTTTCCATCTTTGTGAAAACAAAATGGCGCCAAATTACCACATCTCTC
Source organism: Tenthredo livida (assembly GCA_963992785.1). Taxonomy (NCBI): domain Eukaryota; kingdom Metazoa; phylum Arthropoda; class Insecta; order Hymenoptera; family Tenthredinidae; genus Tenthredo; species Tenthredo livida. Next base: position 15,387,164 of record OZ023066.1, on the reverse strand, counting down.
GAAAAGGAGAAAAAAAGAAGAAGAAGAAGAAAGAAAAAACAAAAAAAAAAAAAAAAAAAAAAACGGCACCAGTATGGTTTGTTTGTAGAGAATGACGCGTGTCGCTTCTTCATTAACATTTTCTACGGTTTTTATACATCTAGGGTGGAAAAATAGCAACCATTCAGTTCCTGATCCACGGCAGATGTGGACACCTGACTTGGCGTGACCGACTAGCTTTGTTTTCGCACCTAAAACTTCCACTAGATTAATTTTCACCCCAAAAAAAGAAAATTAGCAGGTGCACTTCGTTTCCAAAAGGTTTCACACCGCTTGTTTTTACGCTCGCATGATCTATATGCTTGCACATCGCTATGTATGTAATATGTGTATATACCTACTGTAACGAATCGATGTTTGCTTCTGAATCTTGTATGTAACACACTACCTATAGTAGTAAGTAGCATAAGAAATTTGTTAATAATTTTTTTTTATACCGTACATAGTTTTCGGAAGCGGCTAAAACGCTTCTCAGAAAAGTTCATATGCAACGTGTGATATCTGTGTATGAATTTCCTGCACGTACACCTATACACACATACACAACTCACAAATCTCTCGGCGCTATGAAAAGCTTTGCGAAGCATCAAGGGGCGTAAATAACGACGAAGTTTTATTCCACCAAGCTCGCAAAGAATGTTAGTTGAAACGTTACCTCGCTACAAAAAATTTTTTTAGTTTCCAGTTTCTAGTCTCCGACTCACACTACTTCTCCACTCAGCTTCTCCACTCCTGCAGCACCGCGGTTTACGATTTTAGTTTGTTTTCGTTAGTTTTAATTTAGTCGCTCGCGCTTATACGCATTGCACCAAGGTACCATAGTGTTAATAATGTTATTAGTGGTACGAGCTCTGGAGCACGTTTAAGCTGATGTGATCCCATACGGCGTGTATGTTGGCTGGTCATTTAGTTAATGGCCTCTTTATGCCGGGATTAGATCGATGACAAGGCTGCGGTCGACGATGCCGACATAAAACATAAAATAAAGTAAAATATCGTGGCGCAGAGCCAGACTAACTCGTTTCTCTTATTACACGAAAAACAAATATTGTCTATCCGATTCATCCCCATGTATGAAAAAAAAAAATGAAAATTGCAATAAAATTAGCTCCTAGGGATTCCTAAAAATTTCCATTATTCTTCATCATTCGTATATATTCGCGTTCGGAGGTATTCGGATAATTTGACATCAATGTAAAAAAGGAATGAAAATGAAAGGGTAATCACACGCTGCATCGAGATAGGTACAATGTATTATATACATTGAATATGAGACGGGGATTGCTGTTGGCCTGTTACCATTATCCCGATTGTTGTACACCTCCGGTTACTCCTTGTTTCCCGCGTAGGGTTGATCTCGGGATACCGCGGTGCGCCGCCTCTTTACCGCAGCTAATTGCATCGCGGACTGGTATCAAATTTTTCAAGAGCGTAAGTAGCCTCGTCAGATAATGCGCCATTTTAAGATCAAAGGTTTTGGAACCGGTGCGAACCGAGCTGGTGCCGAGGCGTCCGAGCGTCGAGTAAGTATAATGGGATATCCTGGCCAGGATCCCTTCTTCGGTTATGAAAAATACGAAAACGGAGGAATATTTGGTCCGCTAAAATAGTAATGATTAAATTAATAATTCAATAAAGCGAAGAGAGCGACGTCGGGACGCAAGGGATTGAACCGATTAGCTCCTATTCCGAAACGACAAAAAAACAAACTGCAATAAAGACGAGGCTGTATACCTGTGATATGGTGACGATGAGAGCCGGAAAGTTCGGAACGAAATAACAAATAGAGGAACACTATGAGATCGGTGGCAATAGTCTTTTGTCGCCGCGTCACCAGGCGGAAAAATAAACGAATCAAATTGAATTAAACTAATGCCTGTTGGTACAGCTGGTTTTGTATCGAACCTAATGCTTACTGCAGGGGCCAAGGCTTACGATTAAACAGCATTCGGTCTACCGTATATTACCATTCGGATACTAAAGGTGCCGGCATCCTTACTATACAGTCATCTCGATCACTGCCAGAAACTGCTACTAGCTACACACACACACACACACACACTTGGGGGTATAAATATGTGTCTAAGAATTGCTCGAACCTATCTGATCGCGGTTATATATAATACAAGGCAATAGAATTAGAATTAATTCAGGAACCGATTTGTATCTCCAATTCCAATACGCGCAGATTCGCATATCATATTAACGTAATTCGACGCGGTATTGCCCACGATTAGTTCAGAATTTCTTTCTTAACTTTCGCCCGGATTGCCTTTCGAAAATTAATTTACCCTTGTGATCCTATAGGTTCGTTATTAAGGTGAAATGTATTCGCTCGGAAATTTTCGATAGCAATTCAACACGGCTTATATATATGTATATATATATATGTACATGTATCTAAATATATGTTTATTGTAAATAAGAGAACCTCGCGGCGACAAGTATCAATTATGTCGTTTGTAACGTCAAGTATGAGAGCTGGGTAAATCTGCAGTCGATAAATAAATACCTGTGTATAAGAGTTATACATACAGGTATGTACATTCGGATATTACGTTGTTCATATGGACCCACTTCCACAGTGGTCAATCGGGTTGAATTAAACTTTCCTAATTGTTAATAGATCGTAATTGAATTGAATTGGCTTCGTTATAGACATCTCGAAATCACCGCGGTATTTTTTTTCTTTTTTTTTTTCATAGTCACCGTGGATTACCTTCTCCATGGATTCACTGCCGAGGTATATCAACGCCGTTAAACGGCCGGTAGCAAATCGAAACGTCAGACGATCCGAGAAAAAGGAGATAATCGACAACAATCGAACAGGAAATTAAAAACCTGAGCGACGATCGCCTCCTTTTTTTCAACCGGGAATGAACGCTGCTGGTTCAATGAATGCTCACATTTTTTTTCTATACTATCAACCGACCCTACATACAGCCACTCTCCCTCTGTTCTTTTTCCATTTTCTTTTTCTTTCCTTTTCTTTTCTTTTCTTTTCTTTTCTATTCTTTTTACATTTTCTTCTTCTTTTCCATGGATCTCAGCACCGTTTCAAAGCGGACCAAACCTCCGCACTGTTTAGGCTCGGTTCCTTGATAACATGATTATTTAGTCGAGCCCAACGACGGGATGGGCTCAAAGCCCAAGATCCAAGTCTTTGGGGGACAATAAGTTTCAGTTGAGAATATAAAGAAACAATGAGGGCAAGACGTTTATTAAAATCACCACTTTCACGGTTGATTATTCTCGACCGTTTACAACCACATCGTTTCACACATATGTATACATATCATTTAGTCATTTTATTTCAATTCTGGCGTAGTACGACGAAGAGAGATACTAATTATTGTCAAATGTTTCTTTTTTTTTTCAACCCCCTTTTTACTCTCTCTCTCTCTCTCTCTCTCTCTCGCGTGAATCGCGATTCTCTAATAAAAGATCCTAGAGTATATTTCCGAGCGGTAAGTACATACCTGACAGTTAAGAGCAATTATACCTACTACTGGTGCAGGAAGGTGCGCCAACCCTACCTATCTATCGCGAGCGAGAGAACCTCGTGCTCAGCTGTCTCCGCGTTTTAATTTTGGAACATGGAGACAAATGCCTGACGATGAAAGATATAATTGCTCCAAGAACGCGCACACGCCGCATAGAGACCGGTTCAGTATTATTTAGGAACACCACCACCACCGCGGCCAAGCCGGGCCGCGTCTCTTTCAAGAGAATAAAATATGGATATGTACCTACTCGCGAGCATAATTTCGACGAAGTCTAGGTCGCTCCATATGGCAGAGAAAAATTTATTCCGCAATAAACGCAATTATTTATCATACATGATTTTTTTATTTTTCATAAAACGCTGTGCGTTTATATCCGTTGTGCGAAATGAAGGGAATGAAAAAATGGAATGAAATGAAATAAAAAAAATCGCAATCGCGATTATTTCCCGCGCAGATAAAGATCTAGATAATTCGTATAATCGTTGGTAACACATGAAGCCACGCGACAAGAAACGCACTACCCCGAGGTATAGAATTATACGCAGATCATATAATATACCCGGTGGCAATAAGAGGGATCCTAGCAAAATACCAGTTTCGAATTTAAAAACGGTGAAAAAAAAAGGGAAAGAAAAAATGAACAGCTAAAGTGACAGGTGCGCGGAGCATTCAATCGAGAGTATCAATTTTCTGGGTCGACTGTTTCGTGTAATTAATACATCAGTGGGCAGGCACTTCGTTCGGCCTTTTCAACCCTGGGATATAGACTGCAGTGCGAGGGCCTGCCTCCGTCTATCTATACAGAGCAATTCGGCTTGGCAAAGCCCATAGCTACTCCCCTGTATATTTACACAGTCGTAATACATATAGATATTATTTATATGTATACACATACAAAGAGAAATGCATATCTGTATACACGTACGTATACGTATATATATACCCCACCCTTGTGACTCCGTAAAATTAGGGCGAACACCGCAGTGCTCTATCATTTGTCCAAAGGCCGCCGTGCCTCGGTTTTGTCTATTTTTTTTTTTCTCAGTTTTGTCACGTGACATGTTTCCCAAAAAGTGTGACTGGCTAGTGTATCATCGATGTAACGAAAGACCGTCGTGTTGGTACCTGAACAAATTAATTCGAGCGAATCGAATTCGACCGATTATGGTTTTGTTCTCGATACTGTAATATGGTATAACTGTATGGGGTGGGTTGCTGTTGGTCGATCGTAAACTGGGTGGGGGAGAAAGCACAGGATGTGGGCTGAAAATTATTTCTATACGTATGTCATTAGTACCGTAACCCACCCACCCATCTATCCCCTCTCTATTATACTCTTTCTCATTCTAATTCTCATTCTCATTCTCATTCTCATTCTCATTCCCCCACCATCCGATCTTTTACTCTATGTTCTCCAATGTTTTACTCCATCTTTTTCCCCCCTTTTTAACGGCTCTATAGTTGGTTATTCGATTAGGTAATTAGTCGTTTAAAATACGAAAGATTAATTACCCTATCTTGATGCAGCATTGTTCTTCTGAAAAGTATTTGCCTCTCGTTGAATAAAGACGTGTTTATTTCTTCCTCGTTCATTATATATAGGTATGTATATAATACAGAGCCGCAGAACAAAGTCGTTAGTTAAATCGAAGCGATAATTTATTTCAACACGAATCTTACAGACTTAAAAAATTTTGGCTCGAAACCAAGATCTACGCGTCAACGAGAACAGTAACAAAATGTCAGAATGAATCGGATTCAAAATATAATTGGTAACCAAAGTGATCAGATTGTTAACATCAGGAATTGATAAAATTAAAGTAATTCAGAGGTTTCAAAAACTCAAATTGCAATTGAACATTTGCGTTCAGTATAATAACTTCGTAATTAAGTTTTCCCCCCTAGTGTCATATGCGTGTCTTAATTTGTTTTACAATCAACACTTCCTACAGCATATAGAAGCTTAGGATAGATGTAGGTGCTTGTCTTTTGAGTATAATAAGGATTCCTCTTTTTCTCTGTACTTTATTCCACTTGACTTTATTTTTTTTATATTTTTTTGTTTTTCTCGTTCCTGTACCGCCGCTTAAGCTGGAGCGGTATCATGGACCGTTTGCAACGGCCCTGTGATCCTATTAGCCCCGATTTGCTTGCCGAGAAGAGCTACAGCTAGTCTTTCTGTCCCCAGTCTCCCGGCGTTCCTTGCGTCACTTTAACGTCTATTTCCGACGCCCGGCGTCCTTTGCCTTTGCCTTCAATTTTTAAGGGGCCCTCCGAAAAGCGCACTCCACGTGCCTGTAATTATTGTAATCATGAGAAAAACGCTTAAGCTTCAGCAACGAAACGGGTGCACTTTTCGACCGTCGAGTTCTCTCTATGCGATCATTTATTCTTCACTTTAGTCCAATAATCCACGTACACATGTAATTATGCACTGGATACTTTGACGGACTGAAAAGACTCAGAGAATGCCACTTTGCCTTCTCTTTCCTTTTCTCTTTTTTTATTTTTCTTCTTTCGTTGTCCTTTTTGGAGAAACTGACACTCTTCTGGGCCCCGGCGCTTCCTGACCAAATTCTAGGAAGCTACGACCCTCAATCTTTAGACGAAGACGAAGAGCAGTTCCTCGTCAGTCCTTTGGGCGAAAGATTTACGTAGAAATCTTACCACCAGGGAATACACTTATGTGTATCGACTAATGTTTTCTTACGCTGCAGCACACTCGGTAGTTGAAAATCTCGTAAAATTCAGTCCGCATAGTGAAAACTTCTTATGTTAGTTAGTGGGGCTTCTAATTGCAGAAGTGATGAAGACCTGACTAATGACCTGGAGACGACGTCCCGTCACTCGTCGCGACGTTTCAGGCGCGTCCCTGCGGTGGAGGACTACGTACCCCTGTTCACGAGGTGCGGACGAGTCGTGCCGAGGCATATCTTACGCCCATAAAGACAAATTAACACGTTTTTTTTCTTCCAACTCATATAGTTGCACGAGTTTCCTAGAACTTTTTCCAAACTCCAAAACATTCTATTAGACAGATTTTTTTGGCTAGTGTTGTCGGTGAAGTCGAGAATTCTTACGTTTATTCGTTATTGCGGTTCCGCAAGACGGACTGTATCCGATATTTCACTGGGTCCAGGATCCGAGTCGTCCTTTAGATGCCTCGACATGGACCGAACCAACTCTCAACCGACCGCAGACAAATTTCAGGATCGTAAATTAGTTTTGCTGCAAAATGGAATCTAAAAATAGATTGTTCAGATCGAGCCTCATCTTTGCCGGACATCAACTGTATTTACGTGAGGTGGTATTCGACCGAAAATTCTAGCCGAAGATATCTTCATCTTTAGTCATTTTGAATGCAAAATATACCGACTTGGGTGAGACGGGATAACGACTCTCGTTTCGCCAGATTTAAGATTCTTCGCGCAGACAATTGGATCAACGAAGAACGTGTGTTGATTTTAGAGTCTTCGTTCTTCTTAAATTCACCCAATCTTTCGCCTCTGAGTTGAACGATTGCTTCTTCGAAGTTCTGGCTTGGATGGGATAATATACTTTAGCTATAACCACGATTTGTGTTACCTCGCGGAAGCTTGAAACAAATCGAGAGGTGAAAAATCTAACAATTCTAATCTGGGCGAGATCCGAATTCGCGATCGCACTTTATGGTCCACATATGATTGTAGCTTTAGCGTATAAGATTACGCAAAAGAAACGCTAATACGATGAGTAGGTTGACAAAAATTGAAAAGCTATTATTCTTCAGGACAGAACTCGATGATTTCGGAACAATTTGTCCCAATCTCAGTCGATTCCTCATAGCATAATTCCGAGTCATTATTTGCCTGACAATTACACTATCTAGTATATCAAGATGTGTGTTAAGGAGTAAAAGACGTGTCGTGCTTTTGTTCTTCTTCAAAGTTACCGAGGCGCGAATCCTTCTACTCTGCACCATTTAATGAACTCTCGAAAAAGTTTCGAATTCGAGAGTAGGTATACGTATATAACATATTTATACACATATGGGCATTATTATATATTTGTACCATTACTTTTATATTTATACGTCTAGGAGTAATTGCGGAGGGAAAGTTTCCCTCGTCAATTTCCCCTCTGTAGAACGATTGAGTGATTTTAATCCTGCAGGCATCCGTGACCTCCATGAACATCTCCGTCGAAGGTGTACAGTCGTATGTCCATGCATGGGACCACCCGCGCACGATGATGAAAATATAGTTTCCATCATGAGTTAACATCATTGCTTCCAGTTGGTTAACACCTTTATTCAGTTGTTGGCACGAGCGCCAGGTGGCACATTAGGCGCCGCAGGAAACCCTAATGAAGACAAATCTGACTCAAAATGGCGGCCAAATCTATTTCCTGTCTTGCTGCCGAATTAATTTGACAGACGTTTTTTGTCTTTGTCTCGATAAGATCAGAGTTAGGAGAAATTTCACTCCAACGTGGAATCGCTGTTTGACCTATTATGTTAATAACGCTGCGGGCGGTTGCTTTGCTTAATTGTTAATTCTGACAGACCAGTGACAGGAACGAATGAATAACCGCTGGCTCACGAACAAGAGCGAGAAAGAGAGGAGGCGAGAAAAGAAGAAAAAAATAACTAAAGAAAGGGTTGAACAAGAAGCAAACGAGCGAGTACGCGACGTGTCGCGTCGTTTGTTCCAACTTTTGTTAACGCATTTCAACTTTTCTTTCCATTCAAATGACCGCCCAAAATGTACGAGAATTTTTTTTCACGAGTTTCTTCATCAGCCCTCGCATTTCTATACGATTTCTTTCAAATCTGTATTTCAGGTATTAAATTCGTTGGACTATAGAAAAATAAGTCACGTGATAACAATGGCAATTTTTTCTTGTCATCAAAGTGCAACAAGCAAATTAATAATTCAGACGTAATAGTTACCACGACAGTCATATAAAGTTAACAAAGACGAAATGAATGTTTTTTTTTCAATTTTCCAGTTATCTTATAAAAAGTTAAGCGCATCGAATAATTTCCACAGAAATTAATTACCAGAGATACGATTTATTGTCTGAAAACAATCGCCAATATTTGTTAGATACGCGCAATTATCCGCCCGTCCGTCAATCTGTCGGTCTGCAGAATCAGCCTCGTGCTAATTGTTGGTGTAATTACACCGTCACTATACATATTGTAGCGGAAATTTGTCTTTCAAACAAAATTTCTTCGGTTGTTATAATATATATGGCGGTGAAAATTGATCGACTAAACTAGAGGTAGATATAGAGTCGGAGTAGCGTATGTATCTGCGTACACGTAGATACATTTCGTTATATAGTCAGAAGAAGAACGAGTGAAAGAAATGACCGCAACATTGGTAAGCAAGCCGCACGTTCGAATACATACCTACCTCTACGTATAGCATTCGAGATGCCGTAAATCTTTTGAACCTCGGTCGGATATTTCCCCTCTTCTAAACGTCTAAATAAGTGTTCCAATTTCAAAATTACCCACTAAACGATTTGTAGGCTGGCAGAAAATATATCGTTGACATGTGGCCGAGGCCCGAGGGTTAGTCTGGGCCGGAGGGTAGAGAGAAGACAAATGACTGTCGACTCTCTACGGTGCGCTTTCAAAATTGCTGGGTCTTTGCTCTGTCTTTAGCTTTTTTTTTATTCCTTTTTTTGCTCATCTTTTTTTCAGAATTTTTAGAATTTCTTTCTCGTTGCTGCTTCTGTGTGGCTAAATGACCCATTAGGATTCCCCTACTCGGAAATCAATATTATCCGCCCTTTTTGAGTAATCGCAAAGATTTTATTATTATTTTACATTATTGTTATTCTAATTTAAAAAATAAGAGTAATAAATGAGAAAAATTGGGTAAAAGGAATAATACGAATTTCTTTTCACGGATCTGTAACTTTTCCGCCAATTAATCGTCCGGATAGTCAATTGGATTGTACATGGTTTTATTTTATATTTTATTTGTTCATTTATTTATTCATTTATTTATTCATTTATTTATTTATTTTTAGCTGAAAAATTTTTCTTGCAAACCGTTTCGAATCGCGAGACGCCTTAATGGATATATATTTACGGTTGACCGTTAAATTCTGTTAACAAGAAACTGTTACCAAATAATCTTTAACGTTTCAAAGATCGTTTCAAGATCGTCGCGCCTTTTAGCCGCGCTTTGCCGTTTCCGTTCTCCTCGAGCGGGCGTTGTCCGAGCGGAACCAAGATGGCTGCTCACCGTCACCTTATTACCCACAGGTTTTCCTTCGCCCTATTCGCTCTTCGTACCTTATAGTACCTACCTACCTATATACCTAGCTAATACGTATGCCCACTAAAACGCCCTCTCCTTCTTGCGTAGCACATTGATTCTCGACGCACGGTGGAAGGGGGTCAACTGCATGCAAAGACTCGCACACTTTTACTTGTTACTTAAAAATTGCTTTTTAAATTATGGCAGGTGACATGAATCCTTATTCTACTCCTCTGTCTGAAAATCGGTAAAAAATCTGCATGCCTAAACACTTTCTTCCTATTCTTTACCTATAGGTATGATTTTCTCTCCCGTTACCGACAGTATCTGCTGCAGTGACCGATTTCTTAGTCTGAGGTATATTGACACAAAAACCGACCAGATTTTGCGACGGTGAATGCGAAATAAAATTCGCAAATTTCTAAATGTTTTATACACCACATCATACGTTAGGGGCCGGAAAGAGATCCATTGCCAATCGTATTTTGCACGGGGGGTGAAAATATGGAAAAATAGAAAACAAAAAAATACAAGATCGCAAAATACGTGGAAGAGGAATACAAAAAATGAAAGAACAAAAAAATAAAATTGTTCGAGACAGCCGCAAGCCACAAATCAGATGCGCACACATCTCTCTGCAACGCCGAAAGAATTTCTCCATAAAAGTCATATTACAAATTCGTTCCAGACCTCTCGAGATCCCACCTTAAAAGTCACCCGTACGTTTCGTACCGTATGTCAGGAACGGCTCGACCGATCTTGATCGCTCACATGGCAGATTAAAGCGCACATTTTAATCTCGCTAAAAGCTTTTGACATGTTTTCGCGTTAGTTTGACGCTTTCTGAGATAAACGCTCCGCTAACAACGGGACTTGCTGCTTCTAACAGACAAAGTAGTGCCGACATCACGTACATCAAAGGGCACCGCATCGGTCACACCTGCACAGGCGCAGTACATTCCCTTCGAAAAGTTGGGCGCCCCCTCTTACCGAATACATCATCTTCACGGTACAGTCAATCTTACCAAAAATTAGTCAAAAATGATGAAAAACAAAAATTGCAAAATTATTCATCAATCCTTTGACGAATTATACAATTCACGGACCATTCGTTTCCATATACAGTCTAAATTATATGCTCTGAATAATTAGACCTGGTATTAAGTTTAATTAACATAATGGTGTGATATTTATGATATTCAATATTAATGCAGCTTTTTTGATTTTGTTTTTTGTTTTTTGTTTTTGTTTTCTTACCTTATGACGTAGAGAATAATCGCTAGACTGGTAGACGTAAGATATGCGTTTATAAAATTGACGTTTACCCGCGCGTTTGTTGCTTAGAAACGGCCGTTTTGCCGGCGTCTATTAGAAGGTAGAAAGAAGTAAGAGAAACACGAACTAAGAAACGAACGGACAAACGGGCGGACGGTCCTACGGCCGGTCAGAGGCGCGGAGATATTAGTTTCTGCGGTCGACTCTCTCGCGAGAGACTTAATTCGTTTGATGCTCGCGGATTCACCGCCTGCATTGCCTGCCGCGTATTTCGCAACGCCGCTGCAGCACTGCACCGCGTTCGTTGCCGCGTCGTGGAACCAGTCGTGGTAAATTTATTAAAATATAGGCTCGACGTTACGCGTATTCTAATTTTTCGATTTATCATTCGATTCCAAAAATTCATTCAATTTTTTAGTCACAAATTAGCTCGTCTCGTTACAAAACTATGGGTAATCTAATTAGCTCAGGATTCGTCACGGACATATGTGACCTCGTATGATCAGCTAATGACTAATTTCTTAATTTTGCTTTCCATTTTCTAGCGATGATTGTTAAAAAAAAAAATTTCTCCTCATTCTGATGTATATTTAAACGAATTTTTCTTTCATTGCCTGTTTCAGAACAAGCCAACCATTTGAACCTGTTCAACAACCGTCAGCAGCCAAAAAAGAAGCGAAAGTCTCGCACCGCATTTACAAATCAACAAATCTTTGAATTAGAAAAAAGATTTTTGTACCAGAAGTATTTGAGCCCTGCAGACAGGGACGAAATCGCGGCTCAGCTAGGTCTTAGCAACGCGCAAGTGATCACTTGGTTCCAGAACAGAAGAGCGAAACTCAAACGCGATATGGAGGAACTGAAGAAGGACGTACAAACCGTTAATCCACTGCTGGTAGCCCAACATCATAAAACTTTTTTAGAAAATGTACAGGATTTAGGGATTCTGAAGAAAAGGCCTCTGCCCAATTCGATGGACGACAAATCTTAGAGCACGGGAAAGCGTGCGACGCAAAAACTTGAAATTTACGATAACGATAACGTCGAAGGTCGATGTTCATCGTCACGGATGCAGGAATCGCTGATTATGTTACGAAGATCCAATTTTAACGTCGAATCAAAATTAAATTATTCTTAAACTTGTTTTTGTATGAGTACAAAAAGTTGTTCCGTTCCATTTTTCTGATCTGATATTTGAATTTTCAAGCAAGTATTGCAACAATTAGGTGATCCATGTTATCGAACAATGTTACGTACTCGTTGGTGCAAATGAATGCGAATTACAAAGGAAACCAATATTACGAAATAACCAGCGATAAATACTAATTGAATAGAACTGCGGAAGCGGGAACTGCAGGAACAGGAACATGAACATGAACATGGTGGTATTGGTAATATAATAAAATATAATACAGCTTGCGCGATCCTGCAAAGTCTATAATGTATAATATACAAGAATTGCGAAGTTACGTCCGTTGAAAGTACAGGAGACGGAGAGACAGCATGCAATTGTATGAATAAGAGGAAATTGTATCATAATGTATAATTTATTTAAATGAAAAGAGGAAAAAAAGGGAGAAAAAGAAAAAGAAAAAGAAGGAGAAGAAGAAAAAAATAAAAAATATAATAAAACAATGTCCACGTTGGACGAACTAAATTATTAATACAATATCTTAACTTATGAGCTATACTTGGCTCTCTGTAAATAGGTTGTAAATAATTGCTGTTAGATAAAAATAGCCGTTAGATAAATATGTACTTCTTACCTATAATTATTAAATTATCAATCAATCGATAGTTATGTGTATACCTAGACCTACGATGTGAAAAGAAAAAAGAAAAAAAAGATGGGGCTCTGCAATATAATACGTTGATATTTTGCCAGTAGAATATTACCTACATTATTTTATTGTACTTTATTTTTTTTATTTTGATTTTTTGATTTCCTTTATTTATTTTTGTTTTAATTTCAATTTTTATCATTTTTTTTGTTCCTTAGCTGAATAAAAAATTGGAAAATAAAAAAAAGAAATAAATAATTACTGGAGAATAATCGATAATAAAATTTAATCGAGGTGACGCTGCATCTATCTATATACACGAATGAGATATGTAAATAAATTTAGTATAGCGAATAGTGATCTTAAATAAATAAATATATGCTTAAAAACTTTAATGATATATTTGTCGTTTACGGAATTATACTCCGCACACTTCCGTTTCCTCGATATATATACATAACTTTTATTAATTACACACATCTAATCGCCAGCTGTACCTGTACCTACACCTATCGTTCGATCTCCCCCCTATATTAGTAAACCCGTTGTTCAACAGGAGATTACGTTTCAACTAGACGAGTCTATCTTGATAATTATTCGTTAAGCTCCGATCCCGTATAGCCATCGTTAATTACCGACGCAATCGTTTAACCGAGAGTTGATTGATCGCGTTATGTAGACGAGTTGGCTGACGATGAGCTTAGCCAAGGCTCGCGAGTCTGTAAAACAGGGCTAATTATATTACGAATGAACGTATCTGAGGTAGTATAGGAGAATACACAGTAGGTAGGTATATGCGTACGAGGGCTATGGAAATATAATTGTCCAAAAATATATTTACAGACGACCGCGGTTACCGATTCGTAGAAACTTTTTGAAGTCGTTTGCAATGTTTACTATAGACGACATAATTTATTAATATCAACTCCTTTATGTATAGCGAGTCCATTCGCGAGAAGCCTGGGTATCGTCATACCCAAACATAACAGTCTCTGCTCTTTGGCTATCCGCGGTATCTCATATGTAGCTATGTACCAAACATTTTTTACATCTCTAGCTGGATTCATCTTGATTATTTCTTCAGACCTGAACCGGGTAAGTACGAGTTTAGAACTAATAGCCTGAGTTTAATAATTCAAATCAAATGGTATATATATCATTCATATAGGTTTATCAAATCTTGATTAATCGATGGCTTGTTTGTCATAACCGGAACAGATAATTGCAATTTCATTGGGCATCTGACAATATGAATAGTAAAATTCCACTGCATTTCCAATTTACCATAGCCACGAGTGAAATTGGCTCATAGTTACTGCATTGGCGGTCACGATCCAGTCGATATTGAATAAATTTTCACCTATCATTGCTTGCGTAATATTAACAAGCACTGTTATTACCATCACTAGACTGACAAGTCATGTGTCACTTATCTGCGACAGTAACCACTCTTTATCCACGTTAATTACCACGTAATTACAGCCTTTCAACGTCTCTTCCTGTTTAGACTGTTCGTAGTCACTTAATAATTATTCAAAAGTTAATCATCGTGCAAAAAGGAGGCAAAAAAAAAGATACGAAAAACAGACGAAGTACTGTTAACTAAAAGTGTCGAGTATTCATTTGGGAATGAATTTATCCGAAAAAAGTACTTCGATTATAAATTCACCGCAAGTCTATGATGCATCTTTTTTTATTTTTTATTATGTGCTACGAGAATAAAAATGAAACACTCTCTTGTATTAGTTCCAAGTTTTTATCAGCTCCCATTGTACTCAAGTTATGTCTACCTCCACTCGTATTTCCACGTCCCATTACGTGGGTGGCATGTAGGTATATAATAAGGCCGTAAGACCGATAATTAACGATAAGTTCTACATGCTAGTTTAGTAATGAATTATACCTTCGCTTACTATCGTTTCTTGTTTGTAGAAAACTTATCTATCTAGTACGGGAACAATAAGCAGGTGTAATTCCCTTGTCCTTACGGCTGTATAAAAATATTTCCATGCGAGATATTTTCAGTGTCATTCTACAAATGAAAACCCTTTTGTCCTGAAATAGAAATTCGCAGATTCCTGTGACCATACGCACAATGTAGATAGAGGAAATCGCAGAGCATCATGCCCTTCGTTCACTTGTTCTCCATCACTGATATCAATTTCGCAATAATCGGATGTGTTTTCGCTGAGAAACTAAATTGCGAAAATTCCAATAGTTCGGCCAGAAATAGCTTAAACAATCTGAGTTTGAGGTCTTAATTCGGCGAAACCTGTATTTCGAAAAGCGTCAATCAATCTGACGCCGGTTCACCAATGTGCATTATAATACCCTCCTGCATGGGTAAGAAATTCAATACGTTTCTTGGTCCATTTCTTCGCGAAATTTAAATCTGCGGTTATCCCATTGATTGTCAGTTGTCAGTTATCAATAAAGGCCTGCACCTTGCGGCCGTTGACGCCATACAGATGAATCTCCTGCCGGCTGGATCCTCTCGTGCCTTTGGTATAGAGCGAAACCCCTCTGCACGTCGGTCGAAAGTGGAGTTGCGACCGGTTAATCCCGAAGGGGCAGAACGGGTATTATGAAACAGTAAGCAAGGTAGCCCACGCCGCCCTGTAATTCGAGGGCCGCTGCATCCAAATAAAGAAACCATATAATGGTGATGATGATCGGGTCCAATTTTCTCGATATATTCCTCGATACGCCAATAACTCAACCGGTCTCGCGTCTTCTATAAGATCACCTATGCAGACCTTGCAGTGTGGGTAGCTGTATATCCGCATGTCCCTCCAAATTGCCAATCGATACAATGGAATCATCAGAACAAAATTTCACATTCGACAGGTAGGCGTTATGCCCAGCTAATGGACTAGAGTTTATTAACATCGTGTATATAGTGTATATGTTATTACACACACGTACACACCGGGTGTTCCATTTCAATGGAGGCATCGGTCGAAAAGTCGTATAGTGAAAGTAGCGGGAAATTATTTAAATAAGATCCCAAGAGATTCGAAGAGGACAGCTGCAGCGGATGAATGATGTAAGTTTTTGTTCTGATTTTTGGTCCTTTTATAAACGGAAGTCCATAGGTACGATCAGAGGATATTGGAACGAGTTTAACATGATGTATGCGATAAGTGTTAGTTTCTAATGAACCAGTTAAAAGAAACAGCGCCGTATATAAACTGGCTTTACCACGTACGCGTCCGGCTCGTAGATTATTCAGGCTGTTCTAACTATTCTAATCATTATCATTATAACAAATTGGAAATGATCGTGATCACAGAAGTAGAAAACATAGATAGGTATAGGATGCGGAGATGGAAAGGCTCGGTGAACAACTGACGATAAATATAATAGAATTAGAAACGTCGTAAACGCGTTAAGGGTTTAAATCAACCCCATAATATTTCGCCAGAAACCTGTGGGGTTATTATAATCGTTTCACAGTTGGCTGCATTGGATTTCGGGGTGTCACCACAAAACACGCTTTTGCCCACCCACTGCTGTGGTTCGTGCAGGATACCGAACGGAAACACGTATATATCACACTCGAGCCACGTACCCATACCTACAAACCCATGTATCCTAACTCTGGCACAACCATACGTCTTTCCTGTACGGCATACACGAGCACGTGTTCAAATTAGTATAGGTGTCGAATTAGGTTAATGTCAGACATTCTGGGTGGCTAATTTTCAAACAGGTGTGGTCCGGTCCGATACTGACGTATCTAGTAGGCTCGATATACTATAATAAGTTATGATCAAGCTAGAAATAAGGTAGGTAGGTATGTAGTTCATGATGTATGTGATTTACACCAGACATCGATGCCTACTTTTCCAAGTAAATAAAACATTCATTTTTCACATAGGTATTATATACGTGTGCAATTTCATGGATAAAAAATGTCAGTACTGCAAAAGAGTATTCATATTATCAACTAGTACTCGAAAATAATTTTATTCGCCATTAATTATTCGCGAATGACAATGTCACATGAGGGTATATAGATAAGTAAATACAGTGGATAATTTTTTCGTCGCACTTTATGGCCTCGTAGTTCCTTGTTAGTTAGTAATTATGTAAGGCACTCGTGTTATCTACGAGGCTTCCGATGAGGGTCTATATGATAGCTGTTATAATGTATTGCAAGATATACGATGTCAACATTGAAATTCGAAAATTGTAACTATCTGCTCGTTTCATATTGATAAGACGCATAGTTGATGCGACAATTAGCTCACTATAAACGTTTCCTTATTTCTTATCATAATCCTTACCATAATCGGACTATACCTGCTTAGCACGAATAAGAAGAAATGGTCGAAGATATGAACAACGGATATTACCAGCACAAAATTTCAATACCATTATTGAAAAGGAAGAAAGAAAGACATACGTTTTCAAAAATGTACACTGCTAGTTACATCGAGCCTATAAAATGAGATTCAATAGTCACGAATTTTTTTCCATCGCAAAATAAATTGGCCTGAAAGAGGTTGATGCCAAACCGCAATGTTTCGATTAACACCATATGGCAGATGATCCGGTGCTTTTGCCTCTTTCGATCTTGCAGGTATCACGCTCCTTCATACACGTGACACAAGACCGGCTGGACTTGTTGTTTGGATAATTCGAGGCAAGTGTAAGTCGACCCAATTTACTCGGCTGATTCGGTGCATCAAATTTTGAAACATGAATTTATGTGTGAAAAATGATGTTATACGTTAAGATGCTCGACGCGTGAGTAGGTATTATATAGTTATAGACGTGCGATCACGATCTGTCAATCATTAAAGAATACGTAAATGACGACGTATTTCTATAACGACCGTGGCTTAGAACTTTATCTCTTTTTTTTTTTTACTACTGATCTTTTCACTTTCTCACTCTGTTTGATACTTTTTTGTTCCCTGTTACCCAGCACCTAATACACGTCGGTGCGCAGACGAGCTTAAAACCATCATAGCCTGAGGGGATTTGGTGAACGGTGGTTAATTCGCTCGTAGTCGTAAGTCTTGAGACGTACGTCGTATATATCATTCCCGTATGGAATCGGGATGTATGAAATTTTATTCCTGGATTTGTGAACAGAGTGTATTCTGATTTCCTAGATATTTACCTGAACGGTGAAAAGCTATATTTAAACACGTTATTCCATCGGTGCAAAGGAATAATCCTCGGAAGCGACAACTGCCGCCATCTTTGGCAATAAATTTCTGTGAAAACAGGAATGCCCAGAGGAGACCACCTCCGGACTCGCGCGAGTTGCAACACCTCCTCCAACGCGGTATACTCCAAAATCTTCTATAATCTATACCGCGTGGTACGCCCTGTCTTTCGTTATATACCCTCGACGCGCGAGAGTCTACAGGGGATCCTGGGGCCTGTAATCAGGCCCCGGAGCCGCTCGCGGGACCCACACCTCTTTACCATTAGCCTAGCTCAGAGCCTGCTCTACGGTGACGTCACCGCATGGTATATTAACTTTGTGTACATCAGCCTATACCGTATATGTGAGTATCTTCACATGTGCTCGTAACAGGTCTTCGTTAGCGCCTCTGTCTTGTATATCATCGCGATTTGGTCGCAGGTGTCATTAGGCCGCGACTAGGACACGCGGAGAGCTGATTAGCCTCGTTTTGGAGGGGCCGAAAAATTCACTGCCACTATATGGTTGATGTGGGTCGATTTCAGGAATAATGATTCTGGAAACACGGGGAAGAATCAACTTTCCGAATCACACACCGTGCCTAGGCTTTACGAGCGCAGATTCGGCGGAATTTTTTTTTTTTTTGTTTCGTTTTCTTTTTTTTATTAGATTTCAGGTCCTCGGGGTATATTGCCTTAACCGGCTTAGGGTCAGCTGGTTAGCTTAGGTTAGTTACGGGCTCGGGCTTATAGACCATCGTCTTTCATTTTAATAGAGAATCGCCCAAATTTTGCCTTCTAAACTTTTGAGTAAAATATTTGAATCTCATTTATTTTTATTACAAAACTTATACCTATCTGACGAATTTTCGGCACAATACTCGATTTGACGCTGCTTGAAGTGCAATTATTCACATTGATATATGTACTAAGCAGTCGGAGTAAAATGAAAGAAAAAATGTACACATCGCTGTATTTCAATTAATTGTTTTTGCTTTCTAAAACACTGCAGTTAGTCCAGACTCCTGAAATTGACTAAAACTCTTGATAATTATCCCGAGATATTCGAAATTACATAAAATTAGTATAATTATGATATTCTAAGTACCAAACAGACCTGGACGTTCACCTGAAATGCTTTTGGAGAAAGTGTTTTTGAACAATGCGAAGACCATACTTGCAACGCGAAAGGAAAAGTAATCGCCGCAGGAGAGGATTAACTTAACGTTAATTTGACAAATAATAATAGAATAATATAGTGTATATACGTGTGTTCTGTATTAGAAAATTTTCTAAATTACATCTTGCAGATAAGATTCGAATGAACTCGGCGACGGCACAAAATCACGATTGAAATAAAATTGGCAAAATTTTTAGCGACTCATAGTATGGTTAACAATGACGAAATATGCCCGAGGATTTTTAGTCAACGATGAAAAAGAGATTGGATTGTTCACTCATCACTGGTGTGAATTACTTTCGGCAAAATAACGACTATGCTTCGGGCACAATGATTTGTATAATAGTTAAGGTAATAATATATTATATGCGTAGAACTATAGATATGTGATAGACGCATGGACGGGTGAGTGAGTGTATATCATATACGTGTATAGATATACACATGTGTGTATATGTAGCTCTTTTCGTTAGACAAGTTTTGGCCTGGGTTGGGTTAGGTTAGGCGCGGCATAGGGGACCAAGGTGGATAGCGTGTGTGTCGGCTGCCGCAGATTAGAGGGTACGGGATAATTAAGTAGCGCCTTCGAATCTTCGGCCCTTGCAACACACCTATCAAACGTCTGGTTCTCTCTGTCCCCTGGACCCGGTCTAACCTTTTTCTCCTGGAGCCAAAATGAGGTCCAATAAAGTTTTATCTTCGCTGTGTTACGTCACAGACTATAGAACTTCGAACTGTGAGTTGCGGAGCGAGTTACGATCTAATTATCATTCAACGTTTAATATTTTTCACTCTACCGCAACGCACCGCACTGCACTTCATTCATTTTTCGTCTTTGATCCATCCACCCACTTATTGAATGATAATTGCCAATATTTGTGTAATTCGGAATGCAAGTACGTACCTATACCTACCTAACGTAAATTCAAGGTAAAACTTTAAGCGACAGATGCCGAGTGGCGAGGCGAAGCAATTTGCAGAGAAAATCATCAACGCGGTTGGCTTAATGTGAACACCGAGAAACGAGGAACACCTTAGACGGACAGCGCTAATTGGAGGAGTATAATGTTAACGCTGAGATTACAAAATAATCGCGCTAGCTGGAAGCGAATGGATGGATACAATACACTCTGTCATTTATATCTGCCAAGCTGTGGTTACCTTTTTTTCTCTCGAATAATAAAATCTGTTACCAGTAACACATACGAGCTCTTTTTTTACGCTTTTTAATGTTGAAAGATAATCGGCTCGTTCAGACGTAATCTTTGATCCAAAGTTACATCTTTGATACGTGTTTGTTGAACTTTGAATGAAGTTTTATTGCCAGGTTTTTGTAAATTACTAATCAGTAGTCGTTAAATTGATTGATTTGACATACGAGCGTGTAGAACTATACTTATGCGCATTTATTACCGACTAACTTTCAGTATTCGATAAAGCGTCACGAATACTTTCATCGGTTATAAAAACGAAAACAAACTATTACTTAGATTCGAGTTAATTCAAAAATTATTTCATATTTCCCAGTGTCTAATGGCCAAAAATTCCATACGAATCGACAGGTTGACGACGTTATTATTCAGGAATTAGAAATTCGTCTGTTGAATAATTTCAAAATCTCATCATAGACCCGAAAGCTGCGAAATTCATTTACGAATCGTTGAGCCTCCGTACGAATCAAACTACGAACATTTTCGATCCGTCATTGACCAATGTAAAAGCGATATATCGTGTGAATAGTTTCTTTCCCACACGGGATGGAAATTATATCGAAAAATCCATATCCTCTTACATTAGACAAGTCTCGATGTACGAATTATCGGTCCCTCGAGTCTCACCATGATCCTATCCATCCGTTCGTCTTCGACGAGGCTACGCGGGGCTTCGAATAAGATTATTAGTGAGGCGATAGACGCCGAAGGTGTGATTCTGACATCGCCGGGCGCTTCCCCGCAGGTGAGCAACAGGAGAGAGATCTGCCTTCGGACGAGAACCAGCTAGGTGGTGGGGAAGATCAAAAGAGCCGCCAGACCACGGGGTGGTCTCAACTCTGGCCCTGCGCCTTCTTCCTTGCTCGACCAAGAGCCGCATCCAGCCGCTATATTCTTCATATTTCTCCGCCACGGTCTTGGTTATGGTACTCGGGCTGGCCCACCTCTGGGAATATAACTGGGCCTCTTTATCGCGGGCACATTGTTGTGCGCTATATTACTGGACTCGAGTTTGCACCAGCAGTCACCGTTTTCTTCGAAGTCCGCCAAACCGGCGCGGCGTCCGGTGGATACCAAGTATTCCCGACCACCAGATGCTGGAATCATGATATTACCTCGATCATCGAATTGCTTGACCCCGCCAGATCGCCACCACAAGTTAATTAGCTGATTTATTCCGCGCAGAAATCAGAATTTCATTGTGAATCTACGATCTAGTCACCGTCGACAATAAATTTTATTTTAAGCAAATAACTGTTTTGATAGATTCTGATTTAATATACTTTTTTTGTACTTGTTTGGTATGTCTGTCTGTGTGTGTGTGTGTGTGTATTGTATTGCATAAATAAATTTACTAAGAAAAATATTGAGCAAGCCTGATCATCTTTTTTCTTTTATTCTACGTAATTTTAGTTCTTACAAGCGATTAACGGTTCGACAACGTGTGTTTACTGGTTAATAGAAATTTGAATGTGTTTTATTAAGGAATAGTAGAGAAGAAAAAATAAAATAAAAATAAAATAATATTGTTTCTTCCTTTCACCAATGAATATCACAATACGGCTATGACGTTGAATTTATGCCGCCCCCTTGATGATTTGTTATTCTCTTGCGTGTAATCAAAATGATTTCCAGTTGTCGTTTGATTATTCGTTATACAGTTTTAAAAGGCGCGTCTATTTGCCGATTAAATTATACGCGAGGTGTCAACCCGTCGCGTATAGGTATATTTATTTCAACACGTTGGAAGTCATCTCCTCAATTAACAGCTGGTAAGATCATATTGTCTCAACGTCAATCGCCGCTTCGTATTACATCTTGAAACGAGAGAGAGAGAGAGAAGTAAAAATAAAATAAAAAAACAGAAAAAAATTCAATAACCCGTATACGACGTAGGACCCTCCAGATAAGAAAAATACTTATGTACGTTATGTGACCGAAGACAAGTTTTGATACCGAAGCACATGACAATCATTTTTACGACGAAAATATTTCTCTACACCTCTAATAGCCAAACGAGATATTAATTCCGTTGGATAACTTTTACGACGTACAATCCATCAGATAAAATAAATGCATTCCTGCACTGCAGGGCCACTAAATTTGTCCTCACAATCAGTGATATCC
This sequence comes from Tenthredo livida, assembly GCA_963992785.1. Lineage (NCBI taxonomy): Eukaryota > Metazoa > Arthropoda > Insecta > Hymenoptera > Tenthredinidae > Tenthredo > Tenthredo livida. Next base: position 15,364,628 of record OZ023066.1, on the reverse strand, counting down.
TTTTAAAGTCAATGGAAAAGGTGCATCCACCTATACATGCAGAGTATAGGATAGCCGTGGTGTAAACGATCCGGAAAGTCATCAAGTATATGTAAGTTCAAACGCGTTCAAAGGTATATAGCCTGCACGTATAGCATCCTGGTATATGAAATTGTGCCCATAAGGACCCGCGTTAGCGCGTCAGTTGGCGTCTCAAAGTGATCCTGACAAATCTCGGAAGTCTAGTATAACGATAAGCGATGTTGAAGTACCTCAGCCGCAAGTATCTGCAAAGTATTTCCACTGCACGCAAGTTCCACGTGTACTGAAGTAACTGGTGTCGTTAATGTCTTCGTGCAGCGAAGCTCCAGGCTGAAACCCTTCGGGAAAGGCAAGGTGAAGGAATTTAGAATTTTTGCTTTAACAAGCGTCGGTGTCTTTGTTGATTATTTCGTTAAATTTACGAAAAATGAAAAAAACTCGAGCGAGTAGCCACGTGAAATCTAGTAATTGAATTAGTGATCTCTTTCGGGGTTTCCTTCAAGGTAGCCACCGCGCTCTGGAACGGAAAGGTCACGGTATCCTGTGCGTTATTCAGACAGAAAAAAGGCACCCAAGTAATCGAGGACCCGGTGAAATTCTCCTAGGTTATCAATCAGCTTTTTGCCCTAATAGACTTTGAAATTCCTCAACACCTGCCCGCAAATTACAATCAAACATTCGCCCTTTACTGCGGTGATTAATAATACTACTTCATAAATATCAAATGTGCAGCTCGTAAAAATTTATCCTTATCATATATCGGTTCCCACTTCTTGCCTTGAACTAGTTCGTGATTAGCCATTAAGACGATTTCTTCTCTTCACGGTGTAATCTGAGGCGATGTGGTTCACACATGCGCGTATGCAGGTATGCGTGAGCAACTAAGCGTGATATGACTTATAGAATGTGGTTGTGGAGTCGTTACATCTTTGGATATATATTTATACGTAAGAAAGGGAGAGACGCAGGGCGCAGGTATACGTGTATAGATATGCATAGGTCCGAGTACATTGACAACGTACGATATGATTTTAATAAAATCGCAGCAAATCACATGGGGGTCACGGGGATGGTTTAGTTGCAGATCGCACAGAGCGCCGCGAGACCCGACAAAGGCTTCAAAAGGACCGCTCCTAGTGCCATCTTCGTCCTTCAGCTCTTTGCAGCTCTGTAATTCCCTCTTTCTCTTTCTCACCTGTCCCCGATCTCCTCTCTTTCTCAATCCACGAAGCGAGGAGCGAACGTAGCCTCTTTTCTTTCATCCACACCTTCGCGATTATCATACGGACATTGTTGACGACGCTGATGTCACGAAGTATCCTGGACTCTAACCCCTTTCGTATTACAGGCCTATGCAGCTTCGCCGACACTAATTAATGGCCGTCGTAGAACGCTTTCTCCGAGCATTCAAATCTTCGATAAAAATTTCGTTGAATATTCAAGACAAAAGACCGGTAGCTCGAATATCTTCTTTATATAGTACCTATGGTTCGTTGAACGGGCTAAACGCGCATGAGGATTCCTCAATTTTTTTCTAATACTTTTCCACACGAGCTAGCTGGAATAATTTCGAGTATTCGATAAATAATGAGTGATATAATCAGTTGACGGTTAACAACGTTGCCAGGAAACGTATTTGCCTACTATTGTATACCTGTAACGTATTTTCGCGGACCACCCCTTGGGTCCCAAATCTGATTATACGGGCAATAAATAAATTCCGCATCGGATGGGAAGTGGGTGTGACCGCGTGGTGCCGTAGTGGGGCATCACTGTATGGCCATTGTCTCCTCGCGATGGCATACGGACGCGTGATGGAACCTCTGCATGAGGTAAACCTTCGTCTATCGTTGTAGTACCTCTGGGGCTTATGGGCCTCGTGGGCCTCGTGGGCCTCGTGGGCCTCGTGGGCCTCATATACCGGGGAAGGACCACCCACCCAACCTATACTTAGCGAGGTGTCGGCAAATTGAGCTATAGATGCCTTGGGTAATGCAATGGATGGTCGATACCGCATCCACGGGGCTATTAGGGCCTTAAGGCCCCGCACCTCAAAGAGCAGAGACTACTAATTTCTTACCACCTGGTCCATTCTTTCCTCTACGCGTTGGGTCTGCTGCGGACTTTAGTTTCAAGAATGGGAGGCGTTCAGGAATCCATCTATTTCGGCTCTTTGCGGACTTTTAGTCTCCAAACTTTTTCAATAAGGATTTTAAGGCCCGTCCAACGTTCTGAGCAATATGATAATAATCTTGCATCGTTAGACAATGAGTATAATTTCTTCCTTCAATACAGCATGTTACAAATCCATCTCTATAATGTTATGCGTATATTTGAAAGAAGCACGAGGCTCGTCAAAATCATACATCGTTTAACTCGAAAATATATGCAGCGGGTGCTGCTGGTAGTAATGATCCCAGTCGTTTCACCACTTGCTCACTGTTACTGCAGTTGCGAGTACTTGTTAAGAAACATCCGGTTTTACTTATTTCAAGTAAAAATCTGACGTGTTGTATTCAAGACGTTGAGACGTTTCACAGATGGCAGAATTTATTCCACAAACTTTTGCATACAAAGCGTACGATATTTGATTGGCTCCGACAGACAGCCTTCCAACTCTCTTCCAGCCTTTTTGGGTACGCCGCCAGACGGTTGTATGTCCAGTTGGTTGAATGCTGAAAACCTAGTCGTTGCAGTCGTGCCTTTGGCACGCAGACTTTGTACCTAATACTTTTGCTGGCGATGAGCCATGTGACGGACTGAAAGGCTTAGACTCAACTTGGTGCCTCGACGGTTTGGTGTGTGCATCTTTCCATGCCGCGTCAATCCATGAAGTGATATTTTTCTCCATACTCCACACACATACGAGGCTGAAAATGGGATTCGTGGCTTCTAGGACATGATTATTCATTGACTTGACTAGTTTGTCGATAGTTATGATCAGAGTAACGTAATCTCATCCGACCTCAGCCGACGCTTTATAGGGGCACCTTATTGCCCGATGATCGCGGCTACGGCTTGTAACCGTTGGCTACCACAACGTTTTTATCAGGTTCGAAAGACCGTGCGAGCTTAATTTCCCTAACCGGTTCAATAATTAAGCGCGGCTTCGGGCAAAACTCGTCGAGTCGTTTCTGCAGAGTGGAATACAGCATTTGCGCTTCTCCGCGCATAGGTACCTATACGTAGTAAGAAATTTTCTGTAACGCAGCTCAGCGGTGAGCTCTTCTTTCGTTTTTATCAACTGTTTTATCCTTTGCGCAACATATGTGACAAATAAAAGTTATACCGAGGTGTATAATGTATTAATAGGTATCAGGTAATATACACATACGAGCGTCTAGGTTCACGAGTAGCCTTTACGCAATTTAAACTTCCTTTTATCTCTATGAATATTTCTTCTTGCCGGTCATCTTATCCGGTAGGGATTCCCCATCCTCGTGTCCTCTATTCCTAAAAGGCTTGCATACGACGGCAGCACGCGATAGCTTCCGGCGTTAGGCCCCTAATTTTCTCCTTGATCCAAGTTTGTCTGGATGTTGAACGATATTTTTTTGCCCTTCTAACAATTCACCACATATTTCACGTCTATTTCTAATATACCTGTATTATTCCCAATCCCGATAGAGAAATGCCAAGACAGAGATATCAAGAATTTCCTACACCATTTAATTTTACTAATCATTTCCAAGTTCATTGACTGTCGTGATAGGCAAATATTGCGAGTGATCATACTTCATTTGTTGGGTCGATGATCTCCGCGTTGAGAAATCCTCGATACAATCATCGCAGTATGAATAGGAAGTAAAGCAGACCTCGGCAAGAATGGCATATATTTCTGCAGTACAATTACTATTATACGCAAAGATGCGTGTCCCTGTATCGAAACACCGTTACATAGCACTACAGCTGTATCGGTACAACGATTTCGGAATTCCATTAGCAGGACTGGCAAAATAGACAACGGCTACTTAAGGCTAGCTATATATAGCCATATCTATATAGCTCTATCCTTTGATCATCGCGGCTTTTATTTTTCGGCATGATTAGCACCTGCATAAAGAAGGTCCACTTAAGATCTCCAAAGCTTACGAACTTTTATTACACCAGCACTAAGTATGGGCAAAAAATCCGAGGACAACTCGTCGCTGCGTTCGTTCCATCGGCTAAAACTTTATAGAGTTTAGAGGTCCTCCAGGTAAAGTTTAAGCCTCTATGCGTCATGCATAAAGTATGGCTCTTGGTCTGGCCAGAGTGTTCACCTCGTGAGTTTGTCGTGTTCGCTTCGGCAAATCCCTAACTCCTACCTAGCGTAGCTATGGGTTAAAATATAAACTTTCGGACAAACTACCCTGCTGCTGCATTTCAGCCAAACGTATGTGCTTCAGCACGCAAACAATTTGTAAACTATAGTCGCAAACTAGTGTAACCTTATCCGACCTTATAGAGTTAAACCAACCGTATCCCAGTCTGCACACATCTCGGTAACCAGAGACAATCCTGTTCATAATTAATTGTACGAAGAACCCGATCAGTTTCGATCACGATTCATCCTCATTCGCAATCTTATGTAATTAAGTAGGTACAGCGAATACCCCACGAAGAGGAGTTTGTTGGGTTATAGAAAGCTGCCGCAGGTTGTAAGATTCTCTTTAGTCATTGTTTTTTTTTGGTTTAATTTTGGTACCCTAGTATGATCGTTTGATACTCTGATCAGTGAACACGTTCTCTGTTCAATAGGGCTTCACTTAGGCATGTATTATTTCTAGTTCGTTACTTATTTTCACAACGTATAGGTACAGGTATAAGTATGGTTGGAATTCATTTCAAGTTGTATATCTACACAAATTATTGACGATCATTTTCGAATTCATTTCCGGTCTAAGCGCCATGTTTCAGCTAGGCGCCATTCAAGATTAATAATTAATTTGAACCTTTGATCGGGATAATATTTTTCGGTTTTAATCGATATATGTACATATATAAATGCATATAAAGCCGTGTTAGTGAGAGGCAAGGAATATTTCGTATTCGAGTGGTGCGGCCCTGTGTGACTCGTGTAATTGGCTCCCAACTGGACTTCAAAGGGTGCCGCTCTCCTTCATCCACGCCGCCATATGCCAGAAAGAGACAGCCTTATACCTCTAATCGTTAACAGGAAGAAGACGCCGCCTGGTGAAATTATACACGCCATGCGCGAGCCAAAAGTGAGACAGAGGTAGGTTTGAAGACACTATGGCGAGAGAGAAGGGAGAATAGATGATGAATGCAATGCGCGAAAGAAGGACCGGGCCACTAGAAATTGCCTGAGCTAGAAGGAGAGAGACGTCCCAGGATCAGTTACTTATGTTCCAGCGTTAGTCAGATAGTGTTCGATACGAGGCACCCTTGTCTCGTTGAGTTAGCTGCTTGATTTTTCATTAATCTTATATTTAAACATATTCCAGGCGTACAAACGGCTTCTGGCTAATCAAAAATCTCTAACCCTTTATTGAATTTCATTCAACAATTTCTGTTTCTCACTTGTCAAATACACGTAGGAATTTGAGTAGGGTACGTAAGCCTAGATCGTGCCAATAATTAGCATGATCTATTCACCCTGTCAAAACCGATCCGTTTACCATCGGTAATTGCTGAATGATTAAGTTTTTTAACACCTTCGAAATTACAACCCTTTTCCGAACCCGAAAACGGCTCTTTGGAACCCAACCGACAACACGCTTGAATTACCTGATCCAAACTAGTTGGAAGAATTCGAATTATTTACAAAAACAATGTTCTACGAAACTTTTGTAACTTTGGTCATATTGCGGAAGTGGAAAGAACTCAAAACTTATACGAAAACTCAATATTAAAGTTACAAGCTTGTTAGGTACTCTGTGGTGAAAAAATGATTTTACCAGATTTCGTCGAGTGATGTGAAGTCTATTTTGTAAAATGCCACGAGTAGGTAATTGATTATCGTCTAACGTCGTTCAATTTGTTGATATTCATCAGATTAATGCGATCTCAGTTTGCCAAAACGTAGGCTAATTAATAGTGTGTCAGGTTTAACCGTCAGCGGTATTCTTTGACATTTGGCGACGCCTGGCGACGCTCGGCGACGCGTATCAACGTCGACAGACTGCGACAACACGTCCTAGCCTCTGCTTAACCGAATGGGCAAACAAGGGGGTCGTTTGTGTCAAAATACACTTGAGCGAAAAGGAAAGAGAGAAAAAACGAAATCAGAAGAGGAAAAAGAGAACATATAACAGAAGACACGTGGAGGCCTGCCCCCTGGGCTAAACTCAAACGTTAAAGCGCGGCTTCGTGCAGACTATATAGAAACGAAGAGAAACAGGTCCTTATACACCAAGGACCACAGGGCCTAATGATTCGAGAAAGAAGCCGCCCAAATGATGCGTGTCCTTAGCAAAGCTCAGCCACCGATAGGCTTATAGACCCAGATTCTAGAAGCTAGGTATATTATGTAGGCCTGGCCTAACTGCTTGCCTGTCTCGCTGGCATGCTTGCCTTGTGCTGGCAATGAGTTATATTATAGGCGCGGCACATAACTTATAACACGTATGTACATACGTACTTATACCCGTGAAACAGTCACTTGGTATCTGCGAATGCAAATTTTTTCTACGAAACCGAAAGAGGGAAGAATTAGAAGCCGGAAGGCTTAGGACTATTCAAAGGATTACGTCAAATTTCAGTTCTAATTGATAATGAGAGATGGGTCTCTCGAAAGTGGATACAGTTTATTACTCAAGTATAATAACTTTGGATTAAACTGGAAAGAATGTTCCTCATTCCGTCTCTGATTTGACCAAAACATATTTTAAATCAAAGCCTATATCGCTGATAGCGAAACGCTGCGATGATGTTAACTGCTATCGAGGCATCCCGCAGTGACATTTCAGACTGCTGCCCCTCCAGACTTGATTCCTTCTCGAATTGTGCTATGCCTGAATGAAAATATCGGCTCCGGCGAAGGTACCGAATAAAAACACAAATTATTTCTCGTCAAGCCACTCGACCGATTTAGATCGAATTCAATACCGGATTTACAAATTGCATGAGATACCTCCGTACATCGAACTTTTTTTTTCAAATCGATTCGATCTTTCGGAACCCATTCGAAAGGTGAAGCGACGGATGATTTATGATATCCTGCGAATGTTCTAAGACACTTTTCTGAGACACTTGATCGAGTGACTTGAATAATAGAAAGATTACCAATCCACAGCATGGATTTGTGCAGCTGAAATTGTGTACTCCTTTTTTAAGTACGATGTACCAAATTACTAAGAGGGAATGCAATGTGCAAAGGCTTCACGTACATAGCGAGTCAATAACTTTCTATTTGGGCCCGATGGAGTATCAATTTTTGCAATATCAGGCGTCTGCTTAACGAGTATCGACGTTAATTATCGAATGACTAATGCTTGACTTGTAGGCTGCGTGTGTTATAATGCTTTGGCTGTCTGATGTAATAATTACAGTTCATTTCGAGCCAGTCGCATGATAAACTGGATTCAGATTGGTTGCCGATTACCGGCACGGTGTGTCATTATTTCAATTAACCTGTGCCTAAATATGCACCTGACTCAAGGTGGTTGGCAGAACATGTCACGAGACTTAATGGCCAATTTCTCCGTACGCGAAAAACTCTCAATTCACCTCAACCCCAAGAATTTAGACCTGTAATAAAAACTCACATTGCTTCTAAAGGTTACAGTCCGTGATGTGAAAATAATTTTTCAAATTAAGGTCACTCTCATTTTTGTTCAATTTTTTATCAATACAACGACGTCTTCTTGCATAATATATATATATATATATGTCTATGGTCATTCACCTCAAAAGCGGTTGAAATACAGTAAAAACAAACTCTCTTCCGGAATGATCAGCAAGCTGCAGTGACACGTTGCACATAAATTGAGCTCCCTATCAGGTTTTGGAGCTATTCCAATTTCCAAGCATTTGTAATAAAGGAATAATTTGAATAATTTCAAGAGTCCGAATAATCTGCGTAAATTGGTGATTCGTGCTTGCATGTCAGCGCGGGGAACGAAACCCCATTCGAACGATACATAATGGCACATTTGAGAATTGGCGGTAGAGATCAGAGATCCATAGATTCATCTCAATCAGTCCGAGTTCCCGGGGATTCCCGTACTGTTCGTTTGTACCACACGACTTTAGTCCTAACTCACACAACGGGAAATCCTTCGCGTGCGAAATGGGAATACATTAGCCCGCGTGTCTATATACTGCGGCAGCAGATTTCTTCTCACCCCTCGAGAATCTTCGGGCGTTGTCGGTGGTCCTCGTATACAGCGTTAATATTAAGGCCCAGCGGGCCCGACAGAGGATCGAGAACCAATGGCGAGAACAAGGAAAGGCTTAGAGAGTGTTATCTTTGATGGAGAGGCCTAAGAACCTCTATTAGGCTCGAAAACACTACCGGGCCCCGATCCAGGGACGCAATTGAACTTGGGCCTGCTGCTGCACTAATCGGGGATTTTGACCGCACCGGACCCTTAGGCAGGCACGAGCTGTGCTCAAGCTAGTGGACATTGGAAATTCATCAGATAGAAGTTAATTAGTTTTTAAAAAAGTGATCATCGCAGAATCTGCACTTTGCATTCAAATCGAGGCTCCTGATCGTATAAGGGGTAAATGAACGAGCGCTATCTTCACTATTTTTATTTTTCATCGATTCACTAATGCAGGATGACGTACGTACATTTAATAGCTAATCTAACGATAAGTTCCGTGCGGTTATATCTTTTCATATTCCCTGCACTGCACGAAGCATGAATTGGTAGTTTCTTCACATAACTCGTTCAAATATCGTAGTTGAACATAATTCTAAAGATCGTCTGCATATTTAGAGGTGAAAAAATTTAGGCCCCATGCATGGAGCAGTGGACTTACTATAGTATAATCAGGTTTTCGTAATCACATAGCAATTTTAACAGTAGCTATACGTACCGGCTCCGTATGTACGCGATCTTGATACTACCCGATAGTTACCGGGTATCTTGATCACATCTTCAACTAGCTGGTGCGTTAGCACGGCGTTGCAGGCATCTTGCATCATAAGTATAACGGGTCCCCGCAGTTGAACGTGCGGGGTGATTCGACCTTTGCTGTGAAACGGTGTATATGCTTCATTTTAATTACCATTTCGCGTGACCTCCTCTTTTCATGCAAACTGCGCAGGTACAATAGTTTTTCACCCAGTAGGTAGTACATGACAATATTTTCATGCCCGTCAATAAATTCTGCGATCTAACCATACGGGTACATTCAAACGGGACGTACTCTCAAACTTTCCTAATTGTGTACCGTAAATTCGCACACATAATTGTCTCGTATACATGAGAACATGTGTATTCTCATACCCTTTGACAAGTCGCTGCATTATCCGTTTACCACCGAATGACGAAGTCAATTCTACCTACTCAACCAGATTCATTGTACGTGTGGTACTTCTTTTCACGTATTATTGGCCACGTGGAAGAGGTTCTATCATTCAATTCTATCAGTAATTTTAATACGACGATTATCTTTCGAATGAAAAAATCGGCTTATTCCTTCCTAGGGCATGTAGGCGTACCCACAGTATGGGTACCTATGCGATTTTTAGTTGAAATAATTCCTCCGTCGAAATTACCACGACTCACGCAGTGGAGGGCTAAAACTCCATTACCGTAGTCGATGAAACAAACGAGTGTCTGGGGAATGCAGTGAAGCGGCGCGGCGCGTCGCGGCGCCCTGCAATAGTTCCGTCACGTGATCCGCGGATCCCTTTCCAATTCCTGGTTTAGGCCCTCCTTGGCCCTCGCTATGCGTTCCTTTTTCCCCCTGATGGGAATTCCTATCAGCCAATCAAATTTCACCTCCGAAGCTAAGCATGGTGACAGTTCACGTATCCACATCCACTGGCCGCATGCGGAGTACGAGGAAAAAAGCTTACTTACGCGCTTGGAAGGTCCGTTTAGTCCGTTTTTGCTACGTGTTTGTTTTCGCTCGTTTCCGGTATATTGACGTTTTTTATTTTCCGTAGGTGAAGGTAGGTACATACTTAGCGCAGTAAACGGCGAAATTCAATCGAGAAGCAAACTCGCTTACTGACCGATTGGCTGGACTGGTTACTAATTGGGCGATAAATTACGAAAAACTTATCATTTCTTTTGGTTTCAGATTACGAGAGGTCATCAGAAGAGTTGCTGCTACATTGACTATTACTTACCGTTTATCCGAAAATAATTTAACACATTGCAGAGCACCTAGACCGATACATTAATTAATTTCGAGGGAGCATCATTCTCCTTGGCATAATGTACTACTGAATTAAAACAGACGGTATGGCTTTCCGTTAATTCTTGATGGTGTGATAGATAAGTCCCATATATACATGAAGTGCGAGTCCCAATCCTTCCGCACTTAACGTCAATCGTAAACTAATCTACAGATCTGGTTACCTACATCGATAATGAATACAAAAAAAAAAGAAAGAAAAGGAAAAAAAATCATAAATTCCCGACGAAATAATTTATTCATCAGGGATAATAGATAATGCAGTTTTATGACTTTAATACCGATTCCGGTTATTCCGTCAGCAGGTAATAATTTCTCCACCTCTTTTAGGCCCTTGTGCTCGACTAGAATTTAGAGTATTATAAACAATTAATTCGACATTCGGGATTCCTCACAAATAGCAAGGTTTCTGTAGATGCACGCTGCACGCACATCCACGGTATACCTACGCAGGTAGGTATAGACACACAGATCGCTAGTCCACATATCTACAATGCTTCTATTCCGTTTTATAATTTTATACGCGCGGCGTATTTGTGGGCCTGTCTTAATAAATTCTTAGGTTTTATTTAAGGGATGACCGGTCCCCTGGGCCAGCTTGCGCCTGACCCAACGAGGGCCCAACGAAAGGGGCCTATATACATCGTATCTACCTTGGACTCTTTGGTCAGCTACCAAGCTTATCTTGTTGCTTTTTATTTTATTACTCTATCAACCTTTAATACGCAAGCCCAAACGTGTTCCTGCTTTTATTGCGTAGCGGCGGCGGCGGCACCCTTTGATTCAATTAACCGATTTCAAGGTTGTGTTCTCTCGTTCTCGGCCGCCATCTTGCTACTGCTGATGCTGATGCTGCTGATGCTGCTGCTGCTGCTGCTGCTGCTGCTGCTGCTTCTGATGCTGTGGTTGCTGCTTCTGCGCCATTGAATGAATGAACGAACGAAAGAACGATTTCTACAACGTCCGTTTCGACGAACACCGACAAACCGGAATTCAAACAAAATGTCGGCTTATGTTAGGTATCGAATCGTCGTTCCAGCATATGGCTTGCCTTTGCACGAGATACCTATTATATTATATACCAGCTATTGAAAGAAATTGTACCACTCTCAAAATTAGAGAGCCAAAAGATTCGAGAATGAAAGTGTGAATTATTTCAATCAAATATAATGCACAACCGAACAGAGTATTCAATTATTCTTATTAATGACCATTATGCTGCTTCATTGTAGAATTCAACCAAACATGCTCCATGTAATGATAAATCATTGCATTATTCATATCTGCAATTTTTGTCCTCTCAATTATGGCTCCTGCACCCTAAGAGATATGATTGCAATTGGAGGATTTAGGATTGTTTTTTTTTTTCAAGATTAGACTCTGCGAAATAATTGAAAGTAAAAGTAAAATTCAGCGTTTATATATCTACCATTATGATGATTAGTCGGTTTTAAGACTAAGACAAAAGTTTGAAATGTGAAATCGATTCCAAACAGTCTTCAATAAAAGATAATTGAAAATCCACGTTTAGTTGGATAGCGTTTTAAAGGTCTTAAAGATCTTCCAAGTTCTGAGTGCGGGGGCCGGTTCTCTGGAGCCAGAAATCCATAAAATTGTAAAACAGATGAAAATCGTCTCGTGAAAGAACCTGGAACACGCCGTTCGGCGTCAGTCAGTCGTTACTTTTCCGGACAAACTATTAGAGCTACATGGTTTTACGGTCGTGCCATAGCTGGTAGGTCCTTTACAAGGAGCCTCGAGCTGTTTTGCAGTCTTCCGCTTCACGGTTCAATTGCGTGCTTAATTGCTGTCAATATCGTTAAGACTTACGCAACGTGATTTATCGACCGGACGACGTTCGATGACTGATTTTGGCGTAACTCGGTTGGCTATACTCGAGTATAGTTCACTCGACTGTCTCTTTGATTGTGAGTCATTACAGTATTTCTTCCATATTGACTAATTGTTTCCTATATCGATTAAACTAATAAATATCTTTCCTATCGAGACAGAGATTAAAAAGAGATGAAAAAACAAAATGAAAATAGTTATTCATCGGTATTGTTATACGCCCGAACAACTTCGCCTATTATTAATCATAATTTGGTGTTATATATTGATTAAAAAAATTAATATTCCTGTTCCAACGATTAGTTACACGATTTCGTTCAGACCACCAAGATGAATTCCTGATTATATCTCGTTGTATTTCATTGTGTAATTACAATATTATTCATTCCTTTTATGATTCGATATCATCATCGAATATATCAAGCGTAGTAAAACTGCTGTTGCAGACGTATATGTGTGTATGTACCTCTAGACAATAGCAAAAGAATTTTTAGAATTTCTTTACCCATCCGCTTTTTGAGAGCATATTCTTTCAACTCTGGAAAAGAATGGCATGATTCGCCATACGTATATACAAAATCATGATTAATCAATTAGCCAGTCCGCGATCTTCGAAAAATCGATGCACCATCGGGGCAAAAAGTGAGGCAAAGGGGCCGCCGTGACTTGGCAAAAAGTCCCAACTCTGCAGACGTCCCGGACTGTCAACTGATTTGAAAAACTCTTACATATACGGCCGGGGCGATCGAGGTAATCGGAAGAATCGGTAAGGTCAGGGCGACGGGGGCAATCGGCTGTCCGTGCAGGCTATTCAATGAGTAACAGATTTTAGCCACCGAAGAATTGGATTAGGTTATAGACTAACCGCACAAAGGGGTCTGCGAATTGTTGAGTCCTCGTAAAATTGGGCCCGTTTTTGCGGACATCGTTGCGGTCTTCGGTCGGCGCCGAAAAACGCAATATATACATAAGAAAATACGTTGGAACGAGTCTGGGGCTCTTATACCACAGAAAATCTCAATCATCTTCGCACCGTTTCTTTCGGATTGAGCCAGGCTAAAGATGCCCCGCCATTGGTGGTTGGGTGCTCAAAGGGCGCCGCCATGACTGGCAAACGTCCGTCCATTGTTTGTGAAACAAAAGGGGCCTCACTTAACGTGCCAGAGATTGACAAAAATCGACGAATTTTATCTATTAGGTAAATTGACGGTCACACGGCTCGGGTGCGAAGATCATGATGCGATACGAGGATTAGCTATTTCGGTACTCGCGGCCGATGTTTCTTCTTTATAAGTCAATGCCGAGATTTAAGAGATAGGCCAATTACCTTAATTAACTAATTACGGCTTAGTCTCTGGACTGAAAATAGTCGAATCGCGTCCGGAATTATGACGCTTCACATCGACCGTTCGTTAGAAGCATTCCAATGGTCCTGTGAAATAAACATCATCCGCCAAAAAATGTTGTTACTTTTATCTCGAAAAAGAGATGCGCGCTATTTAGGATTGAATAAGATTGATGATTCAAGGATATAGTTATGGTTGACGAGTTCTAGGCATTTCAGGCAAGATTCAGTGAACTATGTCATCGGTATAATCTTTTCTCGTTGCCAACAGCTTTGAAAAAGCTTTTAGCGGAAAAGATTGTTTGAAGAAAAAAAAATTCTCCTGCGGTGGCCCAATTAAGAGACGGAAAGATAATTATTCGATTATTCACACTGGCGCAGTCAAAAATAATAAAAAGCATCTCATGGTAGAAGAAAAAGAGGAAAAAAGAAAAAAGAAAAAGAAAGTAAAAAAGAAGCAGGGATTTATGAGCCATTAAAATTAGTTCTACAAGAACCGAAAGGTGAGGATCGTTCTGCCATCTGGCAAATGAGATCCTTTTTTACACCGCAGGCACAATCGATGAGTCAGGAAACTCTGGTGGTAGAATTTCAGCTTCGTCGGTAAGCTTATTTTTTTCAACGATGCCGACTCACAGTAGAGAAGCTTGCCACCGACAGATTTCATGGTGGTAACCAAGTGCTCTTAAATCGATAGCACAGGTTTCTGCTTTCTGTTCTGGTGACATATGTCCGAGATTTGATAAACCCTTGATTCCGTATGCATAGTATATCGGAAGAGTTTGTCCATTTCAAATTCTGGAACTTAGACTCGTGAAAAAAAAAAAACAAAAAAAAAAGAAATCGAGCTTTTTTATTAGCTATAAATCAATTTATTTCTTCATGCAAAATGCCAATAGTGACGTTGAGGTGTATCGATTAAGTTATTTACCTACATGGTAGCGAGCAAACAGTTTTGTTTGCGCTCAAAAAGTCTGTTTGATGAATGATTTTTATTTTCAATAACAACCAGGGTTTGATTTGTGAGGAAATATGAAAGATGATAATTTTTTGTACATCGATGAAAGTTATCGATGTTATGGTGTATTGGCCAGTTATGTATTGTTTTTTGTTTGTGACCGTGCGGTTCCGCAAAGTTGCAGAATATTGAATTATTTACGCTTTGTAGAAATCGTTTGGTATCCGCGGAAAGAGTTCGCTTTATAAATGAATCCAAATAGTTTGAGAAACCAAATCGCCATCTGGCGCCGTGGCAATCTCATAAAATCAAATAGTTTAGGCTTAACAGCTTAACACCCAATATAACTGAAGCAATAAAGACTGCAGCAGCCACGGACCGTTCAACGACCGTTTCGAAACGAAAACGAAACGTTAACGTAAACTGAAAAACAATCGAGCAACGCCTGTCACTCCGTTGACGAGTTAGCTTCGCTCGCCAAAGCAGTCATCTGTTTCTTGTGTCGTTTATTTTTCCAAAATGGCCGCTAAAACGCTCCGCGGACCCTCGGGGTAATTTGAAGACTATTTATAATCTCTAGCTAGAATCGTTTAACGAAATAGACGCATCGGAAGTTCGAAGTTGTATTTTGATAGCTTTTAGTCTAAAAACAACGCAACGAGATCGATCGATGAGTAAAGCCTTTCTATATTCCAGCGAAATTAACACCAACATTTTTCGGCCAAGTGGAAGAAATCGAATTCCCTCACCCGCTCCTCCTCCTTCTCTGTTATACAAACAATGTGGCAAGGAGAGCACCCTTCGCTCTCACAAAAAAAAAAAAAAAGGAAAAAAAGAAACAGAATTTGGGTTACGCTATCCTTTTACGACGAAGACCTCACCCAATAAAGTTTTCGTCATTTTGACGATTGCTTGTGGAAAAAGGCAATCTGGCATTTGTTTTTTAACGATCTCAAATGTCGGTCAGTCGATTCGAATATTTTTCTGACCTCTCGCGCATTCCAATGCCAAAATAATTATTCGCCAATATATTCTCATCGTCCATGAATGTATACAGAGGATGTCTTAGTTCGATGTATTTTTTTCTCACAAGACATCAGTCAATGCCGAATGAATTTTGACCATTGTATCATGTGATTGGCGTGCAGCGGTTAAGACGATTTTGTCAGCGCACGAATTCTACTTGCCTATAACGTACCCTGGAAATACCGCGCAAGGTACAGGGTATTTTTCAAGTACGCACTTACTCAAGTACCACTCCAAGTTTATTTCTGGCAAAAACAGCTCTTAAACTTTCGACTAAGTGACCTTTTAACCGCGAGCACTAGCTCTTAACGAATACATTTTTATCGAGGTCTTACGCAGTTTGCGCGTGTATACCGACCGCGTGAAGAACTGCAAAATCTATGAGACAGACGCCTTGGGCGGAATAAATGTATGTAAATAAACTAGAAGACTCCCAGTGCTTCTAGGTGCGGCCCTGTCTGAAGCGGGACTGATTGGCCAATCCAGGACCAATTTTCCTCAACGCCGTTCCGAGGAAAAATTGGTAAATTGCTTCTTTGAGACGACGGAAAAGCGGCGAAACGATTTTCTTAGTGGCTCGACAACTTATTCCATCATTCCATCTCTACGATTATCGGCTCGTTTGCTTTTGTCCATCAATAGTTCAGGAACGGTTTCGAAAATCTGCTATAATTCTCACCAGACATTCACACTCCAAAATCTATACAGTCTTACTCCCAGCTCTCTCCTAAATTGTGCCTGAAAATCTGATTGCAATTCCAAAAACATTCAATCACTGCAGCACATCAAAAAAAGTAATTTGCTAATTGGGTGCGGAACTGTGATGCGTTAATTTTCAATCTTCATAAGGTGATCGAAAATTCGTTCACAGTATGAATCGATTTTTTTTCAAACATACATGTGAATATTCAAGATGTTGTTGAAATGAATTTTAGGAAAGACATGTGTAGAGAATTTTCCGTCCCGATCCAATATATGAGAAGCATAGAGTGTAGACTTGAGCCAAAGTCCACTTTAACCTCTTCAATAGTCGAAACCACGCCGCTTGGTCTCCTTGGCAACCGTCCCAATTGGTCGCGTGAGGTAAGAAAAAGAGTAACCGGAGATAAAATGAGGGAAAAGAAAAAGTTGAGCATCGCGGAGTGCCCCGAGAAAATCTCAAACTCCAAACCCGCAATTCACAGTCGTGGAACTCTTGTAGGCGAACTGAATTTCTGAATAAAATTTCTGAATCTCTCTTCTCTCCGTTGCGTAACCGGCAATCTTTTATAACCAAATTCACATTTCGATCGACGCTCGAATTTTGATTATACTCGATCACCTGTGCACTGGTTAGAGTGTCAACTTTTAAAGGGCATTATAGCATTACGGGTTGTCTTACGAAATCTTCATTTCTCATTTCCACTCTAGATTATGGTTCCATAAATCATAGATTATTCCAAAATTTATAGATTTAAGAACTATTTGACGCTCGCTTCGTCACAGCGCCACTTTCAAGTTCGGATCATCACGAGGGATGCAACTTAAATTGGCGATTTTGTTTCCCCAATAAATGGGATCATCCTAGATACGATTCTTGCGGATGAGACCAACGTAGGTATACGAAAATTTGTTGAAACCTACTACTACGCCGGAAAAAGACCTGCGCAACCGGCATCAGAGGATTGTGAATAATACTTTGTTCTAATGATGCAACTCGGAGAAATCCCAAGTGAAACAAGAGAGTAACGATTTGACGCTCAATCAAGCGACGATGGCTAATTTTCATTAGTTGTTAATGGCAGCTACCTCTTCTCCCTTCACTCACCCTCGAACTCCCCCAGTAAAGCGAACCTTTTAGAGAACGTTTTATGTCTCATGGAATCTAGTAGTTTTACATATATACATACACACGACCCTCGCGCGTAGAGTTCCACTTTTTGAATAATAGAAGGAATACAATCACCCGTTCGGAGATTGATTATTCAGTATGTGATCGAATTCTAATGATTTGACAATTTTTTTTTAAGATAATGAATGTCGTACCTATTGATCTATTAATCGTAGAAATTATTGTTCGACGAGTACGGTTTCTTCTCTGGAACTTTTAACGAGTCAAGTGTATACCGTGATAAAGTTATTCAACGCAGTGGCGATTACAGATTACTTACGCGTCATTTCAGACCGGAATAAAAATCAGATTTTTCCAACGAACGAGGGAATTTATTGTCCGAAATAAATTTCAGTCAGTTTTTATTACCTCGGAGAAAAGAAATTCGCATATCTGATTACCGTAGGTCGATTTCTTCCGTAGTTGGTAAACGTTTTCGAACGTTTCGTCTACCTTCGTCCTGTGCTTTAGTCATCGAGTATCAGAAGCTGATGTACAAAATGAAAATTAAAGCAACTCAATCTGGCAGTCTGAGGTGTACGTCGAGAAAAACTCGTCTTACTTAATTAGTGCTTGCGAGCCGGCAGGACAGCTTTGTATCTCTCAACAGTGCCCTCGGCGTTTTTGCCTCTTTCCCTCGTTAAATAATCCGCGAACAAGATGCAACAAACAGTTGGCTAAAAATAGAAGGAATCTCAACATCTTGGATAGAAAATACAAGCATCAAAGCCTAAGCAGGTCGCAAGTTGTAGATATCCTTGGAAGTGCTCATTTACATGTATATCGTCGTCTGATATAAATGTCCTTAATGAACTAGCTGCTAGGCTGTACTTTTTACTATTTTCCAATCGATCGACTCTCGATCGATTATTAACGAGGTCAATTCGCTACGAATTTATTTCACTACTCTGCAATTGTACGAGTAGAAGAAAACAGCGCAGTATGAACAATCGTTATAATAAAGGCTCCGAAAATTTTCTTTCTGAAAGTTAGGCCAGGTAATTTAGCAACTTTTCATTCCTCACATCCGATCGTGACGTTCGATTATTTGCATAGGTACGCATAATACGAAATACATTTTGGCATCTTCAGAGGTTCTTGTTACAGAAACGAGTGTTTGTCGACCACAAGTCATTAGGATTAGCCTCAGCACCAATAACGTTATAACAGATAGCATACAGCAGCTAATGCTCTAGCAGAAGTGTATGATGGCTTTAGAATGTTTAGAGATTGTTATAAACAAAGCGCTAATGGACTACAGAAGCATCTGTACATTATCTTACTCGGTGAAAAAAAAATAAAAAAATGCGATATATATGTATGGATGGAACAAGTAACCGCTATTATTGAGGCACCGATGTGCGTGTAGAATTTGCGAAAACTCATTAAACGGAGAAGAAGAAAAAAAAAATACCTAAGAACGAAATCAAAAGAGGATTGTGGGAATTCAGTTTCTCCTCGTTATACCCGAACCATGTAAATTATTCGTGGCTGATGATTATATGAGTAAGACTAATTTATTATAGGTATAGTTATATAGCGACAAAAAGTACGTAAGCCTCGTTGAGATAATTCTTAGATCTTATAGTATATCTCATTCCAGAGATCCCGAGGATTTTGCCGGCAAGAAGCAAAGTCACTTGCTCGATGTAACGTTACTCTTTTGTTTATAACAGATGAGTGTCAGATCTTACTTTTTTCTTGGCTTACGGTTAAGTCTGCTTGACTGCGACTGAATAAACATATCTTCTGACTGCGGGCCACCCACCCGGGCAGACAGAACTATTAAAACACTTATGAGAAAAAATTACATCTTTGTAGAGCAGGAGAATTCAATTTTAGGGGAAGAAGTGTAACCATATCGCCGACTGAGTAGGTATTATGAAAGTCGAAGGCTAAGATTTTAACGAGCCAAATAAAATTCTTTATTTCCAACGTTTGTGGCGTTTTCTTTTCTTCTTTTACTTCTTTTACTTCTTTGAGTTATGGGAAAGATGGGGTAATAAATCTTTTCATGTGATTTTTTTTTTTTGGTATTTTTTTTGTTGTTTTCAGCAGACCATAGTCTCAACCTATACATTTATTTACACTCTAATATACACAGTTCGTAATTTCTATAATAAATAAGCTATCCAACGAAGTTTTATCTCCTTATAGAATTAATTAGATATATACCTACTTCTAGAATTATGATAACTACTGACTTGAAAAACAAAAAAAGAATCGTGCATTCGGAAATCAGATTTAAATATGTGTGATCGCTAAATTCCACCCACTGATGATTTATTTTGTTTTACAAGATGCAACAAGAAAACAAAAATTCTTTGATATGCTTGATGATGATTGATAGATTTTTCAGATGCTCGAGTCTGTTCGTTTTGAGTACGGATCGAATCTCTACATAAATCATTGATGAGCTTGATAAAAAAAAAACATAATTTCCGAAAATTTCCAAACCTAATTCAATATTTAATCCTACTTTCTCTTAACTGGTTATACCTAAATTATAATTCTTTCATAAATCTTTGGTATATAAGCTTAGGTACGTAATTGATTTGCCTTTTTTTTTTCTCATACTGCAGTTAACTACTAGTAGTTTAAGTAGATGATGTGCCCAAGAGAGAGTCCAAACAGTGTTGAAACTCAAAAATAAAAATCCATTCCTCAAGGAAATACTAACAAGAAGAAATAATTCGATTACAACAAACCAGTCGATTGTTTGTAATTCTTGATTCTTCCTCACCTCACTGCATAAAGTTCTTCACTGACGGGTCACTGACGTAAAAATGATAAGATTATTGATCTACGTAATGATAAACCCTGCAACGTTACAGACGCATTATTACTTTTCGTCTTCATTCTTTGAAAGCTGCAACTCTCGTTGTCTCTGATTGAGATCCTGTATCGAGTTTTGGGCTTGTATTTGAGCGGAATGAAGCGGCGGACATAACAGAGGATGATAGGGAAGGCAGTAGTAGGGGAATCCAGAGAGAGCTTTATTCACTGGATGTATTTGAGCACCGGGCAATTGTCCGGGAATTTGACCAGGCCCGGGGAGTGGTAGTCCTCGAAGATGTTCGTCAGGATGAACAAGGACCCGGACTGCAACGCGTCGTGCAGATCCCGAATTCACAAGAGCACCGAGTTCCTGTTGCTGGCGTCTTTTGGTTTTATACCTTGAATCAAATGACATGTTGCAATCAGGCTTATGAGGAAGAATTGATATTACCTATACGTCTTTTTATTTTCCTCAAGCTTATGTACCGCGTAGAATTGATATTCTAGCAGATTACAAAATCTGACGTAACTGTATGATACGAATGATAAAAGTGATGCATGAGATACATACCTTCTGTTTTGAAACCATATTTTGACTTGAGTCTCAGTGAGTTTCAGACCCCGAGCCAAATCAGCTCTTTCTGGACCAGACAAATATTTTTGCGCAGCAAATCTTCGCTCCAATTCGTAAACCTGGGCATGAGAGAAGGCAGCACGGCTTCTTTTCTTTCTACCTTGAAGAGTTTGTCCGTGTGACTGTGAGTCGAAAATATCTTCCTCCATGTCATCTGCGGACAGAAATATTCGATGGCATAATATTGAATTTCTAAATCAATTCTTTCCGACAGGATTATAATATGATACAATTGAGTATAACTGTGAATATCGACTTGAATTGAAATACGTGAAACCGATTACTGGTGGAGCTCCAAAAACCGGGCTTTCTCTGAGAGATGAAATGAGGCCTTTGAATGAAGAGAATTTGATTAATTGTATAACATTTTTATTATCAATGGTTGAATTAGGCTCATTGTATATCTACACGTCATATAAGCGATCGAGTAAGCCGTTTGCCTGCCTCGGTAAAGTAATGGGACGGACAGTCGGACGGAGACACAGACAGACGGAGCGTCGAACTGGCGTCGGGGCGAAGGGACGGAGGCACGAAGGGACTTGTTGGCTTTTGATGTCTCGTTCAAACATTAACACATGTCGTCGCTACTCTGATGTGTTTACTTGGCTGGCTTTATTATTGGATGATCCTAAACGATACTTGACTTGCCAGCAGCAAAATATTTGACGTTTTGTTCGTCCTGTATGTAACTAGACTCGATTGACTCAAAATCCAAAAACTATTCATATACCGAGAAAAAAAAGTAGCTCCTTCATCTAAGCAGTTATAAAGTAGCAGGTGATATGAACCGACCCAGTGGGGTAAAAAAATTTATCGAGAATTATCTCAGGTCCCATTGCTTGCTGGACGCTGACCTCCTTTTTGTGGCAGTTCATCTCATCATTGGATAAAATTGTATAATTATGTAGAAAAATCATTCGCTCCTATGCCGAAGATGTGCAAGTTTGCTGTTTTCTGTTAGCGCAGGTGAGTTCCGATTAAAACAAAGTTCTCACTTTGTCATCCAGGATTACTACCATTATCCTGCTATAGACCAAAGTTGGCGGGATATGCATTAGCGTATTAAGTAACTCTAAACCACGGAAAGTCCCTCCGAAGTGAAAAGAGCGTATGTAATTTGGTAAGTGCAGAGCTTTGAATCGGTGGCACCAGGTACCGGCAGGTGCCACCCCTAGAACCACCCTTGCAGTATATCAGTGCCGGAGGAGGTGAGAACGCATTAGTTAATTGTAGGGTTCACTTTTACATTTGCCTAACAGGAAATTGTCTGCCAATGGGACACAATTTAGTCCTAACGACTTTGCCCGGTGTCTCTCACGCCATTACAGCTCTCCACGGGTTAGTCCTTCTTTCGTGAGAACGGTCAAAACTGGCTCGCCACGTTTTACTCGATTTTATTGGCTCCGAAGTTCGTACAGCGATGATCAGCGAATGAATTTTAATTATGGATCGATAAATTTTTAAAATATTTATAGAGATCAGATTTCGTGAGTTCGAGAGTTGGAAAGGTAGATAAGACAATTCACACGGGCTTCTTTGAAAGAAGAATATTCAAACACTTCCACGAAGCCGACGACTTGAACTTCTCCGATTCTCTTTGTTCTAAATATATCTGACAGGGGTATATCATAGTTAGTAAGATATTGATTGAGACTTACTCTAAACGATTGGAATTCTTGGTAATAAATAAATAAAAATGTTCAAAAATTATCCGAGATCATTCGTTTCTGAGTTCAGTTCAGCACGTGTCTATATAGATTCATACTCGTATATCTATATACATTACCGAGCCCACTAGAGGATGTTTGGCAAGCGACGGGGCTTCGACGCATTAAACGCGAGATGACATCAACTTGACGTCCAAAGTGATCAAATATAGATTCCGTTTAAATGTCCCTGCCACTCACCTCCATTCCTGTACCCTCGTACACAACTAAATGTTAACAGTGTTTGCCAAGGGATATGTATACCGCGAGTAAACAGACCTTAGGTGATCATAGAACAAAGTTGCATTACCTTTAACACAGCCCCGTACTTTTTGCAATTCATACAGCAATCGGTACAGGAATAAATATGCCAAAATATAAGCGATGTTAGATCTTACGAATTAACATCCCGTAGAGGATTGAAAAGTTTGACTCGAGTGTTACATTGCATTAGCAATCTTGAATTGGTAAGAAATCAAATTTACCCGTCAATTTTTTTACTAGTCTGATAGTAAGCCCACTAGAGAAGCTCTTAGCAGATATTTACTCGTTATACTGATTCAATCCTAAGTCTAGTTCTATTTCTAAAAAATATCCTGCACCGTGAGTGTGACTATATAGTAATAAATTGACGGGCTATATCCATTCGCAATGTTCAATACTCGTATTCATGCGACAAATTTCAATTATCCAATGTTCGGTCAAGCTTTACGTTTCAACACGATAAAGGCTGTTAGCCCATGATTGATTCACCACTCTGGTGGGACGTTGCTTTGTTTGTACTATGTCGCGGTTCGCGGGGATCGCGTAATCCTATACCTAAAGGATTTCGTCCATGTTATAATCCTTGTCTCCGACGTCCTTCGGTGGCACAAGTGCTTCGGGTCTGCCGCCTTCGAGGCCCCAAGTTTTAGTTCCAACAAGAAGTGTAGTGGCCACTTATGACGTCTGCTTACTCAAGTGCCACTCATGCTACTAAAATTACATTCAATTACCCTATCTCTGCTGGAGTTAACTCCGAAAGGAGAGAAAAAAAAAACAAAAAAACACCCATGAGATGTTCCTTGCGCAATTTGAGTTGTCCAATTCTGAGTAGACGGCCTAAGCACTGCCAAAAATTATTCTCAAATTGCAAAACGACATTCGCGATGCGCTAATCGCTTCCTTCAACTTGATAACGAATGTTTTCGGCCTCACTCCGTTCCATAATTGACATTAGAATTGAATGTGCATTGGATGATGCCGATTAAAAAAAATCCGTGTAACGTTTAAACCCTTCTCAGTTATCCTACTCACCGAACAGTTTACTTTTGCTCATATCTAAGGCCTCGTCCTGTTGCCGCTGCACGGATTCTCTGGCTTCGCTGGTGCTCTGTTGATAAGCTGCGATTGTCCCCAAAGTTTCCAAGTGCTTAAAACTTCCCTGTCCAAGGTGCTGAAGATTTCCGAAGCTGGTTAGGTTCGCTTGAGCCAGATTTCTCCTTAGGATGTCAAGCTCTCGAGCCATGTTTAATTCTGGCGATGGAAATCTCGGAAATCTAGTTGCTTGCAGATGAGCTTCGGCTTCTGCGAGGGAGTTGCTGCTTGTATTCCGCGTATATTCTACTATGAGTTTACCCTGAAGAGGATGTGGCGGCAGTTTTTCGACTTCTTCGGAAGCACCTTGTCGTCTTTCGGGCTCTGAGGCTGGCATTTCACGGCTCAAGATATCCGCGATGCTAAACGGAGTTGGCTGGCAGCCTTGCGAAACTTTTGGCGAGTTTGAAGCTTCGATTTTTTTAGGATCGTCCATCATGACACACCGTAGTTTTCAGAAAAAGTTCCTCAATCAAAACTGACGCGATTTCTTCACGTTTATGGAAATTAGCCTATAGTTTACAGGACCAAAATTTCTTTTAACACCTTTGAAGTTCTCCTCCGGAAATTAAGGAAGCGATTGTACAATGTCGACCATGCGGAGTGAGAGCATGATTGAAAAAAAAAGTTGCTGCCCAAATCGTCCTGATGATCTTGCAGTTTAAAAAATACGTCAGAAATATAAATTAGAATGTCGATTTAAAAAAATTGAATCTCTTTTCCCGCGTCATGTTTCCTCGTCGATTCACGTTCGTATATTTTCAACCGCGACACACTTTGGCTTTTTTATTCGATTGCGTATATTCTGAGATTCGTATTGGCACCACTACTTAAAAAACTACTAAATTCACTATTAGATTTCTTGAAGATCCTCTGGGTCTTAGACATGGAATAAATTCAAACAATTCGACTATTAGTTCCAGCCAACAATCACCGGGAACCAAGACCAGAGAAAACACCCTTCTGGCCGAGGGTGCTTCGAGCAAGTGTGCTTGACGCACGACGAACTTATTTTTCAAATTAAGATCGCCACTAGAGCCGATCTCCCTCCTTTGCCCCTGATAGTTCGTCTCGGTTCTGGCCACAGCTACGTTCTATAATATCTCCTCTCTCGCACAAGCCTCGTATTTCACACACGGCTCGATGTGTGCTTCTGTGTTCGTTAAACTCATTGAGAAACCCAGTCGTGCGCGTGGGCTTCTCTCGTCTCTCTTCGTCGGCGGAAGAGGGAAGTCGTCTTCGTCATTCATGCGTGTTTCCCTATTTCTGTTCCTCTTTTACTTGTTACGAGTAGGTGGAGCTTTCGGCCTTCCATTCTTGTTCAACTTTACCGCGTTATCAGATTAGACCCGTTTCACTCCCGCATAAGCCTCGCCCAGTAACCAATCCCGGGAAAGAACGGGAAGCGAGCTTCCAAACAGCCAATTGGAAACCTTTACCAACTCGCGCGACCGGAAGCTTTAGCGAAAGTGTGTCGAACGGAGAGGGATGCTTTCGGAGGGCTTTCAAACTGAGTATTCGCTGAGTATTAATATGATTCACGGTGGATATCCAGCGAGCTTTATAATCATCGGCATATGAGTATTCTGACGGATCTTGTTTGGTGTCGATCGGTCTTGCTCACATAATTACATCTTCCAATTTTTCACCCAAAATTATCCTCAGACTATAAATTGCAATGCTAATTTTAACTGCATTCAGTTCATTGTAATTTCGATGATTCACGGAGTTCCTCGAAATTCGTCAAGATGGACTCCCACCCTTGTGCAGCTTTTTTTCAATTCATCGATTCCATGGTATCCCGGAAGTTCCGGGAATGCGATGTATTTAATTTGAATAATTATTTCCGAGAAATTGATAATGCTTTGTGGCTACAGGTTGAATTATTTGAAGAATTATTTCGCAATCCAAGAGTCATCTTTCCGCAAGTAACAAGTTCCTGTGTGACGTACGGCGTTCGGGCGTTTCATCAGGAGGTAGCTGCTTGTGCGTTGTTGCATATATAGGGTAGGTATGTTTTACATGACAATCGACGCTAAAGACTAGCACCATTGTCTGCCACGTGGCAACTCCTACGGCTCCACGCTCTCCTATAGTCTGTTTAATTAAGTGTGAACCACAGAAGTGTAGCTCACGCCTCACTTGACTCGATGATGACCCAAAGTCGGCCACGAACTGGACTTGCGCTCCGATTAACGTTCTATCGATTTTACGATGAATTTTTAACAAAAAATTGTCCGGATAAACTTTTCAGTTGATTTAGTCACATCCGTATTTGATTCGTCATAAATGTGACTGCCGGTATTTGAAGAATCATGAGAAACGAAAATTGGGGTGTAAGCAGTATTCAATCGATATGCACGAAGGATTAAATAGTCACATAATAGATCGACGATATTTCCTTCGTTTTCATTAAAAAAAAAAAGAAAAAATTGCCATCGGAAACGAGACAAGTGTTTGTGAATCTCACTTGTGATTGACACTTAATTAAGAAATGTAAATTTACAAATTTTATACTCTAGGAACTTGTCAATATCAATGCAAGTATTATGCACCGTTTTTGTTTATAATCATAGAACTCAAGATCTGACATTCACCTATATGTATCTATCAGATATAGGATTCTTTTCAGGATAAAGTAGCAGCGCCAAGCTTTAAACGTTCGCGTTTTTCGCCGGGAATTAACTCCCGGAATTGTAGCAACGAGTATTTTATCACCGATGACTTCATTTCAAATAATTAATCTGCCAACACATACGACCTTGTGATTTTAACCTTCTTAATTTCCTAATTCCAAGTAGTTCATGCGCTCCAATCATTTTCTGACCAAATGCCAAAATAAAAATAAAATCACGAGTTGTTGGTATTAAAATCGAATCTCCAGCCCTTACTACCTCATGGCGTCAGTCATGCGGTATAAAATAATAAAGCAGTTTATTCAATTTAAATAAATTTACTCATTAAGTTTAAGATAAAAATGAATAACAGAACTGAACACGTTTTTTCTTTTATCTTGAATGCGCTTTTATTCGTAGCGATTAGAACTTCATTTTTCACATATGAATTACTTAACGAGTTCATATTTGAATACAGCATTTTTATGGTACAGCGTAATCAGCCGCAAGAAATAGTCTATTCCGTATATCCACGAAAATTCATTCAACAATTGAATTCTTTAAATGGAACAGGAGCTCGCGACTTCGATAAAAGATTCCGTCGTAAGGAGCTACATAGGTATTTAGTATTTATCTATTTCACAAACGTACATGAGTATCTGAAGTACCACGGTCGATATGGCCTCCACACTTTATTCCTGAAACCAATTTTTGTATACATTAGCTTGAGAGAAGTAATCGTTTCTCGAAATTTGCTGTTTCGCATCGTTGATCGGAAGAGTCGTTTCTTTTCTTCGATTGGATCTAATCAATAACAAATGACAGGGGTCTCCCCTAAGCCAGTCTTCTCTGACCCTCTTGCTCAATTGGTTGCGATTCTTAAAGACCTTAAAGACCTTAATTGGCGCGGAAAATTATACCTTATATACCGCTCCATGCCATCCCATCATCCCCTATCTCCCTCTCACCCTCTTTCCGGCGAATCATTGCTAGCTTTTTTATTCCACCTTGCAATTTTTTCTCGTCTGTATTTTTATTACCGATGTTGCCAATCATTCGAGTCGGAGGGTTGAAAGCAGGTCATCATCCCTTTCTCCTAGACACTTTATTCAATACTGGATGAAAGGAGCGAATAGCGTTTAAATTTAAGTTCACGTTTGGAGTAGGTATACGTATAGATTGATGCAGGCGGAATATCATTTCCATTGCAAATTATTCCAATTCCGATCAAGTACTTATGTTGCAGGTAACTCGAAATCTAATACTCGCATTTTGAGTAGGACATACAGGACTGATCAGATGCACTATTAAAATAAAATCCTTCTTCGTCATCGATCGACAATTTATTGCTATTGGTGTTGAACAGCAAAGATATTGTACCTGATCTCTATTCTCTCACATTATAATATCATGCATAATCATAGATTTAGGAATGCAGTGTTTGATATTCGCTACCCATGATTGTAAGCTACACAAACCTCAGGATAATTTTAAAAATTATCTCCTGCAATTTGTCGCTTCTGAACTAGCCAAATTCTTTATTTCTTATTACAGAATGATGAATCGATTACGTCGTGTAGTTTGAAATGAAATGAACATGATATTCATGTGAAAGTTTATTTGAATTTATTTTCATCAATACTAAGCCTCATAGTGTGACAATCGCATGGCACCAGATCGGCGACCCCCCAGGCATACTGTCGGACGCACTCAAGCGAGTGCACCACTAGATAGAAAGGAAGCTTCAATCGCAATCTGAGAAATTCAACACCGGCGCATATTTAACGAGAAAGTAACAAACCGGTAACCAACGAACGAACGCGTCTTGGTAAAATTATAAAAACACCGGGACCGGATGACTGCGGATTGTTTGTTAGTCTTGGGTTTTAGAGTCCCGCGTGTCTGTCAGTCCAGAGATGTAATATTAGTGCTTAGTATACACTACTGCGCCTCCACCGCCCAGTATATTCACTCTAAACTCCGACTAACTTTGGATATATACTCCGCATATAAAGTCCAGGGTACACTAACATTGGGGTTAACTAGACAAGAGTAGGTATTCCCGATTGGACTCTCTCCGATATTATTTACGCGATCTTTTGATCTCATCTACACCAGTATTGAGTATCTATAGATAGAGGTTTATGCGTGAGCCACTCAAATTTCGATTTACATTTCAAGACATGGTGAATCTGAGGATCCAAGAACTCTCGGAGACATTGTTCACCGATGTGTCCCTGATCTGTAATGAATCGACTTGATCTCATGAATTGGAATTCTGATGCCCATGACATTTATCATCCCCTTCTAAACACGCTAGTGGCAAATGCAGAGGATCATGCAAGATAGTAAACACGTTTTGATAGATTCATTGCAGATCAGCTGCTTTAATTATTTGAATCGTGAAAACACGAAATGTTAGAAGCATATAGGCTGCAATCATCACTTTCTGCGATTGAAGAGATTTGCGGTTTATCAATTTTTTTGTCAAGTGCATTAAGACAGTTTGACTGTAATCACAGTTTTCCTAATATTAACTCGCTTGGCTCTACAGCATTGACATAAGCTAATTGATTCGTGTCAACGTCCACCTAACGTAACGTGACTCGTCATACCCTGGACAGAAATGCTAAGTACATCATGGCATGATTTAATAGTTGAATGATGTTTGAACGGGGCATTATATGTAAATTGGAGTGCTATTTACACATCGAAGGGGATAACATGACGCAGTGTTTATTCAAAACTATTTTGTCAGCAGAAGCCTAATTAAGCACCGTCATTACGTACTGAAGATGAAATGAAAACTGCATAATTTGCTGTCGGAAACTTGAGGCTAGATACTCCAACAGTTTCCCACAGATGGTCAATATTCTAGCTTATTATACAGTGGTATTGGAGCTTGCAAGCTCGGGCAACAGTCGGTAACGGAAAAACGTCTCTGAGATGGTTTGAAGTGACCTATCTTACCCCAGACTTGTTCACGGAGTAGGTGGTGTAAAAAAAGTACAGAAAGAAATTGGGTTTCAATATGATTTATACGCTTATCAAGAGATTTTAAGTGTACCATCCCACGCTTTGTTAATTAGCTTGTTCTGCGATACGAAAGCTTTTTTTTTATCCTTGTACTTTGGGTTTTTTTTTTTTTTTTCACCCAGCAGCATGCATAGGCAGACATATACTATAATAGTTACATGGATGAAATTGTTAAACAATTAAGGAAAAATAGAAAAGAAAAGTTTTTCGAAATTGAGATGACAGTTTTTTCCATCTGATAAATTGACTGATAAAATATGGCGAATGGCAGAAGCTATACGTTTCCAATTTCTTCTCGTCTCTTTTTTTTGCCAACTTTAATGGAACGCGGAAATCTGATGCATTATGCGCGAGGTAGTCACCCCTCTGGCTTTAGGTATAGTTAAATAAGATCAAATTTCAACGTTGAACGTTTAGTGATTGATTATATGAATATACGACGATGTAATGGACGTCTGTTTAACAAATAAGGGTGAATCTGAACACATTGGCTAAATGACGAGTGATGTATTGTCTCGCGATTAAATGAGTATTAAACTGTAATGTTTACTTAGGGAATAATAACTATTGGCGACAGGGGGATAACCGGGTAAGAGAAAGAATTTGATGAAAATTTTTTTAAAAACAGTTTATTATATATAAAAAAAACCAAAAAAATTCACATCTCTTCGTTTCTTACTTCTATAATAACTATTAAGTACATCTGATATCAATCATTAATAATACATGCCACCGTTTCATTCACAATCTCACAAGCTCATGGTAAAAGTCTGGCTTTTCATTTAGAAATCATCGACTCGGTATTCGAGGGGTTGCTATTTAGCGCCAACTCAAGAATATTATCTTGTTTCATAGAACAGATATACCTGTTGGGTAAAATTAAGCCTGACAGTTTTATCGGTACGTTCCCAGGACCCTTTATGGCATCAGTAGCACCACGCTAAGGCATAAGGCATGAGGCGATATAATAGTAGAGAGTAAAAGCACCACCTATACGCTACGCTATAGTTGGGCCACTTGACTGCCAGATGACCCATCGTGCTTTGGCTGATAACCTAAAAGCGCCCCTGGCATCGCTCAAGCTGTCAGAACTCACCTATTTATAAACTAAACCTTTTTTTTTTGTTTTTTTGCTTTTTTGCCAAATTTGCAACCAGTCGAATTGAATCGTCGAACAATGAAATACCGAGCTTCGGTTGCATCTGTGAAAATTATTTTTTCATCCCCAAGAATTTTCAATCGACATAATATCATCCATCCATACATTCATTAAACAGAACCGGTAGTTTGAATTTCACTATAATTATTGTTACTTTTTGCGAAATATGGATTACCTTCACTAAATACGTAAGAAATGGGGTATCTTTTTTTTTGATAGGTGTACATCGTTAGCAATTGTAAATCTCACACATTATGCATAGTTTTGAAAAATATCGCTTTATGAATTTCAGAAAACGCCAACTGCAGTTTGGCAAAGACACAGGTTCAATAGCTTTGAATTGATGCTTCCGCAAAAAGCACTCAAACAATTTCCGCTCCGCTCTTGAGCGCCACTTAAAACTTAGAGAACAAAAAACTAGCCTAGCTACTCTAGAAAATACAGCTGCCAATAAGGTGTTTTATCGTCGTTAACTAGCCTATTTACGCTAAGAATTATCATCCTACTTAAATGTCTGCTTAGAAAACTCCCTATCCTAATGAATACTTCTTTGGTTATAATAATTTGGTTAAGCTCCGATACTCATGCAGTGCGATTTTTTAATCGCACTACCAAAGCCTCTGAAGATTTTGCTCGATTGGAACTTGTTCCATGTAATTAACGTACTGCATCTGATAATTTGGGGGGCTTAGATAATTAGAAAAGTTATAATCCGTCCCCGAAATGTCTGGCACTGATCTATTGTCATTTGTCATTGGCTTGGCGTCGATACCGATGACTTTGAGATCGGAAAAGGGTGAGATATCGTTGGATATATTAGAACGACATTCGGTCTTTACCAATCTTCCGTCGCACTGCATTGCCGGACGAATTTCTGGTGTCAAATTAGCTCTGAATTCCGGACTTATATGTCTGTGGATGTCTGAGTTCAGGCTAGATCGTCCGCTAAGTTCAGAAGTCAAATCTGATCGGTACTCGGGACTGACACTGGTATCGAGACGCATGTCGGATTGACCAGCCCTGAATTCTGGACTCAATCGAACGTCGTTTGATCGGTAGTCGGCTTGCATTCCCATGCCGATTTCGGGCCGCAGATTTGGCCAGTATGGGGCTTGGTACGTATCCTGGATGTTCGGCTTGCCATCTTTGATCAACACCGGCACAGGGATCTTCTTCAGGGACTGACTCTTCATATTCTGTGCTTGCAGCTTCTCCGCATCTTCGATGCGCGCTCGCTTGTTTTTGTACCGTCGATTTTGGAACCAGATTTTTACCTGGGTACTCGTCAGCTTCAGAGTTTGAGCCAAAAGCTCCCGTTCAGGGGCACTCAGATATCGTTGCTGCTTGAAGCGCTGCTCCAACTCGTAGACTTGGGCCTGAAAAAAATACAATCGTATTAGTACTCTGCCCTCTTCATCTGAATCAAATAGTTCAATCCCACGGGAATTATTAGTCTCTGTTTAAGATTAAGACAACTCACTTGTGAAAATAACACTCGAGGTTTTCGCTTCGTCCTTTTGCCTGATTGACTCTTGCGAAGTTCTGTCTTGCTGGAGGTCACAACATTTCCTGCAAAAGTGAAAAATCAATGCTCAACGGTTTTGCAATAATCGAAAATTGGGTGTCCTTGCTGAAACATTGCGCTTTCGTAGTAGTCGGTTAAAAAATATGGAACGAGTCGCGAAAATTGTATAAATCTATCTCCATCTAAGCCTTGATAAATTTGTACCGAAGCCTAGGAACAAACCGATGCACAATGACATCAGATGTTCAATTTTTCTTCAACAGCTATAAAAAAAGGGTGAAAAAAGTATCAGAGCAAGAGGTACTCACCATCCTCGACGACTGGACTTTCTTGATACGGTGGCATGACTTGGCTGAGTTGGTGAACGTGATTCATTTCGGGATGATAGTTCTGGTAGCCGGAAATTACTCCTTGTTGTTCCTTGTACTTTTCCAAATCCCAGTTGTTCTCCGGAACAATATTATACGCGTAATAATCCTGCGGGAGATGCTGTTGAGGTTGGGGTTGTTGCTGTTGCTGTTGTTGTGGGTAGCAATCCATGGCGCAGAATTGCTGATCTTCGCTGAGGATATCGCGGACGCTGAATGGGGTTCCAGAAGTGGAGGATGACAGCATTCTAACACATTCTCAAGCTTAATTCACTACAATTCTGTCAAAATTCTTTTTTATTTTACCAAATATCGCAAGCACAGATTTTCAAATTCACACTATTAGATAGGATCGATGAACGGTCGCTCGAATCAATATCAAATCGTCTTTCCGATCTCCGATCTATTCATTCCAATTTTTCCCACATCATATTTGCAATTTAAGATCAATTATAGCACACTCCAATTGCACACTGTAATCTCCAAGTCTGATTGTGCAAAATCCACGGTCCAAAACCGATTATTTATGGCGATGGATAAAATCTCTAAACAATTTGTTAATCTCCTTCCAATTTAGATCAACTGTGCCATGGATTGATCACGTAATTAATTCATTAATGAATCGCGACCGGCCGAGGAGCACGTATCACCGAGCGTGTCATGAGAGGACGAGGTGGTAAAAGTCCGTTCCTTGAACCCTGAAGACGATCCTGTTTGTACTTGACGGCAAGAACGATACTTGCGATTTTTACAGCGTAATAAAAACTTGGGTATCCACTTCTGTCCTATGGGGTGCACAAAAACTACTAAACGACACTTAAGGGTTCACTGTGCACCAGAACACGAGGTGAAGAATCGTCACCAATTGTGGCCTAACTACTTAGTTAAATCCAGTGAAGCGGCTAATTGAGACTCGCTGATCTCTGAGACCCCTAATGCGGTTACACTGGTCAGGTCGGAGGGCAGAAGCACAGTGCGCGCCGAGGTTCGCCACGACTCCTTACCAAACAGTCAAGTGTTCACTGACAGACAAACCCACCGATGTCCGCCATGCGTGGTGGTGAGCTCATGGATAATCGGCCATTTTTAACGCATACATGCAACTGCAGGGATATTTCCTTACCAGAAAGAAATAATTTCCAAAGGTTTGCGTATTGGGTACCAATCGCCAATTAAGGGGGTGGGCGAGTAAGAGTATAAGTCGAAAATCATAGTTTCGAGTTAAATAAGAAAAACGTAGGAAACTGAAATAAACTGAACGGATCCTGACATAATTTAACATAGAATGGTAGTACATAATGATGCTTTTGATTACATATAAATAGAACCACAAAAAATTCAAACCAGTCACAATGGACGATCAATTAAGTTTTCCGGTTTACACCGTTCTTCCAAATAAAAAGGCTACATTTTACCTATATCGTTTTCCTGAATCCTAGTTTACGTATTAACAGTCTATGCCCGAATTTTATCAGATGCTTCTTCGAATATATTCTGATACCACAACTGCGGTTAATTTGACAAAAATTCCGCAAAGATCGTATAGGTAATTTATTTTCGCAAATGTTAAGCCTGCTGGAGCAACGTCCGAAATCTTTTCGCCAATCTCTACATACGCTTTCAAAAATATGTTTCAATACCTGAAATGTTTCGCGTTTTGAGTGATCATCCGGAAACATCACTTCGATGTTTTCATCTCATTCTATCTAGTTATTTGAAATAACGAAACAGCTCGAGTTATACCGTTCTCCCATAAAAGCTGTGCAGTTTAACCCTTCAATATTCAACCCATTTTTATCGAATGAATGTATGATGTAAATCTATGGGAACTGATCATTTTCATGCAAACTCCGGCAAAACGGTATAACTCGACTTATACTGTTATTTCGCCCAACCCATTCAAATTAGCAATGCCTTGTAACATCTTATGGATGATACTTTAGGACACACATAATCGAACCATGAATTGGAGCAATCTGCACATAGTATGTCATACACTTGAATCTATTACAGTATTGTGTGTGGATTCATGGATTGCTATTGGAGTCAATCATTGAGAAATTGACTCCAAATTCAGTCGCAAACTTAGGAGGGTAAAATTGGGGTGACATGAAGACCCCTCTGTGAGATTGTGATTCACAAATATATTTTGATATTCATATTAACACGGCTGTACTTCGTTGGTTCATTTACCCGGTAAAACAATTATTCAATTGGGTTACTTCAGGGTTACAGATTATTTTCTGCCTTCTAATACGGAGCTGGAACGACGTTCGTTACTTTTTCACAAATGGTTTGTAAAAATATCGATCGATGAGAGGCTGTTATTTTATTTTATTTTTTAGACAGCCATACTGTTGCATCAGCTCCAGGCTCTCTGGGCGGAGGATTGTAGCCAAGACCCGCCTTTTGAGGAGATCTGGACCAATCCGAATCCCATCAGCATCCAGGGTATTTTAATATTAAATATTGACTCATGATTTTTCCTTCATGAAATAAGCAATGGTTGTAAATTACAGGGGGATGAAGGTTCAAACCCGTCTTATTTCGCTTCGAATAGACTGATTTTTACTCATATTCCAAGTTTCAATCATCGAAGCTCTTTTATCATTAGTATTGCAAGTGTCATTATGATCTAACTCAGTTATTTCAGTAATTAATACGATAATAGCCCCACAATCTCTTCAAGTAGAATAATCTATTTACAATCGGCTCTGAGAGTTCTGATCATTGCTCTGGATTGCAAGATCAATCTTGATGTGTAATGATCCAATGATTGTTAAAATTCTGTTGCTACAAATCGATATACAGAAAATTGTTGGTTGCACAAAATGATATGGTACATACGTGCTTAATTTAACACCCTTGGATAAATTCTATAAATGAAGAAGCCCCGGCTATAGACATGGGATGGCAAATAGTCTGGCAAGAAATAGGTATGAAGTGCAAGCCGTTTATAATCTTCAACCAATAAGCGAAGATGCATTTGATTCTGTACTCTACGAGCATATCTTTTGCACTCGAGGCTTATTTAGATTAAATATATTTATGCGTTGTATGCAGATACCAATATCCATGCCATTGAAAAATGTTGGGTAGTATATGCGAGAGCAGCGAAAATCAATTTCATGAAAATTGGTCGTAAAATAGGGTTAAAAAAACAAAACAATCCATTTTCCCACCACGAGCAACAGCTAAGCTAAGCAAGTGTCAGTTTCTTCTCTTAACACACTCCAGATGCGTCTGTCGGGGTGGACACTTGAATCGTTGATATTCGATTTTCAAAAATTAAAATTGAAAGATGGGTGCTAGTTACAGATCTGAAAATTTAGAGCGATCTGTGTAAAACCATGAAGAATTTTTGGTAAAATTTTTGCTGGGATTGGTCAAGTCGTTCATAAGTTCTGGTTTTTCAAAAAATCCGACGCGTGCCTGCATGCCCTTACATCCAGGCGCCAGGCGATAGTAGGCGCCGTTTTTAACTGTGGGAACGCGCGGTGCAGGCGTCGGCGTCTGCGCGACGCCTCAAGCACGAAGTCTTCGGAATCATGACGTCATTAGCAAATCGGGAAATTCTTGACGTGTGCGTGAAATGAAATGAGCGTTTAATTCTCTGCGCGGTCCAAAATTTAGTTAGAATATTAACTCGGATCTTTCTACTCATTGATCAATTCGATTCAATCAAGAATCTTCAAAACTTATCGATAAGTGATTATTTGATTATCGCGATTATTTTGATACCCCTTAACGTCTGTCTAATTGCACACCCATGAATCTCTAAAAATTATTGATGTTGATTTTGTTTTTCTACCAAAAACTCAAGTAGCGTAAAATTGTAAGAATATCCTAACGCCTGCGCGAGCTATAAGGCCGGGTGTCACGGTGTCCGATTCCAGAGTCTTGGACGGACACCCGCGCCCGTCGTATAGACGCCTCAACGGTGGATATGCCGCATAAAAGGGCGCTTTGTATTCCTACGTCTAAACAACCATACCGTGTCCATGGCACGGCATAGCATGGCATAGCATAGCATTGCATGGCGGTCCATAGCCTACGATCGGTAAGGCCTGACACGGGCCTCTATGGACATCGCTTACCAAAATCCTACAGAGAAGGTGGTGTGTCTTACGCGCATGGGGGGTCCTACCGCCCATGGCGATATATGCTCCTAGGATCTGTTGTAGCTCTATCTGCCTGCCCCAGGTTGGCTATATGTGTGTACATAACTGGTCCACACATATGTGCACACACACATACGCATGCATTTACGTAAGAATGCCCGAAACGGCGCCAACATTTTTTTCCACCATAGGAAATTTCAGTTCCACCGGAAGAAAGAAGTCTGCATTGTGTTCGAACCTGTATACAGGAGACCGGAAGTCTTTTGCCAAAATCGGTCTTTGACTTACTTTTGTCTTTCAATTCGTTTCATAAGTCGTCGTTTCTCGCTGTTCCTTCGGTCTATTAAGTTCGACCAAATATAGATCGATGTGTAAATCATTTTGATTTCTGAATGTGGTTCTTGCGGTTATAGTTCGTGATCAATCCCGATCATGAGTCATCTATTAATCATTCTTCCCGGAAGTGCCACGGATTTTCTGTACGATGACTGTCTGGCCTAATTATTGACAACGAATCATCGAACTGTCTCTGGATCTGTTTGGAGTATTTGATACAGCCGACAGATCACTGGGACCTAAGAACAGACAAATTGAGAAATTTTCATTCAATATTTGAATGTTTTTAGAGCAATGCGTATACCTCTGCAAAATGCACGTATTATACTCGCAGTGGAAGACACTCGCTCCGGAAAACTTCTTCGGGAATCAATGTTGAATGGGTCTTCCATCCCTTTTTATACATTTTAATTACCCATACCGTTGACATGTAACGATGTACTCGCTCGAGTTGTTCTTGAGTAATACTTGATTTAGTAGTATGTACTGGCTATGGAATCATTGACTAATTCAACCCACGTATGTCACTGATATAATGAAACATGTAAGGCAATGAATATTTTATGACAAGACACACGACGGTGGAGTATAGCTCTGCAATATACATGTCTCAATATATTAATTATATCCGCTATACCCTGGTGAAAATCTCTACTTCTACGAATTTTTAGGGAAATTCGGACATTTCATAGTTTTTCATAAAAAAATTGTAGATGTGCGTCGTTTCTCATAAAAAATTGTAGATTTTCTCAGCATTTCATGAAAAATTATAGATTTCGGTGGATGATCATAAAAAATTGTAGATTCTCGTACCTTTTCAGAAAAATTCGTCGTTTTTGTCATTCACATTAAGAAAAAACTACAATTTCTTATGAAATGCTACGAAATGTCCGAATTTCCCTAATTGATCTTAAATATTCGTAGAATCATTTTCACCAGGGTATTCATAGGCAGAATCGAATTAGCATAATTAAAATCTCAACCCGTATCAGAAATAATCAACTGTTTAATTTTCTCATGACTTCAAGAAATTGTTGTATAAATGATTGAATCGATTTGCAATTCTGACTCCGATGGATCGCATGTGAAAATGTAGTGCAAATCTGTAAATTCATGGTTGCAATGAGACTCACTCTTTCTCAAATTTTAGCTGAATGCACTTTCAATCTCTGTCTCAACGCAAATATAGTTGGGCATTTCTTTTCGAAATGTTAATTATTTTCTCGTTTTTGATCATGTATGATGCGTACCTACGGATTGCATCTTGAAAGCAGAAGAGAGAAACTTGCAGTGGATTTCTGCACTTGTATATATCTACGTATAGCTACACCAGACGCAAAATTTTCTCACGAGAGGTTCAGTCCTGTAGGCCGTAAACTACAGACTCTAGACAATTGCGTGGATCTGTCTGTCTAGACGGGTGCATCCCTTGCCGGTTACATTTACCAGAGTTGCTTTCTGCTTTCTGTGGACAGGCTCTGAAATTGTGAAAATTTACTCGCTGCCCTTCTCTCCTTCTCTCTTACTCCCTTTTTCTGTTTCGTAACAACATCCCCTGCAGCCAGGAACTTGCCAAAATTCAAAGTTTATACAAATTGAAAATCTGTATGAGACGAAATGTTCCATTCCTGAGTATTCAAAGACAATAAAGTATCGGTGAATCCGAACAATCAGTTTACAGCATCCGATGTGTGTAGTTGTTGCGAAAAATTTGAGAAATACTTGCACTTTATTTTATCATTATTTTTTGAACCAACTGATTCAGTCGGCCCTTCGCCAATAAAACAACAACGCCAAAGATACAATAAATAAATAAATATCGCGTCCGCGAATCTCGAGAGTAAATAAATAATTGTGGATACAGATCTGTAGGGTATTTCGAAAAATGAAATGGGTTTCACTAGATGATTGAACTCGTACTTGTAAGAAAGCAAAATTGATGTTGACTCATATCATAATTTTTGGCATAGCATATGATAAACGATGGTGTGGTTGCTATTGAAAATAATCGAAGCTAGCGAGAACGGTAGCTCGATTCCAATTACAACCTTATCTCATAACCTTTTTTTTTTTTTTTTTACCCGCGTCCTAAAACTTAAATACACAGAAGAAGACAGAGCTATGATCTGGACAGCGTCACGACCCCACTGTCTGTGACGCCGTTC
The DNA here is from genome assembly GCA_963992785.1 of Tenthredo livida. Classification (NCBI taxonomy): domain Eukaryota; kingdom Metazoa; phylum Arthropoda; class Insecta; order Hymenoptera; family Tenthredinidae; genus Tenthredo; species Tenthredo livida. The sequence goes on along the minus strand of OZ023066.1, from coordinate 15,325,438 downwards.
CTTCCTTGGCGTCGTCTCGTATTATTGGTCGCCGTTGGAAAATCCCATTTTCAATCGAGCATAGGAATAATAATTTGTCGAATCGTGTGTTGGGTGAATATTTATTTAATGGAAGTAAGCTGGAATAAATTATTCAGTAAACAGTTATGGATAGTACATAAAATTCTGCAAAAAAAAAAGGAAAAAGTTGGAAGTAAATCAATCATTTTCTTTCAGAGCATAAAATCTTCCACAGTCCCATCTGAGCATGTGATCGATGCAGTAATTGAAAATATCCAAATATTGAAGAAATTTATACTCTAACGAGAGCAGACAGTACCTACTCACTTTTTTCCGTTTTTTTTGACACTAAATAGCCGCGTGGCTGTTGGTTTATCAAGTCTAACAAACTGAAATGTATGAGTCGTATAATATATTAAGATATCGGGATGCGTGACTCATATTTTTAGACCGATGGGAACTCAGAAACTATTTTTCCTGTGGGAAAGAATGCATTGCTCGAGTTTTGTACCAACATACTTCATCCCGACTCGAGTTAACTCTCGTTTGATCGTTGTCCGACATCGTATCAACAAACTATGGTAATCACGAACCTTGGACCACTTAGCTCGTAGAGATCAGACTGAAGAAGAGCTCTAAGCCTACTATAGGCATTCGATTAAGACCAGACTGCAAACATTTATTTACAATATGGGTCGTGCTCTACTGCAGCTCTCAGTAAAATAATTAGTTCAGAAGTAGGTATATCCGTTTATAAATGTAGCTATACGATTCGTAACACGACTTTTTTTCTTCCGTAAAACAAGTTTATCATCATTTTTTAATAATTTTATTTAGTTTTTGCGAAATATCGACAGTTTCCAATATTTTCTTCGAAACAAATAAAATTTCAATAGTTGAGAATAATCGAAGTAATTAAAAAGTAAAAAATTACCACTTTTATTATACTAAAGCCATTTATTTTAAATTGTTGTTTAATTTTTTTTAAATATTCTATGTAAACATATGTACATACAGATCTATGTACCCTCGTCGATAAAATAGGGATCCCTCGATCAGGTCGATGTCGGTATAGTGAAGATATACCCTGTGTCGGCGAAAAGGCCCCTACCATTGGCAGGTATGGTCGAAGACTACGAAAGGAAGAATCTGTAGAGTTCATCGGAAACTTTGTCTAAGTTCCAAAAGATGTCGAAGTAATGAGTAATCTTTTCTGAACTGAAAAAAAAAAAATGTCTAATTGATGATTAACATAATTACAAATTACTTTCTCGCAGAAGACACGTTGTCACTGTATCCGATGTGTAGAATATTGCATAACGTTATGACTGGATGTTTGATTTTTCTTTAATTAATTAAGTAATGAATAGTCTCCATAAAAAGCGTACCAAGTATAGGTATAGGTATGTTACAGACCATGCAATTAAAATATTTTATAAAGATACGATAATGTTGTTAGTCTTTAATAGAAATTTCATTTCTCACAGCTTGAGGATAGAATTTCATAATCGAAATTTGAGAAATTAGTAAATAGTGACGAGTTTTTACTTTCAGCTTACGTTAGTCAATGACTTATGTCTGATTTATCTCTTATAGAAAATAGGAGGCAGCAGCAGCAAGAAGTATATACCCACGTATAGTTTCGTCTATTGAAGTATTCAATAAGTAAAAAATCTCCTAGCCAACAGAAGTCGTCTGTAGAAGGGCGCGCCCTTTGAACCGGCCTAAAAAAACACCCCAACGTAGCAAGAAATACCGACCCGATATCTTAATCAAGTTAGTTATCAGCCGCTAATGAATTCCTGACAAGGGTTACAAATCCCACATTACGAAATTAGTTTGAACCTCTGCTGCTGAAAGGGCTCTCCAAGCCATTTATTTAAAACTCGTAAATCACGAAAAATGGGACGAGGCGAGGGCAAAAAATGCCCACGGTCCATTGAGCGGCAAGGGAAAGGGAAATTGGATTTCGGATTTTTTTTTCCCCCTTTTTTTTCTTTTTCCTCTTCAGCGGGAAGGTGAAAGGAGAAGCCATGGGCTCTTTCGCCTCCCTGAGAAGTCAATTAGGGTTGTTGTTCGCCTTGGGATTATAATAATATTTTGATCGGCGTGAACAAGGGTGTCTATATAGACCGTTTGATGATTTTTCTTTGAAAAAACTAACTCTGCTCCTCCCCCAGACTTAGAATTTACTGATCATATACTTCCTTATACTGCTCTATAATTTAACGGAAGTGACGTCACCCTATTCAACATCAAAGAATAAAATAGTTCGTAGATTGCATCACCGCCTTTACTGCACATCCTTAAACGATACTCGGAGAGCTTACATAAATCTGTTTATTCCCAATCATGCCTATGGTACCGCGGCAATTAGTAATCACGTACCTACATTCAGAAATCATCACTTTTGAACGGTCCAACGGTCCGTTCAATTTCTACCTAATTAATAACTCTGCCTTCTCAATGCTAGGATATTTTATCCTTGAATAATCCTACTATTCGATTTCGTTGAATCTTCGTTCTGGAAAGCCGAACAACACCTTCTTGATTTATGAAAGAACCAAATCATTTTCTACAACTTGATCAAAGTGTGTGTACCATTTCGAGTGTAATAACAGCCAATAAGCAAAGTCATGCGTGTACCTCAGTCAATTGAACAACAATTTGTGATACATTAACCGATGATTCGTGACTACTAACTATAAGTAATTATTATCTTCATCATTTCATTTCGTGTTACAACTCGCAAAGAAATGAAAATAAAATTGAATCGAATTAAAAAAAAATTGCATGCATTGATTGGAAACGTTCGAATTCCGGAGTCTACAGACAGTCGTATCCTGTTAGTTTCTGCAGGATGTGTATCCCGATGTCTTGGCTGGTGAGCATGAGTGTTTTGTTTTTGAGTTGCGTGCGCGAGACACCGGGGGGTAGGCCCAGGGTGGTCCAATTTGTCTGCCGGTCCGATATTGTATATTGTTGCAGACCCGAGGCCGGTAATGATAAAGATTGACGACGCCTGGCGTCGTTCTCAACTGGTCCGTGTAGTTATGAGAGGCGAAGGTATCTCGCGGTGAGCTGGGACTGCGTATAGGTGAAAAGAAATACGGATCTGAAGACCTGAGTCGAAGAGTCTTACGGTGCGGAATAACGGAATGATAAGACGCGGATTTTTCGAGATTTTCAACGGTTTATCGAAAGCTGAAATAGCGCGTCGATTCATCTCCCGTGACAGTAAGGTTCGACGTCGATTTATGAGGAAAAAAGTGACCGCTTGAAAAATGAAACAAAAACGGATCGACTTGACTGTAATTGATGTCTTCATCGCCTAATTCCCTTAACACGACCAATCGATTGGTCAGCTTCGGTCAATCTCAAGGTTCTTGACCAATCGGATATCTGATCGAACGGTAAGGTCGTAAAAGTCTCGACTGAGGTCAACCGGCAGATAAGAGAGGGCAACGAGCTGCCAACCTAAAGACGATAAACAATTTGTAACACTAGGAAGAAATCACTCGATACCAACGACCAACGTGTTTGCTAACTTTCCTCTACGCATTTAACACACGTACATCTATATTGCGCTAATGCACATCAACAAATACGGATATTAAACAATAAACTGTGTACATCTTTACGAGTGCTCTTTACCCTCCACAACTGATGAAACATCACAACTAGTTACTCGCTTCAATATTTATCTACACGTATACTTATTGTATCTGTACATAATACTATATGGTCACATGTTAAATTCATATATCTAAAAATTTAGATAAACTTGCGCTATCGCGAGCAATGAAAAACCACTAACGCATAAAACACGCTTCTCTCATCACCGAACCCTGTCATTATTTTCGTAATTGGTTCTCTTACTGGTGTCGTAATACTGTGTCACTTTTCTATATCTCTTCCTGTCAACCAGACGACGATTACTTAATACTCTGTCCACTGCAGTAGTGGACAAGTGCTCTAAACGTTTTGTAGCGTTGAATGATATGGATTGTGTATGATTTTTTAGGACAATTCGATTTTTTTATCTGTCCCTTTGGAGGGTCGTAATTAAAGATTTAAAAAATGGGTGGGGGCTGTGGCTGATGAAGGTTGAGAATATTTAGCAAAACTACAACAGCAATATATCTGGTAACTTGGCAAATCGGAGCTGACAGCGCTTCGAATTAGCTAGATTATTTTTTCGTTTTAGGGTTCCCTCTCTGCCCCGCAACACTTACCCCTCGGGTAGCTAATAATCTTCTAACACGGCTGAAAATTGGCCGCTGCCTACTCCTCTGACTCCTCGTAAGACAAAAACCGCTGAACTGAAAAGAAAGATGAGGATAGAAACTGGAGAAGAAAGAAGTGAAAACGAAAAACAAAAACGAAAAAGAGAAGAAGAAGAAAGAGAAAAAAAAAGAACCAATCGAAACTACAAAAGAAAGTATAGTATACGTTACTAATGGTTTCGGGTTTTAGACTCCGGACAGTGGGATGAGAAACATCTCCATTTCGGAGCCAACGAAAGAATTCATAAGAGAGTAATGTTTGCCGGTTGAAAATTAATTTAATTTGTACGAAAGAGAGAATGGGAGGAAGGACTGACCGGGCCGGTTCGCTTAGGCTAGAACTCTGCGGAACCCCCGCTGCGTAAAATATCGAGAGCCAACTGCCTCGGACGCTGTGGACCTGTCTCCACCACGGACTCCTTAGCGGGCCATTCAAGTTACCTACCTACTATAATTGATATGGATGTCTTCTAAGGACCATTCGGTTTGGATTTAAATTATGACGCGGTCTGATCTTCGATTCGTCAATGTTGTCGACTTTGTACCCCGCTTATATTCGACAAGATCTTCGCCGGCGACTCCCATACACTGAACCTTTCTGTAATTACATCGTAATTGCTATCGGTTCGATATACGTCCCGGTGATCGTACTACTGCACGTAGATTACTGCATGACGGTCATATATATACATATGACTATAAAACTCTGATATTGCTTTCATAGGCGCACTGCTATCTCATTATTCATCAATCGAATGTCGTATACTAGGTATATCGGCTCTCCGAGTAGTGAGCTCTGCAATTAAAGCATTATAGAGTAAAGCTAATTGGGGATGAAGTTACAACAGTTCTGATTATACAGTATGCATACGTGGATAATCAGACTGCAGGTTATTCGGTATAGGTAGCCGAAAACTCGATTTAGAAATTATTTATACTCGAGAGCCAACTCAGTTCTCTTCTCTTTCTGGATAAAGACAATCTGAATAAGAGGATGCTGGGGCCTAGATAAAGGACTGGCAAGATGGCGTCGTTTTGCATCGACCCCAAAGTCTGAAGGAGTTTGTAAAAATTTAAGACGGTCCTGGCTGAACCTTAGCCAACACACGGACACGAGATAACGATCTGAGGTATCGTCTGAAACAAATGCTGAATGCAAGTCGGCCAGTGCCGGGCCTTTGTCGGCTCAATGGGGCCCTGTATTATACCCATCGTATTCACAACACCATGATAGAATCCGAGCTGCAGTTCGCTCGTGTGGGTCTGTCATAGAGAACAGTTATTGATTGCGCTTGGAAGTAACCAGCGCAGAGGATTGTCCGCTCGGTATAATTCATGTTTCGATATACATATACCTGCGGGTTTATTATTTGTATCTTCATTAAGCGTTGGTATAGCCTATAGGCTGCAGTGGATATCATCTCGTTCGGAGTTTGAATAGATCCAAGCACGCAGGCGGATCCTTTGAGAAAACGAGTGAAGCCAACACCTTACAACCGCTACAAACGGCTTTCTTACTTTTCGTTTTCTTACCTCCTAGTTTCGGAGTATAAAAATATATTTATAAGCCTGCTTGACGATCATTTGTAAACATCAGGTGTCGCTCAAGAGTCAGACAATTTTTTTTCGTTTTTTTTTTCTTTGGGTATCAAATATCTCGACGGTTTGACGATTTTTAAATGCAAACCAAACGCATATCGTGTATAATATATATGATGCAAACAAGAATTACTTTTCTACCACTTTTCTCCCTCGGTTACTTTTCGTTTTTTTCTCTTTAATTACGCAGCGTCTGGTTGACTCGATGGAAAATGGTATAAATTATGAAATTTTTTGAGATGAAAACGATTAATTGTATAGTTAGGTTTATTTTAAGGCCTTTTTTTTCCTCTGACACTAGATACTCCTTGGGTCAGATAACAATTAATCAACGCTTACTTTATCAGTACCATTAATATTTACCTAATCTAAGAGCTGTGTGTTAAGAAAATTTTTATCTCAACATTTAAATTAGGATGATAATATGAGATCCTAAATGAAAAACAAGACAATTAAGATATGAGTTTTTTGACGGAAGCACTATCACGCTCTTAAAATCTCCGCGTCTTTTATTGATATTTCCGAAATAAAAGTCTCAAACATTATTTACTCAAGACGTGTCGTACGGTCAGTGTATCCCGACTACAAAAAATTTGAGGAATTTATCCAAAGCAGACCTCCGTTTGTCTCGGTGGGCTTTTTTTTTTTTTTTAGCCGAACTTACGAGTTTGTTGAGAATTTCACAGACTCCTCGGTAATTGATCCCACCAATCCTGCTATTCCGCCAGATCCCCCTTCTTGATTGATTCGAGTATCTCACCTCGGATACCCATAAACGATTCTTGAACACAGATTAGAACTAGTTTTATTTTTCTGAAATTGCAAATCGTTTCTCAACCTTCATAGGAAATCATAGAACTTCAAATCGAGATTTATTCGAGATTGTAATCGAAGATAGGCTTGACTTAGGTGATAAATCTGTAGAATAACCGAAGCGTGATAAGCTGTGAACAGTGGTCGAGACGTTGATTCGATCTCCGAGTTACACACGGGTCTGCCAGTTCCTCCGTTTTTACCTGCCTTTTTAGTGGGGTAAGTTGGGCGCAAACAAAGGAGATTATTTTAACGATGACAAACGATCGACCCCGCAAGTCCCCGGAATCCACAGGGACCCAGAAATTTTAATTTTCCCGCCCCGCCCCCCGCCGGGTTCAAAAAATACAAATTACTACCACCCGAGCGTAGATGTCGTTGTGTGCCGAATGGAAAGGTCAGCTAGATTTAAAAAACAATTTTTCTTTCGATCGCTATTGTCCGCCAACACCCTCTTCTTATACCTGTTTGAAACCGACCTTAGCTCATAGACCAGTACCATCTATTCCGCGGAGGTACCTAATCGCTTGGAAAATTTCATCTTTGTCGACGATACTCCCACGTAAATAAATGTTCTGGACATGATTTCAGTACTCTATACCTTATACACATACCGGACTTCGTTCTCATGGATCTATTTAGGCATATCGCATGAATGCACCTACCTGTTCGAATAGGCATAACTGCAGTCTGCTTTATGCTTATAAGCTTTGCACACTTACCGCTAGATTCTACGATAGCCTGCCGTGCGATTTACGGAGGCTGTAAACTGCATACTTACATATTACATCCACACAAACCTCAATATTTCACACTTGCGAATATACGTTTAGTAATTAGGCTCATTCATCTCGTCATCATTTCCATTGAACAGGTAAGGCATGTCAACTTATACATGCAGAGTAGAAGAGTGGGCGACCTTACGACCGGTGAAAAGCATCCGTCAATGATACGCAGACAACCAGTTTGTATTATACTGTCGGAATTCCACAGAGAAATTTGTTATAAATTTGTTGAAGATTATACAATAAATTACAGTCTGCAGTTGCGTTGGTCTTGAAATCCTGACGTTTCATAATTATGGAAAAAAGTTATGCAAAACGATAACCCAGCGAGGAAGAAAATCATCGAGATTGGCTTGACCACTACATCACGGTGCATGGACCCAATTGCATCTCGTTTACGGTGGCCTTGTGTCACGCGCTGTTTACCAGAATTTTTTACGATTACCACTAACCGATTATGGTGAATACCCAGAGGACATTAGACTGCTTTGCAGTTTAAGCATTAACTTATTACTAAATATCCTTGCGGTTGAATATCCTGAAAAATCTGAAGCTAGATTTTTTTTTACAGATTCATTCTGTTCAATTTAAATTCACATGTAGTTTCAAGGGTCGAGTGAACTGCATAATGAAAGAAATGATAGAGGAAATGAAAAATATCATTGGAAGAGTCAATTTTGTTATCCTAATGTATTCGTTGATGCACGGTTCGGCAAAAAGCCACTAATCATAGGATACCATGATGAAATCGTTCGCCAGGCAGACCAATGATTGTTATTTGATTTTCATCAATCCTTTCTTAGGAGAGATCCGCGTTGCCAGGCTCTTTGCGAGTCTCAGGGGTGGCCTTTTGAGTGAAAGAACGCCCTGGTGGACGCCGGGACGTCGGGAGGCTCATTTCGGTATCGAAGCTTCATCACCGAGGCGGTCCGCTTTGACGCAGATGACTCGCGCTAATCCGTTAAGTTAGACAAACAAATGACAATAGAGATCGGTATCTGAGGCACGTATCGGCGGCGGCCACGGGACGTTGGGTAGATTCTCAATCTCTTGCATTTGCTCTCCCATCGACCTGCAGGTGGTGGTGTAGGTACAGTGTTCGCCGGTTGCCTGCCTACCTTCCGTTCTAATGATCCAGGGGCCCTAATGAGTGATCCCGGAAACTAATTGGGCTTAAGCTGGCCAAGCCTTTGTTGTGATATGACGCACATGTACGCCGGGTCCGCGGTATCATGATCGCATCTCTCGAAGGTTCGGTGACGTCGAATTAACGATGGGATTACTAGAAAACTCCTGAATAAAACCCGTAGATATTTTCCGCACAGGATTAGCCGGATCAAAAAAATAAAAAATAAACGTCACAACGATTAGTTGGATATGACGATGCAGGGTTCTCTTCGTTTATTAAAAATGTTCTTTGACTACGCCAAATCGTGTGTGTGGGGCTGAGTTAATCAAGAATGGTAGAGGGAAGGAAGGAAGGAAGGAAGGAAGGGGAGTAAGGACCGAGTTCGTAGGTACATACATACAAGTAAAACGATGCAATTGATTTAAATGCAATGGAACCAAATTAAATCCGTGTAGCAAACGTGGCTGGTACGAAGAATCGAAGAGGCGAAAAGGCGCGGAGGCGAAGAGGCGAAGAAGTGGAGGGCACTGCAGCGCGGGTATCACCAACAGGATAAACCATGATTCCGAGTAGTCGGACGTGCATTCGAATTTTTTATTCGAATTTAAATGTGCCTCGAGCATTGCACTACATCGGATGGCGTCACTCGTAAATACGATGCTGGCCCGAAGGTATCATGGGAGTACAAAGAGGCCAAGACGTCTCAATCCGACCTCCTTGGAGGGTCTCGAGTCCCGGGGGCCCCTGGCCCGCGTCCAGACTCGAGTCCTGGCTTGGGTCTGTTCTCAGTTGTGAGTTGGTATCCCTCCGACGGTACCGCGGTGGTACCATCTCGTGGTTCTCTACCCTGGAAGGCTTGCAGAAACCGTGCCGACTTGGAAAGGGGCCGAGCCACACACCAGGTCCCACAGATCACCGTGCTATCTGTACGCCAAGATCTACCTCCGTTCACCGAAGCACCAAAGTCTCCTTCTACTTCTTCTCCTTCTCCTTATCCTTTTCCTCCAACTCCTCCTTCTCATCCTCCTACTACTCCTTGTATGCCTCCACCTTCTTCATCTTCTTCTTCTTCAACTGCAAGTAAGGAATAAGGAACACGCGGAGTCCGATGTTATGCTCTTTTGCTCATCGGCGTAGAAGTGCCGTCGCCACCACCACCGGTGATCCTCTTTTGTTTATAGAATATCGGAAGAAAAAATCACCAAGGATATTATGATTCGTGACGTTTCCTTCTTACCATAAAGGAAAGTCTTGTAGCTAAAATGGTTATGGTTTCATTTATACAATTTAACAGTATCCCACTGATTATCGTCTCACTGAATGGCATTCCATCTGTACATATGAGCAAGCAATAGTTGCCATGATTTTTCGCTTGAGTCAGCTATGTCAGCACATGAAGTGACTTCAATTGGTTGCAATTCTTCTCGATCCAAAAATATTCACGGATACTCAGGTTGCGGTCAGTATACTTTTGACGATCAAGCACCAAGCGATACCAGATATTAAGAAATGAGTATGAAGGGGGGGCATGAAAAATTGGGACCAGGTTCGTGTATCATTTCGTTTGAAAAGAGGATATCGTTTCTTCATTCAATGGTTTACTTCGAGTACTTTTGATGTGATAAAAATTGATCGCATATATTTGGACCCTTCCAGGCATCCAAAGTACTGTTCGCAACATTCCTTACTCGTTATATCCCTCGAGGAAATCAGAGATCGCACGAACCTCCTCGGAACTCTCTTTCAAATTTCAATTCCGATTCACCGTGTGGTGGTCCATCGTGACAGAAATTCTCGTACGTAAAGAAGGAAGAGCGCGAATGAAGCCAAGCGTGATCGCAACGAGGTCTATATAACATCGAAACAAATGAACGACGACGCAAGACCGAAAAGTCGATAGAAAAAAGAAGCTGCGAGTGAGCAGTCTCGCATCTCTACGGTAGCCCCAGCGCATTCGGTAGCCAGTATAAGGTAGTAGTGTATAAGACAGTCTACAGTGGCTATATCGTAATGACCAGTGAACAGTATCTCTACCGTGCGTTCAGTCATTGGGTGATCAGTGAGCAATGCCCCTCTTCGCTATCCCTCGTCAAGTATCACGATGACCGATAACAGAAGCGGCATCTTTTGTTGCGCGTCTCTGATCCTTCTTCCCGTTTCCGCTAGGCCCACCATGCACCGCGGCAAGCGTTTAATTATTTTATCACTAATGGCCGTCTCTTTATCGTTATTTAGTATATATATTGTTATTGATCCCGTAACGGTCTCAGCCTCCTATTAGCGGTCCAATTTGAACGTCCGGGTTCCTAGTTGTCTCTGTGACGTAGGAGGCAAAGAAGGTCATAAATGGTGTTCCAGATAAAGAAATACTGTCATGGCGTCTGGCTTAGGTACAGCGATCATGCAGGTACAGAAGACACTGGGACCGCGGTGAGACGGAGAACGTCTTTGTCTTGGGGACGAGGAGTTCGAAACTGGCTACCGGCGGACTGCTATGGTAATGCCGCATGTCATTTGTTAATTTAAATATCACGATAATTCAGTCTGCCCCGCGCGCCGTAGCGACCGTGCACAAACTCCGGCCCTCGGTTTCTCTCCTTTTGTTCCTCTTGCGTTCACCAGCGAGGACGGTTCGATCCACGAATGCCTCCGTACGTGCTTGCCAAACGGTTTTAAAATTTCAAATTAGCTTCAATCGCATTGCTCGGTTGGCCCGCCGGCCCGTCTTCAGCTTCTGTTGGCTCTTCGACTCCAATTCAGCTGCCGTTAGCGTATCTAACGTACCGTAATCTCGCCGCGTACCAAAACCTCGTTGCTGGCTTGATTAGTTATACGTATTACTATATATAGGTACCGAAGACCGATTAGAATTCGAAGAATTTTACTGCTGTCCCGCTACGGCACAGCCCGTCTTCGGTCTTCCTGATTGAAATCAGAATCGAATTCTATTCTCATAGTTTAGAGTTTGCAGAAATTGTCATTCCGATGAACATGTCAATTCATCAAATGCATCTCTTCGAGCCTGAAAATAATGTAACCTGCCTGCCTGCCTGCCTGGGATGGATTGTTTTTATTCCTTGAAAGCTTGAACTTGCTCGAGGAAGTATAACGAGAAACGCGGTTACCCATACTCGAGACTTGAAACGCGAGCTCGTCCGCTCGAAGAAGGGCCCGCGGGCCCACGCCAATAAGCGAGCGAAAAGGGCCTAAAAAGTCTTAAACGCGAGAGCAAACACAATTAGAGGCTGGCGGCTGGGCAGTCAGGTTCAGAGCATAGGATGTCTCGAACCTGCAGCGGCGCACGGGCCTCTTTAGAGTGAAGACTCAATCCGAGTCGGTTGGACGTTGCGCCAGCAGCCAGCAACAAGACCGCCAGCTCCAGCTCTTGAGTTGGAGAGCCGTGAGCCGCGGGTATAATATAGTATATAAGTATATAGGTAGTAGGTAGGTACGGTAAGGTAGAAGGAGGCGTAATAGCCAATCATACCGTCGTCGCAAAAACTGCTTTGAGCGTCGTAAACCGAATGGGTCTCCGACGGAAGATGAGGATTGCGGAGCATCGGCTCCGCCGCGGCTGAAGAAGTGCGCGAGCGAGTCGAAAGAAGATAAGATGGAAAGGTGAACGAGAAAAGAAGGAAGAACGACCCTTGAGCGAACTGGGGCGAGGTGGCGGGCGGGGGAAGATATTAATTAGAATAATTGCTGCTAACAGGCTCGTTAGCGTCCGACTGAGATAGCGAGCGAGCAACCAAGGAGCAAAAATAAAACGATCCAATACCACGGTGTATAGCTGCTACTTCACCAGGACTTGGATCGGACAAGTAATTAGACAAATCCCCTTATGAACAACTACCCCCAATTTCACTAACATTCATCTACGACCGTACCATTCGTATCCGAAGACTCCACACCTTCAGACCTTCAGTCAGTTAGCCTTTCACTTGACATTACACAAAGTTGCACGAAAGTCATAGCCGAGGAAAAGTGCACATCTGACATCACATACCATCACTGGTGACTTACGACGAAATGAATAAACATATCATGCCATACGTAGTACGTGTAAACTGTCAGATTTCAGATTTGAAGATGAAAAAAAGTCTACTCGCAGGTCATTTGTGAGATAACAATTACGTTGGATTGGTTAGCCGGAAGATGGATGGAACATTGACGTATTTTTGGGAGGATTTATATCAGGCTTTGAAATGTCATCGATTTACTCCTTTTTCCATGATGGTACCTACTTATTATACGTCTACTTCGGGGAGAGCCCTTTCCTGGTACAGTTTCTCGTCCATTCCGGCGTCTCCTTATATTTGTTGCAAGCCAAGGCCCTAATCAATTCCAATTAGAGACTCGGAATATTATCCGAAGCTCTGTAGCTCAGGAGCACCAGGTAGAGCCGACGGGGTAGCTAACGGGGCAAAGGAATCATGTAGGCTGCAGGAGACTATTAGCGAGCGCTCTGATTCGCTCTTATACGCACTTATTCCCGAAGTGGTCTTCGGGCAGTAAATCAAGCGCAGGACCCTATATATACGAAACGTTGAACTGATTCAACCGGCCATGCCATCGAGCTAACGAAGCAAACATAACTTTGCCCGTACAACTCAATACCCGATCCTCTGTGACAGTCGGTAAAACAGAGTATTTCTAATTGGCTGGACGGTACGCATGCTGATTAGGCTTTTCTTTATTCTCTCGAAGTAGCGACTGCACAGCCTCCGGAGTACAGACTGGCCGCGGTGGCCTCGTCGAAGAAACCCATTGATTGAACGTGTGGAAACTGGCAATTGGCAACTGCTTACTGCAGACGCCGATCGTTCTCTGCACCACCGCAGTCCTACATGCCGTTCATTTTATGCCGGATGTTTCATCTCCGGATTACCTAGCTGCGATCCCATGGCTTATTTTTCTCTCAGAGTCCAAAATCTTATGTGGAAACCGCGTCTCAGACAAATGGAACAAAACTCGGTCCAGAGCTACTAGCAACATGAGAAACATAGTCTTCTTTGCTGCACATAAGTGGTTCGCATTTTTGCTGGAAGTTAGCATACTGCGAGCTTGAATTTTTCTTTCTCACAATGATTCAGCAATAATTATTATGACTAATTTGTCAAATCGTGAGCCCGTTTCGCATAATTTTTTTAATCTCGAAAGGGAGGTGATCGGGATAAGTGGTGCTATTGGTGGCTGCACTAACTATATAATTGGTCCTCCGCTATTACTTTGTGGTCGTGAATTATATCTGGGCTGGAGGCTACTTCAGACGCGGCTTCTTGCGCGGAGACGGTCATCCATCGACTATGGGCTAGTATATAATACGGTAGCTTGATGCATATTCCGTGTGTTGTATATATAGCGTAACGATGACTGGGGTAAAAATGTATAATGTTGTATATTCCGTTCCTTCCTTCCAAGAACCCGTCTATGTCACGGGCAGGCTCGACTTTCATTTTTAACATTGTGCTCGGATTTAACAAGGAAAACAAAACGTTGCGATGGGTTGGTTGGTTGGTTGGTTGGTTGGTTGGTCCTTTAAACTATAGACCCTCGTATCACGGAGGCGGCTTTGAACAAAGTCTAGCTAATAGAGTCATTCGGTACAGTCGACGTCAAAAGTTCCGGGCTCCTCACAAATCATAAGATTAGAATTTTAAATTCGAATCTCGCTGCAGTATGCTATACCGAGTTCAGGGCAGCGACAAGAATACTACCGCATATAGCCGCGTTTATATACCCGCCTAAACCCAGGGGGAGCAAAAGAGCGAGGTAGATAACAAGATAAAAAAAAAAATAGGCAGAGAGAGGGAGAGAGAGAAAGAAATCGTTGAATTCCACGGGAATCTCAAGTCCCGATCTTTGGTCCTCCTGAGAAGCTGAAGAAACATAGCAAACGCCAGGATTTAAATAATTACCATTTTACGTGTTGTGCGCACGAACTTGTAGCTAAGTTCGAACGCGAGTGCTCGCGAGAAACCGAGACTCTAAAGACAGCAGCAGCAGCAGCAGCAGCACGCGCGAGCGAGCGACGCGATGCGCCGCCGAAACTTCGGTCGGTTTAATTAAAGCTAGTTAATTTTCTTTGGGCGAGTCCAGTACCGCGCCAATGCAACTGGTAATTAGTACGAGCTCAGATCCCGTCGTTCTTTTGTTTTGCTCCATTCCCAGCCTCTCTCTTATCCCGCATGCCCTAAACTGAACTCCACTCGGCCGCAGCGCCGGCCGCTGCATCATCGAGTCACTCGCTTACTTGCGCTTTTTCAGTTTCGTTGTAACAAAGGCGAAACTTGATCGATTATTAATCGATAACGAATAGATAGATGGATCAGCCGGTTTTAACTCGTTTTACTAGCGACGAATGAAGGTGCAGACAATAATGAACATGGATGGATGATGCCTACGGAAGATCTTGTCAATTCTTTCATTAAATATATACCTACTGCTAATTGCTGTTGTCTTGTTAGCGTGGATTGCGAGATATTTCTTATTGTAAGAGCGGAATAACTACTGGGAGTGGTTATAGTCACGGCATACAGTCGGCTGTATTTTATTTTACATAGGTATAATTATTTTATTCCTTCAGTTTATTCAGATAATCACAATTATTTAGCCTACCTACGCCGCGAGATGCCATCGAATAAGGCAATTGAATTATCTCTTTATCACGTCGCGTGAAAGTTTCTCAAATCCACGATATGTCAAGATCTTTAATGTTCCAAGATGAAATTTATTACAGTAGCCAGTTCGGCACGCCAAGACGATAATACACACGATCTAATCAATATTTAAATTTTTTCAATTAATTAATACCTCGGATATTCCGAAATATAAGCTAAATTTTCTGAACTCCTTGGCGCTAGACTGACGTTGAAAACCACTCGTGGGTGTCTTACGCCTCAAATGAAACGCACCTCTTCGTGTATTGCGTAGTCTAATTGCAGGAGAATCGTCATCGCGTATATTAATTGCATAACCCGTTAGTTGAAACTAACGTCGTCTACCTGTCGTAGGCGGTCTAGTTAACTATTGGTAGCTTGCAAGTCGTCCGTAACGTCGACAGGCGGTGATAGAACCAATTTGCAGCAATCTATTGCAATGTAGTGAGTGGACATCTATATCTATAATGATGTAGGCACAGATAAGCCGCGAGCCAAGTAATACTGGTCCACGAAAGCGCTGCCTTTGTCTTGCCAACAAAATTGACATTGCGAATTTCAACCGTGTGTCTCGCCAAAGTGGTTAGAGTCACATATATGTCCAATGGAATCGGCAGATAAGATACAGTTCAATGCTGAAGCGAAGTAATTACTGCTGCACCATTAGAGTATAAATTCCGTTAAATATTGCGTGAGAAAATAGAACGACTCTTAAATGATTAGGAAAATTAATACGACACCATTTAACGGGCTTGAATAGATTTGACGAGGGCAAAAACAGCTTCTATATGGGGTAAAGGATCTCAACTTGCCAGCTAATAATCGCGGTGTAAGTGCCGCTTAAGTATCGCACTTAACACGTATGGCGGCGCCCTCCAAGTGGAAACGGAAAAACGCTGATGGCATCCGGTGCAAAAAAAGCACGAAAAAATACCGTGAAATATCGTTACCGACGAACGAAAGCCAAATGCCGAAAGCTACCGATCCGATTTATCTCTGACAACACTTGGCTAACTAACACGCTCAAGTTGTGGTCTTAAATGTATTTAGTCTTCAGTCTAATGCAGTTGTAGAAATTTACCGATCTTAATTCGACTTGGTAAGATTCTCAGATTTCAAGTTGTTTGCTGTTGTTTCTACAGTTCAGACCCGGGTAATTCGAACTAAGAATATATTACGTTGCCACATTTCTTACTGTAGAAAGATCTTCGATATCGGATCCAAAAAATTGATCGCATTTTTTTTGCACCTACATAAAACGTGCCTGAAATTTGGTAAAAAATCGACGATTTCAATCATGCAGTTAAACCTCCATCGAACTGCTCGATTTTTCTAGCTGTATTCCTTTCCGCCGCGTGTCTCGCCGTCAATAATTTTTATTGTGCGAAACGCAAACAACACATCCCCATCAATCCGACGTTTTTAATCGTGTTTACCGAGGATTTAACTTTGGATTAACTGGCCGCCCACTCTGCATCACCCCTTACAGGGTGGGAATTTTAGCGGGGGTCGATCTACCCTCATCAATGGGGGTTAGCATATGCTTCGTTTAAACGTGGTCGAACGAACGGGGGATTTTCGGGGTGCCCAATTGACTTCCATTGTTGTCAATGCTCCTGCGGTGCCTACTTTTGACGCCTCGGATAATGCTCTTGTTTGAGCAATGATTTTACTCCTTGATACTCGACGGACCGGTACTGCTCTCTTTTATCTGGGAACTTTCGAGCTGCCAAACTAATCCCATACACACGTACCTTACATGTAAAGTATCCGATGTTAACCTCCGATGTGTATATGCTTGAATATATCTGATCGCAGAATGGTGAAACTCATTGCGGCTGGAGCATTCTAACTTTTTCATACAGGTATTAAAAACGTTTCACCAATTTCCGCATTCGATATAACGTAGTCGGCGGATTGAATACGATCTGAATGACCGTGAAAGAGGGAAAAAATTTCAAACAGTTCATTATACACACAATCAAAGAGTTCGGAACTACGAAAGTCAGGGAACCATTTTTTGACTTATTAATCAAACGTTGAAAAATTTTAATTACAAATTGACTGCTCCAACATTGAAATGTGTTTCGTGCAGTATTGAAAGTCTTGCACTCTCACTTTCTAGGCAATTCATATACGCGCACCGTTACGACGATATGATAATTATTGAGTAATGTTATTTCGATCATTGACATGTGATGAAGGCCACTTTTGCCTCCGCGTATCCTGGTATATGCGCAGGTAGGTAGGTGTGGGTATACGGCAACATTCTGAAGGACTATTTCACGGTAGTCAACTAATTGTAAGTCGACGCCCAAAGAGGTCTGGCGAAAGGTTAAATAAAATGTAAAAATCGAAGAGAAAGAGAGAGAAAAAAAGGAAGAAAATAATAGAAAAGGAAATGAAAGAAAAGAAAGTGACGATCGGACGAGGGCCAAAAAGTCTACTCTAAGAAGAGTAGATATCAAGAGAGACGCCGACGCGTGTCGAATGTCAAACACAACACGACCGCGGCGGCATGGCACGGTGTTCATTTAATAAACGGAAACAGTTTAAAACGGCTGTTTTTATGTCACTGATTCCCTCACCCTTTCAACCCCAGCCATGTGACCGTGACAGAAGTTTTTTTTTTTTTTTCTCAATCGAACCATAGGTAATTAAAAAACAAAAAGAAAAAATGAATACGGAAAAAAGCTCACCGTGTTGACCGAAACCGATCAGAAATTAACTGAAATTTAGGGACTGCCTGAATTGAATGCTCAAACACTGAAAATCAATCGCAACACTCGTAGTCGAATCACTTACAATAACATTTATAATTTAGCGATTTTACTGTATCTAATTACTAAGATCATGATATTATAACATCAGCAATATGATTTTGGAGAGGAAAGATGTTTGCACATAAAGTTGAAATTGGATTCCTTGCCATTTGCTTTCGTATGAAATTGATGAGAACCGATAGATACTTGATATCGAATAGATGCGTTTTTCTCGAAAATTTCTATCTTCTGCGGAGCTGATGATCATTTCGATGACAAATTAATGACTCAGTTAGTTACGTGAGCGGAGGTCGAGTGAGATAAAACCGGGTTCGGATTCTCGTACGGATTCATCGAAGTTTGTTTGCACAGGTTTGCCTTTAGTTTGGTACATGCACCTAATAATGAAGATGTTGTTTTAATTGCTGGCTCGCGTGAGCATCGCACTAATTAACGCACTCGCCACCAAGATAGTACGCTTCGCTCGACGCAACTTCCACATGTCGATTTGTACACATGGAAGTAAAGTACCTACACATACATACCTATACGTGGTATCTGTTTTGCTATACATAAACCTACGTGTACACATTCCGTGGTGAACTTTATTTGAACAGTGTTCGCTCCTTTTAAACTGACACTGATTCACCTTTATCGATTAGTAGTTAAAACGTACGTGGCTACTAATAGATAAGTAAATTAGCAAAATATGCGAGGAATCTGCCCCATCGCTATCATCCGGTAAAGAAATCACCGCGATAAGACTCCTTCGTGGCTGATAGATAATATACAAGAGATTGCGGCGTAGAAGAAAAGGAAGAAAAGGGCTACTTTGCTAACAGCCATCGCGTTGGCATCCGAGATACATACCAAGAAAACGGTAGCCTCAACTAATCGAGAGCTCTGATCGGTCAAACTTGTTGGCCGAAGTTAAAACCACTGACATACGCTCGGAGGACCACGACCTACCTGCGGATACCTGGGGCAACCTCGATATTTCTGTCTAGCGTTGGTATTTTATCGCAGAGATGTAGCTTTAATTATTTTATTTTCGTGCGATGATCTGATGAGAAAATGAATTATCATAAATCAGACCAGATCGTTTACAAGTTTAATAACATTATTGTAATTAATTGAGTTCGGGACTTTCGAGTTTGGAAGCCTTCTTTATTCCCACATTTGTGTCAATTTTTTTTTTCTTTTAACGAAAGTGCTTGAACTTTGTAGATGAGTAAGATGTGTCTGTTTTTTCGAATAAGTAATTCGTTCGGTCTTTATTGTGTATTCCGAAGGATGATGTGATTGCTTCTTTTTTTTTTAATAGGTACGTAAAGGAAGACCAATGAGCATTATCAAAAATAATAAATTGCCATGTCTACTGAAAGAAAGGCTATTGTCTCGGAGTTCAGGGGTCATAGACCACTTCTCAATTTAATGATCATGGTGTTCTTTAACAGTTGATTACAGGAACGAAATGAAGAGGGTGGGAGTGTAGGATTCTTTATTCGAGGATAAACTGGATGCACAAGTATTGTAGGCGAGTGTTCCATAAGGGTTTATCTAGGTATATCTACCTAGTTAACTTTGACCGTAACATTATGATCCCATTCGTATATCTCACGTTATCGGAGTTACAGCTTAGTTTTAGATAAATATTTTTTAGCCTTAGAAATAATCTAAAGCATAGAAAAACTTCGAACCAGGTGCTTTGCGCGCCACTTGAGTAGCGACTCATTACTGCGTCCTATTCGTCCTAAATTAATTTCTTAATGAATCCGCTGGCTAATTAAGGAGCTCCGAGTGAATCGAGCATAGACGGGCATTAGCATCCTGCGAGTCCGTAATTTGTGCCTCTCTTAATTAAATCATCCGTTAACCAACCCGGCCCCCAGGGCCCGATGCCCGCTACCTTTTTTTCGTCGCTTTCTGCCTTCGATTTACTCTATTTTTCCCTACTTCACCCCATCTCGACCAACAGTCCGCGATTCACCTTTGTTTTTTCGGGGCAACGCAAACAAATTTTACGGGCTCGAGCCGTCTTTCTCCTTTTATGCAATTAAGCAGCCCGTCGGTGAATCGCGAGAATCTGCGATCTCGCGAGCACGCATGTTAAAAAGTGCTCTTTGAATTCTTAATTTTCTAATTAGCTTGCGGAATTACATGCCTTATACCGTACAGGTGAATATTCAAGTGAGTAGAATTCATCCGCTCCTACTCTACCGCAATAAATAAGCCAATCATTACAGTAGGCGATGAAATTATGGATTATGGATTATATCTGTCTGTCTTCATCTTGTACCTCCCTACTTTTACATCAATTAACTCAGAACACACTTTGAGCTAGCTTATCTTAACGAATTACAATGAATCCGTCCGCATGAGACGACCCGGGGATTCACCTTCTATCAATCGAATTGGTTCGTTGTGTTCCTGCAGCCGCTTTTCTGTATTGCGATGAAAAGTCGAGAAACTTGGACAAAAGTTCTACCAGGAACGTACGGAGACAACCAGCAACAATGCCCGGGCCCCCCGCGCTTTTGACTCTAATATATTGCCCGGGTTGTCGAGACCGAGGAAGTATTGGACCTTGTTAGGCCTACCTCTATAAGGCCATGGACGCCGCCGTTGCACATTGCGACTGCTACTCTCTGAGCAGGGGAATTTTAATGCGAAAAATTGGTTCTACCCAACGAGATCTTCCGCGGTCCTGCAGACTTCACTCCCGTGCCGGAGAGAGGAGGGAAGAAGAGGACAGGAGAAGTTACTCTCGATTAATTCCGAGGGCCCCGGGGTAGAGGTTGGCCTCACCAAGTTGCGAGGAAATCTTGATTAGATTAGCTTATTAACAAGGAAATTGGGGAGAGAGAAAAACGAGAAGAGAGGGATAAATTTTCTCTTTGTTAGTAGAATAAAAGTCCTTCCTACGCGGAAGGACTTTTGTCTTATTCACCGTTCCTCTATTTTCTACAAGTAGGAACACAAACTAGACGTTATATCTATAATACACCAGGAGCTGGAGGAAGAGTTTTCTATTCTCTGAACGGAAAGCCGCCCCGAAATTTTAATACATAGCGCGAATTAATACCGTGCGATTTCTAAGTACCCGTAATAAATTCATGGTCCCAGCCACGATATGCAAATAATACAATATCGTTACAATGAGATTACACGCGCTGATCCTGCAGCAGCAGGGTGGTGTGGCTTCAGGCGTGGTGTGTATTTTCCCACCATATATACAACGGGGATCTGTATATATGGACCTGTACTATACATCGTGGGCAACCATGGGCAGATTATTAAAAAGGGGATGTGGATTTTTCTCCTCCGTTCATTCATCACTCGCGGGTTATGCTTGCTATATGATATTAATAAGCCACCCTCCTGAGTTTATGGATCGTTTATTTATCACCCGTGCCTCATTGACTTAGTCAAATACGAACAGATTAATCGCGCTAGATTTTATTGGCGTGTGACGCAACGCTACGTTGGGTTGAGCTAAATGTTCATTTTTTTTTGCAATATACGAAGATTAATCGAGGTATAGAAATTGCGGGTTTACTCAATGGGGATAAAAGATGTACTAGGAATTTCGCTAATCATGACACAAAAATTTCACCCAAACAAGAATGCAAATGAATTTTAACATGCCAATCTTTGTTCAACCATCTGTCCCATTGGTCAGAAGAATTTTCCGCAATTTAATAGCTAATATGCATTGGAGTATTGCCGTCCAGGAAACGGTCGAGGTCAGTTGCACTGCGGCTATCCTTCAGCTATTACGCAAACAACTAGATTAACGTCGAATCGTGAGGTTTAGAGACAGTAGCGAAGTTACGTCTTCCGGTGGTCTGTCGTATCTATAGAAACTAGTATCTGTATCGCCAAAGAATAGGACAGACGTTTGAATTAATGGAGTTCTCATTATGTCGCGTGAGGAGTACAGCCGGAGAATGAGTCTGAACTAAGAGTGAACAGAATTAGGTATGCAAGAAAAGGAACGAAACGTAAAGGAACGGAACGGAAAGGAAAGGAAAGGAAAGGAAAGGGTTATTTTGTTTCGGTACCATTCCCTCGCCAACTAAGCCAGGTGCCGAACGTTTCCTGACGTTCACCAAACACCCTTGAAACTTTCGAAACACTGCACGAGCACTTAAGAGCAGTCGGCACCTTTGCTACCAGAAGGACACTATTTTCTTTCAGCTATCGTCCTGTCTCACAAGGATCGCCGCGACCCTTGAAATAGAACAATGTAACTCGACTCTTTTCGGTATTTGACGAAGGGTGTTTGTGGTGCCGATCCGAGGGAATCCGAGTGACGACTCTGACGTTACGTGCTAAATGCGGCACTAATCTGCTAAGCAAAAATCTTTCATCCTTACACACGGCTAATGTGATCTATCTAATCTAACTCATTCACATAGATGTTTGAAAAATTATTAAAACAACTCACTAACCATACAATGGACCATTCTCTCTATTGACACTACGAGATTGATATTTATTCACAAGTTAGGTGAGCACTGAGTTAGAGCTGGATGTTTGACGAGACAATTAGTAAAGGTAGAGTCTTAATTATCTACCTAGTACCTTCCTTTATACCTTTGTTGCTGTTTATTCTCGTGTGATTCTATCGCGATCTTCAGTGAAGAATGGGGTTTTATTTTTACGTCTTCTTTCTCTTTGTACAAGAACCGGGGAGTGGAAAAATATGGAAAACTTTTGTTCCACGTATTCTGCGAAGACCCGATGCGATGTGGCCATAGCATAACTATAAAATATAAGATGGATCTTGGGATAACGTTTTCATCCCTGCGTCAGACCTGGATGACCATTGGGCAGTGACATTACGGTACCCTGTCTTTACCCGTTTCCATATACTGTCGTATCGAAGTTTTTTCTCCATTAGAATATCAGATTACTTGCACAGAAATACGAAAATTACGCTAAAATGCGATAAAATTTGAAAATCTGTTTATCCCCGGATTTTCCCAGGGGTTTTCCTCACCGTATCGTAACTTGGTTCATGCTATGTTTGCAGACAACCGACCACCGACTGTCAAATACCAACTGAAATGCCGGGCGAATATTTTCGCAGAACGGAAGATTGATCGGCTTCGCAGCCAACGTGCCTCCTTTTGTGCGTTTACCTTTATTTTTCTCCGTGAGACAAAATATTATAGCTGTGACGATGATGGAGAACCTGATTAGGAAGACAAACTATGTATTAAGATGAATTCTCGGGGCCTGTCGTCGATAAACGTGCCTCTCTCTCTCTCTCTCTCTCTCTCTCTCCCCCGTTTTCCATCGATTACAGATCTAATTATTATACCTACTCGGCATAGAATATCTCCAAGGACGAGTGTATCATCAATTTTATATGCAATCAAAATTAATTAAAAAAAAAAGTCTGGACAGCTACTCAATTTTTTTTTCTTATTTCCCTATTTTTCTTTTTTTTTTTTGTATCCTGGCCTTTGATGTCATATGCGTGAATCTGCATAAAGGCTGTTTAATGATGCAGCCTAGTTTGATATTTAATAAATACCGAATTTGGCTACCTCGTTTGGGCTTACCATATTATACCAAACCCCCCATGTATATTACGGTATCGTACATTATGTGGGTAGTATCATATTATATATGTATCAAGATATTTACGTGCAGTAACTACCATGAATATTAATAAAATCATTACAGCGTTTACAGTCCTATTAATTCGGGGTTAAAATATTCCATCTTTGACGCGCCCTTATCAGAGTTAGGGTGCCGAGGGGTAAGCGGTGGTGGGGGAGATATTAGCACTATCAATCACAAACCCCCTAATCGGGTACCACCCTACGCATTTAACGCCCCACCCTAACTTCGGCTCGGCGTCGAAACGATTTTGGAAGCAGTGATGTTTTATTCATGCGATCGAGGTGGTGGTAAATGATATCGTATTATGGTGTTTCCTATCAATAATAGGAAGCTATTCCCGCGTGTGAAGATTCCTGGGGAAAATTTCGATTCGTTATTCGCGTTGAAAATAGCATAGCTGTATGTGAAATTCTTCTTTTTCTTCTTTTATAATTTATAGGATTTGTTTGTTTGGAATGAAGATTTCTATCTGAATAAATAAGAGGCGGTTTTCACTTCGTTTGTCTAGTCGCATCGAAAGTTTTGGCAGGTATAGCCGGGTTTTAAGAACGTTATAGGTTAATGAAAGTCAAACCCTTGGGTTTATACTTTTCTTCGTATTCCTCAATGTGGGTGAAGATATTGGACGCGGTTCTGACATTGTGGCGTAATAGAGGGATTGAAAATTCAAATATCGCCACCATTAAACTGAATAACGACCAGCGGCCGTTCGAAATATGAAAACTGCCGTGATTTGCGGCCTCGTAAACGCGTTCATAACGAATAATAATGTCACCAGAACAGCCAACGCCGCGCACAACGGAACAGGGGGTTCATTCGTTCATTCGTTCATTCGTTCGTTCGTTCGTTCTCTACATTCTGAATGAAAGCCAACCTGCGACAATATCGCCCAAGACTTTTTTCACGTCTCATACCGCGCCTTTCCAACGAAATTAAATAATAAAATATACGCCTCACAGCCGTTAGGATTCACTATAGGTACCATAAGTTCTCCACCTTCGAGGAGAGCCAACAATGCAAAAGGACAATTGGATCTTCGAAATTACCAAACTGATGTTATCTCAAAACTACACAAAACGCCCATCATCATCGCATCTTTCACAATTCCAAATAATCTTCCACAAAATTACACATGAATCATATAGGCATAATGTCAAACAAACATCTCCACCAGATGTCACTAAGACGACACCACACCTAATCTTAAATCCATACAGCGTCAGTCCGCAGGTATGATAATGGCTGATGGGATTGTCTGCGACTATAATGCTGGGCTGAGGCAGAAGTTAAGTATCGCCGTTGGCTATTGTAGTTAACCCATCGACACTATTTGGTCGTCGGTTCACACTTTTAGTACTTTTTTCCTTTTTCTTTTCAATTTTCATTTTTATTTTATTCCCGTCTCTGTCTCTGTCTCTCCGCGAGTGAAGGGCAACGTGTTTAAGGTAAGGTCGTGAGTTTGAATAAATTCTAACCAATCTGGTCTCGATCCTGAACGGATGGTGACTGCTGGGAGTCAGAGATTGGACGGAGTCGACAAAGAGCCGAATAAATGGACCCGTAAAACGAAAAACTCGGTAGGAGGAATCAGATTTGAATATTGATTCGCTTTATTTAAATTCCGCCTTATCGAAGCTCGGATATCTTCGAAACGGAATTGGAACCGATAGCGTAGTACTGCTGCACGGAGGATGGGGACAGGAACCTCGCAGAACGGTAGTGACGTAGGACAATAGCGAACTCCTGGAGTTAGAATAGAATTTAGAGAGCGATTTTTCTTTCCTTCCTTATTCCTTACCAAAGAACTTTTCGCTTTGTCCAAACTCTCGATAACACATGCCAACATCTTAAGTGGTTTCTCGCAGAGCAATGCCAATACAGATATTGTGTTATACTCATTTCATCATTTATTATCCACTATTTGAAGGATCCACAAACTTGTACACATCTAATAATTGTCATTCGATCCGGGATCGATGGAATTGAATTTGGGCATTTCGAAAGAGCTAATAATAGCGTGAGTATTGAGTATCGATTCGAATTGTTCCTAAGCTCTTGGTGTTTAATGAACGTAATATATATGTCGAGTTGTATAATATGTTTTCCACCGTATAAGGTGATATATATGTGAATGAAATTGAACGTTAAGAATAGCGAATTTAAACGAGGTCTTCTTAAAAGAGGCAAATCCTGCCAAGCAATAACCAAGATTTAGCGCCTGTTCATATTCTTCTTATTCGCATAATACTTTTGATTCCTTCTCTTATTATTCCCTTTTCTCCACCGGCATCTTTTTATAAGGCATATAATTTCTCGGCTTGGTCGGCAATTAAGAGTTTTCACGAGGGTTTTCATAAAGCCAACTTAAATCCTTGACTCGCCCGTTTCTTCCCTTCTTCAAGAAATATTATTTCTTATTCTTCTGCGCAAGTGCTCGTCGCATTAGGCGAGTGAAATAATTTTCAAAGAATTTCATAACTGTCTCTTGTACTCGGGTGGGGTTGAAATATGGATGTACACCTATATATATATAAATACATAGGTATATACACACATCCACACACACACACACACGTAGATTGACGACACTGGAGTTCACTAGATGATATCTGCACGACGCAAGGTTCTCAACAAACCGGTAAACTCTTATTCCTTTTTTTAACAATAACATTTAACAACGATATATGAGGAATAACGAAGGATAACCAGTTGTTAATTTGCCATAAAATAAAAGCTAATAATTATCATTCCATTCGAATTTATTATTCGATTGCAAATAACATTATTTATCTTTCTATGACATGATGCAGTATAAACTTGATTAGTGCACATCATCATATGTTGCCAATCATGGAAACAGTTGAGACCCTTTCGAGATACAAATATTAATTTGTTGTATAATAAATGACGTAGGTATAGCAATTGGAATGCTCGTCCAGCTCTTAGCTCTTAATTATTAATTCATTCAGCTGGCTTGACCTCAGTCTCGTTTTCATCAGGAAGACCCTGACGTCCGGAGGTCATGAACGGACACGCACGAGTCACGCTGGTATACCTACTCGGTAAAAGGCAAACAGGGCATGGCAGGGCAGGGTGAGCAGCCCTCAACAGGAAGCTGCGCCTGGAATTTATTTGAAATCCGTATATTTTTCTGAAAGCAAGCGGGGAACACGTAAGCACCTCTGGCGTGCGATCTGTCACCTCTCGCGCCCTCGGCACTTGACTCAACCATTTTATTCGCATTCAAATGGCAGCACTTTAATTTGCATGCTAAGAGTGCTGGTGGTAGCCCCCGCGCGCTACCAGTCTCACCCCTGCCACTCCGGCACCCAGCCCCGCGGATTTCCATTTAAACTCACAAAATGGCGCTGACTTCGCGAGGCTACAAAATTTTTTATTGAAAGATTCGACGCGGATAGCGCGTGGAAAAACGCAGCCACCTTCCCCCGTGTGCTGGTATAGCTTACGGAAACCGGGTATGGGAATTCGAGTTATTTCGAGATAAACTGCCTTTTATCTCTGTCGCTCCTTTATTTTACACCCCCATTTTATTTACCCTCTTTGTTTGTTCGCCGAGCGGTAAGAAAGGAAAAACGAATTTGGCGCCCTCAAATCGAATCACGCCGCTTCCGATCCTCGTTCGTTTCGTCCCGACGCTCTTTTGTTTCTCGCCCCTCCCCTCCCCCCTGCGCCTACCCCATGGACGCCTCTAATCGATGCTCTTCTGTTCCTAAATTGACTTTCAATTGTTATTTGATTACGTCATTATTGCAGAGTGATGGGGTTTCGTTTACCGATAACCCGCAAGGGTTGCTGTTAGCTGAGGAGGCTGGTTATAGGCTCGCCGTTAACCGGGGAGGGAGAGAAAGAACAAAAATTAAATAGGCTAATGTTTTCGTTGCGGATAAAACAGGAGACTTAGGAGGAGTCTGTGTTGGACCAACTGGCCAAACACTACCGGAGGTAACATCTATATAGATCCTGCAACTGCACCCCATACTCCTACGGCGGTGTGCAGACGAACCCCCGAATCTGTTCCGATCCACTACCCTTGAAACAATAAGCCGCGTTTCTGCTTCGTGGTTGGAGGCACAACCTTATCCGTTTACAATGCAAACCGGCGCCCCTTCCGGCAGGATTTTCGAATTTGGAACACTCTCTCAGCAGCGCAGCATCGTGAATCGCACCGCTTCAAAGCGGTGTCTTCTTTTGTTTGCTTAGCTATTAGGATATTTAGGCATCAAGAGGATTCGGAATTTTCTAATACACTGCGGGCTTGTTTGACTTCGACAGAAAATGGATTAGCCTCTTGGCACGTCTTCGACCAGTGGATATTACATGGTCATTGATCACTTCTAGCTTAAACAACTATCAATAATCATCAGTTAGCGATCACTTATCCCTACTTCTATGGAAGAATCCAGAATTCAGTATCACGATTCATGGGATTTCGGGTGAAATCATCATCTTCACAAACCATTTCCAAGGCACAGTTCATAGTCGATAGAATTCCAATGAAACGGAGAAACAAGGTGCATGCAGTGCCTTTTTAATGCCCGTACATCCTATAACTTGAAAATTTCTTGTCTCTGTTCTGCGGGAGAATACATAGTAGATCCTGCCACAAATATTTTGATACGTAACACGTAGGTAATGATCCAGATTGCGGTCGTATCTGAACAGCCGAGTTGACTATTATATCCGAAGACGGAAAAAGACGTATGAAATTTGGACTCCGCCCATTGGACTCAGCCACGGGAGCGTAGAATATATTGGGTCTTCGTAGTCAATAGAGGCAGTTAGGACGAGGGGGATGCAGGAGAGGGTGGCATTTTATCACAAGGTTGATATACTGGGCGGGCACCGTTATAGAGGGGTTAATCTCTCACGGTCGGTTAGTTCCTATTCCTAACCCAACTCTCTCGCCGAAACCCTCCTCCTCCCTATTGGCCAACGTTTGCCTGGCAAAGGGCGAAGGGTGCCAATGCCCCAAATCGGTTTACGGAAAAACAGGAAATATCCACAGGGAAAACTGTCCGACCATATAGATATAGATACCTTCGATAGGGGTGAAAATTTACAATAACATTGATGTATAACGTTATCGTTTTGTGGATAAAATTTCTAATTCAAGCCTCCAGTGGACTTGAACATTTTCAAGTATCCCAACATCATCCTTCATACATCATTACTACTTCCACAGCTGGATTCAACCACTCGAGTTGGACCTACCTGGAAGTTCGAACATAGAATACGTATGCACATATTTGAACAGAGAAGTTTTGTCCGAATGGTTTCAGATAAAACAAGTTTCTCGTGAGTATTTTCGGTCTTGGAATATCGTCAACAAATGATTGATAGCATTCAGCAATCAGTAATCAATATACAAAAAACTATGGTCAAATCGATTATCTATGAGGTGATAATAGTCGAAGAGGAGAGAAAGAACACTTTTGTATCTTTGTTTCGATTTTTCGAATGCACTGAAGTATGAAGAGTGCGAATGTAACATTTCGCTGTGAATTGTATTGCGAAAGGTTTGGGCAATTATTGTTGCATGTTTGTTTGTTGAGAGCATTCGCATCCGTGACAAAGGCACATGGAAGGTATGCATGGTCACAGACTGCAGGTAGATACACACCTCGAAGAGGTGATGTATTCAGGAGTAGGAAATTACCTACGGTGTTTCAGAAACGAGGGGAATAATAAGTATCATAATTATTGATACGCGGTGGTTTGTGGCCGTTTTTAGCGTTTTGTTTTAAGACGAAGGCTCGAAAAGAGAAGCTAAAAGGTGCTAAACGGGAGACTCAGAGCTCGTTAGGATTTTTCCGTGGGTGCTAACCGCGAGAGACAATGCTGTTCTCTGTTGGCCGCGCTCCGCTAACGAGACGAGTGAACACCGCGCGCCCGTCAATTGTTTCAACAAACAGAAAACAATAGACAGTAGCCGCCCGGTACTAATGGCCGGTTTATATGCTCCTTAACTCCTTCTCGACTTACGAACCTTCTTCTTCCCAGACCGACCTTTCGGCCATCTTTGGAATCCTGCGGAAAGAGACCCTTCATTTGTTTATACTACTACATCTACGCGCATACCCTTTTGTTTCAACTTTTCTCCTCTGTCCTCTGTCCGCTAAAGATCGTTAGCTGATTACCGTTCGAGTTGAATAAATTTCATCGAAACGTCGTCCGTCCACTGAAGGTACTTCCCAGAGACGAACGACCTTATTACAGATTCTTACCTGGAGTGACGTCTCTCTCGGCATAGATGTACCGGGAAGACACCAGGTCGCGCGGTCTTTCGCAGACCGTTTCGTATTCATATATCTTATTTATTTTTTCTTATTTTTTATGAAACTAGACGACGATTTTCACTAACAAACGGCCAGTTCATAGACTTAAGCGAATAGTAATTTGTATGCTTACTCAGAGTAGCTGCAGAGCAACCCCGTCACCACTCCCCATGCCTTAGGTAATACGGTTTAAAGCTTATGTTCCCCCGGTATATACAGAGGAACATAATAAGGTATTTAGCATATTATGAGCCTCAGAGGATGCGACGCGTTACAGGGAAGCTTATTATTAAATTTGGCTCTAATGAAAAGTTAGCCAGGGATGGTATCTAACGAAGGGCCTAACCCAACCCTAACTCAACCGAACCAAGCCGAACCTAGCCCAGGCTAACTTGTCCAAAACCCTGCAGCCCGCTCATAAAAGCTTAATTTCATTTGTCAATACTCCGCGAAGCGAGCGGAAAGAAATAAAGAAATAACAAGACGTTGTTCAGCCAAACGATACCGCTCTCAAGTCAAGGTGGACGGTGCAGTGCAGTCGAAGGTGCAGTTGTGCAGGATATTGTGCTGCAGCTATATGACCAACTACCGCACTGTCGAAATGAATTCAAAGCGGTGCTCGTCCGGGACTAAGTTATTGCAGTGTGACCGATGGCGAAAATCAAATCATACCGCGAGCCATGACTAAGCTGCACATAACGGCACTCCCTGCGGCCTGGCGCCTTCGGTCAGTTTCGTATATTCGTTATCTTAAATGAATTATTTACGCTTCTCGCGAACTCATTTTATAATGTGCAAATATACTTGACTGCGTAGGCGCAAAAAAACAAAAAAAACAAAATTTGGAATTTAAACAGGGTCTGTATAGATTGTTCAGCCGAAATCGCGGAATAACTTACGTATTGTGAGAAATAATGATCCGATTTCTAAAGCTGAGCTACGTGAACCTTTTCAAATTACATTCATACATCAATCGAAGTTCAATAAAAGAAGTCTACACAGCCAAAATCACAAGATTTCTAATTTTGTGTTGGGTGAATTATTTTTCCATATTTCTGTGTGCGAAAGGTGAGGTTTCTTCTTCTTTTCTCATTTCAAATGATTCTCGATTACAGATTTGAAACGATTTGCCATTTTGCACAATATCAACGTAGGTATATTAAGCGACAGGAGGCTAGCAGGGTATCACTCCGTGGTAATGTGAGAATGGGTAGATTTTCAGGCTGGAGCACGGAGAAAAGGCGTCGTTATCGGGTTTCCTGGGAGTTTCGATCTCCGGCACCCCCAATTGTTAATAACGTCTCACCCTTATTGGCAAAGATATCTCGCTACACGCATTACCATGTGAATATAGTTACCTACTTCTACAGAGGGGTGAATAGCCTCGCGTGGATCGAGGGGATCGCAAGAGTAGATACATTATTCTAGGCGGGCCAACGTAATATGGACCCTCTTATCAGTTATCTCTAGAGGGATAAACGATAAGGGTCCATGGCAGTTATCCAGTTAGCGCCTATTGTTCGATAATTTTAGATGGGTTCTAGATACGAGATAATTTCGCTCGCGCGATTGAATGACCAGGCTCCCACATAGGGGGCTAAATAAAATGACAAATGACTATCGATTGTCTATTTTCTACCCACAATGACACAATTTTACGATGGTTTTTAACAACGATAGGTATACCCCCTACGTACGTTTTATCGTCAATCAGACGTTTACCTATCTAAGAAATCTCTTTCACCGAAGGTTGTAATGCACTCTTTTAAACAAGGGTTAATAAATGCACAACCGTTATCGTCAGCCTCCGGATCTCTACACCATCCCCTCGTCGGTTTCATCTTGGGTTTCATGTCTTATCAGAATCGTCTGAAACCGATGATTTATCAATTTTTGTTCAAAATGACTTGCTAGTCACTCAAAATTAGACATACGAAATTTATCGAAAGCACGTAATACCTTGTGCAACAGTGTGACGAAACTCGTTCGGGTCAATCTAAGAAACTAAGAGGCTATTTCTGGCCGAATAATATGGCCATTTTTTAGGCAGATACGTTTGTCATATATTTCGATAGATTCGTTCGGTAACTGCGGCTGTATAGCGCCCAGCCAAAGAACGCCGTGAACGTCGCTAAGGGTCCAGATTAAACTCCAGGTATAACATGAGACGAGGTACAATATTTATGCCGCACATTGTCTCGCCGCTGTTGCTGTAAGACAACAACTTCATCCGGGCATAGTGGAGTTATGATCTGTTCTCTCTCATGGACCACCACCACCACCTACTTCGACCGTATCTTATAAACTCTTGAGCTCCGTATATACTTATCTATATACCTACGTAGGTATATATGCTGCTTTCATATACAGAAACGAAACAGTGCACACATGCGGATGCATCTACCTGGTCGCTACACAGAGGTAGACGCATATTTAAGAGCATAAATGCGTGTAGGGATATCAGCTCGCCGCGCACCTTGTACTGGGTGAAACCCGCCTCGAATGGACTTCGAAACGACCTGTTTTTAGTTTATGTTACTCGCTTGATGTACGGCCAGGGTTAATGCGGACACTTTTAACAAATGGTAATTATGTCTTGAAAGTTAACCGTATCACCGCAGCGACCACTGCATAGGTATAACAGCGGTTATATAATTTGGAAAACGAATGTTATCCGGTTGAAAAATCCGCTCATTCATAGCAGAATTTTACACGACTCTATGATGAACTCGCATTCGCTGTTACCGTGGCGCAAACGTATCAGCTTCCACTAGTACAATCTACAGTACTAAATTTATACGTAATTAACTAGTTATCGCGCCACGATACGCCAGACTTGGTACGTATAATGCAGATTATGCAGACGAGCGTCGAGTCTCGATGACTCTGAGGAGTCTGAACCAGCTAATTGGTTCGGACGATCTCAGGCCGGTTATCGCGACGTACAAATCGCTTTATAACATCTCTTGTATGCGTAAATCTTGGCCCATATACGTATACATACGTACACGTGTTTTAGTAGAAAAGAGCTAAGTAGGTTCTCGCCCAAGTCACACAATGGCCATTTCCTGATCCACTGACATCATTCACGATTCGATCAAGCTTTTGCTGTTAATTTCAGTCGGAGAACGTTCCACGTTTTCGTAATGTGCAGGAACATCCGCACACCTGTATGGGAAAAGGGAGGAATGAGAAAAATCGATAGGAGAAGAAAATATAGATTTTTAGAAAAATTCACGGAGTAAGCGGACGATGCCATCGCCTCGCCGTTCTTGCTCATCCAATTACCCCTTCATCCTTGAGGGAATAACGGTCACAGACTCAGACATCAGTGCAGTATGTAAGTAAGTCTTTGTCCAGATTAAACTCCTACAATTACTCAGACAATGGTTGGGAGAGAACAGAAATCCCCGCGCGATATCAATTCCTATTACACTGTTAAACAATGTTTCCTGACTTATGCGTCTCATTGTATCATAACGCGAAGATCTTCATTGTTCCATGAGTTTCTTAGGCAGCGAACACGACTCACTTTAAGCTCTAGAATCTCTGATACAGTCACACCGTCCGTATACTGCAGGCGAATATAATGGCAAGGGGAACTTTGGCGGAGTTGAATTTAGCCAGAGGAGATTAGCCGCCATTTTGTGTCCCCCGAGGGATAAAAACAAGATGGCGGTGGTGGCGTGGTGGAAGCTCTCGGGGCAATTAAATGCTATAATAGCGTTAATTATTATAGTACAGCATGAGCGGTGGAACTGTTGTCCGTTGGCAATAGCTCGACCGAGCAGTGGACGAAAATGTTGCTACTGTTTCTGCCAAATTTGCCGATCGTAATTCTAGGCGAAATGATCCAGCGCGTGAACTGAGCTTTTGGAAAATGTAACTGGGCCGAAAACAAGGTTGAAATATTTCCACCCCGTGTTCAACCTGCGACAAAACCTTCTCCGTCAAGTAGAAGCAATTTTGGTCTGGGTTTAATTACACCCACCCCGAGGGACAATCAGATATAACCACCCCAAACACACGCACACACTTTCGTCCTAATATACAGGCGCGCGCACTCCCGCACACACAATTACATCTATGTGCAGCTTTTCCCCCGCACCGCACACGCGCGTGTCTTACCCTTACAGGATGCGGAAAACTGCGAGAGAAAATGGCGCGAAAACGTCATGCTGGGAAATGATGAGTACCTATGTACAGGGAAAATGGTAAATGAGTGACGAGGGTAGTTACATAAATTTTTTTAACAAATTTACAAAATTAATCTCCACTTCGTAGCTGGCGTTCGAAAAATTCTAGGGCCGTAGAATTCACTCATTCAATTTTCGACAAATGGTGGAAGGAATCATATACAGCGGCGCCTGAAAATTTCTCAACCCCAAAAAGTGTGAAATATCTTTCTTGAAGATGAGAGCCTGAAATTGAGATCGCTGTAAGATATCTTATAGAAGTGACTGCCGTATAGTTATAATATAGTGTCTGCCGAGTTTTTGAGGACCTTGTTCAATTGGTATTGTGCAATTCTTATTGTGATGTTTTTTTACTCTGTTCATGAGACACGCACTCCTGTGTCGAGAATTGAGAATGCGATAGAGCGCTCGGAGTTAATATCTTTATAGAACCACCCGCATTGAAGGTTGGCCGAGTGAATTCTCCGAAATAAAAATGTCCTTTTCTGAAGAAAACTGTACAGGGAGAAGTGTATCGCTGCATTATGAGTTTCCATTGAAGAGTTCCAACCCAGTCAGGTTGTCCTTTATGAAAAAAGTCGAAATTTTGAATAGGATCAATGACAATAAGGTTCAACAATGCGTGTCCTTTCGAGTCTCGAGTTTTCTCGGTGTATCATGTCTTCTAAAATTCATTATTCTCGAAGAAGGGAGCCCATTTTCTGGTTTTCAAAATCATAAACCGTTTCTGCTTTAGTATTTGGAATAATACCTGCCGTCTTACTCGAAGATCTATTAATTTTCTTCTATAAAGTAAGTTATTCTCTAAATTCTACTTCTTTATCGTAACGATAAAAAAAAAAGAAAAAATTCTAAATTACTCCTGTACCATAATTTTGTACAAACGCCTATAGTGTCGATGATATAATTGACCAAACTTTCGATCATACACCTCGTACACCTTAGGCCACTCAGAATTCGTATACAATAACAATAAATTGACGATACGGCAAGGCTTTGGTGTTACGAGCCGAGCACAAGGGGGCATAGCAGACCACCTACTGCTTCAAACATAGCCCTGTACTTTGAGTCCACTTAGCACAACACAAACAACAATTTAGTAAATGCTCTTATCGCGAAATAAATTCTTAGGGAATAAATACGCGGGATTGCAGCTGCAGGACGGCAGGGGTCAGGAGATTTAAGATTTTTTCCGTAGATAATGGACGTACCTTTTATACGTAGAGGTATAGGTGCACAGAAAAAACGAGTTGTACCAATTTAAATTGGTCCAAAAAAAATGTTTTTGTTCCAAGAAAAATTTTCTTGTCCCCAGAAATATTTCTTTGTCCCAAGAAAATTTTCTGCAAACGCATTGGAAACCGAAATTATCTTGAATCAAGTAAAAAATGTTCTCGAACCAAGAAAACTCTCTTGGATCGAAGAAAGTTTTCTTGGTTCGAGAAAATTTTGTCTTGATTCAAGATAATTTCGGTTTCCAATGGGTTTGCAGAAAATTTTCTTGGGCCAGCAAATTTTTTTTTCTGTGTGTATGAACGGCAAACAGATAATGCATAATAATAGTCACGAATCTATATGATCAGTCGGTCGACTGATCATATCAAGAAATTTCTAAATCCGTTAGAGTAATGAGATGCGGATGATTTTTTGTACCCGGAAATTCTGTTTCGTTAAAAATGTACCGTGCGTAATTACCTCTAATAACAATATCATTTTAGTAATAATGATGATAATTGTACGCCTCTAGAGTATCTTAACATAAATCACTTTTAATTTCTTCCATCCAGCTCACAAACATATCGAGATATTATCTTAGGGATCTTTCGAATATAATTGAATAAAAATTCCATCCTTATATACACCGACGCGGACGCGGACGCGGACGCGACGGCAACGCAGATACACATACCCTGTGCATAGCGCGACCGTTGTAAATCCGGCTTCGTTTAATACCACAACTCATACGGTGTAAATAAAATATCTAAAAGTGCGGATGAAATTAAACAATTAATAAACACGTGCGAGAATTTTCTTCTCTATGTGCACACACGCGTGTTACATGTATGTATGGGTATACCTCACTCGTATACACACATATACCTATAACAAGGCGCTAACAGCGCTTATTGACTACCCACCGACTAGTCCCTTAGAGTTATATCGAATCGGGCATAGTTAATCGATAAGTCAGTCTTACGGTAGTTGTTAGACGGCCGTCGACTGCAAGTCGTTAGCAGACAGTTTAAAGACGCCTTGGTAATAAGACTGCGTAAATAGTACTTAAATAGGTCAATTTATGGGAGACTTGGATCGATTACTTGCCGTTAAGATATACAATTGATTACAAGTATCCCGAGTTTACGTCATAATTAAGTATAGATTATCCACGCAAGTATCAATACTTTCACGTTTAAATTACCGCCGCGTAAAACAATAGGCGTGAAAATCAATTCACGCAGGTGTCAAACGCGAACACTATCAATCAAATCAGTCTCATTTACGAATCGTTAATTTCAACGGTAGGTATATCAATCCTTGGGGACTTGAAGACAGAAAAAAATAAAATGTAAAAAATCAGAAATAAAAAAGTAAAGAACAATTGAATGAACGGATAGTCCCGCGCTCATTTGAATCAAACTACGCGGTTGATAATTTACACAAAATAATACGATCCGCAGAGGCACAAAGTCAACAGTGGAAGCTAATTATTCGTAGATTATCATCTTGTCTTTCTACATATTCTGACCCTGCTGCGTACTGGAAGAGCCACAGCCGGACGTTAACTTGCGCACACTACTTAACTCTTGTACAGCTATTACGTAGGCCACGCGTTACTTTTACCTGCGTATGTGTCTATGTACATATATGTATTACATATGTTATGTATGTATAACCTCATGTAGTTTCAGGGCTGGGGAGTTTCACACACGTTACCGAAAACCCTGTATACCTGTAAACGACGAAGAGTGCGGAGTTAGGTAAGAGCATGCAGAGCAAAGGTAGATGTGGGTAGCTGGAGGTATAAAGGTAGCTCGAAATCGCTGGATCGAATAAAATAAGGCTTGTCTAAACTGAAATCTATACTCGTAAGCTCGAGCAGTAATCAGGGCTTAATCTAGCGCTTATAAACAATTGTTCGGGACAATGGACAGTCGACATAGTAGGATATAGCTGAATATATATATTCGGTGCAGTAGAGCTTGAGGAGACTTTGGAGAAAACTATTTAACACACAGTTATTATATTTATGAAATAGGTATTATTGGAGGTAAGATAGCAGACGGGATTACGTTTCAGTTTAATCTTGTTAAGTTTCAGGTTCAATGAAGACTTTATTATAGAGTTATGGGCGAAAATGGTGATATATATGTATTTTTATTTTTATTTTCAAACAGCTTATTGGACAGTTGACCTAATTTTTTAGCTCTTTTTTCTTCGCCAGATTATAATACGATTACGTGTAACGGGTCAATAATCTAGAATGTGAAACTAGGAACTTAGATCCTGAGCTTTTAATATTAAAATTTACTACTAGCGTGCTCCGGAGCTTAATGTCTCAATTTTTAATCCCAATTAGTCTCGTGTCTGCGCGAATACGCGAGGCAGTCACGAGTGCGTTTGTTATATGCTGTATGTGTATTCCAATATCAGTTGGCGTGACGAGGTGATGCAGGAGAGACAGACATACAGTCTGACGTAAATCAACAAGTTCTTTTTTGTTTCGTTATCGTCATTTTTCTTTATCCTATAAAAAGTAATGAAATGCAACGATAACGCAATCGATATTTTATATCTATATGGTAGATATGATGTTATATTCTAATAATAAATAATGTTCATTTTTCTCCTCTTTACTGCAGTCCTAATCAACGATTAACCATTTGTCCAATAAAATTGTCAAATATAGTGTAATTTATCAGCAACTATTAAAACCATTTGACTAACAAGACGTTATTACCTGCACGGGCGCCAGTGAACCGCGGTAGCTACCAATTACGTACGATTAAAATTCACTAACATATTCAACGCCCGACTTTTAGACGAAGAAATTCCGTATATATTTATGTTTCATAGTTTCCTGATATCTCTACGGGCATCACTAATTAGCCGAGGATGGTCTTTCGGCAAACAGTGCTGGCTACTGTTTTAAGACTTGTAATCAAGATGGTGGGACCAACCGCCCGCGGTCGTCGATTCCGAAACTAATTGCTCCGGCTAATTTATTCTCTGGCAATCGAACAGTGCCAGCTATTCTTGCGTACTTGGTAATCCTTGTCTCGAATCTTTTTGAGCACAGGAAACCGCGATATAGAGGCAGTGCCATGCCATGCTATGCCATGCCATGCCATGCCATGCCGGTGCATAAAATATGGAGGGAGATGAAGAAAACAACAAGAATTGAACAGAAAAAAACGGTAACGGATATGCGGGGGTAAAACTCGGATAACATCAGATATAAATTCAAGATAATACGTTTTATTAAATAAGGTTATATACTATGTATTTCTGCTATATACAGTCACTGTGTACATTTATACAAAAAAAAGTACGAAAGAGAGAAAGAAAAATAAGTAAGAAAGAAAGAAAGAAAGAAAGAGAGGAAGAGAAGAAAAAAGAATGAACATGAGAAAAATGAAAACTGGTAGGTAGTATAGTGTGTCGTTTGCAATTTATACAAAAGAAAATAATTTGGCACCAATTTATGTACATTTGTCACGTTATACCATATACATATGTATATCATGTATATTTACAGAGGTTCTATAGTTTCGAATAGATTATTATTTACATTATTTACAAAGGTGAAAATCTTTATTCAATCTTATAATCAGCCATCAAACGGGCTTCTCATTATCGTGATAATAAATTGTCTCTCGTTAATCAAACCGACGATGATCATTGTTATTGCGAAGTTATATTATGGCGAGGGTCTTGTTCGTCTCCGTGTTATTGCGCCGGGCAATTGTCACTCAATTTTTGATCGATTGTGTTGGATTTTGAACTCGCGCCACGTGCCGAGATCCACTCGTCTCAGTTTTTCACGTCCCGCGAGTCATGAATATAA
Organism: Tenthredo livida; assembly: GCA_963992785.1. Lineage (NCBI taxonomy): Eukaryota > Metazoa > Arthropoda > Insecta > Hymenoptera > Tenthredinidae > Tenthredo > Tenthredo livida. The sequence continues at coordinate 15,286,211 of OZ023066.1, read as the reverse complement.
ACGTAAATCCAGATCCACTTAGAATCAAGATCACGTAACGAGGTAATTCATCCCACGACGCCTGGCTCCGAAGGGGCGAAGGGCGTCGGGCGTCGGGCGTTGGGCTAGGGGTGAGAGGCGACGGGCGAGGGGCGAGAGGCGAGGACATATTTCAAAAGAGAAAGCCTTCGCTCCTCGTATATATTTTTCGCCTTCCTTTCCTGTTTCCTACCGAGAAACAGAAGGCCTTTCTTTCCCCGTTATAACGCCCCTAGCTTCATAAAATTCTGCCGTACCACAGCAAACCGTCCCATCATCATGGTGGATTCATTCCCTTGGTTGATGCTGGGACATGGAATGGTGCGGTGGTGGCACCTGGTGCAACCCGTGGTGCGGAGGGCCGCATAAAGATGGCGGCAACATTCCCACAGGATAAAGACTGCCAGGACCCAAGAGTCCCGGATGACCACCGTAAAGAGCACTGTGGTGTTGCCTCACAGCTGACATTCTCAATTTCTCTATCTCAGCTTCCTGCAGACGCTTCGCCTTGGCACGACGGTTTTGGAACCAGATCTTGACCTGGAATGAACCGAGAGATTTAGGAGGTTAGATGGGTTGACCTTGAAGGGTGAGCCTGTCGCGACCCAGAGATATAGAGTAACCGTTGCAGGAGAAAGATGGAGAAGAGATTTCTCATCTGATGTGATGCAGTGAAGCGGTGGGGTAGCTACGTATGCACGTGGCTTTTGGTCTTACGGCATATTCCAGATTATGTTTAGGATTCAGATTATAATCCTTACCTGAGTCTCGGTGAGGTGAAGTGACGAGGAGAACTCTGCCCTCTCGGCGATGCTGAGGTACTGTTTCTCCCGAAATTTTTTCTCCAATGAGAGTAACTGCTGGGTCGTGAAAGGAGTCCTTGGCTTTCTGTTCGGCTTGTGCTTTCTCAAGTTGCACTTTATTTTTGCCGGCTCGCCGTTTTCTGTAATCAAAAATACAAGAGCCTTGTAGTCGCATTGACGAAGAGGACAAGACGACGTGTAAGTATATGGGACGCGTGGTGTGCGGGAGAGGAAACGACTCCCAATTGCTTCGCTCGCGAAAGATACCGCGACCGCATCCTAACTTTTTCGTCATTGAATAAACAAGAAATTGTTCAAACTTTTTCTGTCATAATTCATAATTTTCCGTTCCACAACGCCGCAGCAACCGATTAAGTTTTTGTCATGTTAACCGCAAATTCCGCTTGCCTGGACCAAGCAAGCGGAGACGCTCGCGACGGCATACATAAACGGTTTTGCGAAGCGAATATCATACTCGATAAAGAAATCGATTTGGCTCCAATAATCGTTCGGCAGATTAGCCTGAGTCATACCAGTCGTTGTACTGGTTGGGTTACTACCGGTTGAGATGCCGAGATTTACTATGCGAGAAAGAAATTCTCAAATCGTGTATATCTAAACCTACTTGGCTTACTTATTAACGATCGTAATGTGATTCAGCGTTGCTGTTGCAATGTGGCACGAGTATAAGGTATAAGGTATAATTCCGCTCGTCTTTCCGTTCCACGTTTAGCAATTCCGAAGCTATCTCGGCGAAATCAGCTAATTATTTTCAATACATTCCCGATTGGAAAGATTAAAAGTCCCGCGAACGTTTTTGGGCAGAGAAATTCCAAATACTTGGACTAATTGGACCCTTAGCGTGCGTCCGAAACGATACAAAGACCGGTGGCTCCCGCGCGTTGCTCGTCGAAGCTAAATTTGAAATTCAGAAACGCGATCGTCTTTTGTTTGCCGATTTGGCCGTTGAGCCTTCTTCGGGCCTACAAATCTGTCAATTGTTTCGGACAAATCCTGGGTCGCGCCGCAAATCACGTGCTGATGTTTTAGGCATTCGTCGACTGTATTTCGATCCATGCGATTGTGTTTTGACTTGCAATTTTTCCAGAGCGAATGTCATTTCGCGGAGACGGATCCCATCACCGCCTTACGTGCGGCAGCTGTTTTCGGGGTGGCATAAGAAAAGGGGAAAAAAGAAAAATACAACAAAACCAAAAAAAAAAAAAAAAGTAGCAAAAAGTACAAACAAAAACTTAAGGAGGAAAAGGAAAAAGAAGATGAAGGTGTAAAAGTTTGAAGGACTTGCGTGTTAGGGCTCTTGCACCAAGAGGCCGTATTTCAGAGTTATGTGTCTCGCCCGCCTCCCCATTTCGTCTCTACCCCCCTCCTTCTCCTCCCCCGCCCTGACACAGCACCATGAAAATACCGTCGAGGAATAAAACCAAAATATTATGGTACATTCTCCACCCCTTTGGCTCCGCGCTTGGCTAGTGCCCTAAATGAAGAAATTAAATCGGCTATTAAATGATTTAACGTTTCGTTACGTTGAAATTTTTTGAGTTACGAACCACCGTCGGTAACCTATAATCAAGCTGACAACCCGGCCATTAGCTAATAACGCAAATCAATTTCTTTTTTTTTTTTTTTGGTTTTTTTTTTATCCCACCCGAGATTTGCTTTGGATCGTTATTACGATTATTGTCCATTGTTCAAACTCTGGGATTCTTTTTTTGATGATCACAAACCGGCCAATCACAGTTCTTCAACGCGGAGTGAAAGCTTCAATTGTGCCTTTCGTTTCGATCGTAACAATTTTTGTTTTTCCCCCTATTTCGCCGCATTTTGTATCGACAAATTGACCGCTCGGTCTTATTAAGAAGTTCGCAGCCGATAACTCTTTATGGCCAAACCATTTTTCCATGCAAAACCAACTCGATTTACTGCAACTGCAACGATCAGAGGCCTGCAATACTTCGACACTTTAATATCATTAAAATCCATCTGCTAACGAGGCAGAATATACTCCGATAACTCCGATTTATTCGATTCGAAAGGCGACGCAATAGACTTAGCCGCGTCGTTCCGTCGCTAACAGATTCAGCGAGAAATTCGGAGCAATACGTGTAGGTTTTATATGAGTAAAACTATTTGCTGAGGAATGGAAATGAATCCCCTGTGTCGAGGCACCTTGATATCGACATAACAATTAAGCCAAAGAAAGGTCAAAAGTCAAACTTACCGTTCAGGGGAGCGTGATGAGAGAAATGTGCCGGAAAAAAGCTAGCGGCGGCTGCCGCCGACTGGTGTCCACCCCAAACCGCAGAGTGCAAGCTCGGTGGCATGCCTGATATTGCACCAAGTGTTGGAAATCCACCGAGATAAGCGGGGGTTGGTCTTACCGGTGTAGGACTCGAGGCTTGTTGAAGTTCTTCGACGTCGACGAGGCTGCCTTCGTCCTCGTCTTCCATATCTAGTTCAGCGTCGCCTTCGGAACAGCGAGAACTTCTGCAGGGTGAATTCGCCGCGTATTCTGTGATCCTCAAGTCCGCCGGGTGTTTTGGAGACAGTGAATTACTGATATCCGGTGTTCGCTTGTCGCTGGAGAACGGAGGCGAACCGGCAAGTCGGTAATCAACGCCGTGATTACGTCCCGGCGAACTTGAGACCAGCATATCTGGCATTTCGGAGTACTTTGAAGACGTTCTTAGGTCGGAGGCACTCTTCGGAGAGTCTGATCGTCCGAACAAACTGGACCTTGGATCGGCAGCCGGGTATTTTGACAGATTGGTAGGCAGAGGTGGCGGCGTTCTCAATAGATGCTGGGGGTGTACGGGTGAGGAAGAAGTAACGGGCGATGACCTCGGCGAACCGGAAGACGTGCTACTGACCCGTGTCGAATAATCGGTGGGCTTTTTAGTATCGGCTAAAAGCGCAGCGACGGAGAAACTCAGCTGATGAACTGGCCTCGTCGAAGCCTGAGGAGCTTCGGCCTGGTTTGGTGAACCAGGTGTTGTCGTAGGGGGTGTTCCCGGGGAAGTCATTCTTAGAACGGTCATTCTTGAAGATAGTGGTTGTAATTGTGCACCAGGATTCTCACCACCTCCTCGAAGATCACCGTGAGAAAGTTTTTACGGTTCGCTGAATGTCTTCAATTGCTATTCGCCGTTATGTTCGACATGTCGATGTGCTGAATCCCACCAAAAGCTTTGATGTGGTGTTCGATCGATTAGTCCTCTGCACTGAATTGTGCTGATTACAATGTTCGGTCTCTGTTCACAATTAAACACGATGCACAGCACAAGGACCTGGGCTTTCGTATCCTCGAGTGGGATATCGGTCCAGAATCTATCACGACACGTTGGATCTGGGGTATCGACTCTCTGACCAACGCTGATCAAACAAATCTTCGGTTCGAGCGACAGAGAGATCTTCACTAGGCAAGGTCTGACAGTGGACTGACGACGAGGAAGGCTGACCACCGGGACTCCGTTTGGCCTTTTTCGCTTTTCCCTGGCGAAGAGCAGGCAGTGGGGATATCCCAAGAGGAAACTGACGACAGGGCGGAGTTGGTCGTCGAGGGACGGTCCCGTAGTCTCCGCCTCCGAGAAATCGAGTTTCCGTCGGTCGGACCCCAGGTTTGGTGAACAGAGGGTGAATTTTTACGAAAACTCACCGAGATCTACGTGCCAAAGTCTCGGCGCCGCTATAGTCGGCCAGGGTTTACGTGGGGATGAAATAACCGAGCTGGTGGGGAAGCCCGACGAGGCCAACGATCCAATCGGCTGACGCGCTTGCAGTCGAGACGGTAATGAGCGTAATTGATCAATTAGAGCCGCGAAGTACGGCAAAAAATTCACGCTCAGACCTTCTGATTATCATATTCAATTGCTTTCCCTCAGAGAAATGTCGTATTGATTCCACGAACTTGGACAGACCAATACTCGCTGCACGATTTTTCATATACCTACCCGTTCAATTTATAGCCCAGGATTCCATGTAGGTATACCTACATTTTTTCGATTCGTGCTTTTTTGCATTTCTTTCTATCACTCAGAACGCATATACGAACATTAGAGCTGCAGGTGAGTTATCGCATCAAAGAGAGACTTATGGACTGGTTCTCACACAAACGGCTCAAACTAATTAGCAATGCTGATAACCGACAGAAATGGCAAGCACAGTGCACTGCAATAGGACCTTCTCTTTCCGGGTGGTCTTTTTCCATTGCTAAAGGTGCTTCGCCAATGGCACTGAATGGTTTTCTATTGAATCTCCATTGATTTTCATTCATCACCAATATGGTTCAATATGGTCCAGATATCTCATCATTCGAAATGTCATTTGATTGATGTTTCAAAAATCGGTGAAGAGTCTCCCATGGCTTGAGTTGTGGCTTGTTGTTCATTGGCTCAGTACCCATACAATTTCCATGCTGGTTTATATCATATAAATTTGCTGGTTGTATCTTTCTTCTATAACATAAAGTGAACTCTAGGATACCTTGTGAAAACACAACCATGCGAAAAGATCTCATGACTATGGAAACGACCTAATGACTGCAAACTTGCCAACGAACAATTTTTACTTCCATGAATTCAGATACTGGAAACTGAAAGAAACCGTCAGTGGAAGAATCAAATTAACAAAATTCTAGGCAAGTGACATCGAATGATAGTTTGGAGTAGAGATCGGTCATTTTTCATGCAGATAATATAAACTACTTCCAGTCTACCCCTTTTGAATTCAATAACTCGACTCTTCGGTTTGTTTCATGATTTCAATTACTGCACCGATTTGATGAGACCACAGCACTGCAAGCGTTCAGAAATTGGAATTGCAATGACACATGTTCAATATCATATCCTGTCCCTATACAATTGTGGATAACGTTGTTGACTTTCTTAATGACTCCAACTAGCAGCTTCACGTTTGCTGTACGTAATTGTTATCATACTTACAAGCAGAGTATCAGACCTCTGGGAGATGGATTCTGCGAAAACTTCTGAAGGTGTTTCTTCAGGCAAAAATATGGAGCCTATGATGTGTAATTCAATTGAATGGACCTTTTTGCACTCCATTCACAATTTATCTGATAAGCAGTTTGATGAGTGTAACGCCGTGACAAACGTTACATATGGAGAGATGATGTCTTCGATACCCATTCTTATTGTCGACTGATGAAGCTCCAATGATAGGATCTCATAAAGCCAAGTTTGAACGGTTTATTCTAGACCAATAGTAAAGTACCAACGAATTGCTCGATAATATGATAAATTGTGGTAGAGACGAGAAAGGCCCATGACATGAAATTACACATCATGGGTTCCATATTTTTGCACAATGAACCACCTAGAAGTTCGGGCATAATCCATCACCATGAGGTCTGATGGTTTCCTTGTTAGTCGTGGTACGAAATGGAAGATGAGACCGATAGATCGAATATTAAATACTGTACGATTGATATTATCAACGGTAGGATGGTTACGATCTGGGTCGAAACTCTGGTATAAGGGATGTTTCATTTGCATTTCATTGATCCTGACCCTTCGCTTTGAAAAATGATCCCATAATAGGCGACAACGCGTGGAAATTCTTGGTAGATTTTTGTTATTTTTTGTTCAGTTTTGGATTCGAGAATATGGTCCTCGTTTGTCCGCACAGGCACAGAGAGATCGCATCGTTCTTCTCATCCGTCATGTTTATGGGGTGTCGTGACGTCACATCGAGGTCCAGCGATAAACAAAAACAAACGAGCTTTGATAGCAGCGTGCGATAAAACTCACGATGAAAACCCGGCAACACGTTGAATTGAATATTACATCGTTGCTTAACCAGATCTTCGAGCAGTATATGTTAATAGCGTTAGTCTACCGCATACAAAATGAAACGGTTCAGCGCTTCGCCCGCGAGCTAAGAACCGAGTAGACGTCCTGGAGAGCAGGTGGTAAAGGTAAAGGTGAATTGCCAGGTATCGAGGTACCATTTTTACTCAAGGTGTTCTCTCGCCGTTTCGTCATGTTCGCAGGATTATTTTTCAGGTGTTAATCATCCAGGATGATCATAGTAACTAATTAACCAACCGTAGAGCTCGTTGTAGAATATCTACAGATATTTATTGGAAGATATGATATAGAAACACATTTGCGATTTAATTACCTACTATTTTATTTACTAGTTAAACAGGTATGTGATGAAATGGCGAACCAGAAATATTATACCGTCAAGTTTCACCTGCCTTAGTTTGTCTAACGTATACACACGTATGTATATGTACACGTATACATACATACATGTACCTACCTACCTAAGTTAAAAGGTATTATAACCAGCGAATTAATTGAAAAACAAAAAGAGCTCGACGAAACGATACAAGACACTCCAGTGAGAAGCAAAAGAAGAAAACGAGCCACAACAAACGAACGAGCTCTCCTTGGCTTGACTGGCTGCCTGGCTACAGGGTGGAGTGTAAACGTTTGTGTTCTGTTTAACAGGATATAATTAAGTTGGCACTGAGCGTCGGGACTCGTTAGGAGATTTTAAGAGGCCTTTTATTAGTCCTCGAAATTCTTTTTTCTTCTTTTTTCTCACTCAATGAGTTCATTCCGGTGTCTGATCGCGATCATTCTTGCTTGTCGAGCAGCCTCCTCCTTTCGGCAGATATTCTGCTGCACCGCAATGATAATCATCTCATCCCGCAATAAGTCATATACCTGAATAATTAAATGCATGTATACCTATATACCGTTTTACGAAGGCGACATATGGACACAGTGCGTGATAGAGAAAGATAGACTTATCAGGACCGTGGTTGGTGGTAGGTAGGCAAACGACACGTTAAATAGATAGGAAGGGTTCACAGCAGGGGTGCCCACGTAATGAGGACCACCCGCTACTTACACGCGACTACCAGGCGCGCCGCCACTGATACCACCAAATTTTATTTAAACTTGTTGGTTATTGTTGTTGTTCATTTTTCCGATCATTTTTTTTTCCATCTTTCCTCCAGTCTCGGCTGTGCCTCTTTTGATCAGGTATAGAAAGGCGTCGAATAATTATGCAGACTTTTAGCATCTTGGTAAACTCGATTTATTAATTCGGCAATCTCGACGGGCTCTTTATTTTTTCTTTCATTTAAAGTTATGCTCTGCATATACTTTGGAGAGCTAATTTCTTGTGGGCGTATGACCGGAAGCTGGTAACACTAAACCAACACGAAACGAAGTTGGAACAAATGAACGTCGAAACACACGGGTAACGAGTAATGATCTTTGGTCGAACTTCTTTTGTTTGACTGCCACTCAAGACTCGTTTTATTTCCTTCCTCAGCCCTCTTTCTTGGCGTTTGGTAATTTCTCGTAGCGCCTAAGGCATTCATTTCTTCTCGAAATTTTTTTCTCGTCTCAAAAATAGGAGAACAAAACGTCGACGCGGAATTATGTCAACGATCATTTTATTTCTATTTCATTTTTATTTCAAGAGAAAAAACCGTATGGGGTTAAAAGAGCGACGTTAAAATTTACCGCCTATGCAGTGTAGCCAGTTTTAAATTTAAACCGAAAATAAATACCACGTCAGAATTTGCGGATTCGAAGGGTGCAGTGCACCGCCGCGCCGTGCGCAGGTGACACAACGCGTTTCGCATGGACGTACCGCGCGTCATGCTGTACGCACGATCTTCCGTTAATTATTAACGCGGTGCCGTGGTGGTCCATGAAGCGCGAAACCAGTATCTCTCTTTTAGCTTAGCGAAATTCAAGTCAAATTGTCGTTAAAATTACAATCACGGTGGTCTACATCCCTCTTGCAGGCTGTCGTCCGCAAAATTAGATCGGCTATTCTAAGCCAACTTGACGTTCTTCCGTTACGGTTGACGTTACGGCGAAAAACGAAAGTCGGATCTCTTTTTTACCCAAAGATTGATTGATTTCTAAAATCTACAAAAAATACCCATTAGGGAAAAGTTCATTATCTAACTAGCAAATAATTGATCTGAAATCGGTAGGTGCTTCAGAACAGTAGCACCATATGGTATAATTCGTTGAAATTAGGGAAAGTCATTTTCCTGTAATACAACCAAGGCGATGAAAAGTAAAAACTAGTTTACAGATCACTGGCAGCGATTTGATTGGAAATATTCCAGTCCGTTGAAAGTATAAGGTACTTGAGGATTCGAAATAATGTGAGACTCGTAAAAATTTAATTAGTCCGATAACGATTGTAATAAAGATAAACAATTTTGCTGCAGTCTCCGAGAGAGGTTTGAGATTAAATGAGAATATTCATTGAAATAAAAGTTTGTTATAATGTACAGAACTTGTAATTTATTATATTGTTTCACCACATTTACGTTAACATCCTCTTCATCTTTTCACTCGCATCTACTAGCATGCTATATCTTCCATACTTATACATATGTAGAGCACTCCTCTTGGTGCACCCATGACCCAACGATCTCTGAATTTCAGACGACCCTGGCTTGCAGGTCCATCGAATAAATGTACCGAACGAATATGTCTTGATTCTGGTAGTTCACCCTGTAGCATTATACTACAGAAGAATTTCCGAATCGTTTTATTTGTGTTGAAAATAATTATAGAAAAAAGATCGTATAAGAAGGGGCTGAGCTTCGTTTCCTAAATCCTATTAAAATTCTCGGTTAAATTGGCTTATGGCGTTCGTGGGGGCCGATGCACAGTCGACGTTCGATCATTTATCGACGACGTCACAAAGCCGATCGTCTTTTATTTTCCCCGTTTGTCAATCTCTCAGTCGCAGCAGCTCACAGTGGTAGAGAGATGCTCGTTTGTTTCGGCTTTCGATGCGATTTCGTTTCCTGCTTTTTGCGAACGAACGCCCCTCGCTTGTTCGCCTGGCCAATAATTGAATATCGGAGGGTTACAAAAAAATCCTTTACGTGTATTCGGATACAAATATATATTCAGCATACATTCGTATACATAAATACGGATATACGAGTGGGGGAAAAATCGATATTTTAATTGGACAAAATAATTGGAACGTGGACGGACCGAAGATTGTAATCTAGTCTCTTTGTGTGCCCCGTTTTCACGTCGGTAGATCCCCACTCCCCCATTCGTTGATGTGTATTTGTTCTAAATACGAATGCGTATTCCACATAATGTCCGATAATTTCATAATGTTTTCAGTTAATTAAATTTAATTTTCTCTAAGCGGCTTTCGAGCGTTATTCATCTGTCGACTGGGATTTAATTGGCCATTTAACGCACCGCACCCGTACCTTCAAACGGGCAATATATCTCCAGGGAATTTGTAATTAGAATGTAGTCGGAAAACCGCTACCGAGACAAGCTTACAACATCAAAAACCAAAGAAAATCCTCGAATAATTGGCTTAATATTCAAATAAGATATACGCTGCAGCTACGTCAAACTCCCCACCGTCCAGCTTAAAACCTTCCAAGTATTTAGCCATCAACATTTTTGGCACCAAAAGCGAAAAGAAAAATAGCCGTCAGACATGGTGTAGCTATTCACAAACTGATCCAGAAATCGTTGAATCTGGGTTTATGATCCTTCAGCTTTGGGTTGAATGCCAATCGCGAAATTTCACGTGCTCAAAAAATGATCAAATTTCTTGGTTCCTGGTGGGAGTATAATAACCTTCGATGAGGACCACGTCGAGTAAGTTAACGACGAATCTAGTTAGCGAGATACTTATGGAAAAAGAGCACGCGAGCTCGTCGACAAAAGGTTTGTTGAAGAAGGTCGTACAGGGAGCCGAGAAGGCGGAGAACATGCGTCGCCGCTGTAGCCTTATAGTAGTCGCGCGAGCATTCGAGGCCAATTATCGAGATACACAAATATTTTCGGTCCGATTTCACCCCACATGAAACGAAGCGTCCCAAAAGATTTGAAAAGGGTCCCCAAGCGCTTCAGTCGACACCTACACACGTGCTCGCCATCCGCTGGTTAAGCGACGATGGCGTCTCAGAACCTCCAGGTCCTTCGTATTCCGAAGACGAAAAATCTTTTACTTCGTTTAACCGCTTCTCTCTTTCTCTCTTTCCAGGTCCTCGTCTATTTTTTCTTTTTTTTTTCTTTTTTTTTTCACCCTAGTGGTTTTGTGGTTCTCTAATAGTTCATTTGTTACGAGTATGCGGTTACTGCTTCCGGTCTTAAAGCTACTGAGAAACATAGCGGGCAGTAATTAGCCCTTGAGGCTGCACGTAGAGATCGGGCTTCCGTTTTCGGCTAGACTATAACTAGACGACGATATAACGCTCGACGCTGCTGCTGCTGCTGCAGGTGTCACGTTAAAATTCACCTATAGGTATATACGCGAATATTTACATGACCAGATACGAAAATTGGATAGGTTGTAATAATATATTCCCAATCTCCTAATTAGCTCGTATTAGTCACTCATAACACGTTCCGAGCAGTATAATTAGAAACGTTAATAGTTCCTCGTTTTTTTTTTTCTTTCTTTTTTCTCTCTCAACGAAATATGATATTCTCTTTTCACACGAAAATTTCACATAATTATAGATACCTATACATATTTACAGACTATCGCAGATATTTTTTACGCGATCGATATAATTTAATGCTACACTATTAAGATCCGTGACCTATCTCGAAATTTACGTTCAACAGGATTTAAACCGTATATAGGTACATTATGTGTATTTGAATCTGCAGGCATAGAAAGCTGACTGGTACTTTCGTAGAGAATTTTGCCCTCGTAACGTGCGCGGGTAATGAAACGGGGCCGAATCTCGATAAATAAACTTGAGTCTCAATTAATTCGCGATCGTAAAGCCACGAGGCTGCAGGTTATGCGGGTATTATAGGTTGGGCTATTCCTACACCAAGGTAGTAATTTTCCAGGCATTTAGTGGCTGGTCTGGTTGGTTTAATACTGTAATCCAGGGCGACTCGGGGAGCGATCAAAACAGGCGATAAATTATTTGTTCGTCTTAAAAAGGGTGAAAAAATGAGTCAAGTATACGCAGGAAGTTGTACTAAGTGCGACACCTTCAACACGTCTGACATTTGGTTTTGGTCTCGTCCTGAACTGGCGTTTAAAAAGTTCCAAAGCCCCGCCTTTTCCTTTCCATTCTTCTTCATCTTCTTCTTCGTCTTCTTCTTCCTCTCAGCTCTTCAAGGGAAAATTAATGATTTCCCGAAGTGCTCGAGGCGCGTGAAAATCTGGAGTTCTTCAACGGCGAACAGAAGTGGGTACCGACTTCTCTTTGGCGCGGTGTGAACGTTGGAAAGATAAAGTGGTCGTCCCGAGTTGTAAACGGCATTGTTTCATTGTTTGTTTCCCTCCATCTGACTGACTTTTCAAATTAACGACTCAAACAACAAACCGCGTCGTATAAGATCTCTAGCTTCCATTCGCGTCTGTTATAATCAAGTTAATTATCGTCTCATAGAATATGACGGGTACCGGTACTGCTGCTGGTCTTACACGGAAATAAAGTGAGCATATATCGTGCGAACACACAAGTTAATGGTCAGCGTTCGAACGCTACCTCAATTACTCCGATGTTATTATATTCAACTTTTTATACATATTATAGTAAAGTTAACTCGATACTTTATTAAAGCAATATATGTCACTGTGGTCATAACTGAAATATCGTATGGTTATCATTACAAATATAGTTGTAAATTTTCCATCAACTCATTTACCACGTACATATTTTATGCAATAAAATTTTAATATCGTACAGAACGAGCGTCTATCACGTAACTACTAATTTCAAACTAACTACGATAAATTTTCTCGTGAAAATATATACCTGCACACATCTGTACCTTTATACCTATAGTCTATACATACATAGCTTGGTTACGAGTTCGTTTGGCAAAAATTTTCGAAATATTTTTAACAACCGAATGTATGTTAGGTACTCTCTTAATCATTTTTAAATAGCAAGCTGTCTAGCAGCCGGTAGCATCGAGCAAATAAGATACTGAGATCTTTTCATTCGTTTGCTCATGGCCGGTGGTTCTATTTGAGTTTTAGACCTACAAAGAATCCTCGGCACTTCGGGGTAGATATGTAAGTGCTCCCCTTAACTCACTGCAGGCACTAAGTTTAGCCGCGTCTTAGAGATGAATGGGAATCGCTCGCGGCTTAACCTCGACTTTGCGTTTTTCTCTCATTTCAGAACAAGATCAGACGCACAAGGCGTTTAACATCTGAGCTATTCAACGTCCAGATTTTGAGGCTTGATTTAATGAAATCCAAAAAAAAAAAGGAAACGGAAAAAGAAGATATGAACCAAAAAGAAACCGGAGCAACGCATGTATAAGTATAATCTTAACACGATAAGAGAAATTATTTCATCGTGTCACTCCCTCAATTACATGTTCATTTACTTCTCTCAATAAACTTGATAGTAAAGTATATAGGTGTGAATTCGGGACCGTCTTTCCGCGAATAGTGACTAAATTTCTGTATGTGTCTTCGAGAAAGGAGGATGAGAAGACGAAGGGGGCGAAGGAAAGACGCAGAGATTACGCATAAACAAGAGCAGTTAAAGCCGTCTTTAACGACAGGAAGTGTTAGTCGAGAAGAACATGTGTTTCAGGGGTTCGCGCGCATTCGTAATCAATGTTATTAAGTATAAATGTATATGTATATGTGTACGTGTGCATAAATTTATACCTATGTACACAGGGACGTATACTTATGTTATATAGTTTTACACGAAGGGAGTACCTAAAGCTCTCGTGTATTATATAAAGTAGGAACGTGTGCTTTGACCGTTTCGGTTATTATTTTCGCTTTGATTACTGTTGCCGTGTGTGCGGTAATGGAATTAGGCCAAGACTTTCCCAGTTTCGAATTAGTTTGAGGGAATTTTTTTCGACAAATTTTGTCGACTCAGGTTTCACCTCCCCGTAGGTATATCGAACAATCTACAAAACGATCGTATAATCTCGGTGCGGGTTACAGCAATTTAAATTCTACCAGACACCCTTAGCCGCACGAGACTGCAAACAGAGCAATGAGCCGAGCCAAAAGAAGGAAAACCCAACGCGACAGGCATTTCTTTTTTAAAGTCTGTATTGCTTACAAATGTCGCAGGGTGTAAAAAAAGCGAAGAGCTTGGTCCTAATGAGTCTGGTTGTTAAAAGATTTCTCTCTTTTCATTTTTTTACTTTCATTTTTATCCGTTTTCGTTTTTATTTTCCCCCTTTTGTTTTCCTTTTTTTCCTTTTTTTTTCCCACCCTTCCATTAAGTTGACGAACATTGTAGTAGGTAGTATGTGACATTTTAATGTTTCTGCGTATTCGTATACGCGAAAATTTTCATCACCCACAAAATCTCATCTTTACTTCGTTAACGGATTGCAATTTATTTTATTTAATTATTATTTAATTTTTTTTTCATTACTGATTCATACTACTTCATCTGCAAAATTTATTGCAGGTTGAAAATCGTGAGTTAGTTGATAAAGAAAATTAATTATCTTTCGTCTGGACCGATGACATGTGCACTACGTTGGAAATTGTCATTTCGATAAGCAGCGCGCGGTTGATCTCCGTTAAACAGGGATAAAAGTAAAACAAGAGTCTGAAGTCGTGCTCACAAAGAGCGTGAGATATTAATCCTCCTTCACGTGACAAGAGTGGCACCACTAATAGACCGGGCGATGCTCATCTGTTTAACTCCTAGTGTAAAAAAGGAGGATAGAAATAAGGAGAGAAAGATAGAGAAAGGGGAAGAGAGAGAGAGAAGAGGCAAATGAAATAAGGAAAGAGAAAGAGTCCAGGGGGATGCCGGGAGCGCGCCGCATACCTCTTAATTGGAACGCTTTGCTAAGCTCCAGCTAAGCGATTTGGGCGGATTTCGAAGGAAATGGGCGTTTAAGTGTACGTTAGAGCTATTTACAACACTCGAAATTATTACCGAAGACTTTCCTACGCGCTCGGTTAGCCACTGTGCTCGACTAATGGATTGAACATTGGATAGTATATCGTCAACGTACTATCATCTCAATTGTGCGAAACATTGCTCAATTAATGAGAGGACAGCGGCTCTGTCAGTAAAAACCATAAGAAAAAAAATAAAATACAAAAAAAAAATAAAAATGATCACGTAGGTGGAAATAGAAGAAAGAGAATTATTGGTCGAAATATGCTGATGAATATTTTTCGCCTCAATATGAAAATTTTCAAGCTTACTCCCAGCCCTGAAGCAAAGATAAAATATTATACCGGATATGTTATATTTTTGATTCCCAGTAGTGTGAATGTAATATATATGTATATTGTACATGTATACCTAGAAATATTTATTATGTACTACGTTCAAAGGACATCTCGCTAATTACATAAGAGACGCGGGAGTCAAAGTGTACAGCAACCGGAAGATGACATATTGTTATGGGACACGTTGGAGCAAAGGGCTCGTGTTTCATGTGTGACAATTTTTAATCCATATAGGCTTATAAATCACCCCGAGCTTTCGTATTCCTTAATTTACTAATGATTCATTAGCGTTAGTTAATAGCATAGAGTATTAAACCGAGGCAAAACATATTTATCTCATTACCGCGCGAAGCTCTTATATAACCAAGCCTCGTTTGTGCATGTAGGTAGGTACCTATAACGTTAACGGTATACCTATATTCCCCATATAGTTGAAGTTAAATTCCGGTTCGCATACCGGTGTCACGTTCAAAAATGAATGATATGTAATTTATAACACCACAACACCCAAAGACCAGAAAACCCGGCAAACTATGAGCCGTGGTGGATGGACGAGCCGAGGCACCCAAGCCTAAGTATAAGGGGCAGTAATGGAGGTCGTAGGGAGAACCGCTTGAATATCGAACACATGTTTCACTTCCCCTATATATAAGCGGCTCTTCTCGCCCCAAAAATAGACTCCGCAATGAAAGCGGAGTGGGTACGTCAAAAGCTCCCTATACCAACGTATGTATGTTATAATGAAAGTTGTGCAGAGCGGCAAGCTCAGCAGGATTTCTTTCTCTAGGTGTATAATATATATACGCATTACCGCTATCTCAAAATGTGTGCGTGGGATCTGTTTGGTGTTTTCGTGTTTTCATACGACGGGGTTACGCCCGGGTCGGAGGCGGAGGCGCTAAACGATATCTTCTATTAAGAGGAACGCGCCGCGCCTGCTGTCGCCTTAATTGACCGGGCGGTTGCACGCTTCGATGTCTATCCCCTGACTTGGATGGTGGAATGTTGACTTTTTTATATCATAGTCCCTAGCGCAACGAGCGACTGACGGCTGTAACGAACCGAACTGACTAGATGACCCATCCATGGAATTACACTAACGCATTTCCTGGAGCCGAAAAGTAACCCTTGTTATCGTCAATTACTATCATGAAGTAGTCACTGTGCTGCCCATAGCCTGGGTCCTTAATTTAGTGACCTGCAGCGATAGCCTATTGAATTTCTATCGGAAATATCTAGAGCTTTCAGTTCTTTCATTTGGTTCACGAAACGACTGAGACGTGATAGTGAGAATCGTGCGCGGTTCCATATTGCAGCGTATAGTTTTGCGGTGTTTTTAGTAAAAAGGAAAGATGACCGTGACTGCACGTCGTTTTTGAAAAAGTGTCTTGAGAGGAGAGAAAAGGAACGCGCCTTTGGACCAGTGGGCAAAATTGTTGGCGATTGTTGATCTCAAGTGCCTGTGCAGGTCCTTTGTCGTGCGGTCGCAGCTGCGAGGTTTTTGGGATGCTTAAATCGCAATTATGGTACAGCCGCTCCGAGGAACTCCGGAGAATATATTTTCTGCCGTTCCGACCAAAAACTGATCCTTCATCGGGGACAATAGCTGGTCGAACACCAGCCCCTAAAATTGCAGTATTGTAGGAGGCGTGAGGTCCTTCAAACACCGAGTGTCACTTTCCAAGCCATTCATTCCCTCATACTTCGAAGAATGCTCCGGTACATACTACCGACTTTAGAGTGTATATTACACTGTCGAGGTCCGGTTGTAAAAGATACCTATCCTATCCAATGGCAAATTCATTGTTGGCTTATTTCATGGACACAATTCAAAGTTGTTTAAATCCTCTTCAGCCCCAAGGATGTGGTTCGAGTATCGTTCGCCCTGGAGTGGACCCAATTGTTCACTGTTTCAAAGGGCCTGAAATCGAACTCCTAGATGTTAGGTGCCTTCGTAGGTAAACGTACCCTGGAAGGTCGTACCTTGCAATTTGCAGACCCCGTTGCGAGGCTTCATATATTATCCGAGTGTACAGAGAAAGAGATAAGTTAATGGTACCTAGAAGAAGTTAGAAATTCGATTTCCGAGGATTTTCGAACCTGGACATTTTTCTACTTGAAAAATATTCGAATCGAATTTGTCGCTCGAAGAGGTACCGTTCTTCTTCGCTCGTACCTGCAGGAGTATAGGGCGAGTAAATTTTTCTCGTTTTGTTTGTATTTACATGTCGTGGTTCTCGAGTGTAGCTTCTAGCTAATAAAAACTAATTTATCCCCATAAAAATCGCCTCAATGAGTCAAATTAAGGTACCTATAAATATAAATTATACTCGGGGTGTCCCCGCTGAAAGTGATATAGAGTTTTGTAATGGTGTCCAACACCCCAACACCTGGCCCGTGGGTCTTTGTGCACCGCGCGGGCCTAAACAGGACCAAAGCTCTTGGGCCTCTATGGGAGGACCCCATAAACTCACGGACATTCAACTAAATGGTCCTAAAATACTTTCCAGATCGAGCCAAGGAAATCTCATGAGTGTATTCACCGCTCTTTGGGCTTCCCATAAACCAACACCGATGCGTGCTGGTGTGTCATTGTGTCTGTTTAAAAAGGGGGTAGTAAAGGCGCGTGTAACGGCATGGGTGGGTAGAGAATAAAAATTCAGATTAGGATTAATATCCCGTTGAACTCGATTCGGGATTTTTCTTAATTTAACGTCGACGGTATAATTTTCTTATTTATTGTTAAGAATTCATAAATTCTATTTTATTACGATACTAATTTTTGGAATTATATCCCTTTGTTCATCCCTACGGAAAATATATTAACATCCAAGCTCTAGCTGGTGGGGTTTCTTCGAATTGGAGAAGGTAAAAGGCTGATTTTCTTCTTCTTTCCTGTCTCCTCTACCCTATGGGCCATTAAAAAATTCATGTATATTATGTACGACGAAATAAAACTACAAGACAACCGAGTCTATTTTTATGACTGAGATATGACAGATCGCACCATTAGCAAGTTAGTCGAAGTACCTACTTCATGTCGGGACTAAAAGTATAACTTGTGTGCGCGCGCTCTGGCTTCTTGTTAATTCGATGCAAATGTTTCTGGGTTAATTCAGGGATTCCCCATTGTATAAAGATTAGAGGAGCGGTATCGAGCTGTGTTGGTGGTCGTCCTCGTAACTCAGTGGCTGCGTGCCGCTCGTCGCGAAGAAAGTGCTTATCCGCATAAACCAGATTACCGGTACTGATTAGATCACTTGTACCGTGCCCAGCGTACCCTTCCCTAGGTGGGATTAGAATGCATTATATTCAATAAAAAATCATCTTTATCGATGATAAGAACGAAGCTGTATCGATAAATAAAAATGAAAAAAAAAAGCTAAAATATAATGGCTGAATAAATCATAGGCGACATTCACGGAGGCAGAAAAATGTCGGGTATTATTCGAGGTGTTCCATTGAATTCTGGGACCCGTGCCCAAGCTGGTACAGCTGCCCTCGAAAATTCATGTTGTGAGGCCCACGCCGGTATAATAATGACTTTGGAAGACTTAGACTCGAACAGTTTCGTAGTTTTTGAAGAGATTGTAGCACCAGATTTTAGTCAGTGAGTTAGTAGCGAAACTCTGGCTCAGAAGAGGAATTTCATTTGAAAGAAAAGGAACGAACGGTATGAGTATACGTATATCTAACACTGGAAATGATCAAGAAAAATGTGGAAATAAGATGAAACGTATAGTCAAAGAAAAGCGATGCTCGTCTGTAGTGAAACCTTCTCGAAGAGGCTGTACCTATACTTTTGAACTCGAGGTGTGACTATGTTTGAATACTCTGTTGATTGGACCATAAACGTGTCTCTTGTACACAAACGCTTTTTTCTTCCATTTCCTTTTTTCTTCACGTCATATTCCCTCTGTCTGGTCATACAGGGCCCTCGAAGGGCCACAGGAGGCGTTTGATTGGTATACCTCGGACTATAATTCACCATGAATATGCAAGGAATGGTTCTCTGCCATTGTACCTACTACACCGTCGCGATGCAACTATGCAACATGACATTAAAAATTTGGGTCCAAAATATTTCTCCACAAATTTTCCTCTTTCCTAGTCATTTCGACCAAAGGCATTTCTCGAACTTCCGATATCGTCGTTTTCGGCAAGAATATAATTGTATCTGTTAGTCCGAATTATCGAATAAAAAAACGTATAGTGAATCTGACAAGCCGTCCGAGGCTGGTCAGGTTGGCTACGTCTATCGCAGCGATGATACAGTGCAATTAAGGATCGTGCCGAGGGTTTCCTAGCCGTCTATTCAGCCGCGAGATAATTTGGAGTCATTGTACGATGATCGCATGCCAAAGAGTACAACAAGTCACACGTCGGCTGCATCGCAGAAGAGACGAATAGTAGGTAGTTCACCGTGCATCAACCACGAGCGAGGTTGAAGTTGGCTGCGTCAGTTCGACTCTGCGCTGGTCCAGCGCTCCGCGTACCAGAACTGAATGCGCTCCAGACTCCGTGGTTCTCGGAACCCCAACAATCCGGGCTAATGGGTGGTCTCCGTCCTCCTGCAGCTTCGTCGTGGTACAGCCCGGTGCGTGGGGTCTTTGCTAAGCTTGGCTATACCTCGTGCTCTAGGTGAGTATAAACCCCACTATCCGCTGGATAATTCCCTGATCGTGAGTCGCAGTAACCATGCCTCCGCAGAAGGCGCGAACATACAGGAGCTACCCATTACCGCAAGCTTCGTGAACATTGCGAGATAGATTCCAGAGTCCTGAGTCTAGATCACTGTCAAGAAACACTCCAGCATTGAAGACTGAAGAATGATGAAGAAGTACGAAGCACGAAGAGACTGATAATTGGGATGAAAAAACGGTTCTAGTAGTTCCGGATTACCTGGACCCGGAATACGGTTTGATAATGGTCGAAATTCTAACGAACTGGATGGGCTTGGATTTTAGTAGATCCTGCAAGCATGATGCGGGTTGGAGTTCCTCGCGTCATACTGCACCTTTACACGTGTCTCGCCCACGCTTATAACAATTTCTAGATGAGTTAGTGGTCCTGGACAACTCGCGGCTGGTCAAGCGAACCTCGCAATATACGTAGACGTATAATGGGGAAGTGAGGCAGACACTGTATGTGCGCGGATACAGTGAATGTTGTAGTCGATGTGTGAGGGAGAGAAGAAGATATGCATTTATAGGTATATATGAATACACACATGCACGGCGGAGCTGAAGATATCCTTTGATATTCAGGAAGAGAAAATAAGACCGCTAAGAAGCGACCATTTATAACGGCCCACTAATTTGTAATATATTTACCCGTCCGGTTGGTACCAACAACGAAGACCAGAGTCCATTAGGCTCCCCGTCAAAGTTACGCCGTATTGATTCCGAGCCAAGTCCCTGGATTTATGAATTGCCCAAATAATTTATTAAGCGTAATTTTCAATGGGACCCAAATTGAATCTGATTTAAGTACAATGCGGCATTGTCGGTGACGCGGGTATAGAATGGGCCTTGATTCTAAAACGTGGGCCTGAGAGGTGCTAACTCGTTGACTGCGACCGCCCATAAGGACCCGCAGGAATCTGGGCGTGACGTCAGCACTATCGAACATCAAATGCATTTTGATTGGACGAAACACACTGACTATCCTTAATGAGCTAATGATCTTCTTGTCCTATTTAATCACTTTTATAGCCTTGACAGCCTTTTCAAAAAACATACACCTACCCATCTTCTCTTATGTTTCATATACGGATATGTGTATCAATGACATTTTTTTTAGGAGTAAAAAGCTTCTGCTCCTGATCGGTTTCACCAATTCAACTACACTATGTATTCTGTACTGTCCGAAATCGGGTTTGAAAGCTTGTGTAAAGTAATTGGGCCAGTAATATATCAAATAGTCATCAAAACTATAAAGGGGTGTAGGATAATGACGTCCGCATTCACCTACACCAGTCTACCGCTTCACCTTTATTCTTATTATATTTAGGGGAGCGAGTGATGAAGGAAAAGCGATTCCAGCCACGAATCATGTACATCTATGTCTGTCCCACTTTTAATTTTCGTGTAACTGTGATACAGCATGTCTGATTAATTTTCGACTATCCTCGTGACTCATCGAATAACTAACTCAGGCCACGCACCCCTTTCTGCGAGAAAGGTGGTTATATTAGCGAGGTATATCGCGGAGAGACAGACGTACTTGTTTTTTACGGTGTAATTTCCTACGCAAAGATAATCACGCTATCATTTTTCTTTCTTCTTCTTTTTTTTATTCTTTATTCTATGTTAACGGTTTGGCACGCAATAGCATCGTCAAGGAGTAAAATGATTGGCAATCTCGTTGATTAAGTCATTTCAATACCAACCTGGTGATTTTCTAATTAGTTCTTAATAAAAAAGGGTTCGTCTTCATTTCCTCTACCGTATTATGCAGTACCTATGTAGGTAATAACTGTATCGGGGAATTTTGTAGATTCTTTTTTCTTTCCCTCTTCTATGAGGACACGATAGAAGCAATCTTGCTTCTTCAGCGTCGACAATCTCGAGCATGATTATTTCACCATTAAAACTAATTGTGAATCTGGTTTTCGAGGCACAAATAATAATTCGTTCCAAGTTTAACGAAGTTAATCTCTCCAGCGAACGGATGACTGACTATCAAGTTGTACCTTTATTCGAACGATTTCAATTTTAAGCCCGGAAATGTCGAGACAAAGGAGAAAGGAAAAAAATCGAAATACCTGCGGCACGTTAGTGGTCGTTCATTTGTTTCTATAAACCATTATATACGTATACCGCTTATACCTCGTGCAGCTTCTTCTATGTACGTGTATGCGTGCATGTGTATGTGTGCGGGACAACCGACAATGAGAGGCAGAGGGGTAGAGAGAGATGAGTGGAGGGAGATTTCTACGTGCCGTATAGCAGGAACAATGGTCCCTCTTTTTTCAGCACCACCCCGTAGATAAATCCTACCAGGGTTTTCAACCATTACAAGATCGTTGCTTAGATAAAAGGCGAGTCTCTTTTGCGGTGACTTCTGAAGTCCCTGGATCAGGTCGGAAAGAACTGACTCTTGGCCTGTCGATCGGTATGGGAGCAGGTCAGCTCATTGTGCTCTGGCGACAAGCCGAGAAGAAAAATAACGGCAAACGATTCTTGAAAAAGGATCCCAAACTAATTATGGGTTAGCTGCAGGTCCTTGCGATATTGTTCCGACCGTGTCAAACCTTTGTTTTCAAAATCCTGGAGGGATCTTCGGTAAAGATATGTATTTTCACGGGGCGGAACCCGGATTGTGTAAGAAAGAATATTGCAACAACTGCCGCAAACGTTCGATAACAAACAGCTGGAATTTATTATTTATCTACACCAAACTAATTTAAATTTTTCTAATTTTGATAGCCGCGCAAGAAGTGTTACAACGGCGTGTGAGATAATCTTATCTTCTTCAAGAGACCGAAAAATATCGTCAAACTCGGCACGTGCGGCTAAATTTTTTTCATGCTTCAGATAATACCATTCTCAGTGCTGTATAATGTAATCGTATTTTCGTCGACTCAATTTCGCTGAAATTTTTCGCTACAATTCGCTGAAATTTCCCCAAATGTATACTCTGGCTAGTTCGTCAGTTTTCATTCACATCGGTGTCAGTTCGTTTTCCTTTTACACCTTTTTCCAATTTTATGAGAACGAAATGTCATTAAGATTGTTCTAAAAAAAACGCATTTCCCCATATCGATCCGGGCCTGATCTGTTGATTAATTAAATATGATACTTCAACGGAATGCTCCTTCGCTTGTCAGTAAACAGCAGTCAGTATGATGATTAGTCGATCGTTTAAGCCTCGCTCGCGCATTCTTGATTATTTAATTAAGCATAAGTGACAAAGATAACAGCACGTCGATACAGGGTGCTCGAGTAATTTCTAAGCGTTACACTTTTAATCAGAGCTCCACGCAAGACTGGCCAACCGTAAACCTGACACAATGGACATGGATTAAACGGGAATAGCGTTTAGGGTGTAAATGTATAGTGCCCTATGCACGTCAAATCGTGAGATGGACTTACTATACAGTTGTATTTCATTCTGTCTAAGTAGTTCTAACTGTTGACAGAATCGCATCTGTGAATTAGATTGAATTCGAATTGATTCAGAACTAGGTAGGTAGGTATGTGAGAAGCGGCTGGAACGCGATAAATTATTCCCATTGAAACAGCTGCGCGATTAAATGGAATTTCAATTTTCATTATCTAGTGAAACTTTCTCGATATCTAGATTTTAATTAGTTGGGCATTGATTCACTCGCTGTATACGTAGGTATGGTATTCGTTTAACATTTTATCGCGACCTTCCAATTGTGACAATTACCTTTCAAGCAATACCTGCAGTATAATAGGTACGTAGTACATATATGTAGTTTCGTGATAATGCTTCTGAATGGTTTAATTAACCCCGATAAGGTATATATCCACATGAGACCAATGAAAGTATTGCGATATCCATGGTGTTCAAGCAATTGAAATGAATTATGAATAATCTTTGTTAATTAAATGCGTACAATAATCCCGAAGAAATTCATACAGATCACTGTGTACATATGTAGGCTTATTTAGGCTTGATTAAGCAGGAAAACAAAATGTGAGTATTAATTAAGATTCGACTGACATATAGCGTGGGGCAGATAACTTGAACTAATCTAATTAACACTTCTATGGATAAGCTATAACGTATATGTAACGTATCTCATATAGTGACTGACATTTTATGTTTACTCATGACTCTTCGTGCCCTGTTGACATATCATTCTGATGTAATTCTTGGCAATTCGAAATTGAAAATAACTATTTAACTCTTCACCCTCCCCTCCTGTGAATGAAAAATGAGAAAAGATAAAACATAATTCCATTAAAAAATCATACGTAAATAATATAACATTACGTATGTAATATTTCATATCGTATCGAGCTTGTATAATTAAGCAAAAGATATGACTCTATGACCCGATCAGTACAACCCTTCGATGAGGTCATCCATGTTAGTAAGTAAGCGTTTAAGTTGTATTACACTGACGCAGAAGTGTGGAAAACTCGAGATTTTTTGTCTCATCGATTTTCTTTCAGAGAGACAGTTTTAACTTATCAACACAATGAAGGCATTCATAAACTTATCGGCTTACTGCGAGAGCGCTCAATCGTCATAACGTATGTACAACTCTATTCTGCATTCAAACATACATACTATGAGTCGAAATACTAATTTACATGTTCCTAATTACCCAACATGTAAATCATGCTACAATATCATTGATTGTTAATTATATTCTCATGTTTAATTCGCGACTTAAGATCAGAGCGAGGATCAGAGCTTCTTAATACTGTCTCGTCAGAAAAAGAAAAATCGTTTTCTTCATTCTTGTGAATTTCTTTTTTGATGCAGAAGTTGAGAAAATTTCAGACTGCACTTTCTCGGTGCATATTTCTACAGAAAATTGATAAGGTGATTAATGGAAGAGAATCAGTCTTGTCAGAGAAGCTGTAAATAAATATGTCGTTGAAAAACCGAAGATAGAAATACGGTTTAAAAAAGCCAAGCAGTCTCTTGATCGGAGCAGTCGTACCTATGTAATCTTTTCAAATCTTATCGACAAATCTTCAGTCTAATCCAAGCGAAAGATCGGTATCTCGTATAACGAACAACGCGTAATGAATGCACCCGGCAATTAGCGATTTTTCGGCACTTTGACCTAAACTACAAGTTGACCAAAAACTGGCCGAAAATATCTACCCGATAATATATTTCGCCGCTTGCAGACGGTCAAATTTCTGGCTAACCCACGCGGACGCCAGGGCGTGGTACAGAAACAGATGAGCGACGCGAATCTCTTTTGTTTTTTTTTTGGTTTCTTTTTTTTTTTTGACTTTTGGGTCCAGGACCCCAGAACGTCACGCCCTTTTTCCGGATCGTCTCAGTTTTGAAAAGTGGGTAGGTAATTTGCATCAAGGCGAAACGTCAGTCAGTTCTTCGTCTATTTATGGTAGTATATATAAGCTTCGAGCAGCTTTTATCTCTTCTAGCTCGCATCAGCATCAACAACTAAAAAAAATCACTAATATTAGAAATGACAACATGTATCATAATATGTTTGCGCATTCACGCATCGTTTATTTAATTACGCTATATTGACTCGTACGTGAATTGACACCGATGCAAATCATTAATGAATCGATACTTGATCTCGAGGACCTCGTTTGTCAATAACCATATATTTATATGTATTACGTATAAAATATCGCCCGATAAACTTTCATTTTCCAATACATGCTTCTTAAGGGTTGAATGAATGATGTTTCACAATAAGAGTAGTGATATATAATAAGTAGAAATGTGAAATTGAAAAATTTCCGAACAGAAGGAACAGGTAGTATAGCGAATCAGTATTATCGCTTAAACGGGTGAAGAAAAAAAATCTGATTACGTGTTTTCAACGATCAGTGAGAAGATTTGTTGTCCTCAGTACGTGCGAATACCGGATACATAATTTCAAGCTTAAGTCATTGTCAGCTCGTGCGGAGGTGAAGTATATGACGTTCCTTTAGCAATGCTACCTGAGACTCGCGTCTGGAATCTTGAATCTTGATTCTTAAATGCGGAATCCAGCCTCGTGGGTGCCATACGTGAGTCGGAGAACACATGGAGCTTGCAAATTGAATCGCTTGTCTTTCGCGCCAGCGTTGCGAATCCATTTATACATACGCGGAAAGAGCGAGAACAATCAAATACCGAGAATACAGATAATATTTAGTCGCGGTATTATGCGTTTAGAAAAAAATAATCGGATCATTATCCTTGACACATATATGGTCGAAAAATATTTTTAAACAATACCAGTTAGTGGAACGAGTTAACAACAACGATTTAACGACGTGGTGTTGACCGTGTTGAAGAAACTCTGATTAAAAAGTAATCAGTTGTCTATATATAATATTGTATACAATATATATATGTATATATATGCTTATATATATATTTAATATGAGAAATAAGAGAAGACTAAGCGGTATGACGTGCACGGTTGGAGAATACTCGCGATAATTCTTTGATAAGAGGAAGTAATTAGTCACTGCCAATTAACTGCTGCTCAAACGGAAAACAACACACACCGAAACAGAATATACTGTTTAGTCATAATAATTACAACAATATTAGGAACAAAGGCAATTAGATTAGCTTTGATTCAACGCTAGATACATTTCATACATAGATATACAAGTATATTTAATTATTTATTCATTGATATTGAACGTCATTGGAATGATAAAATGCACTGGGTTGAGTAAGATTCATTTATCTTTAGCACTAATACTTTGAAAGTTTGAAAGTTATTTCAAAATCTTTGGATACCGTTATCAGTCGATTTATTTGTAATTTTTAATCGCGTTGAAAAGTTAGAAATTCTGAGAGAAATGCTCAATGGAAACGAACGACTCTGTAAGTGGTAAATAGTTGAAAGATGATATTTCGAAATTCATACAGCAAAATATGGATTATCGTAAGTGTCATTCCGGGAGTGATATGTCAATCAATCACATAATATCATAATTATAATTATGCCACTATCTCATGAGCTGGTATTTATTAAAACAAATGAAACTCAATTAAAATAATTTACTTATCATTTTACTCGTACTAATTAATGATGTCAGGCCATATAGTCCCTCAAGTTATAAGAATTTGTTAATATATTTGTAATCTGTATTGAATTAATAAAAATGCAATTGTATTCAACTAATGAAGTTTCGCAGACTTTTACGATACTTTGAAAAATTGTATAATATCATTGGGCAAAGTTCTGCATCATTTTTTGACTGATCTTTATTGCAAGAACAAATCGTCGCTGCTATCATTATTTATACCATCACTATCATCATCCTCACGGAAATAGACTTTCAGGTATTCAAAGTTTCAATGAAATCGAGTTTGGCGATAGTGAGAATGCAGAGTAAAATTGAGGAACGCTTTTTTACTCACTAAATCGACTATAAAATTTGGACAGACGAATGTATGATATCTGTGTGGGATAATTGAGATGATTATATATTTCTCAGAGTGAGGGGTGTCAACGAATCGTCGAGTTGAGTTCTCCAATTTATGTGTTTGTAAATATTTGCAGAAAGCGATAAACGGAATGACGTACGAATCCGTTACCACACATGATTTTCGCTTTTTTTTCTTTCTTTCTTCGTATACATCTCAGCTTGAACCATGGCACTTACAATTAGTTGAAAACAAGATAAGTCACGAACACGGACGCATCGAGTCGAATCCAACGCTTAATCAACATAATTAATTCTCGCTCTCGTTGCTGGCAATTAAAATTATACGTTGATGATTTTAAAAAACACACTCCACATAATGCCTCTATGTCCACGTGTAATTTACTTACTAGCCTTATCAGTTTAATTATAGCAGCGATCATACGCGATAGCCAAGGAAACAAACGAACATAATATATAAAACGCTTGCTAGCCCATACACGAGCCGCATACATATATGCTATACATTCAGCATTGCATAATTATTAATTAGTTATTATGTATCAAGTGTTGAAACACGCCTCAGAAATCTTTCCACGAAACTCTGTAAAGTGTCAGTGAACCAAATCGCAATACTTAAAAACTAAGTAGTCCATTTTCAAGAATTTATCTGTACATAAGTATGCGGATGATGAATGATTTGAACATTTTCAAGTTCCCAGTTGATCTGATTGTTCTTATTTATCATTATATTATACTTTTATTTTTTGATATACCTATCTGCCTCACGTATACGTACTTATATATCTACATATATACCTACAGGCGTAAACTTTATCGAGCATAGAATATTGGGGTATAATATGGCGCGTTTGCAATGCGCAACTTGGGTGTAGCTGGTGTTCCCCCACAGAATCATATCTCTCACGCTTCGTGAGTATTTCTATGGGGTGAGACGCCGTCTAATTTCCTGTCCTGAATTTCGAACGACCGTGAATTTGCACCCTTGAGTTGACGCTGACAAGGATGTTCGCGGGCGGGTGGGTGTCTGACCAATCGAATGTAAACCCGAAAAGTAGTCAAACTCCTACATAACAGTATTTATATAACGAAAGCATGTTTTCCTCGCTTTTTGATGCCTCTGTATGGGACCTAAAGTAGTACTTTTAAGTCCTAGGACGTCTTCGACTCGTGCTAGCTCGCCTCTGACTCGTACTGCAAACTCCACACTCGGTCTAAAAAAGCCCACTTTCCGCCCTTGGTACACAATATACTATTACGCTTTGGCAAATATCTCGAGGCAAAAGATCTGCCTTTTTCCCTTCTTCCTTTTCCCTTGTTTCTTCCTTTTGAATATCGCGATTTTCACGCGGATGAGATCTTTCGGGATGGCTATGTAGGTCCAAAGAGGCAATGACACCGGTGACTTTGTAATCCCGTACCTCCGTATAACCTAGTGACAAGTTTTGACAGCAGGTCCTTCTCATCTTGCGGGTTCCACTAAGCCAGGATTACCGGGTTCACAGTTATTCAGTCAACTAGTTGGTCGCAGGTTCTCTCTCGAACCCGAGACCGACCCAACTTAAGTACGGATTTCGGTAGGATTCAACTTCACTTGTTTCACATGCGTCCTTTGACGCGCACCAGCTTCTAAATCCAATTTGCAAATCCGGTAGAACCGTTAGCTTGTTGTGAGATATAAGTTTTCGGATTACCACACAGAGTTGTCAAAAATTTAACGGCACGGTAATCCTGTCTCATTCTTATCAATGAACAACGATTTTATATATATAAATATGATACGATCGTGCATTGAACCGAAGAACATTATACCTGTATACAATTCGTTGTAATATTTTTCGATAGACCAGATCACGTTTATTCATATAAGTTATGACCCTCTTTGTTCTTGATATCTTCCTACAAGATTCACCGTTAACTTGAAAGAAGATTTCATATTCACCGTTCTAAAACCCATTATTCGTTTCTCGCTATCGTATCGAGCGTACTATACATGTAATAGTATAGGGAGTATTATGGGGATAGAAATAATTAAAACTGCCGAATTTTGTTGGTACGGTTTTATAATTGCATACACCGATGTCAACGCGGGGGTTTAAACGATATTGGTCACAAACTTCAACCATAATCTTACTTCGAGTTCAAAGAGGCGTAGAAAATGCCCGTAGAAAATCTATGGTGTGGAGCGTCTCGACCGTAACGATATAACATATTTGGGTTTATACGAGTCCCAGCATGGTCCATTATTCAGTTTCCTGTTACACAATACCCTCTTACGTGGGGTTCTATTATGTGATTGTTATGAATTTGCTATTAATAATAAATAAACAAACATAATGGGCTCCGTCGCGGCACGTTAACTTTGGGATGCATCTGGTTCTATGTATTCCCTTTCGATCCTCCTGCGGGACGTTGCGTCGCAGGAATACTTGTGGCAAGCGGGATGAGAAGAGAAGAGAAGAGAAGAGAAGAGAGATAGGTACAGGGGAGAATCCTGCTCCAACAATTATCATATAGAATTTCCTCGATTCTGATTGGAGTATAGCTGCACGCGAGGGTTGATGCTGATTGGTGAATCACTGTGGGGATGATAGGAGTTACAAATCATCCCTTTTTATATGACATATATTATGTCATTTGGTAGGGATACGATTCCTTTTTTATTCATGCTTCATTCACCGGTGTCTTGGGTCAGAATAACACACGTGGAAAAAATGTAAACGGGCGAACTGCTATATGATTTAATATTTGTAAGCCATTTCTCATTCGGATATCAATACACCGCAACAATCGAATGGATGATCCGTTAAATGGACTGTAGGCACTTTACAGTTTTCGAATCTTCCTATGATTGAGTTTTATTGCAGACCTTGAGGAGAAGATGTCAGACGGCTTGAATATCCAAAGCTCATGCTTTTATTATTTTGGAACAAACCGTCTGAACTTTTATTCGCAGGTATAAGGGTGAAATTGCACCCCCTAGGGTCGTTTGACATTTTCATTTGTTGTTACTGGGCGTAAAATGTGTAAATCTCGTAGGATTCGTGCTCTAAATTTTGTCGCCAAAATTTGCGGAAGGTCTGGTTGAAAAACAGTCAAATTCCCAAAGTCCTAAAGTCAAGTTTACACTACAGGTAAAAAAAAAGAAAAAAAATTGAACTAGCCGATAGTCGGCAGCGCGGTTATCGCCTAATCCTGTTTGCAGCGTTAAGTCCACCAACCTCAAGTTCCGTACCTTGTGCTTGATGTTTTAGGATTAACAGGAAAAGACTTACGAGGCTGCAGTTCATCGTTTCTCGCACGCCTACAACAGCGGGAATCTTTTCGTTTTTACCTCGAGGTTGAATACCTGTGGAAAAAGGTGCAAGGGGTGCATAGGGTGCACAGGGTGCGCATCTTAAATGAGATAATCCGAAAACATTTCAACCGAAAAGAAATCACCAAATCCCGAAACAAGTGGCGGTTGGTTTGTAAGCCGATGTGCTCACTCAGGGACTCGGTATACCCTGACTTTTGAAAACGGACTCAGCTGTGCCGGTGATTTGAAAATTCCAATTTTTCGTTGTGCAAATGTCTTATGGGCGTAACTCATTCCCTAGGCACCTGCGTTCGACTGTTACCGGTTACAACGAGGATATTTAAGAGTGCATTGTCCTGGTTAAACGACCAGTATTATTTCGCTAAACTGTAGGCGTGGTGACTCCGGGTACCCCGTTGTCCACGTCAAGAAATGGGATTACAGCAGAAGCCAGAGTACCCGGTACTAGACTCTAGACACTAGCTACTATACCAAAGGGCATTGGGCTACGTTTGGCTGATACGTAGTTTTATTAATTTTATAAATAGCATATGTGTATACTTTAGTATTATAGCATGTTGGAGTTTGAAAATGTGATGACACATTTCCTCAATAAATTTTTTATCTTTCCCCAAAAAGTCGTTAAATCTTAATATTGCGGTCGACCCTCTGGCGCCTATATCGTCTAGGTTAATAATATTCAGGCCCTAAAGCTGGCTTATCAACGTTCAGTGTTCTTAAAATATGATCTCATCCCGATTGTAGGCCATGACATATTTCACAAGTGTTTACGGGGTCGAATGACCCCGTATATACATACGTGTATAATACTTATCGCAGAATCGTATCGTTCTATGTTTTTTGTTTAATAATTTAAACTGTACAAATATAGATATGATAATTGACTAGAGTTTTAATGAATGAAAAAGTCTCTCCTATATAAATGAGCCTTATTTATCGAACAGCTAGTGTCGCGATATGTTCTATATTTGATGACACGTAATTGAAGATAGAGTTCTACGTGTAACTATATCAGTACAAGGGTGACTCTTTAACGTGATCGTAATGGCCTTAAGCTTCGTAGACTTGTTCGAGTATATTAAGCGTCGTCAAAACCAGTTAGTGAGTTGGCAATCCAGTTAAGGTACAAAATGGTTGTCGTTTAGCGAGAATTAATGGTCCTAGGAGTACCCTGAGGCAGTATAATGGGGCAGATGCGCCGAGGGACCCTTCTAACCTCATTATATACACCTATCTGACTACACGGCCTATTATGCCCTTTTTGCAACGAAGTACATAAGAGCTTTCATATTTGGGAGTTTGAGCGCCGTTTAGTTTGGCGTTTCACGCTCTGCCAGCTCCCCTGCTCCCTAAATTGACTCAGAGTTAGTTAAACGTTGGCTAAACTCTAGTCAACGCTTTTGTATGCTCCAGAGTCAGCCATCT
Organism: Tenthredo livida; assembly: GCA_963992785.1. Classification (NCBI taxonomy): domain Eukaryota; kingdom Metazoa; phylum Arthropoda; class Insecta; order Hymenoptera; family Tenthredinidae; genus Tenthredo; species Tenthredo livida. The sequence goes on along the minus strand of OZ023066.1, from coordinate 15,254,349 downwards.
CTCTTCTTTTACCCCTCATTTTCTCTATTCGATTCACCGCCACCGTACGAGTGTATAAATGGATACATATGTATTTGATTTACTCGACAGACACTTATAGGCGGTCCAGGTGACCCGAGGTAAGATTTTCAATGGGTCGTCATTTAGTCCGCTTAATATGGCGGCACTAACCTGTTATAGTTCACGTTGAACTCTCGAGGTTTTCTCATAGATCGAAGAGTCACATTTTCATCCCTTCTCAAGCGTTTCGAAAAAGTGTAAAATTCCATTTGAGTCAAAGAGAAGAAAATCCGTTGTCGAGTTTTCTCGTTTTTTTTTCTCCTCTTCTGCAGCGATGCAGAAGAATTAAGGGATGAGACAATGGCTCTGGTTCCCTTCCTCCTCCCCCTGGCTACAGGGTGATTGTCGAAACAACCGAGATTTGTAATTTAAAAGAAGAAAAAAAGTAAAGGAAAAAAAAAAACCGAAAAAAAAAGATGACGTTTCCCGTGGCTGTGTAACAGAGCGAAAATTGTAGCCTCTTTAGATTCGAATCTTTGGTAAGTGGTAATAATGCAGGAGTTTACGCGCGAAACTTTAATGCTCTTCACCGTTTTAAAAGCGTTCTTAATGTTTTTAACGTTTTTAATGTTTTTAACGCTGGTGCTACTCAATGTAGCGTTTAACATTATCTACGCACTGTGTCAGATTAAAACTTGTGTAATGGCCACTTCATCTTACGGTATAAATCTCTTTGAAAAAGCTTTTACATAAACTGGTAACAGATGATCAAAGAAAAAAAAGAAAACTTACGGAATAAATTTCATCACCAAAAAACTTCATCAACTAGTGATTATTCGAATTTAATGAAAGCTAATCCCGCTAGTAGACCAGCTATATTATATGCATCCCCCCCAGCAATCATGCTTTTGGTACTTTGAAGGACAGGCTAGACCATCGGCTAACGGAACTTATGGTCCGGCGACCATCTTGAATCTCCGATTCACCCCTTGCAGAAAGTTGGACGTCTGACATCTCCTCGGACCTTTGAACCTTTACTTATACTCGTCGACAGTTCTAACAAGATTTTGCTAAGCGGATTGAGTGCGGATTTAAATCTTAAATCGTGCTTTGCTCTTTTGATGCCTCTTGGGACTTGCTGTCGCCCACCACCAACTCCTCGGATTATTGTAAGCTTGAAATATTGCTGTGCCACCGTTACGAAAGCGGTTTTATAGTCATGCCAATCACCCTAGTTGCATAATTCGACACTTAGGAAATATTGAGGAATAGAAAACATGCTTTCAGAGCTTTTATTCAATTTTAAATAACAATTCTAAAGTTCAACGTTCACGACTTTTATAGGACGATCAAGATGCCAGCTTTCTTGGCTTTCCAGGTTTGTCAGAGATATCTGCTATAGGCACGAGTGTGTAAAACAAGGAATAATAATTGCCCGGGGTTATTCAATGCGATATGGCGAGTAAACGAGGCGAGGAATCTTGCCGCTAGTCACGACTTCTCTTCGCGGTTTAAGACCTATCTACGTGAGAAACAAAACTCTCGTGTATATAGTGTGTGCGGTTGTATTATATACAAACAAAACTGCACAGAGATTCTACATGGGCGCAGAAACCACGGCAGATACTTACGTCTGCGATATTATACTCTACATACTCTACACGTATATAGGATGCAATGCCCACCCTGTCTCACGATTCCGACCTAAATCATAACTTCGCGAATATATTTTCCGATTTTTTACTCTTATAATATTTCTGCTAGGGGTATACCAAGGTGTACCGGCCATTTATTTTCTTTCTTTGTTTTATTTTCAGTTTTTCTTTTCGTTTTTCTCATTTTCTTTTCTTTTATTTTCTTTGATTTATTTTTTTCTTCAAAGTTCACTTCGCTGCGTTTCATATCCTACCCGCATCGAACCTCGGCACCGCCGTTTGCCTGCACACGAGACTAAAGCATATTGAATCTTATGGTTCGGGCGAAGTTCCGCGAGCACGAGAATTGAGTCGTCAGTTGTTTTTGCTGTTCACCAGTTGTAAATCGTGGCGGAAGGCTGCGGAGGAGCACAGCTCGTGCGACTGTCTCTTGTTTTATGATCCACTTGCCCATTGGTCAGACCGGTATAGGATAAACGGACTTAAGCCCGATTTCCTCAACCTTCTTAACATTCGTGCTGAGAAACAATTGGCTATCTATCCTTGGAGTGAAAATTTCTATACTTGTACCAACTGCACACAGATATCAACAAGTATTGTCTATTATTCCCGTAAGAATATCTCAAAATTATTCGTAAAAGAAATTGATTTGGTACTTTCTTCATTGTGTCGTACTACACCGTCGAAGAACGTTGAAAAGTATCCCACGTGAAAATGATCGAAGAAATAGAAAAATCGATAGCATTCACCTATTTGAAGAATATGATGAGGAAAATCTGTTTGCAAAAGCTCCGATTAATTTGTGTTGAGATGTGAGCTCCCTGTTTGTTCCCGTTGTGTGTAATCTTGATCGGTACTTTTCTGCAATCGATTATGAGCAAGGTGTCGCTAAATAAAATATCCGATCGGCGTTTCCAATCAGCAATTTCTCAGGACGTATAAGAAATCGACGTTCCGATATTAATAACTCCCCTGGCACAGCACCCTCTCGTTCGCGGGTTTCCCCCAACCTAGTATACCCAGCGAACCCAATAACCCTGATTGCCAATCAATCCCTGAAGCTCTGCGAGGGAATTAGTCAATTAGGAGTCGTCACGTTTACCCCGGACCCACACCACCGCGTTGCTGAAACGGAAGCTTCAATTTCCTCCGTTTCTGATTGGTCGGCATAGATTATCAACCACGCCTACCAAAGCTCCGCCCAAAAGGTACCTGAAAGTACACGGATTGGCTGAGAATAACTGGCAAAGTGCTTTCAGGCTGCGGGGGCGTTTCCGGCTGCGAGCTTGCAGCGGTTCGGGTGACGAGAATTGAACGGAGAACCAAGAGCTGGAGAGGTGCTCTCGCCAACTGAGAAATCAGTGCGGTTCCGCGGTAGTACCGGTTAACACGACATCCGGACCCTCGAGTCGCTTGTTTTTAACCATCGCCGATATTGGCATCTGGTGTTGTCCATGTGGCGACGGGTTCCGTAGCCCTTATGACCAAAGATTTCGGTGTGAAGTGATAGTGAGTGAAAAACACGGTTCGATGTCGTAAAAGCTGGCAGTATTTATCGCAAAAATATGCACGAGATCATCAAGGACATTACAGACTCGGGTGGCACTGTGCTTGCATGGAAACGTGTCCTCGGATTATGAGAAGTCCATCTTTTCAAAGACCATATCATCCAGTCATTAGGATCTTCACCAGATAGAAAAATGACGCCAATTACCTTGATAATTTGAAAGGATGCTGTGACAGGCGACCATCATCATCAAATAGCAGAAAGAAGCCAAGAACCTTCATAGTGGACAGTGGACTTAGTCATTTATGAATAGTCGCGGATTAGGAATAATTGAATAGTAGCTTTACGGAATCATGTTATCTGTCAGATTTGAGGGACCAGGTGGTTTATAGGCAGTAACGAAATGATGAGTAGTGGAGAAGGTGTAGTAGTGCAAAGTACCGGAAGTTCTATATCCGAGGACGTTGGCATGGCGACCTCAACATCCGCATCGGCAAGTCTTAAGCCAAGGAGTGGAAAGATCAGCTTTAGCGTTGACTCCCTTTTAAGTGGAACGAGAAGATCACCTGGGACCTTATCGAGGCGTGAATGTACCGCGGAAGAGCGTCTGGACACGGATAAGAGTATCGACGTAGAACGGGTTGGGGCAAGGTACAGAGAGTTGTTGGTGGAACGGCAAAGGTTGCACAATCAAGAACTGCTGGAAAGGTTGAGTCCGCACAGAGTAGCTTCCTTCGTGAGTCATCAAAGGAGCGAACAGCTGACAAACCCCCAGCAAAATGAACGAAGAGAATTACTCACAGTGCGTGACTTTTCCCGTACGAGTCACGAAAAGTCTTCGCCGTCCATAAGGATCAGTCTTAGCGAGGTCAGGGATCATTTAGACCAGGATAAACGCGCGGCTTCTTCGCCGGGTCGAGGAACTGACTTCCGTGATGATCACCACGACCTCCAGGAGGATAGGATCATCAACAGATCAGTTTCCCCGGTACTGCGAAGGGAGTTTGACGAGAGGAGCGATTCCGAGGCAAACAGATCCGTGGAAGGCGATCGGACGACCGAACACCTAGACGAAGAACATGACGTTAGAAGTGTGGGGCACTCCGAGGACCTAAACGTGACAGACTCGGATTCGGAAATCGAAAAGGACCTGGACGGTAGCCCGGAGAAAGAAAAGTCCAGCCCAGTTGTGCCGCAACCAATTCATCCTGGCGTGCAAAGGCCGTCAGGGACGTACCTGGGGGGTCCTGGTGGTCCGGGCTGGAACCCTGGAGGATTCCCGCATTCCCTTGCCGGGTTCGCGTGGCTCCCCCCACCTTCGCATCCCCACACTCCCCACGGACATCTGTACCCTCAACACGGTGGGCCCACAAGTCCCAACGGTAAGAGGCAGGATGAGTTTAATTCGTTGTGTCACGTTGGTTGAAATTTTTTTTAGTAATAACAAGAATGACAATGGTGGAAGGAGTGTGTAAACCGTATTTGGCGGCCTTTGTTCATGCTACTAATTGGTCTGTAGTCTAACTTGATTTGAAAGACACAACACACCTCCGTTTAGACAGCCGAGCGTGTTGAGCTTATTTAGCAACTTTCTCGCTGTAGAGACGCGATTCAACAGACCATATTAGTCGAAAGAACAATATACTGACCGTTCTATAGAAGAATGTCCCTCCGGGCGTGCCTGGTTCAGTAAATTGAGCAAGTGTCAGGGGATTTTTGAGTCGAACGCAATAGAGCTTGCAACCATAACAAGAAAGTCCGGTGATTCCGGGAAAGAAATCTCGATCCATTACGGGATTCTCGACGCATAAAATCCAAGATGGAACGTGGGCTCGACCCGTTAAGTCTAGATCTAGTGCTCTTTGCGTTGCTCCCGATGGTGGAACCCACACTATAACCAACACACAGTGTGATAGAGTCATACATAACGCGAGCATCCATAATGTATATTTGTCGTATAAAAACTGCCCTCTTGTTAGTTTAGTTTACTGTAGGTGTTCGCATTTATATTATATAGGTACTAGCAGCCCTTTTATGGCTCTCTAGAGGATTTTAAAGAGATACGATCTTTTCACTTCCATCAAGATGGCCAACGACGCGTAATAAAAATTTCCGTTCATTATTTGGATACATCATTGCATAACTGTACGATATTCGTTAACGATAGCAGACCTTAGTAGTGATTATTGATGTATGGCACAAGTAAGATTTCGTACATTTGTTGTCTGTTGATTGAGAAAGGACAGGGAGAGCAAGGAGGTGAAATTTATAGTCAAGATGACCACGTTGTACTTGCAACTACAATATTTACAGTCCATGGACAGCAGTAATGTAGTTATCCCAATAATGCTTTTCTTTTAGCGAATTCAACAACGGAATGAGAAGCTAAATTAGGAAGGTTTTGTTGGCTGGATGAGAAGAAAATATCAGAAGAAAAGACATACGATGACAGAATCTGAGAGACGAGAGTTACAGGTTTAAATATAAAGTGCAATCAATTATCGCCAATTAGTGAACGGCGTGCTGCCCATTTGGAGTGAGCTACCGAATAAGAGTTCGACATGTTGTACGGCGAGTCTTGTCAGAAATTTTAATGTAAATCGTGAAAAAGTCAAACACGCCAACTTTATGGTATCACCATTCTTTAAAACATATATAGGCACACGTATACATCTATATATTGTATCGTTATATTGGTAAAGCAAAATGAGAAGCGAAAAAGAATAGAGCACAAACGGCAGCGTGGACGTAGTCTACGGTAGTGAATCATCAGGGGTCAAAATGTCTGGAATCAAAGATAGAATGCCCACAAGAGTAGCGTATAAGTAGGTACATGATAAATCAGAAATAATAAGTACTGATACAGTATTATCTACTTATTGCTTTTTACACGGATTTCAAATCGGATGAATCGACATTGACGACACGAATATGCGCCGGTTAACGTTCATAAATATCCAAAAGAGTTGAGGCTGATATCTAAATAGATTGTTCAAGCTGTCACTGCAGACCACTGCATTCTCAAAGTGATGAATACAGACGTAATTTATAACCCGGTTATCTATCCATCTCGTGGTATTAGTAATGAATTAATGACTGCTTCCCATCGAATAATGTTATACAAAATATTCCGAACGATTCATCATCCCGTTGGACATAATTACCCACATCAAACGAACTCGAGGAACGTCCAGATGAGACGAGCGAGTGCTCATGTGTGTATACCGATCACTACCGTGTCTGATGTCTCGTCTTTCGTTCGTCCACTCGTCGGTTTCACACAAAGCGTTTTCTAGCTTCAAACAAACTAATTTATCTCTTTGTTTACCCCGCAGAAGTTATATACCTACCTAATATAAGGAGTCGAAAATTTGTTATGAACTAACGTAAGCCGAGAGTAATTAGTTATGACAAATTTATCAACTGCACTCATAATTTGAATACATTATTCAACATATAGTTCAAACATGTTATGGTTAAATTGTTCGTGTTCTTGTTTGAAAAGTTGAATTAATTATAAGTACATGGATGTAATATAAACAGCTGCCAAGTCATTAGCTAATCGTCAGATAATTCGTCATTAGCACGACTTTAGTCCACCTCAACGTTACCGTCTTTATCTATCTATATATATTTATACCCACACTTCGTTCGCGGCGTATAATTGCAGGCAATTAATTGGCAGCTAGGGAATACTGGTGGAGCACCGGTCTCACTGCAGCGGGAATTCTTACGCGATTCAACTAAACGGTTGTTTAACCAAGACTGAGGCTGTTCATTATTCTGAAAATTCAATCGTCAAATGGGCGAACGTCATCCTCAGGCTTGTACTTAATTAAAATCTGCAGTAAAGTGAATGCATGATTCCGAGACGGTTAATCGAACTCGTACCATGTTCGGACTATGATAGGGTATGACTTATCTTTTCTCTCTAAACTTAGATAATTCGTTGAGATTAAATTCCAGATGGATTGTCAGTGCAGCCCGTCTAGTTTATCCGAGAGCCGCGCGGGTAATTAACGGGAATTAATTAGAACCCGGGAAAAACAGATTGATTGGTTCTGTGCACGGAATAATATCGCAAACTCTTTCCACGCTAGTTCGATATCCTGGAATACCATGCCGGTCGATGTATGTAAGTAACGGCGGATATACAGGAGAGCGGCTATGGTATATATATATATTTTGTACCTGACAATGTGCAACTTCTTTTTGCCCACGATCGTTGATCGTTAATTAGCAGCTGATGTAATTCAGAAATCGTGTACCTTCTGCTGCTTTCAAATTACAGCCAATACGTCTTCGTGGTACACTTAAGGATTGACCTAACGGCGCCTATGTGATTGTATATACGTACATTATGCACATATACATACGTATGAACTAGCTTGCTGCAATACATCGCTGAAGTATCTCTTTTATGTTTTTCTGAACGTGTTCTGCAGCTAAACTGAACGTTTACTGTACAATCTATTGAATTTCGAAAAGCCGAAATTCCTGACTAACGGATGTTCCATCTTAACTCGAACAAACCCAAACTAATTCAATATATCCTAACATATGCATCGTCTGATAAACATTAGAAAGCCGTGGTGCCATAGGAATACGTTCATCAATATATGCAAATTTCTTAACGGCTTATCAATGGATGAGGTCCATGATGCCGAAATCTTTCACGACGTACATCTCATGATGCAATTATTCAAAAACTTTGGTCACGAGACAAAGGTCGTCAAATTTTCACAGTTTTCTGCTCATACTAACATAGCTTGTGTCAATTGGTTGTCAGAGTTGAATTGTTACGTGATAGAATGAGATTTTTCAGGTGACCTGAGACTGCCCGGGGGTGGGCCAGTTCGTTGTACATTGAGAAAACACAAGCCAAACAGAAAACCTAGGACTCCGTTCACGACGCAGCAACTTCTTTCATTGGAAAAGAAATTTCGTGAAAAACAGTACCTCAGCATAGCGGAAAGAGCCGAATTCTCATCTTCGCTTCATCTAACAGAAACGCAGGTGAGTCATACCCGCGCGATTAATTTATTTAAGAGAAAAAAAGCAGCTCAACATGCATACTCGTACTGCAGTATTAAATAAATATATCGAATTTCACCCCGCGGTAAAACGCGAGACAGATTTTTAAAGTCACCTAAATCATTTCCCACAACTAATTACCGGTTTTCAGAAGTGGATTTTGTTCTTTATTGTCTCAGGACGTTCCACTGGCTAAACACACGCCGCGGCATGGCATGGCATGGTATGGCATGGTATGGCGCGGAGCGGTGGCAAGCGGGTGCAGCACGCCGTAAAAATCTCGTGTTTGCTTGTCGGACATTTCGGATAATTTATTGTACGATTTTAGGTTGTTAAATACATCCCTCCGCGCAAGGCATTCCGATACTAATTAGTCAAATATTGATTCCACGGGTAGATCCGAACACCGTTCCCTATATCATACACCCTATTGCATAGCTGACGAGCTTCTCACAATACGAACATGGAATGGGGACGTTTTTTTTTTTTTCAGCTATTCTCATACGTATACATATAATGGCTGTTAAAATCGACAGAAGCTTAAACCATAAATCTTCCTCCTCAACGTCTACTAAAATAATTTAAAGACACCTGCCACCGTTGCGTGGTGCCAGTTGAGGTATCTCGGTTATAGTTAGCCCCATACCAAGGAATGGACACAATCAGAATCTCTCTACTACCGCTTAACTATACTTCCACTCAAACAACGCGGTAGCAACTAAAGAGACTCAAGTCCTCTTCTTGTTAGTTCGCGCCTCCCTGTTGTCCCTTCAACCCTCAGCTCCCGATGGCTTCCGTTGACGCATTTACAACCAGTGCAGTTGCGGGCGCCTAGTATATGGAGTTATGTATTGTTCCTTTCCGTTACGTTCTGTTCTGTTCTGTTCCATTCCATTCCATTCCATTCCGTTTCGTCTGAAAGTTAGCTGGTTACGTGCAAAACGGCCTTAAACAGTACCGGTTTGCCGCGTTAGCGTGCCTCGATGCACTTTGCGCTTGCATTACAATGCGTCAGACGAAATGAAGCTTTCAGCGACACCATGTTGAATTCATTTGGTTAAAGATAAGATGTTCCTTGTTGCACTGTCATTATTCACGAGGGAAAGACACCTTATAATACGACGGGTCTTTATCCATCTCTCTCTCTCTCTCTCTCTTGCTCTCCTATACCCAACATTCAACTGGATTTACGATACAGTTGAGCCACCCGGAGGCGAAACGGTTGCGGGAACTTTTATTCGTCTCGGAAATAGACAAGGACGAATTCAGGCTTGGCTGTCCAAAGGAATTACATTTAAAGTTACACCCCGCGTTCTGTACCAGTCGAGTTTACTATACCGCCTCGCAAGAGATTCATTCTCAACGCTTTATACTCGCATGACGTTTTCGGACAAAAATGAAAAAATAAGAAATTACACCGCCCTAGAACCTCCACAGTATTATAAGCAGCCTTCTTTATGGATTCATTGAACCTTCAGCTCTTTCCATTTTTTAAAAAGATAATCTTTTATCGTCAGTGGTCGAATAATCATACATATCGAAGCCCAAATGAACTGCAGTATAATTATGAGAGCATAAGTATATTGTAAGACATTATTCATGTCTTGGTAACTATCAATTCGAAGCTAATGACTGAAATCATGAATGTTGCTGAATGTTTCACCTCATTGGAACCTATTATTTCATATGATTACCTGTATACGATCGAAATAATCTGCAGCGTCGTTCAGATTAATCCAAAAACTTTTATTTTTCAATAAAATTCGCGGTAACGAAGCTGCAATTTGTTTATCATTTTTTCAAACATTTCGTGAAAAGTTCATGATGATCATAAGTCGTTGTATAGAGACGTGTGCGTGTATCTAGTTCGAAGATTGTCGTCAAATTTAATTGAGATCTGTTCGTCTGATCAACGATTGTATCCCAAAAGCTGCCCTCAAAAAATACATATTCTTGATATTGATTGAATTATTGTCGGTGAACTTTTTACAGACAAATAATGATGAGTGATTAATACTCATAAAATTTGTCGACGATTCATTTAATTTGCTTGAAATTGAGAAAGTCACCAGAGTATAAAATTGACGTACTATACCCATATGTGGGTATTGCTGATTTTCTTTTAACTCATTCTATCCAAGGCAGCGTATTTTCGTACGCCCGGAAGGTTCAGCGTATTAATTTGTACGCGCCGTTCTTTTAAATTGAAAAATAAAATTGACGACCCTGCACCACCCAATTAGGCAACGATTCGAAACAATTTTCTAGTATAGAATTATCGAACGAACACGTTCGACGCTAGGTGTAAGCTAAAGCGTTGCGATGCCGAAGGTAGCTGAAGCGGGGCGACCGAGAGGCGGTTCAGAGGAGGCCACGTATTGATTTCTGCGGTGGCCCTATACCTATCCGTATATATCAAATGGTCCGTTCAGAGGCTGCAGTGCAGCCGTCTATACACACCTTTTCACGATCCGTACACGGTGCCGCAGGGTCGCTGTATAATTCGCGTCACACTTTTTTACGCAATTTTTATTTACCACTTATTTATTCATGTCTAATTTTGTCCCAAAGTGATGCTTGATCTGCCCAATATTTCTCGATGAAAAAAGATATAACATATTTCTTGACGTAATTTGTTCGTTAATCGTTCTGAGTTCATACAAACGCAAGAAGACCCGATGTGTAAATCTACCTCTGAAATTGCGTCGCTTCTATCAGCCTTAGATCTCTTCTCTTATCTTTTCGATCGAAGAATTTCAGCCTCGATTATAATTCATGTAAAAACCAGTTCAGTGAGTTTCGGCAGCTTTGTAACCCATCATCGATTTCATCGATTGATTTAAATCACAGAGTATCCGTATAATTACACCGGCCTGTCATCGCGGTCTGCCTAATTTTCGAATCGCTTTTTAATTCCAGGTGAAAATATGGTTTCAAAATCGTCGCGCTAAGGCGAAACGGCTGCAGGAAGCGGAGATAGAGAAGCTCAGATTATCGGCTCGGCCTCTTCTACATCCGAGCTTCGGATCCGGGCTAATGTTCCCTGGGGTAGGTCCCCCAGGTGGGCCCGGCATGCAACCCTTCATAGCGGCTGCTATGGCCAGACATCCTCACGCTGCTGCGGCTGCCGCAATGTTCATGGCGCCTCCTGGGCACAGGCCTTAAACCTAAGAGTTGACATCGATCGATCGAAGGGCAATATTGATAATAATTGAGCAAATGGAGTTTTTGGATGATATAAAAATGAATTGCTCATTGACACAATAAGCTTGTCCATTTCCCATTTCCCGGCTTTGAAATATCGGCCGAAAATAACGTGGGAGATGTAAGTGACGATGTAAAGATAAAGTATAAAAATGAAAAGAAGATAAATGGAAAAGAACAAGACTCTTGATCTCAAAAGAATATGTATCCAACTGTATATAGTGTAAATACATAAGGATTATTACATAATTAATATATGATACTAAACAACATGTAAAATAAATGAATAAAATAAATTGATAATAATAATAATGATAACGGTTATGATAACGATAATAATTTAACAAACACCTGTAACGTCGTATTATTATATAATATATATATATGAAAGAGTGATAAGAATTCTTCTGTACCTATGCAATATTCATATATATAAATATATATATATGTATGTACATATATACTGAGTATATCTAAATGTAATTATGATATCTAATTTATCCGTGAAATTATACATATATTATAGCGAATAAATCGGTTTCGATATTATCAACGGCTATACCTGAAGTAATATTTCGAAGGTAATTTTCATCACCCTAATTGAGGCGCTAGGATGGTGGTTTGTAAAAAAATTTGAGGATCCTTACAAAAAGCGTGCAATTACACGAAACTCCATTTCGTTGAGGAATTTTAATTCATTTATACAAAAACGCATGTAAGAAACTGCAGCAGCAGCAGCAGCAAACACGTATACGCTCCTGGATTTGGTATCAGACTCATTTGTTTGCGCGTACGTTTAAAGTTTCAGCTGTACTTGCGTCGATATAATTAAAGCCCGATTAAGGTAGACGCAATTAACAGCCTCCGTCCTTTTACTGCAGTACGGCAATCAATTCTACGTGTAACATGGTGTGGAAATTTATCTTCTTCTTTCTTTTCTTGTTTTTTTTTTCCTTTTTTTTTTTAGGGGTTTCGGAAGCGTTCAACTGCATTTAACATTTGTCAAGACGGTATTATATTTCACACCTTATCTGAGATAAGTATTTTACTATTTTCAAACGACGATGTCTTCGGCTAATGCATTTACCTAATTAAAAAGAAAAATAAATTATAAGACGATATTTGAAACTACTTTTGCCTCACTTCCGTTTGAAAATTAGGAAAATTTATTTCAGAATTAATTTTATGCAACACTGATATGTATATTCGTTCTTGGAAATATTGTCTTTTTTTTTAATTTGTTTTTCATTCCTTTGGAATTCACTGCAGCTCTAAAAAAAAATCCAAATTTATCTGTGATTTTGGTATTCATTGTAAATACAAAATCTTCATATTTCTATACATTATAACCCCTTGACATGAAAATTTAATGCATCGCATTATGGCTGCTGTAATTCTATATAGTATAATCATACTAGACACGAGAGAGTATAGTGCAGCGCGGGGCCCGTTTAAATCCCGAGAGATGAAAGTGTTCGAGAGGTAATTAAAAATATGTTAATTCCTCGAGGCCGCTAATTGGTTTTTGACTAAATTTTTTAATTAAGTTTTAAGCCGCTCGCCGCCACTGATTTATCGAACGGTCGCCTTCGCGACTAATTATAAAATATACCACTGCCCGCCGCCAAACCTCTCCCGCCGCTTCCTCCTCCCCCTCTATCCCGTGGACCCCGATTCTCTCTCTTGTTTGCAGCCTCTCGCGATCAAAGGAGCTGCCGCCTTTGGACCTGGTGCACTTTGATCGCAGTGGTCAGCAGTTAGCCCGAGAAACTCTCGTCCGATCCGCTTGTCCTTTTCCTCTTAAATTCGTCGTCTACTTACCAAAATCGCTACCCGACCCCCACGCATCACGCGTCAAATCGCGAGCTCGAATCCCTTTGCGAGATTTTTCCGATCCCTTTTCCTCTCGCTCTCAGTTAAATTAGCAGCGATATTGAAGCGCCAGGGAAACGACGGCTATTAAAATTTCTCGAATGCAAATCCGACTTGTATAACTTAATCGCGGGCGTGGTGAATACGTAATACGGATAATATGTGGGTCGTCTACATCAGCACAATATGTTATGTATATTTATTTAACGATCGTTAAATTCAAAATATGGTAATTTAATGAGAAGATTTTTGCCATTGGCTACATAGCGACGAGGACACGTGTTCGTTACGACCGTATTGCTCGGGCTTAACGAAAATATATATATGTTGTTTTTTTTTTTTTTTTCAATCTTTCGATGCATATTTAACGAAATAGAAATATTTTTTTCTATTTTATTCAATTGTATAAATACAAGGTGAAGATATATTCGCGCATAGCCAGGTGTAATACGGAATCGCAGGTTCTTCGTCTTGTTTCTATTTCATTCCAGTACCTACCGCGTTCTGCGATATCCTATATACCTATTTTGATTTTATTTTCAGTCTGAACTGCAGTTATAGAACGGAAGCCAATAAGAAAGAACCGTTCTTCTCGCATCTTGAACGCGCGATTCGTAAAGTTAGCGGATTTTCCACGCAGTTAAGGTACACCAGGTAACTGCCCCGTTCAGTTTGCACGGCTGCTTGGTATTCGGAACGCGTCCAAAGGTATAATTGGCTGCCAACTGCCTGACGCTCCTCTGGGTATCGCACAAAGACAAGAAATTATTCTTTAATTAATTGTCAGTGCGCTTATGCCGTAGCACACAGTATGTATGTACCTAGGTACCATATATCTGCTACCGGTAACAACCGCAAGTCGTACATAAATTTACATATAAGGGACAACAAGGAACTATGCTCTACGGTCGTATACGCGTACGCTCGACGCGCATTGACCGCTCAAAAAAGCGCGAGCGCGATATTACAACTAGGGAATAAAAGTATTCCATACCGAAATAAAATTCTTACATTCATATAAAAAAAAAAAAAAATGATTCTTATTGGAGAAAAAAAAATAAAAAATTCACGAAATATTATAGTATAGCTGCGAAGATGTAGTTGGATTTTGTTTCATCACTCAGGGTGATTAGTTTGGACATAAGTTTATTTTAATTACATTGAATTTTGGTCTGTAATTACAGCAATAAAATGGAAAAAAAAATAAATAAATAATACTAGACAAGTTATCGATTAGCTGATTTAATTATGATAATAAATTAGAACGGCTGTTTTAAATGTGGATAAATTGATGATCGTTTTGAAAAATTTAGATAGTTTTAACGTCGATTGACGTAGCGATAGCTCGAATTTGTTAAACATCTTCGGTTGTGTATATAAATTGCTTATCAAGCGTTTATAATTATTATGGATATCTCTGAAGCAGAGAAGCGATTTTCGATAGTTAGTCAATTTGTTTACTCGCTCGGTTTATGGCTATTAGATTTCTCTCTATAGTCGTTTCAAATTCGACGTTTTTAACTTTAGATTTGAAAAAGTTAAATTACACAGGTAAGGTATACATGTAATACCTATCGCATTAATTTTGCGAACGATACGCGAGCCCAGCGAGAGCGATCATCAGTGTTAGTTTATCGCAATTTCATGCTGCAACTGAACCTGTAACTCGAGGAATATCTGTAAACCGAAAACAGTGAAAACGGTGGCAGCACCCAATTAGGGAACTCGCTTTTAAGTTCCGTCTCCGTCCTCGTCACTCTACCTGTAAATTTCCTCGATGTCTCTGTCTACCTCTTGTATAAATTAGTCGAAGCCGCCACATAATGGTGTGTCGATGCGCTACCGTCTCCGTTCACTTAAATTCCCTCTTTTTTTTCCTTCTTCTTCATCTTCCTCTTCTTCTTTTCCTACTCCTCATGAGTCCTCCGTCCTTTTCTCCACTCCTTCCGTTACCCCAGTTATTTCTCTCTTATTTTCTCCGCAGCTCTTTTACCAGTCTACGTTGTATACCCGTGTATATATATTTATATAACTGCCATCGCAGAGTCTGTCTCTCTCCCTCGTACGCGCATACACTATTCGTCCCAGGGTGCGCTTAATTTACGACCAATTAATTTGGATAAACTGAATGAGGGGCCTTATTTCCGATGCACGCGTCTTTCTTTTCTTTTCTTCCCTTTCCTTTCTTTTCTTTTTTCTCTCTGTTTCATACTTGATTTTTTGTCTTTTCCTTTCTGCTTTTGTTTCTTTTTTTTCCCCTCTTTTTCCTGCCTTTTTCGGTTTATTTTCTTATCTTCTTTTTACCTCCACGCAAGTTTTTGGAACGACGCGATACTCGTATATGCGCGGGAGGTCTGTCTGCCTGTCAGTCAGTCAGTCACTCAGTCACTGGCTCTGCTTCACGGAACTCTAAACGCAGCTTTTAAATACCCTGGCGATATTAATTGACGACATCGTGCAGTAGTTTGTCGCACTTATTCAATTTTTGAGAAATTAAGTGCAGGGTCAATTTGGCGAATATCAGTGCGGCCAGTTCCATAGAGAAATAATTACACGTGAAATAATAACATCGAATGCATCCGCTAGAATTTGGTCGTCTAGTGTTATGCTGCAGTTTAAAAAAAACGCTGTTGTATAAGCTGGTGCCGAGCGGTAGTTTAAAACTTTTAATTACCACTTTCGAGGAATTTTGTCGTCTACGATAGAAAGAGGATAAAAAAGAAAATATAAAAAATAAAAAAATAAAAAAAGGGAGAAAGGGAGAAAAATCTTCTCAAATAAATAGCGCTCTGTTCCCAAGTGTCTTCGAGTCGAGGTTTGGTTAAACTGAACTCGTTAAAGCCCGCTTTAAAGACGGCGTGGAATCAAATTAAGAGTTCAGTCGGCCACCTCGAATTCCACATCGAGGAATCCGAGCTTAACCAGCAACGTTTCAGTCGAAAACTTCAAGACAGATTTAATGCCCTCTATATAGCTTCGTATTGTTTCGTGGGATAAACCATCCAAACGTCGTTAACTTTATTAATTAGTACTCCACATCGCTACGATCCTTAAATTTTTTCAACGGAAAATCTTGGGCTTCCCAAAAGTCGAGAGATCTGATATATCTAGTATATATCCATCGCTCAATCTGTTCAGTCGCCATTCAAGCTTACTATAAACCGATCTTATTCCCCATCGAAAATATGTGTCTATTGATGAATATGTGGAGTTGAAATGTATAATATCAAATAACCGAAGTAACAGGACACACGTTCGCATTTCCCGCTATCTTTATTCCTCATGCAGCGGCCTGCAGTGGGATGCAGGAGAATCTGCGATTGGAATCGGCAATATAACGTCGCGTCGCGTCGGCTCGATATAACGCTGAGAGAACTGGCCGGCTGACTTGTGGTTTTCGAAATTGCGGTAGCAGATCACGTCCCGGGACACAAGGACAAAACAGCGGGTAGCGTCTCTGGGCAATTAGTCGATATTTTAATGCCCGAAAAAATTTGCCCCTCGTTACGTGCGCGTCGGGCTAAACCAGACCCGCTGACCAGCATCCGAAGCTACCAAAAGAAGTTTATAAAAAACGACACTGGTATAGCCCTCCGCCACCTTGTTAGCGAAACGCCTCTTCCTTAGCGTCCAACCGATAGACGGATAGGTCCGATTTTTTACTTTATCGAATTCGCCTCCTATATTATACCTACATCGTCGATCGTTTCTTGGCTGAAAAGTTCATCATTTATCGATCGAACAAGAGGAGACACAATTCTTACTTGTATTGCAGGTATTTGCAATCATTTTTCTTCGAATTGGAAATCGATGAGAGAAAGATATTTGGAGACTTATTGGAGCACATATAAGTTTGAGAGTGCGGCAACGAGGCGAGCAGATATTGTAGATCGTTTTGGGTCCGGTTTGGTATATAGCGATAATGGTACGTACCCCTTTTCAGAAAGAGATGACAATCTCTTCCTCGGCTAGGTGTGGTCCGTCGGCGTTGGTGCCGCTTTCCAGGAACGCGCGCCATTAGGCCTTCTGGCTGGTGTTATAAATTCTACATCGTTTAATTAGGCACTCCGTGGTCGGCTTCTCGAGCAGTTACTTACCATTTATCGTGGCCCTTATACGTGGCCTGGCCGGTATCTGGGAGCTACCGGACATCAAATTGGGCCGAAAGTGTCACCGCCGTCCGGCAAGGTCCTTAGTCCACGACGGAAAGGTCGCACGCGCGTCCTTCTGTCCCTAAACCTTATAAAACTCTTTCGAGAAGCGGGGCCAGGCCAAGTCCCGCGAACAAACGGAGGAGCTGGAGCTGGAGCTGGAGCTGGAGCTGGTCGCATCTTCAGCTACGGCGCTTCTGCAGCCACCGAGTAGTATAGAGAGAGAGTAAGGCGGTGGCGACGAAATGAGAAACCGGTTGGATCCCAATTTACTTAACAACCGCTGGGAATCCAGCACTTACGAATGTCCAAACGTGCCCATGTCACGGACGTGTATACCCTTACCATACGTGCGAGCTAGTATAGGACCCCGCGTGCTGCGTACGGTAGCCGGTACTAATTTCGTCCTCATCAAACGAGATAAGAGTGGAATTTCTGCCACTGCATCGTCGTAGTAGCCTTAAGGCTTGGGAATTATAAGAGTCGCGCGCGTAGAGAACGCGCAGGGCAACCGGGTCGCTTCATGTCCTCACCTTGCGTGTATCTTACGATGTAAGGTACTACCTACCTACCCGTACCCTGCACCATACGCGTTTATTATATGTACGACGTAGGTGTATCACTAGTGTGCTTAATTTCCGAATTAACCAGATTACTTTATCAGTCTAAATGAAAATTACGATACAGCTGGTCATTCGCCTTTATATACGTATATAGTACCTAAGTACCTACCTGCAACGGCTCGATCTTTTCAACATTTTACACCCACTTCTGACCCGACTGGTTAGGCGGATCTAAATAGTCGTATCTTACCGACACCGTCAATTATATGAGATAAATTAAGATCTGTGATCTCGTTACCGCGAACGTTTTAGTATTTCCAGAAAATTTCGACGAAATTTTTCGGTCTTTGGTATAGATGCAAGATCGGTATTTTTAATACGCTTTGAAAATGATGAACTCTCTTGGTGGAATTTTATCATCAACTCAAATTTCGCCCTGAAAGTGTTTCGTATTTAGACGTAGATATCGGTGTGTTACGTTTAAACCCTGTGGGACGGCCATGACGGTTTTCTGCTGACAAATATCGTCGTCGTTTGTTTTACTTAGGGTCCTGCCCTTGTCGCCACCATTAGCATATAAAACGACAATTATCCAACGTGTAAATCATATTAATTAAAAAGAATGCCCTAGCAAGCGGTCCCAACGGGCCCGTGCGTTGACTAGGAGCCACATGAATCCCCTTGTCTTTTGTCTTGCGTTAGCATTTGCCCCTCTAACCCTCGAGCTACTGGGTAGAAGTTTACGCTATATATATGCTTATACCGAGACCAGAAGATCTTGCCTTCTGATAGCCATACTCTTTTGTCAATTTATAAGGATTTATACCTTACGTCGACCATCGAACCAGCGTTGATTCTTACCCGTTTTTCTACCCTCTCAACCTCCGCATCACTCGAGGGTGGTCTTTGAGTATCTCAAACTAATCCTAATGCAGGCAGACCGTCAGTTACGTAACGATTGTACTTATCAACTAGATTACCACCATATATCCAAAAAGCGATTTGATTATCTTGTTAATTATTAACTAGGGTGGTACTGTTAATCAGATATAGGATCAACCCAAAACCTCGAATCTATATTTCGAACGACTTCGACCGTTCAAGATGTACATAATTATGACACGAAATAATGACTATAATAGGTACTCTGTCCACTTTTATCCGCGAGTATATAGGTATATAATATAAGATGTAATAATTCTACACGAAGATTCCGCCGGGGTTGTGCCGAGGATTGGAGTTTCCTTGGAAATTGCAAATTTCCTTAAATTTCCTTTAAATATTCTATCGCAGGTCTTGGCTCGGTGTAGGTAGGTAGGTATATATGTATACTGTATACTGTGTATAGGGTATATAGCACGGCGCGATAATACCTACCCACGTCTCGCAATGATAATAACAATAGTAATAATAATAATAATAATTCTCCCGTAGGGTGAGTCCCGAGCGGGCAGGGGGTAACAATTAAGCAATTATCTTCTCTCGCATCTTCGTCCCACCGAGGTCTCATCTCGTCCCTCAGAGATCTCGCTTCCACCGTGGGCTGCAGAGGACCCTATAGATATACCTTGAAGACCTCTGCAGGGCTGGGTGAAAGAGAGATAGACATGCGGGAATGAGAGAAATAGATGTAAAAAGAGAAGGAGAGATGGTGAAAGGGAGAGAAAGGGAGATAGAGGAAAAGAGAGAGAGAGAGAGAGAGAGACTACGCAGCCACTGTTATCTTAATGATATTGTAGTTGGTGTGCCCGGCGCAGGCTGCCTCTAATTGCCCGGCTGAGCGGCCATGTTTAAGCCACGACTGGAACAAGGACGGAAGGTCCTTATAAAACAGAGAGGAGAGAAATTGCTGGAGCACCGGGACGCGGGAGAGAGAAACGTGGAGGAAGGGAGAAGGAGAGAGAAAGAGAGAGAGTGGCCGAGAAATACGGAGAGAGGAGAAGGTAGGAGAGGAAAAGAAGAGGGAGGAAAGAGGCGAGGGGCGGCCGCGAGGGGAGCGATGGTAAAAAGCTGGAAATGCAACATGGCGCTTGCGAATCGTTACCAATTATTATGAAACAGCATATAAAGGTTGTACCAACACGTGTTCGCCACGTCTGTCTCTGTAACGATCTCCTTACACGCATGTACCTAGGACGCCGGTATTACACGCATATTTTGACCACCCCAAAAATTTCCTCGACAAAAAATGAAGCCTTTGAATTTTTTTTTCTTTTTTATCCTTTTTTTTCTATTTATTTTTTTGTTCTCTGCAATCATTAGACTACATGGAAGTAATCGTATTCGCGTTATCCGAGAATAATTGCTTCTGTGAAGTTCATTACGGAAATGGGAAACGGATTTACGTACATCAAACGGAAAATGACGGTTTTCAGAAAATCTTTTTTTCTTTTTTTTTCCACTTCGGTTTTTTTGAATATTATTTTTGACCTCAATCGGTGCAACTAGGATTAATTTCTAGGAACCGCTAGTCCGTAAAACAGGTGCCCCG
Organism: Tenthredo livida; assembly: GCA_963992785.1. Lineage (NCBI taxonomy): Eukaryota > Metazoa > Arthropoda > Insecta > Hymenoptera > Tenthredinidae > Tenthredo > Tenthredo livida. Next base: position 15,233,872 of record OZ023066.1, on the reverse strand, counting down.
CGCTTACCCAGTTCGGATCACGGTGAAACGTTAATGGTGGTAATAAAACGATTAATTAAAAATTATAGCGAGTTTAGCGGCAATATATTTCTAAGCCGGAGAACTGCGCCGTACTGCGGTGAACTTGGCGCCTGGCTACCGGATCTTCGGCAATTTTTCGTGTGCGCATGTGTGTGTCCGTATATCGCTTTAAATGAGAAAAAAATTAACTTCCATATGTACTTAAACGATGTATAAAAATATTACAGCGATTCTCGTGAAAAAAAAAAAGAACCATCCGTGAGAAATTCACCTCGTCGTAACTGTCCAGGCTATAACATATTCATTGGCTAATTTCAATTTTGCGCTAATTAAGATTAAATAATTCTCAAGTAGGTAAGTTGCGGTTTTGAAAAAAACAGGAAGCACCGCCGGAAGTTGGCACGGATGTATTTAAATATATATATTATTTAAATCGCGTCGGTTTACAATCTACATCTACCCTTTGACAGCGACTAGGTATAGCACGTCAATGCAGAGGCAAAAGAAATTCTAAATATATATGTATGTATGTACATTAGGGTGGTTATCAATTCGGTCATGTCCGAGCTTCAATGATCCCATGGGCCAGAACGTCTCCAAATTATATGCAAAAAAAAAAAATGTATCAAAACCCCAGTTTCGTATCTCAATTCTAAGTACTTTGCAACTCCACATACTTCTTGCCCCTGGTAGTAGGTATCCGTGAAAAATTTACAGATTTAATGTCACGAAAAAATTTTTATCTCGCAATTTGGGGATGAGAAATTTTTTTTTTCCGCGCTGTAGCTTCGAAAATTATATCGTTAAAAATCTGTCGAATTTTCATGAATCACCTACTACTACAAACAAGGAGTGTACCAAGTTGCAGATTTTTAGGCTACAGATCTTAAAAAGATGATAAGCCAATGGTTAAAAAAAAAAGTTGCAGATTTTCCGGAGCTATACTGCAACAGGAGGAAAAAATTCAACCACGAAATGTCACAAATTGTGTTTTCCTAAAATGGGAAACTTCGAAGGCTTTGGGACGGTTCTTAGAATTGAGATCGGATCTTGGTCTTTAACTAAATTTTTTTTTTTCTATTATATTTGGAGACGTCCTGGCCCATGGGAGCATTAAAATTCGAAAATGATCAAATTAGGGACCACCCTAATATTCATAGGTATATACGTGTGTGTATTCTACCTACGGGGTACCATCTAATAAAGTAATTTTCCCTGTCTTTTTCCTCTTGCAGGAAGATTTTCGCGGTGAAGCTCCATCCTGTCGCCTTCACCTCCGCTAATATCGACTCTCCTTTAATACGCCTGCGCCAAATGGTAGCGAGGGTGGTTTGCACCCCCGCCTATACTCCGTTTCTACACCATCCCACCCCGGGTTTCCTCCGCAAGCTCAGTTAGCGAGCCAATATCGTAAAGCTTGTGGCCTATAGGGGCCCTGAGTTGGCGATGGCGGGGATGATGGTGCTATTATTATTATTATGATTATTATTATTAATATTATTATTATTATCATTATCATTATTATTTATACCATTGATTATTATTACGATATTTACGCGTGTCATCATCACCGCTATAATATTAGGCTACTCATTTTTCTTTAATCTAACCAACTTTATTGAATATATTTTCAGATATTGTCCATTTCGGAATAATAGGCTCCGATTTGAATGGGTCAATTCATTTTTATCACATCCAATGTCAATATCGGAGCATGTGAGTTCGTTAGTTTATATTGATGAATAGCCTGATAAATATAGTATTAATTATTTATTTATTCGAAGAAAATTCGCAAAAAATTCGTAAAAGCAGAAGAAGAAGAAGAAGAACAACATAACGAAATAATTCAACATGATTGTTAGTGTTTAGTCCTGAAAGTGACGAGTGGATCTAACGTGCGATATGTATAATCGCTAGAATTAGCCGAATATCTAAAAATGTAATCATTCACACGAGTAGAGTAATCAGTCTTTGCATCTCACGTGTAAGTACGGCGGTTTGAAGAGAACAATTTTTCAACCTTATATTAAATAGCCGCTATTTTAATTGTAAATTATTTTTCAGCGTATAGCAAATTATACGCACATAATAGATGGCTCGATAAAGTGATGAGAATGTATGGGATATGGGTATGTGCTACACGGATGATACGGTATATCATATATTAAATGTATATTTATCCCCATAGATGTATAACTAGCACACGGAATTACAGTTAACTACGTATTTTGCAACGTAATAAATCATATGCCATGAGAGCAATCTATGAAATAATACTTGTTTCTCATTGTCTCTATTTTCTGCCTTCAAGCGAGAGGATTCTCTACAGCGAACAAGTTTCTAATTAATTTTTGCGAATTACTCGCCTCTCGACGTACGGCGGCACAGGGGTGCAAACTCTCTGTACAACCGGTGCGATATCTTTCCCCCGTCCCCGGTTTGCGGGAGTTCATTCAGTTAGTAATAAATGCGAACGTCTCGTGAACAGGAACAAAAATTTTCCACGAAAATGAAAGTTGAAATACAAGGAGAGAAATAGATCATCGTATACAAAATTGTAATCATTTTACGAAACATAGAAAATCATTCGCGAAATATATATATGTAGGTACATAACATATCTTCCAGAGAATGGAGAGGCTGGTCAATTTATCGAAGTATAGATCTCTGCGATTGATAGTTGTTCGTGTTCTATACTCGTTCTAAGATCGCACTATATATCTGTAAACTCTAACACTCTGCCTGTTCCGTACAACTCAATTTCTCGTTTCATTCTCTACCTCGGCGCTATCTCGTCTGCCTGCCCGACTTCCCTCGAGTTCTACTGACTCCCCTAGGCGGGCGCGTATAATACGCCACCAACCAGTTATATAATAATACGACGACGAGATGAGGAGGGTTGCTGCCGCCCCGCGTAGCGCTCGAACCTGGCACCCCGTACTACCATGGTCTTTTGTATATATACGTAATACATACATGGGTATACACACACGTAGGGGTAGGTATATGGCCTATGGGAGTGTACATACCTACACGCAAGTAGAATACACACATGTATAGCCATACTTTACGAGAAACACACATTGCCGCGTCAGATACCTACCCACACAAGGACGTATCTACAACCTCGTGTGGTGGTGATATTTCCAACAGTTATGTAATTTCCTGGCCATTGTAGCTTGGTGCTTCTCCTATCATTCGCAGACGAGCATACCTAGCCCGCGCCCTTCTCTGGACCAGAGCCCTGCCAACCGCCGCTACTATAACACCTCCACCTTCGTCATCGCCGGACCCGGAGCCACATAACTTCTGTGGTAAGGTCTGGACAACCATCAGAGGAACCGCGTACTCATATTGTCAGAGAAAGGATTGTTGAATCAAATAGAAGCGATACGAATTGATCACTTTCAATTTGACAACATCGATTATTATTCTTCGTTCAATCATTTTCTTATCATCTATCCTAAATTTCGGATATCCTTATCGCCGCATCTGCATCATCGGTCTATAGTAAATTTCGTTTGACTAGACAAATCCCGCATACCTCGATACAACACTGGAATAGAGATTGACTCATGACGAGGAAAAGGGTGATCCATCGATCATTCGATCTTTTCGATTCGCTCTTCACGCCACTTTCTTCATTTGAAAGAAATGTTTGCCATTAAAAATATCGGTTGAAAAAATATGCTCGATTCACGTATATTTCAGGTTTAGGATGCGAGGAGATATGCGCGTATAGATCCGGGTATCCTAATTCGCCCGATCGCAAAGCGGTGGGTGCCTAAGCGGCCCATAAAACACAGGAAATTACCGCGTATAGCCCTCTTAACGTCCGTGATATCTCCTTATCGATGCCCGATACTAAACCTATGGTTGTATATACCTGTGTATCTACGTACATACATATGGTATACAGATGTGTGTGTGAATTGGCCTATCCCTCGGGACTCGGACCTTTTTCGGAGGCTAGTTTCGAAGGGGTGCAAATTAGTTTAGGGGCTTGGCGTCATCGATGTGTATCCTCTACTTGGTGGCACTCGATTTAGACGAATTCAGGTCAAACATTGTCTCCCTACATTCTCCTCTTCCGGTTAAAATTTCTATTCATTCATCATGGTGATGCATGGTAGATCGAATAATCAAGGCGAATTGACTAGTACACCAGGGGATTGAAGCTCGACAGTAAATTTCCAGGAATTTATTATCAGTATCCCATTGGTGTGTCACTGACGTCACAGGCGTCGAGCGGAGCGTCGCGGCGCCGCGGGAACGTGACAACTTTGCATTATACTATTCCGCGAAACTCAACGGGCGACACATTGTTAATTAAACTCCGCTCATAGCGCATCACCATATTCACAAGCAGAGGCGGGAGATCCAGTACACGCAGAAATGAAGATAGGAATGGAAATGGCAACAGGCAGGTGTTCGTTTCGTTATAAGACACAGTTTTGCCCGTTCGTTTCGGCTGTCCAGATTCTATCACATCCCATATCTATTCACGCGGTAATAATTCACATTGCGGTATTAATTATTCAAATTGATTGATCCGAAATAATTTTACTTCGGAAATTAAATGAATCCTCGATCTTATAAGATGGGATTGAATAACTAAATACGTACATGATAAAATATGTGTTAATTAATTGTGGGTGTAGTATTGCTTGGAAAATGATACCTCATCAGTTACACTAGGCCCATGATCAATTCGGCGTTATTATTCCCGAAGTACTTGTGCGAGGTGTAAGGGATGCTGTGGTCACGTCATAGATTGGCCAGACTTCGCACATTAACCATGACGCACAATAGACCCGAAACGGGTCTATATATTTGAGCGTTTAGCGCCGTTTGCCCTCAAATTGAATCTCAGTCCAGCAACGTGCGGCGGACAAGTCCTTAGGGAAGTTTACTGGAAATATATTGTCCATATCTTGGCGTATGGGAATAGTAAAAGCTTCGATATGTAGGTGACAAAAATTTTACTGCAATTTGCCACGACCCTCTTGCACATATCGTGCGTTGAAAGTCAAACGTTGCTGCATCAGTGATATGCACCCTGTACGATGTTTGTCTATTATATAGAGTTAACTCACTTCGCATTAGGGGAATTTAACGTGGCGAGAAAAATGGTAGATATATTATACGTATGTATTCATACACATTGATCCCACACGCGTATAAAACGCGTATAGAAAAAGTCTCGATTGAATGTAACGCGCGTTGGCGGGGAAGGGCAACATATTTATCCTGTCATACTAGGGTGTATTCAATTAAAACCTGAATGATCACAGATTACAATTAATGTTTATCCGAAATCAATAACACCGATACGTAGCTATACTAATGTGCAATACACAAACGTCTCGTATCTCTATCAATTTTGACAGCTTCATTTCAAGTCAACGAGCTTTGAGCTGCAGTGATATTCGTGTGACATTGGTCAAATAGGACATAAGCTGTATTCTATTCACTTATTCTATTCTATTTCATTTCATTTTATTTTATTTCTTCGTTTGACGGAAATCAGTATTCCCTCATAGAAGTCGGGTGGTAACGTTCGCGAATTCTCTCTATAAGAGATAACGAAAATAACGCGAGTTTATATCGCGGTGCAGTTTTTTTTCCTGCCACCAAACAACACAATAGCTCATCCCTCGATCCATACAGGCGGGATCCCGGCCTTGCCGACTTATCGACGAAGGCATATTTAATTTCCGTTTAGCGACACCGTGCCCACCCTTCTGCCCGTTATCTACCCTTTTCCAACGGGGTTTCCTACTATGGGATTGCCCTTTGGCTCCGCCCCTATATAGGGGCTATAATACGATGTCTCGCCAAGCAATGCGAGTCGACAGCTACTTTCAACCGGGGTTGTTGTTATTCGTCGGTTTTTGGGCTGTTGGTTTCATGGATCATATGCAATAGTGGCGGGGTTGGTGCTCCCCAAAATTTTCAACGAGTATAGGCATAATATATATACGCATCAACTTACTCGGATGAGGTCTATATATAGGTATATGTAGTTACGTATATGTATATAACGCAGGGCGGATGTAACCCTAAAAAGAAATGGGTTGAAGTTGTCGTAGCGATGATCACTTGAATCGTGTGTAGGGGTAAGTATAGGTGTACAGGGTCGTTTGGTGTAGCTTTGAACAATGGACACTTTAGTGGAGTTGGTTGTATAACTTTATACTTCTATGTCGCGGTGAGAGCACTTTGGCTTTTTAACATTATGGAGCCTCGAAGTGGTGGTTTACGAGTTGTAATTAACGTTTAACTTCTTGGACGTTGAAAGCGTTAAATTATACGTAAAGAGTGTCGGGAAATTTTGAGATACTTATTATATATTGACGTGGCGACAAAAAAACATTCAGTCGGTTAATAATGGCGGTAATAAGTTTTTGACGGTAAAAAACGCTGAGTTATCGAAAGATAGCGAGACGGAATTCTTTATCTGAACCCGAAAGCCGATATCCATTTTACGCACTAAATCACCGTATTCTCATTTTTCCGCAGTTAAATGAATGAAATTGAAATACCACTTCAAACGACCTGTGCCCAGATAAGTAATCGGGCTATAAATTTGACCAGACGACTTTTTATTTACTCTTTGTTACCCCAACCATCGGATCGCTTGCTCACCAACCGGAGTAGGAGTAGGCATCTGTACCTACCCTAACCGAAAAATTCAACAATATCTGAAGATAAAGAACGAAGAAGATATCTTTGACCAAATTTCAGTCAATGGTGCGAATCATTGACTCGCACCGATTCAAACAGAAATGGATACTCGAGCTGGGTTTGGCCATTAATATACTTTGCTGTCAATGCCCGGTCGTATAAACTATCACCGTCCACGCGGTGTCCCATAAAATGTGAAAAATTCATTGACTTCGAAGCTGGGGTCGGCGATTCTGCGAACAGACTCGCTGAAAAGCTTGCCACACATTTCTGAATGGCGAATGGAGTAGTTTAAACTATATTAAAGGTAGCTTACAGCTTACTTTCTCGGTTATGCGGGGTCCCATTGAGGACGAGTAAGAATCTCGAAAATAGGGGGCGTCGGTTCTCCCACGAGATTTGAAATTCCCCATAAATAATTCTGCCCTATCATTCCCATGGTGAAGAGATCTCGGGTTCATTCAGTGGCACGAAGAGGAGTATTATAGTTTAGGGCGAAAATTCAAAGCTGCAGTAAGGGATACCATGAGCTCGTAGGAGTCTGCAGTGACCTGGTGACTCTGCGTTCTCCTTAATGTTCGAAAAAACGGTCCGTTAAATTTGACATAATGTGCCCATAAGATTATTTCACAATTTATCATCGCCTTTGGCCGATTCTATTGAAGACCCGCGGCTTCGCTGTTGGGTCTATTAGCTCCGGTAAGGGAAGGGCGGGGTGACCAAAATGGCGGCCGAAGGTGCCGAACAATTGAGCTTCGAGCGATGACAAATGATCGGCGTCCCGTGGCCCCTTGACTTACGATCTTCTTTGTTGTCACAAGCGATGCGACCCGCTCAGGTGTTTTCTTCAAAGATATTTCACGTGCAATCCATCGACCAATCTTTTCTGTCGGAATGTTTTCCCATTTTATCATCTTTTTATTTTTCTTCAAATTATTATTGCGGCTTTTTTTCACCACTCTGTACTATATCTCGTTATCTCTGCAATACGCAGAAAATTTGAGCAAGATATGGTGCCTATATTGTCCAAAGTATCATCGAACTCCAGTTTCACCCTGCAGCTTCGAACCGCAGCAGTGATGCAGGTTCGTTGCCGTTGAGGAACGTGCGATCAAAAAGGACCAAAACTCCCGTCAGCTCAAGAACGTAAACTAATCCTGTACCAGTTAAGCTTTGACGCTGTCCCGCCACACGTCGACCTAAGTATTATAGCCAACTGCATACTGCGACCATTTCCTCCTTTAGCTAGGCGTATCGTAGCCTCAGAGTTTGAGAGATGACGCGATGCTCGTTCCCCGTGACAAACGACAAACTGAGAAGGAGCTTATGTAGGTACCATGTGCAAAATTGTACCACTATGTCTTGGAAGTTAAGTATCAGCAGTTAACTTTGTATTTGTAGAAGAGCGGCAAACTGTTCTGGTCTGGGTTATTCCGTAGCTATCTTGCATCCACGAGGCCATATCCTGGTATGGGAAGGCGAGTCGCTCGTTAAAGACGTTCGTTTTTTCCGAGAAAAAAAATACGCTTGGGCAAACACCTAATTCGCCATTTCTAACCAATCTTCTAATCCTCTATAAAAGCTGAGCCTTTAAATCGCTTCATCTTATTCATAATGGTAAAGTACGATCTCCTTGACTCGAGGGTAAAAGACACCGCCATAATAAACTGGCCCTAAAAATTCATCCGCAATTTTTCTTTGTCATGCGAATCTATAGGGTGATAGAAGAGCTGGACTGAGGAATGATCCTGTCCCTTCTTATGCCTTGGAGCGGGGGATATAATGCCAGGACCGCACGCCCGATGATACTTGACTTCGACAGCGACCTCGACAACAGAATCCGGCGTCGTGGGGAGGCTGGAACCCCGCGCCTGATCCCCGGATAACACAAGATAAACGCTTTTAATTATTTTTCCCCACCCGAGAATCCTGAAATCCTTTGCAAACACATCTCGCCCCCAATGGGAGGGTTTCCTTTTTGTGATCATTATGATTATCATTATTATCGTCATTATTATTCTTATTATTATCATTATTATCATTATTATTATTATAGTTATACGCGGCCCTGTAGCTGGGCTCTTTTAAGGGGACCAGTACAGCTTGGTTTAAGATATTTCAAGTACTCCAGAATGACTTTATTTGTTAACCAAAGTTTATTTTACATCAAAAAAAATGTTTCTCAAAAAAACTGTGTCGTAAGGTTTTAGTCACACCGTTGATCTAATTCATCGTCTCGACGTCTCACTTTCTTCAGACAGCGGTCCTACATCTTATGAATGCGGGGATCTGAAAAGAAAAAAACATGTGAAAACTTACAGTCAATTATCCAAAATTTCAAAAATTTGAGCCACTAATTTGCAAATAACTTGGCCAAAAAAAAAACATTCAAAAATTCCCTCATTCATATCATGAGGATTCATTTTCTGAAGAAAATGAGCCATTAAAGACCCAGATCGGACCATCGGTGCTCCAAAAACCTTACGACACAGCGCCAAAAACATAGTTATGAGATAAACGAGTTTGAAGTTTTTGCAGAAAAATTGGTATATACTCCTCCGGAGGCTCATACATTAAAAAGTTTGTTGTACCAAAGTTGAATGAAATTTTTTTTTTTTTTAATTTTCAATTTTCAAAAAGAATTTTTTTTTTTATTGGAAATTTAATTTTTCCTTTTTCTTTTCTGCAAACTATTTTCTCAGAACTTTTTTTTTCCATGTATTTTTTTGTTCCATACATGCTTCTTTCTCTTACTCACTTCTTTAAAAAGCTCCAGCAGCATATGAGGGCCCTGCTGCATCTTCCGCAGACTCATTGCCTTGCCCATTACAACGCATCGCTAGTATGGATCGCCTATTGATTTCATACGCGCTTCGTGTATCATTAATCATAGGGCTACTTTTGAAGATTTTTAGCTGGACACAATTTTCACAAGAGATACCGTATGTTCCACCCAGTCCTCTCAAGCTAACTTCAGTCATAACTATCGACCCACCACATGTCTTGCAAGATAAATGCTCCCGCAGAGCACGGAATAGTGTTTCACGTGAAACAGCCTATAGCCAGCAGAATCGCTAGCCTCGTAGTCGCCACTGATTTTTCTATCCGAAGCTGTTGAAACATGAGTGCTCTGTCCATCAGCCGCTGTTTGCTTCTGCGGAAATGTTTTCGCCCTCTTCTTTGACCGGCCAATGCATCCTTTTGTGCCAACACCAGAACTCCTCTCTCTTCTTTTCATATTGAATATATTGGATATATTTTATATATTTCCTTTCTGTTTTATCAAAAAATCTGTGAACAAAAAGCAAAAAAACTTCTACCGCACACACAGTTCGGCAGAAGCTTAGTGTAGATATTACTATTTTGATTGAATACTTACTTTTAGGTTATAGTTTTCGAAGCACCAAGTCACAACACCCGTACAACGATTACGCGCTATAGATATTAGGTAAATTTATAATTATTTAGTACTGAAGAGTACTGTTTTTATTTATTTATTTCAATTCTGAAACACTGGAAATCGAGCAGACGCTCACGCAACCTCGAAAAGTATTGCACAAGTAATGACGATCATACACCATGTGATCAATATCGAAATCAAGCGCCAGCGCCACTTGCGCCTAATCGCGATAGCCAAATAACGAACTTTTGACCGTAACTTCTAAACCGTGACGATTTCGTCAAACTCGATTTTTTCACAGACGTAGAAGATCTTTAGGTAACATAAACTGCAAAAAACGAAAAACCAATTTTTTCGAAAATTCAAGCTGTACTGGTCCCCTTAACGGAGCTGTTATTGTGCCACGGTGACGGGGGACGACGATGGTGAGGAAAAGAGGAAGGGGGCCAAACACCCTCCCGGACCATTATTGTATCTGAAGATAAGCCGCGTGATAACCGACGCCCGACGTCGGGGGTGCCCAACCCCCCTAACGTAGGACGACGTTGGCCGCGTGCGAATCGGTCGTAGATTCTGAAGTCTGATCAGTGAGTAAGCATTGTTTGTTAAATCGAGCCTGCTTGATTTTTGACGCAGTAACGAGGTGAGGGAACCTTTATTCAACCTCGTATATGGTATACATATACTATCAGCACCATACCTTTCCTACGGTCTAACGCTGCCAGTGTCGTGCAGTGTTGACTAATTATCTGCTGACTTTATCGGAATTCTATATCGGTTACCACAGCTTGACATTTACTTATTTTATACTATGCAGATGCAAAAAATAATATACCTTCTCTTCGGATGCAACATCAGCTATATTGTCATGATAAGTAACTGAGCTGCTCAATTAATTGCATAATTACAGTAATTCTTTCAAGTATACAATGAATAAAATTTGCTTATCGTTAATGATATAAGATTTTATTCAGAATGTAATATCTGCCAAATTTTACAATTCCGAAATGGATAGAAGGAACCTAATGCTGCTGGGTCTATTTGATGGATTTTTTATCGCATGCTATTGACTAATGAAGTGAATATCACAGGTAAGTGTACACAGAAAAAACGAGTTGTGCCAATTCGAATTGGTCCAAAGAAAATGTTTTTGTTCCAAGAAAAGTTTTCTTGTCCCAAGAAAAATTTCTTTGTCCCAAGAAAATTTTCTGCAAACGCATTGGAAACCGAAATTATCTTGAATGAAGTCAAAAATGTTCTCGAACCAAGAAAACTCTCTTGGATCGAAGAAAGTTTTCTTGGTTCGAGAAAATTTTGTCTTGATTCAAGATAATTTCGGTTTCCAATGGGTTTGCAGAAAATTTTCTTGGGCGAACAAATTTTTTTTTCTGTGTAGCTATTATGGTCTTGAAATATTGAATTCTGTAGGAAAGAGTTCGTTCAACGACACCCTACCAATTGTCCCTCGAAGGAAGTAAGCCGTGAAAATAACATCTCGGTTGGAACGGTATATGTCGCCAAGATTTCGGTACTCGATGATGCCTCGATATGATTGACGTAATTGTCGAATGTTTGTAACATCATTCCACCACCCTTCCCAACAGCTGTATCTCTTTTCAAAGTGTAAAAGAGGACGGTCAACATTCCACTTGGACAATTATCGAACGTGTTTTATTCCTGGCGGCCATGTTGCCTCGGCAAAGTATCCACTCCACAGTCCTGTGTCCACCTCCTTGGTTCGCGTTTCTGCAGCTAGCTACTGCTGCTTCTGTTGGCCGGTGGTTGTCGTTTGACTCTGCCAAGTCAGAGCACTCCTGCATATGTATTACGGCGATTGTGTTCCAAGAATCGCTCGACCGACTCGATATTCCCCTAAGGAGTCCTGCGGGTGCACGTCCACGTCCACCTGGTCTCGGTCGTGTACATGTACGTACTTATACTAAACCAACTTATATCTCTGCTTCCCTCTGTTCCTCGGACTCGGTGCTGCAGATACTGTCTTCGGTGTGAAAAAGTATGGCGTTATACGTACCTGACTCGACAGTGCGGCAGTGACCATCGACAGCAACTTGCTCTAGCCACCAGCTCGCGTTATTATCTTATCACTGATTTTTATCATCTCTCTATTTCGCTTTGTACCCTTTTCCTCCAGCGTGGGTGAGCCGGTTACACAGTGGCCGAAGAAATCTATCGCTGCTATGCCTAAGTTCAAAAATTGGATCGCAAGTTCGACTGGGACTAACCGGATCTGGCGTTATCGGGTGTTGTGCTCAATTAATCGCTGATTAGTAAATACGCAGGATTTCATTGGCATCGAGAGATGAATTTCAAAGAAGTCTGATCGATTCAGGAAAAAGTATGATAGTGTGCAATTTTTTAGAAGAAATTCAGACGATTGTAGTTATTTTGGACTTCTGAAACAGTGAAGTAGCCTCTTGCATACATGTGCTGATGCTAAGTGCAACCGTCCGTTTATGAATACAGATTCGAAATTCCCGTGGTCAGATAGCCTTCGCGATCCCACACCTTGTTCCAATTTTATTGTTTGCCGTTAGTTCATTATCTGAGGTCCCAGCGAGAGCCGAGAGCAACAGCAAGCAATAAATAAGCGTTGATAGTGACCCTGATCAGAGAATCAGAAATTCTAATTTATCAGGTTGCTGGACATACGGTAAACGTACGTGACGCTTACCGTTACAGTTTGCATTCGTACACGTATATCTTTTCGTTGTGTAGTTATTTCACTTGAAAAGGGCATGACTCTACGTGGATGTTACTTGTAACGCACTTCCGGCTATTGTCAACTATTAATTAACGAATTGATTAGAATAACCGCGTAATTACAATAATTATTATACGATCACTTAACTTCGGGGCAAAGGTCAATGCTCAGGTTCAGGGCAGCCGTTGACATTACCTTTACCCAATACGGTTTCGAGGTGCAAGGGTGTGTCACAAATATACACTCTTTTACTAACTCACCCATATACGTGCATAAACGTATTACCAACGTGCTTACGTACACGTACCGATTCCACAGTCTTTCTGACTTCGTAAATAACTAATTATGCTAGCGATCAGCGTTAGAAATTAAAATAATTAATCAACTGTGTCTTCTAATTCCTGCTTGGTAATATCCCGAAATGAATTTTCAGCACGAGTCAAGGCGGCTGCTCTGACCCTTAGTTGGCAGTCTATTTCGTCAGACCACTATTTCGGCATAAGAACGATTTGCGGCTTGAACCGAATTAACCTTTGGGACGAGGGCTTAAACGCGTACGTATTTCACAGGCTAACATTTAGCTCCTTAAAACTTTACCAAATTATACATCGTGTAGGTAGGTACCAAAGTTTGGATTTCGTATAAGGGCATGCTCCGTGAAATAACTAAAAACCCTTCGACTCCTTCGTTAATTTTTTTTCTGCGTCACATATTCTTATTTAAACTCAAACGTTACACTATTTTTCGCACACTGTTTTTGCTTGGTGGTTATTGGCGGCCTCGTAGGGGTGTTTAAAAAGTATTTCAATATAACGACCTGCCAGGCCCAACCATAGACCATGGCTCTAATACCAGGTGATTAAACGCAGACAGGATATTAAACCATGCTCCATACACCGTAGCTGTAATACGTTTTGACAATACACCATGAGCGCAATAAAGTTTCGCTGTCTAAAGCTCTTAGGGCTCATCCAAAGGGGCTCAACGAATACATATATACATATACACACCCCGGGGGGAACCCCGGTCTATACGTAACAAGATCTTATGAATTTTATTATTTATCGTCATTTCAGGACCGCAAATCCCACTTTAGGCTTAAGGAGTAGGTACCTATCCCCCTAGCCTCGGCAACGGTGGTATAAAGTATGAATGTACTATATATATATCATATTGACAGCTTCGGGCGATTTTCTATCAGCCTATACTAATAACAGAACTTTTAGAAATCTGAATATATGTTTTTACTTCGAAGGAAGTATTTACAGAAAGGGTTTGGTTTTAATTTCCAAGCATAAATTCCGTGCGATGACACGCATATTAGCTAATGCTCGAGGCTTAACGCGCCCGCGGTTCTTATTTTCTTTAAGCTTTAATTTTTTTTTTCCATAACCTCTGCGCTTTGCGTACGTGATGGCTTGGTGCTGGCAGCATTAGTTTAGCGGATCAAATTTCAGTTGGACCGCGCGGACATTTGCATACACATACCTATATATTGCGTATATTATATTCGCGTACGAGAACCAAATTCGCTATTGTCCTTTATTTTTTATTTTTTTTCTTCCTTCGCTTTCGTGTGAGGGTCGAGACTATAGATAGGAGCTTAGTATTCTTCTTTTTTCCTCTAAAAGCTCATCTCCATAAAGGAAGAAAAAAAATGCGAAAAAAAAATCAATGCAATTTTGAAAATTGTGTAATTTCACAGACAATAAGCATACGCCTGCGTCCCTGACTAGTTCTTCCTTATTATTCTCAGTCAGATTAATTAGTTAATTCGTTTATCGCAATTAACTTGGCTAACGAGAGTTGGGACGAATCTGTGCTGGAAACAACAGAGACTAATGAGATATCTGCGCGAAGCAGAAGAAGAAGAAGAAGAGAAAGAAGAATGAGAAGAAAAAGAGAACTAAGGAGAGGGGAAGAAGAAGAAGGAGAAGAAGAAGAAGAACGTGACGTAACGAAATAATTGAACGTCGTTTAGCTATCTGGATCTCACTTGTCTTTTGCATTTTTGCCACGTTTAATCGCAGTTGTTCAAGTTCCTAATTGCCTCAGTTCGCGCGAACAATAGCCTTTTTTCAATTACACAATTCCATTTCAACTCATAGTATACAGAACTCCGTTAATGTTACAATAGCGAATCGTTGCAATAGGGTGGAGGTGAAAAGTTAAAAAATCGAGTTACGGTTGTAGAGAATATTCATCAGTTTGCATAGTTATATACACACAAGATTTGATCGAAATTACGTAACGATATACCCGTATTAATTATACGACGTATACTTAATCGAACAACTCCTGACCTACGGCCTTGCCACGATGGTAATCCATGTTTTATAATTCATCCAAAGTCGATTTAGTTGCAAGCTTCGACATCCATGACTACAAAGTTTGCCAGGAAATGATTCTAGGCTTTCCATACGTATAACAAGTCTATCTTGTATGTACGTATGTATAACATACCTACATACGAGTATAGAGAAGTTTAACGTATTCGTAGACCCTTAGCGTTAGCGATTCGTGGTGTCTTGTCACATCTGTCACCGCGAGACGTTCACCGTTTAGCAGTGTCGGAGACTCGAAAATAGACACTAGCTCGCTTAAGCGTTCCCAGAAAAATGCCTGACTGTCGAGGAAACAAAATTAAAACAGATCGTGACCGCGTAAATTAGCTGGGACAGCCGGTCTGCCAAGATTATCGTAAACGACTCACTGCTACCGGTACTGCTACTGCTGCTGCTGCACTCACTAAACATCTTGTCTCTAAAATCGAAAATACTATACAGAGAATTTCACTCCATGGATCATAAGTCGAAGATAATGCGTTTGAACTAATTTAAAATTTCTTGTTCAAGATTTTCTATGCCTATGTCATTTATGCGAAGCGATATAGGCTCGTTAGCGGAGAAGTTCCAGAACGATACTTGTTGCAAAAATTCTGCACATGCTGTTCGATAGAACCGTTAGTATTGATGAAAAAATGTTTTTTCTCATGAGTTCTCCAGGCTGGACATAGCTCGAGGCATGAGACTATTAACCAAATAACATAAGGATAGCAGCGGTTTCTGACTTGGGCAAACTCTAACAGTGTTTGCAACAGTGATCAGCGGGAGCGGATGAAGAATGGTCGGAGTTTGTAGGATTAAAAAAGTAAAATAAATTGTAAAATAAAATAAGATTGAATAAAATTTGCAGGGATAACCAATACTAACTCTATTAGGCGCAGAAAAGGTTAGCGCTGCAGATACCGACATGATTTAACCAATGCCCTCGTACTTAGGAGGATATCATCTGGACGAAGGTAGGTCCCTGGATGCAGGACTACGTCCGGTACGCGAGACTAATTGGTTCATAAATCAACCTCTGCTAACTCTCTACCTTCTCTATATACCTACTCATAGGTGGACGGGGTCGGTATCTTTCCCCACCTCGATCAGCGTCTACAACCGTCGCCTAACCCTGCAGGTATGTGTATAGGAGAGAGAAGGCTCGCAATCTCTACCACGAATTGGCGGAGTTAAAATTTTCAATTTTTTCTTCACTCATGTTACTTCGCAGCTTGTTTCGCAAACGAATCATCGACCGACGATCTCGGCCGAGAAACACCGATGTAGATGCACACCAAGTTGTGCAGTTCCTGGTTCGATCCAATCCTCGTATTATTTTAAAACGAGAAACACCTGGCTCGGAATATTACGGGGAATTTTGAAGCGGAAGTGGGATTCTCACTCACTTCTGTAAATCGCAATAAATTCGATATATATGTCTATATGGTTAGTTAAATGTCCAATGGATTCGGGTATGTGGAAGAAATGACTAGGATTGTTGTAATCCAGTTATTATATGGAGCATAGTGATTGGCCTGCGGTGGCATATAAAGCGATAAAGTACCAGAGCTGGTCTCGAATTTTCGCAGCTAATTAATTGCGCTTATTTAACGGCTTCGTCAATGGTGCTTGGGGCGCCAGAGATTGAAATTAATTAGCAGCTCTCTCTAGCTGCAGCCATCTCCGTATATGCCGAGCCACCGCACCATTGAACGTCTCGTTGCAGCTTCTCGCGGGCCATTTCAGCCTGGCGCGTTAATTGGCGTGCAGACCAATTAATTCCAACAAGCCTTGCCTATGTGATTCGCCAACTAAAGCCTATAGGTGGGAAGCCACGCCGGAGGGTCACTAGATACCTGCCCTCCCGCGTCCTTACCAAGATCGCTTATTCTTGATACCAATCAAATTTCAAATATATGGTATAACCACTAATCCAAGATTTCCAACGGTGGCTCATCATTACCGTCTATTTAAGTCAGTTAATCTCATAGAGAACAGAGATTACATGACTCCAAATTACCCTGTAGCTTTAATTCCATCTCTTCTCATATTGGGTCATGGCATGTTGCCCGCCCCATATCCAACATATGCATAGATTCGAAAAAGGGATATGTTTATATCTTATGTATGGATACCCATATGTGTGGATAATATATTAGGTATATATGCTCTTACAGCGTCCAAGGAGCATCAAGGCTGCTCAATTGGCTATGAGGTCTCCTACGTCGTTAACTGGACGTCTCAATTTTCTTCCCGACTTAATGACCAATCGTTAAGTGCCAGTTAGTTCTCGACTTCGACTCTTCGAACCGGATCAGCTCACCTGAAATCGGCCCCAGCAAAAGAGGGAACGCATCATCAACTCGACACGGCATTTGGATATAATAAGGTCAGTTGAATACCACTATTTATCCGTATCAATATCTACAAGGGTCCCGATTGTACCAAAAGTAATAAAAATCACTCTTTATTTATCTAATTATGGTTATTCCAGATCCAAGTGACAATATCATTTAAAACTCCTGCGGAAATTTACAAGACACATATTTCTCACACCTACGTGTTCTGCTATCGATAAATGGTTGCAGATATGCAAATGAGTGAATACATGTTTGTCGACATAGGAATTATTTTCATATAAAATTACAGGAATTGTTATTTTGAAACTAGGACTTATTTTCAAATGAAATTTGTGTTTAATCAATTATTCATTCGCACAATCAGCGTGGGTTAAGTGCGTAATGACGACGGTAATGAAAGCAGCAAGACTCATTGTCTTCGTTCTAATCATTAGGTGACCGATAGTTTAACCCTGACTCTAGCTTGACAATATATTCAACACCAAATCTATCGGTCGGAACTTTAGAGTCTAATAACAAATTAGACACAACATTTCAAGGGATACTTTATGCTGGTTTTCAATCATAAAATTTATCGACCATTTTTTAAATGATTAACTTAATTGAAAACCACATAAGAGAGAATAAAAACTGACACGTAGTTATGTTATACACTACTACATAGTGCAAAAAGCGGAAAGTATAGAACTCGGTTAAGGCCCATCCCTAGTCGCCCACCTCCTTTTGGTCGAAATATGTCACATTTCGATTATTATCCAAGCCCAGGCGTCGAAAACGCAAAAAAGGCCAACTTAGCGCAAATTCTATTTCAATTTCGAACACATACGTCCAAAAAAATGTTCGTTTCATGCAAAAATAGAGTCTTCAGATGGTTTTTACATTGTCACGAAATTATTCAAATTCGATTAAGCATTTCTACGAACGATCGAAAATTCGGAACATATATCATAATCATTTGAAACAATTAAGATTCAGACATGATTGTGCATCAAATCAATTAGTTTGGTATCAAACATTTGTAAACTTGAGTCACATCACCTTCGATAAACTCTGTCGAATCTTGATCATGTATTTAGGATTTTCCCTTGTCTGTTTTCTTGGCATCTCTAATAGGCAGGAAGTGCAGTATGCTCTATCTAGTTACGAAAAGCTCAAACAATCTGTTTCTTTTCCAGTAAAATAAGTGCACTACATACCGACGTGCGTTAAACAACTCATTCCTTCTGATGTGCCCTGCAGTCTGTTTCTTGCCTATGTCAAAAGTAACGTATGGGCGTACCATATCATCTCATGAGATAAATCACGCCGAGAGTATTGTCACGAGTCCATTAAATACAATCAATACCGAATTATTGACAACGAAGAAGATCGTCGAATGAAATTTTTCATTTCAGTTATACCGACTTTAGGTATGCTCATTGCCATCTGCAATTCAAGATGAACGAAGTCGGACCAAGTGCCAATAGCCCAAGCAATTGGTTGTAGAACTCTGTGGTATCAACGGAAGGACGAAAGCAATGCTAGCGCAATTCGCCTGACTACAGGCAACTGACATACGGTAAGCGCTGTCTCTTCTATCCACTCGAGTGCGCAGTCAGTTTCAGTCACTAGATGGAGTTACTGACATGTTACAAGTCAAGTACTTGTTAATCATAAACAATCATCAATTCATAACTTTGAAGAAAAGTTTCAAACGAGATCAGGCAATAAGTTATCTCTTATGCTTGCAATAACTTAAAAGCCAATGAAAGTCAAATCAATGTTAAGCTTGTTTTTATTTATTTCAAATATAAGTATGTACATGGAGTTATGTTTTGTGGTTAATATTTAGGTACAGGCAAGGAACTCGATTATTGTAATCAATTGAAAATCACACTGTATTCATTCGTACAGAGCGCAATTCCACCCCACAAGCAGGACACTCGAATGATGAGTCGACTGTGAAGCGAGCCTTCATGCAATAGTAGCAAAAAATATGTTCACATCCTGCATGCCTTGGTAAATTTGGACTCTGATCACATTCTGGGCATTTTGTGTGTAATTCCATTCTCGGTCTTACGGATCCATTGCCGCATCTCTTAGCTGACCAAATCCGCTTTATTCTTTGCTTTATGAAATGTATGTTCATCATGGGCAAACCAATGGTAAATAACTCAATGAAACTGTGCCATAACAGCTCCCTAGTCATGTAAGTGTAGCCGATATTCCTTGGCTTGTGTGCCTTTGTTGGTCGATTATATATTCCCAGTATCCGTTCTATGATATTAGGCTGGTTGCCTTGATTAAGGAAGATTAGAATATTGACAAAGGTCAATAACTTAACAGTGGTTGATATCCAATCGACGAATGTCTTTACTTGGTCGTGTCTTTCCACGTTCGTTATCAATCGGCGATTATTCGCGACCCTTTCTTGAAGGTACTTTGGCAAAACGCTCAACAAAACGAAGAGGATTGCCTTCTTATTGTCGTATTTATCATAGTGTAGGTTCAACAGTTGTTGTCCAAAAGAAGAGTTTCCATTTCTGAGCGAATAATTCCAAATAGCAACTTTCAACAAAGCGTCAATTTCCGGTTGCCATTTCCCGACAACACCAGGCGCGCAAAGTCTCGATATTTCACTACTCTGATGCTTTAGTATGTTGTAGATTTCATCGTCCAATTGTGACGCGTCAACTTGGTTGATACGCGATACGTAAGGTGATGTAGCCATCCCAATATTTCATCTGTAAATCATTGAACATAAACATTGTATTGAAAACGAAGTATCCGAGATTGTGAATTGGCTGTTATCGTATCGTCACTGTAACAAAACGCGAACATACACGTTCACTACCTCGAAACATAACGTATTGTGAATTCGAACTTCGCGCCTCGGTGTTGCGCAGTATTGAACTGCGCACATGCCGTAACGTCGTAAGGATTCTCGACTCAAATAACGCCCTGAATATAGAGGCGACTCAAAATATAACGATCAAATAAAAGCCAGGGATGAATAATTTCTCCTTGTACAAATTCTGCCAATATTATTTGTAAAATGGGTGCCAACTCTCACCTAGTTTACGGGAACGTAGCCGCTGCGCGCTAGTCACTGACAGCGTGACAGCACAGATATTTTTCTATTCAAAATATTTGGTTTGGAATCTGTCAGAGGACACAAAGAGTCCATAAAACGCGGGATAATCGTTCCTAATAAAGGACTTTGATATTATCCGGTGAAATTTTGCGATTCGGTCGTTTAACGAGATGGTATACTTACTTGTAAGTAACACGGTGGGCTGAATAATCTTTCGGTTAAAACGAGGTTATACGAACTTTGGCCGAGCCGAGTGTAGCTGGATTTGGGATCCATGTTGCTGCTGGTGGTGTGACGTCATCGAGTGTTGGTGCGAGTGGGTCGACTCTGTCTCTTCAAAGTTTTCGATCATGTTTTCGTGATAGGATTTGGACGTTTTTAGTGTTATTATTACGTTTCTGAGTGAATACCGACTATTTCAGTTTGTGCTAGTTCACGCAGTGTGGAACTCGCCTGTAATTTAGCCTTACAAGGTACGTCAGAAGCATTATATAATTTCCAACGTTTACAGGCTGCAGGTTCAACTTTGGAGGAGCCAGAGAGCTCGGAGCCGATTCATTGATCTGCCAACTGACAGGTTAACCTCGAATTATACTGTCCGCGGGTATAATGTGGACTAGACTCGGCGTGTACAAAAACCGTATTCACCTAATCACGGTCATTGGCTAAACCTGCATCTAACGAGACTTGTGCATCTATCGAAAGTCAATTTCGAATGTAACCTCGCCCGGCGCATTGCGCCGAGACTCGCACATGTCAAGTCTTTTATTTCGCCCACTTGCTTCCGTGATCTGTCTTACTTTACGCACTAGTAACCGATGTTCATTTATTTACTCACGTTACACTCCATGTTGTATAATGATAATATGCATTGCGAATTTTCGCCAGCGTTATCAGACCTGTAATAAAAAAATTCAATACAATATTATAGGTATGATACCTGTACATGATATATTACATATGGATAGGTTTGAGGAAACGTTTAGCCAGATAATTTTTATTTTATTTCAGAATTGTTGGCATGCGGTGTTTTTAAACGTTGATAATAATTAGCGATATAGATCCCCTGTCGTTATCGCAAAACATTACACGCATAGTATGATGAGGATCATTATGAACTAATGTCGGAAGAAATGACAATTGAATTTTGTAAGAAAATTCGAGCTTAAAATGATGTATAAGCGGATTTCTCGATTTCCAGAAATCGATGAATTCTCATCATTATCATTGTCATCGTATTAATATCATTATTGCGACAGTGTTTTTCCTGGTCAGTGGTCGACCATATAGAGTTCATTCACGTAAGTCATACGCGCAGATGATTTCGTATCGTATGATGATGTACGTAGGTATCTATATACTGGAATTGGAAAGCAGGATCTTGCGTTATTTCCCATTAATCACAAACAGGTTATATTAAATATATAGAGTAAATATTTTCATCGTATATATCATCGGAAAATAAATGTTTGACATAGTATAATAATTAGAAAATTTTAAAAGCATTCGATACTTCGAAGACATTCTATATTCATGGTTTTCTTTTCCTACTTTCCTCCTATATTGACAATTTTCATATACACGACGTATAATGCATACAATAAAATCAATTGAACTTTTCGTGCAGCAGGACTTCTCTTCTCCCGAGAGTTTATAATGCAACGACGTACTAGAAGAGAGGGAATTCAACAATAATTTAATTACACGTGATTCGACCTTCCCTGTCCCGGACGGACAGTCAGGTGATAATTTAATCACTTCGTAAGTTGATAGTTTAATTCCAAAGTCTGTTTTATTCTTCCCTCAGATAATTTATCGCTTGATTATTAAGTTTTTTCTTTTTTTTTTTTTTGTATTATAACTTGTAAGTGAGAGACTACAACTTTATGCACGTACGTTCGGTAGATATTCAGATAATTGAGGAGAAAATCAATGTATTATCGTCACGTTATATTGGCTACAGCATGTGAAATTAGTTTGAGAATTTGCCGACTTTAGATGCAGATAGAGAGAAAAACTTTCCGGAAATGAAATAAAATAAAATAAAAATAATGTCAGCTAGGATTTAATTAAAGAAGATACCGGAAATGGTTTATTTATTTTTTACCATCTCATAAATTACTGCGACCGTTAAAAGAAACTGTCTGTTAATTTTTACGCCACATGAGAAAGATAGGGAAAGATAAATAGAGGATCGTCATGAATTCATGAAACTAATTTCATTAAGAGCACGGGTGCTTATTTTGTCCACGTAGACGACGAAATAGTCGAAACGCAAGAAGTATATAATGATAATTAAAGGTTTATTTTCTTGCCGATCAGTCAACGACGCTATTCAGTCCGTCGTTATAGCCTGCAAATAATTTTCTATAAATTACGTATCATTTCGTTACAAGTAAAACGATCATTAATCTGCCAGCGATATTCATCAACGGTTGTTTAACGCGTTAATCAATCGAGAATCGTTCGACTGTTAAAATTGAAACGATCATTGCGTAATAATGTACCGCGGGCAAAAATAAAAAATAATGCAATGCTGTGTTATTTCGCTTTTTTCGATCTCTTTATCTCCCCCGCGTCGTATTAAGTCGTAAATTACACTCGAATCCTTAATGCATGTTTTTAGCAGGCTCGTTACTTGGCTTTCGTACAGTAATAAATTCCCCACTCCACTATATTATACTTTTTACTTCGTTTCTTTTTACACCGAAACGAAACGAAATCTCGTATACCTAATACCTTTGTGAAAAACAGCTATAAGTATTTGTAAACCAACGGTCAATGGTATAAATTATTAGTCTGTTATTTAAATGAACCAATTTACATTTTAACTATAAATTATTCCTCTGATCGATCTAAATAAATATATATATATAACTTTAGCCATATCTACTGCAAGTAGAAAAAAAATCCAGTTACCTAGCCACTGCAGGTGATATCGCGATATCGTAGAATCGATTAGGTGAATTAATTGTTCTCGGTTTATAATAGGTCTAGATAGTACGATAAAAAATTATTCTCACAATCATAAAGACGTATTCGATACAAAGATTATATCTCTACACTTGCAACGCCTATCCGCATGTGGTAAATCAGCTTTTTTCTCCCCGTGTGTGACGGAGTTCCTCCGAACATCTAATATCATCGAAGTAACACTATTCCATGTGATTTATCCGTGTGATTATACCTACATCCGCGTGTCGCAAGAGTTTCAATCGCATCATTTCTTGCCAATTAAATTTCCCGTGGCTTGAATCGACGAATATTAATCTTCATCAATTCGTTGTATAGATATCAATTCAATTAACAAATCTTCTGTACAATCGTGAATTAATAGTTGGTATTTCAAGTCGAACTATATAGCACCGCGTAAATATATTCGTTACGCGAAATCCTCTTCTCTTCTCTTCTATATCTCTCGGTCCTTCTCTCCGCAACCGCGCAACGCATTGATTGGGATTAAATAGGGCTGCTGCGCAACCACGGTTGTGCGTCAGGGTTGATGCGTGTATATAAGCGTGGGTGAATGTACTGTATAATATTATATACAGCTTATAGGATACAATATATACACTGAATTTTTTCACTCATTATATCCGCTGCACAAACGTAGGGAATCAGCGAATTTTATATAAAATTATATCGTGAAGTAGACGAAATGATTTTTTAAATTTAGCCAATTAAAGAAGCGAAGAAATATGAAAAGAGACGTAATTAGGACTACAAAAGATATTATCGTTCGTACTTAATTATACTGCATTATATATATAGGTACAATTTATACAATCATTATTTCCCGCGGATATTGGCGCGATGTTTTATTGATCGCGAATATATTTTTACACATAGGTATATGTACTTTTCTGTTCTCTCTTCTCAGCCCCCTTCCATTACACGGTGATTTCTGTTTCTTCTTTTTTCTTTCTTTTAATACCAGCATAAAATTGATGAAACTCGAGATTAGTAGATATCCTGAATAATAACGCGATAGAATGATACAAT
Source organism: Tenthredo livida (assembly GCA_963992785.1). Lineage (NCBI taxonomy): Eukaryota > Metazoa > Arthropoda > Insecta > Hymenoptera > Tenthredinidae > Tenthredo > Tenthredo livida. Next base: position 15,209,280 of record OZ023066.1, on the reverse strand, counting down.
GAAAAAGAAGGAATATTCTTTCACCAATACATCTGGAGCAATCAAACACTTTCTTCACTCTCTCATTATTTTTAAATTAAAACGTTAATGAAAACCAAGAAAAGAACAATCATCGGACATAAGATATGCGAATGAATCCAGAATCAGGTAGCTATACATCTCTGCGTTCGATTGAACGAAAATAACGACTTATGAAAAAAAAATATCCCCAAATATCCGGAAAATCCCTTTACGTCTACCGCTCGGAAAATTTTGCGAGTGCGATATACACCCGCATATATACTATAGGTATACGGATTAATTAATATTTTGGTTTATATACACTTATTGGCTGTTTGCCCGATCCTGGGATCCGCTGAACATACATTCGTGTAATCAGGTGTGATATGGGGGCTGACTGCAGTGCAGACTGAACTTCAATGTTTGTCTGGGTGGATCCGATGGCTGCACACCACAGTTCTCCATGGTTGTGGTGTGGAGAACGATTTAGGCGGTGTTAACGTCGTTGTAACGTGTGTTTACAACGTCATTCTGGTCCTCCCGATTTCGGGAATTTGCTTCTACGTATTATACATCATATAGATACGATCCATATTAATTATTTACGACGTTGCACGAAAATTTACCTCTGCAATAACGTCGACGTCGTTGACGATTACCCAGTATGATATACAGATAATCAGATCGAAAAGTTTGCCGAAGTAGAATTAAGCGAGCGAAGTATAGAGAGTCAGGAAGTTAATCTTAATTCTCTTAATCCTTGCTTCATTTTTAATCATGCTTGAATAACGCCGAGTTTATTCGACAGCCAATCTTCAAGCCATACGCATCGATCGATCAAAAAGTTATAGTTGATCAAGTCGGTGCTCGGTATTCAAGTACCAATTGTCAATTAATAAAGACGCGTTGTGGGGTAATCGAAATTGTGATAAATGAAAAATTAATTAACGGTTTGTCCATCTCGATAAGAAAACCGCGGACATCAATTTTATATTTTGAGTCATTCTTCTTCCGGCTATTGTAGAACGTCAAAAAATAATTAATGACGTGAAAAATTCGGGAAAGAATCTTCCTGTAATACTGAAGAATTGATTATTACCAGTAATTATTACTCAATTAATTTCGACGACGAATAATCGTCGCAATCGTCATAAATATATATGGAATCAGATGATACAGCGAGGGATGAGTCGATCAACATTTTTTCCAACACCACAAAGATTGATCATATGATCTTTGATCGCTCGAAACTTGAATGTGATTTTCATTAAATTATTTGAACGCAGTAGGGTGAACAATAAATTATTTTATTGACGACATACTACGTACATCATTTTATGATTGATAGGTATGGATTCAATGATTTAAACAAAAAGATTCACGTCTCAAAAAAATCTACTTCCGCGCGGATTTGAAAAAAAAAATGATAAAAAACACAATTTGGGAGAAAACGTTCTTGGTGTATGCTGCCATCTTCCGTTGCCTTTGGAAAACCGAAGTAGTTAGGTTACCTACCGGGTGTAAAAATTCGATTTTTCACTGCCCGGATCAATAATAATTATGCAGATTGAAGTTCATCATTTTTCCAGCTGTGCAGTAATCAGAAATAATTGTAGTTTAAAATTTGAACTTTATTCTCACATGGTGCAGATCCCCAATCCCGGTGACCATATCCCGAATCTGCAGCTGCCTGGACACTCGATTCGACCTCGATAGTCCTTACCCCTCAACTCCATACCGCCAGAAAAATTGATTTATCTAAATACGATTAAGCTACGCCGGGAAATCGATTATTGAATGAGATTCAACATTTGAAGGATTTTTTAGAAGGATAATCAAATCCTGTAAAAACATAAATATTCCTACCAGATTCCTGTGGAAAATAAATGATCAAATTTTCTGCAAATACAATCGAAATTTTTCAATTCCAAAAATCGTCTTCGTGCAAATGAATCTCACATTTAACTCGATCATATTCCTTCAGCGGTTCAACTCGTCTCACCTCGTACCTAGTTCTGCAGTCCTCTAGATTCTTACATGTTTTCTCGCTTGTCACCTTTCGTCGCTTCCAGGTGACAAATCGTTTCCGTCTCTGTGCGCAAATTCTATTACAATTCCGTCGGTGTGTCTCGAAGACTCGCGAGGAGTACAATTACAGTATAGGTACAAGCATTGCTGCAGTGTGCAAAAAGCGACACCATGGCAAAAATTTTCTCGGATGTTAAATATCTAATGAATATTTTTTTCATTTTTTTTTTCGCTCAAATTCGGACCCAATTAATTATACGATGATTTCTGTGAAAGGCTTCAACTCCTCGGGTCTAAGGATCTAGATTCTAGTTCATATTTTGTGAGCCTGCAGCAAGCTGGGCCGGAGAAGTCAGCATTTGGGTGCCGCTGTCGCGAGGCGTGGCGAGGTATTGATCGCCAGGGGTGGATTCTCTTCTCTGTCCACCACGACCGACGTCATCCGAGTAACCCGGCTTGCTCCGCACCCTCCGCACCCTGGTTTCTTCCCCTATGTTTCCTCCCCTGTTTCCCCGCCGGCGTCAAACCATGCGAGCAGTTTTTCACGTCAGTATCAACGACGACCGCGGTGCCTGCGAATACTGCGGATGTACCTGTCAGCGCGGAAGTAGGCGGTCTTTCAAGTTTCAGTAGTATACGAAATAAAAACAAAAATTAAGAAAAAAATAACAGAAGAACTGCGAAACTTGAGCCATTTCATTATTTTACTTCAGGTCATCTTCCTCGGGGTCGTCATTTAAAAAGGATTTTCAACCCCTTGATGAAAGACGTCGAGATACTGTCTAACGCCTTTTCCGGGTCTCTGTTATGTTGTAATTATAAAATGTGTACGATACTATGCGCTTTCATGTAAACATATCTAGCATGAGGTTGAATTTCAGCAAAGGCTAGAGGGGTTCAGGATTCCCAGCCGCTTGGTACCAGCCTGCGAACTTGTTCTGAGATTTAGTGCTTCTAGGTCCAGGCTCACCGCCATTACTTTGGTAATTGTTTCCAACGGGTACGATTACGTCCCGAAACTGGACTTGACGTCGTACCCTTTCCCGTTTCAGACGCCGTACCAAATTATTTTGAGCTTTGGGTTCCGCCCGGTTATCCCTACGTTGCTTCAAGCCATATTTCGGACCTAAGGGTTTCTGGAATCTGCAGTTAGGCATTGAGAATTGTGAATTCTGGTATTCGCATCATTTCCCTTGAAATAATGCAAATTAGTGCTAAAATTCATGTAGCAATCACTTCGATTGCTGGATCATGGAATAACTTTGTATACCGTCTTTCTGAAAGGGGTAATAAACCGAGTCTGAGGCATCAGAACGGATAAGTCGACAGTGGTTGTTCTTACGCCTGAAACAAAACTGCAGTACAGTCGGTTGACCTCACATACCTATACCTGCACCTATGCCGCGACTTCGCCTCATGACATCGCCTGCACTTTGCCTTTATTGATAATTTTACGGTTTACTGAACCACAAGCGATTATTATACGATAAAAAAAAAACAGGAAGATGAGGAAAAAAGGTTGTTACCAGCAACTGCAGAACGCGGATCGGTGCACGCGGTGGTCGGGCCAGAAGCAGCCCTTTTATGCACATTATAGCTTATATGGGCAGCGTTGTAGAAAGCTCGACGTACTGATACGTTCGTAAGTATAGCATTTTCGATTTTGAGAAAAATTGAAAGTCTGATACTTTCTGGTTCTAAATAATTCGTAACCTTACAGATATTGATGGCCCAACGATTTTAGTCAATGCAAAACAATTCCAACTGATATTGGCGATCGGATTACTGTTCATTGTGCCTGTTCATTCGGCCATCAATTTTCAATGCAATTAATTTTATTGGGATTATGCTGAGATGGAATATAAACCGAGAAGTAGAACGTAATAAAGTAAGAATTTCGAGCACAAGACAGTTCCAGAATAACGGGAAACTGATTTATATACTTAATTGGCTTCGATGAGCTGTGTGAAATCATATCGCGTACGCAGCCAACGAGATAAACGGTCCCGTCTTGAGATTAGCTTCCCACCTCTCCTTCTCCTCTCTCCGTACGATGCTTCTACAGGTAACCTAAATTATTGTGTTTAATGAGTGTGTAATGGGATAGATAAGCAAGGCGATTGCACGGCTGGCGGGTACCGTGTGCATGTATATACCTAGTTACACTACACCCCCTATAATGCATAATGCCCGTCTATTTCCGGTATAATATTTTCGTAATAATAAAAATAAATTTTCCTGCACCATTGGCCATCCCCCTAAAGGCCATATGTGTAACGAGGTGCAGCTACACTTTTAATTAATATCATCAAAGTTATTATATTAATTCTAATATCTATGAACTAACGTGTATTCATTTGCCTGGGCAATATAGTTATTCGTATTTCATCCCCATCTCTTTATGATATTCTCAAACTTATATCACGTCATAAAATTGTGTAATATTAATATCGAGATTATTTGGGGGTAAAATTTTGACAAGTACACGAAAGTGGTTGTTTGGCTCGTGTACTAATTACCACATGTAGCGTAGTACCGTATCATTACGTCTGAATGATCATATCATCGAATAATTGCGGAAGGGTTGAAAAAATCGATGTCTGAAAATCGGTGGGGATTAAAATAATTAGCGAATCATTTTCAATGAATTGTAATCGATATATAATAATCATTACAGTTGAAAAAAAACTATATTTCGGATCAATGACGAAGTCGATTGACGCGATTTTCTTTCCGCGTGATTCGAAAGAAAAAAAGAAAAAGCAAAAACTGAAAATATAAAAACGTAGAAGAAGAAAAATTCAAACTATGTCAGCGGAAATTAAATATTTCCAAGTGACTTCGTTCCCCTGCTCTAGACAGCTGGTATTCTGGCTTCTTGCCGTTTTTAATTTCATATTTAATTAAATAACGGTGAAAACGAAACACCTTCTCGGCAATTATCGAATGTCATATATTATCATAGTTGGTATACAAAACTCTCTATAATATATTATTGAACATCGTGGTAAAAAAAGACAAATTAACGTAACACTTTACTCATGCATTATTCTACCATAGTCTTGCCTTGATTTAAGGGTGGCGTAGGTAGATCGATGTTGGCAATCAGATTTATGATAAAATCTAGGTTTAGAGTAGGTGCAGTATGGGTATGGGTCCAGACTCTAGAGAATTGCCGTAGTTATTAGACGCGGAGTCCTCCGACTCTAGGCGAAACGTTCCCGTTTGCTTTGCTAAATCCTGAATTAGTTTGCCTTTATAATTACCACGCTAATTAATCGCCTGCAACGATTATCCGATTATATAACCTCTACCAGAATCAATACCTACCCATCGTTTGCATACAATTATCATTCTGCCACTCTTTCCCTATGCTTCGGCTAAATGCCCCAGCAGCAATTCCAACGCCGTTAGTAATTACATCGTAGAATAAAGCGCGTGATTAGTAATAAAAAGTAAAATGTACAAAAATTCTAACTAGAGAACTTCAAAGTTAAGCTGAGCTTTGCACCTGCAATAATTCAACAATACTGAATGATTATTATCAATCAAGAATTGGGAATCAATGTCGAGAAAAATTTTGTGAAAATATCTTTCATCTTGTCAGAAATTCGGGGATTACATATTCCGATTCGCTATTAGAAAATCGGTAAGTGTACATGGCGGGGCATCCCGACGGAGAGCATCGAACTCGCTGTGCGCCTGGGGATTCACTAACGACCTGCGAATCCTGGGCGCTTAATTAAAGGCCGCTGACGGACAAAGTGCCCTCCTATCCGAACTCTCGGAGGCCGAGCAACCCTGCCAACTCGACTTCCCGAACAGGAACAATGTTACTGCTAATTATTCTAGTTTGGTAGAGGTAGTGCTGGTCAATATCGTGCCATATGTTCGAATTGTCGCGCTAAGCGGTATGCTCAATCAACGGACATGCCACACGTCGCGGTCACCTGTTCATTCCGCAATCCGTGCATATAGTAATTAAATAATATCATGCATTTTTATCCACCTAGTGTCGGGGTTCAATCACAAATGAATCAGGCGAAAATGCGAGTGCATGCTTTCCCAGATATTGTAACGTCATGAATATGAATATGCTGCATATTTAGGTGCATATCATTGGATAATGAAAGTGCGGACGCAGTGACAGATCACTTTTCTTTCCTAACAAAAATGGCAGAGTGATAGATAGATCGATAGATAGATAGATAGAGAGAGGGAGAGAAAGATTGGTATAATTAACTTTGTACGTATACGTCCCCCGTAATTTCCTTTTTTTTTCTTGCCCGGAAACGTAGCTGGCTTGTTTACTGTTCCACGCTCTGATATACGAATTGTTCTCGGACAATGCGGAGCTAACTAGTTAATCATCGCCGTTGTGTGCCTGCGGGAGGGAATGTTACAGATTTAAGGAAGCACATGCCTAGCGACGACCGGACCCACTGTATGTATAATCATACGAATTTTCATTCGACGCTTTGTTCTCCTTATTCACGTCTAACTACGTCCCGTCTCTAACTAATTTTATTATACGTTCAGATACGTGCCTCCTCATCAGTGGGGACAATTAAAACTTGTGCTGTATTAAACCGAGTCACTACCCTAGAATGGGTCTACGATTTTCTACCCTTCAGTGAACATGGAGAGTTTCTCATAGTTTCAAGAAGTTTCTTAGTTTCGTATCAAACTTTCAAAAAATTGATAAATATTCAATCACAAGACATTCAATTGTGGTAATTATTGATTACGCTGTAATTTGAGTGAAAAATAAGATACCCGATTTTATTATAAAAAAATTGGATTCTCAGTTTCGGCTTTCTTCTTAAAAAAAAAACGAGGTAGGTATATTATTTTTTATAAATTATCAAGAATGATCTCAGAGCTGTGTATCTTTATGGATAACAAATTTAGCGACATTTGAATGGGTGAAGTGAAACTGTTGCAGCCTTTTCTCAGTGCCCGGTCACCGTGTCACCGTGCCGGTTCACCGGAGCTCGTAAAAAACAGCAATCAAAAAAGCGTCTGGTCGACTGCCCTTTCCTGGCACCGTGGCACGTTGCATTCGGCCGACTTTAAAGCTTCTTTCATTATTTATACTTGCGGAAGATATTTGATTGAAAAAATTCGTGTACAAAAATTGATTTTCAAAAATTGTCATCTCCCCAAGATCGAATTTTGTCTTTTTTCCTTTTCCAACCAAATGAAAAGTGGCTATCCTCCATCTATTTTCTTTAGATTTTCCTATTCGTACAATGAAAAGTCTTGCAGCTGGTAACTGTTGAATAATTCCATACTGGGCATGCGACGCGACGTGGGTTGTACCTAAGTCTAAGCTAAGAATTCTTTTGCGTCTATACTACACGAATTTAAGAAAAGTTTATCAAACTTTGATTCTGGGATTCTTCCCATCCCTTTCCTCCTTTCTCAATCTTTTTCTTTATTCTCTCTGCGTGCCTTTCGGCCATTTCACGCACAAATCACGACCGAACGTTTGAGTCAGTTTCCACTGCAGCTTTGACAAAAAACACGATTGGGAATTAAACCTAGACACGAATTTTGCCACATGTATGATTTTAAAATAAGTATGTGTATAATTCATGTGAGTTACCACTACAATATTGTAAAATGTCGAGAATTGTTTTTATTGAAGTTGATTTAAAACTGTGACTTACGGGAAAATTTTGCTAAGTTTTGACGCCATGGCGCCAGGAAGCTGTGAGGTATCGAAGAAATGTGAACACGACTCACGTCATCAGCCCCTCGAAGACTACTAGGAGGTTTGAACACGGGGACAAATCACGTCGTGTCCAAAATTCGTATATAGTTTATCACCTCCGTTTGTTTTCGGCGTGGTAGCCGCGTCGTTCGTGAGGATGGCGACAGATGCAGGATATAAATTAAGAGACCGTAAGCGCCTATGCTCGCACCTAGTTCTTCCTATTCTTCTTCTTCTTATTTTTTTTCTTCTTTTTCTTATTCTTCTACGAGGGATTTTCTTCACCCGCGTCCCTTTCTGCACTCCGATACTCATCTGGGATTTATCAGGGATATAAAGGCAGTTAACTTCCACCTTCGACTCCGAATCAACGGAAATCGAACCTCAAGTTACGTGGCTTAGTTCTATGATTCGAACTCCTTCGTCTTCGCTCTCTCCTTCATTCGATCTGTATCTCTTCTGCAGTCATATGTATTGAAACACTTTTCAAGTATCTACGTATTCCGGTTTCAAACCAGGTGTCAATTTATTAATAAACTAATTTGATTATCTCATTATCCCTTCTGAAGCGCATGATCATGGCTAGAAGTTATTCTAATTATAAAGCTGCCGGTTTTATATTGAAGCATGTATAAAATATGATGGTAATACTCTGCGGGTATCTAATTAGTTTATTAATTTAGTTTTCTACTAATTAATCATTTCCACGTTGAGAAATCTTATCCCAGCGCTAGTTGTTCAATGTAATTTCAACCCTTCTTCTTCTTCTTCTTCTTCTTCTTCTTCTTCTCATATATAATTATAACGTTCTATGTATACGTAGGCATGTCACGTAATTAAATTTCACTACTAAATTTGACTTCGCTTTATTCATAACTATACAGTATTGATTATTTATTATCACCAGACCTTCTAATTGTTCGTTTTGTACAATTGAATGATGATTGAAAATAATCCAATATTGAGAAGCAATATGAAAATCTCGAAAGTATCGAAATTTTTTGGCATGGCTGCAAGCTCCGGAAATCCGGACAGTCATTACTCGTTGTCGGCTTCATAGATGGCGATTTTATTTCTCTTTCGTAATAATTTCTAAATTCGAAGTTCTGATAAATTTTATATAAAATAAGACAGATAGTGAATCAAAATGTACTTGCAATGAAGTTTGGTGTTAGTGACGTGTGACTTTAGTGATAGGTGATATGGAGAAAATTGAATGAATATAGGAGTGAACACGAAATATTGTGAAAGCCAGACAATAAAGTGATAAAAAAAAATGTATGAAAACCGGGGATTTATGCGCCTCGAAAGCTTGACCATTGGATATTGCGGCTTTGGAGAAACGTACTGTGGCAGTATTGTGCATTCAGCCTTCAAAATCTTGATTCACTCGCTTCAAAGTCTGAAGAGCACAATAGCATCTCCTTCGCACATCCGAATGCGATAGTATATCTCGTAGAGTGGTTTGCGTGAGAATATATTTTGCTTCTTTCTCGGTATTCCTCACATAAGTATTTATAACTCTGAGGATATCCTTGTAGACTGAATATCTCGTCTCTGTGGATTTATATGATTCCGTGAAGAGCGTCGCGGCGCTGTCAAGTACATTTCACGAGTCGAAGTCGATCCTCGTTGAATGGTCCAACAAACTTTTGACTTCACGACAATCTACACAAGTAATAGAAACCCGAAGTCTAGGTTTCTCCACAATAATATCATTTTAATTCGGGCTCTGAGACGCCACAAATAGAAAAATCGGTTCTATATCAGAAACGTGGCATCGTCGATAGAATTTTATTAAAAATTCGTCATTATGCGGCTACAGAAATTGATTCAAGTTACCGAAGAGGAAGAATAAAATTAATTTCTTGGTCACTTCTATAATTATTGAATTTTCCCAAAAATCTCTAGAAATCTCTAAGAAATCCGTATGAATTCTTGAATTGTAAATTCAACCGGATTTGCCGTCACACCTGCGTCCATTATCTGCGCTTAGAACGGCATTAGATATCTGTATAGAAGCTACTAGGAAATATTACCCCATTTCTGAAATTGGTATTCCGCAAGAGACTAAAATTTCGAATTAGAAAGAAGATTGGCGGCGCAGCACCGATCTTTCTTAGACGGGTCAACGGGGTCGAACCACGAGACAAGATGGATGAGAGATTCGGCTTTGGGTCAGAGGTCGATTTTCCTGCGAAATAGGTACTCCGACTGTTTCCCGAAAGTCGGGATGTGGTAGATAGAGAAAAATTGTACCAAGTAATATATAATACGGAAATGCGTATGGCTACTAATTGTTTAAAAATGAGTGGGCGATCTTTTTCTGAACAATTTTCTACTTTACGCAATATTTGAAATAGGTACCAGTGTGGTAGGGAAGTAAGAAGAGCGTAAAAATTTGAAAAGTGAATATCTTTATCCCACTTGAACGCAATTCCATATTATATACCAAAGTGCGTAGTAGCTGATACGTATATGGGTATAGGATATAAAGTTACGAGAGTCAGCCTCTACCCCGTCACCTTTTGATAGACGACGCGCGTATGCGAGTTCTATAAGTGCGAACGGACCTTAAAACGCGTGATGGATTGCTGTCTAAGAAACATTGTTTTATCCTTTACAAAGGCACCAGCTAGGCTGAAGCTATACGGGAAAGAGCTGCGATGGATTGGTATAACCGGTTGGCCGGATGAGTTTAGGCCGTGAATTTTAGGGGTCTGAGAGAAGCACAAGCGAAATTTGAGTGCCGATGAATTATCCTCAAAGTGTTTTTATACCACAAAACGAAACAGCTCTCTTTCTCTGTCTCTTTTATAGATATAGTATATTCCTTTTGACTTCATCCCTGAGCATGTGTAAATCCTCGTCGCATGTGTACATTCCGTTTGATTTTCTTTTTCTAAATAATTTAATTGCCGACTGGAAATTGTCTCCGAAAGTTTACTCTATCCAAAGAGTTACGGAAACTCGCTTCGTTCATCCCTTAATCCTTTGCCCGAAGTTATCTACCCCCGCATATACGTGTACGTTTAGGAATTTGTACGCTTTCAAATTGGGTTCTGCGTATATAGGTATAGCAATGACGCCCTTATTTGCAGGATATCTCGAAACAAACAGACAAACAGTGCGATCAAAGTGTAGGTAAATTTGGAGCAAACGAGTAATGTGACATACGTTGTAAGGGTCTGCATTATTAACCGAATCGTGTCCCGGATAAGCGGTAGGATTGGTAGCTAAACTATAGCTAGGTAGATAGGTTTGTATACGTAACCTATGTACGTGGGGTAAACCCGGAAGTTGACAGTTCAATTTTAGATCAGTACAGACAGATAGACGTTTCGTTTGTCTGTTTCTAGCTATCGCAGTGTGGACGAAGCTTTAGAAAACAGCAACAGCAACAAATGACGGCCTGAATTCACCCGGGTTATCTGGGCTTGTTTTATTGGGGATTTGCATCAAGCAGTCGACTGTGACAAATTGCGAGTAGGTATCAGTTACGTAGCGTTAGACACGGATACATGGTACAAAACTGAAAAGAATTTCTAGCGAGATGGTTAACGAAACGAAAAAAAGACGAAAAGAAGAAAAAAAACGTTTCCACTCCGCGAGACTTTCGCGTATCTTAAACCCCCAGCCCGTGATGGTGTATGAAAATAAATGTTTGAATATATATTAAGATCGGAATCGTTTTCTTCATTTTTTCAGTTATTTTAACAAGTCGCGAATTTCTCCACTCCCTCCTGCACCGCCATATAGCTCCTCTTCAACATTTATCTCAGGGATATTATCTGCTCGCTGACGCCCGAGGAATTAATTTGATTTATTCAAATAATTCCTCCCCTCCCGCGGTCTTGCCGCTTATTTTGATATTATTTGCGGCGTTTGTTAAGCCGCGGTTTTACCTCGTCAAATAAATGCAGATAATTCATCTTCGCGCTTAGATATACCAAGCTGTAGTTTAACTTGTTTTACAGTCGTTTGAGGATCAATCTTTTTTTCTCTTCTTGTTTGAGATGAATCAGTTATTCGTCGCTTCTAGCTTTTGGTTGAAATAAAAATTCTTTAAAAATATGACGTAAATTTATAAGCCTTTCCCCTACCCTCTGGCTCTTCATATATTTCGGAAAATCGGTTACGGTCTTGATGGAGCAAAATAAGGAACTGAATAGCGGAAATCAAATTCAAGATCGACCAGAACCTTGGAGGTCTGCGTTCTTCGGACAGGAAATTAACTGAAGCTCCTTCCGCGTGACGTCTCCTTTAACCCCCATAAAACTGTCGCATCTCGAAAGTCAAGTCAACTCGTCGACGAATTTCCAAGCCTTTTTTTATACACACACCCATGCAGTGATATATGGGTCGTTGAGTAAGTGCAGAAGAAAATTGCTGCTGTAACTTATTAAGTAGAAAGACAAAAGTGTTTCGAAAGTTAAAAATTGTTGAAAATTCTGAACAAGTGGAGGGGAAAAAAAAATAGTGTTGCCGATACTCGTAAAATATTTCTACGTAGTTTTCCTCACATTATTAACTCCTAGTTCTCTTGTATATTTAGTCTATCGATGAGATACGCCGGCCCTTCATGACACAGGAAAATGTTATAGTCAACGAGTTTCACACAAGCGAGCCATGACTCAGAGTATAAATAAACGGTCTAGTGTGACAATATTTCTGGTTCCGGTTTTCGATAATTCACCAGACCACATCGACGACGTTGTTATGTTGGGTTTGAGATTCTGTCTGGATTCAGTGTCGTTAAGTTTTCATCGAGTGGGCGTTAAAATATGATCCCATACTACCGCAATTTCATGCTAAAAACCTGAAACAGGTCAAAGACTTGCGTGTCCTTGTTTAAGTTGAAAAAATAAATAAAGAAAGAAAGAAAGAAAACCGTGAATCTTATAACGATCTCCGAATACGTCGGTAAAACAATTCAGCAATAACTTTCGCGCAATTTATTTGAAAATCGGAAAAAAATGTTCCAGACATGCACTCTCTAAAACACGTCTTCCAAACCATTTTTGTTAAGTGCAAAACTCATCGTCTACCGCCAGCGTCTCCGAGTATATACTATGGAAACGTCATCGCTCTACGAGTAAAAAATTGCAGACGAAAGATTGAATGTAAACGTTTCGTGTAGCAGGTGCAGGGTATAGATGTAAAATATGAATAGGTATACCTGGCTGACATTCCACATCATGGCCAGCAGGCATCCCATATTAATTCCAGATGGCATTAGCATGGCAATAGCAGTATCTGCAGACCATATCAAATCTCGAAGATCGATAACAATGTGGCAGCAGCATCGTTTCAATATGGGTTTTTGTTATAGCAATATAATGAGGCTGGCCGAGAGAGTTTATCAGTGTTGAACAAGCCTAGGTGACAACTATATGGATAGCAGATGTAGCTTCCGAATATATATCCCATGTCGAGTCGCTACCTGATATAAAAACTTTTTTTCTTCGAGTTCCTCGGAGTTGCGATCGAGTCAGCGATCTTTGCAAGACGGTAGAAATATTTGGGTTGCGGGTGAATGCAATCAGTGAATGTATAGATTTTCCGACAGAGATTACCGCTATATGCCTACTTCGAGACTGTAGCTGGAGTCTTGAGCGTTGCCTGGACTTTGGCGTTGTCTGGCTTCGGTCAGTGGCTAGTATAGCTACAGTACAGGCTAAGAGTCCTGGGGTTGGTACGGGGAACTTGAGACCAGGGAAGGAAAAAGGCAGGACAAAAGGTTAAGTTGCCATAGCTTCTACGGCTTTTGCGAGCACTTAAGAACTGGATGTCTCGCATGACTCGATCCAAGTCCAACGTAGTTTTCACCCCATGTACCAACATATGTCTTGTCGTAATGCAGCCAAGTCTCATATTCATTGTACACGCGGATATGATTAAACAGGGGGGGTGCAGAAAGTGAAGTTTTCTTTCGTTTGTCGATATCGTCGTAAGCATAAAACCGAAAGCAAAGTGTGGGATCACGCTCGCCCTTGAAAAGTCGAAAAATCTCCTGGGGATTCCCTCTGGGCCAACTAATCGATGCAATCGTAGGGTCGGGACGAGCGCGGCTTTTCCAAACTGTATATCACTGAATCGGATAACATCGAAGGTCTTATTTGCGAGAAAATTCTCGGCCTTCAAAACGGTCTGCAGAAAAATCTTGGAAAATTCTAATGACATTGGATTCGAGTTGTTATTAAAACAGAAATGGAAAGTAAGAGAGGAATAAAGTAAGAAGTGGATCGCTTCCTGCAGTCGCCGAATCTGGTAGCGGTGCTTCGCTGGTGTTAAAAAACAATTTTATTAAAACTCAACGGGGGGGTCGGGCAGGTAAATCATTCTCAAACTCAAAACAGTCGTAAAAACGAATGCGAACGAGCCGGGCGGGATGGTATGAGTGAAAATAATCCAGGCGAATAAGAAAGAGCTGCGTTTAATCAACGAAGACGTAAAATTAAAAGGGACCAACTGTGACTTGGTTCTAGTAAAAATTCTTTAAGTAAAGGGTAGGCGAACGATCAGATCTTATGTCATCGATCCAGGTGCAAAACTCGTGTGTAAATATGTGCATAGAGTTTTATATCTGAACGGGAAATTGTATGCATGCAAATCCTTCTTCCACTCCGTCTTCGGCTTTAATATCGCGTCCCTTTGACGTCATGACAGCATTTAATCACGGTACACTTTCAGCTCGTTTCTCCTGCAAGTCTTGCATCTCGACATTTTTAGACTCCTACAAGCAAGCGAGTCTACTTTATTCAGAAAGTTTCTGTTTGTATTTTCCCATGGATTATCAGCTTTAAATGTGCAGATATACCTACAGTCAATGAAATCACTTGCAGGGAATTCGAGTGTTTGATAATCCCTCAGAAAAATTCATGTGAATCGTGATGCTGTTCAACTCTGATTCAACGCCCATACATATATGTCTAACTAAAAAATGATCACCTGGTGTCTTGAATCAGAGCTTTTATTATCACCAGGTGTTGTGTTGTCGTATAACAGTTGAACGCATGATAGGTATAAACGATGATTACTCGTAGGCTTGATGCCTCTTTGATTTAGAGCTATAACACAGAGGTATAGGTATATAGGTAGTTGGAATCACAGCTGTTCACGAACATTATAATCCTCGTAACAGCTGGTTAGATTTATCTGGAGATTGGATGAGTTGTTAGAGAAGAAGAAAAGTATGATTCGGTATAACTTATAATCTTCAAGTGAAGAAAAGCTATGCATGGTTTCATAAACGTTCGCGTAACACAGAATTTTCAGTTTTTCTGAACAACGCGTTGAAATGCCAAAGAAATACCGAATCATTGTAAATCCTATAGAGAAAGATAAAAAGGCATGAAACTCGAAAGCCAGGAACTAGATTACGATTTATTCGAGGCAACCATGTGTCGCGTGTTACTCCTACACTCGCAACATGGTATATTGTGCATATATGCGTATATGCGCTCGTTGTTTGCAGATATTAATTACCTACCTTTCAGGTCAGTTTCTGTCCAATTTTTGGTCGCATGTTCTCACGCTGGAAACCTAATTTGCTCTCTTCTCAGTCTAATGTTCTGAAGTTGAAAAATGGATGGACGCTACTATGCTCAGATGCTAAAAGTAAGTATTTCGATTTTGGAACCACAGGATTATTTAGGCAGACGAAAATGTCGTTGAATTGCATCGGCTTGGTGTATCTGTTGACTTTTTTTTTGGTTTTTTCGTAAAAATAGTTGCGCTGATTGTGATATGTAGTATTATACCTAACACAACTATCAACTAATATGTGACCAATCGAACATCTCGTCGCGTTTTCATACAAAAGCATTTTCTACTGTTCAAATTGCGAGCGAAAGAGCCTCTCCACGAAACTGGTCGGTTAGGCTGTATCGTACCTGTTTAGTCTTGACTCCCACATGCTTTTCTGCCATTTGTAACAGTGGAGTTGAATTTACGAATGACGATGCAGCGAAAAGGCGGGATTTAAGGTACGGTAGGACGTACGACAAATTTACTTCTAGGCGTGGTAGTAACAGAAGTGGAAAGAAAAATAGCGAAAATCTCTGCTGTTGACTGTTTGAGCAATCTTTTAAAGCTCCCACACAGCATTTGAAACTTTTTTTAATCACGTAGGTATCTACTTCAATAATTTGCTTGCAGTTACTTACATTAGATACAGTCACGATCATCAATTCTTAGAGTATGATGCTGAACGCGATTCTCCATAGCGAATAAATGTGGAAGACCAATGATAAATTATTATCAAATTATGACGCGTTGCGTAAAGACCTTTTTTTTTAACGAGGGGTGTTTACTCTTGATCATTACATATCCATCGTGAGTCTTGATCTCAGTGTTAATCACGTTCGCCTACCTGGCAAATGAGTAATTGCCCGAGTTATTGTAGTAGCGAAAGTTCGTGTGAAATTCTAAGGGTAGGTGTCAATTACACTCTGGCAAGTTGCCTCCGTGGCCCTATTGTTCAAGGTTGATATTCAGCTGCCAATCAGACTCTGCTCAAGCTGCCCCATTCTCTTCATTTGAGTGCCTATCGAGTTATTGATCTCAACGGTTGTTCTTTATATTTTTTTCGAAAGGCTACTTCACACGGACGATATTGACCGGCTGAGACATCGTCGAGACGCGGTCTGTATCTTTCATTTTCTCAACGAATATTAGATTAAAAATAAGAAATCATATTCTTATGATTATCTGTAAGACACAATCGACCTTTCTCATACATAGCGTGATGCTAAAGCTTGATAACTGATAATGATAACATAGGTTCGCGGTAATTCAGACGCAATTATTATGACCAGACCGCAATCTTCAAGATTCACGCGATGTCGTGTGGAAGAAGTCACGTCGGCCCGTTTTACTCGAAAGAAGTTCATTCCGCGCTGTCACATAGCGACTATATATTTCATAAGTTACCATATATCTATAAAAACTATTCGAACTTCAGTCTGCGTTTACCGAACATAAAAAATCGGAGTAAACTTCGCCAAAAATGACTGCTATTCAGCATGGGCTGATCATTACGGGAGTTCACCACTGCCTCGTAGCTTTAATTTGTTGTGCTTGACTCTGTGAACACTGAACACGGATGATTTTCAATTTTCTACAAATCCTCTACATCGGGCACTCAGATTCCACTTCTGCTATACCTGATGCAGCAAATTAGTAGATAGACAAGTGCTGAATGCAGACTTTCGTCGTTTTCTTTTTTTCACCCACAATGGGCAGTATAACGTCAGCTCGAGTGGTCATGCTGTAGTTATACGTGTATATACCTATACTTATGAAGGTCTTAATTACTACCCCGGAAATACCTTGGCTTGGAGGCTCGCGTACCTCTGGAAATAACCGAGAAGTTGGAAAAGCTATGGGGTGAATAAACTAAATCGATTCCCCGGACGTACTTTAGATGGAAATGCTTCCACATTCAGTCACTGCAGCACATTAAGATTCAAATAAGCCAGTTTATTTTTCCCACTGCGGCCAGCTAGCTCCCCATTTTACCCGCCATTTTGAGGTATGGGTATGTAAGCACCTACTTCTTCCTTTTCACCTACACTCTACAGTATATATAGATATAGATAGACAGAGCCTTAAATACCCCAGATTACAATAAAAATAATTCCTCCTAACATTCCACGTCAATTTTATTCGAAGCTTCATTTATTCTATGGTCTGACCAAATTATCTAATGTACGCACTCATAGGCATATCCGTACCCTATATATTAATATATATATGCCCAAGTTAGAATTTCCTGAAGCTATCCCGCTCACACGTCAATCTAAATAATTGCTGTGATGTGGATAGTCGGGTACTGTCCGACCCCGGAAAGGGTTTTTGCTCAGGGGAATCCCAATTTTCATCCCTACACTCCCGGCTGCTGCTCTTAACTCCATGTCAAGTTGTACAATGGCTGAATTGGTATTTATTCGCGAGTGCGTCCAATTTAACCAATTTTTTGCAAGCTAGTTGGTCCGAGGGATTACATCTACCCGCAATTTTGAAAAAATCAATTACTTTTTTACGAATTCTCATAGTTTCAGTCTGAAAATATGTCTGACTCGAATATCCGAGGAATTGAATTGGCCCATTGATTATTGAAAGAACTGCAGCATATTCGTTTGAAAAAATCTGGATTCTATTCGCTTGTACCAATACATAAAAATTGGTATAGGCACATTATACTGCAGGCTCCCTGCGATATATGTATATCCAGATACAAGATACCTAAATATTTATACACAGCATCATGCCTATTAAATACAGGCGACTCCTCGTCCTCGACTTTTATTTTTATCCGTTACTTTAACCGTCTCGGATTTCACGAAGGGTGAGGGTGACGGTATACAATGCCTGTGTATTTGCATAGTCAGAGATGAACCGGGACTGCACGTGATGTACCCGACTACTAGTGGTGGTATAGCTTCTTGGAGATGATGTCTATATGCTTGGTTAACGCTTTGGTGTTGCAGAGACGGATAGACGCATAGGTATCTATACAGTATAGGATTGAGAGACGGCAGCAGTGTCTCGTTAATTATTTATTGCCCCATCAAGTTCGTTACTTCTCGGCAAAGTGGATTCTCAATGAATATTTCAATTGTTCCAGGCCTCGAGTGCCAGGCTCCCTGTCTGTCGCTTATACATATTATACACACATATTATACAGATGGGAAAACGTGTGGCCTTTCGGTGTTCGTTATTATTATCGTCATTGCCATTATTCTCATTCTGATTCTGATTCTA
Organism: Tenthredo livida; assembly: GCA_963992785.1. Taxonomy (NCBI): domain Eukaryota; kingdom Metazoa; phylum Arthropoda; class Insecta; order Hymenoptera; family Tenthredinidae; genus Tenthredo; species Tenthredo livida. The sequence continues at coordinate 15,190,769 of OZ023066.1, read as the reverse complement.
ATTATTATTTTCTTTATTATCATTAGAATCGTCAATTAACGTTTCCGTGATTGTTTTCGATAACAATTTAATTGCCAGATTGAAATTGAATCCACTGAAATAAAAGAACTAATGTCAGTTCCGCGTCAGATATATTAGAGCTTGACCAAGTTCCGTAAATTTATAGATACTAATATGGTAATATATACTCGTATGCAAATTTACTGCAATTTGAATATATCTCCCTGGGAGTGGTCTTCCGGCTTCTAGATTTTTGTAGTTAAATAAACGAATATCATTCTCAATGTTGAAATGAAAAATCGATCGTTTTGTCCCTACATTTTCTATCGAAAAAGGGAACCGGGTTTTTTCGTTCAGGGATAAAACTGGAATTAATAACTAAGTAAACCCTTATGAATTATTTTTTTTTTCCCCTGTAGCGTATATCGTGAGCTTTGATACTCTTCGAAACAGGGGAAATCCGTAACAGTATAGTAACAATGGAATTTCAAGCTCATGCGTGAAAATATTTATTGCTTGTGCCGACCCTCGTGTCACACGCTAACCCCCTCACTCTCGTAGCATTAGCGTAAACTCTGCAACCCCCTAACAATCGCACGCATACATACTGTTCCTATTTCTGCGAAAATCGAATATCCGTAAACATTAAATTACGGAATAGGTATACGGATGTTGGTAGAAATTTTGTCCGTAATTCGCGATCCGCTTGCTTCGCAAGTGTCACCCCCGCAATTCTGTAGAAAGTTTCCATGAAATAGAGAGGGACGCGTATTTCAATCATTACACGATGCATATTTCCGCCCATGTCTATACGTACACATGTTATACCTATATCGGCGCATAAAATTGGCAAGGGAAGCGGATATTTCTACGAATTTCCACCCTTAACTCTGAAAAGCATCGTGCAACAAAAGAGTGCCTTTCGAAAGTTCATGTAGAAACCTCAGCGACCGGAACAACCCTCGCTATGTCATAGCGCGCGCGAGCGAGCTCGTCATTGTCAATGGGGTGATCAACGTCGTCGAAAGCAACGGAAAAAGCTTTAGTCAATCTTTGAAACTGTCTACGATTTTATTTAATTGGAATTCGATTTATCCTCAGCAAGGATACCGCACTCGCTAATTATTATACAGTTTCTCTTCGTATTATTTTTCCAGACATTCCGACGCCAGACTGATATGGGGTCAGCGTACTCCTGAACTGCAGGTGAGCATGAAACAGCAATTCTACGAAATACAAGCATGATTAAAGGGATCATCCTTTTTGTGGGATACATAAAGTCGCCGAATAGAAAGAGAGAGAGAGGGTTTGCAAATCGAAAAAATGATATGGAAATATCTCAAATATTCGGTGACTTTTCCCTAATGAATAATTTTTAATTTGTTATGGATTTGATAAGCAGAGATTTTTCGCTGCTAAATATAAGTTGAACAATTATCATGTGGATTAAATTCGGTTACTCACGATGTTGATAATTCATAATCCGCATGTAATATGGATAAGTAAAGAATAAACATGTTGAATTATAGCCTGCGTTTAACAGAAATCGAAGTTCTTCAATAAACTACCCGGGGAAAAGTCTGCAGGTTTGCCTGTAGTTACGAGATTTTATTATTCCTCGATTTTATTTTCCCACTCAGCTGCCCCGGGGTCTACATTTCGTTTATTTCTTGACGATGTTGGCCCTCGCGAATTGCTCCGGTCTGGCTAACTGCCTCTTTCATATTCTTTTATTCGTTTATTTCCAATTATATACCTACCCACCACATCCGCGATTTAGAATTCGAATCTGTACAAGCCTGGTGGGTACTTTATAGTTTTAATTATTACTCGTAGAAATATTGGCACGGAAAACAGATTCCACCATAATTGGCTTCGCTACATAGTATAACAGCTCAAATACAAGCTCGGTTATTACCCTAGTCTCTTTTTTATTTCATTTACCAATTTTTCAACCTTTCGTTCGCTCGCTAGTTCCGAACAAAAACTTTCAAGTTTGTCGTCTGATCCTCAGCGCTACTTTTATGGATATTAACGTTTTAATTAATTAATGCCTCTAATAAGCTCAAACTTTTCGTACAAAAATCCTCTGTTGGCTTGCCCTGGGTTCTCGAACATCGGAGTCTTGTTATCTTCTTCTTCTCATAATTTCTTATTCAGTATACTGAAAATAGAATTGTTTGATAAGTATTTTCTCTTTATAGACAGTCGACTTCCGACATGATTTAACCTTCGCTTGTTGGGACAGTGAAAATTGCACAACGTGATCGATAATTGAAAATCTACAATTGATGTTCTGATAATGTCACTCGCGAGAGTAGCAGTTATATTATTTAACGTAGACATATACTCCGACTGTGAGTGAGTGGTATCTCGAATGTATGTATGTATAATTGCATATGTAGACATTCGTGTGATTTGAAATGAGAGATGCCTTACTGCTCCCTGCTCTATGTTAACAATTTCAATTACAGTTTATTGAGTTTCACATACAGTCCGAGTACAATACCGCATTTATATTACTCTGCAGGTCCTAGATTTTGCCACTTGGCTCAGAATCATTTATTAATGCATGCATCCACGCTTTGGTCCCGGACTTTGGAGTAGAGGTACTCCAGGGTATGAGCAAACAACAACATTCAAATTTCAAATTGCAATTTTATAATTACATGGCAGGTGGACTAGGTGAGAATATGATTAGGCTGGAAATCAAACGTAGGTAAGTGTTGAAACTGGCGTGATGATATCTTGATGAATAATTAACCTCAGGCTAATGTGACGAACAAGCGTCATCAGAGAAGGAAAATTAGATCGAAACATCTTCCTCTTCTTAGTTATTTTTCGAAAGGGAAACGAAACGAAATTTCAAACGGCTAAATAAGTTAATATCCGTAGTCTATAAATATATATATATATATATGTGGTAGAAAAGTCCGTGCGGATTCCGTCGTCATCGGGATCGCGATGGCATCCCGACGCGGACGTCGAGGTTGATTCGGGGTTTCTCCGCCCTCGAGGAAGAAGACGTATGGGTATAAGGGTAGCTTCCTTCCCTTGCGCTTCGATATCCTACCGGAATTCCTCGACATACGAATTGCTGCATGGGTCTCACCACAAGACACCTACGTCGTTGACCATCCGGCTATAGCCACCCTGCGGTTGCGAGATATTTTTAGATATAATTACACGGAATTCCTAGCCAGGAGTTTTCCTTTTACGTTCCACCTTTATCCTTCACCCTTAACTTCCACCCAGTATAGGCATCCCCTTGTTTGACGTGACGTGCAATTCTCGTTCAATTAATAATTGAATTTAATTAGCTAGCTAGAATTAAGCGTTTACGAATTTTCGGACGGACAAACAAAAGGGAAAACGCTCAAGTATGCTATGAATTTTTCGAAGGATCCTGGGGGTTCATTTACTTTTTTTTTTTTCATTTTTCATTTTTATTCCTGGAAGCAATGAGCGAGCCTTGTTTGCCTCAGGTATGAAACAAAGAGGATGGTATTTAAAAACTCTGCTTTTACTAACCAGATTTTTCATTTGAGAAAATAACCCAGGTACTACGTATATGGGTATCCATATAGGTACCTATATACCTGTTTGCTAACGACGTTTTTCTGACATAGGTAGTAAACGCGTGATTACACATTTCGTTCTTTTTTTTATATGAAAATATAAAATATTATTCAAAACACGCACGACCGTGTACGTATGTATCTTTTCTTTTTCATTCGATATTCGTGCCTCTGAAATCACCTCGATAAATAGCCTGTATAGTCGCAGGTGGGTGCTAACTTATTATAATAAAAATAAAAATAACGAAAACGCGAGAACCAAAAGACAAAAAAAATTAAAAAAATAAGAAAAAAAAACACGGATTCACACTTCTTTCAACGTGCTTGTCTTTCTAGCGTGTCGTTGACTCTAGAGCGCGATTCTAGCTTATCCTCGTAAAATCTTTTGGAATACAACACGTTTCGTCGATAATCACGGGCACATGCGAATGCGTATAGTCAAGGTAAAGTCTTCCCTCAGTTTCACGTGTCTTCGAATATAGGTATACGCGAATAGATACACGGGTCGCACCTGATACTGCAGCGCTTTGCCAGCGGATGTTTCAAGCTGTAAAACGTAGGATTACAGATAGCCTCGTAAATCAGGACTTTTAGTGGTTCTTGAGCTACGCGAGGAGCTAAAATTGACGCCAAATAGGCTGTGATGAGAAACTCGGATCTAAAGTGTCGTAGATACATTCAAATATTCACAAACACAAACCAAAAGTCAAAACTGTGCTTTTTTTAAATCATTTTCAGCCGACTAATCGTAGGGCTGGATATAGATCATAGAGTGTCAGGTTTATGCAATTAAAGCTCTTTCTTCGTGCGGATATTGGCGCATTTTTTTTAAATTTAATCTTTTCATTCATTCCAGTCCTGGTGGATGTATTTCCAACTGTGCACCGAGCTTTAAAATAAATTGTTCAGCTTCTAATTTTCTTAATAATATTTAGCTTTCGAAATATTCGATTGCTTGTCACGATCACCCTATGCGCAATCGTCAGAAATGTTCAGAAATAATTCTGCTAGAATTTTCACGTCCAAGATAATCCTGGACGAATAATTTTAGGCTTGACAAAAATACTCGGGTAAACTTACACCGTGCAGGGAATTAAATTTTTTTTTTTTTCATTTTTTATTTTAATTCCCCTCTGATTAGCATACGCTTCTTATTAGCGAAATTCTACGTGGCTATTTCCCAGCCCTATGGAAGAAATGCTTGGGAAGAGAAACAGAGGCCAAAACTCACGCGTAGCTAACAAACTCGAGGCTTTTGAGAACTCTTAGTTGTTTGTGAAAGGGTGACTTGTCCGTTAACTTAGTTTTGTTATAAGGGCGCAAAATGTAGAGCAGACGTTTGCGGTCGGCTACAAAGGTGGAAAACTGGGGAAAAGGAAGTCAACTATTATACTGTATACATATTGTGTATACCTACATATGCGTCATTTCACTAAAAACTTGAACAGCATCGTTTAATTGAAATGGTTTTATACAAACACTTAGCGACAAGTGAGCTCCGTCTACTTTATCTTTTCTAGGATGTAAGCAAAATAAAGTACGAAGGTATACGAAGTCCAAGTAATATGAATAGTGAAATACTGCGAAGACTTGATAATACATTCACCAATCAGTGATGAGATTCGTCCGAAATCGAAAAGGTTGATTCATTTTTGAAAACTTGCTCAAATTTAGCTGTATGAACCGATAGCCGATCGGAGCGCAGACAGAGAAATTGAATCGCGAAGAAATTGAGGAAGTAATACGAATCAATATGTGCGTGATTCGAGCCGCGTTTTGGCAGCAAGAAAGAGAAAAAAATCTCTCTCTCTATCTCTCTCTCTCTATACATATGTATGTATGTATATGTATACCTGACTATATACCTTCGCTGTACATACATATATGTACGAGAAGGAGACGTCTTGCGCGCCAAAGGACAATCCTTCGGGATGTCTTAGGTTAACTTAGAGAGGGTTGGTTGGTTGGTTGGTTGGTTGCCCAGGCTTCATGGAAACCCTACAGAGTTAGAACCGTGTAGCTGAACGGAGCGCCGAATTTTGATCTCTCAAACAAATAGCCAAGAGGCTCTTGCGCACGTGCCGAGATTGGCCGAATTTGTTAGGAGTGTATGATCGGATAAAAGGTTCAAGAGGTTGGACACGAAACGTTTGAGTTCGTCTTCAAGGCTACCGCAGTTATCGACCCATACGCACAGAAAACCAGCTTCCACACGTTTTACTCTTCTTTTGTACTCACTATCAGACCTTTGACCAAAAACCACAATGGTTGAAAAAGAAAAAAAAAACGTTTCTGTCATTGTCCTGTAGCCGTAGGAAATGCAAATTTATTCGGACGTGGAAGTGGATGCAATATTTTTATCCAAAAATCAAAATTCTTATGAAAGAACATGGGAGAGAGTGAATCATCTATGGTATAACACATGACGAATAAAATCTGATTTTATTGTAAATTGCATAGCGATATATCACGGCATTTGTCATTTGAAATGAGAGGGAAAATCACCCTAGATGCATGGCGGCGTCGCGTGGATGCGGTATTCTGCGGCACTCTGTGCGCCGCCATCTTGGTTTATCGATTTTGCGTTCACCGCCCTCTATTGCCCCTTTTTGCCCCTTCCGCCACCCTTGACACCCTTATACACCCTCGCATACCACTACACATTCTAACAGTGCTTTATGCACGCCCTCACACATCCTTTATACAGTTTACATCACACTTATAGTCTTGGAAGTCTCTGCAGCAGCTTGCCGAATGTTAAACAAAAAAAAAAAAAAGAAATTCTCCTTGGTTTCGAACTTAACGTGCTTTTAAACTCTTTATAGGATTTGATTTCTTCCATTTACTTGTATTTTTTTAATCGTACTATCCTGCACCCTGTGCTCTGCGAACCATTGCCCTCGAATATACATATAATCCAAAAATACAGTTCAAGACAGACAGTGAGAGTATTGGAGGTTTATTGCATAGCAAACCAGGCAGAAAGAGCCCGAGTCGAAATTTAGCCCCTACTTTGAACCTATACTCGTAGGTTCAAATCAGGATGTGGAGGGTCACAGGAGGGTTAACTTGCATTGTAATTAGCCCCTCGTTTGAACCTCCAATGGGCCGTTATTGGACGATATTCCATGTTTAGGTTCAAAGTAGGAGCTCCCGAGAACCTAGGAAGACCCTCGACCTCCTCCCATTTGAAAGAAAACAAAATAGTAGCGGCAGATCAGACTCATATAATACTTTCTCGTATACATTGTTGTCCCAACGCCTATTTAAACCTCCTATGATACTGAAGAGATCTGAACCTTCTATGAAGATGTGGTACTGATGATCGGTATATATGCGAAGCGGAGTCCTAGTTTGGTACTAGCGAGAGCGTAGTGAGTTGGATGCGCCGCGCTGTGAGTGTGAAGAGAAACTCTGAGATATTATAGTGTCGCCACAAGACTATTCGACCTAGAGCTCCTACATTGAACCTCTAAGTCCTCCATTTACTACGTTTGAGGACTTGGAGGTTCACTGTAGGAGCTCCAGGTCGAATAGTATCATAGGAGGTTTAAATAGGCGTTGGGAGAATCAAAGCAGGGTTAAAATTTCGACTCGGGAGATGATGATGTTTCGTTCATAAAGAAATACTCTGCGAATTCATTTCGCGTTCTTACCCTCAATATACCTACATATATATACTTACCAATTACCAAAACGAGTTTTCAATGGAAGAACTCTAATTACTTCTGTTGTTACGGGTAGTGATCAGACCATAGCGAGAGAAGCCTTTTTGCTCAGCCACGTTGGTTCACAGAGGGTGTGCAGGTACATTTTTTGGTAGGTTCGATTGTTACTTTTTCAATCAATTTTCTTGTCGTTCGATGGCTTCGGAGCTTCGACTATTGATTGCGAATTTTGCATGCAGCTGAATTTCGAGTTTGCGAAACGCCTGTAATGCTTTATTCGATAACGTTTTGTTCTATCCGAAAATAATACGCTTTGCTAACTTCGTTATATCCTCAAATGATTATCGTAATATGACGTTGGCTAACGGCAGATGTCCATAGCGTGATATTTTTCTCGCTAGAATTGATTAGGGTAATTCTGAAGTCCGACTCAGTAAGAAGACATGCCTAAATACGAACACCTCAGTAAAGATTACCAAGAACCAGACGATAATGAGAATTCGAAATATTTGAATTGGTTTGTGAAATTCATTCGCTTTTTTTCTTCAGTTTGGACTAGATTTTCAGAGCTTATCGATTCCTCTGGATATATCTACATGTATACACACGTACAGAAGCTGAAACTCTGTAGAAAGTTCGTTCCAGTTCATTGGTAATTAATCGAGCAGAGTTGTCTCTTCCTGTTTTTTTTTTTTTACCAAAACCCACTCGGACCTTTGCAATACTATTTATTACCTGGCCTCCAAGTTTGCGGTGTAAAAGCAGCTAGCAGCTGCGCTAGCCAAAACAGCCCTCTTTTAAATAGGCTGGTGCACATAATACAAATGCAAACAAGACCTGGCGAGCCTGAGGCAGTTTCGGTCAACATTTTACCTCTATTCAATGGCTGCTGAGAGAGAAAAACTCACAAAATGCCGAGAGATGGAGGGAAAAACAGAAAAAGAGTAAAAACATGAAGAGGTAAAAAAAAAAAAAAAAGAAAAAAGAAACGGAGAGGAAAGGCCAGGCCTCATTACTGCCTGCACGGTTAAGTCCGCGTTGATGTCGATGCAAATGGGCAATGAACCATGCCACTATGCAAACGGATTTGAAATTTAAGGTCACTAATTTTTAATGTAATCAATTCTTCCTTTTGCTATTCGAAATTCAGAAATTTACACGCATGAGAACAATCTGTACCCTGCTGGTATCATATTGTTTAGATATTTATTGTCGTTTCGCTTACTCGCCGGTACGAAATAATGAAAATTGATATTTACCGATAAAGTACAGCAATGTTCATCGTAGCTTTTATTAACTTTTACTACAAATAGAGAGAAAAGTTCCATGAGGCGTGGCAATCAAAGCCGAGTAAATATGATCACATTTAATTGTTGAATATGCATGAAAAGCGATGCATGAGTTGATCATAGTTGCAATAGCAATTACTATGGATATCAATTGCCAGTGGAGATACAACGCATGAAGAAATACCAATAATGATGTCACCGTAAATACACATACCTGGTTCATGGAGTAGCTTAACCTGTTGGTCGATTATTAATCGATTTATCAATTTCCTAGCTTATAAGAAATTTCCTCACATCAGTGATAAGAGTCAGTGCGCTTATTCGATAATGCCTTGGTAATAAAATAATACATCCGTTTGAGTTTTCTGTTATCTGTTCAAATTCTTTGTCACGCAGAATGAAGAAGCAATGATTGTCCATTACATGGGCAGAAAAAACGGATCGTTTTGTGTACAATTGTTCAAATTATTGAGCAATTATACACTTGATGTGTTAAAAGTATGAGAGTGGAAGGTATAATTTTTTTTTTTTTTTAATTCAAAGGTAACTTTCGTACCCTGAAAAGAGAATATTAAGTTTTTCGAAAATTAACTTTTGAACGAAGTTTCGAGGACGTTATAATCGCCTTGATTACTTCCGGTTATTACGTAAGTACATTCGAGCTGTTGACTGTGAAAATAGAACTTTTGTAAATGCGAAGCTTAATTTAAAACGTGCAATTTTTCACAAGATTGAAGAAATTGCTTCCGCGATAACGCAGTAATAAGAAAACACCAAATAGGGTAATTTCGTAAGAGCAAAGAAGCTAAGTATTCAAGAAATGTATCAAGAGAACAACTATTACCATTAGCAGTTGCTCGATTATGGGTCATTCCACCACGAAACTGAACCAGTAGCTGTATACATTTTTATTAAAAATATCAGATTTCACGAAGACTTTGTCTTTGAGATATCAGATATATATATTCCATAAAAAAACGTCCTAAAAATGGTAACTTCGCTTTCTCTGTTACGAACGAACACTTCATCTAAAGGATGAAGAATATCTAATTTTCAAGTGATTTCACAAATCCATATCGCAAAAGTTTAGTATTTTTTAAAATTTTGATGGGTATTAAAAATGTATTTAATTTTCTGTTTCGTGTAATATTTTCAGAAGCATGAATAGAATGTGGATACATGTGAAGACATTTCATAAACTCTAGACAAAGCTCACAGCTCTCTACTGATACTTGTTTTACACACTAGGGAAATCATCAAGAGTATTCGTATTTCACAAATAATGCATTACGAAGATACGAAAAGAATCTTTTGTCTCAAAAATATGAAATATTTCAAAAATTTGTCGATTTTTTTGCAATTTCTTGCACGTTACTTGAGTTTTTTTTCTTTTTCTTTATTTCGCTGTTCTACTCCACCAATGTACCTTTTTAGTTCTTCAAAATTACGGACAAAGATATTGAAGAACTGCGTAGAAAATTTTAGCAAAATCAGACAGGGCTGGAAAATATTTCATATTCATCTGATGACACGGAGGACTTCTCTAGTTTCTTCTAGACCAAGGTGCTTTTTATTTAATAACAGTAATCCTGATAATTTCCCAAGTGTGCGAAACAGGTATTAGTAGATTGGTACAAACATTTTAATTTTCACCAGACGTTTTTAGGTAGGGGTGCCCACATTTTGTGTATTCCTGACTATTTCGTGCATGACAGAGCGCAGAATTATAAGTAAATTTGAAAACTCGGAATTCTTACTGATAATATATAATTTCGAGATGTGAATTTATGAATTTTTGAGCCGTGTTCTTTGATGAAAAACCTTTTCTAAGAGTGCATAATGTGAAGTAGAGTGTACCTCCATGATAGATAAACCGGAATTCCAATTTTTTAAAGGTTTTTCATTAAATATTCAAATCTTGAAAGCAAAACCTTTGCAAAATTTATTATTTTTGAGATGAGTTTCCATCAACAGGTGAAAGTTTCATAAAAAAAATGTAGTTAAAATCTGTGATAGGCGGGTTTCATCGCTACTTCAGCTTCGGAGGAATGACCCTTGAGTGTATTAAACTTCAACGAGCTTGGAGAAGCAAATGAAATATCATCAGCAAGCTAAATACAGAGACGTAATGAGTGCAGATCACATAAATACATCCGGAAAAAAATTTCGCGTCAAATATTTACTTTTTTCAGTCGCTAATCAGTCAGTCGCGATATTGGTCATTTCGGTTCTTTACCTTTCATCTGAATCCACGTGATATTGGACTTGGATCAGATCGCTAATCCTTATGTCTTGCATTAAATTACATTCATTCGCTGGTCATTTCCCGGGTCGAATACTTTTTCTCTCAAGACTCGCACGTCATCATCTGGACGAGGTTAATTAAAACGCCTTTCAAGGTGGTAATAAATAACTAGCAACTTCTTCGGAAGCAGTCATCTCAACTTCTGCTTCCATTTCCTCTTCCATCAACGCTACCATCTCCTATATAGTAGTACCTATTCCTGGCTGCCGCAAGATTGATTATTCCCATCACAGCTCCACCAGCCTACCCCATCTCCCACCTCAATGCTCTTTCGCTCCAAACCCAAAGCTAGTTTGTTTGACTTACCATCGATTAAATTCACCAACTTATCCAAGAATCGTAAGTTTTTTACTCTTCCTACTGCGCTACACCTTTCTCCAATATCCTAATTGCCTTTCATACTATTTTTAGCTTTCTCATCGTATTTTGAACATTTTTTCAACTATCTGTTGATGAACGCTAACAAACTCATTTTGTTTCCGTGATAAACCGGATGAACGTTATTAATATTTGTTCTTCTATCAAATTCCCCATCATTTTTTTGTCTTCAATTTTAGCCACTCGCGTAAATGATGAAGCTTTGCTAATCGCGCTATGGCGTGCCTTCAAAGCGACAAACCTGGTTCAATCTAAAACCACTTCGCCCCTGCCAAGACGCTGGTGATCAATGGATCGGTGGTACAAAATCGCTAGATCTTTTGGGGTTGGGTATTCGCTTTTTAAGCGCCTCCAGAAACACTTGCGATCGGTTCGCTGACGCTTTAAATGTTTGGCCGATAAAGTAGCAGGAACGTCTCAATATCTATAATTGTAAGTCTTTCGTTATCAGGCATACTCCGATCTATGCATGTGTATGTGTATGCGTATCAGTCACTCTCACAATTTCAACTTGACGCTTCGCTTTCATCTTGTCGTAAAGCTTCGTGCGAATACCGTAGAAATTGGGGAAACTGACGAAATGCTCTTTTCAATTGTAGATTAGAAGCTTGAAATATGATGAATGAACCGAGGGCGTCATGTGTCAGTCGGAACCAAAGCATCGGGGTAGATGTAAATTTTGAAAAAATTTCAGTACCCGGGAAAAAGAAAATCATTTCTCGTTTATTTATTGAAAATTTTGTAGGCTCAACGACTTTTCCCCGCAAGCCCTGAAAGCACCTACGTATACATGTCACTTTCTATAGCGTACTCCTGACTGTCTGACTACTTGCATATGGGAATAACGTGACTTAGCAAACTGCACTTCGACGTCAGAGAAATTGTCGCTCGACGCTAGTTAGTTAGTCTAACAAACGTAGTTATACATTTAGAGAAACTTGGCTCTCCTCTTCCTAAATAACGACAATTATATTGACGAACAACGGCGTCGTGAAGAGGAAAAGGGATAAGGGATAAGTGGAGTGAGGATGAAGATGAGGATGAGGATGAGGATGAGGATGAGGATGAGGATGAGGAGAAGTTGGGAGGTGGGGAATAAAGTGAAGCAAGGGAAGCCGAGATACCAAGAGAATGGCGGGGAGTGTTTATTAATTAATGAAGCGGGCGCCGCATGACTTGAATCGCAAGTAGTGCGCGGATCTCGGCGTATACTTGCAGGGGTCGTAAGGATCAGAAGGGTAGGCAAAAGGGAGGTTAGGCTAGCTTCAAGGCTTTGAGGGGTGAATTTTGCGCCAGGTCGATCAATTGGTCGTCATCAGTGCGAAGCTATGACGTTACAGATACGCCATTATACGATATGGTTACGCGAATTACCCTGTACCTACAATATTTATTGCCAGTTAAATTTCATACTCCTAGTTTACAATTAAAGTTACAACATTTTAACTGCCAAATATACGATTGGCGAATCTGTAGGTACATTACGCACATCCATTATATTAGATACTTGAAAACGTTGGTTTAATGCAAAACGTCAGTCAGCTGGGGCTCTAGTAGCGTATACATACTTTTCTGAAAATAGAACTGTAGAATAACTAACTAAAAAGCGAGTAGTACCTACCGTTCAAAAGGCGATAACAAAGTCTTGTTCCATGTTACCCACGCTTTTTATTCCCATACACAGTCATGCGTAAGTATCAAAGATCTGTGTGTTAGATCTTTGTAGCGTTGCGGTACTGTTTATCAGAAGAAAAAAAAGAACACTTTCAATAGCAAAGAGATTCCTGCTTTTCGAAAGCATTGTTCTTTAGATTAAACGGAAAACTCATGCTGTCACAGTTTGCAGTATATCTGATATCAGGGGATGAGGCTTATTCTTTAATTAATTAGAAAAGATAGAAGGCATAAACCTTGCTGCAATGTTTTCTGTATTTATTGGCATGGTGTGATTGCACAGTTGAATAGCCAGACTTTTTTACGTAATTTATGGTGTATATTTGATGGGGAAACACGTTGCGTAACTTGGTATAATCCCATTAATTCTCCGTTCTCTTTATACCAGTCGAACTGCAGCACGCCATGGTCTGCGCTATATAGTATCGCCGATTAATTGGTCCTTCCGAGTTTTATTGGGGATCGTTTTTCCGGCCTTCTCATTCAGCTTTCAATATTGCTAGTCTCTGTCCCAATTTGTCAGGCTTTACCTCCGATTAGAGGAAGTTTAAAATAATCTGCTGACGTTAAGCTTGCACCAATCGCGAGCCAATTTAATGTGAATATCGTTCAGCCCTACTGATTTGTTCTTACATGTGATTTCCTTCTTCCTTTTACTACTTAACAAGTGATACTTATAAGTATAATGTTTCACACCGTCCATTAGAAAATGAAATGAATTTTTCTTATTCCTTCAGGTAAGTTCAAAATCACGAGATAGAGATTCTTTGTTCGATCGTTAGTCGGCTTTCGAAGGGACAGTAAGTGGCAAGCATTAATTCTAAGGAACATCTCATCAATCTAGTACCATTAGGCCTCTGTGAGAGAGTATCTTAGTCCTCAGTTGATTTCAAACAAATCAGTGAATAACACCCAACGTAACTCCTTGACGACGGTCCATAGACCCTTCCTAAAGTGCTGCCAAGAAGGGCTCAGTCTTACGTAGATCAGTTCTCGAACTGTCGGGCAAAGTCGACCGTGCACCATTCATCTCTCGTGATCAAAACCTCAAATTGACTGTATTTACTAACTGTAAGCCATACGAACGCCAGACGATTACCCTCATCGACTGCCATAGAGCATGAGGATTTCCGCGCAGGGTTCAATTTGCTTTTATTCTGCCATAGCGATTAAGGGTTTGTTCAGGGTTCGATACTTATGTGAAAAAAGGTGAGAAAGTTGCGGAGACTGTGCAGGTAGTCGAACAAAGGAAGCTAGTCCCCTGTTTTTATGGTGTTGGTAATTTTGGGAAACATGGATTATTGTAGAGATCAATACGATTAGAGTTTGTGTCGACACTCAACCACGACGGGAAAAGATTAGTCAAACAATTGGTCGTTATGTAGGCGTGGGTCTCCCTCGACCCTAACATGGACGAGGTGGTGCAGTCGCGTTTGAAATTCGAAGAGATACTGTAAAGTCTGGCGTTGGTCAACCCAGATATTTCGAGGCAGGACTAAGAGGCTTACGAAGTTAGGTGCGGGTCCCAATCTCGATTTATACCGCGTTTCGTCCTGCCGTGGTCACCGCCATCTTGATTCCCGAAATTCAAGGAACACTTTGACCGTCAAAATAATGGCTTCCTCAAAATTGGGCTGATTCGATTAAATTTATTGCCATACTCGTATCGATGGTCTAGAAAGAACTTCAACGCATTTGTAATTTGCTAATTTCCTAATGGATAAATATCAGGCGAGCAAATCGATTGACGTAACACGATAGTTCGCAGATAAAAGTTATTAAGCGACCGAAGAGTGCAGTGGACTTGAAATATTTATCATTTCCGCAACCGCTAAGGCGTCAAATATTTCGCCAATACTTTTTATCACGCGATGGAAACTCAATCTTACTCAATTTGCGATTCGTGAAAATTGCACCGGGTTTACCTCGTCCGATGCATACCTATCTCGGGATTTCGAACCATCGTGAGATATACGCAAAGTGGTCAGTTTAAACGACCATAAACTGCAAGGATGCATCTACGAGGTAAAGTTCAAATGGTTCACCCATCGGCATCAATCCTTTGGTTTAATTCAATTGCAGCTAGACTTCGCATCGATCAGTTTGAAGACGTGGTGCAGTACTAATCTCAGTAAGTTTATTTGATACGGAAACTTTGCAGTTCATTGCATCAAAAGTAGCAATGCAATTGTGGGTAATACTATAACGCATTTGGACAATGAGAGCTGATTGTTCGAAACACGGAAACATTCATTATTGAAGATCATTGATTCGAATACATAATTCGATTGTCACTAGCACTTTTGAACTCCATAGGTGGAGCTAATCGAGTGTGATTTTGCATAACTAAAATAGTCAAATTAATCACGGATGATTCTGACCGGAAGGTTATACTTGACATCGACGAGCTTGTCAGCGCTGATAGACTTTCGTTCAAGTAGATTTGATGATTTTTAACCGTGACGTGTATCTGACAGATTGGGCGTCTGAATGAATGCGTATAGATATAAATATATGAGTGGTCGAAGCTTGCCCTCGTTTCACTTCGATTTTCCCAGTGACTGGGCTGCCTTGAGTTAGGTTCCGTACACATATACGCAGGTATATCATATCATACACCTGCGTATATCATATACCTGTCCGTGCGCAGGTAGAGATAATGATAAGATATATAATAAAAGAAAAGAAGCAGGAAGGAGGAAGAAAATTTTCCTCTCGACTTGGTACAAAGGGCTGGGCTGGGTCTGGTTTTTATCCTCTTACCTTATTCCTTACTCTTCCTGGTTCAATCTCATTCTCTTTTGCTCTCAAAGCTGTCTACCGCGAATAAGAGAGAATTTATTGATGAATATCTTCGCGCACGCTACGTTTTGCATTCATATATATCTGTATACGTATTCGTGGTCGATATCAATGGGTTTAAATTCCTCGGGAGGTCAATGGGTAGAAGACCTGAAATGATATGAAAACCAAGCGAAGTGGTGTAATTTTTTTTCTCACATCTCGAACCGAGAGTGTCGACGATTCTGAAGTAAGAAATATAAATTATGTCCATACATTTTAACCGTCCGAAGGGAAAAAAAGAACGAGTGTCAGTTTGAAAGCTGAGTGAGGACCCTCCTGGCATCAATTCGACATGGATCCATGTAACAGGCAAGAAGGAAAAAAGGAAAGAGATATGGTTGAAGTGGTCAGAGACCAGAAACGCGATCATTAATATATCGAACCGTATACGTGAAAATTGGTGCAAGTAGAAATTGAGCCGAGTTAAACGAGCGATGAAATCGGTGTTGAAATTGGTTCGATTTGTCTGTAAGATTTTCTGCTGTAGATATCGTACTTTAATACTTAGAATTCTATCACCGTTTTGAATTTGTACGTAAAGCACGCTCGCTCCTTCAGATTCGGTTGAGAGAAAATTTATAAAACTGGTCTTACGGATTAGCATAGAACTCAACGAACCAGATGAAAATAACTCCGGCTTACCTGTGCTGTTCAGTTCCTTTTACTAAGCGTATAGTGTGCAACCCATGAGGGGCGCACCTGTCTAGACTCATTTGTCGAGTTTAGAGGTGTAGAGTGGCTTGAGTTCAGTATAACAAAATCTACGACACATCCGGTACACAACCACCGTATGGCGTAATCCCTTCACCGAACTTTTCTCAGCCTCAAAAACACCAAAGTGGAAAAACAAAAACGTTGTATAGCACCTTCTGCTCTCTGGCAGCAGTCGCTGTTCAGGTTTGACACCAGAGTGCAACGGGGACGGAACTGTAACTGTTGGTAAATTCAAGTAAAACAAACAAAATAGATGTAACAAAACACGGTGTAGATTATTTAGCTGTATGTACGAAAAGGACGAAAAGGCAGAGTAAAGTTAGCGGGCGAAATTAAATTTGCTGCTTTTTGCCTCCGACTAAAAAGGGCTAATTTATGTCGAGCCAACGCGTTATAAACGAGACGGTAGAAGTCTGTTCTTTGTTCGTATGGATTTTTTTTTTTTTATCAAGGGAAGAACAGAATTTTAATGAAAAATACAACATATAACATGCTAGGCTATCGCAAAATTGCGAATATAGAGATGAAGAAAACTTGTGCATTGAAGAGATGTGGAAGTAACTTGACTATTAGTGAGCCAACTGGCGGCTTAAGGATTACTTGAAATCCACCTCATAACTTATAAGACACGTCAGAGTGCAGCTCTCTAATTATTTCTCAACTTAACGAGAACTGAATGTTAGTTGAAAGGTGTCTTAGCTGGCTGCTTTGCTAATGAAGCCACGATCTAAATCGTGAATTTTGTCGACTCTTCACTTGGCCATCGAGTGAAGAATGCTAATACCATACAGACCCGAGTACCTCTTTTCCGGATAAGATTAAGTTGCTTAAAAATATTTTTTCTTACATGATGTAATTAGTTGATAAGTATTCGTACGACGTAGATAATTTATCTCGAAATTCATTTACAACAACCAGCGAGGTGAGAGAATGCAGCGTTTTCATAAACAAAGATTAGAATTTTGTTGTCACGCAAGATGAACAACGAGTTGATTCTTTCGGCAAACAAGCCTGAATTTAAGTATACTTACCTACATATAACAAAAGCATTGTTCGTCAGGGGACTCGTTTCTTACGGACAATTAACTTCAAACTCTACCGAGCTTATCAGCTCTGTACAGTATTCGCACAGCTCATCTCCGATCCGGTGTCATGGCAGTCGCGGTATTCTCATATTCAGCTCTTAAACTTCTGAAAACGTAGGGCGATTTTCTCACCGGAAATCCGTCACATGTTATATTCAATGATAAACTTCGAATCTTGGTATTTCAGAGTTCGTAATTCTGGTAATGTTTCAGCCACCTGCCACAGAACAGCTACTCATATGATCCGATTGAATTGATAGTTAGGTATAGATTGAGAAATAAGATGGTTATGGCCTGCAATTGTCTCGTCAATGCGACCTGCCGTACGTCCTATAGGTTCCACCGAGAAACACGATCTTGCGGAGAGTTTGACCCTACCGCATAAGTCTCTGCTAATGGACCGCTGCACTGCTAGAATAATTGAATGTAATTACTATAATATAGAGTGTAAGCAGCTTCTACCATGCGATGCATGGAAAATTGTTATTACCTGTATGAGAAATTTCACCTGACCAACCGTCCAGCGATTCTCTTTGACCCTGGAAGTCACGTGCAAGTAACATTGCGTGCTAAACGAGGATGAAATGACATCAATTAGTTAGCGATACGTCATGAGGTCTCTTCACAAATTTTGAGCTCTTGTATGAAAATTAAGATTCTCATCTTCAACTTGACTCGGTTTAATCGCGACGGGGATCTCCCTACTGCAGAGCAACTTTTAGAATTATAGAAGTGGATTCTGCAGACAATGAGAATACAAAGGTACAAGACTCGTTGAAGAGGGCACGTGGCACGGAGTCTTCTCTTAACTGTAATCTCGAGCCAGATGTCAGCGTAGGCGTCCAGGCGTCGGAGCGTTTGAACATCGGGGCGTCAGAGCGCGGAGGCTGAGGAAAAAACGTGTAACGAGATTCGGCTGTATCTTACGACGCGAATACTGGTACCCTACCTACCTGTCGTTGATTGGCACAGGTCATCGTCACCTTCATTTAAAAAGATACAAATCCACTACGAGAATTTTCATGTTCAGAAATGGTTGTACTGATTGTAAAAATTTCTAGTATTATGACGAAATATATGTGCTTCATGAGAACGAATATGTGAACGAAATGAGTAGGTAGGTGCCTGTATATGAATAGCGGATTTTCATCCTCCACGTTTTGAATATACACTGAAAATTATGCCACAGCATAATATGACAGGGTTGGTCGTTGGTACATGACGTGGAATACAGCGTTACGTAGACAAGGATCGTTTTAGCCTCCTCATGCATATTTACTTCGGTGGCTGAGACTCCTCTCTCTAGGCGCGTTCAAACATCACTCAAGGAAGGAGGCCCTGCTCTATTTGTTTTCGACTACCAGCCTAATTCGCTGTTAGACAGGCTTACGAAGAATGACGTATCACGTATTACGTGATACACGACGTGATAACCTGACGGACAAGCACTATCCGTTTTATACCAAGTATACAACGAACCACCATTTCGTATCCCTTTCATCTCTATGCTGGTTAACACTCGACGTTTTTTATACCCATAAATACCCACTCCTAGTTATTCGAGTATATAAAAATAAAATTTATCAACCAAAAACTGTCGAGAGAAATTTATTAATCGCGAAAATTTTTGCGCTTTTATATTAGAGAACTGAATTGAGCTGCACTATTCGAAAATGAATTACTCAGCTGGAAAAATATTGAAAATATTAATTTTCTCGCGTACTGTATAACATAACATGTTGAAAATATGAATAGAAATAAATTCGCGAAAAGTACGCATCGCAAGCTCTATCTATGCATTCGCATATACTGTACCAGCGACGCGGTACACTTTAATTCCACTCAAAGTTCACATCGATGTATATCGCGGATTGAATTCAGATTCCAAGTGGAACGGAGCGATCAGTCGAAAAAGGAATATGCTCTCGAACTCTGTCATTCGAAAGGTAATACATAGATAACGTCATATACCAGCAAACATCCAGATCGTGTTCCGATGTGCCCACTATAGTAGGTATATATAGGTAGACTATGGTACATTACGAGCAGACTTATTTCTCCCTCTTGAGAACGGAGTAAGTAAAGGACACAGCTACTCTAGTAGGAACAATGGTAAAGTAATTGACGGCTAGTTCGCCCGTCGTTTAAGGAATAAAACGAAAAAAGCTCTTTCCCCGAGGTAGAAATCGATTCAGGAGATTCGTCCCTTTTTTGATTTTTTTCTTTTTTCTTTTTCTTTTTCTTTTCCTTGCGGCGAATCGTTCTGAAATTTAGGATCCCAGTTCATACCTACACATACTTATACTATATAATTTTACAATAATAGCAGCATAGCTCGCTTCTAATCGCGATGATGTAATGTACTCGACGATCTGTCGCCTAGCTGCAGACGCGACCTTATTCCGTTCGTATACATATACTCGAACGGATAAATGCGACACTTGTCCCTGTTTTTGCGATCGTAAAACGGGGAGCCCTTCGCATCTTAACAGAAGTTCAGTTAAACTCCATTAAGGAGATTGAATATCGAGCGTGAAAAACAGTAGGACGGAAATGATGATGGTCGAAAGGAATTTTGAAATCAGGAATAAACGTTTTTCCATACTATAGTTGAAAAGCGATTTTTGTTCATTTGTATGGAAAACAAAACGAAGGAAACCGATGATAATACTTTAGTGTGAAAATGATAAAAAAATAAAGAAGAATTTCCTCGGATTATTGGGCCACAAAACATGTTGGTTTCACCTCGCACGTCAGCCGTTTGTACACTACATATACCACGTTTATATACTCTCGTAGAGAGGCTAATTTTAAATGTAACTCAACACTTCGCGACCCAAACGTATTCTATAATATATACTAGTAATGTATTCAACCTTAGACTAGGCGAGAAAATCGCTGCAGCAAACTACGTTTTTCTTCTTTTCGTTTTTCCTTTAATTTCATACCAAATGCTACCTATACTTCATTTCGCAGTACATAGATTGACGATAAAGAATGAAATATGGTTCCCAATGTAAGTCGATGCATATGCATGCATAAGTACAAGGGTCTGTATTGAAGTTAAATTTCCAACCATCATTAAGTATTTTCTGCAGCGATTACGGATCATCGCATTAAATCTTAATCCTGACGTTTTATCTTTAAATAATCACATGAATAACGAGGAAACCAAAGAGTCCTCAATTTTATCTTCGATCACGGATGTGTAACATTGATCGTAATTAAAAATCAGCAAGGTGATTAATAACTCGCGGTGATTCCTCACGTGGGTATATAAATAATAATCGTTTCATGCATGTTTCGCTAAATGAAAAATGGAAAAGGAGAAGAGAATAAAAAATACAGAAAAAACTTCACGTTTATAGCAAGATTGAAGATTTATTTCCACTTTTTGCTAACAAACAGGATTTTTGCTTACGTTGCAAGAGTAATTTGACCGAAGGCTCATAGAATTAAATTTCTTTAGCACGCACGGTGTACCATAAACCGCAGTTTGTTTTGCCGTAATTTATACCTATATAGTATATACCCCTATATATCCTTGTGTCTCAAATCTCAGCGAATTAGCAAATCTGTCATCTGCTTCCTCAGACGTAGAGTAAATGAAAAAGAAATGATATCGTCGTAGAATTTTACAAGCACTGCATAGTCTCAGTTGACACAGCGTACATATAATAACTTAGTTATACGTACGCGTACGTGACACTTGGCTTGCTATCAACCCCTCGAGTGTCTTTGACCTCACCGGGATATAGCTTCTACCAACAATCAAGCTCGTTCATTATTTCAAAAACTCTCGTCCTTCTTTTATCACTTTCTAGTCACAAGCACTATCCCAGGGACGTCAGACATCCTGAAAATTTGAAGAAGAAAAAAGAAATTGATCCGTTCCGTTGGAGCATTCATCATTTTCCTAATCAATCACCTGCCGAGTAACACATATTTACGCCCTTAGCGATTGACGATTGATGAAATTGATGATTGGTGAAAAAAAATTGACAACAACTGTCGAGTTTTTGAATGAAATGATTGTAGAGCGTTTGTGAGCAACTTTTTGATCGTTCTGTAGCAGATCGTTGTAGTGGATGATCGGATAAAGTGTTTTATACAAGTTGTAAAGTTGGTTTCGATCGGATGAAAACGATGATGACGTTAGAAGCTGGTTTCTTCGCAGACGCCGTATATCCTACGTACAACGCCGGTGTAGGTACATAGCAATATGGATGACCAGATTCATAATTGCATAATCAAATTAAAAGTAATTGTGCGGAGAAGTGTGGCTAGAGTTAGCGAGACGTACTTTGGTCCCGACATGCCTTTAGCTCACGGGGTTAACTTCGAAGCTTCAAAGAGATTATTTTAGGAATAGCTAATATACCTACGTATTATAGGTGTAAACTGTAAGGCAGGCGTATATTTTACTCGCCACTATTCCACCGTCGCGAAGCCCTGCTGGTTGTAAGTAAAACGTACCTGAACTAATTACCGTGCAACGTAGTGGCGGACGAAAATATGCCTAAATTATGCGACTTATATGACGCAAGAAAAAAAATAAAGAGAGGAGGAAAAATTTTGAAAAAATTTTCATGTACGCTGGAACGAAAATTTATACACAAATTTATTAATAACAATTCATAGATCGTTATAGTTGAGTCACAACGGTGTAACGAGATAATAAAAATAATCCTGTAGGATTAGTCAGTTGTCAAAGCACGTGGCATATACGATGACAGATCGTCGGGGTCTGCCGACGATACATCGCTTCTTCTCGATACTCCCGAAGATCTTAAAGCTCTAAAATAATTGAAAAAAAAAAAAAAAAAATGAATGAATAAATAAATAAATAAACTAAACTGTGTTACTGGCACATAAACTAACTTATCCACAATTTACGACCTCTCGCTTGCTTTTTTTTTCACCAGAGAGACGTCTTGTTCAATTTTATATAGACGATTTTTACGACTTTGTATTAACCCGACGCTCGTCGCGTTTTTTTTTTTTTTTCTTTCTTTTTTTAACGTATTCAAATACGACTGGAGAATTGAAATCCACATGGTTTTTTCTGCTCAAAAAATTGGCACAATGAATGATAGGATAAGTTTTGTACAACTATACTGCGTATGATCTGCAGCACATCAGTTGCTCTGACTAGAAAAAATAAAAAATAAATAAAAAAACGGTAATCTGGTTTAACACCAATCTTTTCTAATCAGCTTATGAAACTGGTACCTATATTTGAACAGGTGTGCATTAAACTCTGGCAGTCACACCTTACTTCGGACTACATAGATTAATGCCAGAGTCCAAACAGTCACATGCACTACAATCCATAATTCAAACAAAAAAATAAAATAAATAAAACTCACACTGATTTCCATGCAGGAATATTATAAGTGTCTCTATGTGTGCACCGAAGTTAGACCTGTATAATATGCTCTGAAAGCAGCTATATAGAGATGACGTTATTCTGATGGACGTAATAAACTTGAGCTGCATATCGTGCGAGACTTGGGAAATGTTTGCTCTTAAGTTATACCTACGCCGTTTCTCGGCAGATGTCAAAAGCTCTTTATAAGGTGTTAAACATAGGTATTTACCGCCTTTTACCTTGCAGCAGTTAGTAGAGAGAGTCTTATCTGTGGTATAATTATCGACGCATTCCACTCGGGAGTCGTCATCGTTATAGTAATATTTCAGCACATCTTATACCTTATACCTTATACCTTATACCTTTCTGCAACATGAAAGAGGAAAACGTTTCTGTTTCTCTATTTTCTTGTTCCTCTGAAGCTGTATTAACATTGGTATAGGTATAGGTATATATCTACGCGAGCGTAATGGTCTCGGGAGAGCAGTGGTGGCTTCTGGAATTTATAAGCCATTCCGAGCTTTATCTCGATTTAATCCGACACGATTCGTATGCCAGGAAAATACTAACTAATTCCACAATTTCACCACCGAAACGATTACGTTATACCTACAGCTGTAGACCGGTGACATGCGAGTATCTATGTATATATGTATACGAATACCTCTGTATCCATATACCTATGTCCTGCCACGTGCCGCGAGAGATATGAGTCAGAATCTTTTCGATAATCAAGATTTTTAACTTTCTCCGGATACGCGTTAATAAGACTTCGCACAGTTTATTTGCCCCCCAGTTCATGTCAGGCCCCGATGATTCACTGATTTACACAATTTTTGCGATCATTAGACACGCTTGCGGAATTATCTCAACGGTCTGACTAATCTTTGACGAATATTTTCAAGGTGATTGGAAAATGTATAGCAGGTATAAAATGATATTATATTACCTATACGAATTGCATTTCGTTTGGCAATGAGCGTTTCTTTTTTATGCTGATTAGCGTTAATATTAGTATAATTACTTGTGTACGATATTAAATGACGGGTGAAAAAAGGGAATTGGGGGAAATGTAAGTCTGGCCCCCTTTCATCAGCTGTTATACTTCTTAATTAAAGGATGAAACGACTTTTTTTTATTCCCACATCGCAATATAGGGGTGGTGTAAATCCTCGCTCGACTTCCGGCTTCTCCCCAGAGTGCAACAACCATGTGGTTAACTGTTATCGGCACGATACCGCACGGAAAAAACTAAACTATACAGACCATCGAGCTTATACTTTCCCAGCTCAACTCTAACTTGAAGAAAAATCTTCAACCGAGAGAAAGAATCCTCGGATTCCAATTGCCACGCTCGAAATGACACTTGATACTAATTTACCGATCTCGGAGCACCTGACCTGCACTTTACGAGTCTCTAAAGCTTTCAACTTTCTCTAAAACTCCGTTATTATATATGAGTCAGATAATTTATGAGAAAAATTAATTAACGTTAGCATATTGAGGTAACGCACGTTTTCTTTGGTCGCTATGATTTCTGGTCATTTTTATATGCAGCGTGAAATTTTTACATCGATAAGGGAAAAAAAGCGATTTATGGATTTTTCCATCACGCCTTAAAAGCCAGATGTCAGAAATATCCCTTAGTTTATACAATATGGACGGGTGAAAGTGATATCGGGATAGCGGAGGTTATTGTTAGTGGAAATGCGAAGACCAACGTGGGTACTAGAGGAGTTTGAAAAGTTAATAATTGAAAGAAGAAGAAAAAAAAAAAAAAGAATTTGTATTAACTCGAGATATCGGAAAGTGTTGTAACTTTTCTAATTTAATTTTTGACTACGCTTTTTTTTTCATTAATTTATACCGTTTCACTTGAGTCAGTGTTTCTTTCTACTGACAGAGATATGAAACAATAACGGACCGAATCAAGCCCCTCATTTTGTCTGAGGGTTAAAATGAGATTAATGAACAAACTCCCAAGAATCCATCTTCATTCGTACCTAGTCGTACCTATACTACAAACAACAATTATATGAAACGAGGAGACGTAGAAAGTTCCCTATTTATCAAAGACCGTACAAGGCTGCTCCCCCGTTTCGCGATATCGAAATACATATCGCCCGCAATCCTTATAGTAATGCAAGTTGTAACTAATGTTAGTTAGCCCCGCGTAGTATCTTTTCACATTTTCTCCTATTCATCTACGACTTTCTACATCCGCGTCACATATACGTCGTACGTAATCCTGAATCATTCAGTGTACCGTTATAAAGATTTGAAAGATATAATAAGTTTCTAGTCACAATCTAGTTCTGCGCTAAATTCGATTCGGGAATCATCCATTCGAGTATGTATCACTGATTCATCTCAATCCAGCTTCAAACACTTCGTTCCGCAAGAGTCTCAACCTGGTACAGCGAACATGTAAAAGCTTCATTGGATGCTCGCACGATTTATTGAAAATATGAAAAATCTTGTGTGAATCTTTATCTGTCCACGATTCTCAAAATCATATCGCTAGTGCATATCGCTAATACGTGATACCAATTAGTTTTCACGGATTTTTGTCTGATAAAATTTGATCAAAGATTCCGGAAGGGTATAACTTTTGAAAAATGTTCGAACCGACGATCCCGCGATAAGTGATAAGCCAGAGGGTGCTGGTGGGGATGCAGGTGGGGGGTGGGTGTGGGGGAATAAGGGAATCGAGAAATCCCCGAAATCGTCGAAAGGTAAAATCAACGACGCCCTTGCGCAGGTGGAGGAGGTATATTGCCGGGTGACGCCGAACGACGTCCGGCGTCGCGGCGCCGAACGTTGGTTATCGGGTAGCGGGTGGCGGGGACGCCCTCGACCCTGGGCGCCGGCGCGCGTTCTCCCCCACGAGCGACAGTCGCGCGCGACCTCTTAAACGCGACGCATCTACCGGTTCCGTACGTCCGCCGTATCTTCGTATTCTTCGCGGCACTCACGACCACCTAGAGCGGCCCGTTTCACCCCCGCATCGTACGTCCTCTGGGCAAACGTTCTCGATTAATAATTCCTAAGGGTAGAAGAAAAAAATTTCATTGCAAACTTTCAAACTTTAACACTTTGTGGCAAGAGCTTAGGTGTCGTTCTGGCGTACGGAAAAGAAAAAAAGGTTCATTCACATTTCAAATTTAACATTTAACATTCAACATTCAACATTTAACATTTAACATTTCACATTTAGCTGCCAAAATAAAGAAAATAATACAGGGTTGACACCGCCCCAGCTGGTAGTCAAAACGCGTTTTACTGCAGCGAGGTTGATAATCAATTTTATCAGATATGTGTGTGTCGTGCTGTTAATGACTTCAGATTAAGTTTACTGATTAATTTCATCAATAAAACATTCGAAGAGAACATTTGAAATATAGACATAAGCGTTTCAAACAATCGACATTAATTGATTAAAACAACCAAACCAAAAAAAAAAAAAAATCAAAAAACAGGATAATTTGGTTGATATGATATTAAAAAAAAAAATAACTTGAAAAAAAACCAAAAAAAAAAACAACCCTTATAGACTTTTCGGTATATAAGTATATAATTTACATGTTTATACATATACCTGTCGTCTATTCTATAGGCTGAAAAAAATATTCTCATTATAGGATCGTAAGACAATTATTATTCCGACCATTAAACTTGTCAAAAAAATATATATATATATAATCGAAGCAAAAAGAATAAGAGTAATAAATGAATAAGTGACAAGTTTGTTAAGTGCACTGTTGCAAAAAGACTGGCTAACATATGTAAACAGGAAGACGGGTTGAAAACCCACGTGTGATTCACCTCGTTGGGGGAGAGATAATTACACCGTTAGAATCTACGGCTCTAATTATCACTACACCGTGATACTATAACTTTACCATATTTCGTCCGTCCAAATTGCGACACTTTTTTATTAAATATCAATTTTTAATCTGAACAACGGAAAATTTTTGTTGGATTAAAAATTTTCGTCCTGGACCAAAAACACTGAACTGTAATAATACCCGTAACGCGATTAAAACCGAACTCCGATACCCTACGCTGCACCGGAACCTGCAGACTGGCGTTGAGTAAGGTAGGGGTAATTCTGCGCATTTTCAAACTTTAACTTTAAAAATTTTTACCATTTTTTATTTTATTTTATTTTTCTTTATTTCATTTTTTCCAAACGTTGTACATTATTTTCAGACAAAGAACGACAGAGTACGATATTATGTATGTGGGGAAAAAGATGACGCGGCAGGTGGCACGCGGAATTATGCAATCCTTTTCTCATCTTTCTTCTGTTTTTCATCCCTCGCGTTTGAAGGGATGAATTTTTCTCTTCTTTAGAGATTAATGAAAACAGGTGGATGAGCTTCAACAAAACAGCTTTACATTAAACTTCGCATTTCACACAGTACATAGACTGTGAATGGATTTTTCAAATTGCGTACCTTCGACAACGCGATTCAACGAAATCCTCAAAACATTGTCACCCTGTCTGTATCGAATCGATGCAATAACAGTAAGTGCTTTGGAGTCAGTCCTGTCATCGACCGTATATAACTCCAGCTCTGTGAGTATAGGTAATAAATCGGTCAAGTATTTGACCCGATGACAGAGAGTGACGTCAAACACCCATATCAAAGATTTATGTGCTCTATATCATTCTCTCATTTCATGAATGATCAGCGTTTGACAATACAATTATTGTCCAACTAAGAACGAAGGTTTTCGCTCGATTGATACGAGTCAAATTTTTCTTACACTTCGGCTATTCAACGGTAAATAATTTTCACAAATTTCCAATGAATGGCAAAATTATGCAACTATAACTCCATTTTTGATAATACTATTACAGTCATCGATCGGATGGAAAATATTCGCTTCGTTCGTTGATACGTTTATGTTTAGGGGTACGTCGCGACTCCTCTTCTCTCACGCAATTTAAAAGTCGAAAAATGTATACCACCCAAGATGGTAACGAAGGGCAAGGTTCGTCAGATTTTATATCGAATTATCTTTAAACAGATTTTCGTGATGACGCGGCAGCACCAGCAGCAGCGTGTCCGCGTCTCGAATAAATTCGTTCTCTTCTCTAGACTCTACGTATACCTATACGTATAGGTATACCTGTGTGGTGACTGGTACTTGAAATTCTGTACTTTTGGCGCGACCTACATTGTCCAAAATCAATAAAATTGTCCTCCTCTCTGTACGGTGCAACGCACATCTATAATACGTACAGTTCTCGACATATCTACCTCCATAATGTGTGTATTGCACGTATATCAGAGGGTGGTTCGATGCACCGCATCATCGCACCGTCGTGCGCGTAGTTAACGAACCCTGAAATGAATAGGACAGTTTTTGTTACCAAGCTAGAATGAATTCAGTCACACACGATTTAACCCTTCAAAAAAAGTAAAACAAACACAGAAAAAAAGCAAAAAAAAAACGGTAAAAGATAATGGCCGTTGCTGAGCACCATAATCTCCGCTCGTGTAAACACCACCGATTGAATTATCCGTCTGCGTTGACTGAACCCTGAACCCTGAAAGCCCAAAGTCCTGAGACCCTGCGACCCCTGAACCAAACTTCGGAACCCTTTTCAGTACGCGGTGCAGTTCGCGTTTCGACATCACGCTTGGGGCACCGGCTTCCGGTTTAATATCAGATTTTCATTACTCACTAGTAACTGTATAGTGTTATACATTATCGAGCTACATGCACAGAGTTATTCACTTTTTCATTCGTCACGATGAACATTAAAAAAAAAGGTGAAAAATTGTTTCGCCGAATATTTGATCGCACTAGGCACCGTTGATCATGATTGACAGTCGTGATTGGGGTTGAGGGTTGACAATATATTTGATTTTATGAAAAATTATCAGAAATTTCTGTCCCTCCGGTCTTTCCGAAATTCAACAAACGTTTCAAAGCGTTTAATATTGCACTCGCTGTCTTATACCATTTTCACTTTCCTCTCACCGACATATTTTCGGTTTTTTTTGTTTTTTTTTTTCTTTTCATCTGCACTGCATCCCCGACGAAATGTCACGTGACCAAAATGTCAGCAGAAGCCGTGGGCGCCGTAGGGGCGACATTGACAGTCCGAGGGGGACTGTAGTATAGAAGCTGAAACGAAGGGTAGCGAAGGGCATTGTCCTCGCGAAGGATGAGACTTTTCTCCTTCTCTCGCCTTACAGTTTTCTATTTCTTTTCTTATTCATCTAAGGCAAAAGTAGTTTCAGTCAGACGCACGGGACTTTCTCTCCGATTTATCTTAACGTAACTCGTGGCATCCCTGGACCCACCTATTCAACCCCCAAAATCTCATCAAATCAGAGAATATAGATTCCCAATTCACAGCCCATTAGAAACCGAAAAACAAAAAAATCTTGTACATCGTGAATAGTTAGAAATTTTTACCTAGGATTTTGTATAAAAAATTGAAAAATTTCATCCGATTGAAAAATAATTTCTTATTTTACATAATTATCGATTTCTGAGAGAAGGGATTTAATTCTTCCTTTCTCTTACTGAATCTCTCTGTAGCTGACGTTGTCTTATTTTTTCCACACGGATATATCACTACCCTAAGGGATCCACCGAGTATATAGGCCCCCCTGTCGTCCGTCGTCGTTCGCCACCCTCAATCATAACAATATCGATTTCCATTTTTTTTGTCTTGTTTTTTTCTTTATTTTTTCTATTTTTATCACCAACGAGTGGTATGGCACGGTCGGTGAACACGAAGAATAGTCTCGTCGATCTACGAGGAGCCAATCAAATTTCCCTGACCTTTGTCGGTTATAAACCAATCGAATCATTCCTCGATTTCAATAATCGAATTACTAAACTCGGGCTGATATCAAACTACCTACATGATTAATTCTCTTCGGTAAAAAAAAATATCTACACATTGCTGGGTATTGATTTATCGGATATTCAAACAGGTGCAAATTTTTTCCGCAAAATGTTACAATAATTCCAATCGATGATTGATTCATATTTTTCTACGAAATGTTTTCTACGCTGTACGAATTGAAAATTAGTGAAATTTGCAAACTGCATCGAACACACGTGGATTCCATACATCGCACGCGGTAGGAGCGGCAGATGGCGGCATAAAATAACACTAACACACATACTCAGCTATTGATTTTTCTACTCGTTTATAACACGAGCCAAAAGCACCCTTCTCGCTAAGGGAAAGAGCACACTGGACTGGCTGACTCCCTGTCTGCCTGCAGCCTGCTTGGCGAACCACACCGTGCCGTGTTACTATACGTCGCTCGATATCGATCTCAAAAAGTCTGTTTTATTCCCTCCATGGTTTATATGGCGACGTTGTTTTTGATCCAGGCGATTACAGCTGTGTTTGACGTTACGCTGCCCGCGTCGTTTACCTCCAATTATGTGCATTCAATTTTACCCAATTTCACCCAATTTCGTCTATATCTGAATATAGATTGGAGTTATACGAGAAAACGCGTCCCTCGAAACTGCGTATATTATTAAACATCATTCGAGGGTTATTAATTAACGGAAGTTCTGATTTACCTGGTGTAATTAGCGGCACAAGCTGAGTTATCTGTACGTTCAGTTTTGGTACACACACTCGTGGTTTACCGTTGGTCCAGTTCGCCGAGTTCCAATGCAATGCAATGTGGTGCAACGCGGTATAGAATAGTCTGAATAATATTAGTTTCACGGTTTACTTGGTGGCTTTAACTAATTGATGATATTAAATTTAATAAACCCTGTAGCCTCTCTCGAGTCGAGAGGTAGAGACAGTGTTAAATCTGGTTTTAGCACACGTAGGTATAGTCGTTCGGCTCTACCGCGATTCACGGGATCTGAAAACTTTGGTAGATTAATACTGACAACCGAGCATTACAACTACGGTCTACACCAATTTATACTTTACTCTTAACTCCACTTACGACAGTCGCCTTCAGCTCGATTTGCCTTACGTTAGGCTTGGCTTGCGTTTTAGTCACAAACGACTACTCAGTTTACGACAGTTCCTAGAATTATGAACGCTTTTACCTGATACACATAAAAATCACTGAAACCAGTTGACACACACGCGAGGAACTCCTTCGTAGTATTTTTATATGAAGGAAGAATCGTGCTAATTCAATTTTAATCATTACTATAATGAATTTCCTTTTCTACTTGTACCTCCGAATATTCTGTAACTCTAGAAATTTCGGGACTCGTCACTAGGCGCAAGCTTGGCGCTGCCTTCTCTCGCTAAATAAAATATGCAGCCTCAATGCCTCAGGGCTTGCGCGAGGTAGAATTATTCAAATATAGCATTTGAGGTGGACGCCGTGAGTTGGATTGACTTCGCTTCTACATACGCAGTTGAATATTTCAATTCACTACAATATTATAACAAGTGGATATAATGGTCAAGCATCATGCGTGGGCAGCTCTTTGTCCCATCCCGTTATGATACTGCTTCAAGATACTCGCTAATTGGAATTACATGGACGTATAATCAAGCAGCGAGTTACGCACGGCGTTATGGAGGATCATATGGATTCGGTGTATAGGGTTACGTGGGATCATAGCCTAGCTCAAGTCGGATAGTACGATAGGTGCTCGTAGCTCTGAGGATCTATTGACCATGAATCATATTTAGCAGATAATCAAGACGACTGATTACCACCGTGGTGATATTAGGGAATTATGTTTCACCCAATTGCTGTTTAGGATGCAGACGTAGAAAGCTGGGCTAAAATTATCATCTCATTCTCAGTTTTATATTCGTTATCGAGTTCCATTCCGAATTCCAGAACCCAGGTAGACGAACTACCTGCATGAAATAACGTCGAATTCGTTCACCCGGTGTTTTTATAGGTGAAATTCTCCGTTCATTGCATTCTTAAACGTTGTATACCCACTCGGCTGTTGATGGCTCTTAAAAATGCACTCAAAAATGATTACGCCACTATTCTTACGTATAAGTGCAGTACAATCGTCATATCGATTTACTCTCCACTGTATTTTTCACTATAACGATGTTCCACACCGTCGTGGCTATAGTGCTGTTTAGTTTTAAACGGTGAATGAATACCTAAGACTTATTTACTTTTATGATTCACAAACCACCATTATATTGCCAACAAATTGTACCTTATGGCATAAGGCTTATGTTGTATGGTCATGTGCGCGCGTCGAGTTTGAGCGATTATTTTCTACATTTCAAACTTAATTTCCACTCGAAATTATCACGCTCTTGATGAAATTCCAATACTGTAATAACATGTAATTCATTAAAAATGCGAAGAGGCTAGAATCATGAATTTTTTGAAAAGTTTCTATATGAGAAAAAATCCAATATTTTCATAAATATTTAAAGGTATAGGTATAGGCATATGTAATTTAATGCTGGTACGTTCGACGTATAGTAAGGTATTTGGAATTTCGTAATAATGTTTATATTGAAAATACTTTTCTGTCCCATCATGGAGTAATGAGAGAAGTATCGGATGAAGGAACTGTAGGAATTTTGCGATACCAAAGCTCGACGGAAACCGCGGTGTGTATAAATATAGTCGCGTTATAATGACGGATGATCCGGTGATTCATTGACACGCTAATATCTCCAGAATCATCATTCTTCGAATAGCAAAAAACAGTATGTCTTTTTTTTACAAATATTTGCAAAGAACATGTGTCCCTATATTTATAACTATCCATATAATATACAGCATTCGGATTTGGAGCATAAACAGCGCTGACGGTTGGCTCGTATGCTTCATAGTACAGGAAATTAGACATTCTTGGATATTGGAGTAACGGTTAAAGTAGCCAATTACCTCGGAATTAACTTTTCAACTTTTTGAGTTCTCTGCGCTTTTAACTTCATTTTTGTTTTTGTTTTTGCATAATGCACGTAAGGAGTAGATACTCTCCAAAACGATTATTGAATTCGGTAATTTATTCATGTCGTATTATTATCAATCTGCATTTTCTCCCCGTTTACTGAATTTCGTATTATTAGTGTGAACATGCGATATAGCTTCCCACATGTTTTATTTTTGTATATTCTTACCACAGTTAACCAGCGTAGCTTATAGCTGTTCAGCTGTGGGATAAAAACATCGTAAAATCGTCCAAGGCGAAATTGAATTACGACTGCAGGGCCCAACGCGAAGCTTTACATGCAATAAGAAGATTAACGATACTTTTACAAGGTACAAGATGAGCTGTAATAATTTATCAAAAAATAGGAGGCACGTTTCTTTTAACATATAACTTTGAATGCTGGATATTGGCTCATATAATATATTATTGTTCACCATTTCTTTTTGGCTCTCTTCTTCTTCTTCTTCTTCTCAACGATTTACGATATATTCCAGTCTATTCATGTAATATATGAAAAAAGAAAAAGAAAAAAAAAATTGATACCAGAGAAACTTGCTTCTTAATTTCTTTCTTTATACAATTGAATAGAGAAAATCTCAAGATTGTATAATTATTAAGATAATTCTTGTTATCAAATACTGATGAATAGGTAGCGTAGGTATACGTTCGCAAATAATGATCAATGATCAATGATTGAACATGTTTCGACACAGCCGCGAGGGTGCTAATTAATTACGTTTAAATACAGATGTAGTTGGTTAGTTAGTTGAGTTGAGATAATAAACTAATAATTTCAAGCCCATTAATTATTATTCAACACCTAATTGTAACGGTGGGTAAATTAAATATTCCCTGCAGCTTAATAACGTACGTGGAAAATTCAGGTAAGAGCGATAAACTTGGTGGTTTAAAATATATCGAATAAAACGAAGCTTGGCAATTATTCTCATTTCATACAAAAAGAGAGAGGAAATAGAGTTGAATTAATTAATTAAATTACCCCCATATGCCTACGCGACATGAATAATATAATTATAACGCTTAATTTGACTTTCTTGAATCAGCCTAATCAGCACCATTGACACAGAATATCCAACATCTATTCAGAGGTAAATTTCAAAGGAAGAGTTCAGGTTAAATGGATATCGGTATTCCGGCACCCTTCTTAGTTTTACACGTCAGTCCGGCCTATCCAGGAATTGAAATTATGCTTCAGGTTGGATTTCGTGTGGCAAGGACATAAACCAACTTGGCCCACATTATCACGTTCAATTCCTCAGTTTCTCAGCGCCGGAAATCACGCAGATTCACATTAAGATATTCCATGATCAACCGCTACCGGCTGGAGCGATACAATTTCGCGATATACAGAGTTACAGCACTTCCGCGTCTCAGACTATAACTGCGAGCTATGAAAATAGTTTTTGTTTTAGGAAATCACTAACTTTGAACAAAAATCGCTTATTTCCTAATTTCAGATCAAGCTCACCAGTGAGCTAATCTCATAATTATTGTTCAAATTTGAAACAGCTTTTTGAAAAATCCTGCGTAGGAATGTATGTGAACAAAAATATTCGTAATTATACTGCAATGGTAAAAGGAGCTTATAGTATCGCGTTTTTAATAGAATTTTTTTTCTGCGGCTCAATTTATAACCCGATAAACCATAAAAACAATAAAAACTCGGAAAAAGGAGAAACCTTAATCTCTCCACGATACAAATCTCGTAATTATTTTCTTTTTTTTTCTTTTTGTTTCGTTTGTTTCGTTTGTTACCATTTTTCGGAGCCACAATTGTGGCTAATTTCCTGCAGAGGTTCGTTCGGCAAAAAATAAAATGAAAAACAGACGTTCGAGTATAGCGCAAGGTTCTCTCATATATCGGGGTGGATCAGGCAACGCAAGGCAACGGGGAGAGTGGGAACAGAAAATTGGGGTGGCCATTTGATTTATAGTACTGGCGCCCAACCCTCCCATAGTCCCACACGGACCTTGCCTAAATTCGGTTCTCTGCCTTTCTGTATTATACGCCCTGTTCGTGCTTCAGGGGGTCAGAGTTACAGGGCTTGGCCAGACCTCGCGTGCTGCACTTTGCTACGGCAAACTCTACGATATGGGAGCCAACTCTCATCCCCACGGGCTACGGAAAAGTCATTTCTACGCGGTACTGTGTCAAATTTCTTAATAGAACCTGACCTTAAGACCCCTTGGTCATCGATTTGGTCTTTCGGTCGATTGACTGCACGTATCATTCCCATAAACGACCCTTCATACCATTATTTATCCCATTTTCAAAATCTTACATTTTTGCTTAACGAGACTTGGGAAAAATACTTTTCCTCTTCTTCTTTATTGTGACATGTAGCTGCGCTAATTCGAACATCGTCATATCGATCTTTTTTTCGTTTGACTCACTCACTTGATGAATCTCACAGTTTTATTGTCCTAGTTTCCGGTTCATGTCTGATCTGTAATTTTTATCTTTTTTCTTCCCAAAACCGAAAATATCGCTGACGTTGGTGAAACGAGATGAGATAGGCAACCCAACTCACTCCAATATCTCGTCTCAAACGTCCGTGTAGATTTCTATAAAATAA
Organism: Tenthredo livida; assembly: GCA_963992785.1. Taxonomy (NCBI): domain Eukaryota; kingdom Metazoa; phylum Arthropoda; class Insecta; order Hymenoptera; family Tenthredinidae; genus Tenthredo; species Tenthredo livida. The sequence continues at coordinate 15,155,375 of OZ023066.1, read as the reverse complement.
GTTTCTGGGTGTGCGGGTGAAACTGTTTTTGTTCTTAGGAGATCCGGAATTCCCGTTCTCCGGCAAGAAGGAATATAGCGACAACGTATCGCCTCGTAAAATCTTACGACGTTGTTCTTTGATTGTTTGTCGTGCGAACGTAGAGGTAGATAGGCAGGTAGGTAGGTAGGTAGGTAGGTATATACAGAAAATTGCTAAAGCAGACCCAGAGGGCAGTGGATTAAACTCTTACAGCTTTCGCACGAACACGCTCTCGTTTTACGCGATATTTTCTTTATTGTTCCCGTCGAAGTTCGCGGGACGCCGCGCCGCGACGGCGTTGAGTCAACTGAAATAGCGGAGAAAAATTATAGCCGCGTAACAAAACTCAAACCAAATTAATCAATGTTATTTTTTTTTCTCTATGTTACAGGTGAGAGAAATTAATTCACAATCATTCCTGCGTTTCTCAAATCCACATTGACAAACGTGAGTAATAATTAAACTGCTTTATTTCTTCATATCATACCTACATACGAAGAAATGTAGATATATGCAGGTTGTACCGACGTATGTGAGAAATATCGGGTTATTCGTGGTAGCCGGAAATGATCTCTAGTAGTAATACAATAGGGATTTGATATGTAAGGGTAGGGTACTTCAATTTCTTCGGTTTTTTTTTCTTTTTTTTTTTTTTTTCAGAATAGGAAGAAGAAGAAATTCCTTACGGTGATCGCTGATAAGATAAAAGAAATTGATAGCCGTTGGCGGAAGTGGTAAAAGTAAAACGATGCAAGAGGGATCCATCCGTTTTCCGCTGCGTACGCAGGCCCTGACTGAGAACCATCTTTCTCCAGCCCTCTTATAGCTATTACTTTATATCTTTCGCAAGTTTAGTCATAAACCCAGAGATACGCCGACATTGGTAGAGCCCAGGCATGGAGCAGACCCCTGCAGTTAGCCCATACCTTTACCAAGGCTTGAGGGGCGGGCCGTCGTGATAATTTGGCATTTTTGAAATTATTACGAAACCCTCGCCCGGGAGAAGTTTCAAGCAAAAGAAAAAAAAAGAAAAAAAAAAAAAAAAAAAAAACACACTCTCTTTCATGGTATGCGGCCGTTGTAAATTTACCTGCTAAATTTGCTCAAGATAATTGAATGGGTTTCTCCAAAAATTTCATACAACCGTTAGAAGTTTAGGCTTGCATACTAAACAGCGTGAATTCTTTTTTTTTTTTTACTCATTTATTCATTTTATAAATTAGATATCATATTAACGAAATGAGAAGAAATCTCTCTCTCTCTCTCTCTATATGAATCGATCGAAAGGTTCTATCAAGGACCTCCAAGCCAGTTTACGTTCGCTTAAATAGCTACTATTCAACGGAAATAGGTTCCATAGTTCATGGCAACGATAAGCCACCAAAAACCCGAGGGATACCTACTCTCCTTGCCTCTAAGCACGGTAAAATACGCCGTAGGGTGTAGGGCATCAACCGCCGAAACGCTAATTCATCGCATTTATATTAAAGCTTGAAAGCATTTGTGCTAAGAGATAAGACTTGGAGGCAATTTAGCCGTAACACCGTAACACTGTACAGCCACCGACCTACGAGCAAGTACTAAATAACAACAAATTAATTAGCATATACTAGGACCTAGGTGGATCTCTACATACCTACATATCTCCACGACTGTTTATTGCGGTGAACCCACTTCGTCTTACTCTACTCCCACAACTACATACATAATATGTATCGTAATGCCAATTGAGAGAAGGAAGAGAAGGACTTCTATATTTGATCTTCAAGTCCGCCTTCTTTCTACAGAATTCAGATGAACCATTGCAAATAGGTACAGCTCACCAATATGGAGCTTTGGGTACTCACCTAACTACTTGAAACTTATTTATATTGCGGTCAAGTCCTGAACTTTCGCCATACTATTTGACAATGTCGTTTGAGCTTCGAGGATATTCTATACAAGAAGCAGGAGCTGTACGAGTTGTTGGAAGTTAAGGAGATTTGAACGTTGGTGTAACGTGTTCAAAGTACTGGGCTGCTGCACTTTCAACGAAATCCAAGTTTCGCTGGTGAAGTTGGTTAAGGCCAATGCAAACTCTGTCGAGAGTACTTTTACTGATATAAGGTAGATCAGCGATTCCGAAAGTGCAGTGGTCTTCGAGTGGCTTGAAGGAATTCCTTGTCACCGTCGTTTTTATCCTTTCCATATAATAAAGCTCGAGTGATTATCGAATCTCATGTTCTGTTTATAAAATATTTAAATAGCGTCTATAAACAAGAGTAATAAAGTCCTCAATGGTGATTTTCTCGATAAAGTTCGTTGAAATTGTTCGAGGCATCAACGTCGGAGATTTAATGAAGTCCATGGACTTTGGTACATTTTGTTTAATTAATGACGAAATTGAGCTTTCATTTTTAATTCATGTTGAAAGGTGTAATTTATTTTCAACGCAGTTCGCGCTAAGCCCTTCAATTAATTGCTTATTATCTCGAGGGTGAAACCCACTGATCTGTACGTCAAGAAACTACAGGAGTTGCGGCGGGTGAAGGGGAGCCGCAAAACCGTATCCACTTTGGTACTTCTGAAATATTCAACCCTCACAAGGCTCTAGGGTTTCCGAGTTTTAGGGTCTCCGGGTTTCGGGGCTTTCGGCTCGGATCGACGTCCCGATGACACTAGGGTTTTGGCTAATTTTCGTTCGGCTGGTACCATCAGCTATTCAAGTTACCAATATTTTATTTTACTCTAGTTTCTTTCTGAACAATTCGGTAAGAAATCTCACAAACGCAAAATAAATTTTGATGCGGAAATGAACGGAAATATTTAACACAATAATTATAGATTCATAAGGTATTAAAACAAATCGATTGTCCAGAGAAATGATCAGATGTCTAGTAAAAACTGCGATTTCCTCATTATGTTAAGATTATCTCTGGTCACGTCGCAATCACTTTTCTCAAGAGGTTTCGAACCTCGGAAAAAAATTCGCACTGATTATCCGCATCGTATGTGTAGTAGCACGAGAATTTTTAAGTTTTGGGTTATCCTCTAGAGTCTAGAGGAAAATTTTGGCACCTAGACAACATCTTTCGGATTTACGCCAAAGATGGCTCAACTGGGATGTTAATTTTGTATGTATCTTGCTAGACAGGCAAAAAAATTGGCTTATCGCCAATCCTGTCTCGATCTCCACCTCTAACGAATAACGATTACTTTTTTTCTTTCTTTCTCCTTCATACCCTCAAAGCGAAAATTTCATAGCTCTGATCAAAATTATTTTGTCTATCAACTGCGGGTGCGAATTCAACAAATTTATTCATTTGATTTAAACAAATTTTCATCAGTCTTAGTATAAACTCTAAAAACAGACTTCCAAATGATCGGAAAATATTCCTCGTACCTACGTAATGAATCAATTTATTTGACCAATTCAACGAAACTGCACCTGCACATAGTCGAATCTACTAAGTGGGTTTTCGTGGATTCGACGAAGTAATTTTGTTGATTCTACACGGTACTTCGGTTGATTTACCGAATCGATTAGTATTTTCAACCCGGCCAAATCAGATGAGAAAAAAATATTTGGAAGTACCTGCATACATCACCAATATCTGCCAAATAATTTGTTTAACGAAACAATAACCTTCGTATCGATTGAAAAATATTTTTCTCTCAGTGTATAATGAGGAAAAGTTTTCTTCAAAGTTGATTTCATTTAACTCAACGTAAAATAAATCGATATGAAAAACATTTCCAAGAATAATCAACGCCCACATTGAATAACTGCATTTGTGTTATCTATTACTAATTACTCGACATCTATACCACAAAAGAAAATTCTCGCATATAGGAGGCTCTTATCTGGCTATACACACCTCGGAAATGACGTTAGCCTATAAGTACTATAAGATAAGCGGACGTCATGTGCATTATTACGTAGTAAAATCGTTAGTAATGATTTCTGAATTTTTCACTCAACTTGTATGCTTCGCTACGATTTTAAAGAAAGAATAAAATTATTCGGTGTCTTCAATCTGAACGGGAAAAAAGTAAATGAAAATAGATTTTTTTTTTTGTTTTTTATCAATCATCGACTAATACGGTGTTCCGCAGTCTTGTCTACACGAAATCTCTGCACACTCAAAGTGTAAATGATTCAAGATCCAATTTACCAGATCTTTGACCCACTCTCCAATAAATCATGATTATCCAATATCCGTCCGTTGGCTCTGCTCGCTTTTCGCGGCGTTAACCTAGCAGGAGGTAAAGGAATGAAGTTGGTAAAAGCCACTAGTACAGGCAATGCGTCATGTGCCTGGGCCAATATCAGCTTTAAAACTCCCTGCCTAAACTTTTCCCGTAAATCGTTGTGCCAGCAATTGACACGTATCAGAATACGTATATACCTTGCAGGCTTTTTCCCGGTCGACACTATTTACAATTTACATGCTATACCGTTAACAGTGATGGCTTAGCCAAAATTTGATCCTTTTTATAATATACTATACCTATACGCGTCGTTTCACACGGGTTGAAATTTAATCTCAAAATTAATCAGCTATAATATATTAGAGATTGAAATCTTGGCTGTGTATCGATTCTATGGGGATGATATGGTTCAACATATCGTCGTATAATCGATAAAATCGTGAGATAACGTCACTCCTCCCTTCTCTCTCTCCCTATACTGTCTTAATCTTAACGAAAATCAAAAAAAGAAACAGGAATCAAAAGTGCTAATAAATTCGCGATAATGTACGAAAGATATAAAGTGGTCAAGTCGGTGAATTCCTGGTAAAAATAATATACGTTGTGGCTGTATAAACCGTTTTGCGAAACGAGGCCAGCACATCGACCTGGTGAATCTTGTAAAATCGAAACTTCGCCTTCCTTTCTCTCTCTCTTTCTTCTCGTTCTCTTTCTTTCTACCCAATCAACACACACTCGCAAAAGCTCGCGTTTTAGATACACAAAAATTCTCGAACTCAAACACATTATCTGATCTGCATCAGGGTTCAAAGCGATTAAAATTTTATATTTAATCTCGATAATCGGCTCGAATACTTGAACGGTTCAGCGGAACTCTAGTCTAGATCGTTGGATAGTTAATCCACCCTTTCTCCCACGTAACTTCCTTAATCGTCGTTATTAGCTTTGGAGTATTTCTCTGTCTATATACTCTTTGCATACACACCTATAATCTAGTAGGTATATGCATGTGGATATCAAGTAGCCAAGTAGGAAACGATGAGCTTAAATGATCATAAGTGCTGAGTAAATTGACAGCTAATGTTTGCAAAGCTCTGCACTGGACCAATTATTGTACTCATCAGTCGGTACGGTTTCTCTTTCGTCAGTAGGTAGAATGTACATCCATACATACAACCCTGATCACCGTTGCCAATTAGGTAACTACACACCATCGTTTATTTTAGCTTTTCTTACCACACACTATACCTAGAGACTGTGGGCTTAGCTCGATGTCAAATCGTGCCTGAAACTGAATTTCTGTCCCATTTGTATTTCCGGTACAAATGAAACACGAGTCGTTTATGTCACAGAACTGGGAAAATGTGGGTGCAGTGTAAACGTATGTGTGTCTACGTATTCCTTTTATCTCGGTTTATCTAGAGTGATTTAAGAGGGACGTCTGCCTTGACATATATAATATAATCTACAAAGCTTTCTACTATTTGGTAGTTTTTAGTATATCAACGCAGCTTAAACAGCGGAGGAAATTGGTAAACCAAAACTTATAATGTAGATAATATTGATTGACTTATTCGATCATCTGGGTCTAAACAGCCCACTGAAGCCTGAATCATGAGGCACTCAAAGTTGTGAACTTAATTCCACTTTTCGTTATTATTCTACGGGTCACTAGCGTGGTTTCCGGCTATACTAAACTGCCGGGTCGGCACCTTTTCGATCAAATTTTTCTTCCACTAACCATCCATCAGACGACCAAAAGCGTCAGTGTCACCCGAAGGATGGGGGAGGGACACCTCTTGAATATTTTTTCCGGTTGTCCAGGTGTCATCGGCCTCTGTGACCCTAGCGTGAGTCAATTCCTCGATTTCCTTCTAAACCACTTCATCCCGTGAAGCTTATTTTCTCATTCCTGCTGAACTTTTATTTTTCACGATAGAGATTTTCTGAACAGAGTCATGTATGTTTTATCAGGGAATGCACATGAGGTAGAGAAGCAGCATCCATTCTCCAAATTTTTATAACTCAGTTTCAGTTATTCCATACGAATATAGCCTCTCAAGTCTCAGCTGGAAGCATTGATCAAATTTCAATTATAACTTGAACCGAAACCATTTAAGTTTCTCAGCTATTATGCAGTAGCTCTATAAAGTTATAAGAACGTTATAATATACTACTTAGGTATTTGACCTCTTGGTTTTATGCTCTCCAGACTTATTCCATTAGGTCATATGTGCCAGTGATTGCAATCATTAATTAGTGATTAGTTATAAATTCTTATGCATTCCTATGTGCGAAATAAAAAAATTGTTCAACTTTTCATTCCACTCCAATTTGTAAATGTATTAATTCTTTGATTTTTGATGCACGGAAGTCATCCTATGGCAATACCTTTCGATGTAATTGTGGGACTAGGTGCACCACACGTTGTGATATCGGATATAAAAAGAAGAAAAAATGCGTGTTTTTCAGTACAGAAGCAATCACTCAGCTGGTTGAACAACCGGGTTAATAACTTGGTAAGCCAACATTGCAGTTTCGTCATTGTCGCCATCCACTCTTCCGTGCAAACCATGGCTTGCACAAGCCACGGAAGAAGGGAGAAAAACAACGTTATTGATGACCTTATATTGCCTGTACTAACGCTCTCATTTTAGACATCGGCACGTCGAATAAAATTACCTACCTATTCGCAAAGTTTTATTTTTTATTTTTTTGCGAAAACACTCGGGACCGCAATTTTAATAATTCAACATCAGCCTTGTGGGCTTGAGAAGAATTTTATACCGCAGAAGAATTCCGTTTTTCATCGTCATGGTGAAATCTACGATATCAATTTATTCCAAGTCCTGATCCTTGGCGAAACCGTAGTTGCAGGGCCTATAATAGTTCGTTTAGTATTCTTTCCCACTCCTATTTATTCCCATCTCCATTATCTCTTATTTTCTTCCCGTTTAATTTAACGCCAGATGATTTTCTCGGTTAACGTTAAATGGATTTGGTTAAAGAATATATATATATATATATATATGTATATACAGCATGTAGGTATGTTGTACAGACAAACGTGTGCATTTTCGAAAGCCTCAAAGTCCCTTATACTCTGTTCCTTGATGTGCACTACCCCGTGCTAATGGAATCCCATACCTAATTCTCCATCATCCAATTTCTCGGGACCCTGCAGAAAGTAATTCCCTGAGGTTAGTCAAGGTCATAGTAGAGACAGTCTAAGGTTATGCTAGGTTGACCTCAGGTCACGTTCGCCTAAACGACTCTCGGGGGTTCTGATTAGCGGTAAAGTCGCAATAAATTATTGTTACGAATCTGGGCCGCGTTCGGATCTTCTAATTGTGCTGCAGCCACCGAGTCTAAAGATCCTGAACCAACATTCAGCGACATTAATGCTTGTAATTACCCACCCTTAACACACTCGACCCTATAACGGGGACTCGTTCCTTTTCTACGTGAACAGGATGTGGAAAATGATTTTTCCAATTTTTGTGGATTATCCAATTATTAGAAAATTAGATTCTCTTCCGTCCAATGACGTAAATATCAGTACCAGAAATTTTGAAGTGCATGAATATAAGTCTTCTTCTATACCCGAGTTTTTGGGTGTTTCTACGTAATACCTACCGAAATTCAACACAGCAAGTAGATGAATATGTAACAGCAATCAGGGCAAAGCATGGGTCCGTATATCCGAGCTGCTGTTCGTACAGCAGAACTTCAATTACGTTAGTTAATTAATACCCATACCAAAGCTGCATGCTGACCTACGTAATTCGGGAGCTTCGATAATGAGTCAGTTGCTTACGGGGTGCTTTAGCCATGGCCTCGATGTCGCGTGAAACGGGTAGCAGATGCACAGGAAGTCTAATTACATCTAAAATCTCTTCTACACCATCGGCTCAATCTGATTACAAATTTACTCATATAATGCAGTCGAGTTATTCCTTGATCAAGAATTTGGTAAGAGGAATGTATGCAAGATATCCTGAATTCAGGAGACCAAAATTTGGCTGAAGAAAAAAAAAATTACCCCTCATTATATTCTCTGAAATGTCGGGTTAAAAACAAATTAATGTAGAGCTGAAGTTCAAAGTGAAATATTGATATGAGTGTTATTACACATTTGATGAAACATATATGAAGCGAATGTACTATACCTACACGGATTGATCATGAATTCCTGAATTTTATCTGTTTGAAACAGTGTTCGTTGTTCGTGGCATTGATTTATCAAATCGAATCCGTCTGCAGTGCACGTACACTGGCTGCTCCCCCATGGCTTACTATACCTTTGACGATGATAATAATGAATTAGATGCACCGCACGTAGGGTATTTGACGCAGAGTATTTTACCACTGCATGGCTACGCGTTAGCAAAAGTCATTTCGTTGATTGATTAACCGAATCCAACCATTCCGACTTCGTTATTCCTCATAGCTTACAAGGTATTTCGAGCGATACGTGAATGCCATATCTTTGCAGTTTCCATAAATACGTATCTATAGATAGATATGTAATCTGAATTTCAGTATTGAGACATTTTCTTCACGCCATTTGGGTCGGTTATCTTTAATATGTCCACAGCCCAAAGCTCATGGCAATATTTCCTATGATAACTTTTATCTAATGCTGTGTATGAGACCACTAAGATGTTTATCGAATCAGCAGGTTGTCCAGGAGAGCAAATTACTGGTGAAAAAGAAAACAACGAGACTAGACCTCATTTTAGGTACCTAATGCACGAATCAAGTAATCACAAGTTCCAATGTGATTTTTCTGCATCTCTCTACCACGTGGGTAAAAAGATTTGAATAATTTGTCTACTTTTACGAAGTATAAAAAGAAAGAGACTAATTTCAAGCCATTTTTTTAATTAACCAGGTAATATGGATCGATATGCTTGACCTTCTTTCTTACTCTCGAAAAAAAACTTCGTTTTTCCCGACGCTGGCCACTGTAATTCAGTCACATTAAAAGTTTGATCAGGTGCTATAATTGCGTTACCACGTCGATACCGCGGTATATGAGGTCCATATGACGATGCTATTGGATCGTAAGTGGCTTTGAAGTTCTGTTAACATTTTCCTCATTTTAGAAAGATATCGATGATATCGGGAATACTCGATGACGTGGATGAGCCTGCTTTTATGGAAGCAGTTCTCTTAGTGCCACGAATTAGAGGCTTCACTCTTTTAGCTCTTGTCCAGAAATTGAGGCGTCATATAAAATACAAATACTTGTCAGGTAATTTGAATGCTCGAAAAACTGTATAGGAATTTTCCGCAATCATTCAACGGAAAGCTGTCACTTTTAATTCTGCACCGATATTTTTATGCAACCTGTACGTCAAACGAATAGAACATCATTGCGACTGTTCAAATTCCTGAAAAAATCGACCACCTCTTTTTTTTAATCAATTTATTCTGGTCTTCTAACCATTTATACAAAAAATCTTTACCTGCGGGAATCAGACAACTTTAATCAAACGCACAAGATAGTTCCTTATCATTACTCAAATTTAAAAAACCCTCGGGTCTGGATAATTGAGCGATTTCTCTCCTATTAGTCAGTTTGATAAGAAAACATGCGATAAATGTTCTGATACATATCTACAGTTTCACTTATTGGACAGTGCAGGACAATACCTACGCTGTGAGGTAAAAAACTTGTTCTTCCTCAATTTAATTATACCGGTGTAATTACGTTTGTACAATTCATTGTACTAGCTGCCCACCAATGCGGGTAATTAAACTCTTTGAATACATCTCGACTTGTATGACAGAGAATTTTATCCTTCGAGTGAAATTCTGTATCCATGCTTTTTCCACCAATAACTCAGACAGCTTAAGACGAGATTAAAGCTTACTTGAGATGTTTTTGTTGTTCTTGTTTTTCGGATGGAATTGAAAGCGACCCTTTTATCTCTAAATCCGCCCACCCGCTTTCGTATAGCGTACATATTCTTACCGAATTCATGAACTTTCAAAGCTCAAAAAGTCTCTGAACCAAAGTCACCTTCGCTGCCAGAAAAGCCCTACCCTCAATTTCTCTCAATATAATCAACGTTGAAAGGAAAGGAGAATACATAGAAACAAGAATTAGCCAAAAACCAATCAATAATTTCGGTTAATAATATTTTATTAATTATTTTTACATCCCAACGATTTTCACATTATTTTTTCTTTTTTTTTTTTGTCTTTCGTTTATTACTTCGTTACAAGATTAATAGAAATATCAACGGATTCTTGAAGCGGATATTTTTTGGTGATATCAATCATATTGCGTAGGTATCATCGGAAAAAAATTCAGAGTCTAGACGACGTAGTATGGCGACGCGTAATACGGATAAGCACTGTAGGCATTGTAGGCTGAATAGGTGAGAGGGTAGCTAGTGTACGGAGCCGAATAAGCACTGTAAGCCAAGGGTGCTGTATACGCCGAATAAGCAAGAGGTGCGACGTAGGGTGCAGCGCCAAACAGCAATGTACGTTTATCTCTAACGCTGCTGTCTTCTGCTTCTACGGAATCCGTTGCTTTTGTCTTTGTAGGCTCAATAGACTCGACGTCAATGGGGTTGGCGTCGGCTAGAGCGACGTAGGCAATTGCCACGAGGAAAATAACCTGTGAAAGATTATAAAGCAATAATTTTTTTGGAATCGCAAATGCTCGATTTATATCGATCAGTTATAGATGAGCCTTTTTGCTTTCGCAAATACTTCGAAATTATCAATAAATTTGATGTAATTCCGATTGAAATTCGTAAAAGTAAAAATCGGATACGTACCGTAAAGCACTTCATGGTTTATCGTTGAATGTTTCTTCACTTCTTCTGCTGCAGTTGCGAGGGAACTGAAGAACTCACCACTGAATGATGCTCATGGTATTTTGAGCCTGCCTTTATATACCAATCTACTCATCTTTTTCTCTACGTGTATCGATTTATAATCAATAAATGTCCCCGAGTCGTATCGAAGTGGGTGACTCGGTATTTGCTGGATACCCTATTGTTTGTGCCAGCTTATGGCTTAGGCGTGTCTCATGGAAGGTTACGCGTCCCGTACCAAGTGTTCTTCCTCTACAATCTTGGGCAAGAGACCTTGGCGATCAGCCAAATATGGTCGAAAGTGTTTGACAAACTCGTATATCGTAATAGAATTGAACCATCGATGTCTTGGCTACGATTAAAAGTTTTATGAACCGGCGACAATGGTGTCTCTCGCACGTTTTTTATAATTGCTCAACAGATTTGCGTTTCAATTTCAAACCCATAATTTCATACCTCTGATCTTGTAACGAAATAACACGATCATCATTCATCGTCTTCGGACGTTTGATGTATCACGTTAATGTTCCAATTTTTTCAAGATTTTCAGAACGTCGAAATACCAAAAAGTGGAATAAATCTGTGAAGGAATTCGAACTTTATGTCGTAGTTGTTGCATGGAAATATTTCTCCATCAGAGGCAATTTGGCTTTCTGTGAGAAATATAGTATTTCGCATTCGCCTCACGGTCTCATTAATTTTGTAAGCGATATTTTTTTTATTTCTCCTTCTCCTTCTTCTTCTTCTTCTCCTATTTTTTCTTCGTTCTTAAGTCTGACAAGAAACGAGAGAAAATAAAAACGGTTAAAGTTGTTGTGAAAATTTTCACATTGAGATGACCCTAAGACCGCGGAGAAGCGTATAAATCATGGCCCTGGATTATCGCGATCTTAATGTTTCTTTTAGCTAACCGTAATAAAAGAAAAAAGAAAAGCGAACAAAAGGTAAGGAAGAAAAATGTTCATAACCATTTGTGCCAGACACTCATTTGCAAGAGACACGTACATTTTCTCTCGCTTTTATCCAGACCCCGTGGTTTTTTCGAGATAAATAAATTTGAAACAAGAACGCAATTACTGGGATATAGTTGAGGCAACATTTTCCCCCTCTCATTATCATGCCTCGCTGCATCCGGACCACGGATATCCAACTTAGGAAATGAATGCATAATATCGCTCTCAGACGTAGTAATGTAGTAATATTGTAGCCTAGAGTACATGAAAAAATGTACAAAGCAACTTGGGATTCCTTATTTTTCAAGAAACAACAATAACTGTATTTAAAATTCTATCGTCGGTAGGCTATCTATCAGCAGGAAATTTTGATCAGAAAAAAAAAAACCCAAAACTCTGTAGCCGCACGTATCATTATGAAATGTAAAAACTCGTGCCTAACTCCAAATTATTAACTTCACCCGGAGTGAATTGGCGTGCCCACAGGCCAGAGTTGAAACGTTGAATTCCCGGTCTTATCATTATGACGGTACTCGGTAGTAATGGGAAAAAGGATCAAAAGTCGAGAATGGTGGTTGTATTGTTACCTGGTACTGCCGACGTTCTTATTATTTTCATTACCACCCTGTAACAGATTTATCGGTATATATGAGCCACGAGATGAGCGACTATTAACCGAATTATTTTCGATTTTCTGACTTCTATAAAGGACACGTCATACAAAATTCTAATTGACGCCCTAGGGAGTCCTGGTGCAGCTTCCTTCCTAATCAGCGCGTTTTTGATGACAAATTATTTGCTGGTAAAAATTTCACGGCTACAAAAGATTCACACCCTCGCCCTTTTGTCGAAGGTGATGTGACTATTTTAAAAATGCCTTGCTGCTGCAGGGTAGGTGCAGACTGGAGTCGTGGTCTCTTATTTTTTCCTTCACCTTCTCGGCGTCTTCTACCCTTGTTATTTTTATCTGTATTTCCATTCTCTTTTTACGTTCCCTTTTCCCTTCGTCATCTCACTCGAGTATATATATCTTCGAGTAGATAGTACTGGGGAAAAAAGATGAATCTCTGATGCGCGAATAGTCGCGAGAGATGCAAATACAGCAGGACAAGATGAAGCTGCAGCTCGATCAACGGTTACTTTTTTTTTTTTTTTCTATTATTATTATTTTTGTGTTTTATGTAAAATATAAAAAGTTTGCTCCTGCTTCTCGAGGCGACGCGTCCCGTCGTCCCGTCATTGTGATGAATAGTTCGAACTTTTACGACTATTGCTACGACTCGAGAAATTATTCGATCCTTTTTCTCTCTCTCTCTCTATCTCTCACGGATTTATTCCGCCACGAAGAGAAAGAAAGATTTTTTTACACCATATTTGTTTTCCGAGGGCTGGAAATTATTCTATAAATTTTTAAGAATTGAGAATACACCCCAAAAAATTAAATATACATACCTATATACTATTCGAGCTCAGTATTGGTTCGGTTTTTGAACTCTTCGACCCAGCGACAAAAAGCAATTGATAATTTTCGGACCTCCGAATTCCGGAGAACTCGATATCGGTTTTGCAGCTTACGTAATGTACCAACCCTTACTTCTCCACTCACTCGAATTAGAGTCTATTTTGGTAGTAAAGTACCTTGCCGTGACTCTTAGACCTTGGTTAATTTGTGTATCGACTTGTCGTCGCGAATCAAAGCAATTATATTTTGTTATAGCTGCTACGTCTCATTATCTAGGTTCACTTTCTCTAAAAGACCTCAATCCTCAAAGCGATATTATTGAATAGCTGAGAAGAGAAGAAGCAGTCAGATAAGTTGCGGTTCTATACGGCAATTGAAAATAAGCTCTCGAAACTCGAGGCACAATAAGCAACAGAGTGCCCAGTCCCTGAGGGTCTTTTTTTTTTTTTTTCCATTCAAGACATCGACGTCCTCTAGTTTCTCCTCTCGGTTAATTAAGGGTTGATAATCTCCCTTGTAGTGACAGTTAGTGCACGGGACCCCATATCCCAGGACAATATTAAAGGGAAAGTAAACGGCAACGTGCTTAGTTCTATACCGTGTAGTAAATCTTTTGTTACTTTCTACCAACAAAAGCACGCTCTTGCTCTTAACCCGTCCTACCAACTGACTGAGTACTGCTTCCGTACTGCCCAACTACCCCGATGCTAATTAAAAATATAATAAACCTGGTAAATCCTCCTCTCAGCGTCGGGAACACCACGACGACGCCACGGATACCTACCCCGGACCCTGCAGGAATTAAGCCTGAGAGGAGAAGGACGCGTCAGGCCAGGGTTGAAAATTATTAAAACGTAAACGTTAGCCTGCAATAGGGATGGGAGAGAAACTCACTGTATAATGATGACGGTTACTCTGCCTATTTACCCTCTTTCAAAAATGTAGGCTTTTTGTTCAAACCATTCCTCTCTTCATTATTTTTTATTTTTTTTTGTTAATTATACCAGAACAATCATTACGCTGTTTGATAAGTCTGCTCGAAATGTTCGCCAGGTACGTTATTCAAGCAAGAGAATTTTAAAGCTGCAGTCATTCAGTTTTTATGAAATAACTTTCGGACCCATACATCAAATATTCAACGAATTTGATCTATAGCCCCACTTCGGCTTGTATAATTGGCCGCAGACGTCGCAGTGCGACATTATATTTCTATTCCGTGACATCTCCTCTTTCACTCGATGTCATTCCCGCTTAAATATCCCGAAAATTCATTTCCGCTACGAAACTCCAGTTCAAAATTAATTCACCGCGATTAGAGTATGAAAATTATTCACACATGTATATCGTGTGAAGCATATATATTCTTTTGAAATCCAAAATTTATCACTTTTTTATTAAGTGACTTTGCAAAGAATCATGGCCAATATATCTCCGCGGAGTCTTTATCAGTACTATACCTTCGAATTTATTTAGAAGAAAAACAGTTTCACCCCACGAAGCAGAATTTCGAGTTTGACTGCACTATTAATCTTGACAAAGATAAGGTTGATATCCAGAGTCGTTATTAATGATTTTGTGCGTTTAAATAAGGTGGGTGGAGATGGCTGAAAATTGTATTAGGAAACTTTCGACCTGAGTATACAACACCCTCAGTACCCTGTATACTTAATCAGTTTGAGTACTTTTGGCGACTTGCTCTTCCACCCCTGTGCAACTATCCGAAAACTAGTTTCCGTCCTCGCAGCGTATCGGTGCAACGGGCTAGACTAGATTTACCCACGAATGTCCAGGGCATCCAATTCAAAGGGTATATAGGTATGTATGGGTATTGGGTATAGCCATCGGTTCTTTAGGTCTTATAGGGGGTCGTAGCCTGCGTCCAAACTGTCAAACTCCCACCACTTACTGTTGTCTATGCCGCGCGTGGGAGAGCCCTTAATGGCAAGAACGTAAGATTGACGTGACTTACTATAGGTGGATACAGTATATAAATACGTGTATATCGTCGTAGAGGTAGGAAAAGTCGGCACATGGACGATGCCGAGTGCAAAGAGCACCGGAACAGGTAGAGTAGCTCCATTGTTTCCCTGTTCTTTAGAAACTCTCCACATTAGCGTCGTGAATTAGTACAATGGTTCTTTCTCCCTCTTTCCCTTCATCTTCTTCTCTTTTTTTTTATTTCACTTTTTTTTTTACTTTTTTTTTTTTATACGCGATTCCTCTTTTCCTCTTTTTTCAGGTACTCGGCACAGGCTACTATACCCTCTGCACTACAACTTTTGTTCTTTCTTTATCCTCCGTGCTTTATTCGCGTACCTAAGACGCGGAGGAGAACAGTCAGTGCGAAATACGGACCAGGTTCTAGTTCGTTCAGCGTCCTTTACCGGAAGCGAATTACGACCTAAACAGATGTTTTCAGTTCGCGGAAAGTACTGTCGCCTGAATTAAACTCGGGTGAGTGATATTAGGATTCGAAAAAAAAATCGAACTTCTCCAACTGCTCGGAATGATTACTTTGAAACCATTTTTTTCATTCGAAATTGAATATCATAATGAAAAAATATTGCAATATTATTCACTTCTTCGCTTTTGGTCGTGAAAGGACGTCAGATTTTGAAGAACCCACGTTCATCACGAAGCTGTCGAAAAAAAAGCTCGAAGCCACTTACTTTGGGGGATATAGGTACTAGTTTTTCACATTTCTTTCTATTTCCTCGAATAATATCGGGCCGATTAGATATATCCACGAAGCTCCCAGAACGCCTATCTCCACTTCACCCGGTTTCAATCTATTTGCAATTCTGATATAGGCATAGGTATATTTTTTTGGCTTATCCTACGCTGAGATAAACCGTCAGGAAAGTGTAAATCCAAATCGATATCAGCTGAGTCTCTTATCTCCAAAAAAACGTAGACTTACTCTTCGGTAAATCTAGTGGATTTAACCTACTTTTATTTTCAATTTTGTTTGCCGAGAATCCACAATATGTGGCAGAACCTTCGAATGTGTGAAACATAAAATTCATTCAATAATCTAAGCTTATACCGAATCCATTCTAACATCGGTAAATTTTTAACATTCGATTATTTTACTCTATTTCATGTATGTTTTTCGTACTTCCAATTTGGCCGTAATTAATTCGTGCTGCCCCTTCTGATCGTAATGTATGACCGTACCTCTCGAGGTTACTATTTCCATTTTATGTCTATGTCTATCATTTTTGCATCTCGTCACCTAGGAATAGTATTTGTTCCGGCCAAAAACGACTCTGGCTAATTTCGACGACTCTCTACGTAGTCAGGTCTGCAGCATACGTGTAATAGGTTTTTAGACATATGATGGTCTGTCGTCAGTCTTACCGACATTTACCGAATGATCTTAGAAAGGGCTCAATGAAAACATCTGAAATTTATAAGATTTTACATTCAGACGATGGGTATGAAAAATTGTCATACTTGGTTCAATTTGAATCGTTGCTAGTGCGAGTTTAATCACATAGCACTTCGAATCTACGATGATTTTTTTCCCAGCTCATCTATGCTTTGATTAATCCGAGAAATGTTATTGGTTCCTTAAATAAAATAGTCTGCATACGTATAGCAACTCGTTCACAGATATACTCTCATATCTACAGGTATATGTCTGACCAGCTCAGACTTACTCGATATATTCATAGGTTATAGTGAACTGATTCATATCCCTTTTCTGACACTTTGATATATTCTTCAACACCAGACACGGTATTTTTCTGCAATAGCATTTGACGTATTTGAAATTTCTGTGCAAGCAAATCGAGACCAACGTCGGCGACGGCCATACGAATCAGCCGAGGGTTTTCATATCATATAAATACTTCGAATCCTAGTTTTTACGGCAGTCGACGACGAGGCATCAATATTTGACATCTAATCTTGTTTACCTATGCGGGTGTATACCTAGATAGTTTCCATTGCTCCACACGTCCAGTGGAAAGTAATGCTATCTCCAGTCTCCACTGCATATACCCAGAAACTTTTAAGATCACGCTTTTCACTAGCCTCAATTTATTTTCGAATCTGGAACGAAGTAAAATCATCATGGATCACGATTAGTTGATCAATGGTTAAGACTGAATAAGCGTTCTATTTTTCAAAATAATTAAACCATTTGGGTCTAAAAAGATTATAAAAGGGATCCAAAAGCTGGGCTGTAAAACGGCGGACTATTATCACAGTACTTTGTTGGCTCGGTTTCGGGGCCCAAAATGAGGTGATAAAAATGGGATGTGAAGTGACCCGGAAAAACGGGTTGTAGTAAAAAGATAGAGAGCTTTAAATGCTCCTTTTTTTCTTCCGCTAACCGTTTTTTTCCTCTTAGTCTCCCTGCTCGGCCCTATTTGTCGAGAGGATTAAAAGAGAATCTGCGTTTCGCTGAGCCTTGTCGTTAACACGCAGATATAGAAGAGAGCTTAAGATTGAGCCCGTTTTTTAGAGGGCTGAAAAACAGTGGGGAAATAAAAGTTTATTGAGGAAATCAATTCAATCAATGCGGCGTAAACCCCCATTCTGTTTTCTGTTACGCACAGTTCTGTCATTCTTTCGAGCTTTAGTTGTAACACAGATCTTTGCGTGTGAGGGAATAACGGTATGTAGATCTTAGGGTGAAATCGCAATGAAGAGAAGAGCGATTTTCCTGCCGAAAATGAATACCTTAATTCCATTTTCTGACTTTCCAAGTCGTTGTTGTTGTTTTAATGACTTCATCCTGAAAGCCACTCTTCCCTAAATCGGCCTACGTTACACATTCGTAGAAGTTGGGTCAACGCTAACGAATTCTCGCCCAACTTATACTCGCAATTTCGCATTCTTCCGCTCTTTGTCTTTAATTGTTATTTCGGGATCCCCCGCTTGAATTTATCACGTTTGTAATAGGTACATCTCAATGCGAAACGAACATCTGCACACTCGTATAAACTGGCATATATCTCAATCCATAGATTTTCACCCTTAGAAATTTGCTCTCTGGTCACTTTGCGTAGGATTCTAGGACCTTCGGTATTACGAAAGGACTGGTATTTATTTTCGTGAGAAAGTGAAAATCTGCAGCTTTGGATATGCTTGTTGAACAATTCTTACACATAGTAGAAGTAGATAGCGAGAGCAATTTTGAGATGAATAATGGTGACCCCATCCCCTTATGTTATATGAAAATGGTTTCATTAAACGGTACCTATTGTTACAATAATTAATATTGGCCTGTGGGTGGATGTTGCTTCTACTAATACCTTCTTGCTTACACAGTATACGTACTACATACATTTTCATTTTTGCCTACATCCACCCCAGTGTTCCATCCAATTTCAGCCGCGGGTAGTTTTAGCAGAGGGATATGTAATTCCATTTACGAACCCCTACCGAGACCCGGGAATCAGTAGACCCAGGGTTCCAAATGCCCAAGCCTCGTGCTGTGGCGACAGATTCTCGGCATGCAGCGACCACGCTCTGTATAAGTACTGTAATTGGGTATCGCTTTGGTCAATTTCCGGTGTTGACGGTACATCCCACGGTCGTTAGTCCGTTTCCCTCTAATGCAAACTCTCCGACGATCCTTGAATAGCAGTAGCTTCCTATCGATTTTCGTACTCCTCGACGAATCGAATCCAACTCTCGCTGCTTCATTTTCTAATTTTATAGCAGTTCCATACTCATTTTTCGATTACTATTACACCATGCAGACTCATGAGCCTTGCATGACGAAAGTCTCTTTCACAAATAGAACTGAATCACTTAGAAGTGGACTTTGATTATCTTCGCATAGATTTAATGGCCAGTTAGTGAATTTGAGATTTTTATTTCGAGTTGACCGTGGACTGATGAAACATCCAAATTTGTCATTCTTGAGAAGGTTCGTTAGTCCGTCTTTGTTCAATAAAATTTATCATCGTTTCATTTGGAAGTAATCCTTTGCAAACTTCTCCTCGAAGCGTATTTCATCCCAGCTCTGTCTTTGCCACTTTTCTTCTCCCATCATTATTATTTTATTTATATTAGACTTTAGACCCGGAACTCGGAATCGAGGGAGCAAAAAGTCTTCGAACTCGGAGGAAATGCTTTCAGGATGTTCAATAACTCATGATATTATCTTGAAGATGGAATAAAACATCACGACGAGGGAGAGTCAGACAATCGATGAAAAATATTAAAACAAAGGACTCATCACGTATTGAAAATGAAGGAGATAGTATGCCACGTTGAATGGATACATCGAGTCCTTCAGGATCTTGTATAATGTTGTTTTGACAGAGGAGCACTTTGAGTTCAAAGTCGGTTTGCAAATGGAAATCGTCTGACGGATTGGTTAACGTAAACAAGGTCTAATTGTTATCCCTTCCGCCCTGCCAACACTCACCGAATGTGTTATTGTCTCCTTACTCCTCAGTCCTCACAACTCCTTTGCTATGGGGACTGGAAAAGCCTAGTGGTTGGCGTTAACCATACACCATACCAAGGTGCCTCGAGTGGGAACTCCCCGGTACGCAGGGTCGGTGCTTAATTGAAACTGTCGACTAATTGTAAGTGAACCCCTCGTTTAAACGAGAAACTACCTGCTTAAACCCCAACGAGTACCAGCTACCAGCTAACCAACTCAACGATACCGAGTGCGTATGTATGTAGCTTGAAAAATTCGCAAAAAAAAAATGAAATGAAAAAAAGAGAAAAATCTTTCCATATCTAAATAGTTCAACAGCTAAATGAATCGTGCTTTTCTCTGCTCCATCAAAAGTCTGGCTTCAGTAATCCAGGTGAAAGAAAAAAGAAATTACTGCATGCATGAAGCTGACTTGGATATAAAGTGCGTTCAGCTCGCATTGGATTTAAAGCTGAAGTGAAATTCATTTTTTTTTAATTATATCTGCATGCGCACCAGGTTCGCATGACAGCCCTTTGGGATTAGTTGATGTGATTCGAAAATCATGAATAATGATTCTACGTATCCAGGTGCAAAATGGGATCACAGAACCGAGGGTAAATACGAACTCGAATTGGAAAAGTTTCGGACTGTGTGGGACGGTGTGAGTGCAGAGTAACTTTGAACTGTACGTTCTCCGACCTCGTACGCGATATTAAACTTGATATGGTAAATGCCTTTTTGTACCAGTGCATCGAATCAGACATATATTAATTCAGAAAGACTTGACTGGTTAAAAGTTGTATAAATTCGATCAACAACCCTTGAAACTTACTAGATATTTTGCATGCGATTTAATAATGGATGGAAAAAATCGTGAGTTTGAAATATGATCGAAAGTTTTCTGATGCCAAGAACAGGTAACAGAGTTGCAATTAAAATTGTTCCTTATTTTGAATACGGAGGGGAATTAGTACGATCCTTGAACCCTGTTGTTTTCGTCGCCTGAGAATATCGGGAGTGGCATTTAGGGTGGCATGGCGCCGGCCGTGTCGGCAACGTTTGGCTTGGCTAGAGCGCCGTGACGCTTTCATAGGGGGAGCGTCGCGGCGCCTACCCGTCAAAGGTCGCCGTGTTATAAATACGTCCGGCGCCGCTCGGCCCCGTTTCTCATTTCTGCATCGCTGTCACTGGACCTGAACAGAAGCGAAAAATGATCCGGTTACTTATAGGAGATACATAAACCGAAGAAAAACGATCGTGAACAGAAAAAAAAGAGACGAAGACGAAGACGAAGAAGAAGAAAAAGAAGAAGAAAAAGAAGAACCATCGTCCATATTCAGAACGAACTGTAGCTAGTTACGAGCAATGAGCCTCGTTAGTCCCCATTGCTTCATACGTTAATTTGTTATCCGTCGTTTGTTAGCGAAGCTTATAGTTTCACTAATGAGTAATCTAGCCGAGGTAAAAGTAAAACAAGTACCATTGTTCCGACGTAAACAAATGAGTCTCTCTCAGCCAGTGTATCTTCATACACATGTACATATACATACATCACTAGTTTATTTAGAAAGCTTATTCTATGTGCTTTAGTAGGTAGGTATACGCTATGAAAGAATAGGCCTTTTCATCAGACTGCAGGAAGCTGAGTTCATAGTTGTCAGGCACAAGAAATCTACTAGACTGCATTAATCATTCTCATTAATTAAACGGTCATTTCTTTCACCCGTCAATCTGTCAAAGACAAAGTTGGCCTGACTGAGTTGTGCTTGGAACTTAAATGTGGATTAGAGAGTTGAGTTAACACGGTCGGATATTCTATTTTCCAGATTTAAAAACTTCAGACTAATTAATGTTAATTAGCGAATGACAAGACTATCTTTGTCCTGCACTAAATCTTATACTGATATTGAGAAATGTATAGATTCGATCAATCCTTGAAAGAAATTTCTGCCTTCACTATAAACGCATCATTCCATCTTCTGAATATCTTTGCCTTTTGTATGGAGCCGTGGAAAAAGGTGTCAGTAACTAACAGCCAACACCTAATCAAGACCATGTGACGGTCGCTAAAGGCTGACTGCATCTCTTCATCACGTGCAACGCCAATTCCGTGTACCTTTACGGACTATACGACTCCCCAGAGACCCTGTTACTCTTTTAATGGAAGGCCGTAACCTCTTCATATCCGAGTCTAGTTTATTCTTTCTTTAGAATGATATAACAGCCTCCGAGAATAGCTCCGCGCATGCATTTTCTTTGATGGGAAAGATCTCTCTCCGGTTCTCTGTTCTATCTTGCATATATATATATATATATATATATATATATATATATATATATAATGAAAGAAGGGAAAAGTATACATATAGGTATGGCTACATAAACGCTACGCTGTATTTGACGATGAATTGATCCTTGAGCACTGGGTCGTACAAATTTCAAGTGTAATTGTGTTCTGAGCAAAGTCTGGAGTCTAGACTAGAATACAATACTATCGTCCTTTATACTAACTTTTATATACCTTTCTACCACAGTTTCAGTTCGTGAAGATACTCTGCTTGCTGCTACCCTGGCTTGTATAACGGGTAATGTAAGATATCTTTCTGGCAGACGACAGATGACCTACCCCTTGTCTTCGTAACTATGGGTCGCCAATAACCCTTAAAGACCCTCTGGTTCTTGACGGACCTATGCACGGTTCGAGGTATTTCATCTACGTCAATTTACGAGACCCAAAACTGAGCTCTCGCATTGAACAAGAACCCGTCTCGCTTTGTGATCATGATTAAAAAACGACGCATGACATCCGTCGGATCAATATCGTCCCAAATTGTCTGCTTTTTGCGTGTATAAGAATTTAGGGAAAAAAATATATAAACCCACCATGCACGGAGTGCAAACTAAAACGCGTCACGGAACGACGGGACGTCATTTATGAGCGTTGTTTATCACCCATTCTCTTTTTCAGTTTTGCTCTTTTTGCTTTTTTTTTTACAATGTCGGACGTTTACGAGCTGATGCAGCCCTCGTCGGTGATGCAAAAGCTCGGGATTTATTTTCGATCATTTACCCCATCCGGAGATCATTCTGACATGGTTTAGGGCGAAAAAGCTTATCCCTGTACGTTCAGAGCTGTTTGTTGCACGAATTTAACTTATTTGAGATTGTCAGGCGAGCTTTCAACAGCTTTTTTTTTATCAGGAAATGTGAAATGTTTTCAGTGCAGGAAACGCATTATATAATTCGGATTGATTCCATGACAAGATAACCTTATAGAGATATATTCTCACTTGCCAGTGAAGTGAGATTTAGGCGATTTACAAAGCGTTTAAAGTTGCAAGCGAAGAAGATCTGATATCGTAAAGAAGCAAGGAAATGTTTTTAGAGCTATCGGCGGCACGTTCTACAAAAGGAGTTTCTCTTTTCTCGTACAACTGATGCTGGGATTTTCTTACGAAAGAAGTTAAATTGTCAAATGCTATTTCGTTAAGAAAAACTTTCAGAGTTAAAGCGAGTTTCCTTAAAAAAACACAATTGTCTCAGACAATCTTCTTCTTCTTTCACGACTAGCGCTTCCTCTATACCAGCGATTCTTCGATCCTTTCATCGTACTTTCAGGGAAATCAATTGGGTACCGAATGCAATGGTAGAATATCGATAAATACATTCTATGACTATTTCAACTGAAACTAATCAGAATCACGTAAAGTCTTGATGAATTTATGGAACTGGAATTAATTCACGACTCACCCCCTTTTTTTTTATGGGATGAAAAGTTTCCACATTCCGCTTCGATAACCGTGAGATATTCATTCTTCAGTAAGACACGACTCTGCCATTGAATATAAAAGAGTCAGTGACGGATTTCATGCTGCGAATTTCAGGCATTGCTCTGTACTATTTTCCATTTCCAAAGGAATTTCTGAGAAAGAAACGAATCGCAAAAGAGACCCTCTTCCGTTATTAATTTCCTCGGAGATCCAAATACATAATCAGAGATCAACACGAATAAAGAATAGGTACGAGACTTTGTGAAAATTTTCATTGTCGCTTTTCGAGTGTTCATATCACTGAAAAGGAGAAGAATTGTGCGCAGTCAATTTGTAAAGAACAGCTTTGACTTTAAAGAAGGATATTTTTTGCATTAATAAAACTGCGTCTCTCACTCTTTCATTCGTATACCGTATTGTGAAAAAACAGGAATATTCTACGAGCTTTATGTTAAACGCGCGTTGATCTGTTTCCAATACAAATATCTGTCAAGAAATCTCATTACCTTTTCTACACGGTGGCATCTCATCTTGCGAATACCATCGATGCTTGAAGCAGTAAGGAATGTTTATATATTTCGTCGAGATTAGGATATCCTTTCAGACTAAAAGCCACGGTATATCACGATAGAGAACTTTCCTAGCCAACCAAGATTGGTCTCGTTTTATTCGCCTGGTTTCTTACGATTTTAATACATCGAAAATTTCATCAATTTCACTAATAATTCTGCGAAATTTTCAGAATTCAATTACTTGAGTACCCTATGCCTCGTTGAACATCAAAACAACACGATAGAAGCAGACATTTCAAACTCCTACACCATCAACAAATCACGAAATGATGATCGAAGAGCTCGCACTCTGAATTTGATTCGGAAATATTCCAAGGAATGGTTTTTCAGTTGGCAAAATGTTCGTGGCTATCAATTGATCTGCATAGATTCTCCGAATTTTCGGCCATTCTCAATATCCTGATCAGTTTCTCAGGAAGCGATTCATGACAAATCGTTTATCACACATTTCCACCGTGCGTCGGTTCCAAAGCTCAACGTTTATCTTTACGTTTATTGTTTAACTGGTGCCTTACACAAAGCCTAAGGCAGTTTCATCAAAGTGGCAAAGAAACAGCTTGCTTAATATTCATCGCAGGCTCTGCAGCCCCAAAACAGAGAACCACACCGATACAAGTCGAAAATCTTTACCACTTATAGCTGCTCCCTTCTGAACTAGATGACCCAAGAATTTTTCCATCGAAGGTGGAAGGTAGTTTTTCACGTTATCGGAAACCTACTAGTAGAATATTCTTTCCGCGTAGGACGATACTGCACCGTGAACACGGTGGTTGCTATTACTATAGGTAGGCCATGTGGCACGTATTTATTACCCCTATAAAACACATTGTATCTGCATCTGCCATGGCAGGGCGATCCCGTGCTCTCGCTGGCTCTCTACCGTGAACTTTATTCTTTTTTTCTTTTTCTTTTTCTTTTTTGATAATAAATTTTAGTGCAAACTTTACTTTTATCAGGTATGCAATATTCCCTACTACGCTGGGGGCACTAATGACTTCGATTTCGTCTACCTATCGGTTCCCTAAGTGCTTCGGTACTTGGCCAGGCCGAGAATCGGGAGAGAAAAAGCGGAAAAAAATTCCAAGCCATCCCCTCAAGTTGTAAAATTTCAGTCACTTTAAACCACATCATAATTTATCAATTTTTTATCAGACCAGTTATGAGTTATTCACATATTCGATCGCTTTACCAAAAAAAATCAACAGTCTCTTGTGAGTATTTAATAATTAGGCCAAAGATTCTCGAAGATAATCACCACAACTATACGTCGATATCTTGCAGTCTAAGCAAGAACTTGAGATCTTCATGCTTTCCGAATCCTCGCATATCCGGGTTTCGTTACTTACACGTGAAACAAAGTTACACACTTTCAATAATGATGAAATTACCCATCGCGTCATTATTCAATTTTGCTTCAAAGGTTTCAAAAGATTTAACACGTTCACCAAAAACTTGACTATAATACTACAGTATTGGGTGATATTTTTTATTGGAAAATAATTCAAAGTGAAGCACATATATATGCGGTCTAATCAAATCATCTGTTCAAATCAAGTATGTGCTTACATCAGAACATAATATACCATATCAGTTTTTTCTCTGATATATTAAACTCGTTATCGACGCGATGGTCAAATTGATAACCAATTAGACCGAAGCCAACTAGGAGGAGAGCCCAGGTCGTAAACTTGGAGTGATTTATGCTGGCCATCTTGTCATATAAGTGACTTTTAGGACTGCACTCATAGCTCCTGAATATCGTTGATAATCTTGTCCATCGAGAATAAGGGAGGTGGTCTGCCATGGACTTGAACCAATAAGTTGTAAATGAATTTGAAGGGCTGTGTGTTTTGATGATATCGGACAACACCATCAATATTGGAAACAGTGATAAACGTGTTTTCAGCGGATCTGCAAGCTGCCAAAGTCGAGAGGCTGCTAACAAACCAATATTTGTTTGTTTCAGGAATCGTTAGCGGCATATTAATCTTCGTTGATTGGGGTGAGTTTCTTTTTTTTATATTCCATCGCTAATAACATTTAAGAATAAATTATGCAGAGCTTAATTGGAAGATAGAAGTGTGTGGTGATAATTGAGATCAGAAATCGTATGAAAATACTCGTAACGTATTCAATTTAGATTTTCTGAAGCGAGATTATTATTAATTATAATTTCAGGCTGAAATTTAATGACTTATTACAATGATAATTTTTGGTATAACTTTGGCAAAAAATCGAATAAGGATAATGAAAATACTAAACTAAGCTAAGGTTTCCTTGGGTTCGAGAATTCCCCGGAACTTATGTAGGCCACCACCCATCATATATTCCATTCGATTGCCTCATTCTTTATTCAGAGCTTGAATTATTCTTTTATCCAATATTCGAAGCACTTTTATCAAACTTCCCGATAATCGGGGAGCCTTGAAATTTCCATCAACACAAAGTAGGTTAGGGTATATCAGTTTCCAATTTCCAACTGCAGCTTTTAGTTGGATACTTGACGATACTTTTATACAATACCTATCTCTGTAAGAATTCCGGGTCGGAAAACACTGCGGAAAAACTACTCTCCCGCGTAACAATTGCTTATTAAAGTTTCAACAGCGTCCATTTCTAGTTTTCTTTTCCATTCCGTAGATACTAGAGTCAACATCGTCTGCTTTTGTACGTTCACTATGCAACTCCTCAATCTTATGAAACAAATTCGATATCCTCTCAAGAAAATTCCCAAGACTGTGCAAAGACGTACAAAATTCTCAGAATGCCAACTTACCTTTTCAAATCTCCCGGGTAGGTATTTGCACAAGAATCTTAGGAGCAAGAATAACATACGATGCACCACTCCAGTTCAAGATCACAAGCTATTTTGTTGGCATTTAAATAACGTCGAGCTTCCTGAACAGTTATTGTGCTCCACATCTAAACCATCGTCAAAGCAAAAGGAGCTGAAAACTCTCAGATATATAAACGTTTTTAGTATAGGTAGGTCTGCAGGCTGTACGGTTATTTCAGTATTCAGGTCGCACGATCCTGCGGTTCATTAGGCGATCCAGCCTCAAGTTACTGAAGTTCGTAGTTATACATCGACCTGAACTGTCTGCTATTCCTTTTTCAGATTATTCCGTAGTCTAGCTTTGGCTCGTGAACAAACCATATAGCGACCTTGAAAGAACGGTTCCATCGGGAGCTTTTGACTGTGTATTCCTCCAACGTGACAGAGGATAATTATTCAAATGAATGCATTGAATTTCGTTGATCGAGTAAATAGTAATCTACCGGATAATCGAGAACCAAAAAAGTCGTTCATTCATTCGAAAATTTTCCAACTTGGAGTTTGAAACACCGTAATTCTGTGGAAGATCATCTGTTGATAGTAAGATGTTTATGGAAACGTACGCATCTGAGATGCACATCCAAAATCAATATGTCTTACCTGATCCACTGACTTCCCCTAAAGTCTCTGACTGTCGCGTGTCTGAAAATAACTGTGGTAAATCCGTCAGACCTTGGTACACACCTCGAGGTCTGTTGCTTCATTTCATATTCCTGTCATCGATTTTCGATATCTGTGTTCCGGTCCTCGTTCCCCCTTGGGATATGCGGTAGGGTATGGGATAAAAGGGAGTAAGCCGTCTTAATTCTCTTGGGTATTGTGCTCAGCGTTGCTAGGGTGAAAGAGTCAGCTGTCACTAGTACTGGTGCTAGTACTAGCGCTGGGAGCTTTGGCCCGAAAGAGATTTCAGCTGAGACGAAAGAAGCAAAGAAGTAGAGGAAGAAGAAGTAGAAGAAGACGAAGACAAAAAGCTCACGTACTCTATACACTATCCGGCTTTTATAAAAGCTTTTTAAACGAAGCGAACGGCTAGAGTATCGAATCGGATAGGATAAAAGTCTAGCTTTCCCTAACAATTAATCTTTCGAACAAGACCAATTCCGAGTCTCAACTTGCTCTAGGATTAATTTGGCTTAGAGATAAATTACTTCCTGCTGCACCTGCGTATTTCTTTTACCATTCTACCTACGTGCTACTGTGTTATCTTATATTCTATCCAGCGGAGTGTTTAAGCGGATCTTATAACCGATACTGCTCTGGTAATGAATTGAATTCTGTGCAAAATTGCATTATGTAGACCCATATACCTACATACCTATATACATCTGTAGAGGGTCCTATTCCTCTTACTCAGGTGTTTCACGTTTACTCGATATTTCTACCTAATTGTACATCAGCGATTTATACTCCAAGTTTCTTTGACAAATTCTTATTACTAGTTTTTCTCATATTGTAGGATACATCATTTTACTTCAAGGGGAGATAAAGATATGATGGAAAAATTTTATACTGCCGATTTGGGCGTCCACCAAGGATGAATTCAAAGTACTTAGAGCAATATCGTGGCAGATTCAAGTCTCAGCTCAAGACATAGTCATAAGTAGAAGCCCATAAGCAATAATAGTTAGGGAAGAACGAAGGTGCAACGGAAGAAGCAGCCCAGAGAAAGATTAGTATAAACGACTCTGTCGCCCCATGGCGCCAGAGATTTTTATTCGTTTTTGATTCGCGGTTTTTTCTGATTCTTTTTTTTTTTTATTTGTCTCGCTCCCTATGACCAGACATTCCGTTATTGTCGTCGTCGTCTCAAGCACGCACTTATGTCGCATTGACTTCTTTGTATTTGATTTACGCCAGGCGCCAGACATCTACGAAATAGTTTTGAGTACACCTAGCTGACGGAATCGATATCAGTGCCACTAGTTGATGAATAATTCTGAAAATTTACTCGCAGAATCGTTTTCGAAAAGCTCAGATTCACAATGAATTCTATCGATGCTATATGCATTCTACTTTATACTAGATGTTCAGTATCAGGTAACGTGATGAATTTGGCAATTCCAAACTGCAGGGAGTAAAAGTAGCAATGATCAAAGCCACCACTCAAAGCCTCGCTAGAAATCCATTCTCAAAGTCTTTATACGGAGGCCATAACACTGGACGACAATGAATATCCTTCCGGAATTGCTGACCACTTCTATAGAGCTAGGAGGAAGACGAGCCGTTCAACAGGATGCATCGTCCAGCGGAATTTAGAGATAAAAAATTATAGCTTTTAGCCTTAAAAGTGGTACTATAGGAGAATAATAATGTCTTCTATATATTTTACGATTTTACGAGGACTGGGAAGTGGAAGTGGTCTTATTTTTTATATCTTGAATTCGGTGCAGGCTGATGGTAGTAATCTGTCCTTCGCAAAGCCTCTGGAACATTTTACGACCACGAACCAAGAGCCTTGAACTTTTCTTCCTATATACAAGTATATACTTAACTGGTTTGAAAATAAGTAAAACGGCTGCCGTAACTCTGATTGTAAAAAATAAAAGATAGCCCAAGTATCGTATACACATTTCTAAAGCGAATGCAATTTGTTGCACGAAATCTCATGGCTGTTTTACACACATGTGTGTATTCCTTGAATCTCTTGAATACTAGGAGAAAACAAGACCAGGCAATACCAAGTTTCACTTAACCGAATGAAGTTAACATAGTTGCGGGTGTACCCTGCAATATAGGGGCGAGTAAATATACTTTGATACAAACGTGGAGCTTTACTCTCAACTGTTACATGTTACTTGTCAGTATTCTTGGAGTGCGCGTAAACAGGCGAGTTCCAGGGCTTATATATATATACCTTTTTCCTCTCGGAGAAGGGAGACGGAATCCCCGCTACGGAATGCCAAAGTGATGAAATAACAAAACATATATTCTATCCGAAAGATCTTTCCTTCACTGTTTGTGGATTCTTTGCCATTCCTATTCCATGGTCTATGATTCTACGCCCTACGGCGAAGGGGATGTATTACCGAAACTGTGATACAAAAAAGGGTGCGTGGATCTCGGGTTGGTCTTTTTGCTTCTTTAGTTTTTATTTTTTTTTTATTTTTCGTTTTCGCGAAGGTGTGCTAAAAATAGGACTAATTTCGAAAAGTTATCTCCAACCGAGAAAGTCTTGGCACGTAATGTCGAGCTTCACATGATCGACGGAAGGGTTATTCGCCAATGAACGAGCTGAAAGGTGGTGAGATTAAGTCGGCCGAAAATCTAGAAGAAAAGAGGCGATTCTAGCTCGACGAAAGACTGATGAACCAAGAAAGGATTCGTTCCAGAAAATATCAATTTCGCTGACCAAAGAGGCTGCGTAATCGTTTTACGTCGTTTGTGAACAGAACAGAGCCTCACTCAAAGGCTCGCCGTCGTCAGCTAATCCTTTCGTAACCAAAGGACACCGTAGTCTGGCAAAGCGTTAAATCCACTCTTTTATATGTCTACTTAGACTCCAGTCTCTGGGGTACCTCATACCATACAAGAACTAGGAATCGGAAAGCCCGCAGTTTCTGTAACAATTATGGTAATGTTATGGCTGGTCTTTATTTGCAGTATGAAATGAAATAGTCAAGACTTGTAGCTGCTTCAATGCTAACGAAATTCACTGCGATCTTACGCAGACGTCATTCATGCGGCAGCTCGTAACTCGAATTTAATTTAGTGAGAGAATGTCCACACAAAAGCATGTCATGCACATAACTATGTACCAGATCGATGGTAGCAACTGTGTATCAGCAAGATGACAAACCAATGATATTCCGAGCCTGTATGCAGGTTGGTTAGGCTTGCGATACATGACGAAACGTAACCCCAGGGGTTCGGTTACATTGATTGGCTTCATCAGTTCCTCACTCCACGTTACCTCTGCTCCACCAGACGTTCAGCTTCCATATTCACTGAACAACCTTCAGGCAATCTTACATTTTATGCGGACGGGACGAGACCCTGAGTAAATTTGATAAATAAATTACACTCGGGTAGAAAGTGAGCAAAACTAAGGGTCGGCTCGGATCTCGATGTCCAGTTAATTCCGGTTGGCTTCCAATCCGATTAACCACAAATACTTTCCGCGAAAGTGCACAATTTTCTTCAATGCCACGAAGGAGTATATGGAGCTGAACTATTGTGCAAACAACACATTCTCGCCGCCGAAAGCATCCTTTTACCTCGGTACAATCTCCTCAATAGTTAATCGAATTAATATTTGAGTAAGTCTCTTACCGTATATCTTAAGATTACTCAGGTGTAAACTGAGCGCGCAAACTTGATGAACCCCTCCGTAAAGTTGAGCAACTAAGAGAGGAGTTAATTTTTAATTGCCATCCTTAAAACTTACCTGATAATACCAAACTCTTTCGTTTTATTACACGTCAAATTTTCTCGGTTAGGCTCAACCGTTTTCATAATTATTCAACTACTGTTCCGTAGGATATCGATCCATGCACCAGCTTCGAGAAGATGGTACCTAATATATTTTAGCTTTTAAGTTCAGCGAAAGTGTGCTTGAGTTTTGTCAGAAATCAACATCTCTTTTATTTCGGATAAAGACCATTCCATTCGCCTTTCCTTCGGTCATCCCAACTCGTTTCAACGAAGTGTTAGAGCTGTTTTCCTCATATTTCCGTTCTCTTCTTCTTGTTCTTCTCCTTATCCTTTCCGCCTGAAAGCATCCACTACCCTAAGGCTATGTGCTATGATTGCCTATATTGATAACTCGGCCCTATTTGGTTCACCGAAACCATTCGCATCTGGGCGTGCCCAGGGCGTGGAGCCCTGGGGAAACTGACGGTCCTCGTAGTTGCTAACCGAGAATAATTTCACGGAAGTGTTACGATTAAACGCGTGAAAATCTACGGGAAACGGGAAATAGGTATGAAAAGAAATCTATAGGTCCGAAATTGGCCGGCCCATATGTTGCATGGTTTTACCCTCGAATCACAGTATGTGTTTCCGTTAGGGACACCATACCGGCGGCACAAGCGGCATGGCAAGTGAGTAGCCGTTAATCTATTTCATACGTTCGCAAAAAAAGAAGAAAAACATGAAACTAAGTAGAGTTTTACGAGGAGTCAAATGTGCGGGAAAAGATCGTCTCTAATGACCATAATCGGTACCCAGCTCGAGCTCGTACCTTATTTCGGTGTGGAAAAATTGATATTTTGTATGCCTTTTATGGGTGAACTTGGGAGAGGGTTAAGAACGAAGGTTATCGGCGAAGGAGGTGAAGCATAAGAAGAGAAGTCAAGTTTTATGGAAGGGAACAGCAATGAATCCAGAAGTCATGAAACCGACGACGTCACCCCTTCCACCCTTCCATCCTTATTTCGGCTGTCTATCTTTGTCTGTTTACGCGACACTCGAAACTCTCCAAACGGTTGGGTTTAAACAAGGTGATTTACGGAGCACGTCTGACCTATAAATTTATTTTTTTACTAGCCACCAATGTTTGCTATTTAGGGTGTCACGTATACGTACCAGAATCCAGGTCGACATCAGTTTGGTCCAGTTATTTCCCTCTGGGGATCAGCCCCAAACACATAGCTTATCAGTTTCATCCAAATTTCGTAAAGGTATGGGCCCCCGCCTCGGAAACAGAGAAACGGCCGAAACATTACGAATGAAGGAACGCGGTTTTTATCCGCTATACTATCCTGGTCGTTGAGCCAAATGATCCTTTGGGATCCACGAGGCAGGTTTGCGCAGTCTGCCGTAATATCCTCGGAGATCTTTTTCGAGGTGGAAGAGGGGAGTTAGTTGCATAGCTTCGTGAGATGGCTGCCTCCCGGTTGGTTCTTAAAGATACGCGAATGGAAAGAGAAACGAGGGTGCGGTGAGTTATGAGCCAGCGCGGGAAGAAGGATAACTACTTATTTGCATCCCCATTTGTATGCCTGCGCAGGGGTTTGATGAGAAACTATGATTTATGCGAGCGAGCCTCCGCCCTTAATGTACTTCCCTTGCCTGCGGCCGTTATTACTCCTTAAACTATAATATTTTCACATTTTTGCTGAGATTTTTCGAACCGGTATATACAAGCTCTTACAACAGGAAACCGTCTGCAATTATCCAGGGAGATCTTTAGCCTCCTTGCTGATGACTTCGAAGAAATCCAAAGACCTCTTAGTTTTCCAAAGAAACAAGGGAAACCGACTTCTCAGTATTCTACTGAAATAACGTCGACGTAGTTATGCAAAAATGAGGAAAGGAGAAGCCGTTGACGCTCCTGTATAAAGTTCCAAATGTTGAAGTCTCGGGCTCAACGGATCCCTCCTTGTGCGTATAGCGGTTGCACAACGGCTGGATGTAAAGACCGCGTTTTGAAGCAAACGTATAATTTAATTTCCGTATTTCACTTTGCGTTCGTGAGGGGAATCCCGATGGACCAAAGCTGCAACTGGCTGATGGAGTCTGGATTCTCTGAGTTCTCTCCGAGCTCTCCGCTACTTCCACTAATACCTAGTGGCGCCATGTATCCCCGAGACGTGATTCCATTGACTTTGTATTCCACTGTCTCGCCGGCCATTTCTCGTTTCTTTCTCCTCCTAGTTCTCGCTTTCTATCTTACTCTAGCAGGAAATTATCTGCACCATTTTAATTCCAATTGTCTGGAAAGAAAACTGTTATCTCTACCATAGCCCGCAGTGCAAGTTACACTTCCAAACAAGGGCCAAATGAATTCCCCTGTTTCTGCTATACCACCTTTTTTTTTTCGTTGATCCGACTGTTAGCTACTGCTTTTCCAGTATTTTTCTTCCTTAAAGCACGAGAGGCGGACGTTTCGAATTTGTTGAAATTTAGCCACTCTTTGTCCTAAATACTCGGAGGTTAAAATTCCGTTTACGTTGTTTCGTGCCTTGGTTCCTTCACACGGTTAGCATAATGATGGGCCAAGTTTTGTTGTAGATAATTAGAGTCTTAAGAGTTCTAAGAGTTCTAAGTAGACCGAGAAGACAGAAGGGGCAGTACACCTTGTACCCCTCGCAAAGCTTAGAGAGTCTCTTCTTGTTTCCAAAATGGCGGTGGTATGAAAGTTGGATTATCAAGAGAACGTTGCTACTGCCTCCCTAGCTTTCCCTGTAATAATAACTTATCTACCACCGCTCTCTAGCAGAATCATTCTGGTCGTATAGGATCAGCACTTCGCGGAGGGGAACCCAGCCTTCTGGATTTCGTACGTTTCTCTCTTCGTCTCTCTTCTGCCACGACATACGAAACATCCAACTCCAGGGACTCGTTAAAACTCATGGTGATTGAGCGGAGGAGTTACACCTCCGCAAATCCTAATTACAGCAGAATCGTCTTTCTATGGGTTTAATATACAGGTGTATGTGGTGCGTTCATTTGTCACCGGTATACTATGAAGTTATTAAAATAGCATCGTTAATTGCTCAGCCCGAGGGGTGCATGGAACGTGAAATTTCCGACTGACTAAGGGGTTCTCTGTTAGAACAGAAAACCAGGCCGACCACGCCCTATAAAATAAGCGAGATAAAAGCGAGAGGGAGATCGGCAGAAGAAACTCCCTAATAAACGTAGCTTTACAAGTTCCAAAATTCCGTTATTCGAAACTGTTGCTGAGCCTGGTGCGTGCCCACACGTCAGTACAACGGAATAATCGCTATTCTATATTCCGCCAACTTCATATCTCTTTGTGGTTCTGAAACGAGGAAGAATTGAAAAGAAACTCGTGCCATTTTTTCGTTAGAAAAATTCCGGAATCATTGAACAGGGAAAATCTCAACGTTTTCGAGCGCCGTCCTTATGCGAGGAGATTTTCATCTCGAAGGACGAAATTCCTGAGCAATAATGAAACGAAGATCAAACGAAGTCCGGGGGTTGCTTGACGGAAGTATGACCTTCGGAGCTTTTCACAATTTTCAAAGTTCTTCTCGTTCTGACTTTCGGCCTATTTGAGTGCGGGTTGGAAGTGGACGAGTGTATTATCCTCGCGAAAGTTTGTTGCTCCCTTGGGAACAACGATGGGACCATTCTGGGACCTTGGGGCGCATACGTCGCTCGCACCCCAACACGTTTCTCATTAACCGTGGGTAGAAAAGCGGAGGGTGATGAAAAGGGGTCCGAGGGGATGCTCCGGGGTTTTCGTTAGCTACATGAATAGGAGGTACTTAGAATGAAAAAGATTCGGACTCCAGGTAAACTCCGAACTTTCATAGCACACGCTCGCGCTCGTACATTTCCTGATTCCTCTCACGGCTTATACCAGTCGTTTAGCGGTAGTTGACACTTCATTTTTAGCCGAAAACCACGACACACTAAATTCTGGTCTGAACGCTGCTTCTACTTAACAACCAAACGATCGCTGTTTTCACGCCCGTATTCGCCCTGTGGTCACTGCGGATTCGAGAGGGTAGATAGAGCATACAGTTAGGGATGAAAAAATAGAGGCAGTCAGTAGCGTCGGGGGACGAGAGGAGGCTGAGGAGTAAGGGATGGCGTACCGACTGCCTGGAGGAATTTTAGGGGCTTGAGTCGTTTGTGAAATTTCATGCGTGAAAATGGAAGGCCACAGGGTTGAGTCCCGTATAAAGAGTTGTTTAATTTTTAGCTCCGTTGCGTTTAGAGTAAAACGAGGTGTTCCGTAGGTGCCGAGACCTGGTCGAATATTTTGACTGTGAAATAGTTGCCAAAAAATTGAAAGATTGAAAAATTAAAAAATTTATACTCGAATGTATAAAAAAAAAAACTCAGTGCCCCAGCTACGTGCACCTATTCCAAATATTTGACACACATTTACATTATTTTCACGAATCGATTGAGACCTATTGAGCTGGGAAGAAATTTACAGAAGTTTTATCCGGCTTATTTCCACTAGGGTTGGTAGTTTTTCGCAGCTAACGATCCGCTAAGCCTCGGCCGACTCTTGAGCTGTTTCCCGAAATTCGCAGGGCTTAACCTTATAATTAACTACTCAATTAGAATCCCGGATTTATGCTAATTATCTCGGTGGCAGTTGAACCGGCGCATAACGCTCACACGCCGAGGGGATGGGTTCAGAAAATGCGGAGGTGGTACTTTTGCCCTCAGCCCTCTACGAGCAAACCGCTCATTTTTGTTTCCTGCCATTTCTACACACAGCCCTTAATTTGTTTATTTCAGACTTAACTCCAGACTCATTTGTATGCGGCTTATAGCATCTCTCACGAGTCACGCTTATATGCCAACTACCACACTAGCGTACATACTGGTTGCTATATGCATGTACCTGAGATATGCACGATAATTATTCTTGGCGAGAAACTTGCTCGAACCTGGGTATACCTATATTTACGGCCAAAATTTCATTCGCTACTTTGCCGTGTGCTAATGCTACCTCGTGTACAGTTATACGTATACTGTATAGGTATATGCTTTATTGTATGCCTGGTTTTCGAGAACGTATTGTTATAGAGGCTAGAAAATATGCACACACGTTTCAGCCCGGTGCTATCACAAGTACGAACTATTCTGCTCATTGTTAGTTCTGTACTACAGTGTGATACAAGTACTTTCGTGAAGCAGATTCAGCTGGGTTCTACTTATGCAATATCCATCATAATAAAACCCCGGTATAAATTCAACACCGAATTTACAATTCCTGTAATCCTCCTCATAATAATTTTCCCAACCAAGGTATCTACCTCATCTCTTGAAAGCTACCGCGAAAAATCTTTAACTGCATATTGGAGTCTAGCAGGATCCAAGATATTCAGTTTTATCCAGATTCTGCCTCATTTTCTTTCTCACTTTCGTCTTTTTCTGGACAATAAAATAAAAAAGTATTGCAGAGCTTATGATCAGTATCAACGCCTTTTGATACATCG
Organism: Tenthredo livida; assembly: GCA_963992785.1. Classification (NCBI taxonomy): domain Eukaryota; kingdom Metazoa; phylum Arthropoda; class Insecta; order Hymenoptera; family Tenthredinidae; genus Tenthredo; species Tenthredo livida. The sequence goes on along the minus strand of OZ023066.1, from coordinate 15,118,474 downwards.
ATCGATCGACCGCTTGTTTGTTTAGAAGCTGATGAGCAATCCCGCACACGATCGACGCGTGGCATTTAAAAGCTGGGAATATCCCAGGCTGACAGTGAGACTGAAATTCATATCGCGTGTATTTGCTGCATCGTTATGCTGGCCAAAACCTTGCGGTTTCTCTTGGAATCCTTTTCGAGCCTAGAAGGCATGGAACGACACTTTGCGGTTGAATAAATTTTGCTCATTGAAACTTGGGTCGATTGCACGCTGACTGTGTCCACAGAAAGACAAATACACTTTGACTTTTATGCCGCTGTCGAACGTTCTTTAAATCAACAATTCACATTTGCCTACACGTATATGTCCAGTTTTCATTTATTGCGTATGAGATTTGCGCGCTGACTATAACTTCAAATACGCTACCTTAAACCGCTGAGTTTAAACACGCGTTTCGAATGACGCGCGAGATTGCTTTTTCTTGATAATTAAAATCAACCAGTCTTCGTCGTCAGTGGTTTCAGTTTTCGCCGACAGGTGTGACGCGAAATAATCGCCAGTATCGCTCGAATATCCATACCGTGAGCCTGACGTGTCCGAACTTAACTGTTAAATAAAAAAAATATCATTCAATCGCAGTTAATTGTCCCGTGCATAAAATAACGCAAAAAGGAACCCGAATAAAGTCGAGTTGTTTCTTCATTAGTTTAATCAATGAAGAGAGAATAGGCTTTTGTCGAGAAGTCCAGAGATTAAGTTGTGGCAATTTTGCGATAGTATGTGTGAACGTGCACGTAGGCGTAATCTGACGTGCTTATGACAAGGCCGGTCATTCGCCCATCGACAGAAGTAAACAAGTCTGCCTAGGTGAGTAAATATGTGTCCCTAACCGTTCATATTTTATCGCTGTTAAAATGACTACAGGATCGATGGAATTCTTCTTTTTTGCAGTTTTTTTTCTTCTTTTCTTTACCTACTTGGTCAACAGTCAAGTTTGCCTACGGAAACTTCAGTGATCAAAGAAGCAGCTTTACTCTTCAGTTGGATGAAGGAGAAAAATAAAAACGATGTGTTACGCAGTCATCGACCGAAATCTCGGAGAAATCTTGATGGGCTGTTTGTAAAATGGTATTAAACCAGTAGGTGTCTGTAATGTATGTATTTGTTCGTGTTTCTCTGCGACTGCGACTGTATGTCGCGTTTAGTGAATTGGAAAATCCACATTCGTATTCCTATGTTCGTGGATGCGATGCTGGTCGCCTTTTTCATTCGATAAACATCGTTTGTGCTCATGTGGCATGTCATTGTTGGTTCAAAGCACAATTTCCTCCATTCCGTTATACAGTATACGTATACCGCAATACTTTTCGACCTTTTTGCGAAAAATTTCTCGACTAGAAAGTTTCGAATCCCCGAAGGCCTCGGGGAAAAGTTATTGGCGAAGCGGAATACGGTGTATTACATTATCCTACATCTACCACGTAACAAACACTATAACTTCGCTATTTTCCTACTTCCTATATATATATTACATTTTCTATCTAATGATGAACTTTTTTTATAAACAAAGTTCACTCAGCTGATAATATATCATAACTTTGGCTGACTGCCACTAAGCTCGCGGAATACTTGATCTCATGCATGCACGAAGCTCATGCCTAAATGGAAGAAGTTATACCCTCTTGCCAAGGGGGCTGGGAATGCCCGTAGGGTGCAGAGAGAAAGTGTTTTGACGTGTTGTTGTCGCGAGTGGTCGAGGCTTCAGGGGGTCGGCATCCAACCTCTGTATGTAGATTAGTTAACACAAATCTGAGGCCCCCGTGGGAGCAACTCTGTCTTAACCACAGACTCAGAAGGAGAATCGTGGTTTGGATTGAGACAGTGGATCTCATCGTCAGCCAACGTTAAATCCGCATTTATTCAGGCCGCGAAATATGTCTCGGGATTTTTTTCACAACCCTGTGATAATTTCGAATCTAGGTAATCGTTTTACACATAACAGCCGCAGACTTGATTTCCAGTCAAATTGAAGTTTCAATGATTTTTTAAACGAAATGATTTCAGTATCATTTATAAACTGAAACGGTTTTATTAACTCACTATTTGGCTCCAGATCGCTCTTTGCAGCGGCCCTCTGTTTTCATACGAAGACCCATGTTTAGTTTTACTCCCGTTTATTTTACTTTTCACTTTTTACTTCGGTTTTATATTTCACCTCACCACATTTGCCTGTATACTCTGAATTACCTTTGCTTATTTTTTTCACCTATTATTAGATTGTCATAAAAATTCAAGATTAATATCATCTTTGTCGTCATAGAGATTTCACAGAAACCTGTCTCATTAGTTAAAACTTCTCCGCAATGCCTTTTTTCGATTTATTTCTCGCGTCTATAATAGTTCAGGATATTTCGAAACCTTGAATAGTTATGAGAAAATTTTGGATCCTCTACAACGAATGTATAATCATTTTTGTTACAGCACCTGAGAAGATCGTTCTTTCATAAAACAAGACAACTTTGGTGAGTCGATAATGTGTATTCTTCCATCGAAAAATTGTATTTATACTTTTTTTGCTTTTTTATATTCGCTCCGGAAGTGATTCAGAGGATTTTGAAACGCAATTATCAAGCAGAGAACGGTTCCAATTATATTATACACTGACGAGGTTTGTAATCACTCGAGTGAGACAGATAGGATTGGAAAAGAACGATCAAAATGCGCGACATTTTCAATTAATTATTCGCTCTGAGTGCGGATAACGATTCGCAGAAAAGCAAACTGATTTGTAAGTAACGTGTGTGTGATTCAAATCCAAGTACAAAGGGATGATCTATCAAAGCGTCGAAAACAGTAGTTAGAAAATAATTTGTGGCTTCGAAACAGAAAAGCAATTAATTGATGATGGTAATTATAAAATTCGTGTGAAATAATACAAGCATGTCCCAAGTCACGTAGATGCCTCCGTACGCAGTTTGCCTGAAGTGAAATTTCAACACCTGAAGCGTTCTCGATTTTTTTTTTTTCCCACCGCCAACCCCCCTTGGTGGATATTTTCAACAATGAAACACAATCGAGCGAAATGCTTAGAAAAGCTTTGAGCTTGAGAAGCGTCGGTGGAGTCTTCTCCGCGTATCCTCCTAAAGACACGTCGTGCCTACCAATAGCTTTCATCCCCTTGGCCCTTGACAACGAATTGAATAGAAATTCAAAAATAAGTTTAGCACACTGCCATGCTGGCAGAGCAATCCTTAGGCACCTTATACGTCCCAACGTCAATATCTTATTCAATCTCGCGTTTTATACTCACCCACTCGAGAGAATCATCTCGTTCGCTGAATTATCAAAGTGAAAGTATACGATAGACATTCATCCCCCATTTAAGTGTATGAAATTGAAAAATATGTGCTCAGCGTTATCCTTCACAATCTTCATCGCCACCCCCGCAGTGTCATCTTTTATACTTTCTGAACACGCTGCTCTAAGGTGTGATTCGTTGTTATCATTCTCACCCCATATACCTACCGTGGTTGGAGTTATTTTTAAAAATTTCACCCCGTGAAACTATTTTCTTATTACTCATGGCTACGTATGTTATCCTGCTGTTTCATCCCCTATTGCTACAGAGGCTAATATAGAGTGTGTTTTTTGAGCAAACAAATATCGAGGGCATGACGAGCGGCTGCTAGGCTGATGGTAGCAGCTCAGCAGTACCCACCTACTTCAGGAAAGAAAATAATCGATTTATTGCTCTTATAAATATAGATGCAGTTTGCCTAGGGGCGTTGGCGTGAGCCACGTCGTGGAGGGAATAACTAAATGTTAGGTCGGGTTACGGAAAACGAATTTTTTGTTCGTAAAGTTTTTGTTGTTTTTTTTTTTTCTCCGTATAGATCGCGCGCTGCCCTGAGGTAGGGATGAAAATATTGACGACAATATTTGCGAAGTCAATTCCTTGGAGAGTTTCACGGATGTGATGGGTACATACTGTTATTCTTTAAAGTCTTTTCTCGATCGTAAATGTACGGGTGTATAAATTCGCGGAGGAAACAGTTTACAAGGAATAATATGAATTTTTTTTACTCATTCTCTATATTTCAATCGGTCTTCACCCCCGTGAAATAACGGAAATAAACATAAAATGCATTGAATTTATTTTCTTTTATCAAATATTTGGTCATACGAAGAAACGAATTTTGTTTCGGAATAGAAAAGCTCGGTGTGCCACCGCGACCATAAATCCACTTGACACGTATATTTTTCTGCATGAGGGATGAAGGAGATGAATAAAAAACGACAGAAATTGCCGTGGAATTAAACAGTCGGATTCAAAGGATGTAAATTCAAACGAGATTCAAAACGTTCTAAACACCCTCGCTACCCAAGGGTCACTCATCATCCCGAATGGTTGATCTTCCGTTGCTTTAACCGTTGGGCACCGGGGCATACCGGTTGACAAATGAGACTTTACGCCGACACGAAGATGGAGCGGAAACCTAATTTCATATTTCGTATAGCGAGCAGCAACGCGATACAGAGGAGCGGCTGTCTCGCTTGCAAGCGTTAATGTCCCGGCTGTAATTCATTCTAAATCCAGGGAATTACCCATCCTAGTCTTCTGCCTCTATACCAACCGTAAAGTCTTCCTAAAACATGCTCTCAGCATAGTCTGTCTACCGGACTTTGAAGTGATAAAATTTCGCTTCGCTCGTACGTTAAACACGCGACATAAGAGCGTTTTTACTAATTTCATCAATCAATTACTGCTAACTAAATCGCTCCTTTTCGAATCCATCAAATCAGCCCCATATATCGAAGTATACAAACTCTATAAACCCACGATTCAATTAATTCTATCATTCGATTAATTTCGCGGTTATTATACGATCCCTCGCGATTCCCTGCGGGCGACCTGTGCCAATATTTGTCCCCATTCACAGCTGCGGAAAAACCCATCTGCCGCAACAACCCGGCGAAGTAGTACTTCTCTCGCATATGTACAAATAGGAATATTGTTTTTTTTTTTCTTACCCACTACAGGTGGCCGTTCAACTCTCGCTTATTGAACGGACCATTCCAAAGGCCCCACTTGTGCTTCCTCTGGTCCGAATCTGAAAATCTTTGATTGACCTGAAAGATGGTTTAATCTCTTTGAAATTATGTGATTTATGCGACGTCTTGAGTAAAGTGAAGTATATAGCCTCATTGATTCTATTTCTGCCTATTTCTGGGGAAGGAAATCGTAGTGTCAGATGAAAGGAACTAATTATTTTGACTAATGTGAAGCGCAAGTTGTCAAAATAATAATTCTTGAATGTTTAACTTCCGCCCCAAGAGATATTTAGCCGTTGGATACATCCAGACACGGCCAAAACCTAAATTACCACATTCTTCCATCGCGCAGCCTAGACCGCCGGATTTACGATGCAATTGCTACTTTGCCTGTCAACGAGACAATAAGGCTAAATTCTACTTCTATTTCGCATTGGCAAATTTTCACAGACGGAAACACCGCTTGCTGTTTCCAAAGATAGCTCTACCCAGCCATTTCCATACCTTCCAGAATTACATCCTCACCTATAAAACAAAATTAAATTGAATTGAATCTACCTTTAGCTTCCATTCACTGCATCGTTTCAATATACATATTCGAGACAATTATTTGCGGAATAGAATCGTGCAAATTTTTTTTTTTTATATTCATTTTGCCTGATAATCATCGAAAGCCGAATTATGTCGAAGATATATATTCTTGGGGTTACTAGGGGTAGTATACCCACGTGACTATAAATAGTAAGGAATAGACGGACGACCGTTCTCATTGTTAGTCAGTTGCGAAACAAAACGGGATAATCTAAGGGCATAAATCGTATGCTATCGGCGTTTTCGTATCGTAACTAAATCTCGCGTCTTCCGCACTGGAGATATCCGTACTAAATTGCGTTGTGCAACTCGCTATTCGTCGAGTCAGAGAAACAAGGCACATAGATATGCAGAAGGTATCTTCGCTTGCGGTTTATCTGTCGGTTTTCCCCAGGGGGTCGTGTGTTAAAATTAACTGTGGGTAGCCCCGAACTATAGCGAAAACAAGTGCACGCTCCCACGTGGTGTCATCGATCGAATCACCCCGATTCCAATTCCGTTTGAAGCCCCCATTATTCGAAACAAGGCTTGGTCAAAACTATCGGAAATTTATAAACATTTTTTTCTATCGTTATGAAAACTGAATAACCCCGGAATAAATCCAAAATAAGATAATGATCAACGCAGTTTTTGATCGCGGTAATTTTATGTCTTAGCATCCTGATGAGGATTGACCAAAAATTGCCATAAAACTTCAATAAAAGAATTTTTCTATGATATTTCCTAACAACGAAGGTAGAAGTACCTAAGATTTTACCGCAGGAATGTCACTCGCCATGAAAATGGTGGTACATCACCATACTTTAAGGAAGACAAACGGTCGTCATCTGATGGGGTAAAAACAAGCTGGGTAATGATAGAAAAGAGAAGGAGAATAAAGAAGAATACGATGATATAAGTGCTTTATTTGTTGAAGGGAAAAAGTCCATCGTAAAGAATACTCTTATATGCTTCATCCTATATAAGATCGTAAAAATTTCTTGAATCCTACCGTCTGAGTTTTTCTCAATTTTAATATTCTTCTTACTCTTCCCATGAATCAAAAAGCTGATGAAACGGTCAAATTTCGCTCTTCCCGTTCGATGCTGGTAAGCTCTAAAGCTCGAAGGCTTATGTACCCAAGCGACCAGCAGTAATAGTTCCAGAAAAGAACGAACAGTTACACCGTGAGCTCCTTCGACACCGAAATTCTCAATCTTCTTCGCGTTCAACTATAAATTAAAAAATTCTGTAGGTATCAGATCAGAACCGAATCTGCACTCTTCCTTTTTTTTCCTCATAGTCAATGAAACCGTGCAACTTCTTCTCTCCCAGGACCTTGAGGCTTTTTTGATTGAAGTTTCGGTAAGTTGCGTTTGCATCAGAGATATCAGATATGTTATAGTTGGTGTTTGTTGGGTGTCCTTCGCGGACGCTTAAAGGAGCATCTGGTTTCTACTTCCCGGTACGTGCAGCAGTGGCATGTACTCGTCATATACTCTCTACACTGTGGTACGGGTCGAACTATGCTGTGCATGTACACACACGGCACGTATAGGAAATAGGAGACGGGAGGCATCAGCGAAACACGACTCTCCAGGGAGCAATCGACTACCTCCTGCAGACTCTGGCCACACCGTTCGTCTCTACCATAACGCAATACTGCAGTAGCTGTGATACATTGCATCCCGGTGGTTCTCAGGACCGAATAGTTTGAAGATTTTTTTTCAAATCTGATAACATCAAACTATGTAGGCGGATATCGTACTTATATTATAGGTGGTTCGCCGAAGAAACGAAGAAATTTTAGCGAGAATGGATCCACTCCTCCATATATCTCCTCCAACAACTTGTCGTATAGCATCAGGAGTAGGAACACGCGTCTTCTGCTGGAAAATTTTAGTATTATAGTCGAGTGCAACGGGTGACTGGATTTATCGGCTATCCATTAATCAAATTTAACTTTCGAACGGTTCGCTGGCACACCAATCATCTCTTTCACCCTTTAGAACGGACATTAATTATATACCTTGACAGTATTCCTCGTTTCCTGTCGTTATAACCATTGCTTTGTAGCCGCGACACGTGTCCGGGAGTTGTAGACCGTTCGATATTGGTTTTACAATTTTTTTTTTTTTTTTTTTCTCAATCCAGACATCTCGTGGGTCGGGAGCTTTTGATAGACAAAATTCACAACACTTACTTGTCTCCATCTCGGGAAGTCACATTTTCACTATTAATCAGATATGATGACGGATAGGCTGTCTTCTCACGACGAAGAGGGGATGAGTAGGAGCCGGGCTGGTTAAATTGGAATTATATGCAAATAAGGGGAAATTAATAACCATATTTAATTAAATGCCGAACCGAGACGTGACAGTCTCTTCGAAATTCACAGGATAAAGTAAAACACATAGAAATTTATATTCGCAGTGTTCGTCGTTGGATAAAATTTCTTAGTAACAAATTACAAGGCTTAGATGAGAACAATTATCGCATTTACGAGAACCGCAACGTTCACATCAATTTCCCATTTCTATACCGGGTATTACAGTTTAATTCTTCACAAACCGTGGGCAAGTTTCAAAGTCTCAAATAACTCCGGGACTCAATCAAATTTAATGCCAATATAAATCAATCTGACTAAAATAAGTCTCTTAACTTATAGTCAGCAATAGTTATAGGTATTCAGTGCATTTGAATATCCTTATAATAATTGCCACCGAATCTTATCGAGTTTTAAAAATTAATCTGCTGAGCAAAGGACTTGGGTCGTCTTCTTTTCAGTTTACCTCAGCTTTTATTAATGTCAAGTCATCTCTCGGTCACCTTCTTCGAGAGGTATTAGAAAACGTAAAGTCTTGCCTCCACAAATCTATTCTTCCCTTATTTTTATCTTCCCCTTCGAGACTGTAAGTTTATCTTGAGGTGGGCCCGACAGTTTTGTGTGGGGATCGATCCGTGACCAGCTTTTAATTAAGTTTCGAGGTTCAGAGGTCACCGTTAAATTGTCATTGTATCGTTTTCAACCTCGACGATGCCGTTATAAAACCCCTAAGGAGAAGCCTGGAAAGGCTAAAATCCCAGTGGCCGGTAGATAAGAGAATAAAATAAAGACTTACGTATGCCACTCGAATCCCAATCCTCAGAATAGATCCTTTTCTTCAAAGTTTCCATCGCTATTACGTCAGAAAATAACTGAAGAATAATTCACAGTATAATAATCTCCTACATGACGCTGCATGCAGGCTGCATAATTCAACGATATTCCAATACAGATTATTCTTTATGAATTTGGAATTATCGAAAATGATTTATCGCCGCTCTCGTGGCAGATTGCGCAGCTCAAAAGTACAGCTACTTCTACAGAACAGCTCTTAGCCATTATCGAATTTCGATGGGTTGACTAGCATTGCATACATGCATTGGAAGCAGGTGACTATAACGCTCCTTCTTTCCCTAAGGTTTTCTTCTGAAAACAGCGTTCCGCGTCATGACGTATTTACTGTATCGGGTTTCGATTATAGAGCACCGGGAGTTTGTTACTACCCTCGCATCACTACTCTAGAGATCTTTTCCGATTCCCGGTGAGATGGAGCAAGTAATCGACTGAATGGCGTGAAGGAGAAACTGCTGCACGATCTTCGATTGTTCTCGAGTTCGTGCCTCAAAGGATATTTCAGGATCACGTATAACCGAAAGGGAGACTAAAAGCGAAAGGATAAAAAGAATGAGAAGAGAATGAGAGTGGGATTGCCGAGCGAGAGACCCTCCACTGGAAAATAATTCCTCTTTATTTTATTTTTCATACAATTCTTAAATCACTGTAATATTTTCAATGATTCAACTTGATATCAGCAAACTAATTATTATCGAGGACTATGCTGCATGCCATCAGAAAATGCGAGTGCAGTGCAGTGGACAAACTCCGTGTTATCGATCCTGTCGATACTGTCCGACTGAAAGGGTTAGTCCCAGCACAAAAAGGGTGATTAGTATAAGTTTTAATCGTGATTGCCCAAGGGTCTGCAATTTCCCCTCCCTTATCTTCAGGGTACTGAAAATGATCTCTCCCAGTGATCCCCTCTCTGACAGTGATTCAAATCGGTAGTACCAACGATTGCAGGGGTTGGCTCGGGTGCCTCGAAGCTTTCGCTTTTATCTGTCGTTTGATAACTGGCATTCTCTCCGTGCTTTATCTTATGCTTGAAAAAAGTGAGGTATACATTCCAAAGCAAGTATCTCATCAACCCTCAAAAAGGAGAGTAAAAGAGTCCGTGGAACGTTGATAAATTTTCAACCCCTGATTTCGCTATGTGAGCTCCAGAAATTCAAGTCAGAGAAATACATCTTGAAGTGCCCACGAGAATATTGGATTTCAAAGCACATATCCGAGACTTTTCTTCTACAGACTTGCCTCTTTCTTCGGTACTTTTCCAGAAGCATAAAGTAAAGTGAACAAAACATAGAGTAGAAGAAGAAGAAGAAGAAGCCATCCGTTTGGCAGATACGAACCACTATACTGAGCATCGAAATAGAAAAACGTAACATATTGCCTTAGCATTATTGATGAACGATATTGAAGCTCTTCTTGCAGAGTTTATGTTGTAGGATATCATAGCAAGTTACGTTGAAAAATTGTACGGTTGAAAGCTTTATAGTAAAACACATTAGAATTCAATTCCTTAATTGGTATATCAATGGTATCCAATTACTACGGCCTCGAGCCATTGAGGAGCTGCTGGTTCACGATGAAACAGCTTTGCGCTTGAATGGAGCTTTACAAATCCGTAGCATTCGGTGTAATGAAAATACCTCCACGACTCGTCCTGCACGAGAAAGAGGATTTCTACACGAATTTCGTCTCCCGTGGGTAACACGGTGAAGTCGACATCACCTCCTAGCGGTAGGTCAGGAAGATTTCAGCTGAGAGAGTTGAATAGAGGGAATGTAATGAGACCGCGAGCCTTTCGGGGTTTTCCTCATCATCTTCGCTCCCTTTCTTCTCTTTCTCTGTCTCTTTATCCTTTTTTTCCATCGTTTTCCTGGACGGTTGAAGAGCCTTTCGAAAGTTCTGGTAGAACTTGATGTGAAATGAAACTCCTAGAACTCGATGGGCGATGACAGAGGTGTTTCTCCCTCATCGCGTTACGTCAGTCAGCTTTATTGATCCAACGTTATAGACCATGAAAATTTATTTTCGTTGCAATTGAGAATGTCATTCGGAGAACATTTTACGAAGATAGATTAATATTTGCAGATTTTTGTCCAAAAATAAAACTTGAATACCAGCGCAGGTGATGAATTCATAACATGGTTTTAGGGAAATGCATCTTGCATCTTCAAATTTCTACTCATTTCAATCGACGTGAAATAGATTTCAGGTGTCTCTACGTTATTTATAGAATCGTGGAAATATAGGTACTTCGAAGATAAAACTGCATCCTTATGTATAGCCCCATCGATCCCTTTTGCTTGGATTCACTCGTCTTCAGAAGTATAAAAGTCAGATCAACTGCCTAGACAAGATTCGCGAAAATTTTATGTAGTAGGTATCGTAAAATAGCGTACCTACTATATGATGAAAAATGGTGCAGTGAAAGCGATGCGATTCACGTCACAGAAAAATTCTACAATAGCAGAAAATAGATGTACCAAAATATTCGTCCGAATATTTCTATCGCAATACCTACGTTGTAAATAAAGTTGCCGAGTACATTTTTTTTTTTTCTTTTTTGCGTACGATCTTCATCCATATTTTACCCACGTGTGTGATATCGTGTCTAGTAACAACTGTAGTGAAAGAATTAAAATAAAAAATATTTACTCCAATCCGGAGTTTTCGAAAAACCAATCCGGATTTAATTATTTGTCATAGGTGAAAAAAGGAAGAAAAAAAAAATAAAAATTGTTATTGCCTCGGACCGACAGGGAATTGGTCCTGGTTTCGCCTCTATACGGATTTTATATTTTTTCATTGCTCTCCATTGGTTTTATCCTCCATATTGTATGTTCCGGAGTTCGAGTTTCTATATACGCCTATATATACGCAAACTCCACTGGCTTCAATCCGTATTACGGATATAAAAGAAATTAACATTTTAATAGGAACCTCCTACTACTATTCTCCAGCTACAATCTGCGTGTGTACGTTATACATGATGTTACATATACGTACGAATGCGTAACTTCGTATTTGCATGTACTATACAAATACATACATGGTAATTTAAAACTAGTATTTCATTGAACAAAAATAAATGAAAAAATAATCGTACAGGTATACCGCATCGGCTATATGGAACAAAAATGATAGAAACGGTCGTAAAACACGATTTCAATACCTGCCATTTTACAAAAATTAGATAAACGAAACCGCGAACATTGGAATCCATTTATCAAAAATTCGGTTCTATCGAGTAATGATTCAAATTCTACCAAAAAAGCATATTGAAATAGGGAATAGATGATAGCTGATTCGCGAAACCCATACTTCCACAGCTCTTTCAAACATTTTGCTGTACACTTTATACAGATGGGTGAAAATAGTGAAATACGGTAGCTAATTATGCGGCGTTTCAATGAAAAATTATTAGCCCACTACGTAATTGAGGAGACCACATAAAGCTGCTAAATTAATTGCGAAACGTGCTGCCGAAAACTACCACTATGACATATTTTGCAGTCCGAAGCTTGCAGGCTATACTAGAAATTTATGTGCTGGGATCTGCATGGTACCTATATGTCACAGCGGATGACCGGAAACTCATAAATGCGTGTTTCTGTGATATATGCGTCTGGCCACGCATATCGTCCTCGGCAGCGTGATCACAGGCACAAACTCGTGGCCACATACGTAATACGTCAGAATTTCCTTCACCCATATATCCCTGGCCAATCGGGAACTAATAACTAGGGGTTGCGTGGCCGGATCCAGATTTACCGTTCTCGTACGAAATATTATATAGATTCGGATTCTGCCGACTTAGCTGAAACCTATATCGACGACTGACTCTGTCTGACATTTCGGGACTGAAAAAACGAACGAGGGTGCGACTCGAAAATTCTGACAAATATTTTGACGAATATTCTCTGCGTGGCTATTTTTTGGAACTTCTTCGTATAGGTAGGTATGAATATTTCTGAGGTGTATGTGTGCCTTGAAGTCATACTCGTCGCAGTGAAATGACTTCAATATGCCGAACGACAAGGTTTGAATTTAATTTGATCGACAATAAAGCGAGAATGACATCGAGACGATTCTGCAGGTGTTGAAAACGGTCATTCTATTGTAACGTTATATTGCTAGAAGCATCTGTGCGCTATGGGGGATACGGTGGATATCATTTTATTGTCTTTTTTTTTTATTTTATTCCACATCCCGCATCCAACTAGACACTCGCATCTGTCCGTTATGATACGAAGTTTCTGTTATCACATTACATTTTACAATCCATACGAGGCGAGTGATAATTGCTAGAGGAGAATTATACCCGACCTTTTTTATGGTCGCGAAAAAATCCCCTGGAAGTTCAGCGCGCCAATGTTCTCCGATCGAAATTTCCTGACACGGGTATGTTTTAAAAAAATTCTATGTATCTACGTCGGACGTAAAAGAGCCGGGAATAAAATAATTAAAACATGACGAAAGTCAAAAGCTTCTCTTCAAAGCCTTGATCAAACATGTCTGAACTTTTTGTCAGTCGACGAACGAATGGGCTGACGGAAGTGCGTGCGGTATACACGCGCACGCACGTTCGCGTCTGCATTATTAACGCAGTGCTACCGTATACCGGCTCAAAAACCCTCATATATATTTATACCGCGAAATCCTCGTTAAAATTTATGACACCGCGACGCGTCGCACCTTCGACTCATCTCTTCTTCAGCTACTGGACTGGACGTAGATACGCACCTCGAACGCGACCACGTCACATACATACCTACACCGATTTTTATTCTTCGTTTTTATCATTCACGTACCAAAAAGCTTTTCCGTGTGAACTAGCCACTCTGTGGGGTGAGATGAGGGTCCGCACGTTTCACGCGTGTAACAAAATCCGTAGGTATCCATAGTTTGAAGTGTCGGTGTGCAGGTTCAAGGTTTTACCTGTTTCAGCTACTCCGTTAAGTAAAACGTTAATTAATTTCCGTCTAACGGGTTACGCCCGGATGCTTCGTAAAACGTGATAAATTTTGACATCGTGTCAATGAAATGTCGCATTTTAATTATTGCTATTATTATTCTATGGATCGATTTCTACACGTAATTTCCCATTGAAATGAAGCATTGACTTGTGCAACCTCTTAGTGAAATGAGACACGGTTTTTAGGGGAAAGAGATTTCCTTCGAACACATTATTTGCATATTTACATAAACATATACGCTCCGATATAAAATGAAAGTAAAATGGCTGAGGAGTTTGAATACCTAAATCCTGAAATAAATCAAGTCTGTGTACACGACGGGATCTGTGAAGAAAAACGAAAAGGGAAAAAGAAAAAGATCCCCTCTTTTTTGTAACATGACGAATGCAAGCCTCGTCCCAACCAATAAGCATCGAGTGCTATTCATGGTAAGGTAAAATAACCGAGGAAGGATAATCTTTTCTTCAAGATCTCGGAGGATTTCGATCCTCACGACCATCCTTCATCCCTTAGAGTCTTTATTCGAGAAATATTCTCTTTTTCATCTTGTGTCTATAGCCAATATATCTTTTTATGTATACCTACACATACACATGTTATAAGTGTGTAGCAATTACTTGAAAAAAGAAACATGCAATTCGCCATGCAGCAAGTACTTGCACCGCACGTACCCAACTGCAGAATAAGGATTTATGGAACGTGGTTGGATTTCCACAGCTTTAACAAGGTCTAGAAAAAGTCTTTGGGAAATGCGATTGTCGCAATCGTACCATAGTCGTATGTTTTTCTTTCTCGATTTGTGTGCAAAGAGGATTTGCAAGTCCGAATAAAACCAGAAGCTCTGAAGCCTTCGATGTCCCAATCCCCAAATGTAGATTTCGAAGATACTTGCTTGGTTTGAAGAGCTGAAATATGCATGTTTTCTTTTTACACATTCTCATTTCATACCGAATGTAACGTTTCTCAGGACTTGATGTATGTACATTCTTTAAGGACGCTGAAACAAATATTTCAAATTCAGTAAGTCTCTTCAAGAACGAATTGCAAGCTTCAATATTAAATCCAGCTCCTTGATTCCACAATTCTGCGATACATATTTCATTGCTCGCTATTAATTCTTATTCAAATCTGGTTGCAAATGAACCGTTCATTTCTTTTCCCGATAAAGCTGTTATCAAAATTTTCTGCTCGATTCATTTGCTTTCGTGAAGATCAGAGGAATTAGTTTTTTTCTTTCTTTCTCATAAGAAATACATAAATAAATTATGCCGTGGGTATACCCAACGTCGTGATTTTTTATTCATTTCTTTTTCATCATTTTTTTCATTCTTCTTCAATGGAGACAAATTATTTCCTGCTCAAAAATAAATATAAACCGGGCACAGCTCGCGTGTACCAATCTGTCATCGCAGTTGTCTCCAATGTTAGAGTCGCTGCTTCGCAGTTCTAAACTTCTACAGTCTGGCGTCTAGACTTAATATCTATTATTAACCTCCCTGGCCGTATCACTTGCCCGTAGAAATTTTATACCAATAGTACTTTTCGTTTATTTTCATTTTTATCTTCATGAACTAGCGTACCACCGTCTGGGTTCATACCAAGCTACTCAATTTTCTGTGAAAGTAAAACCGGCGTTCAATGATTGTTCTCATTATCTTTTGAAAAAAATTCTGACCCAGTTTCGATCGATGATAAATGATCGGAAAAGACTTATAGATTTTTCAAAAATGTAGGTTACTAAGGTAATAGTTTCATTTATCATCATTTAATTAAATATACTGCACCAGTTAGCGGTCGTCATTAGTTTCACGCGATTTATCAAATCAGGCTATTTTCCCTGTTATTTACTATAGGAATTCTCATTTATTCTTAACGATCCACAGAATGAAAATTAATTAATTTTCAGACGTGCAGAGATGCAAGTGTAAAATAGAATAGAGGCTGTATCAGATTGTGGAAGACGTTGGCCACAAAGCATCAATAAGAAAAATAATGGGTAAACTTTCAGCCCGCGTAATGCAATAATTTATTCATTAATGCATGACTGCACAATAAAATTATAATTCATAGTTATGTTTGTAAATAGAGTTTCGACTGAAAGCTGTACGCGTGAGCATCAAACATCCAATAAAATATGAAGAAGAAAAAAACGTGTATAATTTAACGCTGCGGTCTTGAGCAAGCTGAGACTTTGAGAATTGACTTGAGAATCGCGACGTTAACTGCTGTTACAGTTTACGGGTATCCCGTTCAAAACACACCATAAACTTTACCCTGGACGCTAACATTTCCTCGGATCTTCAGTTCAAAGTAACGTCACGTTAGCAGTAATCCTGCACCTAGAGCCACGATGATGATACCGACGTCGAGACGTCGGTCAAATATCTCAGCTTTCTTCGAAGCTAAACCACCGACAAAGATGCGTTTCAAATAACGAAATCAGATCTGGTTAATTACTATTTTTGTAGCCCAGGTTCAAGTTTTCAAAATCCTAAATTAACTACGTCATTTTCAAATCTGGATTATTCATTGCGGTTTTCACAACATTGTTCGAAATTTCGATGTCATTAGAATTTTGGAAACACGTAATACCCGACTGTTTCTGCTAATCTAATCAACTACTCTTCCGATTTAGAATTTTGACGAAACTATTAATTCTGATTCATGGCGATTCAAGATGATGTTTTTCGGTCATTCGTTTACCTACTACAAATTTCTAACGCTGATGAAATCCTTCCGCAAAAATTAGTTACACTCTCAGCGACGCGGCGCTTCAGCGCAAAAAAAAAATATATAAAAATAAAATCCAACCACGTTACATCACCCACGGTTATTTCGCGAATATCGTTAGATTAAACCGTGCTCTACCTTGCAAGCTCCCGCGTCCATGTATATTGTATAGCTTTATCATATCAATCTTGCTTCCCATAGGATCCTAAACTATATTAAATCGGAGGGAGGATATACAGCTACGTGAGTAAGGCACTGTCAGCACTTTGCACTGCGTTGTCTCGTAGTAAGCAGACTGTAAACTAATGATCCGTGGTTATCTAATATTTCCCATGAGACAAACTCTGTCGTCAGGAAGTACCCTAATCGATGTCATAATCGTTTCCACTTGCAGTATCAGCAGCTTACTTAGCTACAGTGCACCTGGGTGTCGTTCATCAATTTTGACTAAAAAATAATACCCAACAAATATTCCTAGGCCTCTAACCAAGTGTTGGTTGAATGAAAATTCTTCAAGACATTCAGTCAGGCGTTCAATCCAATTTTCATACGTTTTACCTCGATCATTTCTTTATAGCCTGATTTTCATATAAGTAGAACCTTCGATTATACAAGGTGCTCAAGGCCGCGAAACCTTCCGTTAAGAAATCTTTATCAAAGGTTGAAAATCGTCGGTAAAAAGTCACGGAAGATTGAACAGAACTTACACGCCTTGACGCTGAACGCGTTTGCCTGCAGTAGTACATACATACACTACGTGTTTGTGGTCGAAGTCATTTCCTGTTCAAACAACAGGTTCCCAGCAAACAAGGATCCCGGTACAATGTGGGTGGGTGGCCCACCCAGCCCTTAGGGATCCTTTCATTCACGATCGATCTGTAAACCACCACTCTATATCCATGCTTTCCTGTGTCCAAAGACGAAGCATCTTTCATCATAGCTTACTAATTAATGGACTGAGTAACTTGAGGTATAATACTATTGGTTTGATCCGAAATTACATAATTACACAATACGTCTAACAGATTTCAAAGATTTTCAATTAACAAGGCAGTCTCTACCCTCAAAAGGAAATTGCTTTTACTTTGATTACGTATGAATATGAGGAGCGAGGTTTCTTATCTTTACTTGAATTCACTTCAGTACGCATTAGTGAACTCCTGTAATAGAACTGCGTAACGCTCTAGCGATTATATCATATCATGATATATCTGCCATAACACTATTTAGATCTATAATTATTGCACTGGTTTCATGGCTATTCTGGATTTCTCATATGGCATCATAGGTTAATACACCATTTTTCTTAAAGCTTCATTAATTAGCCTTACCACTTGGTAAGCTTCGCTACTAATGTCAAGTAATATCGTATTTCATGGTACTTGATACGCTTTTGGCGCTTAACCCCTGCGATATAGAATGTTCCATCGCATATCTTGTTCGGGTGTAAAGTGTTGAACTTAATTGATTTTGGTAGTTAGATTAGCGCGATGTCATTTCGTGCGTAACTAAAGGCGAGAGAAAACTATTGAGGTGAGAGAAAAGGGTGAGCAAAAGAGTAATGAATCTTGAAATACTGATCAGTCTGCTAATTTCATTATAACGTTACTTGCCCCTGAAAGGGGGAAAAAAAAATCCTCCTCGATTTGATTATTCCTCGTTACTCACGTCCGAATAACTACAAAGGGTACAGCGTCTGATGTAATGAGTATTCACCAGTTTTCACTCATTTCATTTTCATATTTCTTTCTTTCTTCGCTTCGCTCTCTTTCACAATCGCCACGCTGTCGAGTTTTCAACTCTTTCTTTTTTTTTTTCTTGTTCTCATCTCCTACTGGGATAAGCTTTTTTTATTATCTCTTCATATTCTGTACTTTAGTCATTCGAGCGCAAACTCTCCCGAGGATTAATAACCACCTACGTATGTAACCTACCTGAACGTGCAGGATAACAACGGGGCTGGTATCCTACTCCCAAAAGTCCCAGAGCGAACTCTACTGCAAGCTTTCGAACAATAAAATCTCCGGCTTATTTCTGAAAGTTCATGATAGATGAGTATGTGTTGATAATAGAATGTCGACTCCTCGGGTTACGTGATACCAATTTGCTAATGGACTGATCCCAGCGTTTTTGATACACTCGAAGTACACACGATATTCTTGATCCACATGAGAATTCTGTGCCAACTTTTTTAATCTTTCAAAACTTCGAGTCTCTTTTTCGCCTGTCAATTAGATGGGATAATTTTCAGTCAATTTCACACTGACTTACCTATCTTAATATAGATTAGTCAATTGCAACCTAATGACTATAAATACATCGAAAAAAAATGTCCACATATTCCGATAACTCTGGTAACACTTCCAAACCTTTTCGGAGGATTAACACCACCATAGAAAATAAGCTGAACCAGCCTAATCTGATGAACAAGTTAAAATTGTTCCAGACTCTGCGTTCGCAAGGGTAATTTAACGGTCCTCAACAAACACGAATCGCGTACGTGCATCTCGCTGCGAACGCCTGGGGCTTTTACCCGTCCAGGTACACATCATGCTTTTCCATATACTCTCCTCGTTACACTAACTAAACTCGTATCCAAGCGGATGAAATTTCGTGGTGAATTTATGGTCATATATCATCGAATTTCAACGCATTCTGGGAAACATATATGCCTGCACTACACCTGTACCTACTCTTATCTTTCTAAAAGAGCTGTTTGCATTCCAGTCAGACATCAATAAGTGCTCCACAGTTCATACGACGAGTAAAAATGCGCTTTTTTCAGCTTACTCGAATTTTCAATCTAGATTAAGTTCAAATATGAGTTTTCATTCTGCTCCTTCATGTGCGGGTTTTATAGGAATCCTGCACCTAACCATATTGCTGAACGAAATTCTCCACCTCTGTCTTCATAGGTATAGAGTGGTATTTTGTGTACCTAACGTCTGGACGAAAATTCAAGCCCACGAATATCGTCAAAGTATAACAAAGTGCACAAAGTGAGCTAAAAGTGCTCCGCCTCATTCTACAATAAAGATAATTAAACGAGGCTTAGTGTAACGGTTGGGTCTACAAAAGCCCTTTTAATAAGCCAAGATTAAAGTACACTTTCATTAGTTCTGGAGACAAACAGTTTCGAGGATCTCGTCGTAAACTCAAACTGCATAAGTTTCATTAAATTTAATGGTGGCAGTGATATCACGCTTATAATTGACTCGAATATGCAAATGCAACGCACACAGCTATAGCAGCAAATGCGAGCAAATGCGAGCATCAAACGATACCAAAATCCTCGTTCGTTAGACCTAACTAACGAATAATTACGAATACTGTGGCTCTCTGATGGTGGTCGCTTTGTCCACCATCAGCCAGTTATTTGTACCCGAATACGATAATTATTTGCAGTTCCTTTGAATGTGCGATAAATCCTGGAGCTCAAAAATATGTAAATTCTGGATTAAACTCCTGTTCGTAAAATAAGATAATCTTCTGGCTAATCGTTCGACACTCACTGAAGTGGCAGTTCTCGCTAAGATATTTGTCCGACATTGATTAATTGATCCTAATTAATCACTTCATAGTTTGTGAAAGTAAGAATAATAAAAAAAAAAACTAGAATAAAAAACCCAGAAGGAATGCGGAAAAAAGAAAAAGAAATAAATTGACGGCTCGAAGGCACGCGACGACGTCGACGACACAGGATCACACGCGGGAGTCACGGCGCCGTCACTCATCCACTAAATCACAACGCTTGGCTGTCCGTCGTCACCTAAGACGCTTGAGGTTGGGGAGAGACATCTTGGGAAACGACCACAGTGCATCAACTTGACGGAAACTCTAAACTTGCAATTAGATTAATAATGTAGCATCATGCAGCTGTGACGATACGCGTATTTTGCAGCTTTTTGTTTTATATTACACTAATGGCGAGGAGAATTTGAGGAATTTATTTACTTGATTTATTAACTAATGAAATAGGAACGTCCACTTCGTTTCTGTACATCAATTTTATTAAACTGTTTACACTAAGATTATTTATCACCCTGACTGTCATCGTTATTATTAAAATTCTCATTTTTATTCAGGCTTCATCGTCATTTTTTATCAACTTTAGAATAATACCAACAGCTTGTGTTCTTTGAAATTGGAAATAACAGAAAATTTCACTACTATATACATGGAATTCCGTTCTGGCTATCGTGTCTGACCGTTGTCACAAGGGAGTAATTTAAACGTACATCTACATAATATGTTATCATGTTTCACAAAACTGCCCGAATACTGGAAGAGTAATTCTTGAATGTCTGGTATGATTAAAGTGCGAGGCATAGGCCATAGTTTGCGTGTGATCTGACACGAACTTCGTGAAAAGCGATCTGAGCCCCTAAAGCTGTATGTGATATGGAATTGTGAAATTTCTATCGACGCGCCAATCGTCAGAGAATCTACAATCTATGGAGAAAAAAGAAATTAACCCAAGACGGTCACACCTCATGAGAATCCCGTGGTGGTCATATGGGGTGTGACACACCCCAGCACTTTGAAGCGCTGTAGAATTTCGTAGAATTATCCGGGGGGCCCCAAAAAAATTGAGAACATATTTCAAACGTTTCTCTATTAACCCATTCAAGAATGAAACGAAAATTTTGTGAAAAAAAAATTTGCGAGAAAAAAAAAAAAAAAAATTTGCAAAAAAAAATAAAAACTCTAGTTAGAGGTAATAACGTCGGTTTCCGGGATTAAGAGGCCGAAATTCAAGCTCGAAAATAACTTGGGGTGTGTCACACCCCATATGACCGTCTTGGGTTAAAATTTGAAAAACAGCCTTGGTTTGATCAAATAATGAATACCTGTTGTATCTCCGTATACTATGCTTTGAATTCGAGGGTAGATGAAACGAAGCTGAATTTCTAAAAAAATTGCATCGAAAACATTGAATATGGAATATCAAGTTGAAATAAATCTGGACATCATATCGATGGACGTGTGTTGACCTCCCTGAGTAAAATCATACACGTATAGGTCATCGGCTAGACCGAAGTATTATTTTAGTCCAATTAACGGCATTCCGTACCACAAATACTTTCACCGGGTGTCGATGTCGTCCGAAAGTCTCGTAGACTGGCACCGGCACCGGCACCGGCACCGTCGGTTGCATAACTGTAGGTATAACATGTGGAGTTAAAACAGAACAACGAAAAATAACACGACTTAGGCACGCGCCGACGCTCTTTCGTTCTCGTGTCCTTTGTGCATCCGCCAACGCAAACATACCTCACTTTGGTTCGCTACTCAGTATTTGACAATTTAGTTCTTGTCTTTGAAATTTGAATACAGGCTACATGTATGGACGTACGAGTGTATGGCTACGAGAATTAACCAAGTATTTGCAAAATTGCGATTTTATCATGTATACTAGGTAAGAATTTCATTGTCTTATGTCTCTCCCTCTAAAATCTGTACAAAAATGAAGAAGAAGGAAAAAAGGAAAAATTGAACCACATCACTTTATTTATAAGGGGGCCAGTTATAGATACAAAAAATGTCGCTGCTGCCGGTGCAGGTGGTCGCTTGTCATATTCATTGCAATAGCTACTGTCACGCAGAGGTTGAACGTAGACTTGGATTGATTGACGACGATATCCGCGGCTCTTCCACGTATATCGCAGTATGATCATTTTTTCTCAGTCTTTTTCTTCACCTTGCGGTTAACAAGATTTTGGCACCGAGTGATCCTCGAGTGACGTCAAAATCTTATAATAATACTGAACTCAAGGAACAGGAGCAGAACTCTTCGGATGAATACCGCTCTGTATAACGTGCAGCTATACTGAGCCAGTTCGATCATTATTTGAATCATACCGATTACTTGACTTCTATATAACAAACGAACAATTACACTGTCTTGTAGAGCCGATGGAGAACAGTTGACTTTCGGATTAAAATAACCCATTTCTTCGACAGTCAACAGGTGGGGCTATGATCGATTACCTCAACCCGTGTTAGAGTGGGTATCAATTTCTTGAAAAGGTATCTCGAGTCGGGTGCGGCTAGCAATTATCTTGAATGACCAAAAAATCATTTTTCCTCTATGGAAGAACAAATTTCATTGAATTCGGTGAAATTGGCGAATCACATTACGAAATTTGTTCACAGGATTCCACATCTTCAAGTGGTACACGATCTTTGAAATCCAATTCACCTATTCGGTGAATTTCTATTTCCGCTCTTCCGCGTTGTTTATGTTTACGCGTAAGATAATTCTCCACAAAATTCATAGCCACCTACCCAGTGGGAACTGTGGCTCGAAACCGAGTCTCCGAAATGTCTGGCGAGCCCAGGGCGTCCAAGAAATATTATCATTTTATATCTCTAATTGGTTACACGCCAGGAGCGAGGTACACGGGCATCTTTGTTTCGTCTTATTTTCCATTTGCAATAATCCGACCCAGTCGGGTCGCGGGACTTACTGGGTACCTTCACTACCTCCGAAAGTAATTAATTGTCTCGCGTTCCTGTATTTATAATTCGGCGCCTTGGTATGCCATGTGTATAGGATACAAGCTCGTCGAGCTCGAGGACGCGTTCGTCGCGTCTATATGTGCTGCAGATACTTAATTAGATGGTTTCATGTGTTCCTGTACCCGTCCGACAAATCTTGCATGTTTGCGAATTCGCCGCCGTCTATCGCTTCTGGCACTGGGACGCTTTTCAAGGATTTATAAATACCCCGTTTGCGGCCGTCTGCCACTGACATTGGCGACATTTTTTAGATACGCAAAATTCCAACGTCGTTTTAACCGTCTCGGCTTACCCTCATTCGCTGCCAGATGGTCCGCGCGCACACGTCTCCAAATTCTTTCCATCCCAACGTTCATTAATAAAACGGACCGGCGCGGGCGCACCTGTTGTTCGTAAATTCTATAATATAACAAGTTTGAATTCTCCCTCATAGATTGTAAGTCCCCGTGTTACACGAGGACGCAATCACCGGGCCTTTTGCCCGACGGAAACCGAAAATTAAACGTAAATTGATAACTTATATAGACAGCATGGCGTCGATTTGACCCAGATTATTTCACGGGTTTTATACACGGAACACCGGCTATCTTTGACATTTCAAAACCATCTTATTTTTATTCTTATTTTTATTCTCTCAATTGCTTCTTCTTTTTTCTTTTTATGTCTGGCATCTATAATTTTTCTTAAATTCCTCTGTTTCAGACGCGGACAAATATTCCGAAAGAATTCATCAGGGTGGCAGACATATCCATCATGTAAGTCAATTCTCCCTTTTTCAAATCATCCCCATGTCTATTCACTCCGATAAATTAGCAGAATAAATGACTACGATTAAAGTTCGATTGATCGACTGACAAATTCATCCCAGCAAACGGTGTTTGACCGTAGCTGGAGTCGAGATATGCAGGAGTAGGTCAAAGTTGTATTTCCACCTGTTTTTTTTTCTTTCTTTTCGTTCTGCGGTTTCCCCGGTGGTCTTCGAACGAAATGCTTTCATTGGCTCGTATCAACGTCGTTAAAAATATTTGTAGCCTACCGCAAACCCTTTCCACACTCGTGTTTGTGCGGCTCGTATAATACTACAGCTTCGAGGTGTTGCGAGAGGAGAGATGAAGAAAGAAAAAGATACGAAAATGACCACCGACTGAGATCTCGGACCAGTCGAGACGACTTCGTTAACGCTGCACAATCGAATTCGGACCCGACTACCTCCTGGTGGGTCAGTTTGCGTTCAATTCAAAACTCAAATATCTTCATTCGTTAGTTATAGTTTTTATTCGTTCGAATTTAGTGCTTCGAAAACTGTGCCAAGGAATTTATCGAAAAAATATGATCGGATCGAATGAAATACGTAGAACACGAAGGACAGGTAATTACGGATTATATACCTACGCGAGTTATTCCGAAGCTCAGAAATTGTTATCGACATAATTCAGCGTCGTGGAATTATTAGAGATAATTAGAAACGAGGGAGAAGTTGGGAGTGTATGTGTACGCGTACGACATAGTTTAACTGTCTGTTAAAATTGATAAATCAATTTCACGTCGCGGTTAAAGTCTCACAGCTTGAACGCCAGCTTTAGTCCCCATACATCACACATTCACGAGACTTTAGCAAGTCGAAAGTTTAACGTGGAAGAATCGCACCGCAAGTACAGACTAACAAACCGCACGAACATCTGTCAGGACTCATAGGCGACGGCCGAGACGTTGCAGATTTTTTTAACGAACGTATGTTCTTCCACACGTACGTCGACCCCCTCACTACCAACCCTAAGTACATTTTCACACTACTTTTGTGACAATTTAAACGAGTTGACATAAGCTGTTAAATAGACAGTGACGTCGTTTCACATTTTCACTTTTTCCAAACACAGTGAGTTGTTGTAAATGATCCCTAAAATTCTCGATGAAGAATGCAGGGTTTTAGAGATGAAATGGTATGGAGAAAGGAAACGAATGTGGAAAAAAAAATTCAGATCTTTATCTTCCTTGTCCTTTCGTTTTACTTCAAAAGAATAAAAACCGAAAGTTCTTGCGAACGATGCAGCAATATATCCAGCTACGGCACGTCGTTTTCTTCGCACATCGATACTTTTCGATTTCTGACAATTTGAGGGGCTTAGGTTGTTCCTTGTGCCAGGGGTCAGAGCTGGGAGCGAGCCGTTAAAATTTATCTCCTGAAAGTTTTTTTTTTTTTTTTTTTTTACGCAGCATTTCCCCCTCACGGGAGTTTCTGATTGAAGGATGAATCTTTTCTTCGGCTGTCAAGACTTCTACCAAGTTATCCAACTTTTTCAACACTAGGCCCCTATTTCACTCCCTTACTCGACTAATACGTAACGACTTTACTCTCTCTCATTCTCTTTCTCTCTGTTTTCTCCTTCCTTTCCATTCTAAGCTAACATACACTTCGAAGTATTCATCACCGACTTATTTTATTCAATTTCACTGATTGGTTACATTCCATACTCAAATATTTCTTGCTAACAAATACGAAAATTAGCGCACAGGTGACCCAACTCCGCGAATATTACAATTAGCAAACTTCTTAATGAATCCTTATCCATATGGACAAAATTTTATACGTCAGTATGATGATATGAGCATCTCGTAACAACTGCCTCAAATTTTCGATAGAAGAGGGGCATCCTCCGGTATAGAGAGTAGGAAATGATGAGAAATCTTTATGTTCTACTCGATAATGTGGAATTTTTTGAACTCGTTTGAAAATAATCGAAACTTAGTTCAGTGATTTTTTTTATTATCTTCAAGATATTTATGATTCTCTGCGACATGATTAATTCTAGGGTGTCTATAATACCATGTGAAAGGTTTTCCGAACTGAGAGAGGATTTATTCATGCTAGATTACGAATCCCTAAAAAATTTTCAACCATTGAGACATAAAACGGATCACACTGCAGAGATCGCGAAAAGTGGTCTGGTGCCAAAGCGCAAAAGCTTGATAATCACAGAGTCGGCAAAAGCATCGAGGCAAAGCCATCAGCAAGCCCTTAATCAAGGATTGAGGATTGAAGGGTAAGGGATGAGGAGAACGGGGGCGTCTCTTTCTACCCGGTTCACTTCAGAGGGCATTTTAAACCCATATTTGAGTCAACGCTTTGACTTTACCGTCCCGTCCACGAGCGGGTATAAATTTGATTTCCAAGAATTCGGAACCTCGCCTCGTGCGGTTCTCTGATAAAATCCGGATATATTTCTCATCCGGTTCAGTATATCGACTAAAAACGTTCGAAATGAAATTCTAACCGTTATCGAATTATATACTCTGTCAGAACGAGCGTACGCTCAGCGTTTTAAAAATTTTACTAAATTACGAAAGACGCAGCAGCGATTAACACCGTCAAACCCAAACATCCACATCTTTGAAAGTCACTCTCATCCGGGCCACTGACTTCTTCACTCCCAAAAGGCTTTAGTTTAATTCCAATTTCTCATCACCGAAAAGTTGATGAAATCTTCCTTGGGGTGTCACGCCCCCAAACATAAGCTCTAATCTACAGGTAGCAAACTTTTAGTGCAAACCTGAGGATTCAATACCAGGGATATCATCCCACACCTGAAAATGTCCATTCCTTGAATCTTAATTAACCTTCAGGAAAATGTAGAACAATGAGAACCAGGTACAGGGAATACGGTACTTGGACTTTTCAGGGATGTATACCTGCGACCGTTTCGACCCTCCCTGTTATTTTGAAATTGACGTCACAGTACCTACGCAGCAATTACAGTATTCCGTAGAAATATAATAGTCAGTCTTCGAACAATCGTCACGGGTGAAAGACGTGAAACGTGTCATAGTACACGAAGGTCTTAGATTACTTCAAGCGCGAGAAATCAGTTCGTTAAATTTCGATGTAAGTAGAAGGAAAAAAAATCATCAGATTCAATTAAATTCAAAGTCCAAATTAATGATTTAAAAAATTCGTCGGTGTTATCGCGCCAATAAATTTGCATATTTACTTTGATTTGACGTATAGCAATGAGAATAACTTTGCAGGAAATTAATTTGGCACAGATTTGATACCGGCTGACAAATAGAAACACGAAATCTACAAATATACAAGATTAGAACGGGAAATATTTCGAGTAAAATCCTTTTCCGCCTAGATCGATAATAATCTACGTCATGTTGTGACAAAATCTATGATCACACCCAATTTTCTCATACCATTTGGCGTGGGACCAGTTTCTCATAATGCATGCATGTCTGCACTCGTATATTAGGTACACGTCTATTGAAACGTGGAACATTTCGAGGAGATTCTGGTGATTCGGTAAAATGAAATTCACCCAGTAAGTAAGGTGCCTACATAGATTTGGCTCCACATCTCAGGGTCTAATATCCGCGTGACAGATGTCAGAGTGTTTCGAAGTGGTTAGGCTGCCCGGTGCTTGTCCGCTGGGAAATCCATGCCCAGAACCGCGTAGGCCCCTGCTGCATTGCGAATGTGTAATTCGTACACCAGGCAGGAAGTTTAATATCAAAATAGTCAGGCGTTTATACTCTAACGCGTTTTACTGGCTTCGCCATCGTGTCTAATAATTCACCTTAACAATAGCTCAGCTAATTTCCAATCAGTTGAATTTCGATAACGAAATTAAACGTAGCTGGGATGAAGAATACCATTCTTCAAGGAAACTCATACTTCAGATTTTAGTGAAAAGTTCAGACCCAATGTATTTCATTTTATTTATCATCATCTACCTCTTCTCTTTGCCAAGGCGGAGAAAGGCGCGAGAAAAAGGAAAGGGTGGTGGGTTTCGTGCCAGCTGTGGTATTTCTTGAGTGCACTTAGATTTAGATAAGCAAACAGCTCCTGCGGTACACTGGAGTCGTACAACAAGATCTTGAAATAAGAGCCAAGTATTAAGATGCCATTAGTAGTAACTTGATACTCTTGATTGCTCAGGGATGACCTTTCCTGATGGCGAAGAAGGGTTATACGTCGCGGTCTGATGGGTGAGACTTTAATCGAGTAGTGAGAGGTTGCTCTAGCATGTTTTTCCTCCGTTTCCTTTTTTTGACTGTATTTCGAATGAACGGAAAAAGATGAAATCTCGCGATGATTTTACTCCGAAGTACCATTTGCGCGGAGAAGCGGTGATGGAGATATTTACACAGCCGTATATAGGTATTCCTAAATGGACATTCATCCAGCTGTTTAATGGATCATTTCGTTTTCGTCAATAGGAGAAAGCTCCGAACTTTCGGAATCGAAATAAACTAACGTCGTTTGCTAACCAAGAAAACTGGGTGGGATAAAATCCCCAATATCATTGAGAACGAATTGAAGGACCGTTAAAAGTCCGAGTGACCCTATTTAGCTTAAATGTAACGGGCAACTGAGCTGGGATAAGGGTTTTTCAGAATCTATCCTTCGGAAATTGCCAAGATCGATTTCTACTCGATTCCCATTCGGATATCACTCAGTTTCATTCACCGCCTCTTTTGTGCCTCGACTATACCCATACGTCTGTTTAAAATTTTCCGTTCCAAATCTCTGCTCTCTCCTATCGTGGATAATAAATGCGAAAAAATTTCGTCGATTTGAAGACCGTGCAAAAGGTATAGGAGCAGCAGTTGACCGTCCATGAAAATGATTAAAACTATTCTGCCTTCTCGCGAATCCTCATAAATATACCTGTGCTAGAACTAAAAGGTTTATGTATGTGCCAGCACTCGCGAGGTTTCTCTGTGCATATAAAACGGTACGGTTAATATCGTTATAAATGTCTAGCAGACATCAAAGTGTTTCACGATGCTACAGGATGCCTTATATCATCCCTCGTTCCTACTATAACAATTTTAATCCACACTCTCCGATAACCCGATGATTGAATAGTTTATCTTTCATATTCATACGGTCAATGATCTCAAAATCTGATTCCTCCTCCTCCTCACGCGGTGCAAGTTATTTTTCCATCACAATCTGCAGTATTTTATCCTCCGTACATTTTTGCCTTCAAGCCGGTCATAAGTCTTCGGATTTATATAGAAAATATTCAATGTCACTGTATGATAAGATTTCATAGTGAAGAAGAGGGTGCAGGCAAAGAGACGCGATGGCTCGGTCTCGTATGTATAGGTATTGTTTTCCTAGACTACCGTGCAGCTTTTTACCCTTCCTAACAACGGCGGGCAATGTCCGATCATATTTCACGGTTGGAACAAAGTGTCGGGGGTCAGGACAGGGCATTCTTCTGCAAGAAGAGGTTTCACTCTGGGATTCACACCCGCCTAACTACCTCCGTGAAAATTTTCTCGCCGACGTGCATTGCCAAGTCATATTAGCTTCACCGTGTTCAAGCACTACCCCGATGTATTTTATGACACGAAAAATACCTGCGTATTTTTATTTTTGATAATCTGTCAAATTCCAAGATACTTTTCCACGCATCTATACAAGTTCTGTATCTCTGAATGTGAATGTGAACAAAAAAGTATGTGAACATCTTGCGAAATTAGATTTAACAAACTTCACCTGGTCGGCCGTTATCCCGCTTTTTCTATTTTCAACGTCTAGTACCGGTGCGAACACCGATCTTGTGATAGCATGCAACTTATCTTGGTTTAGGAAAGTCCGTTAGTTACCAGCTGGCCAAGCGACTACTTGTCTCAATTTACGCAAACTACGCCAGCCTTATTCTACCTCTATCTCTCTCTCCCTCTCTTTATCTCTCTCTGACTCGCTTACCCCCTGGTACAGGAGACGACTAACTCTGTCCCTTAATTTATATTAATTTTAGACACGGGCGTATGTATATCTGAATTAAGTCACGGCCGAACAGCTCGACTCCCATTTAGTTATAGCGCATCCTGAGTTATGCACGGTTCTAGCTGTAGCCGGAAAACCTCATTCTTAGAGACTAAATTAGTCGATGTCTTCGTTGAATTACCTTTTGTCTTACATGTAATTGAAATCTTTTTGGAAACCACCAAGCATTCAGATTTTATTCAGGATTTCAAGTATTCTAAGTGCCTGTCGAAATGAATTGCAGGGTCTACTATATCAATCTCACACTTTATACGTAGAGTGTAATTTTATCAATTCCCCGTTCGACCGAATATCGGATTTTCGGAAATTAGTGCTATAATACCTAATTACCGCGGTTGATCGAAGACCCGAAGCTGTAATCAGCTTAGCGTCCATCAATTTGCCCGTTCACACTTCGCGCCCATATATACCTATGCTTATTTACCTGAATACTAAAAGATTTGGTTCTTGTTCGTTTTCAGATTTCTTACGTGCGAATCGGCTATTTCACCAAACCATCACGATGTTCGCCAGCTTATGGTAAGTCGATATTATAATTCGTTAATTTCACATGTAATGATAAATATCGCAGGAAAGAATCTTAAACCTTCAACACGCCTATATAATTTTCTATATATCTTCGAAGTTTGATTGAAAAAAATTGTTCAACTGATATTAACAACGATCCGCGTTCGTCGAAAAACGTTTCGAATATCGTCTGCCGGCGATTAATTGTATCTTGCATCCTGCAATCCGTTTGGCTTTTTCATCCTGCAGGTATGCAAATGAAATTCAAAGTTTAATTACCGCTGACTATGTAAATGAAAAAAACTTTACCCCCCCAGCTCGCTCTTTCGAATAGCTAAATATATACACCGAGTAATTACATGCGACATTAATACTCATTAGTGTAATTAATTCCTATACGTATAACTATTTGCTGAATCTCATTGACTTTTAATACAGGTACCACTCATTGCGGTTGAGTCGTAGAACTATTTTCCCAGGGAAAAATTGGCATTATAAAACGAAGTAAAACCCTGTAACACTTGAATATTCAAAGGTCTATAAAATTCGCTTAGTTTTTCTATGTCTATGTATATCAATAACTTTTCGGTTTCTAACATTCCGATCTTGGATGTTATTCAGTGCTGAAAATGAACGAGTGAAAATCTTTCGCCGCTAGTCTGGCGAGACCAATTAAAGCGAAATATCTATTCGTTCGCGCTAATGTAAGAGCGGATGTGGTGTTGGTGGCGTCCGAATGACGTCACGTCTGATTTAAGCTTTTCACCCTCTTCTCCTCTCCTCTTCCCATTCCCTCCAGCCCCGTAGTCGAAAGTTCGCATTCCTATCTGCTACAACGTTGGACCACCTCCAACGTACACACGGGCGCCACCAAAGACCTGGACCACCGTCGCCGTCGACTCGCACGTCAAACCGGGCGACTAATCGCGAGAGAGTTTCTATGCTACACTAAAAATTGTTTCAAATTATTTGAAAATCATTGTCAGCCTATAAGGCGAGCCGAAAAATTTCGAAGTCATTTTTCTGGGATTCTTTCCTGGACTTCCACATCAAAATTTGGTTTCTAATAACGCGAGATAAGGGATACGAATTTGGGAGAGGAAAAAAATCGATCCAAATCGAAAGCTCTAAAAATTAAACCGCCGTTTCGTCTATAGCTAAGCAACAAAGTCACGTGCGTTGTAAATTTATCCGCGTTTAAAGACCGACGCCGGGTATATTATTATGCAATTGCATAGTTAAAGTATGCTGACCACATAGCAGCACGCAGATTACAAAGGCATTCATTGAGTGAACAAGAATTAGTGTGTCTTTTAAACTGTTACGTATACAGCGCACTGCACTTATATATCTCATTGCAGTTTTCGTTCTAGCTAATATTTTTTCACTGTGTTTAGCACTGATTTTCACTAAATATCTAAGAGAATGTACTTTTCTTGTACACAACTTTTACAGAAATTCTGACAATCTCCACTCGCGAATAGTGAATAGTCAAAAGTTTGATGGTATTTGAAAGGAACGCCAGCTCATGGTCTAAGAATTAATTAAGTTTATTAAGTCGAGCTATGGTCGAGCTTACCTTACACCTATTAGGAACGTAAAAATTAATTAGAGGTAAAGAAACTGAACCTCTCGAAGCTGCCAAGTCCGTGTTTCATATACTTCCAGTCAAGATGTAATGCAACAATAGCCCGTAATCCACCCTTTCGCCTTTCGTGAACTCTTCGTGACCTCAGCTCGGAATAGTATTCGCTCCCGATATTCTGAATAAATTTATAATTCCCGTGATTTTTCAATGTATGAGGATAAATTATTACAGGTAAAAAAGCTCGCCGTAGTTTCAGTCTTCATAAGATCAGGTCAAGTTGTGCGACTGCATGCATGTCGTTGATATACTGAAATAAAAGTACACACCATATCCTTGATGTAGTTTAGAATTTCGAAATATAGTTTTCCACAAATTGACACGTTTTCACTCTAATCAAATCGGCTCGAGTGGTCGACGTATACGCTGTGTCCTTAGTCTTATTGATTTTTGTGCTATAGTCGCTAATAATGGCCCGCATTTTTCTGAATTTTTTACTCAAGCCGCGAATAGTGAAATAGCTGGTTGCGAATTATTTTCAGTGATTTTCTGGATACTGTATCATCGTTGATCCAATTATTGATCAAATAAATCATAGGTTCCCCTCGTGGCCGAAAAAAGGGGTTTGGCTTTTACCTGAAAAATTGATTCAAGCCAATTGGGATGGAAAATTGGGGATAGAAAATATACTGTGAGACAGATTAGGTAAAAATGAAAAATGGTCGAGAAATGTAAATAAAAGTAAAGGAAAAGATGTCGTAAACAAAGACGAATGAATCCGAGTGTTAACCCTGCAGTGTCGTAATGAGAATTCTAAAAATATCTCGCGTGCCAGACTGCTAATGATTATAGACCGCGCCACCCACGCGACAGTCCGCTACTGGGTTGTCACATGCTTCGATGGTCGCAAAATAAACTCTTACAAGCTTTACGACTTTCACCTACATCAACGGACGGGGTGGGATGGGGTGGGGTGGGGTGGGGTACATTAAAGCGGTTCATCTTCCACAATTTTCAGATTTTATTGATTTCCCAATTATAACAGACGTGAAAAACGGTTAGTCGTCGACGTCGTTGCGTCCCGTTTCATCAATACACTGCGCCAGCCCGCACGCCTTCCACAGCAACCCAAGAATCTCACTCTTTGACATCAACCTCTTACAGAAAGTTCGACAACACAGATATTGCCACTTTATCACGTGACACCTATTGCAAAATCGTTCATTCCAGTCTCAAAAATCCTTTGGCACATAAGATATGCTCGGAAGGTGATCACAGGTAGAATTGATACGAAAAGTTCGAAGCTCTAAAAATTAGTTTTTGTAATTAGCAGCTGCTAGTTAGTTACCTGCACGGATCCGTTAATCTCGATCCCAAAATCTCTCACCTAAATAACGAATGGTCGAACCTCCACCTGCCCGCGGTTCTTACCGTGCAGAAAGTCGCACACTTGTATGTGGTAGGTACCTCGCGATTCATTCGTTGCGCAATCGGAGGCGGATGTGTTAGTTGGCTAAGAAAGGTATATAGAGATGGCTGCTGGCCCACGCAGACGGCGGCGGTGTCTGGGGACTCTATAAATAAGCGGGGGAATCCCAAGGCACTGGCGAGCTTTTAAGAAAACCATGTGTTCCAGAAGTGATCAGAAAATTTCAACGATTTGTCGACTCGAAAATTGCGGATGCAATTAGATCCCCGGGGGATGATTGATAACCTGTCTGTTAATTGTACAATTTTCAAAATTTACCCCCCCATTGAAATATACGTGTTAGGGCGATAAGGAATCATACGTCTGATGCGGCTTTCGTAGTGACGCATAACACAACCGCCCCTACGATTCGTAGAACAATTTCGACTCATTGATCCAGCTTCTGTAGAGGGAAGCTTTACTATGGCTGTATGCTTTGCCGTATAACGCAGGGGGTAGGGATGACCCAGATAGCAGAACGAGCAACCAGCTCTATTCACCCTTTTCTTTACAGTTGTATGTATAATGATTTTCAACAACAATGCTCAGCACATGAACTACTCAAGTGCCATCCACTGGTCTCTGTATCTTATGCACGTCGTTTAAACGAACTGCAGTAGGTATGGCGCAGCATCCCGCTGCTTAAAGAATTACAGCCCCATTCTTTCTCCTCTGAATTCAGAATCATCGCAGCGTATTTTACGCATCACCACTTCGACTATTTCTAGAGCTGTTAATGATCTGTACTATGATTCAAACCTTTTAATAAGCCCATATCATACTACTAGACGAATTGGTTTTCGGACGATATTCGCTGACCATTAACGACCATTTTCGTTTTGCTCGCCCAGTTCGACGAGTGCAAAGGGGTATTAATCCTATTGTGACTGCAGCCAATTACAATAACAATTTGATACGTTTGTACGCACCAGCCATATATATGACTTCCAGTAAATTTCTCTGATTCAGAATTGATTATGTCTAGCCATTCTATTATTGTCACTTGCAGGAAATTGGGGTTGAGAAATTTCAGCTATTTTGATCAGTTCGCGATTAGTACCCATTCACTGACGAAGCATCAATGGATTTTGACGAAATATAAAGGAAAAATTGTCTTCTTTCCAGACAAATCTGGCTATCACGCTGATTGAGTGGTAAATACCGGAAACTGACATTGACGAGTGAAAGCTGGGGACCAACGTTGAAGCGGGGAATATATTGGGGATAACGTCCAACGTGGCTAAGAGCATAAGTCCTCGTCGAGCGCACCAGGAGTGCTCAGGGGTGGAGGTGGAGGTGCAGGTGCAGGTGCAGGAAAGGCGAGTGGGGGCAGTGAGGCGCATGCCTTACCTGGGGCCTGACATGACATCCCGGCTGTCAGCCTTGTTCTACACGGTCGAGGTCGGGGACACAAAGTTCACCATCCTCAAGCGTTACCAAAATCTCAAGCCCATTGGATCCGGAGCGCAGGGTATCGTCTGGTGAGTGATTTCATTCAGCTTTCAAAGAAAACAAGTCATTGAAATACTTTTTTTTTGAAAAAAGTCACAATTTCTTACTCCCAATTGCTTTCTCTCCGAAGTCTGAGAGGAAGAAATGTAAATGTCAACCCTGGGCTATGTTGTAGAATTCTTCGTAGGTCTGCAGTTTGTTCATTGCGAATTCGGAAAATCACCGTTTCCTAAATTCCATGTATCGATACTATAGATTATATCGAATTTTTAAAAATGCGGTAATAACCGGCGAAGAATACTGCAATTGGCATAAGTAGGAATATAAGGTATAGTGAGTAAAGTTGAACTGTTGCCAGCTTGGGGAATGTGCAGTAAATCGTATAGGTAAGTGAGACGTTCAGGCATCTAAGATAACAACAGCAATAGTTTTTTCGACAGCAATAAGATCGGTAGTTCGTTTTGAAATCGCTAAGGCTTTTCTTATTCCGAAAGGAAGTAGAAAAGAGAAGAAATAATTGATAGGGAAATAGGGAGTAAGTTTTGGGCGAAATGAGGGAACACAACAAACGCATATATTCATGATGGAAGACTCAGGAAACGTAGGTATTCGGTGAATGCGATATAAGTGGGAAACAGCTGGTAGAAATTGATCAAAATAATCTCATTCATCCGGTTACCATGCAAAATTTACAGCCAAGCAAAGTGCTCATATACTTGCCAATATAAACAAAAACGTATCTTCCAAATGCCTTTCTGCACGTTAGGTGGGTATTTTGTTGCTTACACAGTCATGTAGATATGTTCCCACCCGTCAATTTATGTTTTCATATAATGTATCAAAATTCATCAGAATCTGACGACTTGATATTCGGTAGAATGCAAATTTATTTCAAGCTCAATTCGAGTCGGAATCATTGACTCAAATAAACTTCACTAATTTGCGTGACCTGCATGGTGACCGGTATGGCTTTTTGATCAAAAGGTAAGAAAAACAGGTAAGGAGATAGCGAGCTCTTTAGGGAACACTAGGATACAGTTAGTCAAGTCAAGGACCATCCATACGATTTAAATTTAAGTTTATTATTCCCTCACGAATCTGTTACACACTTTATTTCTGCATGCACTTACATCATACATTACACCATTTCGCTCTCAGTTTTTCTTTTTTTTTCCTTCTTCTTTACCTAGAATTTTATTTATCATACATCAGGCTGGAGTGCTTCTGCCGTTACCGAACAGGACAACGAGGAAATAGATGTTCGGAAATGAAACCAACGTTCATTATAGTTTTTCGAAGAAATGATCACACTTTGAATAAGTGAACCGCAATAAATTCTCAATGCTAATCCTCATTGTTCTCCAACGAAATGGCGAACCGCACTATGCAGTCTTCAAATTGATGCAATCGTTTTATTAATTTCAGACTGCTTGATGATTTTATTTATTATACATTACCTGCATGGTTTTTGGATCCATCCAATTATAATTTTGGCTTTGGTACGGTGTCGGTTCTACTCCATCTCCAGATTTTATTCACTTATTATTTCCATTTACCATTTCGTTATATGGGATTACTAAAAATGGTGACTTGGTAACATGATCTATACCT
Organism: Tenthredo livida; assembly: GCA_963992785.1. Classification (NCBI taxonomy): domain Eukaryota; kingdom Metazoa; phylum Arthropoda; class Insecta; order Hymenoptera; family Tenthredinidae; genus Tenthredo; species Tenthredo livida. The sequence goes on along the minus strand of OZ023066.1, from coordinate 15,082,048 downwards.
CACCGTTGATCGGACAATATTATACAAGTGTCATAAATTAAAATTGTATGGATGGTTCCGACAATCACATGCTGAACTTTTCACCGATTCTAATGACATACTTATATTTCTGAACAAAAATGCATGTATTCATCCGTGATATCAAATCGTATATATATGTCATATAGAATCGGCGACATGTATGTATACCTAAACGTCGCGATACGCAGAAGTCACGGTGGATAAAACAATCAATGAGTTTAGTCATGCATTTACTATACCTATGTTATATTGTAGGATAAACAGTAGCTACAGATATATAGGTATATGTACATATATGTCTATATATCATTGAATATTTAGGCGGTAATATTTATCATCGTGACAACTGGTATCCCGTCAGTCGACTACTGTCTTCGTTCCCTATTGTATCTATGCTGTGGTTGGTTTGGTAGCTAGCACGTACGACTAAGTCTTGAGCACAATCTGGCACAGCACATGAAATACCAAGGTGATAAAGAGCGAAATTGAAAATGGAAAATGCGGTGAATGCTATGACGAGCGGCAGCATCAGAACCGGATATCGTCGGTACGTTTCCGGTGACACAGAACTCTGCATTCCTGAACGTTACGTCGACGTCGCACCGCGGGGCGTCGGCGCTCAAGGTATTGTTTGGTAAGTACCGCAACGATTCACCTGGATTCTTGACGCCCGATAAAACGAGACATGGTAAACTTGAAAATTCACAAATTCATCTCGAATCCAACCATATACATACCTACTAAGTTTACAAAAATCGGTTATAGACTAACGTACGCCGCAGCGGATGGGGTGAACGATTTGTCTTACATATCTTCGAAAATCGTCTGAATTTCAATTTTCAAAAATTTCAGACCTTTCATTCTAATTTTTTTAAATAACTACCTACACTGTTTGATTCAGCAATTGCTATTTTCATTTCGAAAATTGTCTTTTTTGTTTCCGTTTTTCTTTTTCGTTTCCGTTTCTCTTTTTCTTTTCTTTTTTTTTTTTCTAATTTAAAATTTGTTGGAAACTGGATTCTGAAAGGTGGAATTGTTTGATTACAGTGCGGCATACGACACGGTTACAGCGCAGAATGTCGCAATCAAGAAGTTGTCAAGACCCTTTCAAAATGTTACACACGCAAAACGAGCTTACAGAGAATTTAAGCTGATGAAACTTGTGAACCATAAAAACGTAAGAAATGCATTGATGTATTTATCGATATTCTTCGAACGCAGAATTGAATTTTATCCAAAAGTCAGCTCTGGCTATTGCACAAGTACACCTACGTACCTACAGCATAAATATAATTTGAATTAATCAGAAAAGCACTCAACGTTTGAAAAAATGAGAATATCAGCGATTAATGGACCTCGACGATTTATCTGAACAAAAAATCAAATATATCTTACAGATTATTGGACTTCTCAATGCATTCACACCTCAGCGATCATTGGACGAGTTCCAAGACGTCTACCTCGTTATGGAACTAATGGACGCTAATCTTTGCCAGGTGATTCAAATGGATTTGGATCACGAACGCATGTCGTATCTCCTGTATCAAATGCTTTGTGGAATCAAACACTTACATTCCGCTGGCATTATTCATAGGGTGAGTTTTCTTTTTTTTCCTTCAGTTCCATCTTCTGGTATAGAATAAAAAAGTTATTCCTCATCCATTCGAGAACGTCTTCAACTTATGGAACATATTTTTGTCCCCAGGATTTAAAGCCGAGCAATATTGTAGTAAAGTCAGATTGCACGTTGAAAATTTTGGACTTTGGTCTAGCCAGGACTGCGGGTACAACGTTTATGATGACGCCGTACGTCGTGACACGATATTATCGAGCACCCGAGGTAAGAATATCAAAAATTGTATATTTAATACTCCGATGAAGTCGAAGCCTCGTTAGAACTAAAAAAAAAAATATAATTTTAACCTCAAGTCTAAAGTCTTACGATCGATTTAATTAAGGCTTCGAGTATTTTCAACCAAATACTTCTGATCTAATCAATTATGTAATTTACAGGTAATTCTTGGTATGGGCTACAAAGAGAACGTAGATATATGGTCGGTGGGCTGCATCATGGGAGAAATGATTCGCGGTGGCGTTTTATTCCCTGGAACCGATCACATCGATCAGTGGAACAAAATCATTGGTAATTATCAAATTGGAATCATTGGAATTATCTTGCTTATAATTCAAAAATAAACATGCGATAATTATTCTCGCAGTTCGTTTGAACGAATTTTATTGAAATTTATCATTCTTCTATCAATCACAGAACAATTAGGGACGCCTGCAGCTGAGTTTATGCAACGATTGCAACCGACAGTAAGGAATTACGTCGAAAACAGGCCGCGATATCCCGGATATCCTTTCGACAGGCTATTTCCGGATGTCTTATTCCCATCGGATTCCTCTGAGCACAACAGGCTAAAAGGTAGAGGTTGTTCTTCACTAGCTAAGACCCAATAGCACAGAATTTAACGGAGAGCTAATGAATAAATATATAATTATACGATACTCGATAATATAATCAACAGAGTTTCGTTAATTCATTAATTCAATTCTATCAGAATAAAAATACAAAAAATAATTACATATGCAGATTTCATTAATATTTCACACGTTCATTAATATTCTCCAAAATTTACGCACATTGGCTGTCTGTGTGACTCTGTGTCTCGATTAATCAGTCAAATAATTATTATACCGAGTCTTTTTTTTTTCTTATTTTTACAGCGAGTCAAGCTAGAGATCTTCTCTCACGTATGCTTGTCATCGATCCTGAACGGCGAATCTCTGTCGACGATGCATTGTTGCATAATTATATAAACGTCTGGTACGACGAGGGCGAAGTTAATGCTGTGAGTAACATACATACTACATATATAAATCACATCACAGATGTTCAAATTTTACGGAAAATTTTGGGATTTAATTTTTTTTCTGGAAATCCTGATGATTTGAAAATGATTTGTAAATGATTCGAAAATGATTCGAAAATGATTTGAAAATGATTTGAGAATGATTTGAAAATGATTTGAAAATGATTTGAAAATGATTTGAAAATGATTTGAAAATGATTTGAAAATGATTTGAAAATGATTTGAAAATGATTTGAAAATGATATTTTAGATACAGCGATCTAATTTTTACGATTTTTTTTTTGTTTTTTTTTTTCAGCCGGCACCTGGACCATACGATCACAGTGTCGACGAAAGGGAACACACTGTTGATCAATGGAAGGAATTAATTTATCAAGAAGTGATGGAATACGAGACAAGCCATAACCGAGATTGTGCTGTGCAACCCGCAGACCCAGCAGGATCGCGGTAGACACCCCCCATATATCTGGAAAATAACAACAGTCTGACTTATAGTGTCTATGAGTAGAAAATGAGTAAGAGTAAATGAATAATTTACGCTAAAAACATAGTAGACAGTCCGAGCACTGCTCTTTGAGTAAATGTCTCAAAAGGGAAGGAAGAGAAAAAAAAAAAAAAAAATTGGGTAATATTATATAAAAATAAATAGTTTAAGTGAAAACTAGGATTTCATTTCGATGAAATAATATAACTGTTAGTAAAATGTTTGTCAGCTTATTTCGAGAAATATAAAAATGAAAAAAAAAAAAAGAAAAATTTTATGCTAGATAATTATTGCAGTCATTTATCGCTAGTCATTGAGTGATCGACAATATTTGTTAAACGAAATCAATAATAAATAATCGCTCGTTAATAAAGAGAAATAACAGTGACAGTGTTAATTGAAAAAAAAAAAATTATTATCATTATTCAAATTGTCTTCATCCGAACTTGAGGTAAAAATGAAGCTCCGATTTGAGTCAATAGAAAGAGAGAAAAATAATAAATAAATCAATAGAACGGAGAATTTATACTCAAAAGTTGTCGTTCTTTTTTTTTTGTTTTTTTTTCGAAAATCATAAATTAGTTAAAAATGTATAATCACGCTGCTGCATTTCTGAAATGATATTACAGTTTTCACTTAGATATCTTATTGGGGAACCTTTTGAGTTACAATAACTACTCGTTGCTTTATTTAAATTAAAGCAAGTTAAAGGTAGAATGACTTATGGGTTTCATTTCAAATACTACGTCAGACATTTATTATGCATTTTAAAACGACACAGAACTCTATGGACGAGAGTATACCACACCAAAATAGTATTTTCTAAAATCTAAGTTATACGATGGGAGTGGTTGTTATGAATACAAGTTACATCAACGACAACGAAATGTGTCTATAAAATAATTGTACCTATCAACTATATCAATAGCACTAGGTACATCTTAAAATATTTATAATTTACACATTTCGAAGTCGTTCTGTTACTACCACGAAATGTTACAGAAAGTGATTACTAGTTTAAATCAATCAAAGTATGGAATTGTTTGAAAAATAAAATAAAATCAATCTTACGGTTCAATTCATTTAAAGTGAGCTGAGCTAAAGCTTTTCTTCGAATCCGAATTCATTGCACTTAAATAATTGTCCAACTCACAATTTTTTAATAGTCGCTCTTACAAGAAAATTCATTCAAATGCATAGCTTGCTTTGCTGTTAAGCAAAGAACAGGTATTTTGAATTAAACCCTGTTTTAAATAATGGGTAGAAATGACGAATGAAATATTAAGAATAAACAAAATGAAAATAATCCTAGGAGATATCAGAATTAAATGAGCAATCACTTTCTTTTTAATTCCGTGTCACCGCCAGCATTGCTTAATTTTACCAAGTGCCCCCCCCCCCCCTACTCCCTCTGTCTTCAATCGCAATATTTTATCTTCTCATTGTTATCATTGTGAAACCATTATTGGTATATATTTTGTTAATGACACCTCCTCGTCTAATAAAAGTGTTTTTTATTTTTTTCTTTTTTTTTTTCTTTCGCAACTTGTGATCACGAAATTGAATGAGAAAATTATTGTTCACTTGCCGTTGTGAAGATACAAATCAACCTCAAGCAGAGACAAAAAGAAAAAAAAAAATTTGAAATCGAGAATCGCTAAGATTTTTTTAAAACTTGATTCATAATCTCAATGATTGTAACTATAAAGAAAATAATAATAATAATAATAATAATAATAAAAAAAAAAAAGAAAACACTTCACCCTTTGAATATAATAATACAAAATATCAAAATATTTTTCGTACAAACCATAATGGGAACAAATGATGAAAATTTACAGTGTATTAAGTTACATAATATATTATGTTAAACCTCCGAAGCATACCGAAATTAAAGGAAAAAACCTGTGAATAAAATCTGTATGTATCATCTGTTAGTTTAAAACAAACTAACGAGATGTTACAACGGCAATCGATCAACTCACGTGTATAAACGCGGTTTATACCGAAATCTAACAAGTTATAAGATATGTAAAAAATAATTTGTTTCTTTTTTTTCTCAACAAAAATCAACCCTGTAGGGTGAGAAGAAAACTTGATAGAATTATTCAGATTTTCATTTTCCACTAATCGAAGATGAGAACAATAAGTTGAACTATACTTAATTTGTTCTTTTTTTGAAAAGTATATTCGGCACATTGACAGCACATGTCAATCAGATATAATAATTAGAAGATTCTTGTTCCTGAATGAATAAGATGTTGTTATTCTAATGTGTTTGACCTGTGCTACCGCTGTAATGAAAATCACAATCTGTATTAGGTGATGGATTTTTTGTATTGATCGTTTTATTCGAAACCCTATACAACACTAAATGTGCGGACACATGGTTTTATCAATGAATTTTGACAGAATATTGCTAAGTCTTTACGTGCCCATTGCTCATAATTTACCAAACAAAAATGAAAAAAGAAAAAGGAGAAGAAAAATAAAGAATAATAAGAAAAAATCACTATAATAGTAATAAAGTTACTTAGGTAAACTTGAAAAACTCTTGTGAGGTTGGCGGTGAGTGAGTGAAAAAATTAATTTAAAAATAATAAAATAACGATTTGTACATATTTAGCTAACAGATGGGTGTATACAGCTGTGGTATATTGTACTACTCTCTTGTAAAAAAAAAAAAACAAAAAGACTCAATCAATGTCGGATTTGTGATTATATGCAATTTTTATTCAGTTTAAAAAATGCGAATATTACATTCGTGTATGTATTTCGTGGCAATGATGTAAAAGAACGTAAACGCATGATGAAAATTTCATTTCATCCTGTGAGAAAAATGTCGAAAAATTTTCCCGGTTTAAGGAAAGAGTACAGCGTAATATACCACAACTTATTAGTCTATGAAAATTGCCGTGGCCCTTGCAATCATTTTTTTTTTCTTTTTATTATTATTGTTTATTGTTAGTTGATTAGTTTTTAGTATTTTTCATTTAATCGGTATAGGTCAGCCAATTTAGCGACCTATGTATGAATAATAGGCATGTAATAGTGCTGGACAAAAAATTATTAATATGTTTCGAGATAAGATGATAAATTCAGATCCCATGATTGGATGAATTTTAGATATTTTCAGTGATTATATTATTATCTAATTTAATAAGTCTTAATTAATATAGAGAATGTGTATAAAAGCTATACATAGTCTTTTATTATTATAAATTATAAATTATGTGTTTCAAAGAAAGAAAAAAGAAAGAAATAAGAAAGAAAAAAAAACACTTCGAAAAAATATATATATATATTATTATATATCTACATACTTATGTATGTATATTGTATAATCATCATTGACCTGATATTCAAATGGACAGAATGTACGAATCTAATTTTACATATTTTACAAATTTTTCCATATTCAACGTATGTGTAATAAATCTATGTAGGTGCATTGATAATTTTTTTTAATTCTTACGACTACGTGTCCAGCACTAGTATGTAATTATTGTTGCGTTCAGATGACCCTTTATGCATTATTGTAATTCGTATTCTGCAGCGCATAGCGCAAGAAAGAAAAGAAAATAATAATAATAATAATAATCATATGATTATAAATATATTATTTTGAAACCCTGAAAAGCGAGAAGAAAAAAAAAAAAAAATAAATAATTAAATAAAAATAAATAAATAATTAAATAAATAAAAATTTAGTGAATAAATGATACACATATGGTAACACATATGTGAAAGTTTCCTTTAATTAAAATAATAATATTAATATCTAATGAGACAGATATATTTGTCTTATAAAACAATTATTAGCGCACTCGTGCTAAAGGCAACTGAACGCAAGATTAAAACTCTAGGTAAATAATTCGTTGTTAATTAAAAGTGCGTAATAAATGGGTAAAAAAAAAAACAAAATTCTTAACGCAGTTGGATTGTTGGTCCTGTTTTTTTGTTTCTTTTTCTATATTTTTTCTATTTTTTTCTCTTTCTTCCTTTCTCTCTTGGTAATGACATTTTTTTCGAAAAGAAAAATTGATAACAATTATACGATGATGATGCGTATATATATATATATATGCGGTCAGAGAGTGTGTTGATTATCGATTTGCTATTTCTTAATGCGAGAAAAAAGAAATGAACAAAAAATAAAACAATTAAATCATAATTCGGAAATATTTATCCAAATTTTTCTTTTTTCTTTCTTTCTTTTTTTTCTTCTTTCTTTTTTTTTCTTTTTTACGTGTAGCATTATCACATGCCAAGGTGAGATAATAATTCACGTATATAAACTACCTATAATAATCTCTTTCGTATCAAATATTATAAGCGAAATATAACAAATCAATAAAAAAAATCATACTTTTTGAACAAGCCTGTACATTTTACTGCAAAGAAAACGAAAAGAAAAAAAACGAAAAAAAAAAACAAAAAAAAAAGTCAAAAAAGAGAAAAAAAAAAACAAAAAACAAATACAAACGAAAATATATGAGAAAACAAAGAAAAAAACAAAAAAAATTACAAAAACAACAAATTATAAGAAAAACAAATGCGATATTCCACGCAATACTGAAACAACAATTATTTCATATCCGCAGTGGAAAACAAGATTAAATAAATAAAGATAATGTGAAATTGTATTTAATGTGGAATAGTTAAACTACAAATATTAACCATTTAATGAATAATGTAATGTAACGTTGAATTTTTATTTTCCACGATGATAATTATGTGAATATATTGCTACAGTCCGATCCAAATAATCAAGCTTTTGTAACACTAATTATAATAAAGTAATAATAATATTAATAATAATAATAATAATAATGATAGCGATAACGATAATGATATGAATAATAAAAGTAATATTAATGATAATGATATTAATAATAATAATAATAATAATAATAATAATAATAGTAATAATACATAACGTAATAATATTGAACACTGTAATTATTGCGAATAATAGATTAGTCATTATGAGTACTGAGTTGCGCCAAAAATGTTTAAAAATTTCGTAGTATCGGTTAGGGAAGTAATTGGTGATCTACATAAGCTTGAAATCAATCTCCTAAGACTAACGATACAGGGTGCCTATAACAGGAAGAATCTTGCCACTGGCGTTATCTTCATTGTAAAAAAAAAAAAATTGAAAAAAAAAAAGAAAATGAAAAAAGAATTAAATTAATTGCATTTGTCTTGGAACTTATTTGTTTCGAATTACGAAATCTTATAAATAATGTATGAAAAAATCTGCTTGATCAGCTGAAAAAAATATGCAATAAAAAGAAAAGAAAAGAAAAAAAAAAAACTATACCATAAAAAAAGAGAAAATATATATTATTAAATTACCATTCCGCAATGAAAAAAGAAAAAAGAAAAAGGAATCCAACAACAATACATGTATACATATATTTAAATATATATAGTATATCTCGGAGTATTTCTATCGTATATCAGCTAATTATTCTATAATATTGTATATTGTTGATGATGATTATTAATGGTGAGTTTAAATCCCTGTATGTATATTATATAAAATAGATCATCGAAGTACCCACACATGATCCCATAGGTATGATAATTCGAACCGGAAATGCACATTGAATATGAAATAGAAGTTTGTGCAGATTATTATCGATTTAGTCAAATGAAAATAATTTAAAGATTTTTGGATCTGCACTCGGTACGAGAGTGAAGTGATATATTCAAATAAATTACTTATATATAATATATATATATATATGAATAGACATATATACATTATATATAAATGAAATTACCGAAAAAATACCGAAATAAAAGGAGAAAAATGATATAAAAAAAAGAAGAAAAAAACAAAGAAGAACATAATAATAATAATAACAACAAGAACAAGAATAATAATAAAATTAATCATAATCCTTTTCTCTATGATAATAAGAAGCAAATACAAATAAAATATTTTGAATGATTGATGAAAAAATGAAGTAAAAACAATAATGTCCATGTTGCTAACTTAGCGGTGAGATAGTCTTGCGTAGAATTTTAGTATTAGTTATAGGTATAGTCAGTCGTAGGTGAGAGATTAATTAGCTTTCACATTAGTTTAGAATAGGTTTTTAGGTAGTTATCAAGCCCGTTCCTTCTCAATAGGATTTAGCCCCGAGGGTGACCTGAACTTTGAGCAAAGTCTGTGTCGCCCGTATATCCTCGTAGTTTATTACATACCGAGAGTTTTCGGCGAAACTCTCGGTAGGTGTTCTCCTGAGCGCTGGCTTATCTTTTACTGTGAGGTAAGAAGTAAGGGAAAAAAGCGCATTTCAATTAACGACGAAATTGTTATTAACAAATAGAGATAAACGTGTGCGATCACAATACATACACGTGTCTCTTTCTTCAACAGAATTGATTATACGTCCAATTCGCTAACTGGCACTGTTTTTATATCAGCGGGATATTTTACGGCAGTAATAGTAAAACGATGTACAAACGATTAATTACATTTAGTGATAATTATAACAGTTGAAGAACAACGGTGTGATAAACCGACATTTAATTTCTATATTTCGTCGCTAATTAGAATGAAAAATGGAAAAACTATAATTTTTGTACATTTATTAAGGATACCTGTCGCGTAAGACATCTTAAAGAGAAATACTTACGTAAAGCCAGCGGATAGGGAAATACTACAGAGAACTTGTAATGAACGTAATAGTAGGTATATATAAATATATATATATATATATATATATATAACGTAAAAAGCATAATCTTAAATTATTACAAAAATTACTATATTAATATTAACTCATATATACCTCTTCTGTACATACATTAACAATAATAATAATAATAATAACAATGATGACGATGATGATGATGATGATGATGATTACGCATTGTTTATGATGATGCCGATTAATTTGTGAATAAGTATAATATAATATAATTATATTAGATTAGATTGTAATATAATTATATTATCGTAAGTGACGGTATAAATATTATAAATACATAATAATTATTATTACATATTAAAATATTACTAATATGGATGAGGTATAAATTAATAGGCGAATGAAAGAAAAACCATAGTCCTGTATCGTTCATGTACTTAGGCAAAGGCAAGTATACAGCATAGTCTTGAAAAAAAACCATAGAGCAGATCGTAGATCTAGACTGAAAAAAAGGGGGTTCCTCATTTTTAACCATTATTTGTAAATTAATCTCAGAGAAATCCAACCATGGCATATATATGTATGTCATTTTATTAAATTATACTTATTACTCAAGCTGCAGGTGTTATGTGTGATTTCAATTTTGCAAATCGAGACTATCGAGTCAGTATTTGAAAAACGTAAAATATCAAAGTTGCTAAATTGATCGATTGAATACTCTGGGCTTCTGGGAATCCCTAGCAATAGAAAAATGAATCTAAAAACTGTGATGTAACACACCACTGGTTTCTCAATTAAAATACAATGCTAGCATAATAGATTATTATTTACCGACAACTGAACCAATGCTCAAAGATGCTGTTGGTTTAAAGTAATAAAGAAAATCTAAGAAATCACGACTTTCTTTCTCTTTTTCTCTCTCTCTCTATCTATCTCTCACTTTCTCTTTCTCTCTGTACCTTGGCCTGTATTATACGGTGTGATAAGGAAACTCTTTTTTATATGCATGATTAGTAAGTTTTCATTTTAATATTGAAGGACCTACATATATACTATACCATGTTGTATGCGAATGAATTATTTGTTATTTAAGGGGGTATCTAAGTCTCGAGCACCATGAAACGTTAAAACTTTTCATAACGGTATAGCATTGAGGGACATGTACGGACACGAATATGAATGATACCGTTTCAAAGTGTACAATTTCAGCTTCAATTCAAAAAAAAAATGGTCACTGTAGCATCAAAATTGTGGCCGTTGCAGCTGCTGAAGTACTGGTCGGCGCAAAGCTGTGATGAAATTTCCGACCACGATCCTGGCTAAACGGAGTATGCGAAAATTGAAAGCTTGGGATTATTTTGTTGGTCAAGGTCCCCTTCAGGCTTCTATGCGACAGATTTTCGATCCGTCGTTTGATTTCCAAAATACAGGTAAAAACGTTAATTGAAATCAAGAAAATTGACTTTTCTCAGAAAAATATTCATAATTTTGTCAAATTTCAATCTATCAAAAATCTGTCGCATAGGAGCCTGAAGGAGACGTTGACCAACAAAACAATCCCAAGTTCATAATTTTCGGATACTCCGTTCAGCCAGGATCGTGGTCGCAGATTTCAGCACAGCTTTGCGCCGACCAGTACTTCAGTAGCTGCAACGGCGACAATTTTGATGCTACAGTGACCGTTTTATTTTCAAATTAAAGCTGAAATTGTACACTTTGGAACGGTATCATTTATATTTGTGTCCGTACATGTCCCTAAATGCTATACCGTTATGAAAAGTGTTGACGTTTTATGGAGCTCGAGACTTAGATACCCCCTTAAATTGATGTTTTAAATTACAAATATATGGCCTTATCATTACCATCACCACTATTCCGATATCGATTTTACTATGGTTATTCTGAAGGAATTTACAGACAACAATGCTTTTACGTAATTTATGCTATGATAATGAATAATGATATAAATGAGAAAAAGATTTCTAAGAATAAATACAATTTTCCGGTGATTAAGATATATCATGCAATCAGTAAAAGCATTCAATTTTTTTCTCAATTTTATAACGACCAATATTTTCTCAAAGCTGATCGAACTTCAGTTTAAAACAAAAGTTATCCTTCGGATTATAATGATTTTGATTCCATCGATTTCAACGCATCTTTTATAAATATTAACTGCAGAAGGATTTTACTATCAATTCATCGTCTAGCCACAGCTTTAATTTTAAGTTATCATCAACCAAGTAGTTCGTATTATTAATTATTCTATAGAATCTAGATGCTAGATGATCGTAAATATAGATATACGCATAAGAGCCGAGGTGGAAAGGCTTCTTAGTTATTTTCGATTAGACGAAATCATTTTCCATGCATGCTGAAAATGTACTGTTAGATTTAGCATAGGTATATATTATAGACTCGGTGAAACGTATCTATTTGTTAGATTTCTTTACCACATTCATCTGAAATCGGAGTGAATTAAGTTTCGGCTGAAATCTATGGAGCAAAATCCAGTTCAACGTTGTTATCCCGAACCAACGTAGAAGAAAAAAGGACTTCCCGACGATGCTTAAAGCTGGAAATCAACCTCGAGTAGACTGTTACAGATATTGGTATCGATTTTTAGCATCATGAGAAGATGAGACTTGCTATTAACTACTTCATTACAATTTCAAATGTTTATCTTCCAACGGAGCTGGGTTCATCCAAGCGGATTAACGCATGAGCTGAAAAGCTGTATACAATGTTCCCTTCTATGCATTACAGAGGAGTAAAAGCACTATATGCAAGATATTTTATTACCAAAACACCGTGGAGATCTTGAAATATTCATTCCTTTATTAAACCTTTTTTCCTTCCCGCATACTGGTATGGATTTTGATACTCTTTCACAGCAGGAAATTGTTAAAGTTGTGGTATTGAAATTCACAGGGTTTCTTAGGGATACTAAAACTAGAAAGGAGGGCCATGAAAAAAAATTGGATTCCTACCTATTCAACTGACATATTCAGAAAATTGAAGCGAAAAATTCCGTCTCATCAAACAGGACACCTACACTTCGTTATTCTTTTAGTCTTCCGAATGAACTTCAGAGTCGATTCGCACTAGCTTTCTGAATAAAATGGTGATAAAAAAATTCCATCTGATTTTGAGCTAAAAAGGCTAAAGCTGAAAAAATATTTTCGCAAAGTAATATTGCTGATCATCTATGTCAGACTCCGAGATAGATAGATAGGCCAGTTAGTGAAGACAATCAATTCACAATAATTCCAAGAGTGTTCAAACTCACGTAATGTAGGAGAGAGTATGAAAATGAACTATACAACTTTTCAACCATATTTCCAAAGTCCGGAACATTGTTACATAAGGCTGGGAAATCAAATTTTCCTCTATTTTCGCAGAATAAAATTTCAAAAGTTTTGCAAACTTGAAACATGCATCGAATTAATTTCTCGAACAGCTGCATCAATTCGCAATTTCTTATGTCTATAATGATTGGTTTGCAAGATCCTTTCAGACGAAAGCATTATAGCTAAGCAAGGGTGAACCGGAAATTACTATGTCAAATTCTGTCCGTTTATAAAGTAAAGAAATGACTAATTTTTCATTCTGATATTTTAGATATACTTGAAATTCTTTGGATACAAATTTGAAATATACGCCAACTCATAGGTATATGAGGCCGGATTATTATTCTTCTCAAATAACTCGGCGATATTTTCTTGGGATTTATATCCCACGTATTATAGAGTAGAAGACGTTGATCGAAGCAACACCCTGGAATGAGGGAGCGTGACGAAGATTCCTCCCTTTCTTTAATTTCCGTTGTCGACTTTGAAACTAACTTGAAATGTGAAAGATGTTATACGTCGACTATACGGAAGCCGAGGTCAAAGGTAGCATACTAAATCTAACTCTGCAGCTAAGGCATAACATTTTTCATCGCGTTTCAAGACTGAAGACTGCGGGTTAAACTTTCGTTCGGTTATGTCCAAAGTTTAAATATGATTTTTTTTTATATTTTTTTGTCCTTAAATCGTTTTCTACGTGACACAGATTTGTTATTCGTGTCTCCTCTGAGAGGGTAATTTTTTTAAAACGATAGAACGATGAAAAGTTTTCAGAAGTAACCTGCCTGTTGATCAACCAGCTTGAGGAATTCTTATCGAAATCTGTTTGAATACCAGGGCAAACTAACCCTCGGGCAATTAAATTACTTGGTACTTGGAATCCGCGTGTGATAGCCCCATTAATAAAATTAATGCAACTGGAACGTCTACTTCGTTCTAGGAAGAGCTACAGAGCCGCTGAGCGTGTTAAAGCAAACGATTGTGATGTATCTTATTGTTAGTCTTGCTATATTTAACTCGTACACCCAACCCAGAAGGAAGCAAAGTAGATAAGTTGGTACTCTAAAGATAAGAATCAGAGCCTCGTGGTAAACCTACTTGAGAGTGAACAAACTTAAACATCGTGAAATTGAAGTACACTTTCTTCAACCACATCAGTTTCGTTTATCAACTCCGCTGAATCTGTGACGGTGACAAAAATTTCATTCGATACTGATTGCAATACGTGTAGCGTGATAATTGTAGTTTTTGTGAGAAAAAGATCAACAAAATACACCAAGAGGACTCTGCTAAATTTCGAAATTTTGTATTTCGCCCTTATTCAATTGCTTTGCCTATTGAGACTTATCGCATTTCAGGGGTATTTCCGTTGCACGCAAAGATTTGAAAATACTTTGACCAATTTCGAATCAGAATGGGGTTCTATCAAGCCAGTGAAAAACCGACTGCGCATTGATAAAGAAGTGCATTAGTCCTCATGCACCAAGCGTTAGGGAGGCTAATGTAAGAAAAACGTCTCCTTGATCCTGGTGAACTCGCATTACAGCTTGCACGGTACCAGGCCATTCGCAGCGGCCGTCATTGAGGTCGGAGGACTTCACATAGACGGAAGAGACACAACGTTATCCAACGTACATAATTGAGGTCTAGATTTTTGGGCAACTATTTAATTAAAAGATTGTTCAAAATTATTTGATTACGAAGAATCTGATCTCTTGTGTCTATATCTGAAACAGGATCTGCAGAAGTGGTAAGATGACAGCACAGGTGGCTTCATCTACATGTCTTTTGGGTCCCTGCTCAAACTAGGGTCCCTTCAGGAAGAAACGCTGGTCGCCATTTATACCTCATTGGCAAAGTTAGATTCGAGTTCTGATGAAGGTAGCAAAACCCAGAGAATTGCCTTCTGGTCTACCAAACAAGGTTCTCACTTATCCGCGGATGTCCCGAATAGCTGCACTTAGTAAGTGTTCGACACTGATCGCCCTACGTTCTACGCAGTCGATCTTTCTCTTACGTTCAGGTCATTCTGAGACCGGCGAAATTGCCAAATTGCTTGCCAATAGATTTTTATCTAGAGCATACCACAACCCTGTGTTGAATCCCTCGAAATCAAAATCATGAAGTTTTTGAGTTTGATTTCCTTCGCATATTTTCTACCATGTTTTATTTAAAAAAAAAAACAATAATGTTTTTAATGATTAATCATGACCTGGAGCTATTTTCCTTTTGGACTTTGATTATGAAAACAGTGGCGTTGGACATATTATATAGATCGAGAAATTCGCAAATGACTACACACTCGTGGGTATAGTCATCGCGAAATAGCTTCTTATCAACGATAATTATTCAGGTGTTATCTGATGCTTTATGTATTTTTCCAGAATACCAACATATCCGAGCATTCATAACACACGGTAGTCTCATGGGATCCCAAGAAGCTATCCACTTCGGCGTCCTCGTGATCGGCGTACTTTTCTTCGGGGACCAAGATCTGAAGATGAGACTTTAGTCCCAGAAGAACCTGGCTGTAACTCTGGATCACAAAAAACCAACTGTGGAAAGATTGGATGGTGCTTATCACGCAGCGCTACGTGATCCATCCTATATGTGCGTTACTCATCTTTCATACTATATTTTCACATCCATCATCAAGTGCGTCAATAGTTCGAAGGTTATACAGAATTTCATGACCATGTAAATAAGGTTTTATCCCAATATGGATGTTGAAGTCCGAATCGCGATGATAGGCTAATTTCTGTCTACCTACATCTAACTCACGATCACCTAACGTTTCGGGAAAGCAGTTAAGAGAATGTCAGCACTATTTCGAGATCGGCCTACAAGTGTTGTGGGCACAACAGTTTTCTGGGTAAATTATTCGACCAGATATGATGGAACGAATCTCAGGTCACCAGCTATGAAATTAACATGGTGGCAAATTGCACTATTTAATGTTTATGGATTCTTGATATTGTCCACCGTTCTCGATGAGAGGTATAGTTAAGAAATTCATACGAGTATTCCGTCGAAGCAGCGTGAAAACTGAATAGAATCTAAAAAAAGTCAAATCACGGTGAATGACAGTATGATCTAGACCAGGATATTGAAGATTTGCATCCACGTCTTTAGTATGTGTTATGAGAAGACTCATTTATCAAGCTCGACAGATATTTATTTTTAAGAAACAATCCTAAATTGTACATTATTTTGAAAATGTATGCTACCTCAATAAATTCCCAGATATATCAATGAACAATTGATTCGTTATTTTCCACTTTTCCCTTCCTTATTTCATTGTAGGTATCGAAAAAGCAAAAGATGGATCCGTTGGAAAATTCAGCATGCGTCAACAGATCACATATTCTGCTAGAATGAATGAGATTTCTCGACTTTAAATTTTTAGCGACGTGCGACGTGCATGAAGGCACATATCCACATACACATATATACACTGTCCCTTTTCCTGCCAAAAATGTTAGCACACCTCCACGGATCAGATGTTCTCCTGATGCTAGGCTGATATTTCAGAGTTGAACAAATCTTGCGTCGAAAAACGCTCGTGATACCGGGAGAACATCTGACCCAAGGACGTGTGCTGAAATTTTTGGCGGGGAAAAGGAGTAGTGTATGGATATAGGCATGCATACGTTGCTTCATGCACGTCTCTTTATAGTTTATATGTACCAGCTATTCTCATAATTTTATAAATTTTAACTCGAAAATTGCCCCTGGTATCAGGAGAACATCTGACCCGAGGAGGTGTACTGAAATTTTTGGAGGGGGAAATGAGTAGTTTATAGATGTAGGCATGCATACGTTGCCTCATGCACGTCTCTATATAGTTGACTTATACTAGCGATTTTCAGAGTTTTAAAAATTTTAACTCAAAACTTGCTCCTGGTATCAGGAGAACATCTGACCCGAGGAGGTGTGCTGAAATTTTTGGAGGGGGAAAGAATCATAGTGTATAGATATAGGCATGCATACATGTCCTCATGCACGTCTTGTATTTAGTTAAGACTAGCGATTTTCAGAGTTTTGGAAATTTCAAGTCAAAAATTGCTCCTGGTATCAGGAGAACATCTGACCCGAGGAGGTGTGCTGAAATTTGCGGAGCGGGAAAGAATCATAGTGTATTGATATAGGCATGCATACGCTGCTTAGGAGTGATTTTTCTGGCAGTTGATACCTTTTTTTCGGAGTGGTTTTTCTGGCAGTTGATACCTTTTTTCGGAGTGATTTTTCTGGCAGTTGATACCAGCTGTTTTTGCTACGAAAAGAAGGTATCAACTGCCAGAAAAATCACTCCGAAAAAAGGTATCAACTGCCAGAAAAATCACTCCGAAAAAAGTTATCAACTGCCAGAAAAATCACTCCGAAAAAAAGGTATCAACTGCCAGAAAAACCCCTCCGAAGCAGTGTATGCATGCCTATATCTCTATACTATTCCTCTGTCCCGCCAAAAATTTCAGCACACCTCCTCGAGTCAGATGTTCTCCTGATACCAGGAGCAATTTTCGACTTAAAATTTCTACAACTCTGAAAATCGAACAATTTCAAGTCGAAAATTGCTCCTGGTATCAGGAGAACATCTGACCCGAACAGGTGTGCTATCATTTTTGGAGGGGGAAAGAATCATAGTGTATAGATATAGGTGTGCATACGTGTCCTCATGCACGTCTTGTATTTAGTTAAGACTAGCGATTTTCAGAGTTTTGGAAATTTTAAGTCAAAAATTGCTCCTAGTATCAGGAGAACATCTGACCCAAGGAGGTGTGCTGAAATTTTTGGAGGGGGAACGGAGTAGTGTATAGATATAGGCATGCATACGTGTCTTCATGCACGCATTGTATAGGGTATCTCAGTTAGTCATACAAACCTACATAGGGCGATTCCTCTTCGAAGAGGAAAAATAGTAGAAAAAAATTTAGAAAAAGAGTCGAAAAAAAGTCGAAAAAATCTTCAAATTTAGCAGTAAATTTCGTCCAAAATTGCAAGTGTTTTTCTAACTTTTTTTTCGACCTTTTTTCTACATTTTTTTCTATTATTTTTCCGAAAAATCGCTTTGTATAGTGTATCGATATAGGCACACGTGAGCTATGTGAACTTGGCCCCCCAATATTTGATATTGGGAAATTTGTCAGGTAAAAACGATTGCGCATCGTTTGCGCTTGTTTACGCACAATTTGCTATCGTTTGCGCCGCCTCAGTTTTTGAGTGAAGAGAAAATCAAATTTAGGGGGGGGGTAGATTCACACTGCACCCCAACTTTGAATATCTCTTTTTTTCTTTTTGGTCATCGTTTGCGCATCGTTTGCGCACGTTTGCGTCCCTATTACTGTCATTTGCACCCTCACCGTTTTCCAGTTATGTCAGAAAGAAAATTTTGGGCTAGCCCCCCAGAATTAGAATTTCCCGGTCCTTTTTCTTGCGATCGTTTGCGTTTCGTTTGTGCATGTTCGCGCCGCGATTACTTTCGTCCACACCCGCACCCTTCTTCAGTTATGTCACGAAGAAAATTTTGGGCTAGCCCCCCAGATTTAGAATTTTACAGTCCTTTTTTTGTCGATCGTTAGCGTTTCGTTTGCGTATGTTTGCGCCGCGATCACTTTCGTTCACACCCTCACCCTTCTTCAGTTATGTCGCGAAAAAAATTTTGGGCTAGCCCCCCAAAATTAGAATTTCCCGGTCCTTTTTTTTGCGATCGTTTGCGTTTCGTTTGCGCATGTTTGCGCCGCGATTACTTTCGTTCACACCCTCACCCTTCTTCAGTTATGTCGCGAAAAAAATTTTGGGCTAGCCCCCCAAAATTAGAATTTCCCGGTCCTTTTTTTTTGCGATCGTTTGCGTTTCGTTTGCGCATGTTTGCGCCGCGATTACTTTCGTTCACACCCTCACCCTTCTTCACTTATGTTGCGAAGAAAATTTTGGGCTAGCCCCCCAGAATCAGAATTTCCCGGTCCTTTTTTTGGCGATCGGTTGCGTTTCGTTTGCGCATGTTTGCGCCGCCATTACTTTTGTTCACACCCGCACCCTTCTTCAATTACGTCGCGAAAAAAATTTTGGGCTAGCTCCCCAGAATTATAATTTCCCGGTCCTTTTTTTTGCGTTCGTTTGCGTTTCGTTTGCGCATGTTTGCGCCGCCATTACTTTTGTTCACACCCGCACCCTTCTTCAGTTACGTCGCGAAAAAAATTTTGGGCTAGCTCCCCAGAATTATAATTTCCCGGTCCTTTTTTTTGCCATCGCTTGCGGACGTTAGCGCCGCGATTTCTGTCATTTTCGCCTTTACCGTTTCCTAGTAACCAGTATTATTAGTTAAAAGGGCACTCAAATCAAAGAATATCAACACCTATGTGCAGATACTTCCAGCTTACGAAGCGAGAACTTATCTTCATACATCGATGCTAACCCACACAGCACACATGTCCGATCCATGTCCATAGGATATCCATAGGACATCCAATGGCTATCCTATGGATATCCTGTGGACATCTATCGGACATGTGTGCTGTGTGGGAATATTCCAGTTACACCAAGATTATTGACAATAATTTTACGAGTATTGAATTTGCGTTCCCCGACCAAACTTGGTTTTCTTTTTTCGGAACCAAAAGTAGTATTTTTCAGATTTTTTACAACCCCTTCCGAGCTTTCCGCGACTCGACCGCAAGATTTAAACTTAAAAATATTCTAAAAAATACTCAATTTATATTGTATCTCGAAAACTATCACGCGTTCCCCGACGAAACTTGAGTTACTATACCCGTAGACTCCGGGTCAAACCCGGAGGGGTAGCAACACTAGTAATGAAGATGTTTCCGTTTTTTGAAAAAAAAATTTCTTGACATGACTGGAAAACGGTGAGGGCGCAAATGAAAGTAATCACGGCGCGAACGTGCGCAAACGAAGCACAAACGATCGCAAAAAAATGAACCAGCAAATTTTAATTCTGGGGGGCCAGCCTAGAATTTATTTATGATATAACTGAAGAAGGGTGAGGGTGTGAACGAAAGTGATCGCGGCGCAAACATGCGCAAACGAAACGCAAACGATCGCAAAAAAAAGGACCGGGAAATTCTAATTCTGGGGGGCTAGCCCAAAATTTTCTTCGCAACATAACTGAAGAAGGGTGAGGGTGTGAACGAAAGTAATCGCGGCGCAAACATGCGCAAACGAAACGCAAACGATCGCAAATAAAAGGACTGGGAAATTATAATTCTGGGGGGCTAGCCCAAAATTTTTTTCGCGACATAACTGAAGAAGGGTGAGGGTGTGAACGAAAGTAATCGCGGCGCAAACATGCGCAAACGAAACGCAAACGATCGCCAAAAAAAAGGACCGGAAAATTTTTATTCTGGGGGCCAGCCCGAAATTTTCTTTCTGACATAACTGGAAAACGGCGAGGGCGCAAATGACAGTAATAGGGGCGCAAACGTGCGCAAACGATGCGCAAACGATGGCCAAAAAGAAAAAAAGAGATATTCAAAGTTGGGGTGCAGTGTGAATCTACCCCCCCTAAATTTGATTTTCTCTTGACTCGAAAACTGAGGCGGCGCAAACGATAGCAAATTGTGCGCAAACAAGCGCAAACGATGCGCAATCGTTTCCACCTGAAAAATTTCACAATATCAAATATTGGGGGGCCAAGTTCACATAGCTGCATACGTGTCCTCATGCACGTCTCTATATATAATGAAGTTGGTAGCGGTTTTCAGTGTTTTAGAAATTTTAACTCAAAAATTGCTCCTGGTATCAGGAGAACATCTGACCCGAGGAGGTGTGCTGAAATTTTTGGAGGGGGAACGGAGTAGTGTATAGATATAGGCATGCATACGTGTCCTCATGCACGTCTCTATGTATGATTAAGTTGGTAGCGAATTTCGGAGTTTTAAAAAATTCAACTCAAAAATTGCTCCTGGTATTAGGAGAACATCTGACCCAAGGAGGTGTGCTGAAATTTTTGGAGGGGGAACGGAGTAGTGTATAGATATAGGCATGCATACGTGTCCTCATGCACGTCTCTATGTATAATTAAGTTGGTAGCGAATTTCAGAGTTTTAAAAATTTTAACTCAAAAATTTCTCCTGATCCCTGGTGAAAATGAGATGTACAGGAAACGTGAGAAAGCGTGTAGGAAATGTAAATTGAAACAAATTCACACTCCAGTCACACTTCTTTGTTTCAATTTATACTTGCTTCGATATTTTGTACGTCTCATTTTCGCCAGGGGTATCAGGAGAACATCTGACCCGACACCACACCTCTGTGTGCTGAAATTTTTGGCGGAAGAAAGAAACATCCTTATATGCTTACGTTATTGAGAGCTTCTCACGAATCAGCTTGGTAGCTAAACATTTATTCATAATATTTTTTGAGGCTGATTCACATCTTGTTTATTGAATTCTGAAATAAAGAGTCACAGAGAGGGAAGGGTGGAAAATAACGAAATAATTGATTATTATTGGTATATATCTGGCAATTTATTACTGTAGCATTGACACAATGTTACTTATTGGTAAAGGATGTTTATTTTGTGAGTATTTCTAAAAAATAAATATGCCCCCATCGCAATCGATCGAGTCTCTTCATTCGCTCCTGTCATAGATAAACCACGTTGTATTACGACGTACATTCGATGGACCGAAATTTTGATGGACGTCACCGTTTGGAGTCTGACGGAAGTTTAAGACTATTTCAGAATTGATAATATTACAATTACTCAATAAATTACCTAATAACTGTAGAAGAAAAATTCTTTCTGGTTAATGAGTAGGTATACACGGAGAAAATTAAATGGTTGGAGTTACTATCTAGTTATGGTAGATTTTCTCCCATCAACCCGATAGTAGTGAATATCACCTATATGATTGTATAAATCATCTGGATTGTAAAAGTTATCATACATATGGTACCTATTACAATCCAGATGATTTATACAATGATATAGATGGTATTCACTACTATCGGGTTGATGGGAGAAAATCTACCATCAACCCGATAGTAACTCCAACCATTTAATTTTCTCCGTGTACATTAGGGTGGGCCGAAAAACCCTTGATGTCGAAAATTGAAGACGGCTAGTGTCGAAAAGTTTCCTTGGGATATGAAACGAAAGCTCCATTTTTTTGGGATTTTTATCTTGACTCCTTCCGCTCGACCAAGAGGCTTGAAGTTGCCAATACTTGAAAAAAATCTCTAAACTATTAAAAAAAAACTACAACCCTTTTTATCGTGATACCCTCCTCTTTTCTCCTCATCCGGCCTTGGGACCGGCAACGGCAGTTTTTTTTTTTTTTAATTTTTTTTTTTCAATTTTTTTTTTTTTAATTTTTTTTTTTAATTAAAATTTTTTTTTTTTTGTATTGGTCATTCTTTTTAATATCATAGTAATTTAGCCGTCTAATTACTTCAGAAATCTTTCTGACTATCGAATACCGGCATTCTTCTTCATTAATAGTGTTAAGAGATTTTTTTCAAATATTGGCAACTTCAAGCCTCTTGGTCGAGCGGAAGGAGTCGAGATAAAAATCCCAAAAAAATGGAGCCTTCGTTTCATATCCCAAGGAAACTTTTCGACACTAGCCGTTTTCAATTTTCGACATCAAGGGTTTTTCGGCCCACCCTAGTGTACATATGTACATTCTCTATTTGGCGACAATCTCTTTGCGCTCGAAATATTTCTATTCAGATGCCTGTCATAGTGGTTTCTCATCAACACAACCCTCATCCGATCTCTTCAACGCCACAAAGGCCACTGAACCCACGACAGGTGCTTCTGTCTCTAGACCAACACTCGTCTGCCAACGGTACAGCAAATGATATCGCCATCCCACGATCGAATTGGCGAAATATTTTCGCTGGAAAATTAAATGCGTCTAATCATATGCAACTTGTTAATCAAACATGATATGCTGCGAATCGCGTATAATAAGCCGTACCCATCTCCGCGGCCAAAGTAGTTCGTCAATCCGACTGATCCCACTGGTTTATGTATACCAGAGTTACGGAATAAGCCCCCAGGCTTAAACTGAGTGTGTTGCTTCAATCCAGAGCCAGATTTGTGCTATCGCGGATCTCTCAAGCTCATATATCTGCCCTAAACGAATCCTAGGAACAAAATAGCCTCACGGACAGAACCGCCGAGATCTTCTCGATATGTTTCACACGTTACTATCCTGACGTTCGACGGTCACATCTCATTCAACCTGCGATGGATAGAAAAGGTTCGGCAGTATGTGAGAATAAACAGAGAGCCAAAGAGGGAGATTGAGAGAGAGGTAGATGGACAGATAGACAGATAGCCAGATAGACAGATGGATAGATGGTTTATTCATGACCATTGGCAATATTGGACAAGGTGAGAAATTCAGTCTGAAAGTAAGATTATTGAAAAAGAAAAGAAAACAGTGAAGGACCAAGTAGCGAAAACGGTAGGAATGTAGCAAAACTTGAGGTGAGACGGTGAGCAACGAGTTAGGAAGTTAAGTATGATTAGCTCGTTAGATGAAGATAGCAAACACGTTAGCGAGTGAATGGAAAGACTCAAGTGGAACAGCCGAAATAGCTAAAAAAAACTGAGATTGCAATTTATAGCATTACTCCACGAGCCATGGCAGACAATTGATGTGGTAAAGAGTCAGGGAGTCAAAGATGGTCGGTGTTGAATGAGAACAGGTGCTTGTGGAGACGATATTTGAGTTCGAAAGATCGACTCACGCCATCGAAACGATTCCTTGAGAGATTGGAGTAAAACGAAAGAGAGAGAAAGAGAGAAATTGAGAGAAGGCGAAAAAAAAATCGAGAGAAAATCAGGAACGCAGGCGGTGGCTTAGAGAGAGAAAAAGTTCCTTCGCGTTCCTTCGGGAACGGCTGGGGAACACCAACCTTGTTTGCACGGATCCTCCATATCTTATGAGACTCCAAGTTTCGCTCGACTTCTCGAAACTACCTGATCCTCGGCAAAAGAACGAGTGAAGAAAAAAAAAAGCGAAGTGTAAAAAATGTTAAGGAAATGCGTGCGTAACCTATCCACGGGTTATCTTACTTTCCCATTTACATCTTCGCGGTTTTGGTCCCCAACGAAACCGATCAGACACCCATTCTGGGGTTATTTGTTACCCCTTCCAGAATCTCGATGTCCCTTGAGACGCGAACAGCGCAATATATATACAGGTGGATCAGGACAATCGAGAAAGGATTTTTCTAAATATTCAAATTCACTTGCGGTTATGGTTATAGGTATACGGTTCGCGACGAGACCTGCGTATGAAAAAAAAAAATCTCACGTCAGTCAATGTATAGGTATACATATGATCGAAAATAGTCTGGAGTGTTGGGATTAGATGTTATACAGATCACCCCTCGAAGATCATTCCCATGATCCCTCTGGGGAACTGTGGGCTATGTACCTAATACCACTATAGAGACACTGTATATGTATGGTACGAGAGATTAATTCCAAAACTGTTTAGGTCCTAACCTTCGGAGAGTGTGTCCATAAACTCTCAAAGAGATATCTCACCCATCGCGTTGACATATAGGGGAAGATAATTTCCCTCAACAATACAATCTTGCCAGTGGATTTCATCCCCTTGTATACACTGTACATGTATAACACGTACATTGTACACGCGTTGGATTTCGAGACACGAGAGTAATTAGTGTTTCCCTGTTGCGCTCGGTACCGACCTACACACACATGCGTGGTACCTACACGGATGATTGCTTGGTATAAGAGATAGGAAATTGAGCTTTACGAACGGTGGTGCGTACAGTGTCTATACAGGTGAAGGGAATTTTCGGGATGAGCCTTGCTCTTTTACTTGAATTGATTTTCAAGATCCGTTTACCCACTCGAACGATAAGAGTGTAGAACTTCACTTTCCACCCTTGTCAATTCTACAGATCTATTGCTGGGTGTGTTAGTGGCGTTACTGAAAAGGGGACGACTTTTGGTTGAAAAAACATTAGTCGAAAAAACGGAATAAAGATGCGAGGTACACACCTCAACGTTGAACATACTTGGCAAGAGCGAAGGTGTGATGCTGGGTGCAATACGCGTCAACCAAACTGGCTGCCTCAGGGGATGGAAGATGATGCCGGTCCATGGTGAAAATAGAGAAAATTGAGGAAGATAGCGAAACCCAGGAGGGTTGGTCCCGCAATTTAAACCTGTCAGATGCAAGTCGTGACGTACGTTGAAGGACACGAGTGTGCAGAGAAGAATATTTTTACAACCATCTGAACTGGGTCATTGTCACACACCCCTTTCGGATGAGAACGAGAAATCGCAACTTTAATCATTGATTTTGATTCATGCTCAAATTACATTCTTGGTGTCTTTTCCTTAAGCTTGTTTTGAAATCTGCGAAGAAAATTATGATGATATTTAACCGGATAAGGTAGTTAATTAATGAGAAACAACAACTTGAAACTCGGGTAAATATTCTCTGGCTAATTATACTAGATCGAATCAACACGATACCAGTGGTTCTGATTCGTTAAAGCAAACATTTTTCTTCGGCTTGCTGAAGTTTTAAGAATTGTTCATCATTTGGTAGAACTGTTGAAGCAACTCCTGGGCGAAGTTAAACGTACAATAATTGGCTCGCCAATTTGATCAGCTAATCTAAATAAGCTCGTACAATGATTAGTATGCGTCAACGGCGTAGTGTGAAAGTCAGTTTACACTAAGAATTGAATAGAATAGAATGGCCTGAAATTCTAAGGGCTGTTTCTAAGGGATTCTTTCCACCATTTTGAGACCAACGACACTCCTTCAGGATTTGAATTTTAGTACTTTTAAAGCTTAAAACAAATCTCACCAAACTGCGTTTATACTATAGTATACACTACGGCAAGTACTTACAGCGTACCGTAATCCAAGCTAAACTTTTCTTGAACCGGTAAGAAAATAACCAGTAAAAAAATTCGTACAAAGAAAAAAGATAAGAACAGATAAGACGTAAAAACTTAGCTAACATAGTTTGGTCGCAATTGAGGAACTTTTAGAGTTTTCAAGGGAAATCCACTACAGTCTTTACGGTCCAGGTGCAGCCGGAAGTTCGAGGCAAGATACAAACGACTCACACGAAAAGATTTATATTGAGAAACTCACAGTATCAGTAAAAATCCCCTATAGTAGGTACGGATGTACCTACACCGAGAGAAGATGAGACCCATTTTAGATTTGTTGCTGGCATATGGAAGACGGTATATGTACTATGTGCACACACGTGTACATATATAGGTATATAATATATATTTTCATATCTGTATTCACGGATACATGAATGTGCTTCTCGTATGGGACGGAAATAGGTGAGCTGAACGATTCGACGCGACTCACCTTCCTATTTACTTATACTTTATCTCAGCAAGCGAGGGTTGATTTCGACCTCTCGGTGTCGTTTCACTTTAGCTACCCTAAGACTTCGTTTTCACATACCTACATATAACAAGATGTACCGTATAGGTAAGTATGTATACATACTTGTTATTATATTCCACAGAACCGTGAACACCAAGCTTATGTCGTATAACGAGTAGACATAACATAGGTATACAACGGCGGAAAAGAAATCTGAGAAAAAAAGAGTAGGCGGGCACGATATTGATCATCGCATCGTACTGCACGAGTATCAGAAGACCGATAACACTTTTCAACTTTCATGTGTTCCGCTGCTGCAGTTGCAGCCAACCTATAACTGCAAGCCATGTGCTATGTCATTTGCGATCAGACAAAGGTGAACTTTGACACATGTGCACACACTCTCGTCACAGAGTTTTGCCACGGTGTGGCTTCTACTTTCCGCAGGGCAAAAACGAGGCTTTACTTGGTCCTGGGTAGACAAGAGACATGATTCTAGGTAGCATGAAATCGCGACATGGCTGCACAAAGCTTTCTTTTACCTACATTTGGAACAATGACTTTTCTCGGTATCTCTGTAGTAGGTACATATATACTGATCTCTCGGTTGACATCCACTGGTGGCTTTTAATATCGCGACTTCCTAGCAGGTCATGGAGATATTCGTAGAGAAACGAGAACTGAATCCATCCGTATCTTTAAAATATTGGTGAAAATAATACTGACTCATCTGCGTATCGACTCTGGGCTTAATCATTCGTTGATGAAATTATTAATTAGTGAGTTGACGGCTAAGAGGTTCGAATGTTCGTTTTAAGTAACTATAATTCTGCCACTTAGCAGATTTGAAATGAGATTACATGGATCCCGGGGTGAAAATAACTCAATGAAATGATCGCGTAACATTAGTTTGAACGATTATTACGAGGCAATTGGTTCATGGTTGTACATTGCTGTGACGACGGTGAAACGGAAGTTGTAGCGAATCACCCTCAAACTTTACAGTAACGTTTAATTAAGATATTAAATACATTCGATATATAACCGCTATATAACCGAGAGTTAATTATTTTAACAAGCGTTCAGAGTCGGAGAAAACCGTTTCGAAATTCGTTGGCTGAGAATAAAAACGTGAAGAAACGCCGTGACAAACTTTTTTCAAGCTTTCAATTTGAACGTGGAATATGTATATATGCACATGTAAGATCGGCGAATTGGGGACTTGGCCAAGTGGCAAGCAAACATCTTATAGAGATGGTATATTTATTAAGGAGTAGAAGTGATGTATTTCAAAGAATAAATCCAGGCCGATACTAGGGAGACGGTGGTCTTTGGGGGAGAAGCGCGATATAGACGTTTCCCTGTTTCCCATTTTTCTCCATCTCTCTTCCCTCCTAATGCCGTTTCATTTATTCTTCTCTCTTTCGTTCCGGGTTTGAAATATTGCTAAAACTTTGTCAGGTCTAACAAATCTCTGTCGATCGCATTAGTCTCCACCGGTAAAGTTTAGAGGTTGAAATTTGGTAACGCTATGCTGTTGGCAGGCAAACCCGATTCGGGCTAACAATACAACTCTAGGGGTGAAAGTTGCGGCCTGAAAAGTTGACCGGGTAACGAAGAGGCGTCGATAATCGTGGACAAACACGGATGAGCCCTTGCACGTGACACGTATGAAGTTCAACTTTGTTTGTTCAATCCGTTTGCCAAACATTAACCGAAGGAAAAAGTATTGAAACAAAAGCCCCATGAGATGAGACGAAATCTCGTAGGTCCACCCCAATGCAGCTAATAACCAAAGTTTGAATCTCCTGATGAGTTGTGTTACCCCTAAAACTGGGTACGTATCATTTAACCAAATCCTGTGCCTATACGTGTTATTCGAATTCATAAATTCTTGAATGATTCCTACTGGTGCGTCTCAATTTGAACTAGTTCAATTTCGCTTTTAATAAAGAGTGCTTTTCAGTCCTGTACTTCACGCCGACGTCTAGACGGTTGTATTCAAGACCTAACTAGCTGTTCTAAAGCTATTAAATAAAATCAACAGCTTTGACCCTGAATCGTCGAGTGATAATAATGATGATAAAAAATAATTCTATTTTTATTCAGCCTCTCTAATCATCTGCGGCAAGCTCAGCTTTGGCAAAATTATTTGCGCAGCTGCTATACGCCACCGCGTTTGCAAACTTTGAAGGGTACCGTATAGGTGCCTGTTGAGTGATATCTGATGCCTATCTCGACGATGATATAAGGAGGATGGGAAGCGGCTGCGGGAGTAAGCCTCATCTCTGTTATGATTGCATCGCTTTTGCCAGAGTCCTGCCTGATGACGTAATATCCTGTTTGCCTGTGTTCACCAGTGAGCTACCGTACTAGAAACTATTACCTACTAGTACCTATACCCACAGGGTTGTAGCGCCTGGGCTCTTTGCTCTTGACTACGTCAAATGGGCCCACCGTCGAGAGCTTCTCGTTTTGGTTGGGTCGGGTTGAGTTACGTTGGGTTATTTACTTCACCGCTCGCAGGATAGGGAGGTATGTCCATGTCAGTGAATCCTCGTACGCGTAACTTTCTCGTTTACGCGACGCCCACATGTGTTCCAACAGGGCTTGCGGGCTATTTTCCTGTCCCACGGAATTACGACGCTTGATTCTCTGACCCCGTACTTACCGCTTGGTCTCTGTCAAGCCCTCGACAATTTTCTATACCAACCATAAGTTACCAACTAATTCGCGTATTAGCCCGCAAGATCTAGGTTTTATCAATTTTTCGCTGCAGACAGCTGCCTCTGCGAAAGAAACCTCGAATCAAGCATCGTCTTTGGGTTGTTATATTTCACACAGGATATGGAAGCCTGGAGCTTGGCAACCCTCGTCAGAATTGACAAATATACGTATACCTACTTCACGGGGTAGTTATTACCCGACAAAATACACAATATATAAATTGATCCGTGATATGCGCGGAAGAAATGTACCATAAACATGAAATGTACGTAGTATGTACATACCTACCTTGAACAAATGTGACTATAAACGGAAGGTTTATATTTCAGCTAAAGAAAATCCCCTAAATTCTGCGACGCGAAAATAAAGAGAGTCTAAAAATTGACGATCTTTGAAAAATAGCAACTCATACCCAACTGTGAAGAGAACTAAAATTAATAAGAACCGGCCAGGACTCCCCGTTGTAAATTTAACCACGTTCCGTCTCAAACGAGCGAATAGCTTCAGCCAAGTCTGGGAAACGATGGATTAAATTAGTCTCGCCTCTATAGTTCGTTTCGCGGGAAATTCACTTTCGGGTTGTCCGTAAATTACAATTATTTCGGTTGGACTAACCAAAATGTTATGCAGCTACCAGAGGGAGCGGAGAAGCGAAATTTGGCGACAAAATACGTTACATAATTCACAGTCAGCCCCTTTTCAAAATATTTCGGATGTCATTTCTTGCAGTTTATGACCCATCAATTTGAATATCTTGTTTTATAAGCCTATACGTAACCCGTGCAGAGCTTCGTGCATTACATGAATTGAAATGTCAATTGAAAAATTGTGTCAGTCAATCACTTCTAGGAGTCTCATTTGGCCCGCGCCATAGTATAACCATCGGGGTAAAGCTCTAAAATAAGTAGCGTCACACTAGGCGAAGCTATTATGAGAAAGGAGAAACTCTGTTATTACAGAAGTCAATTTCTCGGAGAAACGCTTAGATGTAGGAACGGACGAAACTTTAGCTTCGTGTTTCGAGTAAACTTAGTAGTTAACTAATTTGCTTGAGGAACTTTGTCTAGCAGGCACAGCGTAGACTTTTAGAGTAAATTGGCCCTTCTTTTGCAGTGTAAGCATCGCTAATGAAGCTTAATTTGATGCAAGTTTAAATAATGAAAACCATTGGTTAAAAACCGTCGACTTGTTCCAATGTTGTAAATCAATTTTGACGGTTTTCCCGGTCTATGGAAATGACAGTTACTCTAAATCAAAAACGTTGCAGATATTACTCAACCCCGGCAACGCGCGAGATAAGCTCGCGGGTTTGCGCGCCGGTGAACAGCTTTTCTAAAATTCGCAACCGTACCTAATGGAAGTTAACGCGTCCTCGAAAATAACGACTCTTTTTATTTTATTTTTCGGACTTTTATAAGCACATTTCTATTCTCTTATGAATTACATTACGTTTCATGGTGGCCCCTAGCGCTGACCCGAAGGCATAAGAATTATTTCCACCGAGAGAAAATGTCATTTTATCTGTTAACATCTTGAATAGCGAATTACATTCAAACTGTGTTTGATCATCTCTTCTAATTTAATTATATAATAATACGAATCGATAAAACTAACATTTTCTTGTATAAAATTGGTACCATGGGTGCTGAGCACCCTTTGCAACAATACTCATATTCTTCGCGCCTAAAATGTATGCGTTTAATAGCGAACATCAGCAGAAGAAAGAAGAGCACCGTTATGAAGAAAATGATGTCATAAATAATCCTCAAAAGTTTCATACAAAAGTCGGTTTATTATATCCTTGGGAAAATATTTCCATGAAAACGCGGTAACATAGCAACTACGAAGAACTCAATTTAACGTAGACGTACTATATCACGCGGTTGACGATTCTACGGAAGCCACATAGTTTGCTGCAGTTTTATAATATATCGCGCATCAATGTACATAACTGCAGTTCATAAGATGGTAAATCAATTCTTTACACCCTCAAGCGTTGGATTTACACCCACACCTTCCAAATACGTTTGCAGTGCATTATAATACAGGTACAGGTATCACAGCGTTTGCAATTTCTCGCAATAAATTCAACAACGACGTCGTAACCAATGGGACAAAGATGAAGCGAAGTCTTCACCAACTCCGGTCGGTGGAAAGCGCTTAACTCAGCTAACTTAGCTTCTGATAGATCTGCAAGCATTAGATATCATAGTTATGGAAATAGCTCGTTTCTCTACGCTCTTGAGCAGCGGGGATATAGCTATCGATCATTTGATCAGTTTATCCACCATCGCTGCCAGCTAGGATAGTGATTATTCTTCGATCTAGAAAAGATTGAATTGTGATGAAGTCACGTGAAGCTTCGACAGTTCGAAGACTTTCTAGTACATATCCTGATGGTAATTGATTACCAGAAACGTCGACAAAATTGACAAAGGAAGACTTGGGACATGAGGAAGCCCTAATGAACACGCGTTTCGTTACGTTGACGACAGGCTTTTGAATAAATATTTCTCGCGTCGTTGAAGATAGAGAAGAAGCGCCCCGGGTTACGGGCGAAAGAGGGCGAAGATGGTCCGTAACTCAGTTTTGGGTTAGATTTTTGGTATTCAGTGGGTTTCCTTCTCGTATTCTTCCGGCTGGCATAGTTCCCGTCACCCATAATGCATTGCGGGATACCGTGGGTATAGTACACGCCGTGCTTTACACATCGCTGATTTAGAATGGGTCTCCTTGGATAGGATAAATATAAAAGCTTGTCTGCCCTGCGTACATACGTTGAGGGCTTCGTTGAAAGAAGAACTAAATTTATTTCTTTCTTTTTCTGTACGGACTTTTACCTCAGTCGACTCTCCCTGCACACGTAGCTTAAAACTCGATCGATTATAACGCGATGTTACTCGTGGGTTGCCAAATTTCAATTTATAAAGTATCCTGACACGTGCTGCAGGTACATACGTGGGTTGTGAACGTTACTCCGAATTTAGGGAAATTCCGTTTCATTATTCTGTTTCTTTCTTCCGTGACAATGGGCAACAACTCCGTAACGTAAGAGCTCACAGACTTTAGATAAGTGGATCGAATTAGGACCTAGAGCTCGTGATAAATGGAGTTTTCGAGTAATCTACACCTGGAAATAGGAGACTAAAACGGTGTTAAACTGTCGGGGAATAACACGACCGGGATGGAATTAGATTTTTATTTAATAACAGATTTGATATCCTTCTAATTTACTGGCAACGCAAAAACGTCGGTAATCGCCGGGTGTTACACTTCCGTGCCATACTCGTTAGTTTTTGCAGACGTCGCGGATGGTTCCGAGGCGATGAGAATTAAAAAAGCGTATTAACCAGGGCGCCGAAAGTTTTGCAGAAGCAAGAATACCTACCACCACATTTCAGAGATAATTTGATACATTTATCATGTCTGCCTCGAATATGGTATGACGGAGATTCGCCTTGCTGAAAACTTAACTTGACTTCACTTGACTTTACGTTTTTCTATATTTTACTTTACTTCAGTTTAGTCTCTTTCACCTTTGCTTGTAAGTTTACTTTTGATACCATATTCTGTAGTCTGTTTAGAAAAAAAAAAAGAAAAATGTCCTCGTCAAAACCAACACCACACCCGACCGAGTCTCTTCACACGTATGTATTTGCGGTAAGTTTCGAGGTATAAACGTACTGCAAGAAAGTATTTGTTCATAAGTAACACTGCATTAGTTTGGACGTGTAATAATGAAATAATTCGTTACGTAAGGTGTATGAAATTTTTGACTGTCGTTTTGATGGTCGAATGGAAAATCATGACGGGAGAATACATCGAAATGGTTTTTTCATACCGAAAAGGTGTGTGTCTGTGACCTCGAAGGTCTTCCAACGATAAAAACGTAATGTCAGCCCGATGTCGTCCGTTTTCGAGTATTTTTCAGTATTTCAACGAGGCACCCTTTCATTATTCGCATCGCGACGCCGTGGCGTCTCGTTTATGACGACGACAGCTAGTGCGCGACTGTCGTGGATGTGAAAAAAAAAGACAAAAAATATGAAATGTAAATGAGAACCATTGCGTGTCACTTGGGAGTGTAGCTTGGGTTCGCGCATACGTATACATATATAGGTATATAAATGGCAAACCTGGAAACTTGACTGGGGTAGAGCAGAGCAAAACTCTTTGATACCGAATGAGGGCTTGAAGTTAGAGACCGAAAAAATGGGACGATTCTCAACTCGTTGTCACGACTGACTGTTGCACCCTTGGGCCCTGAAAGAACTAGTTTTTGCACTCCATGCACATTTGTTTTCTCACAATCGCTCTTTTGATTCTAGTTTCGTTTATTCATTTTCTATTCTTTTAATCAAAACATTTCTCCGCAACGTAGGTAGTACAACCTTTCAGTTTCCTTCTATTTCGACTATTCTAATTAATAACTTGTTATAATTAATAATCCAACAACTTCAGACAAGCGTGCTAAATTTCAAATTATACGAGATAATTTCTGGATCCCGTCAGTTATACATTGAAATTCATAGAGGCAATATTTAGTGTTAAAGTCTCGTATCTGATAGCTTAAAAACGGCACGGTTATGGTTATACTCTCACCTGTTACTCTCGGGTTATTTTACTTGAAATCAGTTCCCCAATTGTCTGATTCGAGAGTGTGTTCAAAATTTGGGTCCATTTTTCTTCTGACAAAAATTTTTCTTCTTCACCTGTCTAGACTCTAGAGTTCTAAATTATTTAAAACCTTGTTGAATATACGTGTTACACTTGGTTTCTCCACGTCATCTTCATCCCTTAATAACCACCTTACAATTCATGATAACGCTACATGAGGAAGTAAGAGTTAGTTGGAAGAGGCTGACGAAAAGTAATGAAACGAAAGAACATTCGTTTATTAGGTTTCAAGGTAATATTCTCTAATTATGAAGTACCCTTGACGAAGTGATGTTAGAATAATGAAACTTATAAAACCGTATATATATATATATGAAGAAATTGTGAAAATGTCTTTTACTTCAAGTTAAGAATCATTTTCCCTACCTTTCTTCTATCTGGGTATTAATTACTGGCTGCAATTATCAAACAGCGTAGACAAAGTTTACTTGCTATGTGATAGTTCTTGGCAAAGCCAAATCGAAACTATAATTACAGTAATGGAAATATTTGCGTTCTCATCGCTATAGCTGCCTCTGAGCTTTCCCGTTTTTAGGTAAATATTGCCTTCGCTATACAGCACAGAGAGACTCGGCACTGAAGACATCATAGCAGATCAAGATTGTACGTGATTACAGTTACAGCGATATAGTAAAGGAAAAGGGTAAAATAAGAAGGGAATGAAAAGTACGTGCGCAGAACCGACAAGTCAGTAAAGTCTGCGTACGGAATCGTTTGATTTCAAACCATACGTCCTCATTATGCATGTTGGAAGAATAAATTCTGCAAAGAAACCGACTGAGTGAGTAAGTACTAGAGTTTACCTTACTCTCTTTACGTCATTACACATCGCTGAGAATCGATACCAATAGAAATAGTAATTGGCCAAAGGTTCATCTTGAAAGAATTTCAAGCATTTTATATATAAGCTTCCAGTTTGTACCTGGAAAGGTAATCTCTGTAGAGTAGAGACAAGCCCGCAACGCGCAAATACACATGTATACCAACACCGGTTAATCCGAGTCGTATAATCGGGGTTCAATGGTTAAATGGATCCGTCGTATTGTAGCGCAGCCTTTTATATACCTTCCTGCAAACCGTGCGCTGTCTCGTTCAACGAGATCTCCCATGGGTGGGTGAACTCTGGAACATGTGCCCTTTATACACCGTAAAGGTGTGACAGTAGCTAATTAGCAGATAGGTCTTTAGGGGGTGCAACGGGGTGATTGGGCAGCGCCGAATCGTAACGGTGTAGGAGGCAGATTCGCGGTATGTTCTGCAGCCGTGCGAGATCGATTTTCTGTTTGATCCCGGGTGTCCTGCAGAGTCCTGAACGGTGGTGACCCTTTGGAACCCTCCAGTAGGAGGAACCGAAAGTCATCTGTATTGCCGGTCGATTCGGCCTCGTACAGGCTGCTTCCTGTTATTATCGGGTACAATAATGGACAATGTTAATTACGGGTAACAGCCGTTAGTTTTAAGCTATTGAAACGAGTGCAGAATAGTAAAAGTAATTCTACCTAGTGGTAGAGTTTTTAATCAACCGTAAGCTCGCTAATGGTCGCCACGATGTGTTCAAACTATATGTACAACGGGTGTTGTCGCGAAATCGCCTCAATGGGTTGGATTGCCTATTTTCTGGTGTTCTCCTGTTTGACCGATGCTAGTAACTAACTAGCGCAATTATCGGTGCCCCGCTAAGGTGATCGTAAACTATAGGTCCAATGGTGTTCAACGTCTGTAACTCGACGAGTAACAAGCGGAAATGAGTAATGTGGTTGTTGAAAAAATATTCTGTATTCGGAATCATGGCTAATTGGCATTGTGACGGATGAATGAGTTGAGACCATTTTTCATAATTAGGAGTACGTTTGTTAAGAGCATGTGACTGCGCAATTATGGCAAGTGCCATATGATCAATGGTTATTTTCATGATCGTGCAGCAGTCAGTTCAGAGATTGTTGTACGATTTCGACCTACCCACCTCGAATTCCCATGTGGCAAGTGGGAATTTGGTTGGATATAAGTGGGAACTTGGCTGTGCAAGTGGGAATTGGTCTGAGTAAGTAGGAAATCCACTGGGCAAATGGGAATTGGTCTGGACAAATGGGCATTGGCTTGGCCAAGTGGGGATTGAGCAGTCGCTGATCTGTCTGCTGCGAAATTCTGACGATAATTATTTCTGGTTAGAAAAATGATGTGAGGAAAATTCAGAATTCATATTTTTACGTTAATTATTATTTTACATTTTTCACAATTCCATATGGTTAGGTATGCTTCTTACATCTGCACTCGTAATTATTATTTAAAAAAAAAACGTATCCACTGCATCATCTGTCAAAAGTCCAACCAGTCGCGATCTCAACATATCAAATATTCGAACCATGAAAAATATTTCTTCCCCATTAATCACACTAGATATTACCACTTGTTACCTTGTAAGCTATGGCCGTTGAGCACCATTGAACTCTACGGTTCACGATTAAGTTGGCTAGAAACCCATAATTTCGCAAGTCGAGCTACTGTTAAACAGCATCAGAAGATAGGCAGCCTAATATACTGAAGTATATCCCAAAAACCCCCCAGTACCTATAGGTATCTGTTTCATTTGAGGCTGTATTTAACAACCCTTATACCTTTCGGTGAATTGGTCAGTATAAGCCATTCAGAACAGAACCTGATCCTATCCGTTCGAACCCTTGAATAACGCCAGCTCACAGAGATAAAAGGATGAGAAAAATGATACATGATTTGGGACACTGTTCTATACGCTAGCGTGATACATGAACTGGCAAAGTTGCTGTGTCTTTTGCACGAGATACTTTCATCCCCAATTCCTTATGGTTCAAAATTTCACACAACTAAATTTCTTGAGCCATTGAAATAAGATGCTGCACATCGCTCTCGTGCACTTCTTCATGGAATTTACTCAAGTCACGATGCGAATACTGAAGAGACAATTGAATTGGCGGAAAGTGCGATTCTTTCTTTCTAGAGTGAAAAATCGAGCGACACATTTTGTGTCAAGGATTATCGGCTGATTTTATCTATTTCGAAGCGATGTCTTCTGGTTCGAAATTCTTTCACTAAAGTTATTTGAAAAAGAAATAACCGCAATTATTATGAACTCTCGCCATATTATAATACATATAATATTGTGTAGACCGTCGTGTACGCTTTTATCATTGCTTCAACGGGAAGTTTATTAGGGGAGAGTTGAACTGGCCTTGAAAGCAATTTTCAGACCGTCTTTATACTTACCTACCTCCTAATTGGTCCTCTTACGAATATAATTTCTTTAAGACTGCTCACAAAACGGGAACGGGGGGAAAAAGTTAACTAATTTATATACGTACCTTGATCTCAATGATGTTAAACAAATCTCGTTACAAACTCTCTTCCTTACACTCGCACGAAGATGAAGACGCGTTACGAATGAATTCAAAATCATAGCCATATTGTTATTTAATTTCAATTTTGGTTTTCTCAGACCCAAGAATCATTTTCTTTATTCGGATTACTTTTCGGAAAAGCACATTCGGGATTAATAACCAACGAGCCGCAGAAGCACACTTCTTATAATAATTGTTTGACGACATGAGGGAGAATTTTTCATTTATATTTGTTTTTTACCTCTACCCTCACATGTTTATTCGCATTTTCACACTTTCATACGTCGCTACAGTCGTGAGTGAGAATATCGTGACGATATGAGGACAATAAACGGCCACGGTGTCATTTACCATGTATAAACCCACAGCCGTCTGACTAGACTGTGAAACGAGGGTAGTATGACTGAAAAAAAAATTAATAAAAGTGACAGAACAAAAAATGAGCTAATCACATAAATCAAGAACAGCTGAAAATGCGACCGAAAACTCCGGATGCGTTGTCCTTCTGAAGGACCTCAAGTGCACTTGTGTATAAAACTTGAAATTATTACATTCACCACTCAGCGATTCACAGCAACGGTATTTCGGTATTTTGCTATTACAGCTGAGAATTTTCTCGAGAATTCCAGAATCCCATACACCAATCGAAGGATGCTGCAGTCTCTCTGTTATATCAGCAAATGCATTGAAATTCGTTGCCGCTCTCCATACCGCAGCTTTTCAAGGGTGTTAAATCCGCTTAATTTCAACACAAAGCAATACTGAGCATTGGGTATAGCTATTTATACTTACGTATTGTATGTGAATTTAAGCTCCTTCAATGCCGAAGACTATTTTCAACCTCAGATTCTTGTCTAGTATCGAAATCTATGGTAGATTTTTTCATTTCGAATGACTGAATGAATACTCAAATGGTATTTTTAGGTAATTTTTGAGTCTACTCATGCACGAAATATACCATAGAAACTGGTCGAGTCAAATAACCCCATGTTTCCACTGACATTACTATCACTCGCCGGCTTCTGTAATAAATCCATGACCAACAGCTGCCACATTGGTTGGCACGTGATAACAGCAACAAAAAAACGCACCGTGTGCGTTGTACGGTAATTGCAAGATAGTGCGATGAACATTGTGATATCGCGTTGCAGGTTCGCCATATCGTAGAATAGAATGTTCGTACAAAATATAAAGTGCAACAAACGTGTTCTCAGGTCAGATGAAATCCACTCTTCTCGTCTCTTCTCTGAGAAAGTAATTCACGTTTTAGATCGATTGAAATCAGAATCCCAGTTGCACCCCATTGGTGGGGCTCTTTCCATCAGAAGCCAGCTACAGAAATAGTTTACACAAACACTGCAAGAAATATAGAATTGGTAAAAAAAAAAAGAAAGAAAAGTCTGATACCATTCATGAACTGTCAAACATTAGCTATTCAGTTATACTACCTCGCCTTACTTCATATGCATTCACATTGCAGATATGTGGTGTGTAGAGAAACCCTGCACTTGCACGTCTGCAGTTACTCACTTCTTTCCATGGCCTTAAAATCGATGTAACCATTTCTGCCTTTCTGGGCGCGTGCAGGGTGACGTAATTCCGAGACCTCAAGCACCCACAGCATAACGTACGTTGAACGGTCGATTTGACGTAGGTACGAAAGGCGTAACAGGTCGTCGATTCGCTTACATAAATATTGAAGAAAAAAGAAATAAGAAAATAGACAAGTATCAAGTGCATAAAATATTTTAGTGATGAAAATGTTTAGCGAGTTCTAGGAAGATTAGCTATAATCTGTAAGACAAGTAAGTTAAGCAAATTAATTAGCACAGGAAATCATCCTGGCTGCTATGCTGCAGTGTTTGTATGCAGATAGTATATGTCTAGGCATATATATACATACCCCTTGGCAAATGAGTAAACAGCATCTGGCGAAGTCTCACGATTGGTTGAAGTTGAATTTATGTGGATGTGGATGTATATGGGGCATTCCTTGATAAGTCGAAGGGTCGTTTTATTTCCAACCCCTTGCAGCAGTCTCACTAGATTTTTTTTTTTTTTTCTTATCCAAGTACGTATTGACAGAATCATGCTCTATTTATTATGGAACTTTTTCATAAGTCATTTTCTGATCATATATCAAATCTGAACTAAAGTACCTATCTTAGTTTACGTCATGTGAATTAGCATTGCAAAAGACTATGCAGGAAAAAATTCGAAAATTTCAGTTTTTCAACCAACTTTGATACCTGATCAAAAACTTATGTAACTTGAATGCCCATTTAATACCTACACTGCAACTTTCGCATATTTGTCATTAGATGACACGAACTTGGAAAACTTCATTTTGAGGTGTATCTTATACATATCATGATATTACATATTTAAATCCCTGAAGAAATCAATAGTTCTGAATAATACGATCTCGCTATATTTGAAAACCAATTCAACCTGCCTCGAGAAATACCCTTCCTCTGGCACGACTATTAAAAGTGTATAACCCCATCCTGCTCATCGGATCGAGATATTCGATTGTAGACGGTCATTATGCATGAAACGTAGATAAAATTGGTTCTAATGCGTGGGCAGATGTGTGCCTAGAATTTGCAAGACGAAATTTGATTTTTCCCCCTTTCCTCAATTCTCATGGATACTGATTGGAGCTTGTTTCTACGAAGGGCGTAGGGTAACGTTTCCGGAACTCGTTGTAAGTTTGTGGAAAATTATCGCTCGTTCGAGGAACGCAAATGAAACCCTGGTGCAAAGGTAGAACGCTCACCTCGTGCTAAACCCAGAGAATAACCGAGAGAAGGTAAGAGAGATGAAGAGTAAGGAAGAGACAGAAGATTTAACCAATTCTCGGGCGCACGCCTTGAGCAGCCTTACTTTCGGCAGGCTACAAAGTCTCACTAAGGCCTCTACGATTTCAATTTTCATTAGAAGCCGTTAATTAGGTCATAAATTCACTGTCTTAGCAAATTGCCAGGTTCGTTTTCAGTCGCGAGTTGCCGGCTCTACTCGCCCAAGGCGTAATGGCTTCTGAATTTTTAATCGCTTCCCTGCAAGCTATTTGTGATCAACTTACAATTTCCATATTGTTCTGTTATTTCTGCACCGTTGCCCTGTTTCTCTGAAGAGATATAAATATTTAGGACAATTTTGGCATTTTTTTTCTTTTTTTTTTTTTCATACAGAGCCCAATATACATAGATACGGGTTTGGGTTGGAACTTGATATTGAAATGAAATTGGTAATTGATATCAAAGGAAGCAGCGGAGTATTATAGCAACCCTCGCGAAATTAGGAGGGAAATAAATGAGTCGAAAGTAAGAGACAAAAAAAAATTCAGAAATATACCAGAAGAACCAAATCAAGGTACCTACCTCTCTCCGAATAAAATGGCAATTAAAACGATTTTGGAAGTGCTATTCCGCCTTTTTGCGATTTCAATTATCTCCTCGCGGAATATAGGCATCGGTCGATAGCAGTGGTTAATTAATTAGCGACTCGCCGAGCCTTGGGACTTATGTATGTAGGGTTGGAGATTATATGAGGCCTGATTAGAGCAACTGTGTAATGCATAAATTGATCGTTAACATCTTGTCAATCTGATATTACTCACTAATACAGGATTTGGGTATTAAAAAATCTGAAAATTTATTAGACTGCAGTATGTGTTATTTGAAAGCAATTTGTCTCAATGTCACGCAGGGCTGATTTATGCCAAAGATATAGAAGTTTTCTAATTGCCATCCAGTGGGTTCTCGTGTACTTATTGCACTACTGCATTTACCGCAGCAATCGTGAAGTTTCGTTGGGTGTTTCTTTGCATGACAGTCTGACACCAGTTTGAAATATTATACGTGCGTTGAATATCTATGTATTATACCCTGTACTTAGAACAGTCGCGTGCTTGTCGGAGGCAA
Source organism: Tenthredo livida (assembly GCA_963992785.1). NCBI lineage: Eukaryota > Metazoa > Arthropoda > Insecta > Hymenoptera > Tenthredinidae > Tenthredo > Tenthredo livida. Next base: position 15,040,573 of record OZ023066.1, on the reverse strand, counting down.
AGTTTCGAAGAGAATACTGCAGTATAAGAGCGTGAATTTTCCCGGGGAATTAAATGATACCTGAAATGAAACGAGATTTTCAGCTCTGTTATAAAAGGTGCTAACTAGTTCCCATTAGCATATTATCGCAGGATGGTTCGGGTACCAAAATGTCTCAGGAATGGTGGTAATGTGACAATGTATGGTGTAACTTCACCAATTAAAATTAATGTTATTGGGTTAATTAGGTTCCAACTAGACTCCACTTGCTGTCTTAGTCGGCACGTATACCTACGTATCACAAAATAACTTGGAATGAAACCAAAAGACAAGTTTAAGTATACCTGTCTTAAAAGTAATAGTCCAAGTCTCAAAGTCTGACTTGAAGATTTTTTGTTTCTAACTGCAATGTGTATCATGGAAGTGGAGTATAAAATAATGTAACAATTCAGGTCGTATCGTACAGTCGTATCAACCGCTACGAAGGAAGAATCGTAGGATCGAAACGACGGAGACGATGTCGTAAATTTGCACACATATTGGGGGTCCGCGAAATCGCGTCGTCGGCTGTTTACCGAGCACTAGACTCGGCAGAATTTCCAGAGAATTCATTACGGTTTAAATTAGTGAATTTTAAATCTTCCACAGCTTCGACGTTAGATCTTCTCAACAAATGAATGAGAAAGAAAATAACCAATTTCATTTATGAGACAAGATTGAGGGGAAGTTAAAGCTGAGAAAATTTATTACCCCTAGACATGTCATTAAAATTCCCACAAGCTCGAGGATTTTTAGATGCAGGGTCAAGGTTGATTTGTAGCCATTTCGATTATGGTGTGTGCAGCTCCCAGTACTTATTGCACATTTTATCTCTTTCCACTTTATGATCTTGGAATGGAATTAGAACACGGCATTTATTGCATTAGTTGTATTTTCTTTTTAATGTCGTGCACTACATCGCGAATGAAACGGCGAGTACATCTTCACCATCAAAAAATGATGGGGATGCATCGGTTTTCAGTCTTGTAAATATCCTTGTTCGGGCAGAAGAAGGAGCATTGAACATTTGACAAGCTTAATTCTTTCCTTTTTCAGTATTGCAATCTACTCGGATGAAGCAAGCTATACGTATTAGGTGACCACTTAGTGATACTCTGGTCCGTAGACGACCCTCGCTAAGAACTTTCATAGGACCACCACCACCACCACTTTATCGATGTTACTTAGTCATTGGCCGATAAACGGTCTGAGCAGATTAGGGCCGTGTTCAATAAATCGTAAATGGTCCGTCGGAAACGATTCTATTTTAATTATCACATATGTTGAAGTATGCTCGCGGACAGATAGAATAACGTCGATTACACCTTGGGATAATCGGAGTCGTTTCAGTACCTACTGCGAAACTTAATGGATATAACTTTTATAAAACGTTTTTCTCTCTTTGGATATACAGGTGTATGAATGAGCCTGACGATAAGAGTGTTAATTCGTAATTAAGATAAAAGTTTCATGTTGGTAAGCAATTTGTTACTTGCTCATTATTTTCGTGCTATTTTTTACGTATACCTATACCTATGGAATTCAGAGCTGCACCTGAGTTTGTTGGTCGACCAAACTTTGACACGTTGAAATTAGATTAGAATCGTTTTACAACCGTATACTTGTAGCACGCACTGTATAAGCACCAAGTCGGTTGTATTTATTTTTATTTTTATCAATAGACTCTGTGCACACGAGCGTCTAATAAGTCAAAGGCTTATACACAAACAAGGTTTAGATGACATGAAGATATCTGTTCGTATCTGTATAATTAAAACATTTTGTGGGGTGATTAGTTTTCCTGAAAATATATATCCATAAATTAATGAAATGAGATTGATCGATGTGTTGAAGCATGGCCAAATTTGTAGAGTATCTAGGTATAGCTTTCTAGGTGTACAGCATGAATACATTTTCGAATGAGTTAATGAAGCATGACGATGTTTTTTATGAACATAAACTAGGAAAATTATGATCATTTCATTTTGCATTACTAGAGCGGAGAAATATCAGTCCGTCTCGGAGAAACGATCAATTCCGAATCAAGTTGACGTATGATTTCAAGGGCTATTCATGAAATTTTATTATGTGATTTTCAAGTTTTTATCAGTTTTGTGCTTTACATCCTATGGTGAGAGAGAAAGCGTTATTTTATTTTATTTTCAAAACCACCCCTTATCTTCTTTATTTTCATTCAAAAATATGTAAACCCCTGCAAATTTCAATCTGATAAGTGTTTGAATATTGAATGGTCGCTCAACGCGTGTTAACATTTTTTGTTTTTTCAACAGAATTCATCAAGATTTAGATTAGACCCCCCGATTCCAAATATGTATTACCTCTGAAATAAAAAAAGCTGTAAATCTAAGTCTGTTATTTCAACATCTACCGGTCGCTAGATACAAAGAATAAAATTGAAGGAGGTATTAAGCATTTTCACCGATTTTGTAAATTAAAACAAGCACTTATCGAGCGCCTGTTCCACTGCAGCGAACAGAGATTTATCCGGCTCTAGGGTGGATCGGATTTCCCGGATAAAATAACGCATTCAGATTTTATTCACGTTCTAAAACTGACTAATTTTTCTGTGCGGCTCTGTATACAGATATTTCTAGCGGCTACGAGATAAAAATTCGTTTGAAAAGTGAGATTCTGTCGACTGGTTGTAGGTAGTACCTATCTATGATAGCATCTATTCCGGAGGGCTAAAACGCTTTTGAAAATCTCTCGCATGCGAGCGGGTGTAAGTATGGCTGGGATTGTCCGAAAAAACTTAAAACTCGTAGAAAAAATCCTGAATCCTGACCCGGAAGACTCAACGAGCCAATGATAGACAGCGATCAGTTTTTCGAACGAAACTCGAAAGGCCAGTTCTAACGGATAATCCGCTGATCCTCTCAGCTCGAACTTCCCAATCATAGCCATTTATATTCTCCCTCTCTCAAGCTCCGATCACGTGGCATCCATTTTCGAAGCTATCCAATTCCGAACCAGCATGATATCTGCTTTATAGCCGTGCTTGAGATACTGTGCGATCTTAACTGAAAGAGGTAGAAAAGTTAAAAAGCATCTGCACGATGGTCTTCTTCGTTTTAACACGATCAGCGTCGAACGAGCTTTTCGCGAATTTCGCGGACAGGAAGAGGAAAAATGGTCAAGAGTCAGCAAATCAGGGGCTAAATTGCGGGTACATTTTAATTATCAAGAGGTCCGTGAGGGAGTGAGAATAAAACTTCTAAAACCAGAGATTTTCTCGTTATTTATTTATTTTTATTTTTTTCACCCTCGACGTCGAGTATCCCGTTTTGTGATCAGATCCCAGTTTACGGGAACTTCGTCGGGGTTTAAAAATCTGAAACTAGCTCAGATCGAGGAACGAGGCACCATTCATCTTTGGGAATGGAGAGAACGACTCGCGAAAGGCGGTATCCTCAGTCTCTTGAAAACTTTTCAAATACGTGTAGACTTTTACGTGGATCTGACTAACGTATACTACAATTGCACACATATAATACGTAGTATATATACATGCATAATACTTATAGGGCAATCGTTTCGAATACGATACCGCTGGGATCTCAGAAACTATGAAAGATGTGGGTACAGAAGTTTAAATGAGAAAATATGCTTACCTGTTTCTTACTAGTCAACCCTGCAGCAGTGCCCCTATACACGTCCACTAAAAAGCCACCTTTTTCCCTACAGACGCTTTGTAACCGCGCTTTGTTTTAAGTGGATATCATTTTTTGATTTCTTTCGAAACTCATTTTGTACAATTACTTATGATTTATGAATACCAGCGATAAACTAAGATTTGCTATCTATTTCGCAAGAAATGGTGACGCGACCATCAGCAGCGACTCGAAACGTTCTTCAGCTCTCCCGGAATTGTGTTATGGTTCATCAATTTTCAGGATGAAAAAAATGTGTACTTGAAACGAAAGAGGTAAGCCTGCCATATCATAGAAATACGATGAAGAATCGTCGAATAGTTGATATCGCGATGTAGCTCAACTATAACTCCTTCAATAGATGGGGTAAGTACACACGTGCGTCCCCGTTCCAACTTCTCTCTACGTCCCATATAAGTGCTGGTATCTCAAAGGTATCGCACTCAAAATGATCACTCTCCAGGGTCTGGATATACGTGCAGAAAGTCTTTTGTGGGCATGCGTACAGCTACTTCGAAGACTTCATGTCTCGCACTAGTGACTAGATCCTGCAAGGCACGTAAGACTTCATTGTATAGGTTTGAAAGGATCTACGATTACCCATACCGCCTGAGAGAGTTAACTTTGAATATATATATGTATAACATATATATTTCCGGGTGCATCTTCCTTCAGCAATCCAGACATAACAAGAACGCAATGTAAATCCAGAGGCAAAATAAACTTAGAGCTGGGTACAGAGGCAACCGAGGGAATAAAATTCATACCGTAGGTATAAGAACAGCTATGTGTGTTCGTGGAAAGGTGCGAGCAGGTAGGTATATATTATATTCTATGCATGTAGGTAATACCGAGAAAACTTTTAAGGTATAACTACTCTCAGAAGTTGACTTACTGTTAGTCATTGTTAAACAGAGGCCGCGGCTTTCTTGAGTTGTTCAAAGTGAATATAAGCCCGATCAGTGTTACCTATTAGTTTCTACGGGGTGAGTGATTGATCGCGTTCACCCACGCTCGACGGTGAAACTCTGAGACGTTTTCGTCGGAAAACTCCTGGGTTTAAAATGGAAATCTGAACGCTACGTGGAAGATTTTCCTCCCGTATTTTGTCTCTTTTTTTTTTCTCTCTCTCTCTCTCTCATGCCCCGGCGTTATCCGTGTTCTCTAGGAGAGGGTAAAACCAATCGAAATCTTTCCACCCTTGGCGTCCTTCCACCCTTTGAATTTGGCTCTGTTGCTGGGCCGAAAGGTGATCGTTGCTTGAGGTTTCAAGCCCGCGAAAATAACTGTTACATACGGCTTCGTCGTTGTTTACTGCGACCGAAGGGTGCGAAGTAAACGAGTTGAACGGAAATGTGCTGTGTGGCTTTGAAACTGCTAAGGATTTCGCTACGAGGACCCCTCATACGTAGCTGATCTTTACTCTTTAACCAAGGGTAGGTATACGAATATTCGATTTGAATCTAGAACAATAAAACTTCCAACTTCCAACTCCCAACTTCGAACTCCGAACGCTGCTTCTTTCTTATATAGTCTTCTTATATTATACTTACTTGAAACTTTGGGAATATACGATACGATACTTCCTCAGCTATATGACATAGACGAACGGTACTGTTTGAAAAATCAATAATAATTGGACCCTTCCCTTTTTCCATGCATAATATGTGATGGTGTCTTATAGAATTCAATGTGTTCCCCCTTTGACCCGCAAGATTCAACTAATTAAGAATAACGCAGAAAAATAATGCGATTACCGTAGTCGCTCGTGGCCTTTCGAACACTAAATTATACTTAAACATGTTTCTCTGGCAATTTTCATTTTGAAAACAAAGCCGAAAGCTTAGAGGTTCAGTAAATAAAGTCCACTTAAGACTTCAGGTTTGAAAGCTTACGCTGCTTGTGTTAAGGCGCACTTATAATTCGCTGTACTGAGTTTTCTTCGAATAATAGGTTCAATAATCATCGAACCATATCGCAATGAAATTTGAAACTGCCTCCAAAACACCTACGAATTTTTTCTTTTCAATGAAAAAACTTCTTTGACCGTAGAAATTCATTTCGAATGAAAAAAAAAAATCATGTAAATCGATTACAAGTATAATTTTCAAATATTTTTCCGCCCTTTCATACGAAACTTATAAGCTGTGTAAAAATCATATGAGTGAATTAAAGGATGAAAGTATGATATCAACCCTGGGCACACATGCATATGTAGGTACGCACAACTTTATTATTATTCTATGACGTGAGTTGGTTGCAGGTACTTCTGGGATTTACGAAAGGCTGCTGAAGTGTATGGCGTGTATACTGGTTATCTGTACGGCACGAGTGTTTTTTATCAGTATATTTCCCACAGCGATGTGAAAAATTTATCGATAAGCGGATAAAACTCTATCTGGCATCATTACGGAGCTCGAGATCAGCGGACCAAAATTCACCGGATAAAATCGCCGCATTATCAAACGGCCAGTGACATACGCCATTGTTTGAAAATAGATTCAACGAAATCTATAGACTGCCTTTACTGCAACGAGCGTTGCTATAGCTGCAAACTCCCGTTGTAACGTCCGCTTCGGACATTGAACAAAAGCTCGAGTACGAATACGCGAAGCTTGTTGCGCGCGTCGAACTGCAAGCACTGCGAATCAAGCAGATGGATTCACAGGGAAAAGGACATTTTTCATATTATATTCTGTCATTCAAATTTGGTGTAACGTCGATATTCTCTTCTCTTTTATCCTTGCAATCCATGAACAATTTTTTTCAACACTGCAATTACGAGTTAAATGCTTCAATCAGTATCTTCATCGCTTATCACGAGGCTGTAAAGTCGATGCATGGTCATGATAGCATCATTGCTTCATTATGCGACTCATTGACGACGTGAGAAAATTTCTACCTATACTATCGATACGAACAGACAGGGTAGTGTCTCGCCACTTTCCAGTATGATCCTTTGTTCGTAATTTGGATCCGATTCTTTTTAATTGTTCTAAATCTATCGGCTCAATTATCTTGATCGACTTTCGATGACTCCTTTTCCTTTTCTTTCTCTTTTCTCCTTGCAATTCATTGTCAGCGAGTCGATCAAAGGGACTCGTCTCGATCTTCGCGGGGGATAGTAAGTACGAGTATCAACTAAATTGGTTATGAGTATGCCTCGAAGTACCTGACAAAGAGAGATGAGAGAGTGACTAAAGCACCCATTATAAACGCCAGAAACGTAGATACGCGAGAAGCCGAGTACTTGATCGGCGTTCAGTTCGCTCTCGGCCGTTGGTGGTGGCTGACGCGTCTGTCTTATCCGTTACAGTATCCTCGCTTTGAGCAAGTGTCAAGTGATAAATAATACGGCTATGAGAGGGAAGAGAGAGGCTTAAAGGTGAAATGAGGAAATAGTCGAACCATATGCAAAGACGGTATCGAACTAAAACGAACGGGTTAAAATAATTAGCGATATGAAATGTGCCCGAAATTATACCGGGTGTAAAACACTGATCATGATAATGTATCGAGAAGTTTTTTAAGAAGTGTAATAAAAAGAGCGAAAGATACTCTATTCGACTTCCGCTCAAGTTCTCATTGTCTTGAAACAGAAAAAAAAAAAAAAGTTCATTTTTTTTTTCCCCCGCTCATTACAGAAGTAAAGAGCGTGGACCACGGACGATTCGTCTCTTGTCACGCTATCTTACACGCACCCACACATACTGATATATACAGGTCTACACATTCATCTATAGATACAAGAGTCAACTCTTGTTAAGAACTAACGTGCTAATCCATGGGCATAAAGTTTTAACGAGGTGAAACAATAATTATAAGTGTAATTTCAAGCCAAAGTCCATTAATCGTAAACAACGTTCACGGAAAGCAGATTAGCCTCTGAGATATGCCTCATTATCCGCGGGTCGTTCTGGGTGAGCTTTCAAAACTATAATACGTATGAATGATGTATATTCGTGTATATAGTTCAAACTGCAAGCACCAAGAGGATAAACCCCTTCCTGCAAGGTCCATGCATCTGGTATCATGCAAAAATGTTTTTTCATCCTGATTCAAGCTGCGTTTCACATTCTTGTTTCCACGTAACTAGGTACCTACGAGTATTCGGGAGCTTTTGAGGCCGAAGTTCTCACCCCTGATCCTTCCAGCTCCCCATTCCTTCGTTCCTTTCTTCTACATCCTTCGCTGGCCAAAGGGTGAGCCTTTGTTTACCTGCGCAAGGTAATTTGCGCTTCCCTTGGTTTGTGGGCTAACAAGAGGTAGCCCAAAAAGTGGATATCTATATCGTCGTAGCAGTTCACTGCGTGAGGATCGATTAATCCTACGTACCTAGCAGTTCCGGCTATCTAGGATTAAACAAAGAGCAGAAAGAACTGGTATGGACAATTTTTTATCACTCTCATTGAAAGAGAAGATAATTCTCGAAATTGAAGGAATGATGGATAGAGAAGAGCGCTGAATGCTGTAGAGTAGAGTAGCTATGGATTGGAGAACTCGGGGCCCCTCAGCACTTCGGCTAAATATGGGAAAAACTGTTTCAGCGAATGAGGCCTAAAAAGTTTTCCTCAAGTATTCCCATGGGACCGTTGAGCCAAGGCGGGAAAATCCTCCCTGAAGGGTATTAAAAGATTTACTCAAGAGATAAGCGACCAAGTCTCGAGTTGGTGCGTTTTTCATCGTTAACTAGCGTTTGCCTCTTCTACCGGAGAAAATGGCAAAGTTACTGGAAAATTCAGAGACTTGCAGGTTCGTTGATGTTCGCCTCTTAACTTGAACCCCTGCCTCGTACTCCCAAGGCTCTATTTCTTCCACCTTCTTATATTATTTCACGCCAGAGTAGCCTTCGCTCGGGTTATTCAGCTCCGCGTTTAAAACCCGTCAAAATCGCAGCTGGCTTACCCCTCAAGGATATTCCGTAGGTAACGTTTATTATTTTCCAAATATCATCTCAAAAAGCTATTCACGGTAACCCCGATGCACACGCACGCGTCTCCAAAGATATAAATATGCTTGTGTGGTGTCCACCTTCAGCTCTCCGTTTCGCTTCAAGGCGCGATTCGCACAATACCGGTACGATGTCGGTCGACCTGCCCGATCGTTGGTCCCTCGACTATCCTTGGTAATCAACCCAACTTAAACCTGTTATACATATTTATGGATCGAGAGAACGCTCGACGTCCTCAGGTTATTGGCCATCCGGAAAGGTCCACCTTATTTAAAGAGGTATTGGCGCGCGGACTTTCGGATGCCGGAAAGCGGAGAACTGTATTTTCAAGCCAATCGAAAAAGGGTTATGCATGTCCACATCATTTGGAAGGTCTGGTGGTCATTCCAACTTGGTATTCGAGAATATAGATTAACAATTTCAAGCACCCGCGATTACATCGGCTTCCTGGTCTCAGTCCAGGTGACATAAATATTCACGTGTATTTTTTGTCAGCCTGATCAACTACCCTGCAGATTATGACTCTAGGAAATGTTAGAGGGATCTGTCGAAACGGTTATCAATATTTCACGCAATTTTTATAACATTGTCTGGGTCAAATATGAACTCATAGACCAGGTCCTTTCCGTTTAAAGAAATCCTCTTGAAATTGACGAATCGAAACCTGCCTCTAAAGTGCGGATGAAAGCTTGGATAGATGGTGCAATGACCGTGAAAGTGGCTGTGAACTACTTAACGTGGAAAATGTAGCGAGAAAATGGAATCTATAATCGTTGCAAGACTGTGACGTGCTCCGACGAGAGTTTCTTTATGAGTTAATAATAATCAAACGATGACACGTTGATCGAATATTAAAACGAAAAAGTCTCTTCTACACAGATTATCTCTTGCAAAGATTACGCGAACGACGGACCTTTAGCGCAAGTCTTGATTTAAAGCGATCCTTTGATTCCTGTACAGATTGGAGTCGTGTCCTAAGTGGATTTCGTCTGGCTGTGAAATCGAACTTGAGATAAACAAGGTACGAGGCGAGGATTCCCGGAGTTGAAATCGGTCAATGGGTCAACCGGAGACATGTACATGCTGCTTGTGTGTAAGGGAAACGTCGGAAATACACAATTCGATTTCCCGAAGCTTGCGCCTCCGTTGATCTTAGGCGCTGCGTGACCTTTACGGAAGTTCGGGGTGGGACTAGGGAGGAATTGGGGAAGAGGTCAACGTCAAGAGGATGGTAACGAGAGACCGCGTAATTTCGGCTAATTTTGCGTTTGCTTTGCTGAATCGTAAGATCGATAAACCACCCTTAGTTTCACCTCTGCAACTACCTTTCGCGCCGCGTTCGGTGGCACTCGAGGGAACAGTCGAGTGTCGAAATTGATTTGGTCCAATTTATTGAAACCACGAGTCAACGGCTTCTTCGGCTATGGAACTCATTTCGTTTGTATCTTATGAGATATAAAAAAGAAAAAAAAGAAAAAAGAAAGAAGGGAACGTATATCGATAGATCGGTTACGTATTATATTGTCTATGAACTTGAGTACAGTGTACACGGACAAATGAACATCTTACTTCGTCTGGCTATGATAATTATCCTTTGATTTCATCGTATGCCGAAAAATTTCGACCGTATAGTTATAAGTCGAATCTCCAAGTACTTTTTGTTTCTTCCTTAGTTTTCTGAAAGAGTTTTTACCGATTTTTCCATCTCGCCAGTCGACCACCGAAGCGTTAATAATAAAATTCACTTGTTTCCACGAATTAATCAGTGAACTTTAGCCGCTTGCCAACGCCTCTGTTTTTGTTATAAAATAACAACGTCTAGAGATGCTTTTATACCTTTTATTGTATGCGTCATTGATTTTCAGATTCAGACCCATTCATTCCACTCGTTTTATTTGCTTTTCTGTATTTCTTCACTTCCATAGTTCCATACGGTATCAAAATCAAACAAAGTTCAAACATTATAAAGAATATATTCAACCAGGCGAGAGAGATTGTGCAAATAAGGTAAATCAACAATAAAAAAAACAGTAAAATAAAGCCAACTCTTCATTGAAATAACGTGCGAATAGAAAGAGTAATTACCTTACTCGTGGACTCAATTGATTGCCAGTTGAAATACATACACAATTAAAATACCTCGTATATATACGAGGTATACCTATATAATAAGTATATAGGTTTAATGTGTATTCATGTTCAGGTAGTTGTTTCTATACAACGAATATACAAGGTGTGAACGCAATCATATCAGAGATACGCGTTCACACACCATCATCTTCCAAACTTCAAACTTTTTGAGTGGCGCATACCACGCGTTAAATATTTACTATAAAATACCCCGTTCCAACCCTATCACCAATAACTAAGTCAGTAAAGGTGTTTCCCGTTACTTAGAACGTTCATGGATATTCAATCATTCGCTTTTCGTACTCGAAGCATCATCAAACCAAAATTTTATACACGTATTCATTTCCATTCGATTCACCGTACTTTCATCACCGCAGTTTTGTTATACCTATATATCTACATGTGTGTGTGTGTGCATAGGTATGTACATATGTACTCGCATATATAAATCTACGTGTTTTATCCAACCATGCATCAATCCGTCGACATATCCATCTCACTACCACCTACCCATTGCATCGTTATACCTAGAGCGACTGAAAACCGAACACTGCATAACGTGCAACGAGCTGACGGGGTAATGATTAGTGCACAACCCGAGGAAAATCATAGAGGAAATCCGTATTTTCATCTCGAATCCGAGCGTTCGAATTTAGACGTTCAGTGCAGATGAATATAATCTTTCAGCAAAGTTTGCCATTGAGGACATTAGGCGAAATCGAATTCGTTGCCGATCGTCATATCACATATTTTCCTAGTGATAAATATCGTGCGAATATCTGAATAAAAAACATCTGCGATTTATAGAGCCATGAACTGGTCCTTTGAGTTAGCTGACTGCAAAGCAGTTAGAGAAACGAATGAAGCTAGCCGATCCTTGACGCCCTCCAGGGTCGAATTGTTGCGGTTGACTTGGTTCACTCTACAATACTGTAACAGAAAGTCTACAGATTACAGGTGATGCCTGACCTGGACGAGTGTTCGATAAGCTGTTTTCCCTGACGTGGGTTAGCCCCTTGTATAGTTATAAATGTATATTGTCAGGGGAAAGTTGTACCCGTCAAAGTAAATGAGTCGTTTTATAACGCTCATTATCGAGCAATCCGCAATCACGGTTGTTCGAGTACCTACGTCCAATTACTGGTTGATCGGCTAATTACATTGACTTGTAATCGGTAATATCCGCAAATGCCCGGAATTGCTTGACGTCATGCAATTTCACGTAATTTCCATTCATTTATTGCGCTTTTGAACGTTTATAGGGATTATTTCGGATGCAGAAAAGCAAATTTGACAACGTTCACCGATTCGTTTATTGCTTTATCGTTCAACTGGCTATTCATCTAACTAAAGTGAACATATAGAAGACACACGTGGGTCCTAGATTTTTCTAAGGGTTAATTGCAGACAATATCATCATCCCTTCTTCACGATTCCCCTTCACGAACTCCTAAACATTCGTTGTCTACTGGGCAGAAGTCGGAAACAATCCTTACAATTCACACATACATTATGAAAATTCGAATAAGTACTCCACACAATCCTATAGCAGAATTGTCCATCATATTCGTGCATAATAACGCACATATCCTCGCACATATCATATATGGGCACATTAGTCATCGGCGTTTCGCTAGTACCTACGCATCGCTCGTTCGCTCAACCGCTAAACGCATGGTCTATAAGCAATATGTGTAGGCGTGTTAGTCAGTCAGCCATATAGATTTCGCTTACACGGCCCTCCTCTCTTCCTCTGCACTAAGCATCTCTCTCTCTCTCTCTTCTCTTTTCACGCTGCGATTACCAGAGAGAGTTCACAATTAACAGGACAACCATTAACAACTGCAGCGTCCTGTTCACATGCGCATTTCTGAATGTCTGCAGAAGTGCACTGATTATTATGCAACTGTTCGAAAGCTCGAAGTGGGTTGGTCCCAGGTTTGAAATACAGTATTCAATTATCGCTCCCTTTACGTCGCCATTAGTTATATAATTTTCACTTATTCATCTCCATTCTATCATTTTCGCATATTAGTTATGTGCATTATGACATACAGAGCCAATATCACCAGTCATAACGTATACCAGATATTATTAGTATTATTTCCTTCCACCCTCTGGCTTTGGGCTTTTTTGGTCATTCGGTAGGGCTGGCCTCCATTCTGCTTTCCCTTATACAAGTTCTGACCAACTCGGGGGACCAGGGAATAAATAACGGGTTATGTTAATTCAGGGCTGTTCATTTTTCCAAGAAGTACCTACCCGACACTATACAGAGTAAACCCAAGGCTTTTCGGAGGATATCTGTGAAAGTCGTTGGCAGGCGGGAGTTTGGATGTAGGTATAAATAAAAAAAAACTGAATTTGAAAAGCCAAATTCACATTTTATGTCATTTTTCGGACGGATACTTCGCATTTTTTAATCAATGATATACTAACCGATCTCTCCATTGATGTAACGATGTTGGAGACTTATTTTTCGTTTGTTTATACAAATCACCTGCAACGTGGGCGTCGCGGCTAACCCTGGGCTAAATTGAAAGATTATCAACGGTCATTTTATTTGGCAACTTGAACAGAGTGGCTTCTCTCAACCTGAACGGTCGACCTGAAATGATCGGCATCCACTACCTCAGCCAAAATCGATCTATTATTGGATAGTATTCTCTTAAGACATTCTGCACATTCGTTGTTATTGTCAATTAGAGACCCATACGTGATCCTCGGCGCCCTCCTAAATAGCTTATAGTACTAATGCTAAGTGAGCAACGGGTTCGGCACTTGGCCTCAGACTGTAATTCGTATTAGCAAGCTGCTCGCAAACCTTGATTAGGGTCATGTGAATTAGAGGTGAAAATTATTACCAAGTGGCTGAATAACTATACGCAAATGAAATACGATAGTCGAATTTCTTTATTCACGAGTGTTAATCATGCAGATATCGATAAAACGGTTTGAAAATTGTACGATGATATTTGAATAAAAACTTGATATAATAACTGTAAAAGTTTTTACATTTAATACCTACAGTTTAAAACTTCTCGCGATTCGCCTACACCCGGAATGTGGGTTCAAGGGAATGGAGCTCGAAAATATATGTAGATTATAGGGTATAAAAGTCGTACCTTGGTGGACTATTATTAACGTTGTAATTCAACCCGGATCCCGCTTCGGACAGCATTTTTTACCTAGCCGACAAGGGAATCGGCAATTAACAATCGGGCTGAAATTCATTCGCTCCGCTCCATGGACCAATGTCGCCATATCCATTAATCATTCCGGAGAAATCCCTGGCTGCCTAATTAATTTCTTAGTCCCTTGCTCGCGACCTCTTCAACCACGAATTCCTCGGGACGATTTCTCATTTTTCTCACAGTATTTCACGACACTTAAAAACAGCATCTTTCCTGGAAATTAACGTCTCATTTTCGCAAGATCAACCCTCGTCGTTGTATATAATTATCGTTGGAAGAGGCATCGGACTTCTATCGCATTAAAGGATACATGTACATTGTGTGCATCTTAGACATCGAAATTTTGGTGCTGAAGGAGATGCAGGATGAGAGAAAAGTAAAAAGGAGGAATTAAGTATCGAAAATTTGGATTTTCCTTATCCACCCCAGTCTCTCCCCTTACTAAATTGAATCTTCGTCTCATTTGCCGGTTTACGTAAGGTGTAGCAATATTCATAGAGTAATTATAATTTTAATAAGGAGCTGGACCATCGATAATAATTTATGGAAATAGCTCATTGTTAATCAGTCAGTCGTCTCATCAACTCCAACACTCGGCTATACCCACCTTTACCAAAATTTCAAACGATGAATTAATTACATCGATATTCAAAATATGCAAAGAAATTGTATCAATAATTGTTTGAAAATTAATTTCTCGAAAAATTTAGTTCAAAGCCGATTGTTCACATCTCCTTAAGTTCTCTTTCTTACACGTTTGACCGAATGTGTAGGTGTAACAAAGCAGTTGAAGGGAATACTGCAAAACTACCCCCTGTAGCTACACAGGCATCCTTCGCTCTTAATCGATTCACGCAAATGGTGGCCGAGGGCGGTGGAGGATACCCTTGTGCCAGGGTTTGCTGCCTTCGGCAGGTTCGTCGCTGGTGCACGCTCTAGTTTCTCTGCGTCCTCGTCGAGGCCCTCCTGAGCCTCGCGAGAGTTCGAGACACGCGAGAAGATTCTATCTTGGTTTGCGAAAGTGTTACAGAGGTCCGAACGGTTAGCTTATAATTTCGAGGTATTAATGTAGGGTTGGTGGAATGAGTTCTTAGCAAAACTCGTACGTGGCTCGCGGTTGCTCGACTCTTGCGGTTAGCGATTTTTATTTTCTAAGATTAGACGAAGTTTTCTTTTTTCAAACTAGCCGGTATCGACCTTTGAAGGGTAGATCCGAGATAATCTACTCTGAATTTTAGGCATGTGTATAGCACGAGAAAATTTAATAATAAATAAGAATTCATACATATTCATTCACGAAACGAAACGAAACGAAACTGAAAGCCTCTTTTTTTTTTTTTTTTCATTTCTTCTTTATACCTACCCCTCATTCATTTTACCCTAAACCAGAAGAAAAAACAAGGTGAAAGTAAGCCGTTTCAAAGTGGTGGTGAAACCAGGAGGGGGTTTTATTCACTGTCGTAGACTGAGAGTACAATTAAGGAAAGGGTCAGGGAAAAAGGAAAGGTAAGAAAAAATATTTTTATGCCCACTTGGGACTGGTCCCTCAAACAAAAGCAGTTAATTGAGCCAGTATACGAGTATTGTTCATCGGCTGAATCGTCTTTTATTTTCCCGCCCACTCCATACAGTCATCTTCTTCCTATATATAGGCTGGCCAATTTAGGCGACGATATAATTATTCGCAAAGTTGCAGACGGAATTTTCAAGACGAAGTTTGACTATCGTCGTTTATTATTCATTAACGCAACTTATTCCAGAATTATATATTACATGGGTTAAAGATAGATATATATATATTAGGGAGATGAAATTGCTCAAATCTGAGGATAGAAGCGTCTGACCTCAGTGTCGCAAGTTTTGGCCAGGTTCGCTTTGGAGTCGACGAAGTTAAACCTAAAATTCGACAGTTTCCCGAGATTCGCTAGCCCTCACCGAGAAGAGAAGCTTCCATCCAGCAGTTCTCGTCTACGGAACGAACAGTCGGCCAAGCACGTTCTCTGGGCCAATCCGCAGACTGGTACTCGACCGGCATACAGAGAGAACTCGACAAAGAGAGACTAGGAAATAGAGAGAGAAATAGAAATAGAGAGAAAATCAGCCCGGCTGAAAATCGTCTCTGAAATAGTCAAACCACAGACATCGTGCGGCTTTATACGTGTAAAAGACAAAATTCAATCAAATCAAACGGCAATAAAAAATAGAAAAAATTTAGTTAATTTGCGTAGGAAAATGATTAGCAAATTTCAATTCGCCCGTGTAATCGTTTTGTGCATAAATAAATGTTATTCGTTTTTTAGTTGCTCACAACATTCATGTAGTACATCATATAATACTTCGATAAAGGGTTGCTTTTAGGGGTAATTTTCGGCGTCTGCATATACGGACTTGGGAAGAGAAATTACGACCTCGCCACTCGTGTGGAAATCTATAATTTATTAGGGAAAATCTAAGGGGTGGTGGTCCGTAACACGCGGTAGGATTATATCGAGAAATTATTTATTATTTAAATCTGGAGCTCAGAGTATTTAACAAGTTCTCAAATCCAATATCATTCTTTTCGCGAGTCAAAAACGTTGCCTCGATTCTGAGCTGCTTCTTCACAGTTCTCTTCCTTTTCAAGTAAAGACAGATGCAATTATGCCCCGGGGCTTTTACCTCCTTGAAACTTTGACGGGAAACCAATTGGAGGTAAGTCGGTGTCAGTACAACTCCGATTCGTAACCGGTCAATGCGTCACAGTGTCCTTTGAGGATTGAAACACAAAGAGATAATCGAGCGATGAAATTGCCTCGCGTTACGTATGTGTCAGTTTATGATGTACTCTATATAGCACAGAATTAATTACTCAGTATTTTACAGCGTGGTATTGGCAGCTTGGTAGTTTTCGTTCGTAGAATATTTTCGCGAACATGAAACGCATGTAGTCCTTTAACATATTCATTCGTACGTAGGCGTGCTTGAGTTAACTTATATCTACCTTGCATTTATATGTGCAAGCAAACTCTGTGCAGTGGAAGTCACATTAAGTCTTCACTGGTCGGTCGATGACCGAACCGGACCTGCGGTTATTGATGATTCTCTCATGTGAGCAAACCGTACATGGTAATATCTGCGTAGGGTTAATGCACCAATGAATATCCAGGATAGGCGTAATACCTGAATAACAAGATTATTACCCATAAATTCATGTGTGATGCCTATTCTGTTACCTCTACTTCTATAGATAATCAGTGTGAGTCACTGTGAATGACTGATGAATTCTACCGATTCGTATCCGTAGTTAATTTTCATTTCATTGGAAAACGTCAAACACGACCGATGTCTACTTCCTAAAACGAAATGCTAAGTTCTTTCGACTGACACGCAGTTTCTAAATCGTGATAAAACCTATTTCCGACATTTTGAAAGGTACTTTCGCAACGGCGTTGGCAGAATAAATAACTGACTTGATTTCATCGTTATAAGAACATCAAAGTACAAGATAATACAATTGAGACGGTCAAATACTGGGCAACAGAGTCCCCATGTGTCTATAAGTGGATGACCAACTGTTGAACTTTTGGCAACTTAGAGAATGATGAACCAGCTGTTTGGGAGGAAAGAAACGGACGTCAAAATGAGATTCATGTATGCGTTC
Source organism: Tenthredo livida (assembly GCA_963992785.1). Classification (NCBI taxonomy): domain Eukaryota; kingdom Metazoa; phylum Arthropoda; class Insecta; order Hymenoptera; family Tenthredinidae; genus Tenthredo; species Tenthredo livida. Next base: position 15,022,969 of record OZ023066.1, on the reverse strand, counting down.
AATTATAGACCATTATGAAACATTCATTCAAATTTGGACAAGCATCGATTGAATTTTATTTATGTGAAATATTGGAAGATGTTGATTCAACCTCAAAATCTACATATTCGTTGGCCGCACTAGTTGGGTTGGAACACTTAGTGTTGAAATATTCAGGCGTCACGATTGCCTAATTAATGATTAGGGTTTCCCGTGAGGATAATTTCCAAGTTGAACTGCGTTGACGTTTGCGGGGTTGCAGGATAATTTGACTAGGTATTCTCCTGAAAGATATAGCTGTCATTTCCGGTTTCACTGATTTCAAATAGTGGTTTGAATACGGTATGTGTAGTGCCTTATATTCATTCGGCTTCTGTACAAGCGGTCTTTTCACAGAAGACAATGGCCTTCACGTAGAAATGATTACAAGCCCATCATCTCGACTGCAGACAATAGCTTATAATAGAAGATTTAACTATTCTCTGAAAGCAAAGTGGATAATAATCGGCCCACTTCATTATCTCCACTTCATTATCTCATCACGCGTATTCACTATAAATCCCTTACCTTGCAACCGCGTCATTGTCTCGGGTATAAATTTAACCTACATCAACGATGTGAGTGAATATCGTGTGTGAAGAAGAGAATCTGCAGCAGGCGATCAATGAGCGAGCACATTGCTGACGATCATATTTCGCATGTATATAGGTATAATATGCCAAAGTTGTATATCACCCATACCTAAATTTCACAATGAATGATATCCTGCATATATTATGAGAAATGGGCGTGAATGCTTGATTTCCCACCTTCCAATATAAAATAGCTTGACCTCAGATTGAATCATATATCTTGGTGAGGTCGAAAGTTACTAATCTTATCTCGAGAGTTGGGTTGATCCTTGGATTCCACGAGTATGACGAAAGTTCTCATAAAATTACATCCATCTTTTATGTGCGATAAGGTTCTGGATCCTGTAGTTATATCCCGTTTTATTATATTTCTTTCCCTAAGGCCACCAGCCCCTTTTGACCATTGCAACCTTTTGTTGGAATGAAGCTTGCGCGAGTGGGGATCAAGTTGTCGCATTCATTCCACAGAACGGGAGATTTTACCCTATCATCTTTAATCGGGAGGACATTTTACTTTACTGATTAACCCGAAACCTTATCATCATCAGGCTACCTTCAGCTTTAAAGTAGATTGGCGGTTGCGGCCACTGGTTACTAGAAACTTGTGTTTTCGGAGCACGCCGCCCTTAATGTCGTTTGATTCTCCTCCTCGCTTTCCCTCGGCCTCTTGGATTGTCGGAATAACGTTTCGCAAAGGAACATAATTATGCTTGACGATTTGTTCGCGTGCGAGAATCAACCGGAGCTGAAGTTGTTACGGTGTAATACCGAGTTATAAAGGAATCCAGATTCGCGTCGAAATTTACGCTATAGGAAATTAGTTCAGAAATAAAACCGAGTAAAATGAGAATAGGAAAAATCGTTTTGGAATAACTAATCCGAATAACGGTTTGAGACAACGAGAAGGCCGTTCGTGTGGATAAATTATAATGATCGTTGAAGATATTCCAAGAAAATATTCATCCGAGATTGTAAGTCTGTTTCGAAGCAAAACTAAATAAAGTAGATGTGTAATAAATAATTGAAACAAAAAGAATATAATTGTTGTCAACGTTCATCACCGTGTCTGGGCATACATTACATTATGATAAACGAACAGGAATGGAACTGCAGGCCGTGACTAATTCTAAACGAGCGTGGGGTAAGACGAGCCTTGAGCTCTTGATGAATTATTACCGATTCATCATGTTCTTGACTAGTTTTCCTTTCCTCTTCCTTTTCGGGCTTGGAGCTCGTTTCACACCTTCGTATAAAATCGCGTGAGGCTTGCAAAAAAAAAACATCGCACAAGACTCGAGGCTCGAGATTAGGCCAGTTACAACCCTAAAGATTTTGGGAAAACTGTCCGTTATATATATATATATATATTATATATCTATTTGAGTTTGTATCGCGCTAAACGCGTCTGTATCGCCTAACCGCTTCGCGTTGAGTGTCAATTTTAGTTAATTAATTGCGAATCTGGTGGGTCAATTTACCCAATTCGGTCAATCAATTAGGTTTCCTGATAGCCCAACGTGACTATCTGTCATCGTCTCACTACCACATACCTAATCCACAATGCTTTTCAAAGTTTCAGTTTCCAGTAGGTACAAGTTATCCATAAGCGTATCATAAATTTCTACAGCAACGAGGGATCTTAGTTTAATTTAACAGAAGGCGTCCGCTCGGTTCTGCAGCAAAACCGCGAATCTGGTATTCTCGCGGTTTACAAACGCGCGAACTATCGGGTTTCAAGGGGAAATTCCACATGGATAAATGCATATAGGTATTATACAATATTAGCGTACATGACCGATTCGAGAAGATCTCTAATGCCAGCTATCTATTGAATGGACGGTGCGGGCGAAATGGGGAGGTACGATGTGCACAAAAGTTGAATCGCCTTAATTGGGATGAATGACGATGTAGAGAGATGATTAAAGCAGGATTTCTATTGCTGGAAAATTGAACTTTCTGATTTGACAAATACGTTTCATCCAACTAAAACGTCTATAACGATATTGCGCTTCAAAGGGATCTAATTGTTAGAATAGCGGGATGCGATAGCTACTGCAGTTCCTTCTCAATTCCGATATTTTTGGATCGATAGCATGACAATTGTTGTATTGAATACCCTGCATCTACCTGCAGAGTCTGATACATCTTACCTCGATGTTTTCTATACTTTCCCAAGTCGCAAAGCTCAAGTCTCGCTAGAAAATATTCGATTGTTACATAATATTGAATTAGGTACATTGGAAACGCTCATTCGAGAGTCTGTACGCTCGGTCACATGGTTGCAATACATAGCTGGAAATATTATTATTGAATATGGAAAAAGCTTGTACGTATATAAAATAGATAATTATTTTTTATGGCGATAAACTTCAACCGAGTATAATTAATAATTTATATTTTCTGGCTGTCATTCTCATATATAATATATATACTCGACCTTCGTTAGCAGTTTATTTTTTCTTTACTTTAGCGCTACGTAAGCTGAAGGAAAGTTGACGAGTCGCTTACCGACTTAACCAACGGCTTCATATACCTATATACCGACTCAACAACGTGCGCGAGACCGGTGATAACGAAGGCTTTGTTCGGATCTATTATCTCAATTATGAGGGCGGCACGGCACGCGTTTCTAAACGTCCTCGTGATAACCAACGACGGCCCTCGATCCTTACGTTCTCTTCCTTTCCTTCCTTCCTTCCTTCCTTCATTCTCATCTCATCTCATCTCATCTCTTCTCTTCTCTCCTCTGCTCTTCTCTCTTCTCTTTGCTCTACAGCGTCTGAATTGATGCTGAAACGAACGATAACAACTACGAAAACTCAATTATCGTAGGGATTTAATTAGGTTTCCTTATTAGAACTAGCAGATATCCTTGCCGAGGTAATTAAGTTTGCGCGATTGCAGTCACCGGTTCGTCTGCTCGGGTGACGACGGCAGGTCACGAAAGGTCAACGTTTCACCTTGCAAAGTCTATTTACGAGCTTCCGAATCGAACATTTTACGTCAAGAAAGAATCAGGTCGACGACGACAACATCTGGCTTTATTCGACCAATTTATCTTGACATAGACAAAAGGTCCAAGGCTTAAACAATCATTGGGTTTCGATCTCTTCCATCACACTGCGTTCTCCATTGGGTTGGCTACTGAATCAGACAGTTATATCATATTATCTTACGACGGGAAGCTATCTCGAATTTTGTCCGAAAGTTATACGACAAAACTGCACAGAATTCACCCGTGATAAACGCGACCAGATATATCAATGGAAAATGCAATAGGTATGCGAACGAATTCGCATTCAAATCTTTCCAAAAGTATAATGTGCTCCAGGTTACAACTTGAAATTTCTCCTTTTTGGTCGAGGAAAACGATACAAATTGTACGTCTGTACATTCTGAGGAGCTGGATTCTTCACTGTATGTGAATTACCAATTTGATGTTTGACTGAACCATACTGAACAAGGTGTTGCCCTCTTGAATTGCAAAAATCGAAAAATTGGATCACCACTTTGGGTGCAATGCATCATCAATAGATATGCGTGCACCTTGTATGTGCCTGGAGATGAATGTGTCAAACCTTTGATCTAATATTAAAGATTGTATGTCACTTCTGTATGCTTGGGTAGGGAATTTATACGATTTGCGACAAATATGAATGGTAGTAGGGCGGGTGTGATACCAGAAAAGGCGAGATAAAACGAGCGAATAACTTCTTGAAATGAACATTTGGACATAATGCAAACGTCAAGATCCCTCACCCGGAAATCTTAAAGCTGGCAACTGTGTCAGTGCCGTGAAATATATGGGCTTTACGTTTTTCAGTATATTTTTATGCACCGATCTATTTTCCAAGGTACGTAATTCTACGTATTATACGGAGACACTGCAGTCGTATGTTGCGTTGCAGACATGTATAACGAGCATATAGATTCGTTTCGTTGTTTCTCGTGCAATTTTCCAAGCCGTAGGTATCTATTTAGTTTCTCGTCATGAAGTATCCATGGACAATTATTTTGAAAAACTTTGGTGCGATGTAAGGTCTTGAAAAATGACTCTGCAGTAACGTTCCGCTGATTCGTTATATATATGTAGGAATTCCGATACCCACGGAATATTCTCGACATTGTCTGGCAATGGCTGGTGAAACTCTCCTTGAAACAATGGCAAAGTTTTCTCAAGCGCAAAAAATAATTGTTTGTTATCCACGAAGCAGAAATAAAACATTGCAGATTTCAAGCTGCAGGATTTCTCGATCCCGAAAGAGTTCGATTCATGATTTTCTGCCTTCTTTGCTGTTTGTATTTCCCCGTAATTGCAACCCCTCACCTTCGGTGGTTACTATATGTGCATTCTACCGACGACTGACTAACCTAGTTAACGCGCCGACACGTAACCGGGAACAAATTCCTCCTCTCACATTAGTATAGGTATGCAGTACCCAACATATTTACACATTTTTTAACTCTGCCGAGTTGCCTCCCATTCCCTGCAAAGTTCCATCAAATATATACGCCAAATTCACCACATGTTCAAATATGCAATTGCAAACATATTTATCTGCAGCCAAACATGTCATCTATTACACACATTGATCAAAGTTTCAGATAGATTTGAACGTTCCATCCTATTTCTGATATTAATCGAAACATCTGTGTCCTTGCAAAGAGCCAAAGAGCCTATTTAAACTTTCCATCAGCATAAATGGCTGCATGGATTATCTGAAACTTATGAATATATGGATATTTCTGTTCACTTTCATGTAACCATTTCATATGTTCTCCTGCGGTTCTATCCTGTCTACGACTCTCTCTATGAATTTTCGTTGGGCACTCCATTGTGTTCACGTAAAAGGTGAATATGGTCTGCACATGCATGCGCAGCCAATAGACATGTTCAAAAAGTACCTGCCTTTGTTCTTCTCTATAATATCTGCAGGTACTACGTGCATTAATGTTATACCTATGCATATCACGATATGAGTCGGCTAGTTGCAGTGCTAGTGCATATAATACATACATTTGACGTGCATCCGACTCAGTAAAGTTTCAAACTTTTGCAAAAGTGTGTTATTCAGTATGATTGATTTCAATTTTTTCGTTCACCTAAGCTCTTAGATTCCACTGGTTCGAATTCCACAAATTAAACAACAATTATTTAGCGAGTAACAATCAATCAGCATTCAAATTTCTGGATTTGCACAGTAAATATATGAGTGAAATACTGACTATAACATAAAATATGTGTAAATACCTAGGATAGATTCTCAATACTTGATCTACTTGCTTGAGTAAGCAGAGGATTTGGTAAATCTCGATGTAACATATTCCTTTCCATTGTCGTAACAGCTGCTACTTACCGTAATACCTTTTCACTTCCCGTTGTTATTTACTGTATTGAGTGCAGCTGAGAAATAATTCTCTCCCATACGTCTATGCTACTGTACCATGCTTTTACGATCTGAAAAATATTGAACAAACTTATTCCTCCGAACAAATAACGTACTGGGCATAAGTTTTTAGCTAGCAATTACGTAATGTTCCTCAGTCTGATGAAAATTCAGTACCAGTTTTAATTTCAATTTTCATTTCGTTACAATTCGGAGGGAAATTTTTTTGCTGCTCGTTCGGCCCTACGGTAGAGAGTGGCAGCAGGGCTTTGGTCACAACTTTTCGAAATTTAAGCTGTTGAACGGCGAAATGCATGAAACTAGAAATTTTTGACCAACTTGTGTGTACGTAAATTCATGGGGATTTTCTACTGTACTGAGGGTAGTCGCAGCTTTGGTATGTCGATCAATCGAAATTCTGAATAGTCGCGATCAGTACTGTCACACGTCTCTCACATCCTCCAGAAGATTTAGGAATTTTTGTAGGCAGGTAATTTGAATTTGGCTCGTTTCAACGGTACCTACCTATAGATTATTTCATTTCGATCAGAAGTTGGAAAATATCTGTTTTAAGCTTTTGGCTCACGTGCACGTTTCACTTTACAGCTTCTCTTTTAGTTTTCTGTTATTTCCTCCCTCTCTTCTACAAGGCTCGCGTGCCAGCTTCCTCACCCTCACCCACGCCATCGCCATCTCTACCACAATTCGGGGCTCCACCTTGTTCCTCGGTAACACCTCGGCTCTCAGCTGGGTTAAAAGCTACTTTGTATTGGCCACGATGCTCCTACCTCGAAAACAAGTGAAGAAAGAAAAGAGGTAGAAGAAAAAAACGAAACGTAACGTAACGAAACGAAACGAAAATGGTATCGCTCTGTAACCCATTCGTACATCTCTTGAGTTACTGTAAAATTTTCAGCAGGCGTCTGGCTCGGAACGGAATGACTACTTGCATTCGTCTTACAATTAGTCGTACATATAATATGGAGGTGCAGCATTTCTACATTAACTATATGCACAAGGCAGGTATTTGATACTCTAAAATCCAGCTAAGGGATATTTTATTATATTTATAACGAAGTTGGATTCAACTTGAGTGATTTCTGCTGATCAATGTTATCGAATTAGAGACCCTGCTCGACTTACTGGCCGAATTACTTTTAGGAATCAATGAAACGACCGAAGCACGATGAGCTTGTGGTAAATGAAAATCGCGAAACGAAAGTGTAAAGGCATGAAACCCTGCTTTGCAATTCTACTTGTCGCCTCGAAGCACAGCGACCCTTAACCGATACATGCTTTCGCGCGAAATGGGGTGATTTCTTTTACGTTAAATGGGAAAAAAATAATGTTCAGGTAATTTAATAGCGTCGTTGCTTCCGGCTATGGACTAAAAGCTATTCTTATTTGCATGATAAAGAGCAAGAATTCATACGCATGCAGCTCGGCTTATGCCAGTATTTCCGCTCGCATTTAGAAAACAAAAGAAAATAACAGAAAATAGAAAAGATAAACCGCGGAAACGGAGATGAACTAAGTCGGGTGGAAGAGACGAAAAACGGAACAAGACTACCGAAAAGTAAGCCAACCTATATTCTGCAATTGTCTATCTCTCTTTTTCCCCCTCACGCGTTAGCTTTCTTGTTATACCTACCGCGTACACGACTCTACTCTTTTTTCCTCTCCCTCTGTCTTACGATTTATTATAAGGTAGCCTTTAGTTGATACAAAGAGCCACGTCCGTTCTATGCCTAAAAGGACACAAAATATTTCCTCCATCGTGGAACCAGCTCATCCGTAAGATCCCAAAAAATCTCTACCCAAAATACATCCAGGCATCTAAAAGTTGAAATTTCCAAAGTCCTACGGTGTGAAAATCTGCGATGTAGGTACCTACGTATGATGAGATTAAGAATTGATATTCGTAATCCGCAATACGCATACGCATGTCGATGAATTTATCTTGTTTAACTTTTCTCCGTTTCGAATTGGCGTTTATTGAGGAAAAGCTATATTTTCACGTTATTTTTAAGATCAAATGAAACTCCGAACCGCACCTACACATATATATCGCCGGTCTAACGAGCAATTACTTAAGATCACTCGACATCAGACCCACGTCGAGGGCGCCCACCTCGTACATCGACGAGGCCCATTAACGTCACTAAGTGCTCGATTTGGATACCCATCCGGCCTGTCGCATTGAACGGGATCGATTTCCCTGGAATTTCGTGCATTCTGATACATACCTACGTCGAACCACGACTCAGCAACGTCACGGAATCGCCCTGTGCCACCCGGCGAGTCGGCAGGGACTGCGAGGGGCCGGCTTACCGATCGATCGGTTAACTTTACCACCGCGAACCGGGCCAGGATAGAAGCTTTCTCTCTCTCTCTCTCTCTCTCTCTCTCATTCTCTTCCTATTTCCTTTCCTCCTCTTTCTCTCTCCTATCGGGGCAGTACTCACTATACCTAATTAAAGGCGAATCACGTTTGTATATGTTCGCACGAAGGGTGTCTAGAGAATTTATTAAGAAAAGCTTTGCCCAGTTTGCTTTTGGCTGATTCTTTCCAAGTATTCTTTTTGGTAATCGAGAACCAGGTGTGGTGCAGTCTGCAGGAACGTCACGATCTTGGAAAGCTACTTTTTCTCTTTTTGATTTATACGCTCCGAGAGTGTATCCTACCACTCTTTTTACGGAAAGATGATTCTCGGGGAGTGAGAGAGCCCAAGTAAAGATAGAGAAAATGAGAAAGAGAAAGAGAAAGCGAGAGAGAGAGAGAAGAGGGAAAAGGGAAGAGAAATGAAGCTTCCGAAATCACAACGCTGCTTGGAATTCAGATGATAACGATGCTAATTCGAATTTCGCCGAGAATTGCCCGCGGACCTATCTTAGCTCTCTCAGACAGAGTGGGTAGGTATATACCCGAGTCTTGGGCGCAGGGTAAACTGTGCTCCCTTCTGCACATACCGCGTAGAATCCTTCGGGTCGTCATTTTTCAGCCCTCTGCCAACCGTTGGATTTAAATAAGACAAAAACGGCCGTAAACACACCGACTTCTTTCGAGGCCTACATCGGCAATTCATTTTCCTTTGAATAAACCAATAGTAGAATATATAGGAAAAAGGAAAAGGGAAAGGGAAAGAGCCTTAAAATATATCTTTATCAACTCAGCGCACGAATTCTTTACCTTATCTTACCGGACGGGGTAGCTGGTATATCAAGAAACGTCAAGTAGGTATCTGCGACAATGATACCGGTCAATTACTTGGGTATATATTACATAGAAGACTAGAATATCTTTTCGGGAGTTTGCAGCTAATTCGGTAAAGAAAGGAAAATGCTTTCTCAACCTTTTCATGACACGAATATTTCTAGTGGCAAGAGATACTCACGCGCGAATGGTAGGCACTCTGTGATAACAGTGTGTTGCCAGAGATGGAAAGCTATTGACTTCTTCATTGTAAGCTCACCGGGAAGGTAGATGACGATACTTTATCACGGTGTTAAAATAAAACGGCATGAAATCTATTGACGTAAAGTTAGTTGCCCTATACGATTCTTACTCGGACAGTAATTTAACAATTCGAGACACGCGGGGTTACCTAGTTGATTACGCACGGAAAAACTTATCGCGTGCCTGGCGCACTGATATCATCTAACACGAGATTGGAGCGGCTGTGTTTTGTCCTACACACTTCCGTCCAAGCTTCTTTTTTCTTCCGGATATATTTTCGACAATTAAATTTTATAGAGTGTCATTTGATTCATTCTTCAATCAGTGGAGAGTATAAATGATTCTCGAGAAAATCTTCCGTAGCTACAATACGAGATGAGATTTTTATCTCATATTGAGAGAAATGTAGCTTCAAGAATTCTAAAAACGTATAGAGATCGGTTGTTCTATAAAACTAACTCGAACCTTATGTACGTTTTCGTTCTTAATGCGATTGGGAATTCAAAGCTTGGTGCATCACGTTATTGCGATCCACGGTGATATAGGAAATACCTTATTCTATTATTCCTCGATAACTATATCGAGTAAATCAGGTCGAATCGACTACGGAGAAACGTACAACGGTGAAATAAATCGTTTCTATTCGCCGGGTGTATTACGGGTCGACCGCCAGGAGGGCTCACGAAAAATGTACTGTCCACGTTCAGGGGCAAGTATAATATATATTTTCTATAAAATACCGTATTTTTTTGTTATTTTTTTTTCTTTTTTTTCGTTCTGATTGAAAATACCCAAACTAGTACCGCCGACCTGTCATGATTTATATATCATACGCTGCTGCAGACTATCCTAATACATTGTTTGATTCACTAGGTCCAACACACCCAAGCATTTTCATCAATCCATCAGGATTTACCATGTAATCCGCGGATATGATTTCACGTTTTTCAGGTAGAATTATGAATAATTCTGGATACCTGTAGGTATTACGGAAAGTTTCATTGAGTCCCTATTATTTGTTCGGATTCAATGGGGGCATATGTGTGTTTTCTATACGTGAAATATGTGAGTGCAGGTTCGATGGAGTTTCTGCAATTATTTTTCGAATACAAAAAATTGGAATTTCTTTTTTTTTCAAACTAAAATCGGAAAGAGTGATGCAGATCGCTTGACTAACTTCTACTACAAACCTACCCTGCAGTACGTATCTGTATATTCCGTGCCATTCAATGAAAGTATACCTATGTATGTATACATTGCATATACATGGAAAGTCCGAAGCTAATCGGTGGAAGGGTTGCGGGTTAACCGAAACATTCTTCAGACAAAGAGAAAACATGGTTGCAGGAATGTCGGTATTCCACTTAGAAGTTACGTTCTTTTTTTCGGTCTAAAGGGGATGATGCTTTAACAAAAAGTCCGCAGGAATCTTTTCAGAGATATTCATTCCCACTTTCACATGCCTTAAATCTTAAGGACGGCCAATGGCCTACACGGGAACGAGAATACGCATGGTCTCACATCAGACTTGCAAGGTCTTCGTCGCCGCTTGGAGAACTTATTACAAGGGTGGGAATCGTGGGAATCGCAATGCTACGACGATTGTTCGAGAATCAAGAAAGTGTAGGATAGCCGTGAAGGTGCAGATGTGGATGTGGATGTGGATGTGGATGTGGATGTGGATGCGAAGGACGGCAAAGGGAAATGAGAAATTACAGCACCAAGTCAGCTACTCAGTCGAGACGGCTTCCAGGTCCTGAAAAGTGTTGACTGGCGAACACAACTAGTTGAATTCTTAGCCTTACGCGATTTCTGGACAACGGAAACCAGGCAAGATTTTTCCGTTAATACTCGCACACCTTCTTCATGCCAGAGGCATTTCGTCAGCCGAGCCCACTTTGGACTCCGATTGTCTCAGTGTGACCGGGTTTCCGAACCTATCTATCTACACTGTTACTTTTGTCTCCGGTCCTGAATAAAGGAGAAGTGTCGTTGATTGCGAGCCAATACTAACCAAACCTAAACTAATCGAGCCCTACCTAACTTCGTTTGACTTCGGCATCGCATAAACCTAGGCCTTTTATTTCATCGATATATTTTTTTCTTTTTTTACATATATATGTATGGTATATTCTTGCCATGCAGGCAGAGATCAATATTTATTTTACAGACTTTTAAAATCCATAATTCGTTAGGCGTTGTAAGAAATAGCTGAATATTTACTCACACAATATTTGTTCATTTAATTAAACGTGTTCCGAACCAGCTGTCGAGTTTCTATTTTGTGTATATTTGAATTTTGTTCGATATGCCTTTTGTTTGTTTTTACAGAACGTTTGATCCGTTTAAATAAACTTGGTTTCAGCCATAGCAAACAAGCATTTTTTTTAGCCTAATCAATCATTACCGAACTCTGACAACAATTTGACAGATGACGAAGTACATATTTGGGTAGTATGTGATTAAAGCTTTTTTTTTTTTCATAAATCTTTTGTCAAATTGTAAATTATCATTCGATCAAGTATCTAATTCACAATCGTCATGCCAATTCTGGTTACAACGCCATTGCATTTCATTCCGAAAAATAAATTGTGTGAAAAACGAGGCTGACCTAAAAAATTTTCACCCATGTTCAGGAGACATAAAATATCTCGAATTGGATCCGGCAGTTTTGGCAGAGCGTGACCATTTACGTGTATAATAAAAAGTCGATTATCGGCTGCGGGGATTCAGGCAGGTTACACCAATCACCGATACGTGACAGGGTCTATTCTGCCTTGACCGATACCTCGGTAGATCCGGGCTTTACCATTGAATTCAAAGCTTCGTTGGATCTGATTAGGCAATTAGGCAACGGGTAAATTAAGTTTTGGTGGATCTAATAGAGTTGTTGTCGCCCCAGTCGGTCTTAACAGGCGAACCGCGTCTTCCAACATGTAACTTAATTTCTGGGCTTTGGATCAGCGACTTTTACTCCAACTGTGAGTCTTTGGTTTGGTCTTCGGATAGATATATATACATTTATTTTTCCCTAGCCCAGTAAGTTAGTAATGTCGTGTCTAACTGATTCTTCTATACGTATAACTATAGGAGCGGAAGAAAAAAAATTGGCTCATAATGTGCATCGACTAATAAGCAGAACAACTCATTTTATTTACTCACCTTTCGTATCTAAATTGGTATCTTATATCTCACGATAATATACTTTTAAGAAATTCTTATAATTCAATTTTTTAATCCCATCGTCGCACCCTAAAAGCTCGGATATACTTTTACCCACCGCGTAATGGAGATGAATTATATTGAATAATATAACAGGTATCAAATTAGTTATTTATACCAGGGCTATAATAATGTTATATGACGCGTTGTATAAAGCTAAATTATTTTCACTCGATTATAGCCACGATCTCCAAAATTCAAAGAGCAGCATCTCACTGTCTTACCTGTGTGTTTTTTTCCAACGGGGAATCCATTGTCTTTGATCTCTGCACCTTTATACTTTCATATAAACGGTTAGTTAATTAGAATTACAAATTATGTAGCTACCTATCTCTATATAAAGATCATTTTCACTGTGGAAAACAAGGTCTTTGAATACTCTTCTTTGATCTGACCTGTCATACCATAAACAAAGCTTCCAAGAATGCGTAAATAAATTTCGTACAACGACTCGAAACGCGAAAATGAAATTCCATCAACTTAATTTAAACGCCACGTATACAATAGAAATGAAAAAAAAAACCATTACTCGCAAACGTAGGTGAAACTACGACTGCCCTTAATTAGTGAGTACCTACAGCGTGTCATAGGTACGTATACGACGTACCTATCTCGTGTACCGCGTAGCAGTGGACTTTTATCTCGGACCCTCTGGGGCGAACGAATATTCTTTCTTAAGTACTTCAAATTATAAAAACTACGGCAATAACCAAGCGTACGTCACTCGGTGTGAAAACTGGAAAGCCATTATATGATCCAAAAATCACCGAATTCCTCCGTTCGCGAACGGTCGTTCTCCAATACTATTAATTTTATAGCATGTGTAAACCAGCTTTAATATTCTGCTGAAATTTTCTCCGAAATATCCCCAAGGAAGAAGAGGTACAGACGAAGTTTTTTGATAATATCTTTATTAACACTGTTTAGCATGGAGTGTTTCACCTTACCTACATCAATCGTTGCATATAGTACCAGATCTCAACGGAGTCCTCAAATAAGTTTCATACGTGAAAAGTTCTACGTCGCAGATGTCGTGTTTTGTTTTGTTCTGACTTCGAGGTTCAAGTCGAGCCTGGGGGCACAATTTAATGGCCAATTTGCAAGTTAGGAACACGTGTACCACGATTCCCTAAACTTTTCGTCGTTCTCGGTGAAATTAGCTGCAGTAAATTACGCGAATGCCAATTCGATCGAGCGGATGTATTTGCAGAACCCTATACTCAGTTTTTTGACAAACTCAACTTTTTCAGACAGCTACGGAATTAGGTATGGGATTAGGTCATGTTTTACTTGTGCACAAAATCTGGGGATCAAGTTCACGTGATCGGGGTTTTCTTCAGCCCAGTTTGTCGCCCTTTAGCGTTATCATTTTCACTTAATCGTGGCTCAGCGAATTATCCCTTTATCTCTTGTATTTACTGTGAGTCATATGTACTGCAGTGTTTCTTATATTTCTATCGATTCATCGACTCGTTTCGCTATTGTACATTTAATATTGCATCGTTGTGGGTCGCCTCCAAAACGCTGACTCGATCTCGAAGCTAAGTCCATTTCAAATAACCGAATCGTTTCGGCGAGCTCAGGAAAGGAAGAAAGATTACAATTGAATGCAGCTTCTTCCACAATTTCATCCGTTCGCCAAATCGGTTCCAAGCTAAATTACTTTCGAAATTCAAAAGATACAAACCAACAAAAGATGACCGAGGAAAGTTGGAAAACACTACACGTCCTCCTATTCGGTTATAAAGTTTAAAGACTGGCTCCGTGTCGGACATGTCCCATTTCCCTTTGCCAAAATTTCATTAATTGATCATCATCTGGATCGGAAGTAAACGGAAACGATGCAAATGTAAGTATAAGCACTTGGAACTTTGTTTATGAATAATTCAAGTGCTTCCAAAAGGCTGACTTGCTTTTACCAACCACCGTGCGACAGCGAAGCACTGATCTTGGCGTTCTTAATTCACCCAGGATTTTGCTGAGAGGAAAGGCGAGTGTCTCTCACTCGCCGAGTCTTAACTCCAACCTTTGGTATGTCTGATTCGCGTCTGAATTTTCTACTTGAATTTTCTTCTCTTTCCTGCCGAAATTTTCTACCCCGTGATCCCTGCGTGCCAACAATCGCGTCGACGATTCAACCGGATGTTCCACTAATTCGTTTTTTTTTTTCTTCTTCTTCTTCTTTCTCACGGCAAGAACTTCCTCGGTAGAAATTTTCCAGAGATAACACCGACAGAGGCAACGGATTGTCAAATTATCTCGACATTTCTTTTTTTTTAATTCAATAAACGACACGACGGATACAAAATTATTGGATACACGCCCACTACGATCTTTGAAATGAGAATATACGAATACCATCATCATTATGTTCTAGAGACCAAATAAAAATCCTATCAAGAGAAGAAAGCCTGAATTCTCGAGGCCATTCTCAAGCAATAACCAGGCCCTGTATTTTATAAAGTCACTTTCTTCCTATCAAGAAATTTTCCTCTTTAAATATAATTTCATTACCTAAATAAAGAATCAACTCATAGATCGATCATCATTTCGATTTTTAAATTGAGGACAATGACCTCGGAGTACTTTTCATCACCTCACAAGCCAATGTATATAATTACTCAAAATACTAATATCGAGTACATACAATCATCATTTCGTTATTCGCATAAGACGGTTTTTTATTTTTCATGAAATTTTTTTATTCTAATAGAAACAAACGTTCGAATCAAAACGGGGTGTGGATTTTTTTAGCTGGCTGTTTTCTAGATCATTCTGTTCACAGTTTTCCAAACAAATCTATTACTTTCGCGAAATGATATTAGCAACGGTGATTCAAATACATTCGAAACGTGAAAATGTCCTTTTATAAGAAATCGTGGAAACACCTTTTCTCGCTTTCACAATTAGATTCTTTCTCAACTAATTTTCTCCAGCCCCTTTCCACCTCTATAAGCCCTCGCCGTCGAGGAGCGACGCGGAGGATTAGCACGAAAACAAAAGACATTTTGAGACGGATGGTTCTATCGATAGATGGTTCGGGTAAAATGGCTACTGAGAGGAAAAGAGGAAGAGCATGGAAGCCAGTAATAATCCGATGATAGGACAGTGCTCTAATTTCTGTGCTCGACTTTCCTAATGAAAAATCTATGACGACCAATAATTTGAAGTTCTGCAAACTGCACAGCTTATACCTATAGAGCAATTTGCAGCCATTAAATTCCCTCCTTTTATCGGACGTAACTAGCCTGATCACGAGAAAGCATTAATTGTTTTCGTCAAATTTGTTCTTGAAAAAAAAAAAGCACTGTGGCTCGGTGGTGTGTAAAAAATCGAACCTTGACGTCAAACTGTGAAGAGTTTAGAGCGGAGAATTTTTAACGAATGAACGGCTAAGCCGACTTTGCGAAGGCAAGATGTTGGAACATACTTTTGGGGAAAGATGGGAATTAATTTTCTTCTCTACACTCCGGAGGATTTCCGCAGTTGTACGTACACTACGTGCCTACAAACTTTCGAAAGAATTCCCGAACTTCCCTCGTCACACTCGCAACTTGAGATTTTTTTACGGTTGAATAAGTCCAAACAAAAGAAAATCCTCCGCTTTTAAAAACGACTAAAGAGGGGTGGAATATAATAGGGGTTCGAATTTATAACACTGAATTTATATCATTTGGTAATAACACCTATTCGTGCCACATGACGCAAATGATGTATTTTATCTAATAAACGAACAATTAAAAGGTAAAATTAAATTGACGAAATTGGCTCAAAAAATTTGAAAAATATCATGGCGTGGAGATTCGATTGTTTAAAATATAAGCACCAACTCGACGCATATACATTATACATAGAAAGTTATTGAAAATCATTTGAAATCACTAGTTTTACAAAAAGTTTAATTTTTTTTATACATTTTTCCAATTTATCATAAAATTGAAAAAACTCCAGGTTATTGCTAACCCATATTATTAGTCTATGTGATTTCCCATTGAATCGATACCATCCTGTTTCAGTGTGAAGAAGATGCATTGAACGAATGCTGCTGGAACATTGGCAGTCCTCGGTGTGAATAATTATTGCGAGCTTCAAACCCTGGGGATAATGGAGTACTGAATAAAAGAATAAGGTATTCCACCGACCACCTGTTAAGCAGTTTTGTTACTTTGTTTTCCTCCGTGGCTTATATTATATTTGTATATTTCCACAGTGGTAACTAAGATTAATATCATCGTTTAAAAAAGGTACTCTGTAATAAAGAGTTAAACGGTCAACACCTCCGAGCGTAGTTACTTTTATTCTACCCCATTTCAAATTGGGCTTCAAATGTCCCTCTGTATGCGTGCCAAAAGCTCAACCTGAAGTAAAAATTCATTTCTACAGCCAATCAATTGCGTCACCCCAAACTGCCGGGAAACAGTTAGGCAGTAACTGATAAATAACACAAATTCATCAAGCTATTCACCACTGCCGATTAGGGTTTGCTAACTTAATCTCAAATTTGTTGAGCAAGAGAAAATCCAACGAAAATGTATTTTCCAAAGTGCCATGGCAAAAGTTGGAACGTGGAAGCCGGATTGCGTCCCTTATATCTACCACCCTGTATATATCCGATATTACTATATAGTAGAGGCTGTGTTTATTCAACTGTAATTGAATTATGTCCCAGTACAATTTGACTTTAATGAAGACGTTTCACCGTGGGGTCTTCAAATCTCCTCACCGTTACTCCCACTTATAATTATTCTGCTATTTTTTTTTGGTTTTTTTTTATCATTATTCTCTCTGTTATATATATATTTCTTTTTTTTCTCTCTTCCTTTATCTAAAACTCTGACGGCCTGGTGATTACTTCTTGACAGTTTTAATTAAAAAGCTTGGTCGAATTTCCCTCGAAATTATTTCCTTCGGACGGTGGAAATGTAGCTAGCCATTATGGCCACATTATACGTTATAATATGATAGCGATATTCTCATCGTAGCACTGTTTAATTATAATCTCTTTTGCCGAGGGGCACAAGAGTCAATTTTTAATGGGAGTCTTACGTGAACTGCACATCCCTCTACTTAATCAATTGCGATTATATAATTTAACCATGAATTTCTAGCAAGATTCGCTTTTGCGAATCATTCGAATAACTTCCTTCGACAGACTACGTTATGGTGTATTCATCCGTGGTGAATAAACTTGAAATAGGAATTGAAGTTATTCGTTAAAAATCGCTGACCTTTCTGCCGCAATATATTTTCACTATTTTCTTACTTTTCTCCCGAGGCTGAAAATTGTAATTATTGTCTTCAGACAAAGACAAGCGTCGTTGGCGTTAGCACTCTCATTATGTTTCATATGAATTTAGCACGTAGCACGGAAATAATCTAAATAATGTATAAATTACATCAAACAGCTTAAACGGTTCGCACAGTCTGGTTATAGACGTGGAACATTAAAATTGCAAATACAACTACAACTTCCTAAAGTCAGACAACGAGCGGAGTTCATTTGTGCGATTTAGAATGCAGAAAGTTTTCAACCCACACTCACCAGAAGGTAAGACACAGAATCGGTCAAGGTTGCTTAAACATTTGAGATAGTAACATTTTTCTTGTAGTACTAGCATATTTCTTCCCATGGTAATAGAAGCCCGTTATACCGTTGTGAAAAACCTAATTCTCGCCCTAGTGGGTTTAATAGACGATACTAATACCCGCATGAGGTGTGGTAGCAGGGTAGTATTGTCTTTAGTTTGAAAATGAATTTGCTTGCTTGTACTTCAACCAGTTGCTGATAATTTTTTAATTTTCATTGAATTTCGATTTAAAGTTGGCCGTTATAAGTTCATGGGGAAATAATCTTAGTCATTATACAGCGTTAAGCGTCCAAGTGCTATTAGTCTAATTTCATATTATACGCTCAACGGTATAGCCAAGCTTTGAAATTGTTATCCTTCTAACAATTAAACTTTGCGTTATCACCATCTGCTAATTATTACATATTATCATTTCCAACTTACCCGATGCTTGCCTCGTGATTATAGTTTCAGTCCATCGTTACGGTTCGGGACCATTGAAACACCCCCGCGACGATTACCTTCAAATCAACGTTCCCAAGGGGTGAAATTAACGAAAGTGAATCAGGATTGTCATTGACTACGTGCGACCACGTTCCTCCACGATATAAATTCCATTTTGATATCTCTATTCACGCCAATAGCACCTAATACAGTTTAATATCGAAATTATCATAAATTATCACGTAAGTTTATGTTTGCGAATAAATTTGTTTCATATCGTAGATGTGACACAATGATAATAAAAAATTCATGATAAGTGAAGAATTCCAGTGGTCAGAAAATATGAATAAATCTCTTCTTTAGCAAAAAAAAAAAAAACAACTCATCAACACTCCCACGCACACTAACCTGGTGCTACCCGCGCCAAAAATTAGAACAAAACGAAACAAAATCACAGAAAACAAAATACACCCTGAAAACAAACCCCTCGGAGCAGTGGCTTTTTTGTAGCTTCATTAGAGAGTACATTTATGTTGGAAAAACAGTTTCTGCCAGTGAGGAAAGCAGAGGTTTCTACATTTTCGAGAAAGGATTACGCACACAGAGATATTTACGTGCGGTAGCTAGGCACATACATACGTGCGTACAGGAATATATATATACATACATATATACGACTGAGAGTTTGCTACTTTGCTTCGTGGATTCAAAACGTGTACAGAGCCCAGTGTTATTTACATCGGACAACCATACGTGTACGAAGCTGTTACCCAGTCGCCCAGTTACAGTTGGTTGGGCTTTGATCAGATTACGCATATATGTCGCTTTGCATTTTATCAAATGAAATGAGTTATTAAAAAACGGTGAGGCATGGCAAGAGTTGTTACATCATACCATCCAGTCATGAATTTATAACAGTTTCTTGCTATAAAAAATCGTCATTAAAAACAACACGTTTTTCGGCTCGGGAAAATCCTCTTCTGCCCTTCAGGCCCACGCGTTCTTCAAGCTGGGCAGCATTAATGACCCGGGGGACCTATATATGCCATGGTGTACGAAATTTAGAGACTTTGGACATGTTTGACAAACTGATAGCACCCTAGGCTATAATCCCGGAAGCTGCTACCCTTAGCCTCGTTAATGTGCCAGTGTTTCGGGTGTAATCGACGCTGCGTATGGTTCACGCCGGACCAAAAGGTCGTAAAATTGATTATCATTTGATTATGAGAAAATTGAACTGTTTCACTTCCAGACTCGCACACTTGGCAGGCAATATCATGTCTTTCTAATTCAAATTTAAAGGGGACGCTGACATTTTAGCTGTTTCTGCTCGCGTCAGAGGGTCGTTATGAATTCAAAATTCACTCAATACAGTTCAGTGATCTCACGAACGTCACTCAAGCAATGTTAGATTCATCTGCCAACTTTGTTAAGTATCAGATTCCGCGCGTACACCTTCCAACAATACCAAGATGAAAAGTCGAAGTCGAAATTACAGCGGAAGCTACACCCACCTGAACGTGCGGGACTCCGAAGATGGAGAATAAATACTCTTCGTACACGCGATACAAAGGTCAGGATTTCAATGTCCGAGATTCTACTAGACTCTGGAGGAATGGATAATTCAAATTTTTCCTCGCAACGCTGGGCTCGAAACTTCTGCGATTCTATAGATTGAAAAAAGAAATGCCTATATCTGAGCTCGCAGTCTGTTTGCGAAGTAAATTTTTGATTCTTAACTTTTCGAGAATATTTATAAAAAGTTGAAAAAATTCCGTCTCACTTTGGCTCGGTCCCTGAATAGCTGCACAAAGAACTTCAACGAAGAGTACCTCTACCAGCTAGTAAAGTGGAGACGTGTGCCTTTTGTTCTAAAAACAATGACGTGGCGAACTTGGGCTCGGCCGGGGTACCTTGCTTCAATCATCAAAGAAATCGCATTTCTTTAAGAAAGATCCAATCGCCGCTGACTCTTACCATCTTGAATTTACGTTAGGTAGGTATACATACGTGCATGCATGTATGTACAATATTCATGATGCAATGAATGGATGCAGACTGGAAAATTTTTATGTCAAGAATAATTTGACACTCTAAATTCTCCATCGTCCCTGAATAAGTTATTAGACGAGTTTAAAAATCATAGGTTGTTCGGGCGTGGCTACAGAATTCGGGAATATCTGTATGCACCCAGCGATTCATGGTGAAAAAATTGTCGATGTCAATTTCTCGACATTTGTAAAAAAGTAAATTTGCAGAATATTCGTGGTAGGGGGGGGGGGGGGGGGGGGGGGGGGTGAAAGTGCCACAACTAGTGAATCGTGCGCATCGAAATATATTGCAGACATATAACGTTACATATGAATGTAGTACGAATTGACCTCTCACCCTAAACTCCATGTCGTTGAATCCCGAATATCTCTGAGAGTTCGTAGTTGCAAAATACAGTTTCGCACATAGCCCTGGACAGCGATATGCTACTCTTTGTGTGCCGAACCGAGCGCAACAATACCCTGGTTAGGCCCGCTGGCGATGTCCCTGTTTTACGGATCCACCTTTGCTCCGTGAAGGATGCAAGAGCCCGTGACAAATCCCACGAGAACCCTGCGGCCACTGGACACTGTTTTGAGCAATTCGTACTGTCCCTTTGATTAAACGCTCGTTCGTCAGCACCTGTTGACACTTAATACACTTTCCGCTCCAGGGTTCCGTCAGGATATCATCACGGATCTTTCCGAAAAACGAGTCGAAAACTCCTTTCGCCTTGGGGGACCAACCACAGATGCAATTTTAACATCTGTAACGTTTGCTACTATCATAACGACATTCTCTCACGTAGGTCTTTCTTTATATAATTGTGAATTGTTGAATGAATTGTATTTTATACTATACACTTTTCCATTCCCAAGTACCAACGGCACTTATCAGAGTATCGCCGTCCAGTGTTCTACGATCAAAATACTCGTAGGTACTACTAAGCTAAAATGAAAAAGAATAAATGGATGAAAAGGTCACGTATACCGGGAGTACTCGCTTTCCTATCAAGCCTTTGCACGAATACTTCCGGTATATATATGTGTGTGCCTATAACATAAAAATATGATTTTTTCCTCTCATAATCCTTTCACGTGTCTCTTTCTCTCAGCAGAGAGCTCGATACGAGGCGACGCTTATTTTTTAATCTCTATATCATATTGTGCGGAATACTTCTGGAACTGGGAAACTGTTGTCCTCGCGTCAGTTAGTCTAAATATACATGTACATTCGTATATACACATACCCACCTCGATGGATTAAACGACGGTACGCTCCCCTAACAGGACCAGAATACCTACTCCACAGTACGTTACAATAATAATAACAACGAGGCTGATGCGAGCGTGCAAACCGCGAGCTATCACGATATGGAACAAAATTTCTGACCACTACCTCGATCGCTACAGATATAGGTATATGACGTACGTTTGATGTGTGACCATGTATTCGTACATTGGTCAATATACCGAATGTACCTAAATTATACGTACACGTACACTTGTAGCTATATCTGAACAATCCGCGATTGGTCAAATCTGCAGGGTAATTCTGAACGGTACAAGTTTATTTAGATTATTCGTGTAGGTACACTTGTGTGTTCTGCACTGCATTCATCGTCAAAGAAAGTAGAAAGTTCACAAGGATTTTAGTGGTGATAAAAATGGTTCTTCAGCACGTCTAGATATTCAGAGAATTTCTCACGTTTGAAAAATGTTTCTTACAAAATTGCGACGTCTGCCTCTATCAGAGAAGAATTTCAACGTTGCAAAAAAATTTTTATTTATTTTTTTCTGCTTTTTTTTTCCGTCATATCTTGTTCTTCTTTTGCGTATAGATCCCGAAGCTCTTCGAATGACGCTTGGACGTGCAATGTGTCTCGCGCTTGACATGTAGTTCGATATGTATCTCGCAAAAGGATTGCCACTCTCCGGATCACACCACTCGCTCAATCTCCCTTCATCGCTATATCTCTTTCCCTCTCTCTCTCTCTCTCTTTTAGAGATCGCAGTATCCGCGGTGGCGATAAGGGAAAAAAAAACGCAGACGGTGGAGGAAAAGATGGATGTTTCAATTTTCAGTATTTCACGCGTACTGGAAGGGCAATATGGCGCGTAGCCCACAGCTCGTGGAGAAGTTACGTAGGGAGACGAAAAAATAACCGTTAATACATATATATACAATAAGTTAAGGCACCAGCCCTTCTTTCCAAAGGGGCTCGTATTATGGATACCTATATACATATATTCATGTACCTGAAACATCTTCATTCGCAATGGTTTTGGAAATAAATTCTTTGCCATGTATGTATGTACATAGTCAGATCTTTACGAGATGGTGAAACGGAACAGGCTTGTGCCTTTCGTTTCCATTATTATACGCTTCAGAGTCATATTAATGATAAATTATAAGAAAAATACTCCGACTCGTTACACCCCCGCGTTTTCCCTCTTTCAGGCTCTTAAACTGTTCAGTTCATTAAGAAACTTTGGATAATTGAAGCCACACAACTTTCTTTCTCACCCCTTCGAAGAATTGAAACGTTTTCTCGAAGGGTATAAGGGCGTCGGTGATGGATGGTTTTCCCAGCGTAACTCTTAGTTATACCTACCAAAGGTCAGAGTTCACCATGTGGATCTGTAGGCTTCAGTCATAATATTAAATTCATTCCAAGTATAATTTCGTCTAAATTATTATAATTCAAATATATATATTTTAAAGCCTACATAGGTACTACCTATAGTATTCCTCAAGATGTTACACCTTGTTTTCTCAATTCACCGACCCTTCCTGCAGATATTAAAATCCATTAGCCGAGGCTGGTGGTCCATTAGTAGACGTCCCTTAAAGAGGTATGTAAAAAAGTGAACCAAAATGGGGTATAATAAATTCTGTTTAAAAATTAACTCCCACGTTCCTGCCTCCTCTGAGTTATAGCCACTACTAATTAATTTGACAGTTCCAATCAACGCTGATCAATGATGTCCAATTGACTACAGCTGCTAGAATAACAGAATTCGACGTTTTTTCTCACCGGTATTAACCGCACGGTTGAGTTACGACTACTCGAATGGACTGACGTCGAGCCAGATCCACTTTCGAACAAAAAAGCAAATAACACACGTGTTTACCGAGAGCGTGGGTGGTTCAAAAGCGTGGAAAACGTTATTGAAAATTCAGACGAGTAAATCTTATATGCCGAAAATGCTGAATAATCATGATGCTTTTTGCCAACGCAGAGTAAGATAACAGCCTTTCGGTCTAGTCTATAAGGAGGGCCGGGCACGATTCGCGAAGCAACAAATGGTTTGAACTAGGCTTAATTTCATAATCCTCGGCGTGATTTAATCCTGGATTACCCGATCCAAATCAAAGTTTCAGTTTACCCCTGACGGGGCAGCTGGTGATCCCGAAGTAGCGCTAGTTGACATACGAAGCAAGCATCTTTGCTCGGTGGTCAGAGATTGCTCGCTGTCCCCCTGTCCTATATATCGCGCAAACTCAACGGTCTTCTCTTCGGTAACACGATCGCAGAATTTTACCGTGAAACTTGACACACGGCTGACTAATAGAGCTTAATTACATTCCATTCATCGGACGAATTAGTAAAGCTGAAGGTAGAAGTTGTTTAAATACGTTAAAGATACATCCATCCGCATGGATCTTTGAAAGAATAAACTTCCGCCATCTGACATATAAGTTACACAATTTTTCTGAATAAAGGTCAAACCTTTTCACAATTTATCAATACTATCAGCACGATAAGTGTAACGAACATGTTCCATAAATATACTTATAAGTATAGAGATGAATGGCAATGATGTTTAATATTTCATCAAATAACTTTGACCACATCGACTTATACCTATATTGTGTCTGAATATTCTGACAAACTCTATATATATACGATATACAGACCCTGTACAGTTTAAATATTCCATAAACAGAGAGCGTGTCCCATGAATAATACAACGATCTGACTAGACTAATTGCTTATTTCATATATCCAATGCTAGCTAGGTCATGTCGATTCCGTTCGCGTGTCTATATACGTATGTGTAGACCTTAACGTCCGCGGATATCCGCGATATGAATTTATTCCCGAAACTTTTCTCGCTTTACTTGACAGCTAAACTATTATGTGAATTCTGAAATTGTGGATTTCGTCGCGTGTGTAAGGGATGCATATCTTGTATCATAGTCGCAAATTAAATGGGGATTCATTAACTTTGCGAGAACTAGTCCTATACGTACATATATAGGATACCTAGATATGAGGAAAGCTTTGAATTGACAACACAATAAGATATCTAGTTTGAAAATTCATTTCCTTCGCGAGGTGAACCGATATCTTTCATGACGTAAAGCGCACCGTGGGTCATGGAGACCTGTCGTATAATAGATAACAGAAATATATCAAAATGAATGTACAGGGATAGATATAGGCTTTGAAAATCTATTGTGATATGGTTAAAATATTGTCAAAAATATACATGTATAGCAAATTAATCTTCGCGACGAATTAATATTACCCAAATCGTATACGTTTGATTTATTAATAGTCGACAAGAAAATTGAACCTGGGTCGTAGTTCGCTTGGAAATATTTATCCGATCTGAAGGTACTGCACAGTCCTTTACCAATTAGAATGAAAGGAAAAGCTGTTAACATTCCAAACTCTATCGGATTGGAATTAACGGCAAGATTACTTCTGTTCCGAGTGATTTTAGTGGTGTGTAAACTGAAACGTGTGATTTACGATGCGAGCAAATGGTGTAGTAGGTACCTACTTGATTAATATATCACGTGCAATGAGTAGTTTAGGTCCTAATTTTCGTTGCACGCAAAATATTTGAAATACAGCTCACAGCTGAAACGATGAACTAGTACACGATTTTTCGAAACTTCAGAATTTATTCGCTATTGAATTAACGAATCGTCTAGCTAACAATATAATATGTAGATTTTAAACTACCATCAGCATATAGTAGCAAAAAAGAACCAATATAATGCTTTTTTTCTACCGTCTGCACGCTTCATTTAAAATGTTTGAAAAATCTGGAGGAATATTGATGCAGGCATACGAAGCTCAGTTTCGTCAAATTTATTTATATTTGATAAATAAATTAAATACATCAAGAAATAAATGAATGAATGAAACTTCCATTGTTAACATACGTAAACGTCGACTAATGCAAGTTTATTCTCGCGTATGATTGGGACCAGAGAGCAGCCGCTGCTTGTGACACCCGTGATTTTTTTTTTTTTTTGTTTTAATTTTTTTTTTCATATTTTTGGAATGAAAATATGATGAATTATAAAGTCCGTTAGATAATGTTTAGTCTAGAGCTTAATTCGTCACCGTCTGGGAGCTTAATTTTTCTGGCTTTATTCACCTTGATGTATATAGAAATAAGTCGACGCTCTGTGTAAAGTTCGTTAGGATGTAACGCGGCACATGAATACACGCTGTATTTTATAAAGAAAATACTAGAGCGCAGAAATACGTGATACAGACATTGACCAGCAGTAAACGAAGCTTTTTCATTCATAAATATATGAAATTATCAATAGCACGGTTAAATACTTCGGTTATACTAAAATCAACATCGAAAAACGCTAAATCAACTTCTGCGTACGAGCTACTCATCGAGTGCGAAATTCGCTCGAAGTAAGGGATGCTGGATGATCTCATTTCGGGTCCGGGGGAGCCGTTAAATACACCAACGTACCATCGTTCTTGTCTGGTTGACGTAATTTTTGATAATAATTCACGCGAGAGGATTCCTCCTCTCAAAGATAGCGGAAATGAGATAGCGAACGGTTGAAGGTTCGGAGGGAAGTAGGTGCTGCCATAAAGATGGATGGCCACGCATGTGTGTGTGTATATATGTGTTGCACAAGGGTCAGGTTATATATGCTCGTACAGAATGTTGATTCAGAAAAACTGTCTCATTTCTTCTGAGCATTTTCATTATTATTATTTTCATTCATTTACATTTTCTCGCTCCGTTCGGCCCGAAAATTGCTTTGAAAATGATCGTTTTCTTTTTTATTTATTTTTTTAGCTTCGATAAAAGACAGCCCTGCGGTTTCTCGCTTTCAATTTATACGTCAAAATATGTATGGATTATAACACAGGTCAGTGGGTCTGAATCGTTGCATCGCTAAAACGTATCTAATATTCATGTATCGTATATTGTTTACGGATTACAAGACGTTCGCAGAATATTATATTCACTCGCGATTTCGTTCAAATATATTTCGTACAATTCAATGGCCGAGAGAAAATATAAGTACGTTTAATTTTCATTTCATGGAAATACATATACATATACACATATATATGTACGTTATTCCTGGCCATTTAATGAATTATTCAACGCAGATATCGGAAAATGACGTTCTGCACCACGTGCACAAAATTCTCGTATATTACCTATAGATTGGTGTATATATATATATACACGTCTGACCCGACGCTGTTTATCAGTCAACGGCGTGGCGTGGGCGTTCATGTATCCACCAACGAGGATGAAAATGCAACGTCATCATTTTACCATTAGCTTATACAAGGTGTAATTGATTTCTAGCCACCCACTGGCCAACCATTACCCTTGAAACATCGTTCTTTCAATCTATATGTGAAGTTCCATGCCAACAGCTGAACAGCCTCTGACCCTGACCCCCCTCGATTTTTTTCATGTTCCATTCTGATATTCGGCAGAATGGAAGAAGGACTCTTGATTTTTTTCAAATTTTTATCTGCACTGGTTTTTGACTTGAAGATTTTTGGACATTTGAAATTCCCAACGATCGTCAAATGTATAAACACCCTTTCAATTTTGATCTATCTGATGGATTAACACAAATGACTGTATGGAATGAATCAGAAAGAAGTGTATTTTCTGGAAAAAGTACTCGGGGATAATGAAATTGCACCTCGTACTCCATAGCGGATTCTTCATTTGAACATGTAAAATCGATTTCTCTCGGGGAATGACATGATTCATAATTCTGAAACAAATTTCAAAAATATGTACTCGGAGAAAAAACAAACATTTTGAGCTGTGGCCGATCGTGGCTGTTCCTTTCTGACTCTTTCTGAGAAAGCACAATAAATTATCCAAAAGTACTTTCTTCGAAAGTGGCACGTCTTTCTGATGCATTTCATACAGTCTTTTCTTGTAATCCTACTGACAGATCCGAAAATACAGGCGTTTGAATATTTGACGATCGTCGGAAATTCGAAATCTTCAAAAATCTGTAAATGAAAAACTAGCTGAGATAAAAATTTGAAAAAAATCACGAGAATTTCTTTAGGTCCGCGGAATATCGGAAATAAAAAAGAGTGAAATCGAGAGTGGTCAGAGTCAAAGACTGTCCAGGTTGGCATGGCCTCCCGATATATACCTGCACCGGTCACTGATGCAACTCTACGTAAACGAATGGGAAAAATTTATTAAATCTGTATCAAACCGATGGAAAATTGATTTCGTTTAAAACTCAACTAATCATCATTTTCCCTAATGATGAAAATGTCATTTTCTAAAATGCAAACGAATGCGATTCTAACTAACTAATAAATTATTTACATCAAGATAATGGACAAGTAAAACTGTTTTGTTATTTCAAATAAATAAAGTTTTTTGTCTGTATAATTTATATGTACCAAGACCTTATAAGCATAAGTTACACTCTCCTGACTTACGAAATTCGCGATAACGATAATGGACTTTGTATACGTATGCATGAATTTATTTATAACCCAGGTGGATGTCCGGCAGTAATTGGTGTCCGCAAATGTTCCGTATATCGTATATGTATACAGATCCATTACTCGTTTCTTTTTTTCTCTATTTTTTTTATTTTTTTTCTCCCTTTCCATCTATCAGACAAAACGCGACTGTCAAAGTAGGCTAAAGACACTTGGGCACGTTTTGCGCTAATGCCGTGTGGCCAATGTCGGTACTGAAAGGAATAGCGTCGGTCACACGTGTGCGACGTCGGGGATTGAAGGTGGGGGTGGGGTATACACATGATCGATGACGAGGGTGCATGTGACTAAAGTATTACAGCTCGCTCGTGTCCTTGTGACGGCACCACCTTCTCTGTACCTCTCTCCGGTGGCAGTGACAGGCGACAAGCGACAGGAGACGGGAAACGGGAGACAGTCAACACTCAAACATATGTATAATATATGTATATTATATATTATATAGATACAAAATAAAATATCCATATACATGTATCCATATTCTATATAATGCCATGAATATACTATGTGCATGCATTTCACGATGACCAGCAAAACTTGAATACAAACTCAAACACCCCTTACGGAAAAAAACCCTCGAATTTAAGGTGTGAATTCGTACTCCCAAAATTTTGGGGGTTTACCATGAAAACTCAGGGTTTACCCTCAAATTTTACCCCCAACTGAGGGTTTACCCTGTATTTGGGGGTAAAATTTGAGGGTTAACCCTGAGTTTTCATGGTAAACCCCCAAAACTTTGGGAGTACGAATTTACACCTTAAATTTGAGGGTTTTTTTCCGTAAGGGACATGATAGACCGAATTGCTTCAACTCAATTCGAATTAGTCTTATAGTTTTCGCTATGTAATGACTAATGATCTATCGAGGCGTACTACTATTCTTACTCGAATCTTTACACCTGTATACTTTTACCCCTCAGTTTATCACGCAGTTGACAGGCTCAGGGTGTATAAAATCGGGCACTCCCTTCCGCGAGACGTGCCCAGAAATTAGTCACCGTGTAATGCTTTACTAAGAACGATGGGTGTTCCCTGCGTTGTTGCACTTAAGCTTCTACTTGTACTAAATAGGGGCTGTTATTATACCCCAACAATCCTTAACACTGCGGGATATAAAAGCTTCTGCAGTTCTGAAAGAGTTCATTTCTTATTCATAGAAAGTTACTAATCGGACTATGTAGAGTTACTTATGGCAAAACTAAGAAATGTTAAACTGCAGCACTTGCAATCTGATCTTAGGTAAAGGACTGAGGTGGTCATTTCGCCGATTGATTTTACAAGATAACAATAATCTATTTGAGTTATTGTTTCCGGCCATTTTCAACGCAAGCTCCAAGTAATGCTGCAGGGGATCTTAATTCCGGGATCGATAGATGGAACAAAGCCCGTTTTGTCAAGCGAGATAATTCGAGACGTTCCGTCAGAAAAATCGCGTAATTTATTATCGTCTAATTGTTCTCAATTGATTATACCGATAACCTAATTTCATTGCACTCGAGGCCAATTGCCGGATCGTTTGATTCAACGTGATAAAACTCCCCGAGGTATTGTTATTATTATCACTGTGGAAATTCTTTAACGCTTTCGAGCAATTCGCCTCTAGCTATGTATAACCAAAGCCAGCGTATCCGCGCGTAATTCAAAATTAGAATTGTTAAAGGGGAGAGGAGACATGACTATGCCTATACTAGGTCGAGGATTTAAAAGGATTAGTCATTATTACCTAACATTCTAAATTCAGGGAGCTTAATCCTACGCAACGTCAGGATTTTCCCCAAAATTCAACACAAAACCTACTAAATTTCTTGCCAATTGACGTTTACTACTCCACTCAATCCCGACCACTTACACAATTGCCTATACCATATATAAGAACGAGACGGTGAAATTCGGGCCATTGGATTAGCGAAAAGAAAGCCTGCAAGCTCACCACTGATATCCATATATCGTCAAAACGACACTGCACTCTGTATGGAAATTGTGCTGTTATATAATTAATATGTACCTAGTAGAAAATAAACTATACTCATGACTATATTCAAAAATTCAATCGGTGATTACCAATTCGGACGAGCACGTGTTTATTGAAATGATTTAAACCACATTCGGCAAACAACGTTGTCCGACAAATCAATGGCTGTTCTACTGCGACAAGGCTCTATCTAGTATAGGTACACAGTTTGCCTTGACAGCAAAGCCTGTGTAACAAATAATTAGAAACTAGAATATCTGAGGTAGTAATCTATCGACTATCGTTAATTGAACTTACCATGTTGCATACGAGTAACGTAGGCATGCATATTATATGTGTAACATATGCATATACACGATGATTACCTCCAAGACCATAATACATACGTATATATGGCAGTAAAGATGTCACAAACGAAGCTATTAATACGCGGATTGTGCATGTATGGCAAAACGCTTTTGGAACCTCAATGGAGCTAGTTAAAGGCAATTATACCAAATACGTCAGCCAAAGCACTCTGCGCGTCATTGTGTAGTCTAGTATTCTGGAGGAATCGATAGATGTGCATCTGCGATGCACAATCCGAGTCCCACGCAAACCCCGTGCGTCTATGCTGCAGTAATCTCGTAGTCTTCCTGCAGAAATTCTCTGTATGAAGAGAATCTTAAAATTTTCAGGGGAATAGGCTCGCCAATGGCTTGTGTATTGAGTCGTATATTTCACTCGAATATGTAGGGGCAGGCTAGCATACTCGATATTTTCCAGCCCGCTTACCCGCTGATATTATACGCAGTTTTATGAAATCACAAGACGACGATACCCTTTGACAAAAAAAAAACACAGGAATAAAAAAAAACACTCCAGCAATCGTATGTGTATATCGAATCGAATTGACTTTGGACCAATACGAAAAATTCGGTAATACAAAGAGCCATGATGTATGTACTGCAGTTGTGCGTGGAATATCGAAGTGAGATATATGGAGTGATGGGAATAAATTGATGAGCAATCGTTAATCGGCTGGACTTAGGCAGATTACGGTGAACGAAATCACTTTCGAATACTGTAAGGTCAATCAATCGAGCCATCCTGCACGGTTTGCCCAGGAAATGAAAATTCTGACGGGTTATCGCGTCCTGGTGTACCTACCATTGATTATATGCCTAATCGCAGGGTGATAGGGGAATTTTTTGATCGTTTAAAAGTCCAAAGTTTGTAGCGTGGTAAAATTTGAAAATAAAAAGGTAACTAAAGAGTAGGTATATCATTTGTTTATCCATGAGGCTAGGGTGGTAAATGTTACCTATCGATTCGATACTGAATTACAAGTGTGACCAAAGAGTTTCAATTCCATGGATAAACATTGCCATTTCCGGAACTCCGACGATCAACTCAAACAGTTTTGTTTTATCGTATTCCGATAGCTGTGGGGGTGAAGGCTGAAAAACCGCATTTATTCAAGGGGGAAATTTATGCGAATATCTCATATAATACAATTGCGTTTTGAAAAAAAGGAGAAAATATAAAAAGGCGCGATAACGTAACCACGACGTTAATATTCAATAAAGAAAAATGAAAATATCCAGACCCTACAAACCAATGATCTTAGTTCCTGAATCCAAATCCCTAGAAGCACGATTTCCCATACATAAATTATGAGGAGAGTCGACCACGGAAAATTCGAGCTTAGTAAGGTCAAACAAACAGACTTAAATCCGTAGAAAGACTTACGTGGGACGTGGCATGAAATTGAATGGGATCTGTGAAGGGTCGACCTATACAATATCCCATTTAGTATAATATACTATCAATTGAATAAGAAGAGCGTATCTTCTCGTGTGCCTTATCCACCGTTGTCACGCTCACAAATTGCGATCATTTACCCGATCATCGATTTTCATTTATACGGCATAAATTCGTCATTAAATTCTGTAGTCTAAAGTTGAAAAGGGAAATTCGATTGATTTTTTAGATTTTTATAAAAAATGACTAATCCTATCTATGTAGAATATATTGCACTTTTTAAGAGAGTACTTAGTATCATATCGTATAAAAGCGCATGCGTCTCTTGGCGTCGCGGCGCCCGGATTTAGTGCGCTCGGCACCGCGACGCCGGGAGGACGCTTTTCGCGCTCTTCGAACAACTATACCCGCCGACATACGAAATAATAAGAACTTCAAATTAGCACCAAAATCTGAATAAAAAATTAAAAAAATTAAATAAATAAAGAAATTCTTTAATTTATAAAATTATCGCTAAAATCTTATGATTTTTAAAAAAACTTCATATTTTCAATAGACCTACATATATATAGTGGACGATAACTGCCCAATAAAATATTTCTCATTCGCCGACCCAAGTTTGAAAAGGAAAATTTCATTCTTCCAACTCTCCTGCAAATCTGAAACTTATTCATTATAGTGCGCTTAATTTTATCCGAAAAAATAATGAACAAATTTTTTATTTCAATTTGAAAATTTCTATGTAACTTTACATCTATCGCTGTTACTAATATAAGGTGTCGCTTCTTGCACCGATACGGAACAACGATGCAACTTCGACCAAAAGTTACATCCGGCTACAATAAAATTCGTCTAGTTGATTCTTTTCACAAAAATCATGTGTTGTGTAAGTGAAATATCATTTTCAGGCCAATTTTTCAACCTGAATATTAAGAAAAAAAATAACACACTCACACCTACACGATATGATATCATACCCCTAAACAATAATCAACGTTTGTAACCCGCTTTCGTAAAATCTTGATGATTCGTAACGATTGTACAGATATTTCCATCGCCTATCAGTAGAGTCAGTCAACGGTAAGCTCAGACGATTTTACTCGATTCCTCGTCAATCAATCGCCGGATCTGGTTGACTGTAACTCAACTAACGAACGGGTCACGAGTAGGTAAAGCGAGTTGGTTTTGGATTAAATTCACCAAATTATTTGCGTGAATCAAACGAGGTATAATGAATCAATTAAATCCTGTTAAAATCATACTTGCATCCTTTGCAGACGGCATTCAATCTTGCCATTCACGTTTGCATAAAGAACCGCGGCATGAGATATGCCGGGTTTCCAATATCTTGATCGTTGCTGTTCGCTAAGAGTGCAATTCCTATAGCTATAGGTATATGATTGATGAAAAAATATAGGACGATAATTGAGATTTGCCACAAGCCACATCACTCATCAATCAATCTGATTGATTAGGAATATTAATAGCAATTTACCCTGTTATGTCTACCTTTGATCTCAGTAAGGTCAGCGAGGCGCAAAGTTTATTCTATAACTTGAACCAAACTTGAGTATCGAAAGAAAATACACAAATGCCGAAACTGAATCAGGCCGCAACCGCATACCTAGCCCATTTCATTTGCGAGGTAGTCGGTATGCAATTTTAGAAGCTATACAAGGCGACGTAGGTGTAGGTACGTCATTGACATTGTCCTGGCTGACGTACATACGTCATCGTACATAAAGTACAAAGTTACACGGCCTTGCGCACATCGAGCGTATAAAAAAAACATCCCTTACCAAAGTGAGTTGCGGTGGATGTAGCCAGGATTTTCCTCAATCGGCCCAAGTGCTGACTTGATGTTTTATGTCGCGAACCGAACTTTCGTCTGCAGGTTTAGATCGATATCGGTAAATAAACAATAAAGTCTCTTCTTAAGGGAGAAATACCGTCGTAAAAATTTCAATATACAATAAAATGTTTCGTGCAAGATAAACGGGGTACATAAATCAAAATGAAAAACAATTTCATATCGTTATCGGTTGGTTTTACCAATTTATCGCCGGTATAGGCATACTTCCACCCTACGATACATAACACAACTATAATCTAGTAATGCTGTTTCTAATCAAGAAATTGCTATGAAATATTCTCCACAAATTAGAACAAGGGCATCTGGTTACTTGCGATCTCACTCGCTATGCGGGCTCCGTATACATATAAACGAGACATTAACCGGCTAACATAAGATGTACGAAAACACTTCCAAAGTACCTACCCGGAATCGCTCACCTGGGAATGTCTTAAGTCACGAAACTCTTTCGCACCAAAATCTAGCTCTCGTTTAGCGCTGATTTATTTCCAACTAATTACTGTACAGCCATACCATAATGAAATCCTCGAAAGATTTTACTCGATGAAATACGATAAAGGGTTCATTCATTATCGACCTATCACCACGCGTGGTATTGATAGAAATAAATTGCATTAGGTCTACGACGAACGGCTAAAGTGTACCTATCACTTCTAAAGCGTGCCTGAAAAACATCAGATCCTGGAAAAGAAGATGTGCTGAAATTGATCGCAGCTTACGGTATGGTAATCTGCTTAAGGGTGCGCTGACAAATTGGCTTAACCCTCCAACTGTTTTAGAGGCAGGTAGGTATTCTTGCACGAAACAGTCTCGCACGTGCTATTTCGCTTTATAAATCAGTTCTGCGTAAACGATTATTACTATTATTTTCCTTTCTTTTTTTCTTCTTCTTATTGTTAGCATAAGAAAGAACGGGACCTTCCCAAGGCGAGGTTTTATAGACTTTTATATTAGCGTGCTCGCGGATATGAAACAAACATTTTATTGATAGAACGTTTAAAACGATCGGATAATTTTAGATGGGTTTCATGCCACGATTAAAACTCGAACAATCATTATAGTAGAGGTAGAATATAAAGTGTAATACAAGAGGGGTAGGTTCTTTTTGGTTCCGTATTTTTTCTTTTTTGCTGCTGCGATTTACTTTGCGGAAAATAACCAGGGTCGAACTAATGGACGTCGGTAATTGTGGTCAAAGTATCAGCGGTCAATTTATCGGCCAGACCCCTTGACCACTCGCGACAAAGACACCCACGATCCACGTACCTGGGTATCGTATATAGGGGTTGGTTAGTCGAATAAAGGGAAGAATAAAACGCGGTATCGAATACGTGGCGATATTTAATTGACATTGTTCTTTCTGTACTTCGACAGAGATATTCTCGCTCGCTTACGTTTATCCCCTGTGAAGGAACAGTTTTCGGTTTGAATAAGGGGACCTGATTTATACGGACGAATGGAAACTGTTGATTAAAGGCACGATCGAATCGCAACCAATCTAACTCTCACGTACCTACGCTCGGCTTTGCCTACGGCTTATTTCATTTAAAATAGAACTTGGACGTTTAAAAAGGATGGAAATAAAGTCGTTTCACCCTGCAGCCTGCAGGATAACGAAACAGACAAGTCAACATTAAATGAGAAACAAAATGGGATAGAATCGGCTGGGTTCTGTTCTCATTGTTATCACAATTCAGTGACAATCGTACAAACCAATTATTCTATCAGTATACAATTAACTTGCAGAAATACAGATTCGTACTTCTATATAATGAATACGTATTGCCTCGTTGACGAGGATAGCTATGACTTCAGTCTCTCAATGTTGCTGACAGACAGACAGACAGACAGGCAAGGATTGGTGGGAAAAACCGATTGTTCATAATCCCTCTTCGATCAATCCATTTATCTGTCCGTTGCCTGTCCACCCGTCGCAGTGACCCTTCGCGAATAAAGTGATCGTGTACCTGCAGGAAAGGGTGGTTTCCTTTTAAACTACAGGACAAAGGATGAGACAGTTGGACCTGGCAAGGTACCACCACTCGTTTAGCTTGTATAAGAATTTACCTGAAAGGTGTATATTCTTTCGGAGGTAGGCCTTGCTGGTGACACTTTCACGAACAAAGTATTGAAAAGTGTTGAAAAAGTTTTGGTATAATAGGAAGAAAAAAAAGAAAAGAAAAGAAAAGAAAAATGTGAAAAAGAAGAAACTAGTAGGTTCCGAAAGTGAAACAAAGTTTTATACCTATACTACTTCTTCTGCAGATATTCAGAAGCCAGCTTCGGTACCGTCGATCCGATTGAATTTTCTTTTGAATTTTACGAATATGAAGGAGTATGTATATATATTAGAAACGGTGTAAGTTCAAAAGCGGGTTCAAAGGTCAGGAACGGAGCCCAAGATCTTCCGGATCACTTCGATTCTTCCGTCTCTTGTATTATATGCAAATATATATATATATATATTTATACGCATGTGTAGGTATAGGTATAATATAAATGTACTAAGAGATGACATCGCTTTTGTATTTGAACCGTGAAAACTAGAACTAAGTTAATGCTATTTGATTGGTTTCTAGTGCCCCCCAAAGCGAACAGTCCACTCACAGTTTATATCATTTAAGCCTGGTTACGTAGCTGGCACTCAAAATTACGCCGAATTCAAATTTACTATGACCCAATATGGGAAACTCGGAATCGACACTAAGCCAAGATTTACCCAGGGCTTAGCTTTGAAGAGAAAGCCATGGTATTGAGCTTCTACACACTGCTTTCAAATTCATGCTCGATTTTCGCACGACGCAATAGTTTATTTAAGCAAGAGGTAAAACTGGTGCAGAAAAAAATCTCAGCGTTTTACTTTTTACTCGGATGTCTTGCCTATAGTGGTGAAACAATACCTATCTACGTATATACTACATACACACGTGTATAAAAAAGTAAGAGGAATACTGGAAATAAAAAAAAGTAAGACAGTTCTCGCCCCCAACGAAACGTAATGAAATCGAGGGTGGCTCCCTTCGTCCTATCCGTATTTGGGATATTTTGAAATGCTAATATCTTGGCGACGCCACGTCGTGTTCAGTCGACGATCTCACTAATCAAGACGTGTGGGAAAATAAAACAATGATGAATAAAATCGTAATTTGATTTGCACAAATTTTTAAGCCAATTCTTCTATCGATTGGTGACATTTTATTTCGTCTTTATATATATGTGTATGTACAAATCAGAAGAAAAAAAAAATTTCTTCGCCGAAGTATACATAGGTGTAGAAAAATATTCGCAGACCGTAGATTTCGCACCATTTAGAACCTGCCTTATATCAACTTATATATTATATATTATATATTCATTCATCTCTCAGAGGGCCTTAGGGGTTGCTTAACAGAACACCAAAGTTTCGAAAGATTATCATTTGTACACGTAGTACTACCCGAAAAGGTACTACCGAAAGTTAAATGAGTACCAATACCTACTCTTACTCCATATTACACGAATTTTCGTTTATAAAGTCGTCGTGGGATTAGGCCCTATGAGAGGTCCATAGAGAGTTGAGCTCTAGGCAATACCTATTTATAACTAGAGGATAGGCACATTATAAACGTGTATCTCTATACAAGAGTCTATGAAAAGAAGAGGGTTGAATTTCTTGTGAAAGTCTCATTTCAACTATGTACATATTTATACCGTCAGTAGGTACACGCATATACCCTATTTCACACAAACTGCCTATCGTGTGAATACCTACCCCTATAGCGTACCGATGTGCACACATGGTGCTATACGGCTGCAAGTGAAAACTGAGAAAACGAGCCAAGGATAGTGTCATCGAAAATTAGCATGATGAGATTCATTTCTCATTTTAATACAGAAAAAATAATTTTACGATATAAACGAAGATTGTTGGATGCGGAGGAGCGTAGGTATAGACGTATAGTCGGGGTTTAGCGGTACCGTGGGATTTGAAGGCGCGGCTGCAGAGTCGAGGGAATGAAAAACACTGGAACCTTCAAGGAGCCAGGAGGAGTCAGTCAATTTCACCTTGCCGACTCTTCTGGCAAATAAAATTCGCGAATGCCAGAGCAATTTTCTTGAAAATACGCCGACAAGAGCTCCATGATAATTATACTTCTGCTGTTCTTTTATTTTCGTGATATCCTATACCACGTCGTCTAGCCTATGCTTTTTCACACATTAATTGTACTGCTGGGTGTGGGTGGGCTTGCCTTTTGTGTATAATATCTTCAGCTAGTAATTTACTCTTAATTAATTTACAGTCAATTATAATTATCCCCGATGGACTAGACGGAGTAAGGCGAAGATGCCACGTCGAAGAATTAAGGAACACCGGTGTCTAGTTATCGAAGTTAACACACGCCATACACCAATTTATCACAAATTTGATCTCGCTGTGTATAATTATGTCTTTTGATCACACGTACCTATACATGTTGCTTCGTTCATTACTACACTCTTCGTCGAATCCAATAAACTGTATTTAATACGTTTACAAGACACGCATAGTGCGTTTCGATAGTCTAGTAACTAGTTAACCGCAGAAAAGACGTTTTATTGGTCTGTAAGGATTCGTCTAAACGTCGGAGTGAGACGAGAAAATTATTGGAAATAATTTTGTCTAATTTCTGGTAAACGATATAAGCCTCTAGTTATAAATGTCATCCGATAGTTCCAGGTCGTATTAAAGGTCGCATCCGGTTGACGTCACGTTCTTCTTGAACGTTCTGCGGAATTGTAATTATTTATTAATTGTCGAATGTTTCGGAGCACAATATTGTATTTATAGTAGTGTAATGACTAATGAACAATCGGTAATGGAAAATTATACCGATTCGTACTTAGTACACAAGGTTCCTTTGGGATGGACAGAGTGGCATTTTTATTGTAATTCTATATCCCGGTTCGTACCCCTCGGCTTTCACGTTCATTTCACGAATAACCCTTTGAGAGTGAACCCTGAAGAATGCGTTACATAGAGCTAAACACATTTCAATCCTTTGTAGATTCGTTGAATTGTTATCAAACTATTTCTTACATTTAAAATTTTCCTGCTATTGTTTCAGAGATAAATAATGAGGAAAGTACGAAGGAAGAAGTGATATCAGGCATGTGAATCGCGAAGATAAAAAAATGAGGTTCGCAAACTTTGAAAGGATTTCCTAAAACAATAAATCTAATAAAAAAAAGATGAGACCCAAGCGAATTAAAAAAGAGTTATGCTTCAGACTGCTGAGATACAGACAATGTTTAAAATATCGAAAGATTATTTAGCTTAAAATATTTGGAAGGAGGATATACCCACGCCTGGCACAAATAAAGAAAAATATCTTAAACTAATATAATAGAGAAAAGGAATAAATTAAAGTTAAATTACACATAGAAACTTATACCTACTTCGAAGATAAAATGGATCTCGTGAAAATGTAATCGCAATTTATAATTACCCTTTCATTATTTTTCTGGCTGTGATTTTGAAACGTAGTTATGTATGCGTGAAACACCGAGTGCAAGCCAACATTTAATCGTTTGATAAAATGATATATAATTAACTATATATTATATGTAAAGACTGATTATAAAATATCTATGTCATTAAATTATCATGAATTCCATTCAAAGCTGCAGTATAATAAGTGTGAAATCATTGAACATATTGAATAGTGATAGTAGCTAGTATATTACGTCTATGACGTAATCGTAATAATTTGTATAAATATAGGTGACCGGCCCGCGAACGAGATATCCCGTACCTTAATTAACTGTTGCCATTAATTAATTAATAATTGTGTCATCGTTGTAATATATATTGTATTATCGTTGGTGTCCGTAACCACAGTGTCTATAAGAATGAATACAATAAAATCTTAACTTAATCGTAAACAACCAAAAATTGACCAAAGACAAGAGACAAGACACAGGCTCGCTGACATAGTGTGCTGAATTAATTTATTTAAGGACTGGTGAGAATTATCGGGTGATTATTGCCGGACGAAATTGAAAGAAAGGAAGAAAGGACTAACAGGTAAATTAGCGAAGATGAAGATGAAACGAATGTAAATGGTAAAGATCCAGTGACGTCACAACAGTGAAGAATATAAAGAAAAAAGTAAATGGAATCAAATCTTCGCTCTTCAACCTCATTAAATTTCGACAAAACAAAATATAATGGTGCTTCTTTATATTATACACATACATATATTTCTTCGGGCGAATCTAAACGGGAGTGAAGAAAAAATGGGGAACCGGAAGTGAGGCTAAGATGCGAGAGCTCAACGAGTCCGCCTGTGCAGCGCTATACGAGGGCGTCGAGTGGGCTGGGGCGGGTATCGTCGCGACGCTCGTCGTCCTCGCCGTCGTCAACGTAATGGTAGTTCTGGGCAACGTTTTGGTCATCCTGGCCGTTTACCACACATCTAAATTGAGAAACGTGACCAATATGTTCATCGTTAGTCTTGCGGTCGCAGATCTAATGGTTGGCGTCGCGGTGCTGCCATTCAGTGCCACTTGGGAAGTCTTCAAGGTACGATTCTTCCTGTAACGATTTACTCACCTAATGAACACCATATGACTACATAATATATCCACCTAAATCTAGGCTCGACTATATTTCTACCTATTATACCCAAACGACATACCTACTTCATCCAGAATTTAAATTATTACAAAATTAACGGCACTTGTAGGTATAGACGCAGATCTAATATGCAAAAGTGATTAGCGGTGAAATTTGCCGCGAATAATCAAATTTCACAACCCTGAAAGAATATCTTTTTATTTCTCTGATAGCGATAAACGCGTAATTTGATAATTAATATGTGCAGGCATTCTCGAAATTTTAATTGCGAAACACGGAATTTTGAAAAAATATATAGTGATTGATTATCGAATTTCATATCAAGCTCCGGCTGTTGATTAATCGCTAAATTTTGGCTGGAATGAACGGATATATCGACAACGAGTAGAAACCTACGCTTTGACATTTTTTCTATTTTTATTTTCTAAACTTAGGTGTAACTTTTTCTTTCTGTCCTTTTCGTTTCCTTAAGGTTTGGATTTTTGGTGACATTTGGTGTTCCGTATGGCTAGCCGTAGACGTTTGGATGTGCACGGCCTCAATTCTGAACCTATGCGCCATCAGTTTGGACAGATACTTAGCGGTTACAAGGCCCGTAAGCTATCCGCAGGTAATAAGAATAAATCGATCTTAATCCTGCTGCAGTCCTTCGATTTAACATTTGGATGAAAATAATATTTTACAATATTCAAACTGCGCTATATACCTACTTAAGTATCAGATTCTGGGGCAAGGAAGAGATGTAGTAGAAGCAACAACTGAATTAAGCCTTGAAAATTCCCAGCTAAATTGAAGGTGTCAAAGATATTGATAAATCCTCCATTAACGTAATCGATCATGACTCTAACGTCGAGAATGGTTCAAGTTACTGTGAATTTACTACCTTGGGTTCGTCTCAAATTTTGCAAAAACCAATAAACTGAACAGAAGCTGTACTTTTGTCAAGAATATTGTCTCTCCTTTACGTGAAACGTTTCAGAAATGAATATATTTTCAATTAATAGAATAGTTGAAAATTTGCCGATCACTGAAAAGGATATGCTATATTGTGGCGAAATTCGAGTCAAGGATTCGTTAATTTTAAGCTTTGGAATAATGTACCTACGTAGGTACGTAAGAAATGTGAAATATTTGCATTTCATTTTTTCATTTTTAACGAAAATTATTTTGGTTTTAATTTTTGTTCCTTCGACGTTTCTTCTTCGATGATATCTGATAACGATTTGGTCCTTGGTTCCTTTGGATTACAAGATTCGATTCAAGTTGGTAACTTTGCGGGCTTCTTCATTAATTTTTTATTCCATCAGAAGAAAAAGATTGATCGGTGGGTGCTTTAAAATGCAGATCATGTCACCGAAGAGAGCTCGACTTCTTGTGGCAGCTGTCTGGGTCCTGAGCTTCGTGATATGTTTCCCCCCTCTCGTGGGCTGGAAAGATAAAGAGGTATAATTAATCTCTATTAATTAATCTAACTAAATTATCAAGTGGTTGATCAACACGCAAAAAAGGCGTTAAAAAAAACAACAGTTTAGGGTAGCTATTCCTGAACTCAAACACCATTACACTCCTCGTTATAGTTTATGCAAAAACCACTTTATAGCAATTTTCGAAGTAGGTAAAATTTGCGTAATTCAATACATGTGACTTTCGTTATCGATGCCATTGTCAATTTCACGACAAATAATTGTAACTTTTATACCCTCAAATATTATTGAAAATAATTTCGCGATTGTTTTCTTTCTTTATCATTCTTATCACACCTCACTTACTTTGCAACGAAGTACCTATCAACGGATGAGTATCACTCATGTCAAGACTACATGTTCCACAATTTTATAAACGGATCGAAATTGTTAGACGTCAATTTATCATAGCGAATAAATTCCCTTTAAAAAATTCGTCCTTTCAATTACTTA
Organism: Tenthredo livida; assembly: GCA_963992785.1. Taxonomy (NCBI): domain Eukaryota; kingdom Metazoa; phylum Arthropoda; class Insecta; order Hymenoptera; family Tenthredinidae; genus Tenthredo; species Tenthredo livida. Next base: position 14,980,372 of record OZ023066.1, on the reverse strand, counting down.
TGGAATCGAATGAAAAAGAATTGGTGCGAAAGTGTTTACGCTAGTGAGCAAACGTGATCGTCGTAACGCAATATACCCGCGTTATACTTGAAAAAGAAACGCGTCAGACCGTTTCACGCATTTCAATTATTCGATCATTTAACACAACTTGAAGGGGATATTGAGTCTACTTTATCATCGTCTTTCTTTTGATTTATTTATTTATTTATTTCTTTCTTTTTTTATTTTTTTTTCCTCTTTTTTTGTTCGAAACAGGTATATGCGCTGCACAATACGAGTTTATCACAAAGCGGACCCTTCAATACGACGACAATTTTTATTCCGGTTGCTCCGTGTCCTTGGATATGCGAACTCACAAATGATGCTGGATACGTTGTATATAGGTGAGTTACCCCCGCACTGTCGAATGCATAATATATATATATATACATACATACAAAGATATAAGATACGATTATTTTATATTCAAATAAGTTGCGTGACCATAAAGATTTGAAAGCAAAACTAATTTCAAACTTTTCAAAGTATGGTAATAAGGAATTATAAAGAAATTAAGCTTGTATTTTGCGCAGTCCTATTTTCGTCAGGCCACCTATACCTGTGCACCTTTGAATAATATATTTTAATACTCTGCTCAATATCTGATGATAAAATACACGGGAACTGACTGACCTGTCTTATACCCAGATACAATACTTTATGGATTTTACCCATAGCACGATATACACCCCTAGTTAACCGAATAAGGAAGTCACTATGTAATTTATACCACCAATGATGTGATAAAAATAACTTCTATATAAATCTATGTATAAAGTTGAGGTGAGTTTCACGCGATGGTCAGGAAAGTCATGTTATACAGGTATAGGTGTAAAGTAGGGTCGACTGTTTTCAAACATCTAGGAAAGTCTGCACGAGACATATCCACCCTCGACTTTATAGACCGAATGAATGAGAGAAAAATAAAATAGCAAAAAAGTACGAGAAACAGAAGTTTCTCTTTAGGCGAAGACAGGTGGTTATTTTTAAATTACCATCGCAGCTTTAGTGTGGTGATCTTGTTTTGGAATCACTTAAACTTTTGGCAAGTGCTCAAATGCCTTTGGTCCAGATTAAAGGTCTCCAGGATATCACAGATGACTATACAGTTTTTACCTCTTTTATCAACTTTATACTCTTTTCCCTCCCGGTTTCTTTCTTTTTTTTTCTTCTTCTTATTCTCCTCCTCTCTTCTTTCTTTCTTTCTCTTTGTACCAGCTTGCGAACTTCTTCAGTTCGTAGTTCTTAATACTCTGCAGCTGGCTCGCTGTTGCTCGAGTCACGGTGGACCAATCGATAAACTCTCGGATTTACACCCACGTGGAACGAATACTTTTATCTTTAATGCAAATCGCGGAATCCCTCCCTATAATCGCTGTGCCAATTACCCCGAATATTCAAAGGCGCAGACTTTTAGCTCCAAACATTATCTAACTGCTAACACGTGATATGAACGAAAAATGACTAAATATATTGCCTCTCGTTTCCTAGATAGATCAATAAAACTTATAGTAGGTAGGTAGGTACTAATAGAAATTTCATCAAGTTTTACTTCTTATTGTTATATACAGCGCACTCGGTTCCTTTTACATACCAATGCTTGTGATGCTTTTCTTCTACTGGAGAATATACAACGCTGCTGTATCGACGACGAAGGCAATCAATCAAGGATTTCGTACAACAAAAGGGTCAAAAGTGCTCGGTTCACGGTAAGCGCATATTGCATAGATCCCGGTATAATATAAAACTGGTCCAAAATGTCTCGTTGAAAAAAAAATGATGCTGCGGTGGCGTACCTACCAACTGGAGTTTCGGTGAATACCTACCAATCAAACTCTCTGCCAATGAAGAAGACTCGTGGTATGCGTTTGATCATCGAGATTAAAAATTTGTCGTTCAATACGGAGGGCGACTTCCATCTCTTTGACACGTTTTAATTAGTCTGGTTGGCCCGCAATTCGGACGCGATACCGCGTCGCTGGTCAATTCCCGATCACCAGACTTCAATATCCCGAAATTCTCTCCGTTAAGGTTCGACGAGCAAAGGCTGACGTTGAGGATACACAGAGGACGTGGAAGCCTCCACAACGGTAGCAACAACGGTAGTCCCAGGAGCCCGGAGTCTGGGCGCAGCTCGGTCAGGAAAGAAAAGATCAAGATATCTGTATCCTACCCGAGCACAGAGACGCTTAACACGAAATGCAATACTCTAGAACGAACGCCGTCGAGGTGCTCCCAAATGTCAGTTCACTACAGTAACGGGCAAACGCAGACACAGCTGTGCCCAAGTCCTAGAGCAGCGCATCTAAAGGTATAAATAGTACGTTTCGATACTAGTGCGAAAGTGATAATCACACGAGTCGAGAACCATCTTTCGCACTAGTATCGAACTTCATTTTTCAACACAACGTGCGTTTCGTTGAATTTCATGCAAAGTTCAACTTTCCGCACGCAGTGTGGAAAAACCGTTTACCTCATTCATATCAAATCACTGAATCCATCGATCGATAATAACGCGATGATGTCGGTTTCTCTCCCTGCACTTCGACGCAGGTTGGAGGAATAAATAGGGTAGGAAGCACGAGGAGACCGAGCCGAAGAAGTAGCTGTGAAAGCCAGGTAACCGGCGACGATGCATCTCTTCGAGAACTTACCACCGGTGTCGACGATAAACCCTGCAGGGTACCAAAGATGGGGAAAAGGAACATAAAAGCACAGGTAAGATCCAGCTCAAGCAGATTCTGATCAGTGCGTAATGATGATGAAAAAAGTTAATATAAATTTTTTGAAATCGGGTTCATATTTTTGATGATTGTGTGTCCCTCCGATGGGTGAAAGGAAATCATTGTGAATTTAATTTCACAGATAAATATCTTCGTTATTCCAAGCTTTGAGGCATGAATTATACTCTGCAGGTGCAGGTAGCATTTACGTAAGCGTTGCACGTGACATACAGAGACCGATTGAAAGTCTTTGTTTTTATGAACACGTTCAGTTCCTCGTTGATTGTGTTACCTAGGTATAGAAGTTGTCACAGCCTGTTTTATCTTGCAACCGAACCTCGTCCATTGTTCTTGTCCGTAATCAGCCAGCCGTAGAACCGTCGACAAAGTTCTGTGCACCGTACCTATAGCTTTTAAAGCGATAATTAAATAATATAAATTAACGATTGTGAAAATATGACGTATCCATTCAGCGAGATAAATGTATGCCTATGTAACCCCTCAATTAAAAACTCATCAAGTATTTTATGACGTTGAGTAACCTTTTCCCCTGTATTTCTCATTTTATCGTTCACATCGCTCAGGTAAAACCATTTATTATTGTCGATGATACTGCGACTGATATGCTGCAGTATAAAGCCAGAGGAAATGTCAAATTCATTTTTTTATTTATTTCATTTTTCTTTTTTTCTAATTTCTACCTCGTTTCAATTCACCTGAAATATAATTCCGATGATTACTCGCTCTCCTTCATTATCAGCATTCGTACAAAAGCAAATCACCGGTGGTTGGGGTTAATTGAGGTTACTCAGAATCAATAAGTCCCCCCGTATAACGACCCTGCTAAAAATTGAGTAAACTCTTTTATGCAGAAAGGGTTTCGCCATTTTCAGAGACCGTTACGGTCGTCTCGGTTATCCAACCAGAAATAATATTCATCTTATTATTCAGAAAATAAAAAGATTTAAAAAAAAAACGTCGCTGGCCGCAAGATCAGGTCATTATATTTGTTTAATTCTTCTTAAAGGTGAAGAGGTTTCGAATGGAGACAAAGGCTGCCAAAACCTTGGGCATTATCGTCGGTGGATTCGTTCTCTGTTGGCTTCCATTTTTCACGATGTACCTAGTCCGAGCATTTTGCCCAAACTGCATCCATCCGACAGTATTTAGTGTCCTATTCTGGCTAGGCTATTGCAACTCTGCAATAAACCCTTGCATATACGCCCTATTCAGCAAGGACTTCCGATTCGCATTCAAGAGGATAATATGCAAGTGTTTCTGCAAACGAAGAGCTAACACTCTCAGACGCGGAAGCGATGGCAGTCAACTAGCAACCCGGTAAGTTTTCAATTTATTCATATTTTCATAAAGATTTTTTTTTTTTTTTTCATCCAACGTCCAATAATATTTTCGAGAATATCACCTCGCGAGATATTAAATGATCTCATATGATGTATAACTAAATTTATTATGCATACGATCATTCGTGATTTGCTAGAGTACCAAACGTTTGTCAAATCCGCTATTTAGGCATTACACAAAATTGCTTTAGACACAAGTGCTGCACGTTAGTTTTCTATGAATATAAATGTGATAAAATCTTAATGAAATCACATTACGTTACGTGCCAAGACCCTATTCAATTTTCTCTCTACTATTAGCTGCAGTGACATACAGATAATAGATTCTAAGAATGTTTCTCGTAGCTAACAATCAATACGTCGATATAGTATTCGTATACGAAAAACGAAACCTATCATGTTATAAATTTATGAAAAGTTTAGCTAGCCATGTATTATCAGAGGGTATTTCTTTCCGAAATGAAAATTGAGCAGGAAAATCGCCGTACCGCGAATGAAATATACAGAAAAGTTAGCTACATTATGTAGTATGAAAAAAAGCTACGTAACAATCTTCTACCGTTCACTGATATTATTATAGATCGTTGGAAAACAGCAATCTTAACATTATCTAAAGAGTGATAGTGCCATGGTGTTGCACTTGTAGTATACGGTCATGTAGCTCGTATATGGATGTATACAAGGTGCAATATTACCTCGGTCATAAACATCTCGTATCCAGTTCTAGCCATGTCACTGATGTACTTCCGGGTAGTTGCATATATAGTATTATACTGTTGTATTTTTATCAACCCTACACATCGTCTACCGAGACAATAATAGGTACGTGACAAAAAAGGTATGGGAATTTTCTTGGTAGTAGTAAAGAGAAGGATATTTATACCCGCAGTGAATGCATTACTGAAATTACTCATTCCTCGAAGAAAATTTATGATGATATACATATATATATATGTATATAGTCGATGGTGACGTATATATATAGTATACCTAAGATGTATGAATATTGAACTCGTAAAAAAAAAAATATTATAAGGCGTAAATAATTTTACTTATAAAAATGCGACGAAACTGTTTCTTTTATTTTATTTTTTTGTTTTCTCCATTTTTGATTAGCATTCTAACAGCGTAAAGAAATTTACGTTTTATTTTCAGATGCGATCGAAGTCCTAGCTATTCGGTAAGGACGCCTCATCACGGTGTCTCAATTGAGGATTCAGATCCTGATCCTAGTTCAGATCACAATGCGCATTCGCAAAGCGACTCCAGATGACTGTAGCAAGTCAGGGCTGGCGCGCAGCGGGTGGCTTTCAATCTAAGGACTTCCAGAGTAATCATTTCGTGAAACTACGGTAACCGGAGATCATAGGCAACTCTTTGCGGGGCTAGAGAGATGTCTTACGACTCGCGGTTTAACGGTAGCTATAATTATTTTTATTTTATTTTATTTTATTCTCGTTTCGTTTATTACGTATCCTCTAAGAACTGAAGACGATTTTCGCGAACTGGTTCTAAGTGGTTACGTCTTTTATGGATATTTTTTTCTTTTTTTTCTCTTTTTTTCTTTCTCCTGTTCCTCTTTTTCTCTCTTTTTTACAGCTTAGAGTAGAGTACGTGATTTTATTTCCAAAGGCACATAGTGGTATCTCGGTTTTTGCAATACCATATGAGTACCTATACAGCTACTATACTCTATCGCAAGTAGCGTTTATATATCTTTTTGTAAGTAGAGAAAAACACAAAAAAAAAAAAATTAAAATACAAAATGAAAAAATTTCATTCTAAATTATTGGAAAACTCAAGATTGTTAGCTCGATGACGAAAACGAAAATTCTTGTGAGTTATAGAGACATATACACGGTTTCGTTACGTTAGCGCGCCAGAACACTGGCCTAAAAAAAATTACATATTTATAATGACACATTATACATATATACCTATATGTATGTGGGATAGAAATATTCCATTATGGATTGACAAATAATTCTAGTCGATGTTATACACATCAGTATACGCGCTAAGAAACTCAAGCAAATCAAAAAATCCATATCGAGTAAGTATATAAGATATATAATACGCATATAGATAGATCGATCATACTCATATAATCATTTAAGGAATTGTACATTTTCGCGTTTATTTCATAATTTTGAATAATAATAATAATAATAATAATAATAATTATAATTATAATAATAATTATAATGATAATATATATAAACAATAATAATTATATATATATATATATATAATATATTGATTTATGTTCGTCAAATCGTAAGACAACATTTGCCGAATATCGTCAAGGGGCTTTAGCGCTTAAATCAAATTGAGAAAAAGAAAGAAATAATTGTTGTTAATTAATAATGAATGTAAATATAAATTGAACGCTTCTTTACCTTTTAAATGTTGCGTCCATGAGACAAGGAAATCCTGATTGGTGCATCAAGTTAAGGAATAAATAAATTGTTCTTAAATTATATCATATAATTATATAAATATAAGAAATGTGAAATGTGAAAATATGTTCATAAAAGCCGAACGAATAACTAAGCCGTTTTTGATCTACTGGTGTGACGGCAATATGTTAAAGAACAAAATAATAATAATAAAAGAAAAAATAATAAACGAGAGAATTATTGTGTATTATAAACGAATGAGAGCCAATGAGGTTTTGAATTTGCCAAAAAAAACTTGTTTTCAGTGAAATTCAAAATTTTAATGAAGTGATATTATATCATTTTTCAAAGACATTATATCGCGAATTTTTCTCAATGTTTTTTACTAATGAAATAAAGTTTTTTTTGGCTCGTTTAAAACTTCGAAGTTATCACCGAATTCTATATGTTTATTGTACGATTGTTTCATGAATTATTTGAAAAAGAAAAAACGAAAAAAAAAGTAACTGCGTTAAGTTTAATATATCTAATTACCCTATAATTTTACTTAATTAAATGCATTTCAAAGAACGAACATAACATGCCTATAATATATATTATGAGGTATCAATACAAGACACAAAACTCAAATTATGGTAAGTGAATTAAACATTATGTATTTTTCAAATTATTTTAATTGTAAATACACTAATACATATACAAAGATTAATTAAGCTACACGCAATGTGTAAGGCACATCCTTACATACTATATGCATATATATATATATATATATATATATATATATATATATATATATATATATATATATATGCATAAAAATATAAAAAATATACCAAAATTGAAATTGTTAATGGTAAAAAATGGATTAAAAATTTTCATCCAATTCTAATTGTTTGATCTGCTCAAATGGTTGTATACCGAAACAATTCATTGCAATCCGGATTGGGAGCTTTTCAACCATATGAAACAATCCAATTCCTGGTTCATACCTGATATTTCGTGTATTCTAGGATCTAGATAAACGAGAAATTCGTTACTATATATATTGCTACCCCCTTCGCCACGCTTATGTAAAAGTTTATCCCCAATCGAAAAACAGTTAGAGATTAATTCGCGTATGATGTGAAGCGATATTTTAATAAGTACGAAGTCAATTAAACTCTGATTCATACAGTGAGAATATATTTTTGTCAAAATAACTGCAGGTGTATCACCTGTAATGAAAATCAAAAATTAGCACAAGTTATTGGTAAGCTGATAAGAAATCAATCACCTAATCCACCCTTGAAGCTCTCAACCATCATAAGTAAGTTCTAACTACTGAAGGCAGAAATCAAAACACCCCTGGTACATAGACACACACACATTCGCTCGCATAGCCAGGACTTCTGTTCAAGGAGATGGGTTTGGGTGTCTGGGGGAGATGGTAAATGCGAAAAAGATCACTAATTGTGATTGATCACTCCTACTTCCGCCGCTTTTCCTTTAAGTCGATGAAGCTTCATCTGAATGACATCAGACGTTCTTCCCTTCGTCTCTGGTACCACAGTGAATACGAATATCGAACCAGTCGCACATACGACCGCGAAAACACCGAATGCCATTGGTGTACCGAGGACGTCTTTCATATTCGCGAAAATTTTTGTCACTGTAAATGCCAGGGTCCAGTTCAATGTGGCTGCTATGGATCCGATAGTACCCACGACATTTGTGGTGGAAACTTCACCCACCATCAGCCAAGGTATGGGACCAAATCCAATGGCGAACATACTCATGTAAACTGTCAGCGAAATTAGAGGTATCCAGGGAATCCCTGAACTCGTTGTTCCCTCCTGATGGGAAATAGATCGTGAGAAAAATGAAATAGTCGTAAATTATATCATCTCGTAATAAAACTACGCGTGTGTAAGTATGTATATTACGAAATACTATAATGTGCTTTACGTTTTATACTATAATCATTAAACGCCCGCGCCGTTAGAAGAGCCGACGACACGATAAGGCCGAGTTGTGTAATTACGCTATGCGTACTGATTATCTCGTTCGTATATTTAATTATCGTCACGGGTCAGGGCTTTCGACGATTGAAGGACATAATTGCTCGTAAACGTTGGCTATTGCATCCGAAACATCGCGCTGCAGGTTCGATAGAATAATGTCGTCGATTTTTCTATCGATTCGAGTTTTAATTTGGTAATGAAATTTGATAATGGCTATTTGAAAGTCTACTCACCTTGAAGTAGAAATATAACGCCAGGACAAATAGGCAGATCCCCATTACCGTCGAACTAATGAAGAGAAGAATTTTTCGCCCTAATCTATCGACCAAAAGCGTCGCTCCGTAAGTCGATAAGAACTGAGCGATACCCAATATTACTGAGCAAACCGTTGGACTCAAAGCTGAATCTTTCTCACTGAAAATCTCCCCCGCGTAAAATATCACAGCGTTTATTCCAGACAGTTGCTGAAATACCATGAGTCCTGAAGAGAATTAAGAAAAAAAAGAAGAAGAAAAAACGTTAGAGTTTAATCGAGTTGAACAATGTTGAGTAGTACCTGGTCACACTTAACCAAAGCTTGATCTAAATTTAATCAAAATTTATAATGAATTTCAAACTGTTAAGATGCTCCTGAAGTGCTAAGATAAATCACCGAAGAAATCATTTCTAGAAATTGCGATGGCTTGAAAGTCAAAAGTACAATTTATCAAGACCTTATCTAATAAATTCTCTCGACTTGCACAATTTACCTTATTCTTAAATTTGAACAGAAAATTGATGTGCTTTCATGTTGACCCTTCGCGTAAAATCCAAATACTATTCCTGATCGGAAGGTTGTTTAGCAAGTGTAGATCTACGGATAAAAATTGTTCCATATTTTCACGATGGACTTACCTAGGGAGACTAGTACAGCCTTTCTGTGATTTTTGAGCTCGCTGATTCCAGATTTTTCATTCCCTTGAGATTTATGGCTATCTTGAAGCTGGTCAAATTCCTGTTGAATCTGATAATCTCTACCTCTTAGACGCTGCATGGATTTTTCAGCATCTACTAATCGACCCTGTGCTATTAGCCAGGCTGGAGTCTCTGGCATGAACGGAAAAGTGATCAGAAGAATTGCAGGGATGATAGAGGCCGAGACAGCTATATACTTCAGGTCTCCCATCAATCCTTTTGGATAAAAAAAAAAAAAAAAGCGAGAAAGAGAAACGTTATCTCATTAATTCACTCTGTTGATCACTTTCCGCTGTAGAAAGTAACGTAGTACTTTTAGTACGGTGGTTTCTAGAATAACTGAATAAAGCAGAAACTGTTCTAACAATGAGGTCGGTAATTTTCACTCATAGTCAGAAAAAGGCTGTTGGAAATGTAGCGCTGAAACTCCATTATTAGAAACCATAGCATTATCGTCATGCTGCACTGTGTGCAAGTTTCGTGTTCGTGACAGGCGCACAAAAACGGTAACAAGAGATCTACAAGTTATTATTTTTCTCCAATAGGATAATTATGGCTAATTATGAACAGGGTTGAAAGCCCTCAGAAAGATGCATTGATTACAGAGAATGGTTCGGGAATCTGAACGTTCTAATTTCGTAATCTCTTAATTTCCTCTATGTTACCCAATCCTATTGAATTTATTACCCACGATCTATGCCTCCGTAAATTAAACGGTCTCTATTCAGATTTCTTTTAATTCTCTTTTTAACGAAAAATATGTCGTTAAGTTGTAGTAAGTATGATTAGAGATAAATTTATCGGACACTTAACCCAAAGATTTCAGTAGTAAAAACTGTGTCTGATGATACCGAATTCAGATATGAATTTCTGGCTTGATTGGAATCAATTTTTTTCAGTGTTTATCGTGAATTTAAAAACATGGTAATTGATTGGATCAAAAAAAATGGCACATATTACTATATACTGTGAAATGAGTGGGTCAAATGTTGCGTTATTAAACCCCTCATTAAACGAAAATTCAATTACTGATTACCTAATCTTAAGATTTGTTGTATTCATTTCCAACCAGACGTACGATATTTTGTAAACACATTTTACGAGTCTATTTTTGATTATCACGCCTATTACAGCAATTAAGAATTGCGTAGGAAATGTTCATTTCTGACTGATAAAAAACTTGAATTCTGAATCGGTAAAATTTACCGAGTGCAACGTAGTCCGTATAATTATACAAATTGCGCTTAATTAACTCTCGAGAAACGCACTCACAGACATTTACCGCAATTAGGTGGGTTTGACTGTGCGTAATTGTGATTTTACCTACCTTTAAAGATTTAATATTTGCAAAACTTCTGACCCGTATTTTTTCACGGGTGGGTACCTAAATGAAATTAAAAATATGTGTTCCAGTGCCCTTCGTTATTCTTTTTCATTCCCATCTCCATAAATCAAATTCTTTCGCTATACTTCGAAAGGGGTTACATATATGAAATTTCGCCTGTTCATAAACCGTGTATTGTTCAAATCTCGATTTTTTCAAATAATCCCGAATTCAAATACCTAATATCCGTAAATACTTTCACTGATCTTCTACTAAGTACAAAGCTGCCTGTCTATCCGTCGATTGGCTCGACATAATTTAGGGGTTGAAGGGGGTAACAAGAACCAAGATAACCCGAGTAGTTTACTAGCTAGATTTGCAAACTTTTCCAATTTAACTTCAGCCGATTTAAAGACTTTGCTATCGTATTTTGTGCATCAAAAAATACTTAGACTTATTGTCAGTGCAGGCCTACTTGATACACATGTAAGTACTTAAGCTCATATTTTCGAGATTAAGAAAACACACGTATAGCTATATGGAATATAAAATCGACAAATTTTGTTCTATCGTATATAGATAAATGAAATGCATCACTTCGTTGATTATTTGCAACGAAACTTGACACTTATAGCCTTGTATAGAATCGCAAAAAAATTAGTTGCGTCTACTATGCGCAAACAAACGGATAGTAAATAAATTTTATTTTTATATCCATTATTGCGTAGCTACGAGCTGTCTGACGTGGATCAAATCACCCGAGGATGGTGATTTTTTACGTTTGCCCACCAGTTGCATCCCCCTGTATATATCTGCTCACCGGCAGAAAAAATATTGAAATAAATTGCGTCAAGAGGGAAGAGGCAAGATCCCTTGGATGAAAATTTGATCCCTATTTCTACGCGATAATGGCTTTTAGGTATAATTTGCTTGCCGTTGAAAGACAAATAGAATAAATCACAATGAATTGTCGTAATTGAATATTGTGTAATAATTTAACTGATACTATAATCGACACCATTTTCAAATCGTGATGGATTATTCTAAATAATTACAATTGACTTCCACACGACGTAATGTAATTAAAATTGACCTTTTTCTATAGACATCAAATGACACATTTTGGAATCTAAGATACGCAGATAATCCTCAGGAATAATCTTTCACTCTTTAGTACGTATTTACCTGTCAAATATCCCAGCAAAACTCCAAAAGTAATTTGGAGTTGAAAAAGGGAACCAAGAGATCCTCGAATGGCTGGTTCCCCAATTTCAGAAACGTACATTGGAACAGTCACTGATACAGCCCCTATAGCAGCACCGGCGATAAATCGTCCGAGGCACAACCTATTTCATATAATAATAATTATCGATAATTGGGTAAAATATATAAGCGTTAATTTAACAACCGAATTTATTCATCCCGAATTATCTTAGCTTGAAAAATGAAGTTGCTAGAGCACGTATACCTACGCCACGGGTCGGGCGTCGCAATATAGTGGCACCTACCCTTCGTAGCGAAGGATCTAATTAGTAACTTGATATTCACTCGCGGGAAAAGTGTAAAATCTTGAGGGCGGAAAAGAGAGGAAAAAAAGAGTAAAAAAATAAAAAATAAAAATCCCTGTATAGGGGAACTCGTAATTAATTACCATAAGGCGCTCGGTGCGAATCCAAGGACGAACCAGCAGAGTAGAAGCGGTATGGTAACTATCAAGATTGCCATTTTTCGTCCGAATTTATCGGCTAGCCAACCTGCTGGAAGTGCACCCACGAGAGCTCCCAGCGGGAGCAAAGATCCTACCCAGGATGCCTCATCCTCGGTTAACTTTGGTGCACCATCTTTTCCGTAAAGTTGTAAAGCTCCGGAAGTCCAGGAAAGATAGGTTCCCGCCGATACAGAGCATAGGGTAGCTGAGATTAAGAGATTTTTTTCTCCGTCATTTTTATTATTAATAATCGGACGAAGCTATAACGTCACAATACTTTGCTCAAAATTTTATTCATGTATCATATTTTCCTTCATATAAATTTCAGAATGGATTTAAATAAGTTATACGTTCTCAAATAGCAATCAAATTGCAGTAAATATAGTGAATTGGCAAATTGGTTTAGGCGCCATAATAAGTTCTAGAGAAAGAACTTTCGTTTTTTTATATATATTTATAGCCATGTGTAATTCTTTTTATGCGCAACAAGAGCCAATCGCCGGAACATAGACCTTACTTTTAATAGCATAACGACTCTGACATAAAGCGTGACAATATTAGAATAGATTAAATAATTTGATTCTTTCTAGGTGTAGAGACTGGCCTTGCTAATAATAACGCTAAGGAACACATGATAGAAACAAAGAAAAAAAAAGAAAAAGAAAAAAATGTCGTGAAGAATCAGCAGGTGATATAATTTCTATGTGCATTTGTCCCTCGTGGCCATTCACGTGAATCCGTCAAGTCTTTATCCCTCCGTAATAAAAAAAAAGCGATAAAAGAAGTAATCCAGTGATAAAGTGAAAGAAAAAGCTCTACGAGACTCGCAGGAAAAGATTCCTCCTTCCATCATTTGTACGAAAAACTTTGAAGTTTCAATAATCAAGGAGTCTGTAAGCTTTTTGAATATCACTTTGAGAAATTTGGAGACCATATTTTTGTATAGTAATTTATGACTAGGACTCACCTAAGAGTGCTGCAAGGTACTGCGGAAATTTTTTACTTTTTTTATAAGATGTAGAATTATCCTCGGGGTCTGTTGCAGACATTCTTTTACACAGAAGATTGATGAACAAGAGTAATAAATCAACGATATAAACGACTTCACTTAAGAGGATCAAAGATCGAACAACAGGAAAATCCGCAACTAGGCCGATAGACTTCCTCGAATAAATGAAAATCTTTTAAAAATCTTATGAGATAAAGTTGACGAGGTGGCAATCTAACGTTCGCGAAGGGTTCACTCTGGCTAAGAGTCCGCCTCGGATTTGATACAGTCTTATATACAGGGTGACCCCTTATCAAGTCTTATCAATTATGAGGTCACGGCCTCTTTTTTTTTTCTTCTCCCTGATATGTAATTGCCGTAACACGTGCATAAACCTATTACTAGAAGATCATCCAATTGCCCATATCACTCTTTCGTTGTCCCGAGATTCTAACATATAATACATGCAATATTTTTCTGGTGCATTAAAATCAATTGGCACTATCTGTACAGACGTGCGTTGATTACATATTGCATAAAGGAGGGCAACGTACGGTCATTTAATTTTCAAACTCAACTTATTGCATTTTATTTAACAATAATAAACGCACTCTACATACGTGGGCGAAATTGATACAGGAAGTTACCTCTTATAGAATTAAACGCTCAACAAATTGCTGTGTGTACCAAAATAAACATGCACTTATTGAATCGCGTACCGGAATCTTATCATTAAATCTCATGATAACCATTTCAAATTGCATACAAGCACGAGTTTTGACTCCGTACGAATGAATAACACTATACACTCATTCTCAGAGACAATTGATATGTCGAATGACCAAAAATGTATGTCCACAACAAAATTATTTTCTAGATATAGGTATGTTTGGCAATTCAACCAACTTCTAGTTGAATCGCGAAAATTAAGTGGCCGATTCAACGGCACCGATTTTTCAAATCAACTCAATCAACCAAACCACTTTGTGGACTCGACTTATAAGCATTCAGCTTTTGCTGAATGGTTCAAAGAACTTGAATCATTGAATTGGGAATATTTTTAATCACTTGGGACTCTCTTCGTGAAATTTTATTCGCACGAAAAACAATCAATCAATGCTAATCAGATTGGTAGAAAAGAAGAACGTATTGCTAACATTATTAATTACATTATTTCGAGCGTTCGTCCTATACCATGAGTTCGAAATTATCAAGGGGTATTGCGAGTAAACTTATGTTAGCCCCTTAGCGATACCAAACGCCTCTTGCAAGTCGCGCAAGATGATTACAACCGTTTTGCTGTTTAGACAAAATCTCGTTATATCAGAACCCCGATTTGAGTGAAATAATTGCGTTGGATTGATAAGAGGTAGGTACAAATTTATAACCGAAACCACTTCTTTTTTTTTCTATAAATTTTTTATCATCCGCGGGTAGGTAATACTCGTACGCGCGAACATAGTATTGCGGATGCTGCGATAGAACTGGAGCAATGATTTTATCCAATTGCTCGCGTCGACCTGCCGACTTCGCATTATCTCCGATGATTCTTTTTTTCTAGTGGTAAAAACTATCTCACAATTATTTTTGTCGAGTTAAACGTCGTGCTATTCGGGTAGATGACATGTGACGTTACCTCCAGTAAAAATCATGAGTAGGTATTGAAGACAGAAAATTTCAATTTCGTTAATGTCATCTTTACGATTTCTCAACTCTACCCTGAGGGTGCAATGTGCAACTCTGACCATCGATTCGATAAACCTTGACAATACGTCGAGGTGATGTAACAATGTCAATGTTTATTTCTGTTGCAAAAGTAAGCAAGTTAATCTAGGAATTGAAGTTCAATAATAAATAATAAACAATTATAAAAAAGGCTAACAGTTCAAGGCATTCAGTTCGCGGAAAGGTCTGACACATCATTATCCCACAACGATTTTAATTGCGCAGTCATTAATTAACATACGTTGTGTATTATGTGTATGCTATATAATATAATCTGGAGTATACAGCGGTGAAGTGACATTTTGGATATAGGTATATAATATTCCAGCAAAATTCAAACCTTGAAATCACTCGTCCAGATTGAAACGCAGTAAAGCATTTCATCAATTAAATATGAATGTGAGAGCAATCGTTCGAAACAGTGGACAACGGTTTCAATTAACACGCTAGTCTCTGAATCACATTGCCAGATTTTAACGATCGCATAATTTATATAATGATGATAATTTGCTAAAAGATTATCCATACATAAAACTGGAGTGAATTTTATAATGAATAATTCATTGGAGCCCCAGTTTAGATTTTAACAAATTCGTGACGAATTTTCTACACCTAAAATGGAAAATCTCCACTATGAGAATCAAAACTCGATTTTTGTCTTAGCATATGGTAATATATTCTGGAGAGGATATGATTTTTAATTTACGTATTAACAACGTATGTCCCATAAGAAGGGCTAAATAATGTTGACCCGTGGATACTTGAGTATAATTTTTTCCGAATTAATGGAAATTAAAAAACATGGAAGATGATCCTGTTCAGAATACTAATCACTTTTGAGAAGAAATTAGGGACGGTGCCGATTTATCTCGGCACGTGCTTGGTTTTGGTTGGAAAAAATAACATTCATGTAAAAGTGGACTGGAGATAAACCGTCACTCTCGCGAGTTTATCTAGCTCGTATAATTATTATTATTCACATACATCGAATGCAACTTCTAATCAGTAGTTGCATTGGGTGGAGTGGTGGAGATACTATTTCATTGATAATGCCGATGATGATGGAAAAAAAAAAATAATGTAACGATACAACCAGCGTACAGGAAAGAATAATTTATTTTACATATTAAATATTTCGAAGAATCACTAGTCAAATACGTACCTTACAACCTTCGATAGGTGGCACGTACTCAAAAAGCATTCAAAAATTCAAGTCCCACACCTTAATTCAAAAACTTGTGACAAGATCGATCAAGCGAGTCACAAATTTTTGGGTTTACCTTATAACTATTATAGTATAAGACGTGTGAAAAAAATTAGATGAGCAACTAGCAGGAAAAATGATCATTCGGGATTTTTTTTCTAGACTAGAACCATCTAATAATTTCATTGTTTTCTGTAGATTTATGACGAAACTACAAGAACAACGTTTAATAATCTAAAGCCGTATCTAATAACAATAATCAATAGTTAATTGCCAAAAAGATTTCTTTAATGAGAAATCGTTCAATTTTATATATTTTCGGCTCGAAATTATTACGAAGTTTGTAGTTTACATTGAAACAGGTAATAATTGTGATGTCATATGTCTATAGAAATGTTGAGAATCATTTTCGACCCTAAATTTACGTTTGATCAATTAATAGGAAAAAACTTAAGCTATAAATCCGAGCGTTAACTGATCGACATAATATACGTGTGTGTATTCTTATATTTGCGATCATTTAGCTTCAGGTAAATTGGTGGCAGCTACTCTGAACCCGTTATGATCTGCAATATAGTGAACCTGCTGCAGTAGACCATTTGCATCGATGTAGCTATACGCACCTCGAGTGGTACCATCTAGAGACCTAGACTCCGTCTTCGCGCTGGTATCGCCTGCATACGTGTAATCGTACTGGCCAAGAGAATCCTGCGTGTGACGAAGCGAGCTGTGCATCCTTCTATAGGGAACAACGGGATATACGTAGTGAGGAATGTTGGGTAACGGAGCAAATCCTTGAATCCTTCCATCCTTTTGAAAACTATAATTCGGCGAAGGGACCGAAGGTGCTTCCAGATTCCCGCTAAGATTCGGAACATCTTTAGCGATCTTATCCGCTTCAATTTTTGACAATAAGAAAGGATGCTGGGAATTCTCCTGCCGTCTATCAGTGTCCAATTTGTTGTCCGTCTCGGCCGCGGCGGGAGCAGAATAGTCCTGCAGGAAGGCTTGAGGAATGACGGGAGCATTTGAACCGACACGTTGTATCTCCCAGGAACCATCAGCTTGGGTTGCACTCAATTCCGCCTTTCTTAATTCTTCTAAGTGCAATACCTTCGCGTTTGCAACCTCTGGCGTATCCTTGACTTGCCTGAGTACATCTTTAGGCTGTTGAGGGAGGTTGCTTGCCTGCACCCGGAAACCATTTAGGGCGTCGGCTGTGTATGAGACGGTTTGCAGGATGCCGTTGGCGTCTATGTACGAATAGCCTAAATTGAATTAACGGGATTTAATCAACTTCAAATAACTGTATTACGCCTAGAAACTACCGGAAAGTTTAAAGGTCAGGATATAACGTGGGTGGCAGATCCTAGACCTCAGAGGTCCTTTAACATCCTGGGATATCACTATATGCGTACACAGTGTGAACCGTATGTTAATTTGCGTGAAATATTTCAACGGATGTGTCAAGAAGAGAGACGTTCTCAAAGCTAAGTCGTATTCAGTATCCATACAAATGTATGTACCAATGTTTTGAAAACGTCTAGGTATAGAAGAGCAAATATCGCGTAGAAGCGCACATCTCGCACGGCAGTAAACCCCACCAATTTATATGGATATGTGTGTGCTGAGAGGTAGGCGAAGGATTTCCGCGTTGCATCTTGGATTAGATCTTACCTCCCTGAGTCATTCCGCCTAAACGAGTTTCCGCCTTGGAGTGATGAGGCCCCGTGTAAGCGTAGTGATATCCACCCAAACCATCCTGACTTTGATATTGTCCTAAAGGAGCTACCGGAGCGATGGGACTTAGCCAAACCGCAGTGAGTGGAGTTCCAATGCAGCAGCCAATTAAGGCAAGTAAAGTACACAGCTGTGATGGAAAATTAATAATTATCTTATAGTTATGTCAGCTTTTCTTGGCAGTGATCTCAAAGCGCACAAAAACTGTTCAGCAACATCATATTATCTTATCTGCTAATAAAGTTAGAACAATGATTGTGACAATCGTCATGATTATATGATTAGTTTGTCTAATTATAAGTTTTTTTTTCTCTCGAATGAATTGCCAAGGGGTTGACAACCTAACGGAATATACATGGCATAACTTAATTGACCATGGAGGCTAATAGACTTGATAAATAAAAAACGGAAAATGGTTAGAATAATCTTTCATGGTTTCACAATTATATCGAACTGAGATTATATGCACGCGCGCTGCATTTGACCCAAACGATAAGAGATTATGTATTATTTATACAAACTGAAATTATCTATATTGTGAGAAAACTTATGTAATATGCTTGTGCTTCCTCGCTTATGTGTTATCTGTATGAGTATAATATTATTGTATGTGTGTACAATTTATTCAAGCATCTATAACGCACTTGTGGTCAATCATTTCATCAACCCGGAACATCGAATTACTCACATGAACCTCGAATCATATTATCTCTATGTTTCATCAATACATTCAAAGTAATCAAATTCCACTTGGGCAAGATTATTCCCATATCCCCTATTATCAAATTATAGCGATATGTTATCTCGAATCCTAATTTATCGGCGAAATTTGTTTGTTAGGAGATTTTTGTGGGACAATTTGGTCGGATTTACAAAACTAAGCGGTTTATTTAACTTAACTAATCTTCGAAATCGCAACTAAAGTACTGGGGCGAATTTACGAAACAACTTCGTTGAATAAACTCGACTTTGTTGAATCTATTAAATTTTCTTCTCTGAGTGCACCAGATTAAGGATATATACTTTTCACAGGAGTGATGAAAGTTAGAAAATGATTCGAAATATTGTGAGAGAAATGTTTTTAATTGATTTCTTTATCCCCTACTTGTATACCGTTCTGAGTACGGGATACAGATATTCGTTTTTTTCTTCTTTTTATTTACTTACAGCAATCATAGCGCTGCCGAGGATCGTAACTCGTCAGGAATTCTGCACTCTTGCAAAATGAGAATCTGCACAGGCGTTAACTTCAACCAGAGGATCCAAGCAAACAAGATGTGTGTCTAGACGTAGGTGCATCTTCTTATATAGGATCCGCGGGTCCAGTGTACGTCTTCTCTTCTCCTCCCTCTCCTCTACATCTCTTCGTACGGCCCTCTTTTACCTCCCACTTATAGTACAAGGGGCCCTACGAGGCCCTCAGCCCCAGTCCCGTGACCACAAATCAACCTGAGATCGATTCCTCGCTCGATAAATCAATGTTTATTGGTCTCGGCGCGATTTTAATGCGGTTTCAACGCTGAACGATAATTTTTTACATTTTCAAACATTTCTTACTCGTGTTTTGACCGCAAACGATATCGTTTGTTTCCCATGACTTGCACCATATGAGTATAGGAGTAAAATTATCGCTAGTTTCTTTAGTTTTATTTTTTTCAAAATTTTTCACATTTTCGCTCTTCTTAGAATTTTCTCTACCTTCCATTCGCTCGGGTCTTCTTCCACCAGTTTTTCGTTCAGTTGTATAGCAACTTTCGAACATGATAGGAGACAGTGGTGTAAAGAGACGAGCAAGAATAATAAGCTCTGAGGAACGGGATCGCGCATACCGATGCAAATATTCTCTTAAGAAACATCCTCCGAGATATTTAATACGAGGTGTTCACACCTACTGATCTATAGTTCGTACATACTAACAGCTTGGCTGAATATTAACTTAAAATCATACATGAAAGTTTTTCCTTCATCAATTTATACGTATATCTCAATCGATATATTTTTCGTTGTCCTATACTAGTGTAATTTTCAATTGATTTCGCAGCACGTCTCGTCGGTATGTCGTAATGAAATGTAAAGTAAATATCTGAGGCTAGCTCAAGATACCGAAGCCAATCAGAATGCAATTATTCAAAGAATAGCAAATGACTATAAGAAACTAACGTAGAGATGAACACTGCAGTGGGTGCTTTGTGTTGGCTCAGGAATTTGTTTGATTAGCTGTAGTACATTTCGCAGGATATGACGAGGGTGGAGGATGAAATGAAGTTTTTAATGAGTTTAAAAATATCAAGTACTTATACGAAAATGATCTCCGTAAAATCCGTTGCACAAGCACCGGTGCTGTGTATGAATAGGTGCTTTTGTTACGACACCGTTATAACTTCTCTCTATTTCACTTTCGGTTCTCTTTGGCTTTCATTTTTCTTATTCAAAGTTTTTATCTGCTTATTCCATTCGCTGTAGCGGCGTTCTCAGGTCTTCATCATCCGACAAGTGTCACGCTTTTGTGGTTTGGAATAATAAGAAAGAACGGAGACGAGAAGCCCGGAACCTGAGGCTCCAAAAAACTGCCGCCATATTTATTTCAGCTTATTTACGCATACGATTTTTTGGCCCCGAAGAATAAGAAGGAAAAGAAGAAAGAAAAAAGCACAAAGAAAATGAGCAGGGCTCACCTGCAGGGTTGAGTAACGTCGACTGGATGCTGGCTTGTATATCCCTTCTTATTACCGTTTTTATCAAAGTTCCTGAGATTAAAGCGTATACCTATGGACGCAGGATAAACTGCACGCATAATAGTAAGGCGTAACAAAGACTCAAAAAATCAACGAGAAATAAACATCCATCGGAACGAATCGTTGCTATAACAATTTACTGCTGTATAAGTACCTTCTGACTCGGCCCTCGTCCTCGCCAATATACGTGGGTAGACGTTACCTGAAACGAACTTGAAAGATCCTTGCAACGTAACTTATCCGACAGTACGGTATGCGCTCGTAAATAACTCATTGATCTCATACAACCACCGACAATATAGTTGCAATTATTTTTATTTATTTATTCATTTTTTATCAAATAAGGGACGAAAAGTGCCGAAAGTTCTATATGCAGTAAGTTGGGGAACATTTATGATGAATATACAATCGCAAGTCTGGTTCGAGGCCTGGGAGGTTTATAAATGATCGTAAGAATCGTGTGGCTTTAGATTATTCGGCGATTTGGGAAAGCTGAAACCTAAAAGAGATTTGGCTCTCTGGATAACGCTTATACGGAAAGCAGAAAAAATACCCGAATCTAAAAAGACCGTGCTCCCTGTTATCGTTATCCTCCGCAAACAATGGCTCTACTTTCGTTGGCAAACCAATGACAAATTTATTCCAAACGATTCCTGAGACAACCGGCTAATTCAATCGCCCCCCGAAAAACCTCGAGAACTTTTTACTAAGGGAGGGAGTCCGTCCATTCGCCTCAACGCTCGATACATTTGGATTCGATTTCGTGACTCCACGATGTCTCCTTGTACGGAAACACATTTTTCTTGCAGATCTACCGACGCACAAAGTCAGATGGGCGTTGAAATAAGACGAAGAATGAAAAAACTTTCAGTCCGCAAGGGTCCAGGCATCTAAGCTCTCATACGTACGAGGTAGGTACCAGGAGCCATCGCGGACTCTTCGGAGCATTTTGATCACCGCAAATTACCAATTCAAGGAGAGAACTGGAACCAGTAGAATTCTCGGTAGCCACATGCTGTCATTTTAGTTAACCATAACCACATTACTTGGCATAGTTCTATACTTGAAGAAATGATGAAGCTGATCGAAAGATTGATTGCATCATTACGATTAGCAGCTGATCTGTATAGAAATATCTTCAATTCCTGAATTGAATTTGTGGAAATATAATGGGGATCCTGGGTGAAAAGGATTTGAATATGTTTAAACCGGCAGCAACTCGTTATCCGAAAATCAAGAACACGTCAAACACATGTTACCGCGGATTTCAGCACTCACATCATGCATCATATACGATACACGTATGTATAGGTATATGATGTATGTATGTATGCGGTATTGAATAATATGTTACATTTTGCTGTTCGGTTTGATTCCCGTATCTGGAATAGGCAAGCGAGAAACAGTCCGGTTCAAGGTTGATACAATAATAATTAATAACGTATATCGCAATTAGCACGAGCTTTCTATCTCTTGCTATGATACTATGTTGCGTAAAAGGAGATATGCGAAGCAAGTGATTTTTCGTATAATCATTTAATTATTGCTCAACGGGTTGGCAATTTGTTTTGCCGATTGTACAGAATGTTGATCGTAGATAAGACCCGCCCCTAATCCCGAGTATTCCTAGTGTGTATTAAACAATCTGTAAGAAGCCTATATGCCTGTTGTACCTATACAGTACATAGGCTAGTCTTCCTTTTCCAACCGCCCACGCATTTATCCACAACGAGTTTCGCTGCTCGCAGCAATAACGGCGATCGGGATTTCGCGGGACTTGGAGAGAGAATTGCGGGGACTAACGGGGACTAACGAGGATCAAACAGGATTCCAAGTGTATAACAAGGTGGGGCGAGGAGAGAACTTATTAAAGGTATAGTAGACTACAGAAAAACTCGCAACTTAAGATATTATACTTGAAGCACGTTCGGGACAAGAAATTGGATATACAGCAACACATTTTTTACTTAATCTGAAACTGAGATGTGATCTGTGTTTCATTCTGAGTTCTCGCGTAATAAAGTAAGTGCACGTAAAGTATCAGGTTATTCAAACGTTTCTTCGGTATTTTTTTCCAAACATTTTAGGCTCCTTTGATCATCACGAGCTTCAATTAGTCTTCAGATTTCGAACTCCTACACTTGTAAATTACCAGTTCTGGTTTTTTTTCTTTTTCTTCTTTCTTTCTATTTTACATACGGTAGCTGTATACTAATGCTAGATAAGGGCAACGAGACGCCTGGCTAAACTTAGCCCGGGTTCATTGCCTCGGCTTGGATCTTGGTTCTAGAAGGTGGCCTAAGATTCGCTTGTTGCAACGCTCAGTTTCCTTATTCCTACAGGATACCGGCTATTGCGCCGAAGAATTGTCGCACGTGAACTTCGAATCTGGCTGAATTTTTAGTGACGAAAAAGTCCAGACTTAGCCAAGTAAAACTACGGAATATTGTTATCCAAATCCAACATTCTTTAATGTGACGTTAAGCAACAGAGAGGATATTCACGAGTTAATTTATGGACGAAGACCCTGTGTAGATGCTAATTGCAGTGCCATGATTCAAGAAAAAAGTCAAGTGCTTGAATTGGTGATACATTCATTAGGTCTTGAATATTCAATCAATCAATTCGTTGATAGAAGGTGGTAAGGAGATTAATGACATAAGGTTATCCAGCCTTACGACCCGAATGTACGACGAGAGCTCGTCGAACAGAGTGTCATTAATGCCTATAATAATTACCCGTCAAAAGTGTCCGAGCGAGCAAATTGACTTTTTGTTACATAATCGCGTAAGGGATAAGGAACGAATGACAAGTAATTAATTAACCATGTGATTATTTTTTCTTTCTTGTTTTTTTATTTTTTTTTAATTCCATTTTATTCATCGTAATTTACAAATAATTTAGTGATCTAGTGACTCGACGCCACAAGAGATGATGGAACAGGTATATTCAAATGTAAAAAACAAATCCAATCGTCTTTATCGACGTGAGCTACCACTGACCATGGTAGAAATTAAAAGTTTGGGTGTGAACTCATGTTGTAAATGTGATTACAACCAAACCCTATAATATCTACAGTCAATGATCGTGGAACTCTCACGGTAGTAGGTATCTTAGAGCAGACCAGTTCTCATATTCACCCCATCCAAAAACTAAAAGTAATAAGTTTTCCGCGTTGTGTTGCATCTGTCCAGGTCAGTCTCTTGACAAATCTTTCGCGTTAATCAGTCGTTTACGTCGCAGAGGGAGATTAGAATTCTTGATAACTATAAGGCCACCGTATATCTCTACCAGCCCTGGTGCTTCAGAAGTTCATCAGCGTAGGCCTTTGCGTGTGCTTGTTTAGCGGCTGCGACCTCAGGGGTGTCCAGCGGGACCTGGGAGACAAGATGAGATGGTCCATAGACGGCGGGCTCAATGCTCTGACCAGAGTGGACCTGGGCACGAGACTGCGACGAAACAGCGACTGGGGCGACCAAACTAGCATCAGAAAGTGCGACAGTCGGATGTCCGTAAGAGTCGAAGACCTGAGCTGCGTATACTTGAGGAGTCTCGATCTCTAAGCGTTGCCCGTTGTGAATCTGGATCTTGCTTTGGCTCGAAACAGCCGTAGGTACGGATGATACTGCTGGAGCTACAGGGACAGCCGTCCTTACAGCTTCTACGATTACCGAATCACCCTGAGGAGCAGCTGGAGCAACGGGAGCAACGGGTACAGCAAGAGATTCGTAGACCGGACTGTGGACCTCAACTTTTTGGCTGTTATGAACCTGGTAGCGACTTTGACTCGAGATTGCGGTCGGCACCGAAGACACAGCGACCGGAGAAACGTGCACAGCTTCCACATGAGCGGCAGGAATCTCGATAGCCTCGTGATAACTAATTACCTGATCCGGAACAGCTCTGACGACCTCGAAACTGGGGGCCGCACTCTCGATATGAGCATAACTGATGGGGGCCGAGACTTCGAGATGGGCATTGTTGTGGCTCTGGATACGACTTTGATGAGAAACGGCACTGGGTACAGCGGCAACGGTTACAGGAACGTGTTGGTAGCTAGCGTATGCCAGAGGACCGCTGGTGAGGTATTGCTGATAGATGGGAGCTTCGATTTTTACGGATTCATGTTCCTGGTTGTGGTATTGGGTAGAGACGGCAGTTGGAACAGAAATAGCAGCGTAGCCCAGACTGCGTTTTTTGCGACCCAAAGCAGCAATGGCTTTGGCATGTTCTGCAAAATGAGCAGCTTTGGCCGCCTGTACTTCCGGCGTCTCTAGGGGTACGTTTACTCCGATTTGAGCATCAGTTGGAACGTTTGTTGCTGCCACACGGAAGCCATGACCATCAGCGATGTACTGTGCTGACTGTACAATGCCGAAACCATCGACGTAGCTGTATGCACCCCGCGTTACCCCGTCTAAGGTTTTTATTTCCTCTTTTGCCGAAGGACCTCCGGCATAGTTGTACGCGTATTCACCCGTCCTGGTGTTCTGGACATGATTGTACGTCGGGAAGGGACTTGCGATGTAGGATACGGGCACGACGGATATTATGTGGCCCGAGGTTACGGCTAGAGCCGATGCTACGAGAATCTGTAAAGAAGAAAGTATAGTTTTAAAAGCTGACGGGATATGAGATAGGTGGTTGGTTTTATTATAAATCGATTCTGGTGGGTAGATATCGTGAACTTCTTTATAACTGCTACCTATAGCATTCTATGTGTTTATTTTTTCAGATTCGCTAATCCCCCTATTTCTCTCTCGCGTTTCGCTTTAGCTTGAAGATATAATATGTATATATGGAAGTGTAGGTACGTGTAATATAGATGCGGTGCTTGCGACTTGGAGCCGTAAACAGATATTCAACGCGTAATAAAAATTCAATTCCTTTACTTCGAGAATCTCGAGTCTCGTCGCCTTTCACACAACCCAGAATCGCGTGTAACTATATACACGTACATACCAGTTTGTATACTTCGATACTGGCAAGGCTTACCCATAGCAGATGTAGTACTCGTATTTTTATTATTCAATTACGCCGCTCTCGCTTGCGAACCACCAAGAAAATGGTATTGGCGTAAGAAAAAATTCGTATATAAAGTTTACGTATGATGTACTATATTACTGCCACCCCGATCCCGTCGAGTCTCGGAACACGAATATATGTATACATTCACCCATAACTTATATATAAATGTGTACAAATTCCTTGATGTATGTATGAATATAGAATCGCAGAAATTTCACACCGCAGGCACGACACGATACCCGGACTTCGCATTATTTATTTTAATTCAAAGCTCGGTATATGTACCTTAACGGCTTAACCCACTATTTGTCAAATTATCACAAAAGCGGAGCTGGTTAAGCCCGGATACTTGGGCTGGTGGGAAAGTAGTTGTTTCCCAAATGGTTTCCCACCCGCGTCGCAACGAAACGCTTGCATGCTACCAGCTAGACGACCGACTCTCGAGACTTTAGATATGCATGAGATTCAGATCCCCGCGACTTTACGACCCAATATAAGATCCATGGTAGTAGGAACGGTCAAGACCTACCTTAGAGCATTACTTATGCTGCGCACTTCTCTATAACCCGAGTTTTACTTCCGTACCGTAAAGAAAATGAGACAAAAAAAACGAAAAAGAAGACAAGAAACATAATAAGGAACAAAACTTTATTCGAACTGTATGTAAAGATGTGTAATGAATTTGATGAAAATTGTGCAAATTTGTACTCAATATTCATCCACTTAGGTATGTTGCGGGAAAATGACTTACCAGTGCAGTCTGCATCTTGAGAAAATACTACTTTGCCAACCTCCTTGTTGTCTAAGGACTGTTCAAGCAATACACTTTGCTTCTGATCTGGTTTTGACTTTTATAGTCCCACACACGTACCGGGACTATGGTAAGTTGTGTTTGTGAAACGGGGCGAACCAGGAACCTTAAGACAAGCCGTCGAAGGTCGTGGCCGAGAATCCGCTCTCCGAAATCATTGTCGCAGGCGTGGTCGTACCAATTAAGAACGGACTCGATCTTTGTGGGTTGACAGACCGACATTTGTCAGTTTATTTGGGCTCCTGACGACCTTGCTCTAGGCTAGCTAGTAGCATCTAAATCTCGATCTTGACGTAACAGGATATTACTTAGCGATTGGCAATGAATGGTGACGTGCAGTACTCTTGCTCCGGGTTTTCAGGTATAATTAATTATTTTCGAATCAAGTGCATTCATTATTTTCAAGGGATTCTGGTGAACATTCCAGCTTTCACTTTCACGTGTTATAAAGATGGCTTAACTCTATGTATATGTACGTACAATGTACAACACACAAGCTGAGTATATATATTCAAGAATTCGATTACGCGGATGTGACGTGAGATTACGGTACCCAAGTTGGGGTTTTCGGCGACTTATTTCTTGAGAAGAGAGAGAATTTCGATAAATTCTGTCTTGATTTTATTTATCTCGTGACGCGGGGGATGAAAAAGAAAAAAACTTGATTCCAACGTAATTCGAATTTGCCAAACTTAGCTCTCGAGCCAGACCCTTGGGCTGATTGTTTGCCAAGCTTAAAGAGAAACGGTAGAGGGAACGCGCGGCTTCTGTGAGAAAAAAGGACTAAATAAAAAAATAAATAAATAAAAATGAAAAAAAAGGATTCATCGATACCACGTAATCGGTGAGATTGGACTTTTCGCACGACCGGAGACATATTTCGTTGGAACGCCTCCGCTCTAATAAATAAGATAGCTTTTCTCTCACCCTTACCCTCAGCCTATGCTATAGGCCACAGCTTCGAATCATATTCCACAACGTCTCTTGTTAATTTCATTGGCACCTATGTGCGTCTGATTTACATGGGTATACAGATATAAAAAATATATAAAAATTATATAAAAGTCAAAGTGCGAATCAGTGAGAATCTAGCAGATCCTGGAACTGAAGAAATGATTGGTCGTTTCAAGAATCTCTCATAAATCCAAAAACTCCCTTAGGAATCTCCTTCCTTGACTGCTACAACTTCTGAGAACAATGAAGGTAAAATAATCACCTACGTCTGGTACCTTTTCACGATCACCTCAAGGCCGTTCAATGCCCCGCAACCGGCGAACGACTTTCCATGGTTCTTCAGCCGTCAAGAGATTTATTTAGTACGTTCATTGTAATTTGTACATACAAGGCAGGTGTACACCGCGTAAAAGTACCTACCCAACGTAAGATAATTCTCTACACTATTTTTCGCAAGGAGAATGAACAAACCGTTTATTTCACTCTTATTTTATTTCTTTACTTTTACAACAGTATACAAGTACGATATAGTATGTCATGTAACGCACGAGATATGGGAAAGAAAAATCTCCAGAAATGGAAATGGGAAATCTTCTCGAATTAGAATAGTAAAGGATTCGAGCCCAGCTTAAGCAGGGCTGGGTTTAGGTTCCGGATTTCCGAAGTCCCGAACGGCGAAGATTCCGAATTTTAATGTTACAGACTCACAGTTTTCAGAAAGGGTATTTTTCCCGAAAGTCTAGATAGCCGATTTTGAGAACTTTGAAACGAAGAACACCCAAGGTTCAAAATTACGAAAGCTGAAGATCGGACAGGCTAAGCCTAGAAAATTTAAAATTCACGCATATATTGTGTTCATTCAACGTTTTGATAACTCAAGCTGTACAGATATTGATCATATCGAAGCCAATAAGTGGTCAAATTGAATATTTTGAGATATGTAACTTTTTGAAAGAAAGTTTCAAAATCCTATCAATTATTTATGACATCGAAGTTATCGATTGAAATAGATAAAATGGGTTTTCGTATTGAGGGTTTCGGTTAGGATGAAGTATTCTTTGTCTTCACATCCTGAGACTGAATAGATCGAAATTTCAAGACTTTTGGGCCTTCAGGAGTCTGGACTTTCGGAATTTCAATATTCTAATCTTCGACGTTTCCGAAAATTCGAAATCGTCGCACACGAATTCGAAGTTTTTACCGTTCCGCATCATTAAATTTCGAAGCCTCAACCCGGCTTTGAACAATTATAACAAGTTCAGATTATTATCTTTCGAAGCGCTTATAAACTTCAGAAATAGGATTTGGGGATGAAGGGACCTAATATTAATTAGATGGATAATATTGAATCAAGTTTGCTGCAATCCTGTGCGAATAAATTATGCGTTTGAAGGCATAGCAGATCGCTCCTGTTCATTATGGGTATATCTATACTCCATGCAGCGAAAATGTAAAATGAGAAATGAAGTTCGTTTTCCGCAATCAAGAGCAAAGTAAACTGCGCCACGTTCAATGAGTCGAACTAATTTCGTGCACGAGAATTACTTCCGTTGGTTTCAACATTGTACTGCTCGAAAATTCCATCCACGAAATTAACTATACACTCAACACAACTCAGGTGAAATTCAGTTTTTCTTATTTTTACATAGTCTATGCATTTGACAATTTTTCAATCATGCGGGCAGATTTTTCATTTTTCAAACAACTCAGTTACCGTTGATTTTATTTTTTCAATAGCTGATTACAAATTCAGAAAAGCCTCAGAGTTTCCCAATGAGGTTTTCGCGTTATACTTTCGATTTTCTGAGAGAAAAGAGACCTTCTTACTAGCGCGGATTTACATACACCCAAACGTACGCAACCGTTCACGATAAGCGGATTCCGAAAATTGTATACTACTTATTTTTTGATTTCTTTTTTGTCCTTTTTTTTCCAACGAAGGAAATACATGTAATCGATTTTGCGTAACGTGTTGAACACATTATTCCTCCCCGAACGACAAAGGTCGTGTAGGTGTTAGGCGTGCTCTTTAGAAATGGGAAAACCATTGTCAACATTATAATCCCACATTTCGTCATACATTTATGGGGATAATAGGTAGAAAAATGTCCTCGTTATATGGCAGTGAAGAGTGCCAAGGCCGAGTATATAATGTAAAACTGAACTGAAACAGGCCGCAGAAGAGAAACACTATCCAACGCGGAAATATCCAGAGCAAAGATTACGATGCATAAGATCAGTTTCCAACGCATATAGATAGGTATATACCTATCCATATATCTATATATATATAAATATTATTCATTGAATTTCCATAATTTATTAGAAAAAAGATATGGAGAGTGAGAAAAAAAAACCAGACTAGAGCGTGTGGATCCAAGGTCTGCAGTCACTTAATTTAATTAAAATAATCGGGCCAGTCCAGGTGAGAAGGAACCGAAAATAACATGTTTTGCTTGACCTTTGATTAGGAAGAATTTTGACATGTAGATATGCCATAAATTAAATATTTTTATTTATGTACCTATGATACTGAAATAATAACTCATCCAGTCATGATAAGTAATGAGATAAGTCATATACGGTTTGGTGTAACGAACAGGTCTGTGATACGCAAAAACATAAATTAATTATCGTATTTTCAATTCGTTATACGACCACCTATAGCAATTATTTTAACCATAGAGATCCCGCTATGAAACCACATAGTAATATAAAGATCGTTGAGCTCGTAGACGTAGGTAGTACTAAAATCACGACTGTTAGAGCAAAATTAGGTCTTCAAATTCTAAATATAGCCCAATATAAAAGCCCGGTCTTGCAACAGAGTCTGATATAGCAATATAAGGCCCTAATGACAGTTAATGTCAGGATGATCGTGCAGTACCGGCCGTGAACGTAATCTACCCCCTGCTAATAGCAGGAGCGATCAAGATCAAAAGATCACAGAGCCACGGTGTCTCTCTCCCTCTTCTTCCTCTTTCTCTCTCTCTCTTCTCTCTCTTCTCTCCCTCTTTCTTTCTCGAACTCTTTCTTTGTCCCCTCCTGAAGAATCTAACAGAATCCGGTCGTTAAAGCGTAGCGGAAATTTTAAGCCGAAGAAAAGAGTTGTAAAGCGAGTAAGAGGTGGGATATCGTATGAAATATTACTTCCGAACAATGCGTTAGGGTAAGGGTTAACTTAGCGCGGCTGTATATTTAATCCTTTGTTACTATCCCCGGGAGCGAGGTGAATATCATTTTCCATAGTGCAGCATAGACGGAAGACCAAAATAATTGGCGGTTTCTCTCACACTTCAGAGTCTGATCGTTAATACAATGGGTCTAACGGCGCGGTTACAACAAGGAAAACGTATACTCATAACTTGGTCTGCACAACCGCGGTAGCTAAATGTTATTGCAAGGTCCTCGGGACCCGCGGTCGCGGATTGTTGCCTTGAATTTCAATTTTTATCATTTTTTCTCATTTACAAGAGCCGGATTTTAACCGGCTCGACTGAATACCGGGGAAAATTTTTCTCCACATGCCTCAACACACGCACATACCTACCTACCTAGAGTTTTGAGGGCAGGCCAGTATTCACGTTGCTAAATAATCGCATTAAAAACACATCCCTTTTTACGCAGATACCTATATATACATATGTTCATCCCACTTGAGTTACGTGGATATAAAGACATACTATACCTACCTATGTACCCGTATTATCAGTATCGTTCTAGCAACGATATTTATTTCCTGTAGGTAGAAACACGAAGACCGCCCACGCGAAGCCTGCAAGTATCGTTTACCCGCAAAGCATCACTCGAAGCCCCAAGTCAGTATATATTTTGCGTGGTAATCATTTAAGGGTTTTTTTTTAGGCAAGCGTGCAGTAAACAGCTTTTCAAGTATCACGTCACCGACTTGGCTTATAAATCGTTTTTTTTTTCTCTCTCTCTCTCTTTCTCTTTCTGTAAAAAGTAACAGTGCACTTATAACGCTACGTACAGTAAGCATCGGTGGAAACTTTTGCCTACTACTTCGTTTCTCGTTTCTTGGTACACAGGAGATCCTTATACTTACATTTAGCACACCATCGCATAGACACGTACCTAACGTAAAACGGTGTGGTAAAAAGAATACAAAATCTGTCTTTGCGTGAGCCTCGGGCGAACACTCGCGCCTACACGATTCGCACACACGGCTTCAGATCCCTAAGACGAAAAGGAACTCGTGTAATCGGTTGAATAATCACGAAGCCACGAAGCACGAAGCCTACGCTATACCTCGCCGACTGCCTTCTCGCCTTTTTGCCCATTCCGTTCCTCCGCCTTTGTGTGGGCAGACTTCGCCGGACCCTCAAGATCCGGACTATGGCAAGAGGACGCTAATCGAGCCATAGAGTCACAGTCGATTTAAGTCTCTGCCTCTACTAATGCGCGCGACACGGTCATCTGCAATTGTCTCATTCGCTGATGAACACTTGCCACCTTACTTAGTTATATTTTATAATGCAAACTTTTTCTCCCGCGATCATACCTACACCGATAAAGTGTCTAGACTATCCTTCATGATTATATTGAGAAGAAACGAGACAGAACACTGTGTGGGCCCGTTACATTTTCGTTATCACCCGACGAAGCAATTCGAAATTTCCAGATATTTTGATGAAATTTTCTTAGATTTCTAGTTGCTCCAGATTTTTCCTGTCGCTCAAGAACCCTAGCTTTACACTTTACGCATATGACGCTGATGACACGAAACTACTGCAGAATGAAATGAGCCTTTGTGTGATGTGCAGGGGGTCATGAAAGAGGACGGTAAGCCGTATTTGTTCATGCTATAGTTTAGCCCTGCTCCTGTGGAAGAAATAGGCCTTATTTTGATCCGTTGCTTCCGTATTACAGCACGTGAACAGCTTATTAAGGTTTAGATCGTCCCGAGATTCCCATTTGCTTCTGACATTTGAAAATGAACAGCTAAACCCTTCACCTCGCATATCAGGAACTGTACATATGACGGACTGCGGATATCGCTGTTACATACATAGATATACTGTAGAATGCGATTCTCATTTTTATCATAATACAGTTTGATATATGCAGCATAACGAGGACGTTGAACACGACAACCACGATATTAACGGAGCCATATCGACGCGCTTATACCCTACGATCGCAATAAACCATTGTAAAAATGACCAAGAACGACAAGGCCAACATCGGGCCAGGGTGAACTCTGGTCATCGCTTAGTACCACACCCAGACGCCCAAGAGATCCGGTACCATTGGCAAAGGACACTTGGCTCATAAATATCCACAGCTTAATATAGTCTCCATAGGATAAGACCGGGGGCGAAAGAGGTCCTGGTTTTGCTGATATCATACCTCGAGTAAAACCAAACGGACTATACACACATGCACATGTACATGTCTCCGTTCGTTTAACTCTGATAGTTTTTCGAGAAGTAGATATCGCGTGCAATGGAGGAGAAAATAATGATGTGGAGATATCTAGTCTGTATATGCTGGCGATCCTTCGGGGATAGTGACGTTATAATAGATGAAGGCAGCTCTCGAGGTCTGCCGGGTTATGAAACGATCCCTGGACACCTGGGCTGATCTGAATGAACCGTTATTACGTTAGATAAGAGTTTAAAGTGAGAATTAAAAATAGAATTGGGTCTGTTAATGGTAATTTCGTAACACATTACTGTTCATTAAAATTATCGTGTGTAATCATTTCAACAAGTTTCGTCGCTGTTTTTAT
Source organism: Tenthredo livida (assembly GCA_963992785.1). NCBI lineage: Eukaryota > Metazoa > Arthropoda > Insecta > Hymenoptera > Tenthredinidae > Tenthredo > Tenthredo livida. Next base: position 14,946,924 of record OZ023066.1, on the reverse strand, counting down.
GTAAGGTAATTTTCTAATTAACGCGAAGCGCCGAGACAATTGTTAAAAATTGCTCAAACTGAGATTAGGGTATGAAGAATTGTTCAATTTGTGTGAAAAATGATCTGCTACTGCAGGATTATATCCTTGACAGCCGCCGTTGTCATGCAGGACTTTAACCCCAAGTCGTGTCGACCATTCGCTGTTCCCGTCCGGGATTGCGTGTACTTTATAGTACAGTGGGTGGCGGTTACTGAGTACAATACAACTCTGCTGACAACAAATTAGCCATCAGATAAGCCCAGAAGCGCAATCCCAGCGCTGTGCACAAAAACAAGAGCAAGATGCTGTTCCACGCGAAGCTTAAGGAGGCGTCACACCGTGAACCGGAGTAAACTTATGTAGATGAATGATGTGCGATTCCAGAAGACGATGACACAGGGCAGCAAAAGCAATTAGCAAAGATTTGTTATAGTGAAAGAAATTAATTGGGGAGCTCAAAAAATTACACATAATCAGTAGCAATCTGCAAAAAGTACCTGGAAAAATTATGTGGTCGATAAATAAAACCCATGAGTCGCAATTAAAAATTATATTATCATAACCATCATATGTATTCTCACTACAGTTGCTTTTTTGTTGCTTTTCAATTTTAACAGTGATGTGCTTCGGCTGGTTTACTTTTTTTGTGAGTGGTTTCAAAAATTGGAATCTTTATTGTACAATTACATAGGTTTTTAAATCACACTGCTGCATGATGTTGAAGCGTAATTTGTTCGTTCAGTTTGCTAACAATTTATTAATTTTCAGATATTGTATTCATCAGGCTTCTTCCGGTTCTACACTGACTTCGAGAAGCTTCCCGTTTCTGGCAACGGTCATCTTAACTGGTCCGTGATCCTCCAAAACTTTGTAAATGTCAATTGCGGCTAGTACCGGCCCTCCGTTAACGTGTGTCACGATATCTCCGGGCTTTAATCCACCCCTGGTCAACATTACAAACTTTAGATAGTCAAAATCAAACGAAAGTTGTAAATCGCTGTTCAACCAAAGTTTTCCGTCCATTAGATTCGGCGAAAGTTAAACCAACCCTCGTTTAACTGAAGACCACAGTTTCCCAAAGGTATATCACTGCTATTTCTCTTATAGATAACTAACCGGCTACTAAAACGCTCACAACCAAAACAGAATAATCCTATCCTACGAGTAAAAAGGTTGACATTTTTTTCCAAAATAGGATTCAGTCTTCTCATTCATAATCTGAAAAGGCTAAACTGATATTAAACATTTAACTTACGCGTATGCAGGTGAACCAACGATCACTTTCCAAACTAGAACTCCGTGTGTTACATTCGAAGGTATATTTTCATTGCGCTGATGCAATTCGGTCAAAATATCTGACGTCAAAGTCAGCATCGTTATTCCCATGTAGCGCCTCCGAGTAGCTTCGACATTATCTTGCATACCTAAAAGTATGGATCCTGAAGCGAAGATATAACACTAGATCACGAATTTCGATGCGCATAATATATAAAGTTCGGGGAAAATGTACGGGAAAAGTTTTACGCCTCTATAAAGCCATTGATATTCCGTATTTCTCGATTACATTTTCACATACCCTTAGATTTTTTACGTTCCTCCGTCTTTTTCAGAAAATCCTTAACGTAATCGATTGGTATGGCAAACGATATGCCAGCTGTTACTTTCATTGCGTTTATACCGATTGCCTCACCGTTAAGATTAACCAGAGGACCACCAGAGTTGCCGAACTAATTTTATAGGAAATTTTTTTATACACAAATTAACATAATGGACTTTATAGATATGTTTTATGATTCAAAAATATTCGAATCTCACTGTAATTGCTGCATCAGTCTGAATGTAGCCCATATTAGTATTGTGTAATCCCAATTCCTCGCTTTGCCTGTTAACACTACTAACAATTCCACTTGTTATAGTATTACTAAGAGCTAATGGCGATCCAATGGCTACAACAAACTCTCCCGGTCTTAAATCCGAAGAACTTCCCAATTTCAGGACTGGCAAATTAGTCTGAAACAACCAGACGTGCACGAAGTGTGCGATCTTGATCAAGAATCCAAATCCACAACAGAAGACGATTTTTAAATGGATGTATCTCGATTCAGAGTTTATCGTCAAATTGAATATTGTGGTACTTGTAATTCGTCCATACATTCAATTTGATGTATCTATTTTTATTTACAATCATCTTCCGATTTTCGATCAAATGTTGAGCAGAAAAAACGCCTGTAGATATGCAACCCGCAACTCGGTGAAGCTTTATACCATGAGTACATATTTCGACGCTGCTCACGAAGACTAGCACGTTTCGGTTTCCGCCGCAAAAAAACGCACTCCTGCATCCACAAATCGACTTCTAATTCAATTACCACACACCGCATAAATCTTCAGAACATCCTTGTTGCACTAGTCGAAACATGATCGTTTTCACGGGGAAAAACGAAGCATATGCTAATTTTCGTAGCTATAACAGGAACATGCTAGTTTTGGTGGCAATGATCGAAACGTGCTAGTCTTCGCGGCGACAACCGAAACGTGCTAGGTTTCGCGGCGAAAGCCGAAACATGCTAGTCTTCGCGAGAAGCCGAAACGTGCTAGTCTTCGTAAGCATCGTCGATTTATTCATGAGTTTTCGAAAAGCGACTTTATTCATAGTTAATTTATTTTCAAAGAGTGCAACTTTCATTAATTATGATAACAGCAATAACAATAGACAGAGTTGTTTGATTGACACACGAACAAATCTATATCATCGGATAGCGACGTGCTGCATGTTGCCTGTCTCCGAACCGACAGGCGCTTATCCTAGAGCCATTTGAAAATTTCTCGAGAACAATTTTTCACGAAGAAACGAACATGTCCCGATATTATATGTTGATTCGCAAGTATTTCGTTGCTCTGAATTTCATATTCTATTCTTTTTCCAGCTATTTTCTTTCCGCGTAATATTTATGAGTAGGTATAACAAATTCATGGTCTTCTTACCTTGTTTATACGGACCGTAGCCAAGTCGCTCTTTAAGTCGATATCTTCGACAGTTCCGGTATAACTGGTACCATCTTGCAGTCGAACCTAGAACCAGAATTGCATTCGAGATACTTTGATCAGTCGAAATTCGTCAAATAAATAATTCTATGACCACCAGCATAGCTTCAACTTACGATCAGTTTGACGGACGTGTTAGGCTTTTTTATCACCACATGCGCGTTTGTCAGTATCAAACCATCTTCTTTGACAATAAAACCAGACCCGTTACTAGCAGTCATGGGTTTCCCCGTGAAGAAATCTACCCTATTATTAAAAAATAAATCAAACGGACGGTCTCGCTTTCAATATCAATTCATAATCCGACTGAATTTCGAATACCGAAAACTGACCTTCTCTGATCTTTGATTTCAATGTAAACCACAGATGGTGCAGTTACTTCGACGACGTCTGCTATGAAGTTATACTTATCGCGATTGTGGTTGATATTTGTAGGGATAATAATTGATGCTGCATTAACAGCGGGAAAAGAAAATGGAAATGCAGGAAATGGAAAGCGAAAGTTAGCATTTTCAAACTGATAACTAACAACGTCTTCTTTAAGTTCCTTCCACTTGTACAAAAGATATCCTAGGGCTGATACACAGATGGCAGAAGAGGTTATGATATGCTTTGAATTATTATTGGAGTAACCGTTTTTTTTGTCTGAAGAATTAGAAGATTTACTTCGAAAATGACGTTCGGAATTCAAGATAATCAAACGTTGACACTGTGAAAACTGTCGTTTTTGTAATACTTCAAACGCCAGCCGGAGACAGGGCGCCGCCATGATTTACAGCACCATCTGTAGGTCGATCAGACATACTCCATTTAAATTTGTAACTTTTGTCATCCACGTTTAGATCTTGGAGGAATTTTATAGGAACGTTCTATGAGGGATCAGGCGGGCTAGGTAGTACGAATTTCATTACATTTTCAAATTGCGTTGACTGCGATTTATTTATAATTCGTTGGATACATCTGATTATAATTGTATTCGTTATTTCTTAATCCATACTATTTATAGAGCTGGGCATTTTATTACTAAATAAAATCAATTTTCATGCGGATTAGCATTAGCAAACAATTTTTTAAACTCAATACGCCAGGCGAATCGCAAACGAATATACGGAAATCACAATACTGAAATAATTTTAATCGGCGATTATTGATCAGTTGGAAGATTGTTCTCAGATATAAGTGTACTGAGATCAAAACTATTGCTTATTATGAAGTCATCTGTAATTTTACAATTTGGATCCACCTGGCACGATTCTGAAATTAAAAATAATCATATTATACTTGCGAATTCGCATTTCATGCAGTTTAGTATAAAAATGCTACTTTTCATAGTCACACAAGGTCTCAGAATGATAATTTTGATTTTCTTTAAAAATATGTACTTATAGTCCATTACTATACGATTTCTCATATTGTTTATTCTTTTTTAATATCGTATGATAGATGTGTGATTTTTATACCTTGAGAACAACAAATACCATCAGCTGCACATCTGCCAGTATTACCTCTGCACATTGCAAATCCAGCAGTGCATGGTCTAGAATAAAGGCTTTCTTTACGACATTTGTGCGTTTCCGAAGTATTAATGAAACACCCAATTGAAGGACCACAGCAAATCTTTGGCCCGAAGCATTGTCCTTGCCTATCAGGTCCGCAGGCCGGGCACTGTTTTAATTAATGATTATGAAACAATGGCTTTGATATGTATGCGAAATCATTTTTCGGCATTCCAGAGCGAAACTTAAATCCCATTGCGGACTATCGAAAACTGATGAAATTTGATAATTTCTTGAATAGTGTAATCATTGAAATAGTTTGTTTTTTTTCGTACTATCTAGAATTTCACTTACTTCTCTAACCGGATTTTTGAATGGAATGAATCCTCCGTTTCTTTTCCCGCCGCGAGGACAATTAATTATAAGACAGGCAAAGGCAGATGAAACCAGAAGTAGGATAATAATTGTTTTTTGAAACATCGCGGTTTAAAACAAGTCGGGGGTACCCTGTGGAAATTTAGTTCTTCTTGACTTGAGAATACTCTTACTACTCGGAGTGTCAGAAGGAACTGATATCTGCGTTCGGAGATGTCGGTTGTATTTATATCAAGAAATCTGGAAAGTTGAAATTCTTCGCGTGCCGCGAAGGGAAGTGTATGTATTAACGTGCATGTATCCAGCGGTAGCCACAATAGGACACTCTAAGAATTATGCTAATAAAAGCTGCTTATTTTCACGCAAGACCGAATAAAAATTTCTTCAACTCAGTTATTTGCGATCTCAATATTCAACATTATCTAATAATCGCCTGGTTTCATATTTGTTCGAATTGCGGTCCCCGCGTGAATGAGGAAAAAAAAAATTCCCAAATCCTAACTGGTCGAATAAACCCGTTTGCGTAAATATAAAATGACGAAAAATTCGAATCAATATCGTTATTTGCCAAAGTGGGACCTTTGATAAATAAAAGTACACAATATCAGTCGTATTTATATTTGAACAAGAGTTTCTTTTATTCAGCAATAAACAGCAATGCGATACACGCTGTACATCAATGTTTCGCTACACGTTTTGTTAACATATATCTCATATTTACAGTTTTTTCAATAGTCTCTTTTTCGAAACTTTGCCGTTTGTAAATTTCACATTTTTTCTTACATTGATAGTAGATGACGATTTTTTCTGCTTCTTTGAGGGAACTGAATCTGAATCAATATTCAGAGCCAATGATTTCTTAGCCGTAATAACGCTGGTTTTTATTTCCTCACTGTTCTTAATCTTCGAAATGGTAGATTTCTTTTTCAATTCCGGAAAATCATTATGCTTTATTTCCGTACTACCATCATCAGTTTCGATTGCTACTTTCCCCTTTTTTAACGATCCAATTGCACTTTTTGTTTTCAGCTTCTTGCTTTTCAACTTCAAACTCGATTTCGTTGATTCTTCAGATTTGATCTTCTTCGCTTTAACGACGCGCGGTTTTTCAGTTTCAATAGATACCAATTCTGGTTTCTCAATGGTTTTTTTCTTCGTTATTTTAGGCATTTGAATCGTATTCATAATTCTGCTTTTCTTCTTGCTAACATCGCTCTCCTCTTCATTCGCGCGCTTCTTGCCTTTAGATAACTTGCCATTACCGATTGAATTTGGATTGGAAATATCCTCGGCGCTCTTTGTACAAGATTTTTCCACGTGACCTAAAAAAAATAATAATATAAGTATGAAGCGATACGTGAGCTGCAGATTTTCGAGAAATTAGGCACGAAATTGATAAATTTCCCCTTCATACCAAATTCGTGGCATTTGTAACACTGTCCAGTGATTTTGGGCGCCTCCCCGCATTTGTGATCCTCTAAAGCACATCTATTACACTTTTTACAGTGTTTCCACGTGGGTTTTACACATCGTGTACAGAGATTACAATGTCTGTATCTCCTCCCATCTTTGGACGTGCATTCTTTACATTTTTTACAATGTTTATTCTCCGCTGAAGTCCACTTCTTGCATCTTTTGCAGTACTTATAACCCTCGGATTCCGGCAATTTGAGTAAATTCAAATCAACATTTGTGAAGATGCGAACTTGAGAGCCAATCTTTCTATCCTGGGACTTTGCGAACAACGGATGATTGTCATAATCCACTTTGTAATCGGACATTCTCAGCTCTTTTAAACCCCCTGGAACCCCAATTGGGTTTGCCTTTTCTCTTAATGCAGGTTCCATGAAGTATGGGAAGACGAACATCGTCTTAAGCCCATTACTCTCTGTTTTAATATCATTCCACTTCTTATGCAGATCAGATATTGTCTTCAATGTCTGAGACATGGGTTCCACGCGTCCTCCAAAAGGAGGATCGCAGATAACAAAAGTGTCCTTGCCACCATTTTGGGTGAGAAAATCTTTGAAAACATTCTTTGATTCCTCGTTGAAAAAATGATGATTGAAGAAGTTGTACCAGCAGAAATTCAACGGACCAAAGAAATTGTGCTGGAAAAAAAAAGCAATCGGATCGTCGGTACAAGTTATAACTTAAAGTTATACTGAATTGGCTAAATTCTGATCCAATACAAATACAACTCACAAATCTACCATCAAAGTCCAACAGCAAGCTGGAAACTTTGTCTTCCAAATTATTTATTATATATTCATGTACTCTGGGTGCTCCTATGCATAAGACATTTTTAGCCCCCAACATCAGAAGCATGTTAATAATATCTTTAGTCGATTGTTCTGAGAACAGATACTGAGCCTCTTTTTTTGGATTATCTAAAGGCTTTAGGAATTCTGTAGGATGATACATTTGGTGATCTGTAAGACATTGGATGACGTCATGATCTCTGTGCTTGTGAATTTCAGAAATAAAAGACAATCGTGCGCAGTTATGACAGTACATTCTTCTGGACTTATTTTCGGCTAGCATTTCATTGAATCTAATAAACATCTTCTGATGATCGTAATGGGGCAGAACCTTCTTCTTTTCAAGTTCCCAAATCTGTTTTTGCTGCTTGGTCGGCTTTACTCCGTGATCAAAATAAAATGGACATAATTTTCTGTCCCTACATGCCGAACAGGCATAAAACTTTTTATTATCGCCATCTATGTATCTACTAAACAACAATGTTGGTCCTGAAATATTAAACCAATAAAGGAAGAAATAAAACACTCGGAATATCTCTTCTTCAACAATCTCAAGACATTTCGTTATCATAACATAACCTACCATGCGGGCACTTGGGATGTTCGTTTAAATTACTCCAAATACATTGGTAGCCACCTGACGGTTCAGGATTTGTAATTCTCATTTTAAAACGATCTAAACACTCTCTAAGTCTAAAATGTTGAAATTTAAACGTGTAACGAATATTATAACCATATAACCTAACTCTTAGAAACACGTGTTCGACGTTCGTTGCCTGGCAACCTCCAAATTTATTTTATATCTGACCATAGATTTACTGAAGATAGACAGAGCCTTATTCACTAATCACTTACCGGCCGAGTAAACTGTAAAGAAATGTAGAAAAAAAGAGAAAAGATTTACGTCTATCAGCGCTCGACGTGGTGGGAATTGGAACAATGACGTGCGAATCACAGGCATGCATACTAGAAGAACTTGGCCAATCGGGTTGCGCAGACATATGATACAGCGACTGTGTCACGTGACTGTTTCCCATCACAAGCCGCAGTTCATGAAAATAAAGAAATCTGCATTTTGACTAATGTGTGTTTAGTTTTTTCTAAATATATCCTAAACAGAGCGTAAAACGACAGAAGATCACATAATCATTAGATAAATTGATCGAATGAAACCCGCGGGCTGTGAGTGCTCACTCGGTTTGACGCAAGTACGCAATACAACACCTTCGCAACTGAAGAAGCCGCGTCGTGTTGTTGTGTGTGTTTTCACTGTTTTAGCATCTGGTTTTCGGTGAAAAGTGTATCAAAAGTAGCGGGAAACGAAATGTTATTTGTACACTAGCACGTTGTATCGGTCTAGTGTTTATTTTGAATGAATTAAAGTACGCGTAGTTTAGTTCTGCAATAATAATCGCAACATGGTTAAGCTCCTGAAGAAATTCATCGCTGGCGACAAGGTGTTTGCGAAAGTTCGAGGTTACCCGCCATGGCCAGCAAAAGTAAGTTTGTTTTTGAATATTTATTCTTACATAATTGTCTCATTACCGTTACAAAATCCCCACCTTATTATACCTCCGTATCAACATCTTGAGATCGGAAATAACACCATAACCTCCATATTCGAAAAATCTGATATCTGACCCTAAGAGGTTAATATATTACATACACACCTAATTATCACGCCTATATACAACGTCTATACCATTTCTGCCCTGAATCACTCATTTTATACATCTAAAGGCAAATTACTGCCTAACGAGTTAAATCTGTTGTACCAAAATATGAAACCCGCTTTATTGCCACGGCAACGGATTATTACATCCTAGATTCTCGCTATGGAGTCAAAGTGGAACGATCCAATAAGCCGCCATGTTTATAATTTTACCAACGTCAACTACGTTCAGCTTATCCTACAGAATGTATTCCGTTATCTGTTACCTCCATTTCCATACATTTTTACAGCAATATTTATCGTATATTCATTTCTTTGCAATTCTAACTTGCCGTTTCTAGCAATAAGATTTTTTTTACCAACGCTAGTCCATTCTCATGCATCTTTTCTCATATCGTTATCTAACATACTTAGTATTAGGTATTTTTCCAAGCGCCACTATCTGTATGGATAAATGTGATTCATCGTTAGGCTTATTGATGTGTTTCTGTTACAATATCACGCAATAGATTTAGTAAATTGTAGGATAATTAGAGAAAAACTAGCCGCGAACAAACGCCTTGTTCTACACAGCGTTCGCCACGTTTACAAAGCGGCAAAAGTTTTGACAAAGTTGTAAGATTTGCGCCATTTTAATCCTCGGACTAGTATAAACCAAACAATTCTAAATATAGAAATCGGATCTGGGGGAATATAGTAACAGCAGATCTGGGAAGAGACTTTACAAGACTTTGGCTTGTGCGAAGACAATTGGTCAAATAAACAGTGGAATGTTAATGTGCGTACCTGTATAGAACTTCTGATTGGGGAAGAGAAATTGAAACAGTTGGACTGGCTCTAAGCCAGACACAACAACGCTTCACAATTAAATTTACAGTTTGTTGAAGTTTCCTTCAGCATTCTGTTATTCGGTCTTATAGGACGTGATAACGCTGGCTAGTGGAAATGAGACCAGCGTTGATCATGTAATTTTGGACTCTTTTCTATTCAATTATTCAAAATTTATATTTTTCAGATCGAAGGAGTTACAGACGCTAATACAAAGAATGCAAAATACAACGTCTACTTTTACGGAACAGGAGAAACGTGAGTGATGAGATGTGATATCGAATTTTATACACGATATTGAAAAAGAGAACTTGTTGCAATTTATTTATCGCCTATTTATATATTCAGATAATTATTTCTTCGAATATTCAAGCAAGTAGTAAAGATTTGTCTGATAAGTTAAATTCTGATTTATATCTGGTAATATACGATGTAATGATGCATTATTTCAACATTTGTTAGGGCTATTTGCAAAGTGGAAGAACTATTTGCATACGCAGACAATAAGGCGAAGTTTGGCAAGCCATTGAAGCGAAAATTCTTCCACGAAGGATTGCAAGAACTGGAGAACGAGCTCGGAAATGAAGGAGGCTCTCCAATCAATAAAGTCTCTGAGTCTAAAGGTAGAATTAATTCCTCATCCCACAATTCTAGGAAATATTTACATTTAAAAACTCGAAAGACGTATCACAACGAATTTCAGTCTACATGCTCTGGCGAAATGATAAGAATGATAGATAAACTGTGCCAATTCCAGCGGCTATCTGTTGACGGCAATAATCAAGCCTTATGAAAATATATATAAAGCATATTTTTTCTGTTTAAGGTGACGAGACCACAGTCACAATGGAAGACAGTAATCCTACTGAACAATTGTCGACCACTAGTGCAGCTGATAGTGACGGAGAGGGTGGTCCATTAGTAATTGATGAAGGTGATAAGAAAAAAGCTGTTAAACGAAAAGCTCCGTCAACTCCAGCCGCAACTAACACAAATCCATCTACACCTTCTAGTAATCAGGTAAAACAAACAGAAGAAGCTTAAATATTGATCTCAAATGCATTTCTATCAAATTTATACCCTATGCAATACCCTCTTTTTTATGACTGCGAATTTATTGATTACCTCCTTTATTTATTTAATATTCACTAATCCTTTGTTAGCTAGTAAAAATCTTCGCTAATGTACAGATAAAGGGAATCCATATATTCTGCAAATATTAGTAAAAGTTATAATGTTGCCTTATGGACCCCGAATAGAAAAATAGGAAATGCCGATGTGTCTTTTTCGAGTGTGAAAGATGCATGCGATTATTCCTAACATTTATATAATCTAGTTCGCTTTCGTGTTATGAAGATTAGATTCCCAGCAAAATTTGTATGACTAGAAAAGATTTTTAAGTGTTGTTTTAAGGAAATGAATATACATAACTATTTTATGTTAAATAGGATATAGCAGAAGTCAAAAAAAAACGTGGAGGTCGTGGTAAAGCGGCGCCTCTCCTTGCTGGTGAAACACCTAAGCATGATAGCATGCTTGGTATTCAAGATGACGATGCACCTGGAAAAGAGGTAGTCAGCCGAAGTGGTAGAAAAATCAAACCTAAACGTTTTGCTGATTTTTCTAGCTCAGATCGAGATACTGAAAAATATGGTAATTATTTTACACGAGTATATTTTTATCACTTTACTCACATCCAGAATTCTTATTCGGATTTATTTGTCACAAAGTATTTCACAATTTGATTATTAATCAATGAAATTACTATATCGTCTATTGATAGATCCTACCATTATCAGTGTGCATTTTTTTTCTTATTACAGACAATTCTGTGAGTCCTAGAGTATTGAACAAAAGTAAAGCCGATGGTACCAGTCCGAAAGAAATATCTCCATCTAGGGATGCTAATAAAGTCAACAGAAACGCCCCTACAGAAAGTGAGTATGAGTATATGAATTTGAAAATATTTCTGCCCATATTTTGAAAATACCTATGAGAGATTCTCATTTTTGTTTGGGAAGCCTGGAATACGCAGAACTTTGAGTATTTAGATTTAACCAGTCCTCTTGTTCCAGAAAAAATAGATGAGTCAAATGCAGTGGAAACAGATGGTGAATCCTTCTCTACTGCTAAGTCCGCAGATACTCCAGGTCGTCTTTTATTCGCGCGCACTTTTGCTGGTGAATATGTAGGCATCAAATTAGACGTGGACAGGCCCAAGTCATTCGAGAATGATAATGCTCGAACACAATGGGATTGGGCAACGGCTAGGAACGCTATGAAGCTAAAAGCGCAGCTAGAAAGTGGCTCTATTTTACCAGAGCAAGTAAAGGACTCGTTAGATTTTAACGTGCATGCTCCTGGTGATGAGAAGAAAATCTCTTCAAAGGATGGTATTTTACATCACAAGAAGTATAAACTAAGGTGAAGATTTTGATAGATTGATGAATAACTGAATATCTCTATATCACAAATCTTACATAAATGGATAATCTTGTTCAAGATAATAGACAGGCCTTTGTCTTCACTCGTATCAACTGATTTCATTGTAAGATACTGCTTTCCTTAGGTGGCTACGCATAGAATCACAACTGTTGCAATTGGATGCCCAAATCAAGTCGAATCTTGGTCTAGATAGGGCAGATGCTGACAAATGTTTACATGCTATGGACGACATGCTTGCGCTTCCAATTGATCCCCTCATGCTCAAGAAACACCCCCAAATTGTTGAGACTGTTAGAAGGGTAAGAATACTTACTATTGTAGAACCAAATTTTCGATTCTATTTATGGGAGATTAGTTAATCTGAATAATGTGAAGAATTATTTTTAACCATCAGTCTCTACGTTTTCTGTATTTCAGTTGCGGAGGTACATTGGAAACCTAGCAGAATGGAAACTCAATGAAGAAGAAGCGGTAAGCTGATTTCTATCTTAATTAGTTTTATTTTTTTAAATAATTCTAATTTTATAAAGAAAAATTATTACCCAGGTAGTTTAATTAATAAATCTTTTTATCCCTTCTCAGTCTATCTTCAAACAAAAAGCTGAACAGATTAAGCAAAAGGCTGAACACATATACAACAAATTCAAGGTATCGCATGTATTTCTATTGCGTTGATTAACATTATTGTTCTATAATTTGACATTCATATATCATACATCTTTGTCTTTGTCTTCTTTTCTCAGGCCATGTTTACCATATCAGGAGGACAGACCTTTTGGCAGTCATTTTCCGATCAGGTTGTTCATTTCAAAGAATTGACGAAAGATATGCCAGAGGAAAAAATGTTTTCCCTTATGGCAGATCCCTCTCGCCCTGGTGAGCTGCTACAGTTTACTCATTTTTCTCATTCAAGAACGAGTGTGAATTCTTTCTTATTGAGATTCCACTAATTTCTCTATCAAACCTAGTTCGTATTTATTCACTTATTCAATTTTACTGTTAATTTTCCAGTCGCAGACAGAGCTTTTCCCCTAGACTCATTACCGGATGATGTCGGTGATCAGACTGATGGCACACCCGAAACAGATGTAGCCGAAGAAGCCGATTCTGAGCCAGTGACCAGCCCTACTCCTGTAGAATCTGATACCAAGTAACATCAGACACGGTATGCATTTTCTAATCTTTTTTTTCCCATTGAAAATTGATTAGGATATTCAATTAGGCAAATTTTATTGAATTTCTGTGTCTTATTCATGAGTCGATGCTTGCAAATAAATTTAAAAATATAATTATCGTTTTCTTGATCCATGTTTTTCTATTAGAATTATCAGATACGATTTTATGTTATTGATTTAACAAGGAATCCACATATGTGTAGATTTTATGAATTTAATATTTATCTGATTTGTGAGCAGGTTTAAGAGGAGCAACATGTGATTAAAGTAACGCCGACTGGTTGTGCTGCGCATGAATTACCAGGAGGAAAATGCCTTTCATTACTATATCGTTGAATTACCTATTCCAATTTACTTTTCTTTTCATTATATCAGAGATTTCAGACCCCTTTGGAAGCTGCTAAAAAATATTATTCCCGTCTGACATAATACATGTATAAAACATAGAGTAATATCTATTGTTATGTATTTCAGTTTCTTTTGCTGCACAATTATCAAGGGTTTTAAATAAACAAGGTTTATACTTTCAACTATCCAATTGTTAACATGAATAGGTAAATTGGTATGCATCTAAAAGCAATTAAAAAACGAAAAAAAAAAAAAAAACAACAAACTTATCAAATATTACAAGTTAAGTATTTTTTATGGGATAATGCAAGTCAGTTGATTGCAGAGGTTCGTTACCATGTTCGGAAATTAGGACCTTCTTTATTTTCATCGCTTAACTTTAGTTACTCAACACTTTAAAGGTACTGTTAGTATATACTTTATAATTTGCGTGAGTTAGCTATATCATTGCTTTAATTCATATTAAACACAAATCCATAGCGATTAATTTGAGTGAAATATTAGTTTTTTATTATGAGGTAGCTGGCTGTAAATTAACTGGAAATTATCATTCTAGTATCTAAATAAACGTATCATATATTCCTATGCTTTTAAACACGCTGTTAGCATCTTTATTCTTTTTTATTTCATCTATATCCACTTTTATAACGCGTTAATTCATGTATTCATGTATAATTCCGTTTTTCATAAATAGAGATTCGGGATTTATTCGTACTCGTTAACTCACTTACTGATTATTCCATAGGTATAATAAAGTTGGATCTTATTCTTCAATTTATTATACAAGGGAATTAAACGCGACTTGGCAATCTTGAAAATTTGAATTCTAATCTATAGCACAAGTTTCTAATGATTTTTCGATTTTAACTAGTACTTCTAACACATTCTACTTTTACTTTGACTAATAATACTTTGACTAATAATAATCTACTTTGTAAATTCCGAACGGTAATGAATTTCTATAAAACCGTACTACTTTAGATAGTATAAATAAATTAGTTATACTAGATTTTATCGTTGTTCTAATAATTAATTCTTGTTTAAATCGTTATGGAATTGTTCAGCCAGTTGTATATAATCGAAGCTAAGAACTGTGTACCGGGGAAAAAAAGAAAGAAAAAAAAAATGACACGTAATGACTTATGGCGATGATTAAAAAATTATTCACAGACTGAGATATCGTTTCGATGAAAGATTAAAGATGAAATGCTGAATTGTAAAAGAACATTTCTAACATGCCTTTAAAGTAGATTGAGAATATAAGAATATAAATGTATCTAATATCATTTTATTCAAACATGTGAGAATTTTTCTTCATTTTATTTAATACCGTTACAATTTAGTTTATTATACTTTCAGTATGGTAGATGTAGTTTCACGTTTTCAATGATGTAAGGAAACAAGAGGTAAGAAAAAAAAAATGAAAAAAAAAAAGTTATAATTTTACAATGAACGTTGAGAGATAAGGTGATCGCATCCCAAGTGTCTCATTTGGAAATGCTTATTTCAATTGTAACGATATTTTGAATAAAAAATGTTAAAAATATAAGGCTTTTATCGACTTTCAGATTGAATATAAAACAGTTCAACGGAGTAACGATTATAATAATAAGACAAGTAATACTACGATTGGCTAATGGATTTTTATTGTGTTAAAAGTTTGCCACGATTACAGATAATAGTTTTCAATTGGTTGAAGCATGCTGTTGGAGATTTACGCCACTGTACGATGTTTTCACGATCTTAAACGGAAAGATAATGCTGAAAACTTTTCGCGGTGAAAGAAAAAATGAAATAAAATATGATTGCGAAGACGCAGAGTCGGAAGAATGCAATCCGCTCAAATTTAAATCAAAGTTTTCCAGCCTTTAGTGTGCAAGGATAAATTAGTGAAAAAATTATTTGTCTAATATGAATCGTGGTAACTATGTATATTTTTATTAATTATACTGACGCGAATGTTTTTGAGTTACAAATATGTTGAATAATTCAAATGTGGAAAAGTTGAAGAACAAATGAGTTATCAAACATTTCAAGTTCAGTGAGTGTGCTTGATATATGTATGATTCCCAAGTCCCGGAAAAGATTTCACATGCAGATTACCCATCGAAATTTAAGAATAAAGTTCCTCATCAAAAACTTCGAGGGACCAGTCGTTCCTGAGTTATAGAAGGTTTAGTCCACCCAATAAGACGACCGTAACGTGACGTGACATGACTACACATTCTTACTTTGGTGAGTGTGTACAGGTATGCACGGTCCCAATACAAAGATCGACGATTTCAGAGATGAAGAGTGTCACCATAAGCAAAGATATTAACGGTCTCCAAAAATAATGAAGAATGCAGGAAATTATGCTGTCGAAATTTGGGGTTCACGTAAGGAGTATTTTGAATGTATAGAAAAATTGCAAACGAATTTATAATTTATCATACATTTTATTAGTCTGATAAGTGAAGAAACCGCTATTATAGGTATAATAGTGAGGCTTCAGTTTTTTTTTTCGAGCCATTTATATTACAGCAAAATGTGTTTATTATTTACGGATAGGTATAATTACAGACGGTATACATTCTTTGCTTTGGTAATAGAAATATAGTTATTTCTGACCATGGTGAGATAAAAGAACATCGTGTTTGCGAATATAATGTAAAAATATGTGAAAAAATTGATGCGTGCCTTTTGCTCGTGTTTTAACATTGGGTAGAATTAATAAGTTCTGCCTGTAGTACCTACAGCTACGCGATGTTAATATTCAAATTTATGAGTCTTTCAAGTACGATCTAATTTTGAGTTTGAAAACAAATTGAAAAAAAGTCTCGTAAGTTATAAAAGATAACTTGAAACAAGTTTATAATCAACATTATTCGATCGGAAAGCTAATAATAGTTACTGGAAGAAATTTGGAAAGGAAATAGTCACGAGATCGAATTATCTCACGATCTTTTTTTTCTTTCTTTCTTTCTATCTTTCAAAGAGTCGTGGCTTTTATTTATTTGTTATTCTCATTCAAGCTAACAGTGGTGGTGTAGCCACTTTCGCTATACACCCAGCTTTGCCATAAATATTACTTTATCAACCCTTACACATTCTACCATAAAAATTTGAAAACTATCATTTGAATTTGAATAATTAATAAATTTGGAACAAATTTGTCGTGAAATTATTCCTGTACTCGTATACATGAATGCAGATATGTCTGAATTCAAATTCTGCAATGGAATTTGTGTAGAAATTACCAATATCTAATTCGCGTTATTCATTCAAAGGTAGAAATTATATTTAAAATATTTAAGTACCTACTAAATTGGGATGAAATTTCCGTCACTTCCAGCTCCTCGCGATAGAGGCACTGTGTGGACGCGGTCTAGTGACGTCATCAGAGTCCAATAGCGTTTGAATTGGGGTAAGAAAATGTCTAATTTCTAATATTGCATAATATTTATAGGTATACACAATGCGAACTCATTTTTTTCGCGAAACATTCTTCAGGCGCCAAAATTATATTTAAAAAAAAATTCGTTTCCATTTGCGACACAGAGATGGCATTGCTGGTATATTAGGTCCAAACGTCGCCATCGAGCCCAAACTCTGCACTGTGTATTTCGTTTCTGGTTCTGAATAGCTCGTTTTAACAACTTCCCCGTAGTCCCCTCACTTGTGCTAGTTGTTGCTAGTTACGTTTTTCAAATTGTACGTGACAAGCGGTGTATAGGTTATAAATCTCTAACATCATCCAAACGTTGCCTATTCCTATTCGTCGAAGAAACGCATAAATAACGGTTCTATCCGTTCACAACATCCAGTGCATCGATTGAAGTTGCCCCAGTTCTGTGTTCAACTGTAATTATTTTTCGTTTACAATATACCTACATTGTATACAAAAAGGAAAGGAATTATCGTCTCAAATAATTGATTGAAATGACGTAATTAACTCCATCATGGCGCGGCTAAAAATACCAAGTTCCCTTACGATCGTTTTAATGATTATTTTCACATTACTTGTGATCATTTATCATATACTAAGTAATGAAGTGGACGATATATCATCAGGAAAAGTCAACGTCAGACTCAAAGTCGAAGACGTATATCCTCTCAGTGATTTGACCGAAAGTCCCATGGACATTGCTCGGCGTCAAAAACTTGGGGCAGAAATATTGGGAAATGTTAAGAACAAATTGTCACCTGACTTTCTTAAGTATGAAAGAAATTACAAGGACGATGTCCCTCTGTTTAAAGGACACAAAATTGTCCACTTGGACTTGAAAGGTGCTCCACCAACAGTCAAATATTACAAATACTTGTTTCCATTGCTTAACAAATTGGGAGCTACAGGTATCTTGATTGAATACGAAGACATGTTCCCTTTCCAAGGTGAAATAAAGAACATAACAGCGCTGAACTGTTACAGTCGACAAGATATTGGAGAGATTCAAAGACTGGCGAAAGATAACGATCTCACGATCATACCGTTGATACAAACTTTCGGACACTTTGAGTTTGTCCTTAAGTTAGAAAAGTACAAAGAATTGAGAGAAGTTGGTCATTATCCTCAAGCACTTTGTCCATCTCATAACAAGACACTGCCTCTACTGTACGAAATGCTTCAACAAGTTATCGACGCACATCCGACAATCGAGTACTTCCATATCGGAGCCGACGAAGTTTATCAGCTAGGCGAATGCTCGAGATGCCTGGATGCAATGGCTAAAAATGAGTGGGAAAAAAAGCAGCTATTTCTTGCCCATGTCGCCAAGGTAGCTACCTATATTAAAAAGAAGTATCCTTCGCTGACGGTATTGATGTGGGATGATGAATTCAGGGAAATTTCGCCACAGGAGATCATCGAAAGTGGTTTGGAAAAATTGGTGGAGCCGGTAGTCTGGAAATACACAACAGACCCGGAGTCAACTTTGACGGAACTTTTGTGGGAAAGTTATGCTAAAATTTGGCCAAAAAGTGTCTGGGTTGCTACTGCGTTTAAGGGTGCAACTGCCCCGGATCGTTATTATACAGACATTTCTTATCACCTCAAAAACCACGAAGGATGGCTGGAAATTATCAACAAAAACTCTCACAGGATAAAGTTTAAGGGTGCTATTTTAACCGGGTGGCAAAGATACGACCATTTCGGTGTCCTTTGTGAGCTACTTCCTTCCTCCATCCCATCTTTAGCTGTTAGCTTAGCGGTTCTTCAATCACCGGATGTAAACTTTTTCCCGACTTATGTGCCGAGTCATATTATGGACATTCTTGATTGCGACAGTGTAGTACCTTTAACTGCACCTGAGCCTCAATTCGGATGGACAAAGTGCGGCTACCATGGCTCAATGATTTACGCAGCTACTTTACGACTTTATACATTAAGCCAGGAAATAGTGAGAATGGAACAGGACAATACGTTTAAGGGATGGCTGAAAGAGTATAACTTAAAATACTCATTTTCAAGTCCTAGCCACGTGGAACACGCTGTGGCTAGACTAGGCGAACATAAAATGGACATTTTGTACATTGAGAAGGACATGCGAACGGCAATGGAGGGAATATATGACGAATATACAATTGATGAATGGATAGAAACCTATATCGAACCATTAAACGAAAAAATAACCAAGCTTTGGGAAGCTAAAGATAGAATTTTGGAACGTGATACTTGGCCGAGAAGGCCGCTGACAAAGCACGAGCTCTAAGACTAATTTATTGATTGTATCAATTTGATTCCACTGTCGTTCGTTGTCGAATTGCGATTGTAATCCGCGTCAGTAAATGCGTTTGACTGTTTTGATAGTTGTATTATTATTACACAATATTATATAAAGTAAAACAGAATCTGAGAGATTTGTTTTCGGAAAATCAGGGCACCTTAAATTGGCGCTAGTTTTCAAGATTGAGCGCCTAACTTTAGAGTACACAGTTTTTACTAATAATATCGGGAAAAAAATGTAGTTTAATATACATATGGGTGAGCGTGTTCTCGAATCTTTATAATTATAAAAATACTTGTAACAGTAGCATTTAGATTCGATTTAAAAGATTCACCATATTTTGGGAGAAATTAGTTTGTGGTTTCATTTATAATACGCAATATGCAATAGGTTGAACAAACTCGCGTTATATTATAGTAATAGTTGATGCACACGTATTGATTAGGATATAATGATAATATTGAAAATATAGTCCGGTAGGGTAAAAAAAAAAATGATCATTCATTACCGCACAATCGAAGAGGTATCTATTATACATTATTACTATAGAATTTATAGAAGTTGTTTGTAGAGATTGTGCAATCAATCAATGTTACATTTATGCATTATTAATATAAGGTTTAAATTCATATTATGGGTGATGAAAAAACACCTCACAATTGTGGCGTGGGAAAGAAAATTGGTCACATCATATACCCATCGCTCTCTCTCTCTCTCTTGTTTTTTTTTTTTTTTTTTTAACTAAATACTGATAGATATACTACGTAGATATATTTTTTCGTATGTCTATGTAGGTGGGTTGTATACCACGTAAAAGTGATTAATATTAATAGAAACGATGACTTGTTGAGACTTAGATTCAAATTTAGCTCTGAAGCGTATAAATTTCGAATTCTAATGTATTATAATGTAAATATTGTAACTAATATGATATCAACAATAAATATCTTTTTAACTTATTTCATAAATAGTCGCGAATTGCCGGATTGGACCCTTTAGAAATTCTTGTGATTGAAAATGTTCAAATCGTACATTAAGGTAAGGCACAGGTTAACATTCGTTAACATATTATAAATTATCATTACACTCACGTTCAATATCGTAACTTGTGATTAGCAAATTATAATTCGTATTCAAATATAACTCTACTTCCCACTACTGCAGGGAACAAACACTCGATTTAGAAAGTGGAAGCACAGAGTTAGACTCAGTCCTGTTGAGCTTTTTCGCTTGTTTTTTCGTTACTTTTTGAGTAATCGGTGGCGATGATTGCGGTGGCGTCAATTTATCATCGGTCGCACCTTGCACTATAGGCTTGTAAAATCCTTGATCAGTTTTTGTTAGACTAACACCCAATATTTGCGCAATTAATCCTGCGACACGGACTGCGATCTGAAAATGTAAAGAGAAAATTGTTCTATTTGGGGATAATTGTTTGAAAAAGCATGGGAATTTCTTTGTAATTAATTCGAATCTGCATATTCGGGTTACGCTATTAGTTACGCGGGTGGATCTGGTTGCAAATAGTGCATCCGGGAAGTCTGTATCGCTTCGTTGATACATGAATATACTGTTTGCATTAATAGCCGTTCTCTTTGTGTACGATCTTGTTATGTAGACACAGTCTATGAGTTAATTATCATTTATCATTGCGTAGAGGTATTATCGTCTTCGAACGAGGTTACTGCATCCTTTACTCTCTGCCTGATATGGTGCAGAGCGAAAATGGACTTCGACTTTAATGAAATTGATAAGTAGACTTTAGGATCGTACGGTTCATTAAATATTCTCAATTAATAATTGTGGATTACTGATTCGCCGGTTCTAGCGGAAACGTCGTGACATGGTATTCCGTGTTCGGCTGCAAACTTGTGCGATTTGTCTCTTTTCACGGTTCTTTGGTGTTCGATGTCACACTTATTTCCTATAATTGCCATGGCCGGTTGTGCATCGAGATCCTCGTTCACGCGTTTTATGGTCTCAATCCATTCTTCGAGAATGTCGAAACTCGAGGTGTTAGTCACGTCGTATACGAACAGAATCACCTGTGAATTAGAATGATGAGCCTTAGTCTTCGCTGAAAATTTGATACACTATAGTAAGAGAAAAAAAACGGAACCCGGAAGTTACGCGAGACACGGACTCTTCTTTTTTGAATAATCAAAATTAAAGTAATTGTGCCTTGCAGCTTTCTCATGCGAATTATGTATCTATTATTCCCCCCGTAACTTCATAAATCCGTTTTTACCCCCTTGTGGTAAATTCTGCATAGTCTATTACGAATCGTTTCGAGTGTAAGTCGGTTTAATAGTATTTGACCGCAATCTGAAATCCTACAGTATTCTAAGTGCAGGTATAGAATTTCAGCCGAGAACTTGTGCTGCAGCATGCAATTTCGCAAGTAGGTCAAGTTCGTTGAACTCGAACTAAAACTGAGACTAAAACAAGCGATTTGAAGATCTTGGGCGGATAGTAGTAGTTCTGACTCACTTGTGCCCCAAAAATGTACTTGTCCAGCATGTTTCCATGCAATGCCAAACCGCCAACATCCCAGATGTAAAGACTGACATTTCTGTAGTCTCCTAAACTGATGTTTTTCAAAAAGAAATCGACACCAGCAGTTGGGGTGTAGTGCCTCGTGAATTCCCCATTGCAGTATCGCGTCGCTATGCTGGTCTAAAAAAAGTCTTTCGATTGTCAATTGTTATATTCAAATGAAAACCCAATATGTGCTTATATTTCCGCGCTTATAGACTTTCATCTCAATGTGAACTAAATTCATTCCTGCCTAATTTCTTTCTTTATCATCATTCGCTGATAAAGTCGACAAATAACTTGCAGCGCAACAGATGCCTTCCGACTGTATAGAATGGAATAGGAACAACCCTAGAAGAAAAAAAAAAAACTACTCACTTTCCCAGCCCCAGAATCCCCTACGAGGACGAGTTTCAGTCGTTTCTCGACCAGTTCTCCCTCTGAGTCGGACATTTATAAAAATTGAGACTTACAATAACGTCAGGGTGACACTCGAGTCAGTCTTGAACTGACCACCGGACCACCAGCCGGCAGTAAGGCCTGCAGGGCACCAATCGACCGTGCGTCGCCTTGGCAAGGTTCAAATAAAAGCCCTGTCAGCCTACATGAATAAATTAAACAACAATCGATATTCGACCGTTATCTCTGTCGATCTGAGTCTAAGGCTCTATGTGTTAGAGCCATTATTGGTTCTGACGTGAAAGCCTTTTTGCGCAAGCGCTTCTGTAGACGCACCACCTTCGCGAAGCCGTACTTTCCATACCAACCCTTTACCCTGCGGTAGCTCAATTTCAAAGTATCGTCAAACATGTAGAATAAGGCAAATTAAAAATCACGATATCATATTGTAATTCATAGATAGCAGCCCCATATCTTCGCAGGTGCACTTCTGAGCTAAGAAATTATGATAATAAAAATTCTGCATTGAATTTCATACACGAAGAAAAAATTTGCATGAAGCTGTACAATTTTTTATAGCTATATTAGAAATCAATTATTGGGATTAGTAATAATATTCTCGTATTTTCCCAAATTTTTCACCGTGAACTAATTTGGGGTAAAGTGGGACAAGTATTATATTTTATAGCTCAAAACGATCTCGAATCCGGTTTTGCTAGTGGCTTTATCGAATGATTACGGAATCACCGAAGAGATAACAATAAATAGATGAGATAGATTATCGAATATAGTTACGACTTAGATTATATATAAGTAATGCAATGACAAACGGTGAGGAGTAGGGTGTAGTGAATAGAGAGCTTATACAGAAGGAAGTGATGTTTGCTGAATGGGAAGATTTTTTTTTTTTTTTCTAATAAATAACCATATGATATGTATTCGAAGTTTGTCTAAAACCGAAAAGTTTCAGTTATCTGATCGGTTTTTCTTCGGAATTTCTTTATTCAAAAATAATATTCAGTATGTTAAACAACAATGTCTTGTAGTTACAATTAATTACATATTAGCGTATAATGTCGATTCAACAATTCGTTAGCACGATGAATATACGAATAAGTAACTGTCTTGGGTATATTATATTATAATAAATATATGGTATATGTATATGTAAATTCATTTAATAAGTTGGCACTTGAACTTGTAGATAAGGCATATTGGTGTATGTAAATTAATGAATAATTCTAATCGCTATTCCTAATTAAATATTAAATCTTTATAGTTGTGCAATAAATAGTAGTTCGTAACTCTGGAGCAGGTGGTAGTTCGAACCACCGTTGTTCTATCAGCACGTTCGAAATTGGCTTTGACGATCTCGTAATACCTTCCATCACTGGAACAAAATTTATTCAATTTCAATACCAAGCTTTGATATAGATTATCTTTCAATGAGACAAAAAGTATATAGGAACCCTGTATCTTTTTAAACAAGGACAGTCTCCGTCTGATAATGAAAACATGTGCAATAAATCGTTCGATCTTTCTGATGACGGGAATTAGACATCAGTGATTCGACCTTTCAAGGTGTTCCACCGGATTGCAATGTAATCCTACCTCAAAACCAAACACCTGAGCTTGATGCATTTCACCCGCAAAATGTCGATAGCTTTTTGACTCTTGTCAGAGAATCGGAGATTTTCCGGATCCCATCGCAGTTCCAGACGTTCCAGATTTGGACAGTTATTTGCAATGCCATCCATGAGCTGGTCCACGTGTATATTGACTCCAAGACGTTCTTGAGTGCCCATAACCACAATCCTGGAAGACAAATGGTCATTATCGTTCATCCTTAAAGACATACGATAGATCTATCAAGCTTAATGAGTCGTTGCAATCACACAATCGAGTGGAGTTTAAACACTAGGATTTCTCCTGATCGAACGACAGTGTAACTTTCGTGAGTCTTATCGTTCATCAGTAAAAGGTTGGATCACTTACGTCAGACGTCTGGATTTAATCTCTATCCACATGAGTAATCATATTTGAAAGACAATGAACAGCAGGCTAAAGGAATTTGACCTGTACGTCAAAGCTATTGGTTCGTGAAATCGAAATTGGCGAAAGAAATCACGATATGAAAAGATGCGAAATGATTTTCACTCACTTTGTATTAGTCAAAATTGGCAAAACACTTTGCCACAGTTGATCAGTGATATGGGGCATTCCCGAAAGGGCAACACCCCAAAGCTGGTGACCATGTCTTGATAGAAACTTGTGCAAACCATCGTCGGTCAAGTTATCTGAACTGTCGAGGTTCAACGCGATCAAATTTCTTGGATTCCCTGCCTCGGCCCATGCCTTAAGTACACTGTCATTAAATCCATTCAATTGTCCAGCACTAAGGAATCGTAATCCAGGAATTCGGGTCAGCATGTCGATTAGGCATTCGGTCGATAGATCTGTGGCTGTTACGTCGAGCTCTTGAATGCTGGACTTTTCCCATTCTACCTGCATCACGTACTCACTGTGTAAATCTGCAATGTATATTCGTTTCCAATTATCAATGAGGATTTGATAAATTTTCGATTGCGTATTGCTCTGTTTTTTTTTTTTTTTTTTTTACTTTTTATTTTTAAATCTTATCAAGCTGAACACGTCGTGGAAAATTTAACGTTATAATTAACGAGAGACATTAATTGGTAGACACCTGTACGTGCTACTAAATTATCAGCTTAATTACACTAGAAATAAATCTCAGTATTGTAGGTATATCGAAAGTGTGATCTTACTAGTTCCTTGCATCAGAAGACAAGTCAATCTTCTACTTCTTTGAAAAAGGGTCTTCATGGTGGAACCGGTGACTTTAGAGCAAAAATTTACGGCCAGACACTCGAGTTGAATACAATTTGATGAAAAGGCATCTATGTGGGAATCGTCCACGAAATTAATCCCGTATAAGTTTATCACTCTTAGATTAGGCGTTGCTGACTTCAGCTTGTGAACGTTGATAACTTCGTATATCTCTTCTTCTTCTTCCTCAACCTTTTCATAGGTGCCTGAAATCATATTTTATCAACGATATTATGGCCCATGAAAATTTATCATTTTCTGATATTGTCATTCACTTGTATGATTAATGCCACAGAGAGATAATCGAACTCGATGAGGAAACACTTAACTTTACCTATCAAATGTAGAATTTCTAATCCATTGATGAAGTTATATATCTTTCGCATAAATCCCTCCATGAAGATTACTTCGGACAAACAAATGCACATGTATTTTAATTTTGTCGGAAAAGCCTGCATCTCGGAGAAGTCGTGCAGTTGCATCGCCGTTGAGAAATCGAGAAGCATATGCGTTAAATTGGGACATTTGTTAGCCAACTCGTGGAGTACGGTATGAGTGATCAACTCAATAGGAAGCTCGATGTATCTCAACGATGGTCCAAAACGTATACTAGCAAAAAGAACAGATAATCAGAGAAATTAACAGAGTTTTTTCGCATTCATCAATAATCTTTCTGAACCAACTGAAATTAAATATGTCTCAAAAGAATATTTATTTACGGACTCGCGAGTTTTTCAATCATTCATTTCTAAAAATGTGAGAGTCTATTTTGAACACAATTAAATTGAGAGTCGCCCAAAGCGTCTGCGCGACTTCTTATCTTTTTAACAGAATCTGGCTAGGATTTCGGTCTCGTAGAAAAATCATGGAAAAGAGTTATCGGTTTGATATGCATTATACACTCGGTTTTACTTGAGAAAAGAATCAGCGGGTTTTCGAAGCCGAATAAACTAGAAATCACATCCTGACGATATAACGTATGCGTATACGCGGGAGTTACGTACCTAATCAAATGCAGAAGACTTTCGAGAGATCCAACGTGGAGTCCACTGACCTCTGGCCTCAGGGATACATGTTTCCAGAGACGCGTATCGTAAGCAATTTGACGCCATCTTTTACAGACTCTGGCCACCCTGCAGATCTCTCGATGAGACAAGTAGCTGAAGATGTTGAGGATCACCTTGTCCGGGAGTTTCTCGATCGTCTGAAGAATAACGATCATCAAATTACACAACAGCTTGTTTTGCGTAGGTGAGTGATACTCTGGTGATATCTTTTACGCGATTAGTACATACAATGAACTATATCTCACATCATTAAAGATTTCTTCAACTGGTCAACGTTATTCATTTGAGAAATTCGTAAAATAGTTCTGGCAAAAGTTCCTCTAACAAATCGTGTTCTAAAAACATGAATTATTATTTGCATCTCTATTTCTTTGAACTAACTTCCATTTTGTTAAATCAAAATTTCTTTCGCCATGTTTGATAATCGGATTATATTCAGCGAAGTGAATTTTGGCTGCTTCGATACATCCTATCTCTTTGTGACAGATGAATTAGGATAGGATGTATGGAGATTGTCATAGTTTTTTAATTATTGGTATACGACAAAAAACTTGGGAGATATTTTGTTCGTCTAGCTATTATGCAGGAAATTGATTTCAGGCTCAATCAGATTTGTAAATTTTGTTAGGATTATGATATCGATAAAATAATTCGCGCACTTACAGTGCCGGCAAAACGACTTTTGATGACACCACCTTCGGAAACATACATCTGAGATGTTTCTAGGGCGATCTGACCCCATACATCAACACCACCGAGATCCATTTTATCTTATAAGGTTTTAGCCGCCTTTTAGGATCAAATGACCCGATCAAAAAGTCACACCGAACTGCCTTCTTCCGAGATGTAATTACGTCAAAAAATCTATTTCGAAAGCCAACAGGTCTTTCAGTGCACAAATACCGCACATAACACAATGTATCAAACCACGCGACCTCGCCTAAACTTCTACCCTCACTTATGCACCTTCACACGGGAGATAGTCGGTGCAGTATTTGCAGGAATCCAACAAGTTCAGTGGATAATAGGATTACGCGTGCGCGAGCGCGCCTAAATATACTCCGAGACTTGGAGAGTTGGCTTAAAATTAAACTACCGAAGACCGGTAGAGACTGCTTACACGAGCGATGCTGCCTTAATTAATATCTCATGATCAATTTAGGGGCGACGTACTCTGAAACTACATGCAGTTACATCGCGTCATGTGATTACATGCATCCCTTAGGTCAAGCTTGTTTTAGTCATTTATCTGTCCTCTCCTTTTCCCTCTCTCATTCGCTCTTGTCGGAATATTTAGACGCTTCGCAGAAGCCAGACGAGTGCGAATAGTAATGCCGAAGGGGAATATGCGTGGTGACCGGAAATGTGAATAGACTGAAAGTATAACGTAATTGTTCTTCAGTTTCAATCGTTCATTTTTCACAAGTTTCACCTACCCACGTTTTTTTAAAACAAAAAAATCGTCTACTCATTAGTTCGCGGCAATCCAATCCGCGAATGTCATTCGCGGAATAAAATTTCAATGAAGAAACGTGTACAGTGTGTGTCAGTAGCGATATTCATGCAGGAGAACGGTACGTGGTCTGGCTGATATGTAGGTAAGTTAATTTTTCAATCTCAATTTTTAAATTATTACAGCTAATCCCGTCCAGAATCTAACATTTTTATGGAATGATCTGTCACTATCGGGGTACAGAGATAGAAACGTTTCGCGATCGTCGTAATTGGCTCGGGACCGTTAAGAAATTTAGAGTTTCGGAAAATTATTAGGAATTATTAATTGTTCTTCCTATTATTATTAGAAGCCAAGTCAACCGC
Organism: Tenthredo livida; assembly: GCA_963992785.1. Lineage (NCBI taxonomy): Eukaryota > Metazoa > Arthropoda > Insecta > Hymenoptera > Tenthredinidae > Tenthredo > Tenthredo livida. Next base: position 14,918,887 of record OZ023066.1, on the reverse strand, counting down.
ATTAATCATGAACACTCAAAACTGACGTTTGCTGTTCGTGGTAACAGCCGTAACCTTTCCTGGCACCGCATTTATCGTAATTCCTGTTAAGCAACGATATTTAGGCCACCGCAATTGTGTGGTAGACATCAATTTGTTATCCCTGAAATTTGCTAATTCTTTATTGTTGTAATTCGTGGCGATGCGATAGTCAAATCTAAATTTTGCATTTCACATTTCATGAATCTATATTATTCTCATTCTGTTTTCATTCTATAATCCAGAATCTGATTATTATCTTGTTTTCCGCTCGTTATTATATGCCATAAAATCACTCTGTCAGTTTCCGCATCGTTGAGATTGAATCAGTCGAGTGTTGTTTGCGTGATAATTTTCCGGAAAATTGTCAAACGCCACGAAAGTATATGGTACGAGTTAAAAGTGTAGAAAAATTGTAAAAAATTGTGAGAAAAAAAACAAAAAGCAAAAAAAAAAAAAAAAACTTTACCGGTAAATTTCCCCTTCGGATACTGCTGTGCAAATCATCTCTGGAGATAGCGTTCGTCGCGCTTTCCACGTTCAACTGAGTCCAGGTAGTCATGGTGTCTTCGATCGGGTATCGATCGCCTCGATCATTCGCGAACGTTTAATAAATTTCTGTGTTAATATTGTCCAAAAACACGATCAGATTTGAAGCGATGATCGAATGGGGGCGGTCCCGGCACCAGGGTACACGAAGAAATTAAAAATAGACGAATCCTCGCGCTTGGTAATATCAGAAATCATGTGATTTAGACAATTTTTGATAATCTATTAGATCCTCTGGAATCCCGGGACCCTTCGATTCCCTCCCTCGTTTAATTAATTGCTTGTAGGTATACGTCGAGCCGTTGGCCGGCTTCTTGCAGCAAGCACATTCGACTGGGTACTGCTTTAATTAGTTATAAATAAAGGTAGGCAGGGGGCCAGAATGGGCAGTGACTATCGACATGTCCCACTGCATCGGTACATATATTTGCCAGCGGAAAGATGACTAAGCCGAAAAACAGTAATTGCGTCCGAGAATCCTGTCTGGATTGCCATTTTTTAAACATTTTTTTGGCCCAAGATTTACTCTTTAACGGGGTACGTGTCTCATTAAAATTAATCCACTAATACAAATCTAACAATCATGTAGTACATAGCCGCGAATTTCATCGTTCAAATGCCCTATACAATAGGATAATCTTTATATAGATAACCATAGACGTATTAAAATAATTTTTTAAATAAAATTTATCAGACCACGATACCGAAACTAATTAGTGAAATTATTTGTACAATGAACTCGATATTTTGAAAGCTGAAATAATTTGACTAGGTATGCTGATGTTTAATCAAGCCTAAAAAAATGTGACCAAGTGACAATATAATTGAAAATCAAAAGGTTCAATGTATAATTCGACATGAAAACTGAAAAATGTTTATTCGCTAACGGATCTGCGGTTTACGAAAAATAACTGACAGCCAGACGTATGCTATACGGGTGTAGCACGTGCCAAACGAATAACGACGCACGCGAGTTTATTGGCTCGATACTTGATGATACACGTCGTGTTTCGATGTAGCAATTTACTAAATGCTTGGGGCTTTTGATCCATCGAATTCGGCGAAATTTGTAGAAATAAAAAAAGGGCCATCGGGTGTAAACGAAATTCCATTCTCACCGTATTTGGACGTCTGACCCGGCGCACTTCACCATCCTCATCGTGGCCAGTGTTCAATTGCTGTATAGCTGCCTCCACGCTCAGCGCATTCCAATTTGACATTCTTCGGACATCCATTGTGGAAGATTAACGAAGAATTTTATATGATAAGAATACCGGAAATGAGACGAAGTAATTATTATAATTAGTAAAAATGCGAAGGTTTGGAAATGTTACTTGATGAATTGTTATTCGCAAGGACAAAGGGGATATAAATAATACAGTAGAAAAATTGGGCAAATTATAATCGGATAAAACAATGGAGGGTCAAAATTCCGCCATAAAAAATTAATGAGTCAGTCGTTTCGGTCATTTGATTTTTCATTGGAATGAAGCTCGAGTAGGATTCACCCATAAATTTAATAATACTGAGACACTGGAACACATATAGGTCGAAATAAATCGTCTTAAAATATAATGTTCACAAAATTTATATTTTAAACTTCACTGATGACGTGTTCGGATCCGACATCTCGGCAATCATTTGCCGCCAGGACCTTCGAATGCTCGTATCGCGTTAGTTTTTTTTTTGTTTTCGATAAATTAGCGATAAGACTATGCAAATGGAAATCTATAACCGGTATAAAAATGATCGTTCGACTGTAACAGATCGAAAATACGCTTACTCTGTCATCATGATGCAAATGTGAAATGAGTCGTAACTGCTAGGTCCAGAGCAAAAAATTGAAACTAAAATAAGCTTAAGTTTCGGAGCATCTTAAAATAGAACCTCTTCAGAGCTGAAAGATGTAATATTCCACCTGCAGCCATGTTGCGGGCGCGGTTGTTCAAATTTGAAAAATTTTAATCATTTTTTCATATATTGCCACCTTGTGCCGTGTAGCTGAGATAATATTCCGTATTTTAGATATTATTAATTTTTGGCCACAAGCCAGCAACGTTAGTCATGGAATAATGTAAGTCTTTGGAAAATGAAACTAAGACATGGCAGATTGTAAATTATGATTTCGTTTTATTTTTTCTTTATTTCTTTTTTAAAACGTCCGTGAAATAATTTCACGCTGGCAAGAAACTGGATGTTTCTACCCCCAACATATCATCGTCTCTCAGCGGGGCCAAACATCTAATTGGCCCAGGTCCAGATGCAATTTTAATTAATTAAAAGGTGTCCAATGCAATACTTTGTCGGTTATGCAGCTGGCTTCAAGTTCTTAGAAGTGACCGGTCAACCAACAGATGGCAGTGATATGGTTTATGCCTTGCATGATCGTTCAAATTCAGGAAACTCTATCGAATAAACAAGAAGATTTTTTTTGTCAACAAATTTTACTGTGCCAAATTATTTATAATTCGAAGATTTATTAACAGTTTTTTTTTTTTTTTATTTCTGCGGCTCGGAAAATGTGGGATGAAATAGACATCGTCTCACTGATATTATATAAATCTAAAGCGCGAAGATAATAATCAAATGATATTTCTTGATTGATTGAATTCAAGATATTTCAGAGAACGAAAAACTTGAACATAAATTAATTGATGACACTTTTTATTTGTCAAAATCCAAAGATGAAATGGGAAAAAAAAATAGACACAAATTGATACATAAGTGCATTCGTGAAACCCAACATCAAAAATTACATATTGAATTTGTTTTATTGTTTTGAATATGAGATGGATCTAGTACTGAAAGTTATAGAACATAAAAGTCGTTTTACAATATTCTAAATGCCACTGGAATATAGTATAAACTGCAGGTCATTCTTGAAAAAGAAAAGAAAAAAAAGAAAAATTACATCGATCGCAGTCCGCTATTTGTTCAGCGAGCAATTTATGTCGATGAATCTACTTGATCATATGGTTGTTATACACAACGACGCTATTGATCGAACTCCAAAGGTATACAGGCAACGGTATTACTAACGGTGGCATAATAATCCAAGAAGAAAGTGACTATAGAGATGAAAACTTTACAGCACCAACGTATACATGTAGTACTATTCCAAAGAAACGATGATAATTGTTTACTTGGTATCTCGCTAGGAAATTCCATTATCTTATTATCAAGAATCTCCACAGTCAGCTTATGAAACAGTTTATACAATCTTTTCAGCCTTTGTTATATTTTGACTTTGTTTTATACATAACTGACCAGTCTATCCGCTATATAGACAATAAATTATTATTTACTACCAACAGCATTTTGAATGTAATGTAATTCAAAAATGTTCTTTATCATATAGATGATATTGCATGATTTAAACTGATTCAGACTGTAGCGCCACCATTGATTTGAACGGCAGCTTGAGTCACAGTATCCTTCCCCCACCATTTCCGACCTATAAAAGGGGAACGCAGCCATGATGGATATTATTCGTTGGTGTAAACGCAAAGGCAACGCAGCAACGTTACTTCAAATAAAACGCAATTACAAAACCTGACCGGCACGCGGTCACCGTTTGATAACAATCTCGCCTAAAGCGGGATGAACCAATAAAGATAATTCAATCTAAATCAGTAGCCTAACTTCAGCTGTCCGTACTCAGACCTCAGTGTAGGCTAGTCGGTCGCTGATAGTTATCAACGCGGTGATATCACTCCAGAGTTATAAAAAAATCATACAAAATATTTATCTAAATAACCGTCGGGGGTCTGCGAGAGTGAACTAAACTGTCTTGTCGTATATGATAAAAGAGGTGATAACGTTCGAGAAGATTCGATAATATTCGTTATCGATGATAAATTGAAATAAAATCAAACAACAAAAACGTAGAAGAGGAAGAAGAAAAATAAGAAACGCAAGAAGAACAATCAGTGTGATAACAGTGAAGCGAATCATCGATGTATTCTTGTGCTATACATTCATACTTCGATTAATACTGATAATTTGATGAAGAACAATCACTCCGTTTCCATCTTGGAGAATAACAGTCGAAACGATAACATCTTGAGACTGAAGGTCGTGGGTTTTAGTTATATTTCGAGCGTAGATCAGCCGAAAATATAACTTCTATATTCGTAACGTGACCGTACAACAGTTGCGGAATATTATGATAAGAGAATTTTTCTTTCCGAAGTCAATCATTCCACTGTCCGGCTATACTAATACGCTAAGACATCCGACATCCTGTTAAACTACATTCAAAGCTAGTTAAGGCTATTGAAATAAATTAAGTCTATCAAACTATTAGATGATAAAATTATGGTAAGATATTCTTCGTGAAAAGGAAGTAGGAATAGAAACTTTCAAAGCTTTTCGACTCAAGCTGCAGTAAAGAAATAACAAAGAACAAAGACAAAGAAAAACGTCGATAACACCAACAATAATAAATTCAGTTGAGTGAAGAGACTCGAGCAACGAAAAGAAAGAAAGAAAGAAAAGAGAAAAAAAAGATATACCAACACACACGGCGTCGATAGCAACGTTGTCTGGAAACATGGCAACCATGTGCACCGAGAATTGTACGGATGGGGGGATTCTGTATGAGCTAGTGACCGAGGAAATCTGGGCACCATGGAATGCAGCCCTAAACTATTTCGAATACCAACCATGGTTATTCTCCCTTCTTGGAAGTCTTATGGTTGGACTTTCTGGTGTATTTCCACTACTCATTATACCGATAGACCAAGGTCTCGATTTGAAACATGGAGGTGAGATTTACCTTTATGTTTTCATCAATTTCAATCTCCGCATCATACAACTAACAAAAACATCCAAGTACATAGTTCACTACATCGAAAAGGGTCGTTCGTCTCTATCAGTTTGCGTATCACTATGCAGTCAATACAATCATCGATCGCTTATCTAAAGTCGGTGCAGATACGAGTTGAATTAAGAAATTCCCATTCCATCTACCGATTCGCCATTCAACATTGTCATCGTTTCTTCTACTCCTTCAACTCCATACAGTTCTTGTAATTTTCCATTATGTAATGAATTGACCGTCTATGACAAGATAGAAATACGGGACAGTATAATTTGGCGTTGATGTATGTTGAAAAAAAGAAGAAGTTGCGCAACGTTTGGTTTGGTTCTTTCGTCTCACTCTTGGTAGAAATTATTTTTTAACAAAAATAATATTCCGCGATGCATCGATCTTATTATTTTTTCGGCGCAAGCATCGTTGAACACGTGCAGCAGGGCTTAACAACCGTCACACAGACGCAAACAAACACAAAACATACATGTGTCTGGTGAATATGCGACTCATTGTTGTGCCTCGTGTTACCACGTTGAATTAATATGCTGAATTTCAAACAGCGCTTCTCGTGCTTGTTGGTCTTGTTGAGGAAGTGTATAATAGACGCCACAGCAATAACAGAATGCCAATTCTTCGACGATTATCGACCCGGACTGGCCTTGAACATACACAAAAACTTGGGACCGGTTATGTAAGAATCCGGTTGACGAACCCCTCCCTCACTCCATCCCTATCGAAAGGCATTAAGAAATCGTTGAGGCATACCGAACGGACTTTGTGACACAATTATTTTAAGGCTTGATCAATGCTATATCTGAGCTATAAGCTTGGAATATTTCTGATAGATGCATTGGACGTAGAAAACCGTCGAGAGACATTAAGGAATCGAATATCAAATTCTGAGAACAGTTTCACTGACATGAGTGATCGTTAAGTACGTAGCATATTCAAAGTCCAATAGACCAGACACAGATCAACTCTCGCTCCAGTAACCTTTCAACTTATTTTCATTTAGAGCTTTGGTGAAGGAAATCTTTACAGGAACACAAAGCTCTCTGGCGGTAAATAATTACGTTAACTTTGTGTACCTATATATGCCTGTAGTACATCTGTTTGTGTTAGATTGTCGTTATTCAAATGGTCGACAGCATTGACTTTCTAATCAATTAAAGCAAGTCAATTTTGAGATACCCGATGGGTAAAAAACTGATCGATAACACGACACTTGTTCTCCTAACATGTGATCGTCATCCTAAGAATCGTGCTACACTTCAGCGATACGAATGATGTTTTTTTTGTAATTACTTTTTTTTTATCATATATTCTTGAACAAAGTATCAATGGGAATGAAAAAATGTAACTTCCAGATTCTTTATCGATGTCTGTACAATTTATCATTTTTTATTGATACTGTATCACAGTTATACATATTGCTGCAACCTACTATTTCTTCACATATCAGCTGGCTTCTATCACATGAAATAGAAGCCGACAACTATACAATCTATAATTGAAAGAATAAAATACGTAAAAGTGTTTGGCGTGGAGAGTGAAAACAAATGACGTTGCGGGCATACGATGGCTCTTCAGCAACGAACAATGACGTCATCGTCTCATCTGTAAAAGCACTTCTTGTTGCTACCTCTGTATAATATAAGAACGCAGAAAAATTTTCTGTATTGAACAAAGAGCATTCCTCCTCTCTGTCATCTTTGTTTCCAAGGACTCATGTTGTTGGTAATACCTTTTAAAAATTATTTCGCTTTTATCCAAGTTTCGAAATAATTTATTTTTCTTCTCTTTCATCGATTCCGTAACTTCTTGAGACAGGAAACATATAGGACTTTCGACGACTTAAGTAGGATTTACATTCGCTTCAGATAACAATTAACAAATGGGCATCAAGATTAGGCCAGCTTAACTGCCAGTGGCTGATTTGCGTGAATGAAAATATATATTATTTTATGTTGGTATAGCCAATGCGGACGTAGCAACAAGACATTTTCATTTCATAATTCATTCCTTTGTTTTTGACCTTTGTAAACTCGTTTATATTAAATATTTTCAACGACGTTCATATTTATCACATTTACGCAGCTGTAAAAAAATGTTCAATGTTCAACGTTCTACAGCAAATGGTTGTTTGCGATAAAATGTTCAGTCTTAAAAACTTAACAACTTAGCTGGGAAATATAACAAACTTAAATTTATATCTCTTCGATGTGTAGTATACACTATACGTAATATACGTCGTGCCAAACGATGTTATAATTTTAGAATCATTGGACGTATGTATATTGAATCTTTAAATGAGGGGTCGGAGCGATTTTCTAAAGCATATTCATGATCCATGATTCATTATTCGCAACTTTGGTTAGTGTATAATTATTGTATCAATTAAGTTAGAAAGCCCGGATGTCTGCACAGGCCATACAGTCGCTTGTTATTCGCTTTTTAACAGACTAAAAGGACGTATTTGTTGCCTTAGTGTTTCAATACAGCGATACCTTATCACGATGATTGTTATCACTGATTGAGAGAGACGTGACTGAACCGAGTATGAAACAATCAAACGCAGCATACTTATGCAAACAGATTCAAATGATACTACATACGCTTTTGTCTGCAAAGCACACAGCGATTTTTTCTTTTATACTGTGTTGCTAAAATTTCAACCAGAGTTCCAAACTTTCGACTTTTAGAGTCTACATTATTTTAGTCCCGATATAAAAGTAAGGCATTCATAATCGGCCGGCCGATGTGATCCTTGACCGCAAATTATCAATTTTATAATCTAGATCAAAAAGCCAGCTAGAATAACGCTGCTATCGCGAATATGTTGATTATTCCAATTAATTAATTAATTGGATATTTCTGAAGAGAACTTTCCCCGATTATCGAAACCTTTGAGGGAGCGTTAATCAGCGATAAACTTCTCAAATCCTTTTCATTCGCGTTTTGCGTTGTACTTGTTTTCTTGCTTTGTCTTGAAGTGAGGAACGCGTATCTTACAATTAGCTTGTTGTGAAAGATTCATTAAATCGATGAGCATTCAAGGTCAGAGTTTAAGTGTCACGAAAAGCCTAGTACGAAGGCTGAATCTCTTTATTTAAAAGTTAAAAGAGGTCGAGGCTAACTGTAACTGTAAGATATGCAAAATGTTTATGCAAAATAATAAGGAAGCAGAACTCACACACCATTCTATATGTAAGCTGGACGTTTTCAATCGTTGCACGATCATCCAGAACGTTGGAAGTCAAGAAATGAAACAGATTTGTACACAGTCTATAGTTTGATACGGTAAATATTTGAAGTAAAATAAAGACATAAAAATTAAACAAACAATCACGGTATCCGAGTATTGTCTAAGGGAGAAAAAAAAAAGAACTATCATGCGTAGAACAATAGAAAAATCCGTAGAGCTGGATTGTAATTAAAAAACAGACATGGCGTTAGTATAGTGCCTAGAAAAACTAACTATGAGAATAACATCTATTCTCGATTTCAACATAAGCGCCAGAGCTTTGTTTTTTGAAATATAAATATTGTTCGCACGTGAATTTTATTCATAATTAACGCACATGATGGTTGAGCGTTTCCGTGATGTTATTATATTTTGATACAGTGAACGGTTTTACAAATAATTTATTGTAGCCATAATAAGGTGGTATCTTTGTTATCTCGGTTAATTATGACGGTACTTCACTTCGAAAATGTTTTTGTTTCTTTAATCTGGAATTTCATTTACACTGAGTATGTGATTAATTTTGTGACAGAATCCTCTCGGTTCTTATCGCTAAACCCGCTAACATCACGTGAAATATGAACGAGACGATAATAAGTTGTGTATTTTAGCGAAGAACGACAACATAATACTAGTTACCTTCAAAATTTTCTGAATCTAAAGAAATTTAGTTATTCAACAAAAATAAAAAACGAAAACTTGCAATATTTGGGCGTGATGATAAATATACATTCTTGTTGGCCTCAAATAATGCCACTCAATCGGGTTTTCTCATGGACTTCGAAATGTGTTTACAGTACAGGACTGTTGCTGGCGTGTGACCTATTAATTCCTATATCTGTAATTATTTGAACAAATAACACATATGTATATATATGAATATACATAAACAGAACGAATATTGCAGACTATTCGTCATTTTCAACAACTCTGACTGGCGTTTTCATAATTAGCCTTTGGTCAATGACTATCGTGTGGTATCTGCAGTCGATCAGGGACTGCAACAATTATTCCACGTGCCACTGCAGGAACATAACTGTTCATAATCATTTTGTTGAACACGTACAGCACTTGTGATAAAGCCAACGGGGCGTATCCAATGTTTTCTGATAGTCGCGTAGAGAGAATCCATATGCGCAGCAATTTCGCAACAACGTGTTACTCTTCTCTCGTCGATTATTAACCATTGTCTGTATATGTTTGTTATTGATATAACAAATACTGCGGCGAGACTATCTCGTTCCGGGAAAGAACAGTTCTATAATCACAATGCCTGTGCTGCGATGATGTTCAGACGCTATAATTATTCATCGTCGTCGATTCGCTCCAGATCACGTGGCTACGGCTAGGAGACGCATCAGAAGACGAGATGTGCAGACTGCAAAGTCTCACTTTTGTGATAAAATAAGAAAATTAATTTTATATCCAGAAGCAGTAGTATTCACTTTGTTTTGTGATCGGCATAACAAGAAACTAAACGAAAGTGAAAGCCAATGAAAGCGAAAGGAAGAAACCCATGGGCACATCCTTTATACTTATACGCGGTATTACTTCAAAGGATTTTAGTCAATTGAAAATATTTGTGTGAAACACAAGATTTTGCTCTCGTATTTGATGATTCATACAAAATTGCATGCCTTTAGAGTTGAGACAGTATCATTCAGTTGAATAAACGATAAAATTTTATACTTTTGAGAGATTAATTAGCGACGATTACAAGTTTCCATATCGCATTATTATTTCTCGTTCAAAACGGGGTAATATTGATGATATATCTGTATTCTCTGGTGCGTCCTAGTAGGGTGGCTGTATCTTAAGACGTACCTCGTCAGAACTGCGTGTATTTTAATGATACTAAACAAAAATTAACTTCGCAGTCAGATTTGGCACAAAAGGAAATAATTCATGACGCAAACAAATATCACCCTTCTACAAATTTGAATAAATATCGGCTGATAGCTTTGACTCATTTTTTGTAATTGATTTTGACCGCTAGAATATAAAACTATGATTTCTCCGTTTAGGATTCAATCGATAACCGGCAATCGCGGTGATATCGGTCGATCAGAAAAGGACTATGCCTCTGTATAACGTTGAATCAGCTGGTTATGCTAATAAGTTGTTAATGATGCAACGTTCAAACAACTTGCGTTTATATATACCCATAATTATATAAGTATACCATCTATTTGAATGATACTTATCTAAATATCAAGAATAAAAAAAAAATAAAATGTGCAAGCCTCTAACAGATCTTTTACTAGGCTGGTCAATGAATATATTTTATAGCAACAACTTGACCAATCCGTATATTCAGGTAGTTGGTTGATTATACTATGTATCAATGTGATATTAATTCAATGAAAGATACGCGGATATGCTGTTTGACTGGTATACTAGTAAATTAAGTTGAAAACTAAATTTGATGGCCAATATGCAAAACACGTTGACTGCGCAGATTCTGCGGGGTTCAAGTCTTACCAGATATATGTCTGCCCTGGTCATCGTTCAAATTGGCTAGAGATTAAAAATACCCATTCCGTCACGACGATGATAACAATTTCTCGGCGCAGTGCAGATTTTCATTTAGCTGAGTTATATACCAAGTGCTATGAAATTCTTAGAAGATTTAGTTCACTTCGAGTTGGTCTAGGAAGAAAGGCGCATTTCCGTCTAAGAATAGTATCCAAACTTAAAATTTATGGTCGACCGCCAAAAGAGAAACGCCTGTTTCATGCAACCATCCAAATAGATATAGATTTCACGTCTATACATGTATCGTGAGTTCGATGGTCAGCATAAAGGTCCAATTTTTGTCCGATAATTCGAGTGAAAAATTTCTTCGTACTCTGCACCGTCACCTTTGAACTTATCGCTCGCTTGCAGCATCCTCACAAAAGCTCGCAGACAGGGTTGACGATCATCGCAGGCAATGGATTGTACGTGAATTACAGGCTACATGTATGTGCTCGCAACTTTAGATCGAAAAGTGTGCAAGGTGCTGATAATTTAAAAACTCGGGTTCTTGGTGATTTTTTCCAATCTCGTGGATGTGGTTTATGGAAAATGTCGATGGCTCAGCATGCGAGTTAGCATTAAAACAATTTCATTACGATAACGTGACAGCTCCTCCGGCTTTTCAAAATTCTTTATAATCTGAGCAATTAATAATAAAAGAACAACTCACGAGTCACGTGATTAATTTTTGATGAATTATCTCAGACATTTATATGATAGTGTCATTTCTGAGCTCAGATACGGATAAGCATGATGTGCTTTCTTTGATCCACTTTCGAAAAAAAATAAGAAATAAGAAATAAACTGGATAAGCCATTGATCTTGGGTTTATTTAAAATTTAGAATGTCTATATGATAGAGGCTACCGATACTTCAGAAATGTGGTCTCGGAATTTTTTTTCCCGTTTATGCCACGGGTCCTTATTATAGCCCTGAACTTTTTTAAGATCGATATATTCGATTGACTGCAAAGATACGTGCTTCGTATTGTATTAATAAGTAGTTCATGAATCTACAGCGATTATAATCAGCCGTGATCTATATTCTCAGGAGAACGGCAAGACTAATACATAGTTTTTTTCTTGAATTTTTTTTTTCGCTATTATAGAAGTCGGGCCATTACCCATTCTCCCCATCCCCGTATATTGCGTCATTGTTAGTCTTATAGAATTTAGAGAATGCTTATGGCTAATCAAGATGTAAGAGACGCACAGAGTGAGGAATATTGACCGCACCTTATCGTGAATCTAAAATTAAATTTATAACTACGAATCAATTCGATAGACCTTGGAACATGTCCCGTTTTCATTTCATGAAACCCTAGCTCTTTTCAGAAGTTTAATAAACGTCGATCTGTAATTTCGTCGATAATAGACTTATTTCGACACTGTAATAGCGAGATACAATTTGACCCGATAATATCTACTCGGTGAAGCAATCACGATAACTATAGCGTTACATGATTTTTTTATTCCTAATTTTCTAGCGATCATTATCATCTGACATCGTTTTTTGTATTTTTTACGAAATTATACAACCGTTGGCTGATATAAATATATGTCAACTAAATTACAAGATCTCACCTACTTTTACACAATATTGTATTACAAATATGCCATCGAGATCCAGAATCTTACTTTCTCTTAATAAGTGAAATTCAGGTATTTCACACAAGGTTTATATCTGGCCACAGCTATCACACTCAGTAAACGTTTTAATCACGTCAAGGCCTCGTCCAGAAATATATAGAAGTGTTATGATATGTTTAATTGCCTTTAATTGCGTGCTATTGTGAATTATCACTAGTACGGGCATGACGATAAAAATAATCACCAAATAACGTCTCATACCTGCATAAAAACTATACGTATCAACAAAAGTCATTTCCCCCTTATTAACTTCTATACGTGTACTACATATCCATTAATTATTTGACTTTCTTATTTTTCCTTCTCATTTTACAGAAGGTTCAGGCACACTCAACGTCCTACTGAGTTTCGCAGTTGGAGGACTCCTGGGTGACGTATTTTTACATCTGTTACCAGAAGCATGGGCCAACAAAGCACTAAACCAAGGTATGCAGTTATATTACGAATCCAAATTACAGCACTAAGTTATATATTTTAATAGCCAGTTTCGACAACTGCTCCCGTCAATCGATTCGGCTTTCAAATCGCGTGATGTAATAGTGAAATACACTCGCTTGTTGAGTAATGGTCGTGACGGTTTGAGGATAATTGATATTTTTGTTCTTTTTCTCGTCTACATATTATAATATATTTTACGCATTTATTGCTCCCTCGTGATCTTATGCCTGTGCACGTTCCGGTATATGCACGTGTATGCATGCGCATATGTCGATTTCATCGCATCGCTTAACTACGTTAAGATTCAATCGGCACAGTGAAATTGCCAATTTAAATACACAAATGAAACACAATAGAGTTTAGAAGACATTATTAAGCCATTTCAATAATTCAGTCGGGAATCTCAAGCTGCTCAAAGCTCTCTTCTCCTCCGCACGTATGCCTGATAGTTTGTACTACATGCGTGGGGTGTTCATTTCATACTCCCACGTATGTGCGGAGGCTTGCATATTGAATACGAATAGGTATAACGAGTCCCGATCGCCCACGTGGTAAAGACTTAGCCGTTGTGTACTTGCAATTAGTCTGGATGTTACATCCAAAAGATAAATGTATCTATCTGGTCATTTCTCATCCAGAATCCTATAGCAATATGATACTCGAATTTATTCGAAGCTATGGGACGATATAGACCGAGATTTTTTGAACCAATGTACATCTTGGCCAACTTATTAGATATGCATAACGAGTAGCGTAATCGATTACCTACTTAAGCTCGTATACAGTCATTAATATTTTTCCCATGTACTGCATGTGTACTTGTGGAAAGACGTACGGAATGATGAAGCTCTGGATGGAGCCAATCGCTTCAAAGTCGAATAATTTATCTTTATTTCAAGGGTCTGAGGGAGGTCATGCATCGATGGCATGTGGTCTATGGGTTTTGGCAGGATTCCTCGTCTTCATAATCGCTGAGAAAACTTTTAGTGGACTGGTTCAGAACGGAGATGACGAAGATGATGACGAAGAAGAAGATCAGGAGGAAGAAGATGAAGAAGAGGAAAAGGAAGAAGGTCCTCATCAGGACGGACGATTGTTGCTGAATAACGCACGCGGAGGAACAAAAGTAACGCCGAAAATTAACACGGCCGAATTACTCAACAACAACTTTCAGAAAGAACTAGAAAACAACAATTGTTTAATGCCTAATGGAAACGTGAAGAATGGCTGCGTGAGAAATGCTCATATAACAAACGGAATCCCGAAGGATATTTCCGAACTGAATGGTAGTTGTTGCGGAATGTCTAACACATGTAGCAACGGGTTTATTTCGAATGAGTCGAACTACACCAGCTCTCTAAAACCATTGTTAAACGGTGGTGTGGAATTCACCAATGGTTACATTAAAAACGAGCCGATAAATCATACCAAAGAATCGACCCGCCAACTCGCTAAAAAATCTGCGAAGAAAGAGAAAGCGAAACACATATCTGGCTATCTCAATCTGTTGGCTAATTCAATCGACAATTTTACACACGGGTTAGCCGTTGGTGGAGCATTTTTAGTTTCCTTCAGACTCGGGGCTTTGACGACTCTGGCTATCCTAGTACACGAAATACCACATGAAGTAGGCGATTTTGCTATTCTGTTGAAAAGCGGGTTCAATAGGTGGGACGCGGCTAAAGCGCAGCTGCTAACTGCCGGAGGGGGAATTTTCGGTGCTTTAGTTGCTGTATTATGTTCCGGAGGTGGTGTGGGTAAGTTTGACATTTTTTAATCCTTATAAAACTCGGAAATGTATTATGAAATTTTATTCCCGTTTTTAAATCACAATGCAGTCACGATGCAGTCGTAAATGCAGAAATTACTTCCATACAAGAATTCACGTGATTGATGGATTAAATTTACCGTTCGTATTTACAGAGGCGAGAACGAGTTGGATTTTACCGTTCACAGCGGGAGGTTTTCTTCATATTGGCCTGGTCACAGTTTTACCTGAACTTCTCCAAGAAACGAACCCTAAAGAATCATTGAAACAACTAGGAGCCCTACTTCTCGGAATATTTATGATGGCATTGATGACTGCGATATGCGATTAAATTTGTTACTAAGAAGAATGCAAGAAGAAGAGAAATTTTGTGAATTATTCAAAAGTAAAAGGATTACCATATACATATATGCCGTCGTGCGGCGCTGTAAACATTTATAAGTAATAGATTTATAAATATTGACTGAGCGGACTTAGATAGTTCGTCATAATTGGACTTAGAATGAACAGTTTGATTTTTCATTATTTCTGAAATGAATATTATTGACCAACTTGTTATCGAACTTGAATTCGTTAACTATTATTGATCGATGATAACAAAGTTTAACTATGAACGTGATAATTGATTGATATATATTTTTGAAATCGCGTTTTGAGAATATTTTGTAAATTAGAGAAAGTGATTCAATTATATTTTTATCTTGTTGTTACTTCTCTTAGTATTACAATGAAGAATAATAACTGTTGAAGAAAAAGTAAAAACAAACAAAAAAAAAAAACCCAAAACAATGAAAAGAAAAAGAAAAGAAAACTAACTGTTTATAGAATGTACATTTCTTTCTTCAATACATATTTGTGCTCAATGAATCCCAGGCATAGGAAGTTTCTATTCTACTTACTAGTATCGCGAGTTCAAAATGTAATCAGTATTTGACATGTAATTATTAAACCTATATATGTTTAAAATCAATTGTATAGGTGAGATGATAGTGCGATTAAAAGTATCCTTGGAATTCGTAATAAGCCATAAGCGTTAGAAATATTATTCTATTGTATAATATATATAAAATATAAATATTATTATAAGTTCCTAGAATCAGTGTGAAAGACGATTTCGGCTCTCTTATATCTTCAATGAAATAATTTTTTTTTCAATTTTTTTTTTCAATTTGTTTTATCAAATTTCACTGAGTTTCTTCTGAAGGAATTATTGTATGTGATATTAACTGAGTAATGGCTTGATATTTAGAAAATCCATAATCAATATACCCTTCAAAATATTTTCATGTTAATTCGCTATAATTGTTGTACTTAAAAGAGTAAAATTAAATGAAATTGGTAATTTTTCTATGTTAATTACGAGTGCCTTTATCCCCAGTATCTGTAAATACGGTTCGATTTTCTAAGCACATTTTATAATGACCATATTATACCTATAATCAACCTGTTCGTATGTAATCATCAGGTTTTTGTAAATAAACTATTATATCTCATAGGAAATAGTTTCATTCTCATTTTCATCTCATCTAATAGATAAATTGTTGCTCAAACAATTTTCTGTACAGTCATATTATATTAAATAAATATCAAATAGGTAATGTGGTAAACATATTTTATTAATCAATAGTTGCAATTTTTCATTTACAATCAAATGGAATACATTATATCAATCATCTCTTTAATTAAAATACGACCACATCAGATAGATCACACTATAGTAGTTCAAATTACGTCCTATGTTGCTTATATCCATGTGTGAAGTGAAACTCCAAACCATTATAATAGTTTCCAGCGAACAAATATCAGTCTTACAAATCTGTATTTCTAAGTATCTGGTAATAGAAAATAGATTTTAAAATACATTACATAAATATTTATCTATTTTATAATTACATATAAACTGTTCTTAACATTATTAATTAGTGTCTTAAATTTTCGGATTATTTATAATCTCACAGCTCGTCGTGTAACTTCTCAAATATTGTTTTTCGTATTTTTTTTGCGAGATTTATCAGATGATGGAGGGGATTGTTTTCATCAGAATCTAATCCCAGATCCAAACTGTTATAATATCTACTGATTTCATTCAGAACAGGTAAGATCTGATCCTTGCTCTGTAGAAAATCTAATTTGCAAATATTGCCAGCTGTAAGAAAGCACTCATAAATTGATTCCAGTAGATCGTTATCCGCCGCATTAAATTCACTTTCAATCTCATTCTGTGTACTCTTCAAAAGTAATCTACCAATTTGAGTGCAAAACTTATGCTGTACTATTTTATCCTCCAATTCGACATCCGCATACTCTTCCCTCTTGAGCTTCCTGCTTTCTAAATCATCAATTTCGTCCAATTCCTGTCTCTCCACAATCAGATCATTCACCAAATTGATAATACGTTTCTGTGTGGAAACCGGACCATCAGCCAATACTTGTGTGAATATTTCCAGCCCGCCATGACTTAGGAAAACTTTTTGCGCCGCTGGATAAAGCCGCACCAAAGAACCCAGTGCATATATACACCTGTCCATCAATTTTGGATTCTCGTATTTTATCAAGGTGCGTAAAATGCTCGGTACAAACTCCAACTCTAATGCTACCTCCTTCACTTTTGGATTAGATTGTACAGCTGCGCCTAACACATGCAGTGCTTCGATCTTGATATCTTCTATTGTACCATTCAGGCATGGGTATATCACTTTCAATAGACTGTAAATAAGTAATTTAGGAAACTCATGATTCAGTGCAACTTTATGTTACAGGATTCTTGTCTTGACTTAGTATTGTCTCATTTACCCTCCAGATCTGGTGAATTCTAGCCCATTATCAATATCGTGAACCAAGTATTCCAACTGACTCAATATATCCAGAATGACTTTCACCTCTTCTGCGCTAAGTGAGCCAGAGGTAATTGCATTCTTATGCGTATTGAACTGCTCAATGAAAGCAGTTAATAAATGAGTGTCAGGTGACTTTCCAAAACTCATACTATTATCAAAATCTTTTTTTATATCATTGTAGCTTTGAAAACGTGTTTTTTGATCGCGAATATCTGCATGCTAAAATAAACGTAAGTATTAAAGCTTACGAATATAGATGTGGTGATGTAATATCTAATAAATAAATGATAACGAGTTACTACTTCTGTTTTAGAGGCGAAAGGCGCTTTACTAAGTTTAATCTCTTTTAATTTGGCCTTTAATTCCCCCGCGGAAATTTTGCCGGTTCTATCATCCTGTTGAAATTTTATTTCCCCATTGTCTGAAAGTTTTTTGGTCGCGTCGGGGTGAAGTACCAAGGAATTAGGCGACTCATCGGTCTTAGTATTCGCCCCTTCGGGGTCGGGGTCTAATAGCTTAGCCTCGGTAATCCCGGTTTGAAAATTGTGCCGGACGTGAAGACCCTTTGGGATTGGTGTACCTGGGAAGTATATGTTTAGCTAATAACGAAGGCGATTCGTCGAAGCGTCGAGAAGCCTCAAACCCCGATAAAGTTTTCGAAATGAAAAATATAGAAGATGATGAACATGATATTGTTCGATATAAACTCGTTAAAATTATAACGCGAACTATACGTCGCTCATATATTCATTGTAGGTTGATGAAATGGGAGGTTCTGCTATCGTCATTTAGAATTTGTGTATTTGACTGACGTTGTAAATACACGTCAAGTGTGAGAAAAGTAGTCCCGTTTTTCTACCTACCCTTTTTCACGGTCTGCCACTCGTTGGTGGGTATAAATACGCTGTTATTTTTCGGCCCTTCGTCCAAACCGGATACATGATTGACCAAAGAATATGAAATTAATATAATACCGTATAAATAGCAGCGCATTTCTAAGGCCAACGTGTCGAATATCTAGATGCTGAATTGCTGTGTCGGAACTTTTCTTATAATGAATTTTTCTCTACCACCGAATGCCGAGAGGACAGTTTAAAGCGTCGAAACAAATCGCTAATAATATTTATACGACTTTTTATAACGTACTGATACGTGTCCGCGTGTTTTATTGATACTTTTAACTATAATTGATAAATTCTTCTTATTTATACAGTCGTTTTGCGATCCGTAGCTTCGTAATTCTCTCACCAGGTGCTATACCTCGTCCAATCGTAAAGCATAATCTAAGCACAACGTCGGAGGCGGGAACCAATCGCTAAACGGAACGTACTCTGGGCGCGCAAGCAAAGGGACGCGAAACTCATTCGCTACGAGATCGTTCAACACGTGCGACCATTCCGAGTCTCTGCCCGTTACGCGGCGTCTGTCGGCTCTTACCCGTAACTCTGACATTTACATCTGTGTATATCTAACCAATCGTCATGGCTGAAGAATATTTATACGGTAAATATTGTAATCGAAGATTGAACGGATATATTAGTGACTTTATTTTCCATCGATAGTGAATACTTCACGCTTATATTATCGTTATAACATTCGTACGTGTCGACGCCGGCTGAATTTTTCGGCCATTGTGGCCTCGTCCATTGTCTTTTATTGAAACGCGGTTTTTTAACAATATCATTCATATCGCCATTGTCACTTCTGCCATTGATCATTATTACGCTTAAATTTAACACCACATTCGGTTTAACACAATACTTCATCCGGTCTTCCATCAATCTTTGCGCAGGAATCACTTTGGAAGGACCAAATGCCACTGAGGTCTGGGATCCCGAACATAAAAACGAGGACGCCGATGGTACTAATCAACATTTCGGAGCCGACCAAAAACTCATCATTAAAATGGTAAGTACGAATTATCCCTCTGTTAATAAATCGTCAAATTCTTCATCTCGTTACCCTTGTTACAATTTAACTCTGCCTTCTTAGCTCATCCCTTCTATCCATCTTTGGCGCCATTGTCGCGATGCTTGCGCCTTTTTTTTTCACTTTTTTCTTTTTTTTTTTGCCGATTCATATTCATATTACGTTCGATGGAAAAATATAATCCAACTTGAAACATGACTAAGCGATTTATTATCTAGTTCAACATATTACGAAAAATTGTTAATACACTCGTTGTTGTTTTTTTTTTCGCGCCAATTACTTTGTAATCACGAACTAGCTGTTATATCGTTCGTAAACAATCTAGTATCTTTGCTATGCCGGTATTTTACCCGCATTTCAGGAGTCAATTTTTTTTTTTTTTTTTTGATTTTATTTTTCTTAGTTTCTAATATCCGATTAACTTGATGATGTAATGTCGAGTTGGTTTATTAATTCATGTATAAAACTGCGCCTGATATATCTGCGTGATATTTTATTTTATTTTTATCTTTTATTTTATACATTTTTAAGGCACTTTTGGGGCCGGAGGCTAAACCCGGTGAGCTGAATGTACTACAGGTTGAAGCGATGGGACTTAAAGGTCCGATTAAAACCCCAATTGCCTTATTGGAACTGGGTAAAACGGCACAAATTATACTTGACTTAAGTTTCCCCGATCCACCAGTCACATTCACCTTAATCACCGGCAGCGGTCCAGTCCACATAGTAGGACATAATCTTCTAGGTGAGTTTTCAGTTATTATCATTTTTACTTAAAAAACAAAAAAACAAAAAAAGAAACTTCATATCTTCATCATTTTTTTCAAACATGCCAAAGATTTGCGAGATAACAATTAGCCGCAGTCTTAAGCAGCGTATACTATTCAATTAGAGAGAAAAGAAGTTTTTTTTTTTGTTACTTATAGTTAACGTATTAGGAGATATAAATTGTTATCCTTGTCCATAGAAGATGATCGATTTTTTTTCATCTTTTTTTTTTTTTTTTAATATATGTATAAGTTATAATTATTTAAACATCAATTTTATCGATAAATTTTTGATAATTTTGTCACAGGGACACACATGGATGAATTTGAAGATATGGAGGATGACATGGAGGAGGAAAATATTGATGAAGAAGATGATGAGAAGGTGAATATAATGTTGTGATATTTCTTAGGTTTTAGCAAGGGATATTATATGCAGAATAATAAATATCATTTGAAAATGTTATTCGAAAAAGTTGAGCCCCACCCGTTGGTCGTTTCATCTATGAATTGAATATTTTTGTTCAATAATTGAAGAAAAAACCAAAACAAAAAGAAAATTATATATATATATATATATATATATTCAAAAAGTATCAAAATTGATTTTTAAGAAGAATATATATTATCCAAACGATGGGATGAAAGCTGAAGGTGTTATTGCTAGAAGTTAGGGGAACCCGTCATCTTTTATTATGTGAATGGGAATTAATATTTCAGGCCTCGCATAAGAAAAGGAAACTTTCTGGCGAGGGTAAAAAAAATGGCACCAAACGCGCCAAGATGGATGAGGAGGTAGACAAGGAGAACTATCGAAAATAGCATGATTGGTCATAGAAATAAGTTTTACCTTACAATAAATAATTAAAGATTTAAAAACTACTTTTATTCACAATCAGTTTCATTTTTATTGATATTACGATTCTTAATGTTCGATCAGGTAGAGTATTTACCTAATAAATAAATAAATTCTTTCAAACGTACGGGAATGTACCTTTACTTTATTCTTTAATCAAAGAAATTTGTTAATTATACTTAATTTTTTCGTTCCTTGTTCTTTTTTTTTTTGTACAATGAACTAAATTTTTTTTTTTTACCATAAAAAAAAAACTACAACACTGTTCAGCTTTTGCCTTTCATTTCATTTCACTACCTACCATCTTGGCAGTGTGCGATAAATAGTTGGGCCTGAATTTTAATATTTTTTCACATTATCATCAACTTCATAAAATTATCAAAATTTCATTAATCATTATACAATAAACTCACTGATGTAAGGTCTGTGCAACATACAATAATTTCATCATTATTTTATCACTTGGTTTGATTATTTAAAGGTAAAAACACAAAAAAAAAAACAAAATAATTAATTTTACCTCTATACCTACCTACTACACCTCTATTAGTTCTAGTAATTTGATAATTAATTCTTTTCGTAGTTCCTGGCTATATTAAGAGTTTAGTATTACTAAGTCTAAATTGCCCCCTTGCAATAGAGTGTAAATTAAATAATTAGATAAGTGAATTCGAATTTATTTTATCAACTTTAAATCTATTTCTGATTCAGGATCCTGAGGATGAAGAGGACGAAGACGAGGAACCCAAAAAGAAGAATGCTAAAATAGCGGCACCAGCTAAAAACAAAAATCAAGCTAACAAGAATAAGAAAAAATAAACCCACGATATTAAAAAACAAAAAAAAAACAAAAAGCAACAAACACAACCTAGGCTAGGCTTTCGAATGTAAGTCCATCATCATCCGCGCTTTGCGAACCAAGTATCGTTTCATCTGACAATCAAAAGGGGGAAGAATCATTCACAGGTTCTCAAATCTTGGAGCTAGTATGTCGCTATTATAAAATAGGCGAACTTTATCCATAAATTAAATATCAGTTAAATTCAAACGTTATCTAATAATGAATAACAGACTACATGCTCGAAATAGCTATAAGTCGAAAAAAGGAAGAAGAACAAAGAAGAATAATGAATAACAATAAGGAGAAGTTATTTTGTCTGTTTCTTTTAGCAGAATTAGTTTTCAGATAATAGACGATTTGGTAATCTTTTAATCTTTGACACGAGATTCATTCCCGAATAATTACTATGGATAAACCTATTTGATTCTAGCGACTGTAAAAGAGTCCCGGGGCCAAGACAGGGTCAAAACTGTAATCTAACATTGGAGGATTCGGTATATACAGGAGATATACCGGACATTTTGACCCTTACGAATTTTAAGCCACCGTGACTCCGCGTACATCTAGATAGATAGATAGCTTGGATTTTAAAATTTGTGAAAATTATAGACTTACGAACATACATACTTACATACGTACATATACGGACACGCGTTGACTGATACTTTAATTTTCCTCTACTGAAAATTAGCTTCCAATAAAATCGAATAAAATAAATTCAAAGAAGAGAAAACAACAAAAGGAATCAAGCCACAATATATTACTATAATAGTACATGATAATATTGTAAAACTTCTCTGCGAAGATCATGAAGGAAAACTTTATTATCCCCAAATCCAAACTATTTATTTCGATATATTGAAACGAAGTCTTTTTATTGTATTATTATTAGACGAAGAAGCATAAAAAAAAAAAAAAAAAAAAAAACGAAAAGAAAAGAAAACATTGTCATCTCTCGATATTCATTCCATTTGAAGAAAAAGTAATAGTCGTTTTACAGACACTGGAACACGGCACAATAATCGTGAATTTAAACATGTGTTATACACAGAGTTTATTTTTACTTTTATTTTATTGCCGTTACGGTCTGTATACTCTTTTGTACATATACGATACAATAAAAATTTCACTTAACTTTTACATAAGTTATTTTGTTGATACAATCAATCCTTTATATATCCTTATACAGTCCGCTCTGATAATAGGGCCGGCTATGGGCGGTTAGGAGAGTATTTTTCCTGAAACTCGGGTACCCCCACTACTGACGCGCGTTAACGCCGTCGAAATTCACTTCGCACTCCGGTAATAGGGCCGCTGCGGAATTATACGCTATTTCATTCAGCTAACGTTCGGCCCTATTGACAGAGACGAATATGAAACCCGAGGTGAGCCAGTAGTGGGGGTTGAGCTCGAGCGAGAACCTGGGGAAGCGGCCCTATTAACGGAGCGAACTGTACTTGATATCTAAACATATAGAAATCCGAAGAGAATAAAAATCGTATGTTATACTGTTTTTGTTTTATCGGGTATCTCGATGTTTAATACTTGTAGCAGTGTTCATAAGTTTCTAGGATTTTTTTAATCTAATTATTTAATTAATTACCTATTTTATAATTCATAGTTTCCAAATATTTTAAACCCCATGATGATTATACCCATTCGGACATGAATTTAGTTCGTTTGGAATTTTATAATCTTACGTATTCAGGTTTACTATTTTACGAATACAATGAAGAAAACATTATCAAATACGAGAATAATTTCACGAAAATTTATCAGGTTAGTCAATCCGTGATCAGATTGTCACATGTCTTCTAATTGCAACCAGTTTGGTAGATTGACAGATAAATGGCAGAAGTTTTTGTTATTATTCTGTTAAAAAATACTGGATAATAATACATAGTTTCTCTTACGTATTTTTGATCTTATTATCTATTTTGTTGCTATATCTTATTCGCTATTACATCTACTAGGCCGGATGAGATCATCCTGGTTTAATAATTCTCAAATATTTCTGTACGCCCTAAACTACAAATATTTGGGAATCATTTATGTACTTGAATTTCGAATCGAAATCTGGGTACGTCAGAACATATAATATTATCAAACAAATAAAAACTAGGCTAGCCCCAGGCCTAGCCTCGTTAATTATTTCGCTATGTCTAAGAATAAAAAATTAGTATAATTTTATAATTGATATTATAAAACAGGAGGTTTTCAAAGACGTCGCGGACCAGCATATGCGCGTCCCGTGACACATCGGAAAATTCAGAGATGCAAAGCGTCGATTTGTCGATTCCGGATTCTACAGAAAACTGCACTAACAGCAGTGGGGTAGATTGCAAGTGCAGCGGTACTCCGATCCGAGATTTTTCGTACGAGGCTAACCGGGAAGCACAATTATTCGACGAAGTTGTCGAGCTGCGTCAGCAAGTTGTTAATTTTTCTTATTTTCATAAAAATGAACAATTTGCAATACAAAATCGATGAAAATAATTCACGATACCTAATTGATATCTAGCCCGTTCTGCTTCACAAAATAAAAATATATACGTCGATGCAAGATTATTTTTACTCTTTTATAAAATTCGCTTTATTTAATTTGGGACTGTTTTTCTCGAAACTGAAGAAAGAATGTATTTATAAGTTGATGTTTACCTACAAGGTAGCAGAGCTGAACCAAACGATGGTACATATCGAGGCAGCTGTTCAATTGAAAGACACACAATTAGAAGGCTTGCATCGCGATAACGAGCGTTTGTCTTCGGAATTGAAAAAGCAACAAAGATCAAACAGAAACCTAAAACGTAGGTGAAAATTGACAATATAGAGAAATATGTATATTGTGGTTTCTCAATGAATTTGAAAGATAGAAAATTGCTAACTATTAGGTATGTTTATTCAGTAGAAATAGTATGAATCGAATTTCATTCCAGAACAGTTGGACGACGAAAGATTTTTTTATCAAAAAGAAAAAGAACATTTTTGCGAAGAGATACAAAACCAAAAAATTTACAAACGAGCCTCGGATCCAAATACCTCAAACTCTCTTCATCAACAGAAAAAAGAGTTTGAAAAGATCCAGGACGATCTTGAAGAAGAGAATAGAGAGTTGAGAGACCAGTTGATTGAGAAGAGCGAAACAACTTATAATCTTTGCATTAAATTTTTACGTATGAAGCATGCCAAGGATACATTGAGGCAGAAACTAGACCAACTTTTAAGGGAGCATTCACAAGTGACGGCAGAAATGATGGAGAAACTTGACGAGGCTCGTGAGGAGCTAAACATTATTATATCAGAAAAATTTCAGGAACCGGTGCATCTGAGCAAAGCCAAGTTCTTACAGGTTCATATGAAACGATATACCTATGAATCGTTTTTTCCTCATTGCTCCTTGATGCGAATTTTTACATTATTTTAACTACGAAATAGGTAGTTCAAAGAAACAGTCGATTAGTCCATGAAAATGCGGCGTTGAGGCTTCAGTTGCATCAGCTTACGCAAAATATCGAAAAGCTCAAGAGCGAGGCGCAAAAAACGCGGACTATAAATGTAGACGCGAGAACAGTAGCAAAGTTGGCTTCGCAGGGAAGATTGAAATGCAAAGGAGAGACTCCCAAGTCTTCGATATCAACGATGTAAGAATCCGTCATTCTCCTCTGTCTGCATGCTTTCCCTCATTTTCATGACGCAGTGAACATTGAAAATTCCTTGCTAGATCGTGTCTGAGGAAAACGGGAAAACCACCGATTTCACGCTCCTCTTTCGGCTCATCCTGTGGTCCATCAGTGGACAGTTCAGGGGATGCAAAAGCTCCGTTAAAGCTTCAGAAGAAGCGCGCTACCTTTAATATTCCAGAGGTCGAAGAACCACCGGAGAAACTCGTCGAACTTCGCAATGAACGGACCCAGAGTGCACCGGAGATTGTCCAAACTACGATCTTCAAGCAAGATCTTATTGCTTCCGGAAACGGATCTGAGTATACAGACGTTACCGAGCGTAGTGTCGAGGTCAGGGACATGTGTACAAACACTTGACCAAATTAAGTGACGATTAGATATAATTATGACTCTGGTAAGTATAGCTGTGTGAGGTGCTTTCTCCTCTTTGAATAGTAGTTTTAGTGTAACTGCATCCCTGTAATTTACTTTCGTGAATGTTAAAGTAATAATAAACGTTTTGAGAATGTTCATCTCATGATCAACATTCATGTATATTGTATGGTATGCAATTCATGAAGCATCAGATAATATCCCATAAAGTGATGAGTTGATCCAGTCGCCAGCGTCCTTCCGATATCGGCATAGTGACGATTTTCAAAATCACATTTGCCAAGAATAGTCGTGCAGTCAAAGCTAGTCAGTATGGATTTGACATGCAGGGTTTACATACTATATAATATACTGTCGATAGAAGAATGACATCAGAAGAAATGAAAATTTCGTCAATACATTGAGTTGAAATGGGGATCAAAATTTGGAATAACACTGTAAGACGCGTGCTTACTCATCGTCAATGACTCAGCGTAAATCATGCTAATATAGTGATTATATAGTTATTTTGTCAATGAATTCTAACAAAAGACAAATTGGTAACCGACATTTTTCTGTACCGGCATTACATTCATTTAATATACCAAAATGACCATCTGTTATTGTCACAACTTTTGGGATAATAGGTTGTGCAAACAGGCGTAAAGTAAAACTTCGTTTATTCAGTATCTCTTACATCGATAAGACCTCGCGGAATTTGGTATCTGCCTTCATCGTCTCACTGATGAGCGAAGCTGTATTTCTAGGCTCACCTGCTGCTAGAGGATGAGAATCGTAAAAGAATTGAATTGAAAATATAGTCTCCAACTCTGTTAAGAGTTTATGCATTAGGCCTGCCTGCTTTGGGCAGTCAACGAGTTAAGGCTCATGGTATAATTAAGAAACCAACAATACAATTGAACGTGTTTTTGTCAGCTTCAAACGCTCCAAATTCATCATGACGCTGCAGAGAATAAGTGAAACTGACAATATGCACTTACATCGTGATTATTAAACTACATCCTATTTCTACAACGTGCGACAAATGCAATGTTTGCATATAGCATTGTATACATGTGTCACAAAACACGAAAATGATGCCGGAGGAAAAATTCGAAAAGTTCAGTAAGCTACTACAGATATTTGTCTTGTCATCATTGCGCATCTGAACTGACATTTCGGTCTTCCCAAGCCATAAGGTAGCCCCACTCCACGAATATAAATATAGTTGGAAACATCATTCTGAAATTTTGATCTACGACTTGTGTGCCGAGCATATTACAGTGCAGCAACGTAAGCTGACAGATCTGGTCGATCCTTAGGGTATACCTACTTGAGAGTAAACGAATTCAAACATCGTGAAATCTAGGAAAAATTTATTCAAGTTTATTGATTTCAACGAATTTGTGACAAACATTCTATTTGATACTCATTTTGATGCCTATAGTTTTACTGATCACAAACGCATCGGCTATAAGCTTCGAAGTGGGCGCGATAATTGTAGTTTTTTTAAGAAAAATATAAAAAAAAGACATTGAGATGAGGCTGCTGAATTCTTCAATTTTATTTTTCGTTATTTCAATTGCATTGCCTAGTGAGGCTTATCGAATTTTAGGGGTATTTCCGTTGCACGCAAAGAGCCACTTTGCTATGTTTGGGCAGATGATGAAAGGGCTTGCAAAACGTGGCCACCAAGTGGACGTTGTGAGCCATTTTCCTCTCGAGAAACCTCTTCCTAATTATAACGACGTCGTCAATTTGGACGGCACTCTTCCCAGCTTGGTAAATAACATGACAGTGGAAATGGTCGGAAGCAATGAAAATCTTGGTTCTCCAGCTGAACACATCGCGATCTTGTATGGCACTGAATTATGTCATTTGTTGGATTATCCGCAATTGAAAAATCTCATTAAAAATCCTCCAAAAAATCCTGCCTACGATCTGGTCATCACAGAGGTGAGTGAAATAGTGTGACTGCGCCTGTGCTGCTGTTTTATTGTTTCATTATCTGAATAAAAATTGAGAGTTTGATTGAAGAATGAAGACGAAAGAAATGAACATTGTTCTAGATATTTGGAGCTAGCTGCTATTTAGCCTTGGGTCAACATTTCAAAGTCCCCGTGGTGGCTATGACTTCAACTCTGATGCTTCCTTGGGCGAACGACCACGTTGCAAACCCAGACAACACAGCCTACATACCCAACATTTTCACGGATTTCTATGGGGGGATGAGCTTTTGGCAAAGAGTTCAGAATACCTTGACCAATTTCAAATCAAAATGGGTGTTTTATCAAGCTAGTGAAGAACAGACTGGATTGATAAAGAAGTATATCGGTCCTCACGCACCAAGCGTTAGAGAGGCTGAAAAAAACGTCTCCTTGATCCTAGTGAACACGCATTACAGCTTGCACGGTACCAGGCCATTCACGGCGGCCGTCGTCGAAGTCGGAGGACTTCACATAGACGAAAAAGACGCAATGTTAACCAACGTATGTAATCATCGAGGTTTAGATTTGGGCAATTACTTGATTGAAAGATTGTTCGAAATTAATTGTTCATGAAAAAACTGATCTCCTGTGTACATATCTGATACAGAATTTGCAGAAGTGGTTGGATGACAGTGCATACGGCTTCATCTACATATCTTTTGGGTCCATGCTCAAATTAGAGTCTCTCCCGAAAGAAACCCTGGTCGCAATTTACACATCATTGGCAAAGTTGGCGCCGACTCGAGTTCTAATGAAGATAGCAAAACCCGAAGAATTGCCTTCTGGTCTACCAAGCAACGTTCTTACTTATCGGTGGATTCCTCAAATAGCTGTACTTAGTAAGTGTTCGACCCTGTGCCATTGAAGCCGTTTAACGCTAATCGCCCCTACATCCTACCTGGTCAAATTTCCTTTCACGTTCAGGTCATTCCGAGACCAATGAAATTACGAAATCGCTTGCCAATGGGTTTTTATTCAGAAAACTAGACCACAACCCAGTGGTATGAATCCTTAGAAATTAAAATCATGGAGGGATTTTGAGATTGATTTTTACCTATGAAAATACAGTGACAGGTAGTTACCGCGGAATAGGTTCGTATCAATGATAATTAGACACGTGTTATCAGATATTTTGTGTCTTTTTCGATAGAGCACAATAATATCCGAGCATTCATGACACACGGTGGTCTCATGGGAACTCAAGAGGCCATCTACTTCGGGGTCCCCATGATCGGCGTGCCTTTTTTCGGAGACCAACATCTAAACTTGAGACTTTACTCCCAGAAGAACTTGGCTGTAACTCTGGATCACAAGAAACTAACTGTGGAAAAATTGGATGCTGCTTTTCACACGGTGCTACGTGATCCATCCTACATGTACGTTTCTCGTGATTTATAGTGCATTGTTGCTTTCATGGTCTGGTGCATAAGGTTCACATCGAATCATCGTGATGATAGGCTAACTTCTTTCACCATTAAACTGTTAATCACCTGTGATTACGTTTCAGGGAAACGGCTAAGAAAATGTCAGCACTATTTCGAGATCGGCATATGAGTGCCTTAGACACAGCAGTTTACTGGGTAGAGTACGTGATCAGATATAATGGAACGAATCTCAGGTCACCAGCTATGGAATTAGAGTGGTGGCAAATCGCACTCTTTGATGTCTATGGATTCTTGATATTGTCCACCGTTCTCGCAGTGTACTTCTTAATAGTTGTAGTTAAGAAATTGATAGGAGTGTTCCTTTCAACCAATGTGAAAAGATTCACAGAGTCTAGAAAAGTGAAATTACGTTGAATGATACAGTATAATATTATGATGTAGACAATTGAACCGCCGGATCATAGAAGGGCATATAAAATTATTTTGCGATTTTTAGATGGCCCCTGACCACTTCTAGAGAAAATGTCAATATTTGATTTTTAAAACCCGTATCCTTATCGGAAATTTGATTGCGTATCTTTTATGTCCTCTTGAAAAAAGTTGAAAGCTAAAGTGGTCAGGGGCCATCTAAAAATCGCGAAATAATTTTATATGCCCTTCTATGATCCGGCGTATCAATTAAAGATTTGTATGAAACCCTGTGTATGTGTTGTAAGAAAATTATCAACGAATTTATCAAGCTCCGTACAGTTCGAGGCCCATGATACCCAATAACTTTTCCCGGATATTTTTCTTCAAGGTTTGTTCACATGCAGATCCATTCCCGATATTATTATAACAACCGTATGCCAGAAAGCAAATGTAGGGGGCACATGTTTATTTTTAAGAAACAATTCGGAACTGTAGATTAATTTGATAATGGATGCTACTCAGCGCCGGTCTAACCCTCCGAACGCCCCTAGGCTACAGGGAAAGAAGCGCCCTCGTCTATAAATTATAATCTAGAACCTTCTCAATGAATATTCATTTATAATTTTTTGTTATGCTAACGTAACAAAAAAATAGAGCCCAGCGCCCCCTTGATTTACGGCGCCCTAGGCTATAGCCTAGGTAGCCTAGTGGATAAACCGGCGCTGATGCTACTGTAATAAATTCTCAGACGTATCAATAATCTATTTCAAGCGCAGAGAAGCTGTCGTGATTCGTGAAATAGACAATGTAGGTAAACCTACTTACCCACACAGCACCCAATATTGTAGTAACAAGCCAACATTGCAGCAATATTGCTACAATATTCGGTGCTGTCAGGGTATTAACCGAAAAATATTCTTCTGGTATAGAAGGGTCAATGGGTGATTTATTGAATAATAATGCTATTATATTACTCGTCCTTCCGTTACGTTCTTAGCTACCATGCTGATTTTTCAGAAACTCAGAATAACGTTATATAGGTATAGTAAGGTGCCTGGAGATACGTATGCATGCTCATACGCTGTCTCTTGTCTCTGTCTCCGAAAATTTCAGCACACCTCTTGCAACTCTTGCAATTTTGGACGAAATTTACTGCTAAATCTGAAGCTTTTTTTCGACTTTTTTTTCGCCTCTTTTTCTAAATTTTTTTCTATTATTTTTCCTCTTTATAGAGGAATCGCACTATGTAGGTTTGTATGACTAACTGAGATACCCTATACAATGCGTGCATGAAGACACGTATCCATGCCTATATCGATACACTAACGATTCTTCGGAATAATAATGAAAAAAAATTTAGAAAAAAAGAGAGTTGTAGAATCAAGTTTCATCACACATTACCAAAGTAATAGGTAACTAAATAAAGTTTATTACTTTTAAATAACTTTACTTCATAATTACTTTTACTAATGAAATAAAAATTTAAATATACACTACATTTATAATAGGGTAAGCCTAAGCGACGAATGCTGCGCCCTATTAAACGCAACCCGCGGATCATTATATTATTCTGCTCATCTTAGTTCCGTAGTTCGCCACCCGGTGGCGCCACCGGCGTAAACTGACCTACTCAACAGCGTCCTTGCCCCTCTCGCCCCACTCAAGGCCGCTGCAGGCCGTCAAGGATGGGGAGCCCAAGCAAACCGGTCTAACCGGTTTCAGTGGCCTTTGTGGCGCCGACGAGTGAACAGGTTTGTGACGTAGTAGACGTTCTTGGGAAAACTTACGCGCCGAGTTAACCAACGTGCGAGAAAATGCTTGACAACAGGTACGCCGCGTCGTTACGAGTTGAGGAGGCGTAAGTTTTTAATATTCCGATCACCATTTTACCATAACCATAAATAATTATGAATTTTCGCGTATTATAAAGTGTCGCGTATTTCAATCAGCGAAGTGAGTGACGATTGGAGGCCTTTGATTATTATTCAGGGAAGTAGGGAATCGTTCATTTTCAAGTATATTCTATCCCTACCCGCGAATAACTCTGTGAAAACCTACATTTCTTGCGAACAAAACCTCCCCGATTTATTTTTAATACAAATATACTAGGTAAGGGAGATTCATTGATAAC
Source organism: Tenthredo livida (assembly GCA_963992785.1). Classification (NCBI taxonomy): domain Eukaryota; kingdom Metazoa; phylum Arthropoda; class Insecta; order Hymenoptera; family Tenthredinidae; genus Tenthredo; species Tenthredo livida. The sequence goes on along the minus strand of OZ023066.1, from coordinate 14,886,709 downwards.
CTCGCGATAATTAATTATCATCCCAGTGTATAAGCAATCATATAATTCCAAGTTCCTCTTCAATCGTTTGCTCTACGAGCATATTTTGCCACTCCGAGGCTGAACTAATGTTATTAGTGTTATTTTGAGTATACAAATGTTTTCCTGGAGAATGCTTGATGCCCGATTTATTCTTCTGCGAGGGAAACACCTGGGATCTACCCAAAGGCAACATATTGACGCAATTCGTGTGATACTTGGATATCTTATTAAAGGGTAAGTCCAGAAGACGAGGAACACTCAATTTTTTTAAGCAATTATAACTTGCTTCTTTTCAATGGCAAACTCGAATCTTTCTTTTGTATTCACAACAGTAGTTAGAGCTTGATGAATCTCAAGAAAATTGTTCACTTGATTTGAATATAAATTTACCTTGTAGTAGAGAAATATCTGAATAATGAGGATCAAGGATTGAAGGTTTTTAAATAAATACAGCTATAAATTACTGTAGAATTAATTATAGGCGTCACATTTATTTTTCAAACATCCAACAGACTTCAATATTGGTAATAAATTACTTTACAGTCCCATTCTCTGGTTCTTAATTGAGCATGTTCGCTTGAACAATTCATTGAGTTGATTTATACCATGTGACATATATTAATCTAGTTTTTATTTTCACAGGGGTTGTTCGCGGAGGGGAAAAAACATAGTCCTGCCTATCTACAAGAAAACCTCTTCAACATTCTTCATTACAACGATTAACGCCAAACAGTGGAGCAGTCCAAATGCCAGGGGAATGGCTATTATTGATGGGGACTAATGGCTTCAAATGGCTATTATTGTTTATAAAGTAGCATAGGAGTATAGTTTTAGGCTGAGTTCGCATTTACAGTTCCTTTGGAATCAGTTTTTAATGTCTAATCTTGTCTAATTAGATTGGACCAGATTATTCCAAATTGATTGTAGAAACTATAAGCGATACTATATATTCACTCGTGATTATACAGCACGCTATACCTGACAAGTTCATACGGTAATGTTATAATCAAACGAGGAAAAAACTTGTAATATTACGGAAGAGATGAGAATTTGTAATAGATTATGATATGATATTGATATAATTTAATAGTTGAAACATTTCTGAATATCTCGGCCAATAATATTTTTTACTAGCCTAATAACTTCATTGTACTTGAAAGAGGAGAGCAGTAGACATTGCAATAGTTGGATTAGCCATTACCGTATGAAATATTCGCAATATCTATGCAGGTAACTGCGCGTAATACATGCATATACGATATACGTACGTGAATATACTTCACTCCTTTGTGAAATTGTCCTCAATGGATAGAGAGTAGACAATTCAGAGATCCACGAATTGGAGACTCTCATTAGTATCTATTGAGAACAACTATATTTATAGAGTAATGAATTATTCTACTGTTCTCGTGGCGAAATTACGTTGTTAAAGTATTGTCGTTAACGAAAACCATGGTGAGAATAATGACTCTGTTCTCTATTCGTATGGTGGTCTGAAAAATAAAAATAAATAGCTCGCTGTTCTCAACAAGACCGATATAAAAACTATCTGCTACAAACATTGTACTTGGCATTCTGTAAAATATACCTTCGTACGTATATGCATGTATTATCGTCGCAACGATTAGTTTAGAGTATAATACTAGTTTTATTATTTCCTAATTATAGTTCTAGCTAATCTCGGAACTTAAAAAGTGCCAAATATGTAGTTTTCAGTGATATGCGTGATAGATTATACATATTACGATCACATCTACAATTTGTCCAATCAAATATTCAGTGTTGTAAAAATTGTAAGTCAATTTTTTTTCAAGTGAAGTTTATTACTTTTGAATAACTATTTTATAATTAGTTGAAATAACTTGACTTTATAATTAGTTTTAATATCTTTACTTTATAATTTGTTTCAATAGCTTTACTTTATCATTAGTTTTCATAGCTTTACTTTATAATTAGTTAAAATAACTTTGCTTTATACTTACTTTAAATAACTCTACTTCATAATTACGCTGATTAACTTTACTTTATAATTACTTTTACTAATTGAATCGAGTTTAATTACACATTGCCAAAGTAATGGGTAATTAAATGAGTAGTTTCATCAAAAATGTAATTAGTGACTTGCAACACTGCAAATATTCTTGTAATAATAAAATTGTTCATGCAATGAACATGTGTCATTATAGTAAATTACCACATTCTTGAATAAATATCTCTTGAAATTGTAAATAATCAATCGTTGAATCATTTCCCCCTGTCCTTTCCTTGCCTATACTAAAAATTAGGTATCAACTGCCAGAATTTTAGTAGTGAATTTTCTGGCAGTTGATACCTTTTTTTTAAGGAGTCAATTTTCTGGCAGTTGATACCTTTTTTTTGAGGAGTCAATTTTCTGGCAGTTGATACCTTTTTTTTAAGGAGTCAATTTTCTGGCAGTTGATACCTCATGGTGTCAAAAACGACTCCTTGAAAAAGGTATCAACTGCCAGAAAATCGACTCCTTAAAAAGGTTTCAACTGCCAGAAAATCGACTCCTAAAATCAGGTATCAACTGCCAGAAAGTCGACTCCTTAAATAAAGTATCAACTGCCAGAAAATCGATAGGTACATGGAGCTCTAAATGCCTACGTTTCCCCTGGAGCCGAGTTCAGCCAATCAGGAGCGAGAGTCGAGAAGAAAATAGGCAATTTCTCTTCAATTCTTATTCCTGATTGGCTGAGACTCTGCCCCAGGGGAAATTTAGGCATTGAGAGCTCCACGTACCTATCGATTTTCTGGCAGTTGATACCTGATTTTAGGAGTCGATTTTCTGGCAGTTGAAACCTTTTTAAGGAGTCAATTTTCTGGCAGTTGATACCTTTTTTTTTAAGGAGTCAATTTTCTGGCAGTTGATACCTTTGTTTTAAGGAGTCAATTTTCTGGCAGTTGATACCTCATGGTGTCAAAAACGACTCCTTGAAAAAGGTATCAACTGCCAGAAAATCGACTCCTTAAAAAGGTTTCAACTGCCAGAAAATCGACTCCTAAAATCAGGTATCAACTGCCAGAAAGTCGACTCCTTAAATAAAGTATCAACCGCCAGAAAATCGATAGGTACATGGAGCACTAAATGCCTACGTTTCCCCTGGAGCCGAGTTCAGCCAATCAGGAGCGAGAGTCGAGAAGAAAATAGGCAATTTCTCTTCAATTCTCATTCCTGATTGGCTGAGACTCTGCCCCAGGGGAAATTTAGGCATTGAGAGCTCCACGTATCTATCGATTTTCTGGCAGTTGATACCTGATTTTAGGAGTCGATTTTCTGGCAGTTGAAACCTTTTTAAGGAGTCGATTTTCTGGCAGTTGATACCTTTTTCAAGGAGTCGTTTTTGACACCAGGAGGTATCAACTGCCAGAAAATCGGCTCCTTAAAAAAAGGTATCAACTGCCAGAAAATTCACTCCTAAAATTCTGGCAGTTAATACCTAATTTTTGAGTGATATTTTCGATTTGATTTGAATTCGATTTGAATTCATTTTGAATTCAATTTAGCTCCTAAATTGATGCGCCTGGATTAGGAGTTGGATAGGAGATAGGAGAAAAAAATATGCAGCAAATGATTAATCATAAATTAAGTTTATTATCAACATTTATGATTGAAGCCATCCATACAAGCAATAGTTATGTACAATTTTCAATTGGTCCTTAAAAATATATAAGTCTGTAGCAATTAGTCGAGAGAATTAATTAAGTTGGCTGAATTATGCAATAATACCTCGAGTCGTTATAATTTGCTAAAGGGAACTGTCTAGAATGGGATGGAAGATCTGTATTTACAACGTCTGTTTGTAATGAAATTACTTATTTAATGACCCATTACTTTCGTGATGCGTAATTAAACTCGATTCAATTAGTAAAAGTAATTATAAAGTAAAGTTGTTCAGCGTAATTACGAAGCAGAGTTATTTAAAGTAAGTATAAAGCAAAGTTATTTGAAGTAATTATGAAGTAAAGTTATTAAACCTAATTATAAAGTCAAGCTATTAAAACTAATTATAAAGTAAAGCCATCAAAACTAATTATAAAGTAAAGCTATGAAAACTAATTATGAAGTAAAGTTATTAAACCTAATTATAAAGTCAAGCCATCAAAACTAATTATAAAGTATAGCTATGAAAACTAATTATGAAGTAAAATTATTAAACCTAATTATAAAGTCAAGCTATTAAAATTAATTATAAAGTGAAGCCATCAAAACTAATTATAAAGTGAAGCTATTGAAACGAATTATAAAGTGAAGCTATTGAAACGAATTATAAAGTGAAGCTATTAAAACGAATTATGAAGTCAAGTTAATCAAACTAATTATAAAGTGAAGTTATTTCAACCAATTATAAAATAGTTATTTAAAAGTAATAAACTTAACTTGAAAAAAAATTGACTCACAATTTTTACAACACTGAATATTTGATTGGAAAATTGTAGATGCGATCGTGAATACGTATAATATATTACGTATATCACTGAAAACTAGATACTTGACACTTTTCAAGTTCGGAGATTAGTTAAAACTATAATTAGGCTTTAGTAAAACTATTATTATGGTTCAAACTAATCGTGATATACATACGGGGGTATATTTTACAGAATGTCAAGTGCAACGTTTGAAGCATGCCATTTCTATATTGGTCTAGTCAAGAACAGCAAGCTGTTTATTTTTATTTTTCAGACCGTCTTACGAATAGAACAGAGTCATTATTTTCATCACGGTTTTCGTTAACAATAATACTTCAATAACGTAATTTCGCCGCGAGAACAATAAGATAATTCATGAATCTACATATTTTTTTTCCAAAAGATATTAAAGAGACTCTTTAATTCTTGGGTCTGCAAATTAACTACAATTCATTCATTAGGGACAATTTTACAGTGAAGTGAAGTATACTTTACGAACGTATATCGTATATGTATGTATTATGCGCCGTTACCTGCATAGATATGGCGAATATTTCATACGGCAGTGGGTAATCCGCATCTATTCCAATCTCTACTAGTTTTCTATTATACAACGAGTTCAAACTAATAAAGAACATTAAGACCAGGTCAGTACCCAGAGGCTGAATACAACATAATATATGCGAAAGAACATATCATTGTTAATAATGTATCATCCCGAATTCTCATCTATTCTGTAATCACAAGTCTTTTCCTTGTGCGACTATAATATTACCGTATGAACTAATCAAGCATAGCTTGCTGTACTGCGGAGAGTTCATCTATTACTACTTATAGTTTCTACAAATGATATGTAATAATAATCTATTGCATCACAGTGCCACGCTGTATTTGTTCTTCAAATTTATAAAGATACAAACAATCGATAAAACTAATGAAACATACAAGGGTTCGCTAATTTATTAGTCTACTGAAAAAAAACGTTACTATGTTGGAATATCTACACCCTTTATTTTACGTTTCTTCATCTGTACAGCAAGTTTCTCTAATAAATTATGCGAACGCCTGGTTTAAAATTATTGCTATGAATTGAAATTATTATCCGATATTTTTCGGATGGGATACGGCAAGGATGATAATTCCATTCTTATAGTAGAGGAAATTTATAACTAGGCTATACTAAAACTATGATTAAACTTCCAACTAATCTTTTCCGCGATAATACATCTACATATTCTATGAGCTATTTATCTTATTTATCCCACCGCGATACGAATAAAGAATACAATTATTGCCTTCATCATGATTTTCGTTAAAAACAATACTTCAACAACGTAATTTCACCGCGAAAACACTTAAATAATTAATAACGCTTCGAAATGTCAATTTAATTTGCCGCGCAAATCTTTCCCCTGTTCTCCCGTTGACGCCACGAGGGACACTGAAAATTTACTGAAACCGGTGAGACCGGTTTGCGTCTGCACCCCTCCTTCGACGGCCTTGAACGGCCTTGAGCAGTGGGGGGTGCAGCGAGAGTGGCGGGGACGCCGTTGTCGTAGGTCAGTTCACGCTGGTAGCGCCACTGAGCGGAAAACTATGAAACTCGAATGAGCCCATTGATGAAATGATCCGCGGGTTGCATGCATTACGGCGCGATGAATTATAATCTCATTAAAATTGGATTCGCAAGATCGAAATACATTGAAAATAATTTCGTGGTATCTTTAAAAATAAAAGGCATCACTGCAATCCTTTGCTAGGGATGGCATTCAATTATCATTTGAATTAATAATTATCATCTCTGAACAGAGAAATTATGTCTCTTATATAACATGATTCCTATACAATAACCACACCTTTTGAATTAAAATGTTAAAATTTAGTTTGATATTTATTCTATCATAAAGTAAAGCTATTAAAACGAATTATAAAGTAAAGTTATTTCAACTAATTATAAAATAATTATTTAAAAGTAATAAACTCCACGTGAAAAAAAATTAAATTACAATTTTTACAACACTGAATATTTGATTGGAAAATTGTAGATGCGATCGTGAATACGTATAATATATTACGTATATCACTGAAAACTACATACTTGACACTTTTCAAGTTCGGAGATTAGTTAAAACTATAATTAGGCTTTAGTAAAACTATTATTATACTTCAAACTAATCGTTATACGAGGGTATATTTTACAGGATGTCAAGTGCAATGTTTGAAGCATGAAATTCCTATATTGATCTAGTCAAGAACAGCGAGCTGTTTATTTTTATTTTTCAGACCGTCTTACGAATAGAGAACAGAGTCATTATTTTTATCATGGTTTTCGTTAACAATAATACTTCGACGGCGTAATTTCGCCAAGTTAAAAGTAAAATAATTCATAACTTTATAAATATAGTTGTTCTCAAAAGATACTAATGAATGAGACTCTTCAATTCATGGATCTCTAGATTATCTCCTTTCTATTCATAAAGGACAATTTTACATAAGAGTGAGGTATACTTCACGAATGTATATCGTATATACATGTAGTATGCGCTGTTACCTGCATGTAATACATAGATCTTACGAATATTTCATACGGTAATGACTGAAATAACATATTGTTAATAATATAACATCACGAATTCTCATCTATTCTGTGATATCACAAGTCTTTTCCTTGTACGATTATAATATCACCGTATGAATTAGTCAAGTATAGCTTGCTATACAGTAAATAGTTTTTCTGTTACTACTCATAGCTTCTACAAATGATAGGTATGTAATAGTTCTCTCTTGCATCACGTATTTGTTATTTAAATTTGTAGAGATATAAAGAAACGAAAAGACTAACGAAACATACAAAGGTTTGCTAATTGCTCATATTTAGGCTACTATAAAAAAACGTTACCATGATGGAGAACCAACAGCATGTGTTTATGTCTCTTCACCTGTACAACAATTTCCCTAAGTTACGCAAACGCCTGGTTTAAAGTTATTCATGAATCTAAATTATTATCTGATATGTTTTTAATGGGATACGGCAAGATGCTATGGCAATAATGCTTGTGGTTGTCACTAATCGTAGATAATATTAAAATTAGGTCTCATTATTTATCACACATATACTATGTCCAAGAGTCTGCTGACTGAAAATTAGTGGCAACCAGCTTAGCTTGTTTAATGCACAACGTTTCGAACGGAATTGATTATTAGACGAGATGCGAGATTTCACTAAAACTGATCCCAAAGGGACTATAATTACGAACTTGATACAACACAGCCTAAAACTATATGCTTATGCTACTTTATCAACACTTTGCAGTGCAGAGTTGTCTTGTGGTCATTCCCTCGGTGCTTGAATTGCTCCACTGCCTGAATCGCTGTTTATTACTTGGAGTTTGAAAGTAATTTACAACCAATATCGGATTATGTTCCATGTTTAAAAAATAAATGTGATGCCTAATTAATTCTACAGTAATCCACTCTTGTATTTATTTTCAAGCCTTTAAATTTCGATCCTTATTCTCCAAATATTTCTCTACCACGAGGTCTATAGACAAATAAAGTAAACATATTTTCTAGAGATTCCTCAATTTTTTTTTACTGTTGTCAGTACAACAGAAAGATTCAAGTTTTTTGTGAAAAGGAAACAAGTTATAATTCAAAGAATTGAATGATCAGTCTCTCCGAGACTTACCCTATAATAAGATTTCCAAGTATGACACGAATCACGTCAATATATTGGCTTGGGGTATATTAATGTCGCATCAGTAGAGTTTCCCTCGCATCTGAGTAGAACCAAGACGCCGTGAGAGTGTCTAGTGTACAGTGATGATAGAGGCAAGTGAGGAGCACCCATAGTCAGCTGAAGATACAAGGTGAGCATCAGATGCAGAGTATCGCTAGATAAATGCGTTTCTGTATTGGTTGTTCTATCGATATACATTTATAGTTACACAGGATCTTTGGCTGACATGATATGAAGCTTACCATTGTGTTGGTTGACTATTAATCCAGGACTAGCTGGATAGTTTTGGGTAGCATCCATCTCCGACCAAGTGGTATGCAGGATCTACGCTTCTCAATTATCTGCGATGCTTGTTCATGTCCGTTGATCGATAACGCTGTCAGAAAATCGAATGAAAGAATAAATCGGGGAACAAGTCTTCTCCCAGAAAACATTTGGAAACTCAAAATAACACGAGGAATTAGTTTAACCTCGGAGGCGCAAAATATGCTCGTAGAGCAAACGATACTAGAGTACGAGGAACATGGAATCATACGATTATTAATACGATAGGGTGATCATTATTGTGAGGTTATACTACATGGAAACTCCCTCGCTCATTTGAATTGTGTTTAAAATAGGTCCAAGAGGTTATGTTCGTAAGAAATTCAGATTTTCAGACAGTTATTCGCGGGTCAGGATAGATTATTCACGGTTATGATAAAATAGTGACTGAAATAATCTAAACTCACTTATATCCATCGTTCTATCGTTGGTATAACTCTCTTTGGACTGTAAATCTCCTCGAACGCGTAACGACGCAGCGTATTAATTGTCCATCGTATTTTCCTCACAGGTTTTATTTAATTTGCCGCTTAGATTTCTCCCTGTCGCAGGAGCCTCTCGCCACGCCACACACATGTTTACTCGTTGGCGCCACGAAGGCCACTGAACTCTGAAGTGCTCTGAAGAGTGAAAGAGACAGCGAAAACGAAAGTGGTCAAACCGGTTTGTTAAACCGGTTAGACCGGTTTTTTTCCACATCCCCACCCTTGACGGCCTTCAACGGCCTTGACCCAGTGCGCGAGGAACGGGAGGGGCAAGGACTAGTTGTCGTAGGTCAGTTCATGCTAGTGGCGCCACTAGGCGGAAAAATATAGAACTAAGAAGAGCGTAATAATAAAATGTTCTACAGGTAACAAGGCGCACCGTTTACCCTTAGATTCAACCGGTTCACCTTATTCTAGCAATAATTAATTAATTAATTAATTAATTAATTAAACGGAATGCGAATGAATCCCAAGGATTGAAAAACGTTTGATAGATTATTGAATAGATTATAATAATTAATAAACGAAAGTTATGATGCCACTGTGTCAATGAAACTATAATACATATTATATGCATTTAACGGGATGTGATAGCCAGGGGTCGATAAAGTAGGGGGGTGTTTTTACCAATTTTTTTTGTTTTACTCGGCATTTCGCGACGAAGGCACAGAATGGATTTTCGCAGAGGCATTCGACGTATTATATGGTGAAGTATTGCCGTAGACGAATAAACGTATTGAAATCGAAAAATAGTTTGTTTTCGTAAATTACAATCTGTAAAATAGGATAAAAAAATGGCCGCTCGGGGCTCGACTCTCATATGCTGACCTTATTATTCAAGTTCGCGCGGTATCCAGCACTGAAATGTATAGCGGCGTCAATTCTACGACCTCGCACGAACCGAATGATCCGTTTATTTATGAATATTACTTGAAAATGGGAGCGTGAGTTGCAATGCTGCATTTCGTCGACTTCGACCGAGTCAAAGCGGGTCTTGACAGTTAGCGCGAGGGAAGAAAGAGACAGAAGACTGTGGGGTGAACTTCATACCGGTCAACATTGAACACGTTCAGTGTATGTAACTGTCAAAAACCGCTTTGACTCGGTCGAAGTCGACGAAATGCAGCATTGCAAATCACGCTCCCATTTTCAAGTAATATTCATAAATAAATGGATCATTCGGTTCGTGCGAGGTCGTAGAATTGACGTCGCTATACATTTCAGTGCTGGATACCGCGCGAACTTGAATAATAAGGTCAGCATATGAGAGTCGAGCCCCGACCGGCCATTTTTTTACCCTGTTTTACAGATTGTAATTTACGAAAACAAACTATTTTTCGATTTCAATACGTTTATTCGTCTACGGCAATACTTCACCATATAATACGTCGAATGCCTCTGCGAAAATCCATTCTGTGCCTTCGTCGCGAAATGCCGAGTAAAACAAAAAAAATTGGTAAAAACACCCCCCTACTTTATCGACCCCTGGCTATCACATCCCGTTAAATATAAATAGACTTATACACATTTTTTTCATTTTTAATATAATATAATATAATATAATACTCTCTTTCCCTTCCTTTGTTTTACGGATCATCGATAGTAGCTATAATTATTATAATATAGGAACATTCAATAAATTTTGACAAAAAAATATATTATACTTTTAAATGCCCAGGTACTGTCCAGAAATAAATTCACAAATTTATATCTGTTATTATTCGCGTATTCCCGTATACAATATTGCAAGACAAGATATTTTATCATAATATAAACTCACTATTGCTTTATCATAAATAAATATAATTTTTACTCGACTTATAGTTTCAAGAACATAAGTTCAAATTTTATAATCGACATATTACGAGAAATAAAGAATTCTGAATTAAACCAAGCTGTACGATTTTCAATAGTTCTACTCCTTACCAAACATCAATCTATTACAGATTTGTCTAAATTACAACACATCTATGCACACAAAATACTATTTCTTTTTTCTTTTCTTTTTCATTTATATTATTATTTTTAAAGATATTCTCATGCTTTACTTTTTATTCTTATTCCAATCTCATTCTCTTTGTCGCGTGAAACGTGCCCTGCATTTCTATGTATTTAGGTAAAATCCTAGGTAAACGGATGAACGAACTCACTCATCGCAAGTAGCCAGGATAAATTATGGACAAAGAACACGCAAAGCAAGCTATGCCTTTGAAGGAGTTGGTACACCATTACAAGTGTTTATGCCCTTCGCCAGGGGATTTGCAGCCCCGAAGTGCCTATACTCCATTGTATGGTGTTTTAACTCCTCCCAAGGCATTTAGAAGAAAAAAAAAGAGCGTCAAGAGCTAACGGAAAAGCAGAAGTAAAAGCTACTCGGATAAAATGAGTTCGAATTCAAACGCCTAATAATTAACCGAGCTAATATCTGAAACTCATGGAAAATATTCCTGCGGATTGCGTATCTGATTATCTGAATATTCCGATGCCTAAATCGAGTTTTACCAAATTCACCTAAAATCTGAAACTTACGGAATATAAGTCCTATCAATCGCGTATATATAATCTTCCGAATAATCCGATGTGTATAGATCGCGTTTTACCTCATTTACAAAAGATTTCGAGAGATTTCATAAAAGTTTGAAAAGCCTCATTAATAAATAGATATCTTGTTCGTTCCTCTGCAATATTTCCCATTTCGTCTGATTTTTTCTTTCGTTCCCATTACATTTGGTGTTCGGATCCTCTGGATTCATCCGGTTTGCTGCACTCCAAAATGAGACCAAAAATGATTCGATATATCAATTGTGTGCTCATCATATTATGGGATATAGAAATTCAGTTTGAGCTGGTATACTCAATTACACTGAAATATATCATATTATGGAGTATCAGCAAAGAAAAAATAAAAAACATGTGCATCTTCATACACCCTAGCTGCGGGACACCCCCTGTTTTCGAGTATGTAGCGACCAATCACGTACTAGTTCGTAATTTCTTTTTCAATCAATTAAGTGCCATCGAAATATATGAAATATACAATTCTCAACAAATTTAAGGGTTGGCAACCCCTTGTAATGACTGTTATTAGGTCGAAATACGCGCCAAAGGTATTTCGTCACTGGCGGAGCATCAACTTGCGTTCAAATTATTTCTTTTTCGTTTTTTTTTCGCCTACTAGGAGCTCCAAAAAGAGTTTTAATGAAGTTTTTTTTCCAGTTGAGCGGGTAAAATTAATTCCCATCCCTGGTTGATAGTTTAGGAATAGTTTAGAAAAAGCAACCCGATGAGTGAGAGGAATAGATCTGAAGTAATTTACAAAAATCTCGAAAATAAATGGGTTTCGGAGAATTTAGCAGGAGATATTTTTTATAGAAATTTTATGGGTTACAAAAAAGGTTCGATGTCATTTTTCTGTCAACCTCGTCGGTTAAAAGATATCGTTCAAATAATCCATAGATCCATTTTGCAGTTTGAACATATCTACAAATTTCATATAGATTATTTTGTGAATATCTTTGAAATGGATAAGTTCAGAGAAAAAAGTCAAGAAATCTTTTTTATGGACCTCAAAATTCACGATCAAAAATATTTCGTCATATGTTGCTCTAAACAGCTCCGTTTGAAAGATATTTGCATAATAATCTATGAATGGATTTGCAAGTCTGCGTAGGTAACAAAAAAATCCATCCAGATTATTTTGTAAATATATTCGGAACAGTTGGTTTAGCAACAACTGATCCCGGGTATTTATTGTAGCTCATAAAATTTTCGACAAAAAGGTGGTGTGACATTCTACTCTAAGCCTGCTGGTTGTCGAGATATTTGTAGAAGAACTCATCAAAAGTACTTCAACTTTTGTCATTTTACTAATAAGTTATCGAATTAGTATAAGCTAGAAATGTAACTGTAAAAATTCTCATAAGAGCTCAATGGAAGGCTGTTACCGTCAACAAAAGTTAATTTTTATTCAGTTACATATCGCGTGACTAATGCCATAAGGTCGTGAGCGCCAAAAAAAAAAACAAAAATCGTTTTTTTGGGTGCAAAATCTTTTTCATGCAATAAAACAATATATTTGGTCAGTGAAAAACCTTGAATTTACAAGTGAATATTCCCCTTTTATTATTTTCATTTTCTCAAAATTTCTTCGACTGATTGAATATTCTGACAGCCAACAAAATTCAGTACCCCAAGAATTCAGTGAACAGATAGAAAAAGTTATTTCGAGGAATGAGAGACGAAAATTTATTAGTTGAACGTAATTTTCCATGAATATTCCGTAAATATTCAGTTATCATGACTTAAAATATTCAAAAGAAACAATATATTTGAAGTCCTTCCAGATAATAATGTTAACTAATGCACAAACAAGTTTTCAATGCCATTGGATATGCAAAGATAAAATTTTGTCTATTTCTAGCTGTATTCGCGCCTTTTGCAGGCGTTGCGCCCTCTATAATTAAGTCGAAAATATATATTTTTCATCTCTGAACATTATTTAAATGAATAAAAACAAAATTAGGCACTAGTACGCGATTGGTCGGTCGACCGTTTTCTGAGCACTTTTCTGGGGGTGTCCCGCAGCTCTATAGGGCACATACAGATTTAGTGTCGAAAAATGTATCTATTTCCCGCCATTCAACACCATATTTTCTGCGGTACCTTATTTTCGAATGTCTATGCAGCGAATATGCCTCAAAACTTAAACAATGTTAAGTAAATAATATTAAGTAAATTACTATACGACCTCAGGGCTGCTTCTCAGACCTCGCGTGTCTCGTGCAAGAACAAAAAAAAAAGAACCTTGAGGTTGATAATTTCATTCATTACATTTAGTTATTAAGATACCGTCATCAGGAACATTATAAAATGTATCATTATTTGAAGACCATTACGAATGATGACTTAGTATTAAAGGCGAACTTATGTATAAGCTGCGAGTAAGCTCCAGCTTGGGGTCTCGCGATATGAAGGACTACTGAGAACGCCCAACTCCTACAATTTAACAAATTTGTATTAATAAAGTATGAAATTATTGAGGATAAAAATCGTTCTCCAGATTCAAGAGGGTTATACAAAATGCAAACAGAACGTCAGTAAATACTGCAGTAAAAATCATTCTCATTAGGCATTTTAAGCTCATTACTGCTACTACGTGCAACTTTCATAGACTATAGCAGAACGCACATTTTATAGTCCTGTTTCAAAGCTATTAGGTGTTAAATTCAACAAGTTGTATGATCTACATATTATATTTAGTTGGAAAATATAATTCGAAGTAAATTATGATTTGTTCATATATTTTTTGCGAGTGAAAATTCAAGGGGATTCGCCTCGGACTTAAATCTCGCGTTGGTGAGTACGTATACATATCGTGAAATTCCTTTTGTCAGGAATAATACTTTGCAGAGTTAACCATTACATAAGACATAAGTGACTCCAAAGTATTTTTCAAGTATATTTCACTGATATACGAAGAACTCAACGTTACCGGAGAGATTCCATCGATTATAGACCGTTGTTGAATAAATTGACATAGCTAAGCAATTTTTTCCTGTGATATTGATAATTTTTGCATGAGTGATCTCGCGTTAGATTTACCCTGAACTCACTAAGTATAACTGCGACAGTAATTACCTTGTTCTCCGTCGATCCATTTGAAAGTGAAGGAGTGTGGGTATGTTTGGTTCAACGCTAAGTTATAATCTCTATGAAAAATACTCCCACCGCTTCGCTGGGTCAAGAATTGTGTTGAAGATAGCTCAGTACAATTCCATCATCCATATAGATATAAGTATTGTAAACGTCCGTTAGAAATTTCATATCACTTTCAATAATTTGTGACGATAGTAGTATACTGAGTAAGTTTTTTTTAGATAAGTGACTTACTTTCACTTCGGTGATTTCGACCTTTAATACAGGTTTTATAAACTTTGTGATAATTACATTTGATATTCGCAAGGCGTAACATACAAATTTGCATCATGAAACTATCTAGCTTCTGTGTACTTTCCATTATTCTTTCGGTACCGCCATTTTCCGGTGAAGCTTACAGGATCTTAGGTGTATTTCCCTTTCATGGATCAAGTCATTTTGTAATGTTTGAAAGACTTATGAAAGGGCTGGCAACGCGTGGACATCAAGTAGACATTGTCAGTCATTATCCACTCAAAAAACCTTTTCCAAACTACAATGACGTCGTCAACTTGGCCGGCACTGTCCCCGATCTGCGAAACAACATGACATACGAATTCGCAACCCAAGAATTGGCCAAGATGTCTTTAGTTTTTACCATCGCAACTCAGCTCGGTGGTGACTTGTGTGAGTTGATGGATCTACCAAAATTCAGAGAGCTCATTGAAAATCCACCGAAAGATCCCCCCTACGATCTTCTCATAGTCGAGGTGAGGAGTAGTGCTAAAATAGAAAACATGCATATGAGAAGTACCTATTCAAGTATAACTTTGCAACTACCTGTGTGCTCACATGGTTTAACGACTGACTTTCTGCAGATTTTCGGTTCTACCTGTTACTTAGCTCTCGGACAACATCTAAAGGTACCCATGGTAACTGTCATCACATCCCCAGTGTGGCCATGGGCGAACGACAAGGTTGCAAATCCAGATAATCCAGCTTACATACCCCATGTTTTATCAGGGCTTCACGGGCAAATGGACTTTTGGCAAAGAATACAGAACACCCTTACTTTGTGGAGAGCAAAGTGGGAGTTTAGCCATTACAGTGCATACCAAAACGAGGAGATAAAGAAATATATTGGCCCGCATGCACCAAGTCTAGAAGATGCTGGCAGAGATGTGTCACTGATTCTGGTGAACTCACATTACAGTTTGAATGGGGTGCGACCATTCACTACGGCTGTTATCGAAGTCGGAGGACTTCACATTAAAGATAACGAGACTGCATTACCAAATGTTGGTTCTAATTAATGTCACGATTTCAATTACCGTGAACTACACATTGGGATTGTTTCAAGACCATCCCCTAACTATTTCAATTTTTTCCATAGGATCTGCAGAAGTGGTTGGATGATAGTACAAATGGTTTCATACTTATAACTTTCGGTTCTATGCTGAGAATAGAGACCTTTCCTAAGGAAACGTTAACCACTATGTACGTTTCCCTGGGAAAGTTGGCCCCAACTCGTGTCTTAATTAAGGTTGTAAACAAGAAAGAATTGCCACCTGGTCTACCGAGCAACATCTTGACTCTTCCGTGGATTCCCCAAAGTGCTGTTCTCCGTACGTAATTGAAGCCACGATTACGTGCATGGTCTTCACACTAAATAACACAGATTATTTAACTTTTCATACAAAACATGGTATAGAGGCAGATGCTACCAATCCGTTGTTTAATCTTTTGCAATTGAATCTCTGCTCTAATGCCAATAGTGTTCCGCATTCTGAAGATCAACGTCGAAGCTATGAATTCAATCTCAGAAATATAATCAATCAATCAATGAATTGCGTTCATCAAGTATCACTTATCAGATAACCAGGTTGATGCAACAATGTGTGATACCAAATCCTTGCTGTTTTATTTAGAACACAAAAATATCCGTGCATTCATGACACACGGTGGATTAATGGGAACTCAGGAGGCTGTTTATCGCGGAGTCCCAATGATAGGTGTACCGATTTTTGCGGACCAAGCTCAGAACATAGAACTTTACAAGCAGAAGAAGATTGCTGTACATTTGAATTACGGTCAGCTAACCGAAGAAAATTTAGACACTGCTTTCAACACTATACTACATGATCCATCTTACATGTGAGTTATTTGTCGACACAGTCGCTAGCGTCTACCATTAATGTAATCTGATTCGGGTGATTGTAACACGTAAACGTGATGATTTTTTGTTTCTTTCTTTAGGGAATCGGCGAAAAAATTAGCTATGGAATTCCGAGACCGACCAATGACTGCTTTGGATACAGCCGTCTTTTGGGTTGAATATGTAACCAGACATGGAGGTAAAAACGTCAGGTCTACTGCCTTGGACTTAACGTGGTGGCAAATCGCATTGCTCGATGTTTATGGAGCTATTTTAACTGCAGTCATTCTTGCTATATGCTTTTTGAAAGTCATAATATGTAAGATCAAAGGTTTAGTATCAGGAAGTGACTTGAAAAGAACGTCAAGGTCTGAGAAGATTGAATAATGGATTACTAATTCCACCCATTTGATAACGATATGTAATGTCGGATGGTAATTTTGGAAGTATATCTATGATTAGACGGCTCTCTATTTATGCATGCCTAAAAGTTTCCGGCTGTTACGTAACTTGCACACAGATACACCATTCAACATGCAGCAGTTGAATGATAGATGTCGGAAATCTTTCATCACGCGATTTTGGGCCAATTCAATATTTTTGGCCTCACTCGTTTGCACGATAATTCAGTGAATATGGAATCCTTCGTATTTCGGTCATTTCCATTGAGGGATGACCAAATTTTCATGACCCCATGACAACTAGTTGTCACTTATTTCGGCATAGTAGTAGATAGTAGAAATTTTTTCGAAGAATAGATCTGATCGCGAGCACCAATTGCACTTATTGCACAATTGCACTTGTTGCACAATTGCAACTTATTACAATTGCAATCACTCGTTGATAAGTTATTTTAATAAATAGACACTAGGCAGGCTGCTTTTCGTTAAAAATTTGCGAAAAGCAACCGAATTGGGAATCGGAACTATTAGGATTATAAAAAAGTATCCAAAATATTTAAATTTGTGGTAAAACGGATTCGTTCCGACATTAGTCGATTTCATTTCAGAAATATCATCGAAGGCAATCTCTTTCGTATATGACCATCATCACCCGGAATTACCCTAATGAATAGTCGGGGTTTTCAGACTTTGACACTGCACGCTTGATAAGAATGAAAAAAAAACCGTTACCATTTATGTTACGATCATAAAGCGAGAAATACTGATTAGAATAGCGAATACATACCGATTCAAAAGCGGGCAGAGGAATGAGAGGAAATAAGAAGACCCGAGACCGGCATACTGATTTCGCATTTATTTTCAGAACCGGGATACTTCGATACAATAGAACTATTATTATCGGTAAATAAAACTACTGTCGCATCCCTATTTAGTTGTTTATTATCAAACGTTTCAGAAATGAATAACATTATCGAAGTCTTGATAGCGAAAATGAAACAATAAATTGTGGTATGTAACTCTGTCAACAATCGAAAGAATAACAAGAAGATTAATTCCGGAATAATACAATATGAAAAGGAATTGAAACGGTAGAAAGATTCGAATTCAAAACTTCTTAAAAGTTATATTGAATCAATTTTAATCAAATCAAAGATTGAATTTTCGTTATGACTTGCAATAACAAAAACTCGATTAAACCCTGTGCCGATAACGAAAATGTTATTCATTAATGTACCGTATTTACGCGCAAATAAGCCGCACCTTTTTCCGCTTTTTCAACCTCCCAAAACCTGGGTGCGGCTTATACGCGGGTGCGGCTTATACGAGGATGCAAATGCGAAATGTTGAACGAAAAATATTGGAACAGCGTGGAATGACTAGATAGGTGTAAGGAAACGCAATCAGTAAAAATGCCTGAATACTTTATAACATTTGTTTTGATCAGAATCACGATTCACTCCTTGAAATTGAATGAAATCATCGAAATATTCGAATTTTGTCGCCGGCTTGTGCCATCTAGTCGGTAATTTCAGTACCGCGCCATTTCGCTACCCGCGGCTTATACGAGTGTAAAAACTTTTTTCCGCAAATGACCCTTCCAGAATCGGGGTGCGGCTTATACGCGGGTGCGGCTTATTTTCACGTAAATACGGTATATGCTACGTTCATTTTTCCCCAACATATCATCATGTGATATATCTACGTATGTATAATAAATATTTGGTTGGTATGTTTAATGGTATTAATTCATTCAAGATATCACTATTCGTCTGGTTTTTTTATTTATTTTTTTTTTCATTAATTAATTTATTTATTTTTCATTTTTTATTTTTTAATGAGTCGTATACAATCGTGGGGATAGAACGAACCGTAAGTACTAAATAATATATTTTTTAAAAGACTAGATGCAGTCAGAGTGAATTTTTAACAAGGTGTGCGGTAACTAGGTTGATATTCACGTAGGTATAGTACATATACATAAGTCGATTTGATATGAACAAGATAGTACTACACAGCAGAAAAAAGTCTCTACTGCTTATCAATTTCAAGATTGAAAATTGACGTCAAGCACTTTCAGTTCGTCTACAGTCCCCACAGTGTAGAATAGACAATAAATTCACGTTGCTTAAATTCAATAAGTTTTAATCTCAATCTACGTAAAATTGTAGACGTACGGTTTTATTCATATTTATATAACGATAAAATGAATTCTAATTCTTTCAGTATATCGACTAATCAATCGACGATAACTAACGTTACATAGATCGTTTTATACTCTTCCAATGTGTAAGTGTTGTAAGTATATAATTATCGTACAATTACATATTTCTGTTTATTTCGGTACTGCAATGTAGGTACACGTTCCTTCGCTCTATGGTCATGGTCTAAAAAAATTATAAAACTAATTAATGATTGGAATTAAAATCTGATCACAGAACAGCTACGCTTTATAACGTTAAAAATTACAAAATATATTACCTAGAAAATTCGTCAACGTACATTATATTATATATAATATATGTATAATATATAGTATCATATATATATATAGGTACACACAGTGCAGTACCGTTGACAACAGGTAATCATTTTCAAATTCAAGACGTATTAGGTATATGTATAATTATTGAATTTCTGTCATTATTTTAATTATTAAACATCGAGATGCTCAGCGTATTCAGATATCCTAATAAAGTGCAGTATTCACAGCCCGTACTCACACTTAAATTTAAAGTATCGCTCTGCAATTTACTATCAACGTTCTTAATTAAATATGCTAGGCTAATGCATTTCGTCAGGAAGTTAATCCCTTCTACGTATTATCGTACCTTATTTCGGCACTGCGGCACACTGATTTAAAATTTTATTTCAAAATATCTATATAGGACGTTGGATAATTCGTTGATAATCATTTTCTATCCATACCACTAATCGAATGTTATAATACCTGTATAATATATATATATATATATATTTGCGGCAAGTAAGCTTTAAGCCATTCAAAAAAGGCTTATAGCTATATGTGTATATGTCTCGATTTGAAACTCCAGTATTTTTCGATTTTTTTTTCTTTTGAAAATTTTCGCTAAATCATTTTACGATACATAATGTAGTATCTTAGTATTGATATTCAATCATCGTGCACCGCGATGCGGTGTGTACTTCCTAGATTTTGTATGATTATTGTTTTCTTTTTTTTTGTTTTTTTTCTATAGCCGCATGAAAAATAAAATAAAATAAAAATAATAATAAAATAAACTGCGATAAAATTTATTAAGAATTTTTAAAAAATTCTAAATTACATTGAAATATACAATCGTTTTAACTATTAAAAAATAATTATTAATAAATAAGTATCATATAAGAATGACGGTATTTCACTGAATGTCTTCTCTTTTAAATATCTTAAATATGATATATTTATTACCTGGCTGCATTATAATATAGTGCAATATTCATGCAATCGCGCGGGTGTACTGTACAGGGTATATTAGTATGTAGATATTACAGTATAACAAATCTTCAAATTGGAAGTAGCGTGGTATGATGACATCACGTTGATATTATATATATATAGTCGGATAAAATAATAGAGAATTGACTAATGAACAAACCAAATTTATATCTATTTAAGAAATAGGTTTTCAAGTATATTTGGCACGTGTGTGGATGTGTATGTGTGTGTGTCTGTGTGGGTGTGGGTGTGGGTGTATCGTATATTAATTAAATAATGAGAAAATAAATTGATTGATTGATTGATTGACTGATTGTTGATTGAATAATTATAATTGTAATAAGATCTTGGGTATAAGTTTGCCAATTATTATCATAAATCCGACGTTTATTTATAAATGTAATTTGATAATTATCAATGATTTTTATCTCGATAAATATATCGCGGAATGATTTCAAGATATCTTATGTAAATATAGATATTTAAATAATAATTATCAATTGATCGAAATGAGATAGAAAATAAAAGTAAATAAATAACGTATAGAAATCTATAAACTGTACATTATCTGAATGGGCATAATATATACGGATAAAAGAAATATCATACAAACATATTAATAATTATCTATATCTCATTGTCAGTAAGTAACGGTTTTCTTCGAAAAAATCTATTAAACAAATATGATATTTATAAAATAATAATTACAAATACTAAACTTATAAAATAAATAAAAATTTCGAGAATATATAATACATTCAAACCGCGAACCTATATGTAGGTATATTCACAAACTAAAGTATAAATGAATTAGATATTATATAGTATCGCGTTTTAAAAGTCCGGCTTTAATAATATCTGAAAATAGTCACATGTGACATCGTAATATTAAATTTGACTAAAATATGAAATAAAAATACCTATACAGTTGGCTTGACCCCATATTGTATCCAACGCTCTCCGGCAATGTACACATTATTTATCCTGATAATATTTGAGAAACAAATACTATTCCCTGCACTTATGTAATGATTGCGGAATAGATTCATCTCTAAAATGTCAAAAATTCAATGTAAATGCACTCTTCACTGTTCTTTTCAATAATTTTTTCTGCACACACACTGAACAATGAAAATAACTATTTTCTGCATGCCTATATCAGCCAGGTCTTAGCCAATCCAAGGCAGCCATCAGCTGGGCTGAGGAGGAGTTAATTTCACCAAAAGCCATGTGTAAAGTGGTAACTTTTTCTTATCAACCAACTCGTACTGAAGATTGGTCAGTCCGTCAGTTGCAAATCTCTTTTTTCCACTCTTCAGGAACTCGTACCTACGGAAAACATTGGATAAAGAAAAAAATCAGTCGTATAGTGACGATGATGTTAAGCTTTTTTTCTATAAATAATCTAGCTGCAAACTCTCACCTCTTTGGATTAGCTTTCTCCTTTTTGTGGGTAAGCATTTTATACCTGGCGATATTCGCCGGATAACGCGATATGTGGAGACCATGGGCCTTTATGCGATTTGCCATGTCATCATCTTCGCCACCCCAGCCCCAAAAAACGTTGCTGAATCCGTTAACAAGTCGAAATTGTTCTCTAGACATTGCTGAGACACCGCCAAAGATATCGGCGTATGGCAACCTTGAAAAGAATTTGATGTTGATCATTTTCCGATAGATTTTTTTATCGGTTTCTTATAAATTAATAAACATCGGCGCGTGCTATCAATCGACGAATAAGAAGTACTCGAAAACGATGATGCACCATGTCGAACATGATGTTAATCTGAAGTGTATTTTATCTCGGTTTTTACAGTCAGTTTATAAGCATAAAATAGTGGTAGATATTGTTATCCTTATCTTTTCATTTAAAACTGTATACCTAAATAGCGATAAGTAAATTTTTCGACAACAGATAATGTAAACTTCAAAACTGCATACTTGTATCTGAATTTGTCGATAGCGACAGACATGTGTCGCGGCTGCTCGGGACACGTGTAGAGATTCCGGTCATCTTCTGGCAGAAGATCCACGTCGTGGAAGATGAAGCAATCGAAAGAACGATCCTTCAGGGCTTCAACGTATCCAACATTCATCAACATAGCTCTATTGAACTGCACAGTACCTATATAGGAATAAATTTCACCGCTATAAATTCATAAAACAACAATTCAGATGAGCATTCCAGTACGCACTGTATGTACTACTGTATGCATTATTACTCCAAAAGAGACAATCTTTTTTTTCGAAAAAAAAAAAAAAAAAAACTGCGAGACTGGTAATGCTAAATAAGTAGTTTAAGGCTTGTTTCAATTGTTGCTGAATTTTTCAGGTGTTTCAAATTCGAGTGTCTGTCTTACCCGGTTAATAATAAATTTTTCGTCTATTTTCGCGAGAATCGACGTTTGAGGGAATTGGAGTTTGGGATTACAGTCTCTGAGATATGATGTACAGTGATAACCCTGTATTTGCTGTGAAGCAATATCGGCCTGCATATCAGTGCAGCTTCGATCTCACTCGTTCCTAATATATTCCTCGTCGATCAGTCGGAACTATCGCGTAATATTGAATTTTCAACACCGTCTTTCGTCCGCTATTGGTACATTTGTCATCTCCCTCTTTAGTTTGATATTCAATTTTATTGTCGACTCGAGTATAATCAAGCGGTCCATAAATTGTGGAACAATTTATTGATAAATTCTATCAGGAATTCAGACTCGATATGTTTCATTCATACAGTAATATAAAATGAGAGCAGAATAGAATTGATCGGGGCGCTCGATAAACGAATGATTCCGTCACAGAGGCGCCGGAAGGTGGATTGATAGGTCGTGTATACAGGAAATGAGTGGATTGATTAGATAGTATGAGAGAGGACTGCATCGGGAAAATAAAGAAATACATAATGGATGGGAAAGAGGAGATGCGGAGGAAGTCGGAGCAAGTCGAAGGCATGTTATTACACGTAATCCACTCGTCTAAGGTCCTCATGGGAGCCGGAGCTCGGGCTCCAGGGGTCGTTAATCATCTGGCGTTAGATAGCACCCCTGTGCCAGATACTCTACCCGCCATTACCGAAGCCTTTTCACCCCCCGCGGACTCGCGAACCCACTGGAGCCGTCAGCCACTCCTTCTCGACAATAGCGATGATGCTTTTTGCGGAACATCTCTCCAAGGCCTTATGTGCGTAAGAACTATGAAATTTGCACCTGACCAAGCAGCATCCGGATCTAACTAGCTGACCAAATAGATTTTATATTCACTTCGCTAATAACAACTTCGAAGCACAAATGCGCAGGGGACTGGGTCTATAAGTGTGCAGAATTATTGATACATGATGTTGCATTTAGACGCAGAAATGCAGTATAGGTATTGTGCGGCAAGGTCATTTTGTCTGGAAATTTTTCAATGAAAAACACCTATCAGAAATGTTGCGTGGATATATTATACGTTCGTATTATAGATATAGCGATGTATTATAGATCGAACATGATCGTTATTGAGCTATGCGATGAACCGGTTCTCGGAGTTGATTTTATAGAATCAAGGTCTCACGTTGAAAGAGAGAGAAATCTGTTTAATCCAGCCGATAGTTATAGGACATCCGATTTTCGTATAATATTTCTGATTTTTTCAAATACTTTTTCGGATTCCTTCACGTCGTAATATCGCCAGTTGAACAGAGTCAAATATGCTATGACAGAGTGGGGCTTTCTTTTGTTGCGTATCAGCGAAGGGCGGAAAATCTCCTGAAAAGTAGGAAGAACCGTCTTCCTGGTAAAAAGAATCAATTACTCGAAAACCGCCCGTCTCTATTTTTCTCGTTTTCTATCTTTCTCTCTCGGGGGACCTTATTTCTACCTAGGTATAGCCGCAGACTCTGCCATTCAACTACAACTACCTACTCGTTTGAGTAAACTAAAGTAGAAGAGCACACAGCCATTTTAAAGGATAAGCAGGGTGCCGACCCAGCTTCCTACCTTTTCTGTGATAATAAAATATACAGATTTAGGGGTCAACGAGATGACGAATTTCTCAGGGGAGCGACTGAGGGTGAATCTTGAAAATTGTAGCCGCTTGTTGTCGACACTATTCGCTTTTTTATTTTTATTCGATTTTTACATTTCTCAGGTATCGAGCATTCACCGAGATCAGGACGGTTTTTAATTCTTGGTTTCAATCCTGAAGCTTCCTTCGATGTATGTTTCATTTAGCTTGCAAGTAAAACAAGTTTGGAATGTCACATGCTCCAAATTTTTGAAACTTCATATAGTTTTATTAATCTTTTTCAATTTTGAAGGAATTCCCGAATCCCAGAATGTGGGGTTTCATGCTTTCGTATCTAACTCTTCAAGTTTTTCACTATACTTTCATACGAAATACCATTCCCAGTTACTTTCGAGATATGATTAATTCCATACTTGATCCCCTAACTCTGCCGAGTCTAGAATTTTCGCATAACTTCGTTCTACAATATCCACGATTAACTTCGCTTCGAAGTTTCTCCTTCCTCGTTACTGCGACTAAGCTTTTTGAAAACTATTTCTAAGAGCTGCTACCAGTACGCGGGGGTCAGTTTTTGAATCGATTGAATTTCGGGCACGATTGAATTTCATCGTCAACGAATAACGTTCCAGAGCTGAAACCTCGGAGCTGCAGGATTTCTAAGTTTCAACTTTTCCCAGACTCCTGGTACATAATTGAGTTTCCACAGTACCTACGTGAAGTGAATTATATTATACTGAGATAAGTTTCCTCTCCATAGCTATATATCAGACCCGTTAGCATAAGTCATTTGTCACTACCATTCAAGGTTGATAATATCAGCGATTTCCCTTTCTCGATGAGTACCAGCTACTGGGATAAGGCTAAATTTTCTTTCACACTTCAGATCCAATTAGATTCAATTAACGTAGCTCCGTAAATGTAATAGTTTCAAACGTTGTTGCCCAAGGTTTTCATCACCGATTACGTATATGCTTAAATCCATAGATCTATAGATATAGGTACATATAGGAACATAAACCCATCAGTCTTCGTTCCACTCGCTAATTAGTATAGATTCTGTTCGATCGTTAAATTTTATAAACTGGTATTAATCGTTCCTGATGAGGTTTCTCAAATAATAATAATAATAAATAATAATAATGCGGCAAGCCGATTATCATCAATAATCGCAGATTGATCGGCGCGAGTGTGAATATCCAGATACAAAAATCACACGATTCATTGAATCTGAGATTGAAGTTTAAAAACGCACATATCATTAAAATAATTGATAACGTGCAGACCTCTTTTCGTATTTGACGAATCAACGTTATTTCTTCGACGACAAAGTGCAACGCAGCTATTGAAGAAAAGGTAATTCTCCGAAACCGCAAGTTTATTGGAGCAGATCCAATACGAAATGGTGTTCAAAGTATTGGTAGGTTCGGAGCTGGTATAGCAACCAGGAAGTCGAAGGCTTATGTAACGCGAATAAAGTTTAATTAAATCGGTAAATGGAGCTAAACAGAGGTGAACAGAGACTGTCCTCACGTGTACTGCAATGCGGCATCCGTTCGTGCGTCAGTCTATTCTGAGAGTGTTACATAAAACAGTAACATATATCCGAGTCGCTGTATGGTATATTATACATTCGGTTAATGCGAAGCGGTATTTACATGGACCTATGTGTGCCCATTATATTAAGATCGAGTACTGCAGGGGGCTTTTCCCACCCTACAGGGAAATCCAGAAGCTTACCTAATCGTATATTAACTCAACTTTACCCAACCCGTTAAATTCTAATTTGAGGTTGAATTAACTTTAATTGCGTCAAATGGGTCGAGGTAGGACTGATTCGATTCCAGCAAAGATCTCTCGGGCGAGGTAAATTTTAAAAGACAAATACTAACGGGAAAGAATAGCCTTCGGGATTCTTTGTTAGTATTAGCAAAAGTTCCGTAATTATCGAGCAGCATACATATATATATTATATGGGATACAGGACTATAGTAAATCTGTAGCAAAATGTTTTTCCGAAAATTTTTAATCCAGCCGGATTCTATTCTACTTTTCCAATGCTTACAGGGGTTGAATTTTAATTGCAACTCACCCTCTTGCTCGACAATAAAGATGGTGTAGTCGATTTGCTGGCGAAGCAAAACCGGGTGAAGATTGTAGAGCAGAGTTAATAGGTGCTGAGTCCTGGCCCGGTAAGGCACGACGATTGCTACGCGATAGCGAGCTTCGCATTCTGAGGGAAATCCTCTACCACCCGGTTCGAGTTTCGGAGAAAATTTCTTCTCGAACTCTGCGATCGCTGGAACCTGTCTAGAAATCGCCACCGGTCCACCTGATGATCAAAATATAAAATCGATTCTAGAAAAAGTTCTCGAATAAATTGGGGGTAGCGTAGCGATTTTTTTTTTTTTAAATCACCTTCTCCAGATTTTCCTATTTCATTTCGTCCCAAAGCCATGCTGGGCGACTTATAAATATTTCGGACTCGAAATGTGATTTGGGATTCGAAAATTCTCTCGTAACCTACTGCAGCCAAGGGCTCGTTTCGAAAAGATTTTTGGCCAATCGTGAGTATCGTGTATAAAAAAGGTGATTTGTAATGAAACGATCCTAAATCTACACACTTTCTGATTAATCACACGACCCGTCGACCGGACCGGGCTAAAGGGTACGTGAAAATGTTTAATAAGGGTTAATGGGGTTGAAGACGATCGAGTGTTTCGACTTACTGAGGTTTGGAGGGATGAGAGGACAGCGAGGCACTGTGGCAGGGTCAGTAGCGTTGAGGATGGCGGGTGCCACCACCAGCTCTGAAGGGCTTCCGCCCCCGCGGACGGTCGTCGTTTCACTTTTCTGCGGGTTATCGGCAGACCGTTGCACCAAAATGGCCGATGTAGGGGCCGTCGCTGAACTGGAGGCATTGACGACGCCGACGGAAAGGCTGGGGACGGTTACTGGACCGTATATAATTAATCCCCGGGGATGATTCCTGTACGTGTGTCCAGCGTACCTGAAACAATACGTTAGGTAAATAGCAAATTATCGAGAAACGAGGTAAATCTGCTCGAATAAAAACAAAATCCGGATAATGAAATCATTCGAGCACAGCTGAGCACAGCTCAAGATTTTATTTACATACAATATATTAGCGCAGATGAATGAAGAAGGGAGAACATATTTGAGACAAGGTGCGATCAACGGAGTGATAATAAGAGCTAGGAGCGCGATGTACCTGACGTTAGTTTTTCCCCATCCGACTGAATATCACCAAGTTGAATTTGAGATTATGAAGGTCCTTGAAGAGCTCATGATAATTAAAATTATGTCAGGAAAGAGGGAAGCTATAAATCGTTGGAAAGCTGTTCAACCGAGTACAGGAATTAAGATGATGAGAACTTTTATGGAAGTTTTTAATACGACTTGTACCGTACTTCTATTAGTCTTTAACAAACTTATGAACTAAGCGGATTTAAAGAGGCAGAATATAGGCATACCGTTCCAGAACTAGACTATAATATATGCGAATAAATTGGATATGGCATGATTGATAAGAAAATATAATTGAAGACGCACCGAGAATTATTATGGATTATATTGTTACTTTATTATCCCTGTTTGTCATCTTTGGGTCTTTGATATTTCGCATGTAGTCTGTTTGACTTCCGTAACACGACAGGATAAAAAAAAAAAAAAAAAAAAAATCCCAATAATTGGAAATACCAAGTTACGTAAAGCGCCGTAAATCCCATAGCCTGGAGCTACGGACAGTCGATATTTTTAAAGCGACTTTAAACCAGGTATATATCTAGATATATTAATGAATTGGACCGTACCTAGTAATCCCAGGTGCGCTGTCTCCGAGGGGCTATTTTCTAAATTGTATACTAGAAGCAAACACCGATTAGTGTCTCCTGGCTGAGAAATTTATCGGATAAATTTAGCGCTGAAAATTGTTCGCCCGAAAACATCGCGTTGACAGGCCAGTTCATGGCGAGGTGATTTTCTTCAGTAACGATCATTTCAGTACCTACTAAGTGATAATAAGTGACGAAACAGCGCCCTGATACGTTCCCTTCAATCAATTCAGAAGGGCATAGCGTTCGCACGAAATTTCAATTAAAAAAATAATCATTACTATTTATTATCGCTTGCGGATAAGAACTCCAACGATATGCGAAGACGCGATATAAATCAGCGGGTTTATTGACCGGTAAAAGATGCTGCAGCTAATCTTACTTCTGAAGTTAGTTAAGCCGGCTTCAACCCGGACAGGTGTCAAAAGGCAGAAATGATAACTGTTTGTTCGAACGACCGACCAATATTCGGCCAATAACTTTCTGCAAGGTGTATTTACCGATAGATATATAGATTATTATATACCATAACGGGTGAAGAGACAACGTCAACAGAAATGATACCCTGAATTCCCATAGCGAAGGGATATAGGTACTCGCGGTAAATAGTTACTAACTTTCCGTGACAGCTATAACTTAGGGTTAGCCTGTGAAACAGGGTACGGTTTTCATCCCCTCGCGGTAGGCGTTCACCGCCAATAAATAGGTTTTATTGCTATTGTTATTACTATTCCGTATAGTTTCTACTCTCGATGTTTATGGAGTCGCAAAGTCGTATGAAATTTCGATTAAATTTACAAACTGACATCGCAGCTAGTGCATCGATCTACCGTCTGTCAATATTTATTGTGCAAATATTTTCCAAATTTGAAGAACACTGCTATATTATGTCGACAACAAGTCTTCTTCAACAAAAAGCCTTCACTATCGCTGCTCGACATGTTGATGTGGTTTGATGTGTGCATTGAACCCACGAACCAAAAAGCAAATGCTTACTTCTCAAAGCTTTAGCTTTCAGGGCTTACTTATTCCATCCCTTTTTCTCTTCTGCAACGTTGAGCACCAAGACGACCAATCTTCCAGGAAAATATGTTCGAAGTAGCGAATATGATATATAATCTTCATGGCTTTTCAGTCCTCGTCATATGGCAGGAAAACATCGTTGATTCACTCCACTCTGGTGCACAGATAACGGGAATTTTTGGATGAAGTAACGAGAGGGATGTTTCCTGGCTGGCAGGGGAGATACTCGCGGATATTTCGCTGTTATTCAAAAATATCGAGGAAGAAGTATAAAGTGTATAGGTATATAGCGATGATCTGGTTAGCAGGGAAAAACGTAGAGCTCAAGTTTAAGGTTGAGCGTGCAATTATCGGGTGTTTGCACCACGCGTCGAAGGTTTCCTTTAGAAACTAACACCCTCAGAAGTGGGTAGTGATGTATCCTGTATATGCCATGCCATGCCCATCCGTAAGGCTGCAGTTTCCCTGGCTTTCGTTGAATTGGAAAGGAGTAGGTGGGAGAGAATCGAAGAAGTCTAACGGCTTGGTAGTAAGAGCTGGAGTTGGAAAATGGAAGTGGAGAAGCTGAATTGATCCTCGGGTGTTTCCTCGCTGAGCGATCTGCAGCACACATATAGCTACCTATACCTACCCATAGCATAAAGCGTCGTTTTCAGCACAAGGTTACGATTCCGAATAAAATATGAGATTTTATTCATTGCAGCTTATATATAATACGAAACGGTTTCAAACACATTTTCTCCCCATAAACAATTACCCCCGTAGGTTCTTATGGGATTTCCGGGCTTTAGAAGATTAGGAAAACGTCGACGCCTCCCTCCAGAATTTCGCGAAACTAAATGTGGAGCTAAGAAAATTGGCAAATACCGTATCTGCGCGACCAGCTGGTATACCGAATCTAATTTCCGCGATATTACACCAATTGTTAGAAATATAGGTAGGAATTCGAGAACACCAGCTGCTATAAAAAGGTGAAAGGACGTGTAAAGCAGAAAAAAAGAAATCCACTTTTTTCCCCATCAACTAATATGATATCCTCGCCACGTTTGGTGGGCATAAATCTCCCGTTCCTAGTCGTTAATATGTTAGGGCATGCGCTACTGAAAATTGTTTCCACAGCACGTTGTCGGTCCTTTTGCCCGTAAACCATAAAATTTCTGTCACATATCACGCGTGAAACTTGTAATACGGAGGTGAATACGCGGTGATTAATAATTTTTAGCTGCGCTGAAAAATTAATGCTTTCTTTATCATCCTTATCAACGGATGTCTGCGAGGGTGTGAAATGCCGTTTTAAGGTTTTAAGGGCGTTTTGTATTTCAGGTTCAAGCTTAAAACGATCTTCGGATAAATTCTCCCCCTTTCGTGCGAGAACAAAGCATTTAATAATCAAATTTCAAACAATTCCCAATTTGCTTAATCCGTCCCAGACACGACTCGTTAATACAATTCTACGCTTTATCTCTTCAACGGCCCCTCATTTCAGAAAAGATTTTTCTTCGCAAAATATTGAATAAACTGATGGCGTTGAAATAATATCAAATTCTTTGCTTACTATTATTGTTTAACAATAAAATTCGACGAGACGTAAAAAAGGAAAGCAAAATCGCGGAAGATTACCTATAGCACATCAATCTCTGAAACGATAAGTTTCGAGAGGACGCGGACAAGTTTTATCAAATCGGACCAAAACTGTGACGATCGTTCCGGGACGGAAATCTTCAAGCCGTTCTGAAGACCCAAAACCGCGGTCAGTAACATATTACATTTACAGCCAGGGGTTGTGGAGTGGCCATAAGTGCCATCGGGATAATCCCGGTAGGCTAACCCCTGGAGTGGGTCTATTGGTTAGCCGGAAATGTCGGATGTTGACTTGAATAGATAAAAAATACATCCGACGCAAGTAGCCGCAGGAAGAGGAGGCTTCAATCATATGTATATACTGTACGTTGGTACATGCAGATGATAAAAAATGAATATTGTCTTTTGATGAAGCAGATTTTGTCATTTTATCACGTTTTATTAAGCTGGGGAATTTGAAGTGCGAAAATTGACGACCCAGCAGAGTTTTTGCACGTTTATTTTCATGGTTCCTCCACTTGGAATGTACATTATTTAAACGATTATACAAGTTTGTGCGTTGATTAATGCGACGACTAGATTGAGGTGTAGAACTCTAGACGGTCTTCTTCACGTTGGTTATAGAAAGTTTGAGACAAGTGTGCACGACGCGAGGAAGTGGAAGTAAGAACCAAGAGCGAGGGGGTATACCTATGTGGGGGATGAAAGTTTGACACTTTCATCTCATCTCTAAGTTTATAAAACCTAAATCTCCCCGGGGTTCCTATTCCGAGTTACCGACTGGAACTCGGCATACCATATACCTACTCACCTCAGGCATATTTCGTTAAAGAGATCATTCGAAGAATTCGAAAACGTGTTTGATCGAATTTTGTAGATAACTTTAGTGTTACTACTTAGACAACCAGGTTATCATTTAAGCATGAATTTTCGGTATTTTTTACCGGCGTAAAAACTTTGAGGATGAGTAGGTACGTGTACGTGATCAGACTACGGCCAACTAAAGCTTGAATTAATTTCGTCTGTCCAATTTTATATAATATTCCGAAAACTCAAGTAATTCATTAAAGTTTTTAGAAAAATTGAATAACACCCATTTCTGAATAGCATTTTTCACTCCAGGGACGAACGAGTCCCCCACACTCATAGATCGATCAGTTTTGATCTTTTTTTATACAAGACAGGTTTGAGTTTGTAAAAAAAAGATTTCAAACCATCGAAAAAGTACCGCAAAACCATGAAGAGGCTCGAGCAGTTTCATCTCATCTTCAAGTTTGTAAAACTGAAGATCCCCCAGCGTGCTTATACTGCAAACCATCGCATCGGGCTCGAGTTCGCCTCACTTCCTTCATTCTAGAGTCGAAAATTTACGAAGCGAAACTTTTACGAAACGTTCGCTTCGTTTCTAAGACGTATACCTACAACTTTTATCGTACAAGTATTAAACCTTAAGATCTATGAAACCGTTGGCATAGCGTGTCTGCGGTTGCACGATAGGAAAACTGGCTTAAGGTGAACTTACGAACGGTATAATGGCGCTTGAAAGGGCGAGGCGGAAGAGATTCAGAAGATATATTTCAACTGGATACCGCGTAGACGGTAGAAAATGAGTAGCAGTTTTCTCAACTGTGAAATAAGACATGAAATGGCATTGTGTAGGAGGTTTTATACGTCTCAAGCAATTTTCTACTGTACCAAACGCGCGCCTATAACATAGCTGCACATATATATGTATACATTCAATCCGAAAATTCCTCACTTTTATATCATTGGCTCGATGTGAAAAATTTCATCACTATATTTGATCCGTGATTGAATGATTTCTCAACAACTCTATGCGCATGATGATCAGTTTCAATGGAGAAATACTTGGAAATATACGATTCCTGATTTTTCTAGTAATTCAACATAATTCTCCTGATGATTGAAAAGCGAAAGAGAACAACCCGAATCGGGATATCGAAGATCAGTAAATGATCCGATAATTCAGGGCTATTGGGGATTCGGAAGCAATAACTTGTACCCATAGGCGAAACGCCCCTCTAATGCGATTGTACACAAGTGCAGATAATGTTGGGCAAGCTAGTACAAGCTGCTCGTAAACAACGACAGCATTGTGTATGTACAGCTGTCTATACTGGCGCGAAACTACACAAGGTTGACAAGGGGTTGGCGAAGAACATATGCCTGATAGCTAGACAGACTATGAGGCACCAACCAACCGACCCTGCGGCATTCATGCGGGTCGTTTCAACGCAACCAACTTTGAAGCTGCGGTGTCGTGGTCGAGTGCGACACGTCGATATATTACAGCAGCACGTACTCGTCTACCTCGGGAAAGACATACAACAGAGAACATTGAACGAACTACTCGTGACTTAATTAAGGCTGTCTCCAGTCGCACCAGACATCCGAGGTTTTGCATTTTACAAGTAAAATTAGCTCACCTTTAGTTCTTCGAACGAACCAGGGGAAAGACTGCAAAGTTCTATCAGCGCGCAAATGAACTTGCCAAAGCGTAAAATCGCGATAGATAAGTCGTTGTTAAGATTTAACGTATATGAATATTAATTGGCGCTCGTGAACGCCACCGTTGCATAAATGCCATATTCCATTTATCGTAGGCGAAGAAGCTAAGCTGGGAAAGAATTTTCAATTTTTTATGTTCATTTTTTCCTTGCCAGAAATCGATTGCAGTTTAAATTCTAACGAAACTGCAGTAACTCTTCGACAGAATTCTAAGCGTCATTTGGTAACTGTAGAAAGTTGTGTTCAAGGCTTATCCTTCACACCGTATAATGGTGCTAATAAAAATTCAAGACGTACTTCTGGTGAGGCCAGATGCCGTTTTTTTTTGTGGGTCAGTGGTTTTGGTCTTTTTATGTCAACCATCTGTTTATCCAATCAATTTTCGTCCCAATGATAATGAGCCGTATCCGGAAATCTGTGAAAAAATACTTCATGATTTCAGCGAGAATCTGATGGAAAGTGAGTTGCCAAGTAATTGTCCTCAATTACTTGAATCCACAAATGTTGGATAATCGTTTGTTCATTGGTACTAATGGGAAAGTTAAACGGTCGAAGCGTCACCGTGAAACGATTAGCAGGTAAACTTGTTATTAGTCAGCCTTGGATGAATATTAACGATAAAAGATTATCGTTTTTGTGCGCAATGAAATATTACATTGTCCTTGAAATGCAGCAAATATGTTTGTGCATGTATGAATAAGGGTTTCTCGTTGAATGTCCCAGCTGGTGGGAAAACATCCACGTTGACGGCAGAAAACAGGAAAAGAAAAAAAGAAAGAAAAAAAGAAAGAAGAAAAAAGAATGACATCGCTGATAATACACGGTCGTATAAAATTTATGTCTTCCTGTCGTTTGGAAACTATCAATCTATAATGACATCGCGATAGCGTCACTAAATGCAGAGGAGTTATTGAAAAATGAGACAGGGGTAACAAGTTACAAGCGATTAAGGGAAACGCGATAGAGTCTTATCAGTATAACGAACAAATGTACGAATGTGACAAATGCCATTACGGCAACGATTTACTGCTGCAAGCAGACTATTTTTCGGCATATTGTAGGTAGTCGTGGTAATTTCACGTGTGAATATTTCTATGACCGATAGTTCGTATCTTTAGGAATGACAAATCCGATAAAAATTTCGATTTCATCATGATTCTGCAATCTTATAGTACTTCAAGAATCCGATTTCACAGAATTGAGCTGTTAAAAACAACGAGAAAAAAAAACCCTAAAACCCTGAACGATTGATGAGCTAAAACTCATCAGTCACGAATCGATCAACCTGACTATTAAATTTCAACTAAATTAACATTCCGTCACGAGTTTTATTTAGCTGCAAACGCAAGATGTCATGATATAATACGATGAGTAATAAGTAATAACACTCATTATGATTGATGAAGGATATATCGTTTTACTAATCCGCAATTGTAGATAGGATTAAGTCATACACGCATCGGCCCCGATCACTGCATGTGATAATTAGGATCCCCTCAAGCTGTTTATTACATTCTATAGGTACTGTCTTTTTGGCAGTCAAATATTTGAGCCTTCAGAAGGAGCTGACGATTGCAAAAAAAAAAAAAAAATGATGCTGTTAATTCACTGATCGTGAGATGCTTTGGATATGCGGTCGTAAATCTGATCTTCTGGATTAGGGGTTGAATTCAATTTGGTATGTTCATAAAAAATACGAAAAATAGTTGCATCGTTTGCGTTTAAGTAAAGCAATAAGGTGAGGAACTAGCTCTCGACTTCTCTCTCGATGTCTCAATAAATACGTACCTACACCTGCAGGGAGCTTTTAGGATTTTATTTGTGGATTCTCGCTGCAGCAAGGTGTGCAGTTGGTACTTTTAACCGACACGAAAAGAGCAATTACTAAGAAACTTGTTTGCCACAGCTTTTCTGGTTTCCCTCAATTAGTTTTTATACGACGCAGTTTTATGACTGTGAAAGCTTTTCCGGGGGTTGCAGGTCCCTTCGGGTTTTTTTTTTAAAGACGCTATTCGTACGCTCGAGTGAATTTAAAATGTTATCAAAACACGTAGCGATTATTTTTTTATTACATTTTTTATTTCTAATTAATAGGCTAATTTATTCAGTTTATTGGCAGTTCATTTGAAAATGATATAATAGGGTTTAAGAAAAGCTTCTTAATCGTTTATCTCTCTGATTAAAACACGGAAATTGAACCGAATTGGTCAGTCTCTTTGTGAGAAATGTGGCTGAAAATGAGTACAAATCAATATTAATTTGCGAAAACTAAAGTTTTACCAATAAATGGCACGGCATTGCATTGCGCACTGCATTCTATAGACCCGATTATATCTACACGTTCCAACAACTGGTAAACTAATTCGTATATAGGAATGTATGTTAGTTTAGTACAGAGTTCCTGGCAATTTCCCCATATTCGACAAATTGTGAGAAAGTGATTTCTGATCACAGTGTAGGTATAAACTAGTTTAGATTCCCAATTACCGATTGTAGGATAATAATTTTGAAATTTATCAAATTTTGCCTTGTTATATTCGTTGATTTAATTAATCCCACACAAGTTATACGCCCCGATGAAATTCTGTTTAGTTTATTTCCCACGCATTGAGTTGTAATTAATTTAGCTGTTATTTCAGGTTGTTAAAGTACCTACCGCACTTTCAATGGTTAAAACTTTACACTTATAAATCATTTTATGGCTATACAAACGGCGTTTATTTACCCACGTACCTCCCTCAAGTACTGAACTAAAAATACGATAAATATAAATAAATCAAGTTAACGAAGAAGAAGATATATATGAATGAGAATCGTTCAATTTAAAACACGATTAATAACATTCACGCAGTAATAATTACCGAAGGAAACCTGAACAGAATTTTTGTAGAAATGGTCAAATGGCGCTCATAATAGGTCAGTTAATGAATAACTGCACTTAATGTGCCGTTCGTTACATGTCTTCATGTTTCTATAGACTCAGTCGTACAGAGCCTTTAGTTATGTACGAAGAGCCGGTTTATCTACCTTTCAATCAGTTGTATGAGTGACTAGAACGATGATTGTAAAACATTATCAAACATATTAATCAGAGTGTATAATCATTGATATCACTAATGTATAATAATTAGTTTAACTGATTATCTGATATGAAAAATGAGAAAATGAAGTAACGACAGCTTGCTGATATAATCGATTGGAATTATGGAAGTGAATTTATTGAATAATTTTTCTATGAAACGGATGAACATTGAAGACCTAGATTTTTTCGAATTGGTTGAGTTCACGGTCATCATCAGTCAGTATAGATTCTGCCAGCTTATGAATATAACATGGCAATTAATTCGGGCACTCCAATGGCCGAGTTCTAGTCGTTAGATATTTAGGATCGACGGGTAGGTAACCGGCCTTCGATGATATAGGTATACGAAAATCGGGTACCATGCATCTTTAACGAATGAAATTATCTCGCAAAGAAGCGATTGGACTGAATGTCAGTAATCAGTATAGCATTTTATTTGTTGAACTTCTGTTAGCACGCGGACTGAATAATTTCTTACATTATGCCGGGTGTTCCCGCTTTAGGTATACAATTTCATGTACACATGAATACATACTTTACCTACCTACTAGGAAATTTCTTACGCAATCAACGATCGACGGTAGGTATATCGAACTACGCGATATGCCGTCACGGTCGCGGTCGCGCGTCTGCGTTATCTCAATTTCAAATGAACCTCAACGATTGAACGAATGCTGAAATCGAATGTGTGACTAGAGTCCGAATAACATTTATTCCGATACATATGGTGGGCTTGAATTCTATATAAATATTCAATCAACTACAGGCCTAGAAGATTATCTCCGGACGGGGTCACGCAGCAGCGATGTACTATATGATGAAAATTCATCCACTAAAAATCTCGTATATGATATTTAACGACACCAACAGTCGCAGCAACTAATCGTTTACCAGCTCTACATGTCGCAGCTGTTTCTATCAAATAAAACTCGAGTTTTTATTACTTTTCATATACCCAGCTATACAGACTCCCTGCAGCAAAGAATCGCCCCGCAGGGAGAACCGAGATCTGATATAGCATTGAGCGGTTTTATTGCTTTAATATTTCAGAAAATTTTAGCAAAAGCAGATTTCCAAACCATCTGACAGCCACAGTCTGACCCATATTTTTCCGTATTGATAGCTGGAGAGCAGGAAAAATGAGAGAATAATATTGACGCGTTCTCTCGTCTTTTGTCTGTAAAACTAAACAATTGTGAAATAGTGCAAGGTTTAAGTTCACCGAGATTCGCGTATAAGTGTAATTTTCGCCGGAAGTGTAAAAACAAAGCGGGAACTGATGATGACCCCGCAGAGCCCAGAGTCGAGGCCATTAGCACGTAATCACGTAACAGTAACGAGGCTCTCAAAGTTTCGCTATTATTGTTCACCGAGCTTTCGGGATTGAGTTTTTTGCTTTAATGGAGTTAATTGTGAGACTCTGGGGCTGGTGACTACTCACCTAGTGCCGTTGATCGTGAAGATGGTCTCGATGGAACGTCGGTCTAAAACACCGCTGAGAAGATACTGAAGAGCTATAAGAGCCAAGACGATACAGGCAAGAGCTTTGTAGAGGTGGGCTCGGTGCCACAGTCCCACGGCTGAGGCCACAGTCATTGCATACGGGCGACAACATACCTTCTTCCAGTTGTCGCGGGGTTGGCCGTCCCTTCGGTCAGCTTTATTAACGTAGGCTAAACCAAGGGTTGGAAAACCCGGCCAAAGTCCTTTCTCGCATTCGCCGACTCCCCCCTGGTAATATTTCCAATATACACCGAACAGTTTAGCGGTGTTCCTAAAACAGCAAATAAGGTCGAAAACGATCGTATAATATAGGAAATTTCATTCATTACTATACTTGTTTCGGAAATAGAATATTCATCAAGAGTACCTAGGTATAACTTCTTCGAACCGCGTAATGACATAGGAGGAAAAAAGGCTTATGGCGTACGATTAGGTCAACTTGTGTGTATCAAATACCAAGGATGAATACGACTCTGATTAAGATGCACAATAATTATACTTTACGTATCGGTATAGTAGATCTGTTAATTAATTTTTCAAAAAAAAATAGAAAATAGACAACAGAATAGAAAGAAATGGACTTAGTTTGATCAGAGCACAAATTGAATGACAATCAGCATACAGGTCGTTATAAATTTCTTATGAAAAAATACATACTATAATTGATTGCACATTTGTTTATGCAAAACACAATATTGTGTTGTTATCTCGAATCTTATCGACTCTGGTTATTCCAGTTGAAACTTTTCACTTCTACTGCAAAAAGGCCATCAGTCATCATTATATAAAACATCTTACAATGGTGTTAATGATTTATGTAAATCTTTACGCTGCAAATCGGGGTCCCACGAGAGTGAAACTGTCCGTCTATTTGCTCAACTGTGAAGTCACTTGTTGTATGTATATGCACAATCTAGGTACATACGGATATATCAGTTGTACAAATTTACTGTATATATAGGTCCATCGACATAATATCTTAATAGTTGTATTAATGGGGTTTGCTGAATGACTACACGTGCATCCACGAGTGGTAAAAAAGGTGTTACTCTTTGTTGCCAGTACCACCTGTTTTTTTTTTTTCGATACCAAGATGAGTGTTATCCTCTCTATCAGCAAACGCCAACTGCATGCATCAAACGGTGTTAGATTTAGCAGCGTTAGTTTAACACTGCAAGGTTCTTGTTTTTTTTTTTTTTTACTTTTTTTTTTTTCTATAAACGATGTAGATATACTATACGCATATACGCGAGTATGCCTATAGGCATAGTTTATTAAGCTAATAGTTTCAACTCGAAGTCGTTTTGTGTTCCAATTGACGAATTTCATCTAGTAAAACTAGCATAATGAATGAAAGGCACGAAATAACGCGGCCCCTAATGGCTTGCTGAAATCGAATCGAATCGAATCGAATAATTTTTTTCCAACGTTTTATCAATCCATGAATCAAAAAAATAAGTTTCACCATTCGGCTTGACAAAGGTGAAAGAGCTCTATTTATACCCGAGCTTTTAGCTGAGGTGAAATTAGGTTCGTAATAGCTTCGCGTAGTTTCTATCTATAGTCATCCATAAATAGCTGTCGGAACATAGCCTATTAGTATACAAGCAATTGTTAAATGTCAACGAAAAGGTTGACAGAAAAAAGAAAGAAAAAAGAAAGAAAAAATGACGGAATTGTGAAAAAATTTTGCGATCAATGTATCAATTAACGCTCGTCATTTGCAGTCTGTACAAAAATGAGAGAGATTAAACGGATTCTTTCGTCTTTTTGAAACAATTGAATGAGTGAATAGCGCAATGCGATGTTTCACGGTCAGACAGAGCTTAATATTACCGGACTTGAGTAGTTACGTAGAGGTATATAAGCTAGAGCTACCGCCCACTTAGGTGTCATTAGCCGTCATTTGCGCCTGTATTATTCGGCGTGACACTATAATAGAGTATAGACTGGGTTACTATAACGTTTGCTTTCATTGTCGCAGCCCGAGAAACTTGAAAGATAAAAATTGATAAAAATGGGAAAAACTGAATGGTGTAATGCCAGAGGCTGCAATTTGCAAATGTTTGATAGAGAATTTTGCCCATGTAATTATATGGCGTTTCTCGTTTCTGCAGACTGCATATCGCAAAAATTTCTTATATACAGACCTAGCTCGTTCATCATCATCAATTAGGTATAATATGTCCTCGTTACTTTTAGTCTGACAAAAAAGAAGAAAAAAAGTATGAATAAAAAAAAGAACAAAATTTTTATCGACGTAACAATTTATCATAGTTAGAGAGGCTGATTCGATGTTGTCCTAAATATGGTATTAATGGGGCTAGACGTATCGCGATACCAAGAGTCATTATTGATTCGCAAATATATTTTATGTAAGTTTATACCACGTGGCTATATAAGTCATACCTAGATCCATATTACATACGAATTTGGACGTAGCTGGGTATACGTTTCGCGGAATATCTACATATTTGACCGACCAACGCGCGCGATAAATTTCGGCAAATATTATGCCAGTTTAAATAGCCGGTGATGCTCCCTGTTTAAACTTTAAAGCCAATATGATGTATTTTTTTTTCGTCTGCTTCCGGTTAGCGTCTATCTATATCTGTAATTGGACCACGTTAGTGCGCTTATACAAGTTCTATTGATTTACGAGTGGGCAAATAAAGCTCTCTTTAGCTCGACGACGAGAGGTCAAATAAGAGGAGGAAGTCGAGAGAAGGAAAAGACAACCGCATAACGGCGGCGATAATATAATCGCTATGCCACTGAATTCGGACATATCTAGCACGAGGCATTTCGTTACCTAGAATTTTGTGCTCGATGGCCCACCGCTTACTATGTATATCGACGCAGACGTGGATTATGAGCTTTTTGAATGGACTGTAGATCTAAAAAATCTTTTTCATTTTTTTCCTCTTCCAATGTTCTGCAGTCCGCATTTTATTTCTTCAGCCATTACGCTGTACATGGATCGCGAATTTTAACCATCTCTCCACTATATTTTCCCGCATCAATGCAAGTGCAACAGCAGCAGCAGCCGCTGCATGCATGAGCATCAGCAAATAACCCGAAAGCGAATACGACTATCAAAAGCACCCCCACCGAGACGCATCACTCTCGATCTCGAGGGTATTGAATACAGAGATTTGACAAGCTGAATCTAAAACCTCTGTATCTAGGCAGGTATACGTGAAAGGAAAGAGAATCTTTAAGTCGAGGTCGAGCCCGACTGTGGATAGAAAGAAGAGGAAGAAAGATGAAAAAAAAGAAGAAATTAGAACTGACGTTGAGAAACGTTTTCGGATACGTGACACCAAATCGAGGCAAAGATTCTGCCAGGGTTCTCGATTCACCGAGTCAAGGCAATTCCGCGGTTTGTATAGTAAATGGAAGAAATTTGGACCAGGGTTCTTTGGGCCCCTTCTTTTTTACTGTCTCCAACCTTTTTGGGGTTTCCTATGTATATAAGCAGTACTTCTCTCTCTCTCTCTCTTTCTCTCTCTCAAGGTGAAGGGTAAATTTCAAAGGTCAACGGTGTGGTCGATGACGTAAGGACGTAACGCGCAAGGCGCAAGGCCTCTGCGTTGCCAACGAAGTATCGGGATCGTCTTATTTCTATTCCCTTATAGTGAAGTATATAGTAACCATTCCATTCCATACCATTCCATTCACATATATTATGTACCAGATAATAGGTACTTGCAGTCCAGACACTTTTACTCCCACAAATATCAACGGCGACGTTTATAACAGAAAGAATCTTCCTCGTCGTACATACATAGGTATATACCTACCTATGTGTATGTACGTATAGAGCTGTGTCTAGACCGTTGCAAGAATGCGACAAGAATTTATAACTACACTTACATCATGTACGTAGTACGTATGTACATAGTATACCTATACGACGACTCATACAAGAACAAGAGATTATCGAACAGCGAAATATAGAGGTTGCTGCAGTTTTATGATACTGGAAATAAAAAATAGGTGAAATACTTTGGTGATGGTTTTATCTGGCGAGGAATAACGGGGGAATAATATTTACGAAACCGTGATTCTAAAACGGGAGATTCTCGTCTCAAATAAGTTATACGGTGGTAGTGTATAGGTATAGGTATGAACAAATTGAATTTGTCGACGGTGTTATGTAGAGCAGCAGGCTGCGATGATTTCATTAGCGATAATTGAGGAAATCAATGGCATATAATATAAGAAGCCTATTTGTTTTTTTATTTTTTACCCTCAAGGGAATCGAGTTACACTTCGCAGCCTCGTGTTTTTCACTGTATAGCGTTTTTTGTAAATGCAAATTCAATGTTTTCCCTAATTAACTGAACCGAATGAAAAGGGATAATGGTTAATGGTTTTAGAGTAGGTATGTATCTGATCTGTACGATGCTTTTCCATAGACCTTTGTTTATTCTCATTCATATTTATCAGTTAATTATAAAACAGTTTTAAAGCGACAAGCTCCGCTTCATCATTGACCTCAATCACCAACGATTGTTCGAACTTTATCGATTAACTGAAATAGGTTAATTAAAATGCTACCACTGACCGTAAAGGCATAGAAAATATGAGGGGGAAACGTGATAAGACGAATTTAATCAACCAGCAATATAAAGTCAACCTAAAACACAGAGGCAAACTATAACGTCATGGAAACTTCGTTAACTTAAAATAAAAAAAAACATGCGCAATTCTTCCAATCTTCATATTACGAACTTTTAATCACATCTCTGGTCGCGGGACCTCAGCGAGAAGGATTCTGCGGATTATAAATTCAATAGAAGTCTGACCAAGTTCATCCTCGCAAAAGCGTTGCATGAACGAACCCCTGGACACCGGGATAGTGTCCTCAATTCTTGATCCTCGGGGATGGTGGCTTCGCACAGCTTTCCCTCTACTTGTTATTCCTCCCTGACGGCAACGTCGACCACTACTACCGCCAATGCCAATCTCAAGCCAGGAAGCCAGAGAGCTGGAAATCACGATTGTAAATGTACTAAAGTTGGAACTGACGAAGGGTTGCGTCGCGTCGCATTGCAGCAAATATCATGGTGTGGATGAGACGCTCGAATCGCAGAGTTACCTCAGAATATGGCCAACGTAGAGCATATCGTAATTATCTCTTGGGAGTTGGTTGCATTCGTCAGCTCATAAAGCACTGCGTCACAGCTTTTGTGGTGCATTTCGAATTGCTCGTATAACTCTACAGACGAAAAGTTTGCTTGTGGCTTTGGCTTTGAGAGAATTTCAAAGCTCTGTAACTGAGCTCAGTACCTGAGAAGGTATTCCGCTACGATTGCTGAGTAGCCGTTAACAAATAATGATGTATAGCTTCCTTCGTCAATTATTGTCATACATATCGAATCATTACATTAAACCGATACTTCGCGGAGGGTAACGTGTCGAAGAATCAAGATGCCCGTATGAATGCGTGTAGAAATTGATTTCCAGCTACGTAATTCGCCTTTAACTGTTTCCCAAACGTATGAAGAAGCTCATTCTTGAGATAGCTAATTCGGTTGCTGTGGTGTGTATTGTGTGACATACAATAAAGCTAGTTAGTGTATGGTTAAGGTTGGGCAAAAGTAGGTGTATGAAAGTGGCAAAATATACATGTCACCATGATCAATAACGAGATGGCCTTCCATCAAAGAGATTAAAATGATGTGCTGTAGTGTATAGTATTCCGTTTCGTTACGTGACATTAGGAAATTTGGGCGTGGAGGATAAAGAGAGATTAAACCCATCAGAACGTACGGGTTATGGGGACGGTAATAAACTGCATTGTGAAAATAAGGTAGGTAGGTATAGTTAGGTATCGTCGTTGCGTGGTAGGTTGAAATGGCTAACAGGAAAATCGCGGGTACCCTAAAGAGCTATTCGTCTTCCGTTTAAGTAATTAAGAAATCTTAATTAAATCGTACTGGTAGGAAAAAAAATTGGGCTACGTAACTTTACCATCAGTTCGCAATTAGGTACACTGATTTTAAGTGGTGAACTAACTCGAGTGGCAATTTTTTATCAAGAATTTAGTCAGGCGTTCGCATGAAGGTATCAAAAAAGCTTATCAACGATTAGAACTTCAGCTAAAATTCAACAATTTTCAACAGCATTCTGTCCAAACAGATCGACAAACGAGAGGTGATGGGAGATGAAGGATTTTGATTCAGCGAAATAATTGAGATGTTGCAAAAATTAAATTTAGGCAAAATTTGACAAAATATTAAGACACGTTAGCTTCTCCATGCAATCGGCAAACATGAATATCAGTTTCCTTTCAAATATGGTATGTCAATTTATTAAGCTGCAGTATCAAGTTGACCTGAAATTGCCATCATATAAGATCAATAAATGCTGACAATGAGCCAATAAATCACCTGTCTCTAGGGATGTAATATTATACGTTGATGAATCGATATGTATTAATTGTTAGAGTGTTCTGAGTGTTTCAGATCTCGCACACAATTCATGAGAAAAAAAATGCGAAAAAGAATTAATTTCACTGGTCGTAGTATAGGTGAACAATAATTCTGCTACCCCTTTATGCCCACATATTGCATGCATAAATAAAACACAATTTGTAAAACACATGTTACCATGTTCTCTTTAAATTCTGTACTGGA
Source organism: Tenthredo livida (assembly GCA_963992785.1). Taxonomy (NCBI): domain Eukaryota; kingdom Metazoa; phylum Arthropoda; class Insecta; order Hymenoptera; family Tenthredinidae; genus Tenthredo; species Tenthredo livida. Next base: position 14,841,841 of record OZ023066.1, on the reverse strand, counting down.
TTTTAATTTCACCGAATTGGAATATCGAAAAAGGGTTGATATTAGTGATAAGGATAAATTTCACCCTCTCGATTGGATACAGCTAAATTCTAACTGCGCGCGAGTCTGTGCACAATGTGGATGAATTTGGACTAATGCAACTTGCAATTGGATCTAAAAATACACGTATAGTTTAGTACAATCGTTGCACACGTGCCCGCTTCGATACGCACGTAGCAAACATGTCCGTTGCGAATCATTCAACGACTTACGTAAATATACCTGTGAAAACAGGAATTGCGGACGTAGCGGATTTCCGAGATAAAATTTATTTCGTAGTTTCACGCTCTCGCAGTTATTTCGAATGCAATTATTCTTCGGTAATTCTCTAGCGTATTCTGAATCTTTATGAACCATGAATAAACGAGAATGGGAGAGTGATAAATCTGCTTGTCATCGTCACAAACTGGAGAGGTTCAATTCTGAGAATCAGATTATAACCGCGTTCAACGAATCCACGGGTTAATTATTAAGATCGTCAAAGAGCCTCGGTCAAGCCTATAATCAATCAAGTAGGTACATAATTATTGAAACTTCGGATATGAGTGATACTCGGAAATTTATGTACATCGAGTATGAGGAAAGTCAGGAAAGAGAAGCATAAATTGTAAGAGCGCGAGGAAAAGGAAGACAGAAATCAATGGCTACCCATCGTCATGGAGACCATCCGCGAGCCGCCCCTTATTTTTATACGATTCTTCCCCCGGCTAGATCCAAGATCTTAGATCACATCTGTCGACGTCTATCCGAAAAGAAATTGTAAGTTGGTGGATACCGAGCGATGGAAACATGCATTGTAGTAAAGTCAAGACTCAGCTGGAAACTGGAAAGGAGAAGCGACCGTGGACCACTTTCCTTTGCAATATCTCGCGCTGCTAGTGATGAAAAATTGAAGGGTATAGAATAAGGAAATAAAAAAATACAAAATATTTCCGGAGGTATGACTGAGTCGGCTTTCGATCAATCCTTGGGACAATATTGATAAGAGACTTTCCGCGCCGGATATAAGAAATGGAAAAAAAAAAGAATAATACGAATTGGAAAACGCGAATGGTCAACAGAATATATCACGGAGTCGAAAAACCTCGAACAAACTTTGATTAGATCTGACCTGGGTCTTGCGGTCTGAGATCTTCGGAGACAGTGGATACTTCATCCCGTTTCAAAGTCGCGGATACCGGTCCATTTCATCATGTGGCGAACGGGTCGGAGTATAAAAGCTTCGAAAGCTTCGAAAAGATTCGAAAAGCAGTAAAAGGCGGTTTAATTAACGAAAGTCAATTCCTTCACATCGACCGATAGAGTTCGGTTGGCTAAGTTTACCAGCGTTCCAGGTATAAACTGGCATTTCCTCGCAGTTTGCAATCAATTATCAAACGCAATATGCCGATACCGGATTAGGAAGTCCGTATGACGATTCGGAGAGACGTAATTATAAACGTGATGTGTTTTGACAGCCGATTAACGCTGGTCATAAGAACCGTAGACAATGGGATACGTGCGCATTGCTGTAAAGGAGTGATCCGTTGAACGATAAGAGAACGGTGTGAGTAGGTATTCACATCGATTGGCAAAAGAGCACGTCGAGACTGAATGAGATAACTTGGGTGTCCGGTTCGTGCAGGTTGAAGAATCTTCGTGTTACGTTGAACAATGGGCCACGAATCTCGATCCTCACTATCTGATTTCCTGTCGTTCCGTTATCTTCTTCTCGTTGAAATACCGTCGTTTTCTGTTCTCCTTTCCTCTTTTTTTTTTTTTTTTTTTCTTTTTATACCTTATATGACAAAAAAATGTATAGTAGCGCAAAAGCACGGATCGATTTTCTGTCACAACGAACGAAACTGGTGATCTTTTGTTTGAATTTTCAAGCTATGAACCGAGTCTGGTCCACAGGTCGGCAGACATGGTTCGATGATTGAGAATAGCTCAATTTTTTAAGATTAAACGAGTCTCGTGCAAGTTTGCGAAATTAACCCACTCTCATACGTGATTCTATTTTGGAAAGTATTCTCGCAGATCTTTTCTAATCATGTGATTGATCGTAAGTTGAGCTTTAAGTAGAATTCCCCGTGACTGTACACGGAAATTTAATTTCGATATAGTCAAGCAAGAGATTCGTCATCGGTAAATCCACACATTGATTGATCATGCCCTCTTCTTTCCTCCTCGAATTCCAACACCGTCGATGTTGCCTTACATCTGTAGCAACGCCTTTGTGGTGATAGAAAAACATCAGATGCATTGACCGAAAATACGGCGAGGTGTTAAAAAGCTGCAAATAGTTTAGTTCAAATTTAAATCTAAGCCTGTGCCTGACAGATGAGAAAAGCGACATTCATATTCACCCTTTCTGAGGGGGTGAGGTACCGGTTTTCTGCACGGTCGCACATGTCCAGAAGAAAAATGTCCATGTCTATGCAAAAGTCAATTCGTTTGCAGCAGAAGGTATCTGAGCTGTTACGATCTTTGTAGACAATCAGTACCGGACCTCTTGTACAAATCTTGGTTAAGAAATCATAAGCTTATTCTGATGACACTGTTGTCTGTTGAATAAAGAAACTTTCGTGTAACCAAACTTAGCTTGATCTGAACAAACCATTCATGAAAATCAATTTGCCATGAATCTTTGAATTGAGTTATGATAGGCATGGCTCCCGAGTATTTCCTTGCTTGTAGTAATATTGAAAGTGGAAAAAGATGTATTAAACATCGTACAAAATCCGCATTGATTTTTATGAACGTTTTAATTTATATACCTATATACCTATTTGATATTTATATAGCATCTTAATATTTATGTGATGCATTTTAACGCCCTTTATCGTAAATTCTTTGGACGTGATATTGGAGAAGAGGTATCATGGATTAGTTCGGGAAGATACGTGCGTGGAGTAAAAGGCGCAGGAAACGATAGCAGATTCAAGACATAAATTTTCAAGTCGATTTATCAGCCCTCCCATCCGTTAACAGGATTGCGATATCACCCCTTAATTAAATAATCTATACCATAATAAAAAAAATAAAAAACTGCTCACGTAATGAAATTGTTTTGTGAAAGGTTAGTCTGCGAGCTGATGAGCAAATAAATAGCCTTTTATGAAATAAAACGAAATCGATTTAACAAAAAATGACCTGCTTCTTATACCGAAAGATTTTCAATCGCATGACCACCCCTTTGAAATGTATAACACAATACAGCTGGCACAAGCGCAGATATTCATTAATATTACCGATAATTACATGTTACAGTTTTCTCTGTGTCGTAAAATGTCGAGAGGCAAAAATTAATGGGGAAAACCTCAATATGCGTAACGGGAAATGCAATTATAATTTCTGTTCTGGTATTCGCGGTGTTTTGCAATTGTTCGTAACCACCGAAGTGCGTCAGTCACGTATTTGCAGCTTTTATCGCAATTTACGGCCGTTGTTATGAATAATGAATAATGGATGAAAATAATATTGATAGAAATTCAAATGTGACAGATGAACGTGTCTCCTTGTTTTTGGCAAAATTTTATTTGTTATCTCGACCACCTACTTTTTCAAACGGTACAAAAGTGAATGCCTCTCAGAGCTTTTGATTGCCAGACACTAACTCTGCCAGAGTTATGAAACGCGAGGGATGACGGATGGCCCAGAAAACAGAATCCGGATCCAGCGAACCCCTCGCACACCATGCGCCCCCCTTGCTACAGAAAGTATTCATTATTCCTCAAATGTTTACCGACTACACCTGACCTTTTCCACGGGAAATAAAATCCTCCCATGAGCCCCGTAACCACGTTGTACCTTGCCTGAAAATTTAATCAACCCACCTAACGTGGTAAATATATACTGAAACATGATTCTAATATCAGATACAGGGCAGCTTTTCACATCGAATAATTTCGAAATAATGATAATTATTACACCTGGCGACGACATCAATAAATTATGACATAGGTATACGACTGCAAACGGTATCTAAGAAAAATGATTCATAATATCTGCCTGTCTGCACGATTTTTATGTCAACTTCACCAAGTACATAGATTAAGATGTATAAGTTTTTTGCTGATCTTTGGTGAAATATTTCGCGATTGACCTACTAGGAATATCGTTTCGCATGAAATATTTTTATACAAGGTAATTTCACTTCATGGCACAAAGCTTTGTGAAGGGACCATATCCTCAGGATCATCTTTGCCATCAATTGAAGAGGTTCTTAGAAACAGAAGTGGCCCTAAAACTGAGTACCTGTAAAAGAGGCGTGTTGACCTTCAGGGGTAAAGTTGATATGATATCATTCGTCGAGTAGGGGTATGGCAGTGATAAAATGTGATTAAAAAAAAAAAAAAAAATTGACAAAATTGAGCCTGGACTAAAATGATGCGCAGCTACAACGCATGACTCATTCTGTGCCAAGAGATAGTAAGGAAAGAAAAAAGAGGGAAATCGTCCAATAGCTAATGGGGCGAAAGATTTTGAAGATTGAGGGATTCTCTTAAATTGGTAAAAGTTTTGGCAGTTCAATCTGTACCTTTATCTCGAAGACGACCTTCTATTCGCTTTTATGCGCACCGTCGTCGTCCCATTTCGAGAGTATTAACGGGTCTTAACGGCACCTTGAGAACGCTCTGCGACATTCATCCGCAGGCTCACCGGATAATTACTCTTGTCAAAAAGACGGGAGTAAAATACCAGAATCTAAATTATAGCTCAAGACAAGTTTCTTAGTCGCCTTGAATTCCGAATAGAATGGAGTCTAATTCAGTAAAATGCATTAGTACTAGTAGGAAACTTGAGACAGTATTCTGACAAATACATCTGCATTAACTAACTTTACAGACAAATTAACTCGCTGCTTTTGGTAAACAGGTCAGCTGTTGAAAATCTTAGTAAATTATTGCGCGACGTAGGTTTTCACTGTTCATTACTCTCCCCACCCATTTAACTCCGATCTCGAATTTATTCATTTCAACTACACACTTTGCCTTTATAACATTTAGAAGTCGCTGAATAAATCTGATCAAAAATTAGGTCATTTTCACGTCGCCCTGCAGTGATTGTTGAATAAATTTTTGACGAGTCAATTCATTAACACCGACTCGCAGCAGCTACTCCGCGCATTCATAGATTAGATACTGCAATTAAATTACTGTTAATTGACGTTGCGTCTGCTCGGCGTTTGGGCCTCTGGGGAGTTACGCCTCTCAGTAATCGATAGGGAAAGTCCAAGTTATACGTTTCTATCTGAATCTCTGTACCTATACAGTATAGGAACTGAACGTAATAATGCAAACTAAAACGAATAGGTACATTGCATGTGTAACATTTACCCGAGGGAATGCGAAAGAGATTTGGCGGCTCAGCGGGTATATTTATCTTCGAATCGAGAAACCGCGTGTTCTTTTTCGCACTCTTTCTAGAAAAAAAACTTCACGAATTCAACTGAAAGGAGGATATTTATCGCTGAGTAAAATGTTCAAAAGTCTGAACGGACTGTTCGCGAAGTACTTATCAAATATTTCTAAATTTAGATGATTTCAAGCAATAAGTTTAATGATTAATCTGTAGTTGCCAGCTCTGATGTGTTTTATCTACGTATAAGAGGCTTTCGTTAAAGTGCGAAGAACGCTGTGAAGGTCTACACTGGCCACGGTGGTCAGTTTGAAAAGCAGACCGGGATGACCTCACTCTAAGATTTAATAATAGACACTCTGCGTCAAACCCGATTTCTCTACAGTCTAGCTAATATCACAGCTTTAAGTTTTTATTACGCAATCGATATGAGAAATTGGTTGAGAATATTAAATAATTTCACATTCACGGAATAATTATTGAACTATATCGACTATTACGTGAACAAAAACTGAATACCTGATGAATTTATAGAAATACTTTAGACCTTTAGAGTCTCTTATTGAAATCGTAATGTCTGTCAGCTGACGGTTTAATTACATGATAATAAAGATGAGATAACTTCATCACGTCATTTCAGTCTTTATGTTGGTTCAAGTCTCATTCTGAGATAGGTACCTACTATAATTTCGTATCACGCGCGAGCGTGAATGGTTAATGATATTTCCATTCATTTTTATTTGGCTAAAATCATCGTCCTGCTGTAACAAGTCTCTCGTGTTTTCTCGATCGATCGAAGACTCCACTCGACTCATTGGTAAATGGTTATCTGAGTTATAAATCCGTGGAACTCCCGCAATCGTACATCATATGTAATATGCATAAATGCAGAGAATGGCTGTAGCAGTAGCAGGTAGATATATACCGAATAATTCATACTCAATTATTATATATCGCCATTATTCTGATATCTGATATAGATTTTCCGATTGTGGTGAGGAGGGTGGAGGCCTCTAACTTTTTAATAAAATTATATGCCACCCCGATATACTCGACGATATTCCTGCGTTAAAATGACGATCCGTCATACGGGACCATTCGAATTGCTACATATTTGTATTCAAATTATTCCTGGCAGAAATATCTGAAAATGTGCAAAAACCTGAGGCGATTTATATCGACCAATACGTCGCGCAGATATATCATCGCCGGAGAGCGTCAATCAGTATAAAAGCTCAAATTTCGTGTGTCAAAATTCGTCGAATATGGAAATTCGGACGGGATTAGGGTATAGCTATCAGAATTGGTCGAAAAAATAATCGAAATAAAATGACTAGATTGGAAACGTGTCGGACTTTGATATAATCTACCGTAAATATCGTTTCTATATACTTCATCTCTGTATAACAGATCAGAAATTCATTTTTCAGAAGGTATAAGAATCGGAGTTTTTAGGGCAGCCATTTAGCTCGCTACACTGTTAAAAATGGTTGTGAATTTACTACATATTTACTATACAAAAGACTCCCAATTTCACAAATTCGGCAAAGCAATGTGAATTACTATGGATTTCTTTTGAATTTGCGAAAAAATTCTTAATTTTATTAAACTTGATACGAAAAGCACAAAAGTGTATCATAAATTTACTAATTTGTATAGTAATTGCATTGTCCTCGTGAATTTACTAAACAATGTTTGGAATTTGCTGGACATACTTCTAAATGTGCTAAACAAGTGCACGAGATGAATTTCCGAAACTTAATGTGAAATTCATTGAGACATTTTGTTAATTTACTAAACCCCAGGTTTTAGTAGAAATTGATCAAAAACGCATGTCAAGTTCAATAGTTAGTGAAGAAGAAGATATTGCTATGCATTCTATCTGAACTCGAAGTCCAACGTTGAGTTTCGGTGAGCTTGATGGCATATGAAGCTATTGTATGATGTGTAGGCTCCGAACAAATAGAAAGACATTCGAAGAACAATCAATAGGTAGTTTGGCGTAGTGGATAGGGCGTGCGATTAGTAATATGAGCGAATGCGAGCGGACGTGGGTTCAAATCCTGGTTACGACCAAAATATTATTGGCGTTTTTAACGAATTGAAAATGTGTTTCTCTGGTGTTAATCATATGTTGATGGTCATTTACGTGTTCAAACGCACAAACTCGGATAAAAACTAATTTTTTTTTACAATTTAGGACCTGCTTCAAAGTTTAGTAATATTACTATAACAATGCTAGAAAATTAAAAAACTCGTTCTTAAAATTACTGTAGAAATGTTCGGTAAATTCATTATCGCCAACACGAATAATGCTTCCTATACATTTTTAGTAAATTTACATCAGAAACTTCTAACAGTGTAGGGCGATTGGTTTCGGACCTTTAAAAAGATCGATAATAGATCAAATATAGATCGATCGTTAATGAATCGTATTTTATTAAAATACTATGAGGTATTTTGGCGCGGAAAAATCACGGCGATATTCAAGCTCTTAAGATACGATTCAGGTTTTCATATATATCTCGGGGAGCATAAGAAGTCACTCAAGTAAAATACAGGTCACGGTTAGAATTTCACGAGCGAGAAATAAACCTGGATTTATATTTCAGCTCCGGGATAGGTATATCACTTTTCCGTTCGTCCCCACTTTCTCATCCAAATCCATCTCGAATCGGTTTCAATTAATCCCCTGCACCTGACGTGCGGCTTTACACGTTGCTGGCTTCGCTGAAACGAATTTCAGCAAATCCTCACTCAGCTGTTTTATATTTTTGAATTATCTTTCTACCCAACAAAAATTTTCAGCCAAAGATAAGTGCAGAGGGAATAAGCTAGGAAGAGTCGAGTTCTAGCTTCGATCTTTACTTAAAAAAATCTCGAAACTTTCGTAACTCTAGCCAATCGGATCACTTCTGATTATTCTTCTGTTTTTTCTCTTATTTTTCTCCTTGTTTAAACCACCAAGTTGTTTGACCAAGTCTGATACCTTGAATTAAATACTAGTTCAACAACTTACGCAATCTACAGCCGAAAATTTGATTTTATTTTATTGACCACCACCACCGCGTCGCCCACATATTATGTATTTCTAATACATTGATTCTAATAAGGATAGATTACCTCGCAAGATTTTATCGAGTCTATCTGATCAGCGAGGCTGATATCCTACTACTTTGTTTATACAGAATTTAAATTGCAATCAGTAGGTAGATTCGCCCATGACTTACAGATCAATTTACGACTTAATGCCTGAATGCTCGCGCCGGTTCCCGTCTCGAAAAATTCGATTATCCTTATGGATACTGTAAGCCCCTCGTTGAATCTGTGTCTTTTCTTTATCGATATACAACCTCGCCGTATTAGAGCAGCACGCAGTAACCAGATACCCACTTTTTCATCTATTTCGGCGTAATCCTTCTTCTTTCATTACTCCGGTGTAATCACTTAGGCGACTTGAGGTCAGACTATAGAAGACAAACCAGCGCGCCTGAGATGGGCAATTTCATGGCTCGTTTGTCGCTTTTGTGGTCCATTCGACGACTAGCAGACTCACTTGGTCGCCTGAATGCTGTGGCGATCCAATCTGCTCTTATATGCGTATAGGTACATACATGCGGATATAGAGGAAAGACATTTCCATTCAAAACATATCCTTGTAATCAGATTCGAACTCGAATTATTATTTCGTTTAGCAGAATTTCCAACAGGGTTAAATAATTGTATGACTGAATACGAGGGGCAGATTTCCCATGCATCCTCTCAATATCCACAAAAACTGCAGGAACTAATCGTTGAACTTGAATCTGGTAAAAAGATAAGGCAATCATTGGTTAGGTCACGAAGGGTTGTTGGACGGCACTACCTTTGTCTCATCACTCGGTATTCTCCAGAGTGTAAGAAAGCGAGATCGTAGGTAGGAACGGTTGGGATGTTTTCGGTTCCAATTTCTCTCCAGACGAAAGACTCGAAAAAAGTTTGGCCCTTTTCCAGAGATAAATGATCCAATTCTGAGTTACATTTTGGCTTTGATTCCGTGTTTCTCATCATTATTCTATACAGCTGACTATATGAAACGAGGATTTGAAGAAATCCAATTCAAGAAAATAACCAACGCCGAGTATCACACCCAAGACCACTTTCTGCTGCTCACGGGTTTGCGCTACTCAGTGCCAAAATTCTCATTAGCTAACAATAGGGCCGTGCCATTAATTAATCGTTAATTACATAGCAGCGGCAAGAAAGCTAGCTAGATACAGGGAATTACTCACTGAACCGAACTGGGTTCAAACAATCGTATCTCAACTCTAATTTGAAGAAAAATTATTGAAATTATATGCTCCATGATTTACATTTCAAGATGATATGCTATTAATACTCAAGTATGTATTACCCAATGAAACTAACGTCTTAGATGATTATTTCACTTTCAATGTTACAGCGGCGTGAAAACTGAGATGTAGGTGTATAAGATTGCGTGTATTTAACAGATTTTTCAACACGAGAATTAAATGTTACGACGAAAATATTCCACGTGAAAAAATGGGTACAGTTTGTCTCGAGTTTCCGGTATGTAGCTACGCAGGAATTCCCGAGTACACGAGTCTGCAGCAGCAGGAAGACAAGGTACGAGGGTCTGAGATGAGTCGCTATAAGCGGTGGAGAAAGGAAAGACCCTGACCCAAGAACACAACTTTTTAGTAACTAAGCTGAGCTAACCAATGGAGTCAGTATTAAGTGACCAATAAATGGCTAACCATACGCTTATGAGAACCATGAATAGTAGCTGTTGGATCGAATAGGACATATATTTACATGAATCTGCATAACCCGTTTTTCGGTTGTATAATTCGATTTAAATAACACATGTGGAGCTGTGCTACGGATGTGACGACACGATCAGACTATCGTACATGTATTTGAGACCATAAGAAAAAAAAACTAATCATCTCCGCGATGTTTATGAAGATAATTATTTTCGTAGGCACACTACCTAGTGAGTGTTTGAGAAGTAGTCAAGTAGGTATATTTAAGCATTTTCATAACACATGTTGTTGGTCTTTCTGAGATTAATTCTTATAACATCCCATTCGCATTGCGCCGGTATTTTCTCGTCTCGAATGGTCAGATCCAGTATGGAAATAAATTGATAAATTGTTACGACTAAAAATGATCGTGCCGATTGATACCTACGTATTCAATGCCGGATGGTATTCGAATAAATATTGATGAAGCGATAAGATCTTATTATCAATATCACGTAATAAAGTGCTTATTACAAGGCATATTATCACTTTGAATCAAAATCAACTGTGTGTACCGATATATCGCCTTTATCTCTCATCTAGATTTTTCTGAGTCTCTTTGAACGTCTAATTGGGTACATCGATTGAGCACATTATCAAATGCGTGAGTTGATCTACTGAAAAGACCGAAGATTTTTCAACAGAATTACGAGGCTAATTTAACATTATTTCAAAATTTTTCTACGATATTTACGAATCTGAAATGAATTTGAATATTGCTGAAAATGATGAAATTTTCATCTGAAAATTGTTCGTTAATTTCCGACAGACTGCACGTCGTGTATAATGTAAATGTGTCGCTAAAAGACTCATTCGAGAAATCTTATCGCAGATTTTTGATTTTCCAATTAAGTATTTCCTGAAAGAAGTGAAACACAAAGGAAGAACTAAGTCCTTGTCTGTCTTATCGGATGACAGCTTGAAATACCTCGAGATTGGGGAAATTGGGGAAGGTATATCTTTTGCACTCTCTGAGATAGTATGACAGTGACAGACTCGGGGTGATCGTCTTGAATTATAATCACGATTTAGACGAGGAAATTTCTCACTCCGAAACGTTTATCTCGTTATTTTCTGTTTTTCTTTCAATCACGGCTATGAAAATATTTCGTGTAGTTAGTCGAGTACTGGATTAGTTATTTGACTGGTCTGATAAGGGCAGATTGCGGTTGTGTAAATGAAAATAATGATGTGTAGATAGATGTATAAATACACTGTATGTATAAAAACACATATTATCTCTAGCAATTAATCTCTCCCTGTACAAAGGGGTACTTTATATAAACCCAAATGTGTACACAATGATTTGCGAATATATTGTACTCTTTGTCGGCTTGATATAAATTTTTAATCACTACCGAATGAGGCTTAGTATGGTTTGTTTAAATTCTCAAATGGTTATTTCGTCGTCGAGTCTATCGTTTGCCAGTTATTATTCGAATTATTGCATTCTATGACCAACCTATACATTTATGGATACCAAATTCGCGATATTTGATTACAGTAGGTAAAAAACGTCTCTATATCATCTTCGTGCGATTGAGTTATTCAAATACAAAGATATTGGAGTTTAATTAGAGTCCCTAGTTGATTATTGGGATTGGAGATTTTTTCCTACTTCAATAATTGCAATAGCATTTTGTGGCTGGTTATATTCAATCCATTCACGAGTTTGCTAGCTTCTTCGTAACACTATTTTATTTATCAACTAAGCAAACCTGTTTATGTTGTCAATCAAAATTTCAAGTTCAATGTGCAAGGTTTAACAACGTTTAAATGATAAATATAGACCAATGCAGAATCGATCCGCAAGATTCCAGCAACACTTATCTTACAACTCGAACAATCCAGGTTATATACCTTCGCCAAGGCTGTACTACCTCATTATCCATTCTTTATGGCTGTATTATGAATCAACAAGAAAGTTAACATTGAAATAGTCGCAAAAATCATAATCCAATTGATCGATCATATATGAATTGTAGGTATTTATTGAATACATCGATTATTTCAAATCATTTGAAACAGCCATAAATAATTTTACAACGTAGTTTGCTAGAGCATTTTCAACGTTTGTACAGTTCTCTTATCTTTATATAGCGTATATATATATACAGATCGCCTAATGTCCGGTTGTAGGTCAGATAGTTAAATTTTAACTAACTCCTTGAAGGCAAGAACGTCGACAGGCCAGCTAATTGATCGAACGATGAGTTTATTCTCGAAAGTAGTACGATCGTTAATCTTTCACTCTTTATTTGCTCTAGTCGAGGGTATAGTTGAGATAGGAGAAAAATATACGCGTTATTTCCAAACTCGATGGGTATTTTTTCATCGCTGCGTAGTACTTGAATCGTAAAAATTGGCCAATCGCGTTGTAAAATAATGGAAATAAACGCTGCTCGACGCGATGGGATGCAACAAAATAATACATGACAATGCTTACGATGAATCAATCGATATAATATGGGTACATACGTCATGGCTCGGACTCACACCAAACTGGCTAGTGTAAAACTCCTCGTACGTACGCATCTCGTAACAGGTATTCACGTGGATGTAAATGTATATGATCAATACGACTTGTCCCTTACACAAGCTTGGAGCAGCCTTGACGATCAACATATTCGCGGTCGGAGATTAAAAATATCCTATTTTACACAAGACTGACAAGACAAATGGCATTTGCAAAGTATAAACGTGAATTCCACCTTTTATATTTGATGAATGATCGACTAGGTGATTTTTTTTTTCCACTTTATTTCTTCACTATAGTACTAATAATGACTGGAGCAGCAGCTTGTCTCAAATTGTAAATCATCATGATAAGATGATACCATAGATTTTAATCAAAATTTAATATGACTGGATAAGAGTGTGATTGCAAGACATCAGCTGCTATATATAACTGGGATGTTTGATTGAATATTTCGTGAGGTCTATTAGTCGGGAAATATCAGCTGACTCATCGACTTTGAATGATATACTGGTTGAAAAATATTATTTCCACAATTCTTGGTTCAGATTATTGTTATCTTATTTCATTTAGTAGTTTTTGGAAAAAGAGGGGGTATTCCGATAATATACTGACGATCGAAGTATGGAAAACACAAGTATCGATACCTGCAGTAAGTAAGAAGATGGCTTACCTCAATGAAAATAAGGCGATGATGTCGGATAACTGGGAGGACGCATGCCTAGAAAATGACAATAAATTTTTGTCAGATTATTTCTGGACATAGGAAAAATTTGAACTTAATTTTTTTTTCTATTAAAACTTGCAAGTACAGTATTCTATATGTCTGAAAACTATTCAGCATGAATATAATGTATGTATAATCGTTTTTTTCTTTCCGTTGATTTTTTTTTTTCCCGAACGAGGAAACGCGCAGATATATTCCTTCCACCGAAGATAAAACAAGCATAGATTTCGAAGAAGCGTTAGAATTCCAAGATTTCAGATTTCCAGACAGCGAAGAGCTCGAGATAAAAACTTGAATAAATTCCTGCTACTATAGTCGAAGGATCGAAGGATATCACGTGGATGTTATACGAATATCCAGATACGATATTGTGAATAACTCAGACGATCGTAACCGAGATTTGCCAGTTTTACTACATTTCATATATTCATCTGAACTATCTCACTCTTTGAATACCTTTGGGCGTAGCTGTGGATGCACACAACCAGATCTGAGTTATCGTGGTCAAGAACTTCGCCACTTGTTAAGCCTAATCGACAATGATCTATCGATTATTTGCCGTATCTAACACTTCAATAATCTGCCATTTTTATCACCATATCTGCTATATCATCAGTCTGACTTGCATATGTAACAGCAAATATATATAGACTGTGAATATCAATTTCCTGAAATCTATATCAATCGTTAATCATGTGTGCATGTGATGCACTGCGAATTTACTTCAACTGATTGCGATGTATCGCAGATTACATGCGTGTAGACTTGTATTATACATGTTACATATGTACCTATATATATGACCCATAGGTATATGAGCTGTTGACAAGCTGTTTAATAAACAGTTTTAATCGGGCTAAATTGAACCGGGGAAATTGATGGATTAATTAGTAGCAATACGCGCGCTGATTGCACATATGATTATTGAATATTGCGGGTGCAGTTGTAGAAGTGTGTATTTTACCATAGAGATTCTTTGAAAATGAAAATTATAGAAGCAGGATAATTATTACCTAGTGATAGGATCGAGCAGCTCCGATCTTTCATAAATTTAATTAACGAATTTCTCGTGCAACAACTCGATAGGGAATTGAAAATTCTTGAACGTTAATGACCTCAGTTAAATTCAGCGTGATCAGTTTCAAGAAATATTAACTGACTCTTTTCTCTTTTTCGAGTTAAGCAAACGATTTGCTAATTGCGTTAATGAATTCAGCCTGGTCTTCGAACATTTGTGATAAATATTCTGAGGTCAACTACCAAAATAACTTTTCGTGTCGCGATCACAATTCCTTATTCAAGGCTTCGATAGCTTTGTCAAAGTATTCGAAATGCGGGCCATATGTCCCATCACGTATATTGCTACCAGTTCCACCTATCTCTGCCACATATCAATCGAAACGAATGTCAAATTATGAATCGATTCAAATTCGAAGGTAGGTAGACACATTCGAAAAAAAAAGTTATTCTAGCACATATCATTTTTCCACACATCATTTTTCAATTATTCGCGAGACAATGATAAAACATGCGACACATTAGCTTAACGAAATCGAACAAAAACACCGCGTATAGACATGTATGAGCAATCAAGTTCATAACACAAATTATTTTTTATGCCCTACTTCACCACATGTAATCTTTGTCTGATAAGACCATTTGTGCGATAAATTCTGCAAGCATATGAAATTACGCAAATTTGTGTACAGAATTTCTCGGTGAGTATGTAGTATATGTACTGAAGCTTTGTTCTATTAAACTTGATGGGAATATTCGTTAGTATTATTTTTTTTTTGAACCTTTGGCTTATCTTCTATAAAGAACGGTAGTCTCGTTAGTATTATCTCCATTCCGTATTGGTATACGTATGTCTCGTTAAAATCAATTCTACAAATTTTAGCTAATGTACGAAGAATTTAATCGTCAAAAATCGATCTCTCCGTCATTATTATTAATGTTACTCAATTCTTCAAGTTTTTAGTTAAACTAAGTTTCTAACTAGATTAACTTCCCGATCTCTGGAGATATTCTTACTAACATATACGGGGCGAGGTGGCTCGTTAGTTTTATCAATTGTTAGCTACTAGAGAATCAAGTGCTGCAATTCAAGCTGAGCACGTTTTAATTATGCCATATTAACCTCGTAGGTTTTCTTTCCTGAAAAAGAAAGAAAAGAAAAAAAATATACGTCCGTGTCTATCTATCTCCATAGCATCAACATATATCTATATCTACGACCATGTAACAAGCGAGTGTATAGAAAACTTGTACTCGAGAAACTTACTAAAGGGTGAAAAGAACTTGGCAGGTACGATGGGAGCCATATTGGCTTTAGTCGGTTCTTTCGAAAGGAAACTTTGAACTGCAGCATAGCCGTGTGAAGTACAAAACCTTATTTTTCTTACTTTTATAAAACAGAAAGAAGTGAAATAAAAAAATAGCGGAAAGAAATATGAATGGCGATTTCAATTGTCGACAAAGTCAAGTTTATAATTAATTTGCTAAACGCGTTTCTCAGTGGTCAGATAGCGAACACCACTTTCATGATAACGCTCAAGATTCCGTGGTTTCGTCAAGTAGATTTAGTTAATTTTTCAGAGCTTTTTTCCTCTCGTTGATAGTGTTAATATACATAATTGAAAAAGAAAAGAAATCATTGCCATTGCTGTAATTCGGAATAATTCATATTTCACTCGCCAAGAATATGCGGTTTCGGGCTCAGAAATCAACTGCTAATTCTTGTATACAATAAATTAGCAAACTAGGTACCTAGTAAACTGCAGGTTGAAATCACTCGCTTTGCCACAAGTCGAATTTAGGGACTGCAAATTTTCAAGAAGCTGCCAACTGCGCTGATGACTTTGCTCACGACCTAGTAGGTACACGTAGATATATACCTATATATGTATATATGTATATACTTCCTGCAGGAAATGGCCAAGTTAGTTATGTGTAGACATATTCTATATACGCCCGTGTGTGTAATCTCTTCTACTGACTAGATATATTTAGACACATGTTTATATACACGTAGCGATGACTAAAGTGAGAATACATTTCTGCAGTAGTACTAATAGGTATGTATACGTGCATATAATGTATATATGTATATACACACACGAAACTAGTGAGTAAAGTATCTGGTAAAGTCGAGAGAATTTTTAAGCCTTGAAATCACTATGAGTTATATGTGCACGAAATACTGCAACGATGTAAGTGTAATGAGAGTTGATGAGATAATACGGATTATATGAATTGGGAAGTATAGTATTTAGTCCAGAAATCTTATTGAACATGGTTCAATACCTTAATCCGTACCTATTGCATGATTGGAAGAATATGTTGACGTGATAAGGTCGATGCAGGGGAAAAAAGGTAGCGTGTCTCGCATCTGCAGATTTTTATGGATTAACGAAAGTTTATGGAAAAGTTTCTCCGTCCAGAACCGTGGAGGAGAAATAAATAATGAGAGATAGAGAGAAAAGAAAAGAAAAATAAAAATAAATAAATCAAAGAGCGATAGGGATTAAAAGTTTTACGACAAAACCTGCGCCAGTTTTGTCGGCAAATAAAGCTCTTGCGATCTCGATAAGTCCTATCCTTGAAAAAGTTATTCAATAAATTTTAATTAAACCCTTCGCCCACGAGACACTCTTCTTACGTGTATTATGTAATTATGTAGTCTCTCTCTCGCTCTCTCTTTTTCTTTTTCTCTCTCTTTGTTTCTGCTCGAGCATTTGCGATTGTAATTTGTGTTTTATGTGCCAATAGTTAACCGTGGCTTTTGAAATTTAAATAAAGTCATAGCTCTTTATTCCACGGTGATTTTCTTACTTTTTATTACCTTGAAACTTTGGCGATTGCGCTTTACGTTCAACGGTAAAGCACTGTCGCTTCCATTATCGCAATAAAGTAAGGAGAGAAATAAAGAAAAAAATAAAAATAAAATATAGAATATAAAAGAGATGCTTCTTTGAAAATTAATGGAGACTCCAACAAGCTGGGTGTATTAAATTTGAAATATTTTGCAGCAAGCTCGTGAAATATAAACACGTTGTGTAACTACCACTCAGATATATATATGGGGCATTCCACGCCGTTTCGACCTGGCCAAAACCCTCACCATTTTTAATTTTCTTTTCCTTCAAGTATGTTGTTCAACATCACAAAAAAGCCCGCCACACTAAGTTTTAGATTTTTTGAGCAATCGGTCTGGTCGTTATAATTTAAAAACGCAAAACCCTGTTCGACCAATCCGATTTGAATGAGATTTGGAGAGCTAAATCTCTGTGAAAAAACAAAATTTTTGAGCCATGAGCGAAGGTGGGCGTGGATCTGGTTTGGGAGATACAGGGAAATGAATTTTTTTCATTTTTGACATAATTTTTTTTTTATGTACATTCACCACTGGTTCGGCTCGAACCGTAAGTGATTGTTATTGGCTGTAAAGCAGCCTGAAGAATACATTCTCTATCTACTCAACTAGCTGTAATTGTTTTGTTTTTTAATGTTTGAAAGCCTTTTTGTACATTATATTATCACTTTTTCCAACAACTCACACTGCCCACCAATTGTTTATTCTAGGGCTGGCAATAATCGATTTTCGAAAGGCTGAAAATTTAATCGATTTTCGAATAGTTGTTGAAAAGTCGAAAACCGGAATCGGTTTTACCAAAAAATCGAATATTTCGGTTTTCCGATTTTCGAGTTTTCGGTTTTTCGAAATTTCGGTTTTCGGGAGTGATTACTCGATTTCTGATATTTTTTGATTGTGCCTATTCGTTCGGAGATTCGCTTAGTCGGGAAGGTAAATTAGTAAATTCACCCAGTCTCCAGACCTTACCACCTACGATTTGACCCGTAAATTTTTATGTTGGTATCCTAACCCTAAAACATTTCGGACTTTAGCCGAAAGCCTGCTTACACAGCGCCGTAACTCAACTTAATTTGAGAATTGACCAATCAGGAGACTCGATTCACCTGGCGCCTGGCCAAACCAGACTCCTGATTGGTCGATTCTTAAGTTAAGCTAAGTTACGGCGCTGCGTAAACCATGCATTACCCTTTTGAGTTATGATTTTTCATCAATAAAAAACTATTAGGACCATTTCGTGAGTTCTGAAAAATCACAAAAATTCGTAACAGGTATCGATCAAGTCGGGTCACAAAGTCTCAGTTTTTATGTTTTCAACATTTCAGTGTATTCAATCACGTCACACATAAAAATGATTAACGAGAACCGAAATTTCGAAAACCGTAGTTGCGAGAAATCGAAAAATCGAAAAATCGAAAATCCCAAAATCGAACTATTCGACTTTTCGGTAAAACCGAGTTTGACTCGGCGGTTTTCGACTTTTAAACCGAAAATCGAAAATCGATTCCAATCGACTTGTCAGTTTTTGAAAAAAGTCGACTTTAATTGCCAGCCCTAGTTTATTCCTTACGATCAGGTTATTTTGCTTGGATCTTCTTCAACGTGGGCGAAATTAGCGTTATCAATCAAATCCGAGTTACGAAAGAAAAGGCTTCGCATCGAAGGCAGGAGCAGCGGGCAGCACACAAGAAATAGATCATTGATGTGAAACTATGAAAAAAAATACATACGTTTCTCAAACATTCATAGAAAAATTCATTTCTCTGTATCTCCCTAACCAGATCCACGCCCACCTTCGCTAATAGCTCAAAAAATTCGTTTTTCCACAGAGATTTAGCTCTCGAAATCTCATTCAAATCGGATTGGTCGAACAGGGTTTTGCGTTTTTGAATTATAACGACCAGACGGATTGTTCAAAAAATCTAAAACTCAGTGTGGCGGGCTTTTTTGTGATGACGAACAACATACTAGAAGGAAAAAAAATCTAAAATGGTGAGGGTTCCGGCCAGGTCGAAACGGCATGGAATTCCCCATATACATCCTACCCTCAATTCAGTTTAATGGAATAAAAACGAATTACGAAAGTTTCGAAAGAGTAACTTCTAGATTCTTCTTGTAATTAGGTTAACAAAGTTAGCTGATCCAAATTTCATTTCAAAGAAATCTGAGATTCCTGACTTTTTCCAACTATCAGTCTGATGAATGATAAATGATAATATATAATGCACATAGGGAATCGAGTGACTCAAAAAAGTGACGGACTAAATCATAAAAGAGTTTGAAGACGCGGAGAGTTACTTTTTATTTCTACCGTTCTCTATATTATGTTCACGGGGTTGATGAGAATTTTTTTTCTATGCCTCAGAGGAAAAGAAACAAAAAGAAGTAGAGAGAAAACAGCGAAAATAAAAGAACAAAAAAAGAAGAAAAAAAAGGAAAGTTTTTCGAGGTAGAACTCTCACGAAAATCCTTAAAAGCTACATATAAAACCCAGCAGCCGATTTTAGGGATGAAGGCAACGGTACGGTGCAAAACAACGCGCTGACCCATCGTGGAACAAAAAGTCGTAATTTACGTTCACCGGAGTTTCGACATATGACGTGATGTTTATACGAGAATGGCGAAAATCGGACCTTGGAGAAAATGAAGGATAAATATACCTATAAATATATAAAACCACGCAGAGGTCGAAAATACCGTCAATAATCGATCAATAAAAGGCCAGAAAAATCCGTCATCGAAATACCAGGCGTGAATCATTATTGGGCTAATATTCCAACCGGTATAGATCATTGTTCGGACAACTAACTGCGCGGAAGATTAACGACGGATTTATGTATCTTCGGTAAAGTGCAGCAGAGCAGAAATTCTCGAAAAAAATTATCCAACTTTACTTTTGACGAAAACTTTCCATTCAACGGCTTATAGTATAAATAAATGAACAATTAAACAAGGGATGTACGTTCCATCCAATTATCAACCCTTCAAACAATCAATAGGTCAGCGCTTTGCAGATTGTATGCCCATAGTTAGCTAATGGCCGTAAGCTAGTCGTATACGCAAAATTTCGGAAAGTGATGAAATTTGTGTAATTCAACCTTTTGCACATATGACATGCGTCAAAATGATCGATGTTTTTTTATCTTTTGTAGTGATTCGGAGAAAATCCAAGCCTCCAGCAAAGCCATTCTGTTATGAAATTAACGGAGTTAAGAATAATGATTTCTCTATAGAGAAGGGCGAATTATTAGCAAGAATTCGTATGGGGAAAAGAGATTTTTATGAAACGATTCTAATCCCTCGGGAGAAAACGCGACTGTATATTTTAAGGTGAAAAAGGTATTTCCATGGGGAGATTAAAAGCAGACATTCTATGCATGTATATGTATAATATAGACGTACCTATACCTATAGACCGAATGAAACACGGTAAAACGGAATGAAAGGATATACCAGCGCACTATCTATAGTCGCTCGGCTTTGCGTAGGGGATGGATGGATTGGCACTCGAAAAGGGAGGACTAATCCTGGACCTGGACTCGTTGCACAACGCTCTTGGAACGTCGAGCTGTTCGGCGGGACCTCGACGAATCAATACTAGATAATATACCCTGCAGACTGAGAGTGCATGATAAATATTTATTCCATGAAAGACAGGAGACTCCTCAATGTCCTGCGCGCGTAATAGATACAGACATGCGAATACACGAAGACGGAAGTTCAGGGGAAAACTCAGTTCCTCGTTGAGGTCAAGTGCAAGTCTTACTTCATTTCCATACACAACGTGGAAATTTTCGTTTTTCACTCAATCGGAGGCAATCTTTCAACTATGTCGAGTGTTGTATGCGCTTCTGCGAATTGCGGCGGGAGAAAATGAAATGGAAAAAATGTATAATAAAAATGAACCCGTGTACGTGTGTACTATACAGAAATAGTTTATAGGATGAATTTTATCGGGTAACGTAGCAGCCCCCCAGCCTCTCTCAAACGACATTTCTTGACGTACGCAGTAATACGTGCGCTCGTAATGGGACTTGACACCTTTAGATATAGTTTTATATCAATAACGCACGAGTTCACCTGTATACAGGTGTAAATAGTCGACCTTTCAACTGACATGAGAGACGATGTATTATTGAGCTACCTTGAAATAGAAAAGTGAAGATTTTTTGTGCAGATAATCACGCCACAATTTATTCCGGACTATATTTATCACGAAGGCTGTGAAGATTAATCGTAAAACAAGGGGACAGTAATTTGAATTGCAAAAAACAATTTGAGCTTGAGAAAACACCGAGTATTTCGAAAGTCTGCAATATTAATTTGCCCAAGGGTTGTTAATCGGTTTGCTGAATTTGTCTGAATACAGATTCCTTCAATACCGCAAAGTGATACGAGGCAGGTAATATGCATCAGACTTATTGTTAAAATCGCGAAATTATTTCTGCGATTTATCACACTGTGTAATCGATCGGATCTGTTTGGCCAGCCAGACAGCAAACACTGCAGTGAGTGCAGATCATCGATAAGACGAAGAGAAAAATCGAATTTTAAGGCTTTAGATGTTTCGGAATAATGAGTCTTGCGGTTCTACCTAATGACGAACTAAACGCCAGACGCGATTCTAGTTACGAGATAAGATAAGACTTCGAGTTATTTTTTGAAGGTATTCAGAATCCTTGCCAGACACATCGTTGTGAAAAATCAGCTGGTAGATATATATACAGTAGAGATCTTCACTGATATTCAATCGATAGATAATTACATCAGAGCGGGATATTTGGAGACTCATTTGAGGCAATGAGAAGTATGACAACATTTCGTTTCTACCTTATGCGAAATAAGTTATACCGGGTTTTTTATTTTTTCCCCGGACGTGCGCCAATCTACACGCGATAAAAGATGGTTCAAGTATGAGTTTCGACGTTTAATAAACTTGCTTTATACTTTATAATGAATCGAATAATTAAAAACAAAACAGTTGCGCTACTCCGAACTTGCAATAATTTTTTTTTTTTTCTAGTTTCATCTTTTAGCGCGAAATTTTATAGAAAATATATTCAAAAAGCATGGAAAATATTGTCAGTTTAAATTGAAGTTGGTATGAAAAACGTAACTGCTCTTTACACAGATAACAAAAAAAAAGTACAGTTTCACCCGCTTGTGGGGTTTGATCTTTCACAATATTAGTTTATTTTTTGTTATTTTTATTAAACTTTTACAAACAGTCCTGTGGCGATCAATTTTTAATTCAACATTTCAATACCTTTTTCAATTATTTGTACTACCAAATATCCGCAAATATCTCATGTTGGATTTTGCTGCTGCTGGCTTTTACAGTAAATAATAAAATAAATAAATGAATAAATCTGATTTCAATTTTTTTGCACAACTGTTTGACTTATGCTGTTTTTTTCTAATATGATTGTGTATATTATCCATTGCCAATGTATGTATGTTCATACACTTGAGAGTAATCTAAAAACATGCGTAGTCAGCCGAATGAATTATTTGTCAGATAATACTGAAAAAATGCGACACATTAGCTCGGCAATATCAAACTGTGTGATGTAGGGATGTACGAGCTACACGTATTCCTGCGTTCTTATCATATTTTAAGAAACGGTCGTAAAACACCGCATGTAGACATGCGTACGATGGGTAATCAAGTTCATAGCATATATATATAATTTTTCATGCTTTGCTTCCGGATGTTTAATCTTTGTCTGGCGAGGCCAATTGTCTGAGAAATTTCGCGATTATACGAAATTATGCAAATTGGTATTCTTTTCATTCCGGAGTAGTATGTAGTATACGTATACATGTGTCTCGGTAAAATCAATCTACTGTCAAATATATCGCGTCACTAATACCGTAAGGTCGTAAGCGCCAAAAAAAAATTTTTTTGCGGATATGCTCAAACGATGTTATGTGGCATGAAAAAGATTTTGCCACCAAAAAACGAAATTTTTTTTTTTTTGCGTTTACGACATCATGGCCTTAGTCACGCGATATGACCTCATAGATATATAATCGATAACTCTTGATCCAGAAGAAGTGGATTTCTCACTTTATTCATACATATGTATAATTATATCAGAGTGGGATATTCAGAGCTCTAAATTATTATAGAAGCACGAGCGAAAATTTCTTTCCTTCATTATTCGAGATAAGCTATACCGGGATACTGTTTTTTACCGGACGTGCACCATTTCTCATGTGATAGAAGATTGACCGAGTATGAGTTTCGAGGTTTTGTATGAACTTCTATTCTACGAACGAATCGAGTAGTTTTAATACAGGGTTTTACTACTCCGAAACGATGCAAACAGTCCGATATGTGCGCATATGTTAAAATATGAATATAGTACAAATATAAATATGACAGAGTGTCGAAAGTTCAATATATATTGTTAAAAATAAAATTGATAATTCCGGAACAAACAATTCCTCGTTTTCAATAATTTTGTTAAAATCACGTATAGGTATATTTCAAGCGCGAACTTTGATACTACCCAAATAATTTAAAAACCGTGGAAAATATTGTCCCTTTAAATTGCAGTTGGTATCAAAGTAATCTGACTGACCTTTTCAGATTAATAAAAATGGAACTCCACCTTTGCGGGGGGTCCGATTTTTCAAACTTAGTTTTTTTTCTCTCTCTCTTTCTCTTATTCCAATTTTACGAACACTGCGAGATCACAATTTTTCTGAACTTATCGCGCACGTGCAGCCAACGATAAAACACACAAAGTTAACAATTGAAACTGTCCGAGAGAACATTGACCGAAACGTGCCATAGAGAGTCCGCAGACGTACTGCCGACTGGTGTCATTCTAGTACAGCGACAGCTCAGCTACTTCCCCACTATCGTCTCTTCTTATTGGCTTCTTTTTTCCCGATCGTATATATACTTCTATTGGCGACAGATTGTAAGTTGTCGAAAGATTTTCAATTAATTACTTGGAAAGTTGAGCCTCGTTTTCCTTTTTCTTTTCCTCTCTCTCTCTCTCTCTCTTCGCAATTGGGTAAAGTGTGCAAAGATGTACTACAGAGATTCGAAAAGTCGTTTCTCTAGTTCTTCCTAGCCGTAAAATAAATTTTCTTTCTTGTATACGATCTCAGAATTTCGCCTCTACGTATGTTTCGAAAAATTCGCGAGTTTCCAATTTCAGAACTGGTTCGACTTTACCCGTGAACATTTTTTCTACATATCGTTGAGTTGCCCGAAGATCGATTTATATACACGGAGTTAATAGTCCTTCTTCCATCTGGTGAAACGAGAGAGTGAAATATTCTCAAGACTTTATTCCGAGAAATGGGAATAAGTTCAAACCGATACATGAAATTCCATGTGAAAGATCGATTGTGTGAAAATAAATATCCTGCTGACGTTTTACGGAATCGACAACTAAGAATCAGCTTTTTTATATCCATAGGGAGAAAATTCTTTCACGGATATTGCCACAGATAGTATCATTCGAGAAAATACATATTGACTCGTATTCAAAGACTGGAGTAGAGAATTTGTCAATTTAGGTAATCCGCGAAAACCAGTTCTGCTACAGAACCACTAGCTGATGTCCATTGCGTATTAGTTGGCGAAATGTAAGAGGTACGTCATTTTACGTACAAACATTCGTAGAATACCGAATGGGGTTAGTGCTACATGGAATTCTCTTTTGTTGCGAATGACGGGTCGACCTGAATGCGAATGTGAATGCGAAATGAGCCCTCGGCCAAGGATAAGCACGGACACACCCCCGCATCGCCGTAGACCAAGGCCCTTTTTCACCCCCGTCGAAGAGATGGGGACAAATGAAACTGCGAGAGCACTACTGGATAAAACCCCGAACCCCACTTGCCGAGCTACTGTGACAATCACAAACACGGATGGGTATACCATGCCGTCAAGTCCAGACTGTAAAGCTGACGCCCTCGTCGTAGCAAAGCGGAGCAATGTGGTCCAAATTTATGACTGGGTTTATACGAACGACGAGTGATTTTTTTTATTTTTACGTTTTTGAAAGAGATCGAAAAATGATATTTTCCATCTGCCACAGATAACGTTTGCAAATATTTGCTGGATTGAAATCGAACGATTACTATGAGCAAACATACACGACGCACGATGCGCTGTATTGTGATGAATTGGCACCACACTGTCAAATGTGATTTCCCAGAATCCAGTTATCAGACAATAAAATTAATCCGAATAAAATTCAATCGCGGGAATTGAAATCGCTTTTGGCCATTGCTTGTTATTGAATATATATATGTATATCCGTAGACTACGTACCTATATATGTAAAGTCAAGTGTATATACACATATACAGCGAATTTCCCAATCATAAGAAGTCAGGATACCGTGAATTTCCAACTGAGTTAACATTCCCGGAAAACTTCGAAACCCCTTTGCAATAGACATCAAATGCAGAACGAAGAAGTCTAATACTAAGGGTCAGGGGATATTATAGTCCGCAGCTGTCCTTCCTTTTTATTTTATTTTCTTTTCTTACCTTACCTCACCTCAACCTGCAGTCACACAGAAATAAATAATTTTCTGGAATGAGTAAGAATTTTCACCTATACCTACAGGAACGTTCAGGAAATTCTCTTGTCTTTCCAGGGAATAAAAAAGTGATGCAAAAGTATATTCGTTGTATTATATAAGCACGCGCAGCTCTATATGTGATATTTTTTCTAAAAATACTTCAAGATTGGCGTAACAGCAGAACTGAAACATGCATCACCGAGAAAATGTATTATTTTTCTGTAGGGTGGAAACTGGAACTGCGATTATGTCACTAGCAATGAGTATAATTGAAAAAAAAAGAGATCAAAGATTAAATGATGTTCGAGGTTCACGGTATATTCAGTCACCCACCCTCAACCCGGTTCGTAATTATGTAGCCATTAAAGGTGATGGAAATTTAATTCCATTAAAAAGAAAGGAAAAATGAAAAAAACTGGATCCATTCATCGTTTTTCGATATTGATTTATCAATTTCGAGTTAAACAATGGCTATTGTTTCGTACCGATTCATCAGCCGTTCTTCAGTCGAATTTATATGATAGCAATGGGTACAATCGGTTATTAACAACGTCGATCATATGCATCTGAAGGATGGATCAATGATGGTACCAAGTGATACTGACGTGACCCAATTCGGTGTAACAATTGTTATTTCACTGACGTAAGACTGATTAGTTTTAAAAACTGTTTGACGCTATCCAAAGCTGTGACATTTTTCTTCAGGCATACCTATTCTTTGAGTTCGTTTAAAGGGTGTATAACGTCGACGTGAAATTCACCTATCATATGCATAGGCTTACTGGACGCATAATAGATAATAGTGAAACCTCTCGTTGCAAAGAAGGCCAGCGGGGGTTACACTTTGGATAATGCATGAGGTTGGTGTTAGGTTTTAAAGACATGCCGATGCCAGAGGCAAGACGCATAAATGGGATTGCGTAAAGTGCTAGACTCGCCTGTTGTTTCTGCTCTTACAGAATAACCCGGCTATAGAACAGAGCTGAGACGTGGTACTTTGCATTTATCTGGCAAGGTGCTTTCAGTTAACCCCGAGCTTGAGAGGCCTACGAAACCCGAAAGGCGTATACAAACGAGGCGTTTCAACTAACGCCTAAGCACAGTCAACCTATCTAGATTAATTTTCACTGCACAAGGGGAGATGAGAGGACTTTGAAAAAAATAAGAAAAACATCACAATACCCTAAAACGTACTGCATAACTATGTTCGAACTTGTGCCCCTTGCTGCAGGTTTTGAACTTTCAATTTTTTCTTTTTTATTTCATGCACAAGAATTGCACAATTTTATCATCGCCGTAAGTAAAAAAGGTAAAAAGATCGTCTGCGCGGTAACACGTCAGAAAAGTAACAGCTGCAGCCATGATGGATGCTGGAAAACGTTGTAAAGAAGCGTGGTAACGTTTCTCGTAAGAACCGCGTTTAACGATCGGAGTTTGTAGATCGTAAATTTTCCCGCGAACCGTGGTGACTAAAATCACTTGAACCGTCTAGCATAAAACACTAATTAGCTAACTAAACTCAGAATCTAGCTGAACGAACGCCGAGAGTATAGGTACTTGGAAGAATGTTCGACTTTATTGTATAAAATTACACCGAAATCGTTAACGAACGAATTGTAGTTATGAAACGACTATTGTTTCGGGAACGAACTATAAAGATAGTAGATTTTTATATTTTTTATCTAATATCATGCCATACATCCTGTGCCGAATCGACTCTACAGAAAATATAACTCGCACGATACGGGCTCTAAAAACGGACGTCGACCTCTCGCTAGTGAAATAAAATTTTAAGGAGGGGATTGGCCGAGGGGTAGCTACCCTCGTTGAAAATAAAATAAAATAAAATAACACTGATAAGGAGACTATATTCAGCCTAATTGCCACTGCTGCCATTTATGCTGGGCAGTGTCTGACGAGTTTGAAGAAATTTGCTAATTATACGGTATTTACGTATTTAAAGAAGATAAGAAACAAGGGTAAGGTATAATTGATTCAAGCGATTCTACGATATGATAAGTCAATTACTGCATTTTCTACGACAGTTTCAAGTATGCGCTTATTACTGTGTAATTGCAGTAGGCCTAATGAGAATGCAGGGCTAGGTTTCATCTGTTAATTCAATCAAATTTGTGACGGCTATGATCTTCAAACTGATGCAAGTCGACGATGTCGATCTTTCATTAAGTATAACTTAACTTAACTTATTGCTTATTTTGATTATGAATTTCTCCTCAACGTAATAGATATTATCCTTGAAGTTTATTACGTTCTTCCTATGTGTGAGAGAGAGAGAGAGAAAAAAACCAGAAGATTTTCTCACGCACTTGTCTATAATGAACTTTTTGTCGCGATACCACGGTCCGGGTAATTCGCACTTAAGCGTAACCTCGGCTCGTTAATAATTATAAATCATGACTCAAAGCATCTACGTAGCGGTTGTAAATTCGAAATGCCTGCAGATTATAAAAGCTGCTTACTCAAAAAGTCCAAGCAGTTATTCAGCTCTTTTTAAATATTTTATTCTTCGTTTTTCTGTCTTCTTTTTTTTCAAATTTTTTTTATTAATAATTCCCGGAGACATTCGTGCATTTAAATGATCTACTTATATAATCTAAACAAAAAGCCTGTAGCGAGATAATTAATTCACTGCAGGATAAGAACATTTTCATACCCAACTCTTGTTAAAGCAAATTAAATGTTGAATGACTAATTACCATTTTTCGTTTTCGTGCTGTTTTATTGTCTAACGCTTATTATATGGAAAAGATATGTTCGAAATTTACCGACATTTCGCATTTCATAACGCAAAATATTCGTCTTCTAAAATCGCGTACGAAATTTTTAATCCTATATATATTACACTTCGCTTATCAAATGTTAGTGACATTTCAAGCGTTAGATAACCACGAAGATAGGTACTATACCCGATCTATTAATACGCAAATCGTTTCGGAACGTGAAACGGCGACTAAGGCCGGTAATTACCAGGAGGAATTATAGAACGGCGATAAGCGGATGCGTTGTCACGTCGTTTGTTCTCGATGGTAATTTAGCCACGGTCATAGAAAATCGATTTTTAGACTTTAGTTAATTGAGATAAGATCGTCCAGGGATCGATTCTCTCTCGTGAATCTTCGGCGAAGATTAAGGATATGCGCGTGGCACGACGTGGGCTACTATATTTCTTCCTCGAACCCTGCAGAAGTGAGTAAAGCAGGAAAGCGAGTTGGACTTGAGAATAGCGTTGAAAATTTAATGGAATTTCAGTTAGTAGTCACATAATCTTCTAGTACCACTAGGTACTCGGCGTCATATCCAGCATCTCATCTCGCATTTTGATCTCTTTGAATTTTCATTCAGTACTACTACTCCGTTCTTTTTTCCTCCTTTCCGGCTCGTTGGGCCCATTAACACCCTCGAAAAGAAAAGTCTGCACCGTGATATACGGGACATGAAACTCGACGGGAAATAGGCAGCTGTACGCCTCGCGACTTCCTCTAGAAAACTCAATTCACAACCGTTATAAATAATATATGAAAACAAAGTTTTCACTGGGGGCCAATTTCTACGGTGAGTAGGTACACAGACGTCAATCGTCGGAGGGAAAACGCTTCGATGTAACAGTCAGATATAAATTATGTAATCCTTGGATTTGTGGGTCAGGAATATACCGTCGATGGCAGACCAGAAAACTCCCGAGGGTCAAACGTGGAAGAAATTATTACATTTTTTTCGTTGTTTTTTTTTTTCCAAATCGTTGCCCACCATCAGATCTGCGGGATTGTAACAGTCATTGAGGTACGCGATAGCCAGCTCTTGCAGCCCAGCTTTTTTACGAGGTATTCAAGATTACCTGATTTCATCCTTCGAATGGAAAAATCGATGGAAAGTTTTTTCCAAGGTTTTTTTTTTCTCGCAAAATCTTGGGATTTCCTGAACGGCTTCGATCTAGTGGAGTGAGCCTCGAGCCGAACGATTCAAACTTACTTTTCGTCCACAGACTTGTACCTTTCTTTGGTAAAACTCGATGGTGTATAGATACTTAAGCTTCCCAACGCGGCAACGGCAAGGGCTCTACCATAAACCCTGCGGATCACAGGTGCGAACTTTTATCGTTCCCTGCAGCTCGACAGCTTCCTTATTTCAATTTTCATCCTTAAATTTGCGTGACGTCACGTCGGTATCGATTAAACGCTTAAAAATGAACTCACAGCAGTCCAGAATGAGGCTCATATCTCAATGTCTAATGAAAACTATAAGCTGCAGTCATGAAACTCTTAATGGTGCGTATAAAGAGGATATAAAGATCGGAATAATCAACAGCTGCCGCTACTGATCTCTCAATTCTACATTACATTGCAACCTTCCGCATCAATCTCACAGATACCTACATAGTACAGTTCTTCACTTCTCGGCCCCACTTTGAGACAGGGAAATCAATCAACGGAGAGCAACACATGAGACAGCCACAAATATTGTCTGATCCTTGGTTCCGTTCGTATAGACGCATCACAGGTTACCATTAAACTCCTTTTCGTAGCAGCTCATACGATCAAACACTGGGGAATCCTCGAAATTACGTAAATACAAACGGCCATCTTCCACCTCGCTTGTTTCCCTTCAATTCCACCAGTATATCCCCACGCAGTAACAACCTCCTGACCTCCACTCCCATGGGGAGCGATACTAGCCACCGTAGCCTAGGGTCCTTCAGATATCTCGAGTGACCACTGAGAGGATGACAAACCCAGATGGAATGGGGATGTGCGTTTAAGGAAATTCTCTACAGAGTTATTCGCTCGTGAAATTTCTCGCCTTTAAACTTTCATGCGAATTAAGCGATTTTAATGGCAAAAATTTGATCAAAGTCCAGAAAATTACGGGAAAGATAACCTGGATATTCATAGACCCGAGGTATCCGTTTGATTAATTTTCGGTCAAAGTTAGACCAGCAGGAAGAAGCGGCCTCCTTTTTTATCATTTTTTTTTCCTATCTCAAGCGCTATTTTAGGCTGATAGCTATTTCCTGGACCCATTTGCATGGGTTCTGATCTTCATCGTAATGTCGCGGATGCGTAACCACGTAATAGCAGTTAAGCCAGTCGGTTGAACAAATTTATACGGAGTTTTAACGCTAGTTCGAATGAATGTAGATACTACACAGAGGTAAAGGTATAATTTCACGGAATTGATTAACCAAACGAGAAATATCACATTCATAGAACGGCAATTAAGCCTTTTGGCAGGTAATGGGGATCTGCAGGTCATTTCCGTATCCGGTGGGTATCTAGATTCTAGGTATACCTATGTGAAAACTAATAACTAACTTGAAATTTGCTCGGGTTTAACAATGAGGGCGTTTTGCTGTTACACGTATATACCTATACACATAGCAATAGGCGATTACACACTACTTACCTACACATACATACATCTACACACCTCGCTCGCTCCAAAACCGGACGTTGCAGAGTTCCGCAAATTCCTTACATACGGTAATAGCGAGTAGACCACTGGCGCAAAACCGGGTATATTATGTGGGTATAAATAGGGCGAATATAGATATAGATATGGGTGTATAGCTCTGTATATCGAAATGAGGTAGCTGCCGCTTAATTGAAATTCGAGGCAACAGTCTTAGGGCAAAGTTTCAAACTTAGATAGTTATAAAGGACCAGCGTCTCAAGATGTCCTCAGGGACCCTTCGATGCACGTTCAAGGTGGCAATTACCAACTCCACAAGGGCGTAATTGTATAAGCTTATAGTTGACAACGAGCTATGTACATGCGAGTACGTTCATATCGCAATAAAAGGAACTTCTGCATTTAAACTGTAACGGGGATGGTTATGGAAAAAGCTGCAGAACCGAAGGAAAAGGGGGTTGACTAAGTTAAGACTTGTCACATCTATACGCTGTACTAATTGCCAATTAAAATAAAAACCATTTTAATTATCTCGTCTTATCGTCTCGCCTCCGCCAAAATACATGTTTTATGAGAATTGGTGGAATTTTTTGCAGGAAGTAATGTATCAGCTACAATGGGTCCTACCAACGCCAACCACATTTAACTATTAATGTATGTACTACGTTATTGCAATCTTATTCCTTCATTCCGCACAAAAACTCCAAATATCGAGTAATTCAATTGAAGATGTAGAATAATCTGATCTCTCGTAAATAAAGTTCCGATAAAATCGTGATGATTTTATTATTCGTGGCTGAAATTCAGGTGAAAATGAAAATCGTGCGAGACCGAAAACGCGCAGTTCTCACATCGGGCTGGGCCTACAATAAGAGAATGTTTTCATCGCGTGTGATTGTCGATCAAATGACACCCCGTTAAATTTAATCAACCGGGTGCCGTGTGGAGACAATGATCCTTGTATAACGCATTCGTATATAATGCCAATGAATGGCCGAACGGATCCGACTCCTATGAGTTTTTCACGGCCATTAGAGTTGGCCAATTTCGGAACAGTCGTGATGGGTGCCGCATAAGCTTGATATTAAAATCACGTTAACTGTAAATTAGCGATTTGCAATATCCATCAACTACGGGGCGACTATATCTAATCATTTTCTATTCCATCTGCAGTCTGTTCGTATAACGTATACGTCCGAGCTAAATCCGCGAAGAAGTTGTTTCAGGGCATCGCTGACCACACACATGTTAGCTATCAGGTTTTAACGACGAATGTAATTAGGAGCCACATGTTATTTCGATCTGACGACTCGTCTATCAATGAAAACGCTGTTAAAACCGTTGTTGGATTTATAACTCATTTATCAACTGTCGAGGCAGGTGTACATGCGCCTATTATAAATGTGCAAAATTTCGTGCTACTATTGTGTATCGCTGTGGCTACGAAACAAAGACAAGTGTGAACGTGCACATACATACATAATAGGTATGTATATGGATTTTGTTTAGTAATTAAATAAAGTGGTTCAAACCGAATGAATTCTTTTTCATTCCGACTTCAAACCGCGGGGTTGGATTTTAATTCACTTAGGTGATTCAAACATGTTTTTTTTTTAATATACTTGAAATTGGGTATCCTATTCTATAGAATATTAATTTTCACAAATCTCATGTAGGTATGAAATAAATATACGTGATTATTGAATCATCCGAATTAAACATCAAATTTTTGGAAAAAAAATTCTTCGGCAACTCGATGATAAATTAAAATGGTTGAAATAGCTTTGTGCTGTTTTAGAAGCTATTATTTATTCAGAAAACCAATTCGGCTGATATAATCACGAGATATTCGAGAAAGCTCATAGTCAGGTATACCTATGTATAAGGTAAAATGCGAGGGTTGGTTATGGGACGAGGTCAGAGGTCTGGAGAGTGCTGAGCTCAGGGGAATGAGGAAGAGGGCTTCCCTGATAACCACTGCTACCACAAGTCACGTGCGGTTTTAATCCCAGGAATACTATATAGGTGTCGAATGGAAACTTGGCCATACATGCATAGTGCATACCATATATCTGTATATATATATACATATACATATACAATAAAAATTATCTGACTGAAAATACCATGGAAAATGTTTATTTATACGTATACCTATACATGTACAGTTTTTCACCATAAAAACGAGATATGCTAACGTGTTTTATGCTGCATATATACAGACGCAGCAGTTCTTTCCAGGTGTATATATGTGTATATAAGTATGTATATAAAACGAGGTATATCATCATACTGCAAAGCCGCGGCGGTGGTCTGGACCATGAAAAGAGACGATATACCTAGTGGTGGTGTTAGGGCGAGAGGGAAAGGGGGAAAGAGGTTGGAGATCCCGCAGTTTCCCGAAGGCGAGGAAGAAGAGTATCTCGTGGTCGCAGGCCTCTCTTCCCCATACATATACCCGTGCCATAAACTTATAATTGCGTTCATACCGGAAGCTGGTTCTGCAGCACGAGCCTCGCAAAAGCTCATGGCGATTGCGAGGTAAAACGATATTGCAACAGCCGCATAATTGGAGCGATATAGAATCCGACAAGATCAGTTCTCACTGAGATTGAACATGAATTTTACCCTGATCATTTCATTTCAGGAAAAGGAGAAGATAACGGTTTATCACAATTTTTATTCAGAAATGTAACTGAGTCAAAGTTCTTTTCTTATTTTTATCAGCAATGTAGGTACATTAGTTCTTCGATTTGGTTAATTTTTGCAATAATAGCTGTTGATTTAATTCTATTCTGAAACCTTTGAGCTGTTTGAATCTAGTTTGGAGTAAGAAACGAAAATTCAGAATTGCATTATTCCGAAGATAATGATAATTTCTATGGAAAAAAAGGAGACTTTAAGGATCTTTAAAAAACAATGATGAATAATTACGAATAATGTTTGAATAATACTATATCCGTATGTTTGTACAAGTTTCGAAGTTATTTTTCGAGGAAAATGAAGATTCTGTTATTTTGAAATATGGTTTTACCTCGAAATATATATATCTTACTGGGGATGGCAGATTCAGGCGCCAGACACTTCCCTTCGGGCAAACATTACGTATTCATGGTAGAATTATACCACCGGAGAATGTCAAACAGAGGATGTGCTAAATCAAGTTAGTGATTCAATTGAAGCCCTGCAGATACAAAGGCTAATTTGTGATCGGTGGTATTGCGGCTATATCATCAGAGAAACACGAAATCGAAAGGAACTCAAATATCTAAGAATCAAAGAGAAGAAAGAAACTGCTAAGAGCCGCGAATTCTCAATTTTTTTTCTTCTTCTTTTCTTCTTCCCGTTTTAGCTATACATAAACTGACAATCTGGAATTGAAGACGCGGCCTATAAATAAATACGTCTATTCCTGTCTATTCCTGACATTGAATTGATGGCAAAGAAAATTTCAATTCAAATATAAGATCAGATAAAATTTTCAGCCGAGAAAATCAGGTCTTACATTTTTTCTGATAACCCTAAACTGACGATTTTACAAACAGTGGCAAAACTGCGTGAGTTATAAATACGGTGTTATAGGGTTGGTCTAAAAAATTGTTTAAAAAGTTTAGGAAGCTCGTTTATAAGTTGTAAAAAGTAGCTCAAAGAAAAAACGAAAAAAGCATGTATACCTATTCTTCTTCGACAGTGTCGTTAGCTGCGAGTTACACCAACGCTATTCGCGCGTTTCTCTTTGGGAAAACTTTTACCTAAACCTTTCTACACCGTTCGATCATTAGAGTTTTTCGACTAGTAGGTATACGTATGTAGTATGTGTGTACCTATATAGCAGCCCATAACGATTTGTGAAAGGTGCTTCCTGCTGCGAAAGGTGGTATATGTAATAACATGGTTGGCATGAGACAAAATGCTGTGTGTAAAGGTACTATTTGAACTAACAACTTTCGCTTATCGTTAATGAAACATATTTCACAACGACAACAAATTCAACTGATGAATAATTGCATAAATATTTATATTCTATACGTACTATATATGTACATGGCTGCAGTATGTGTAGGTATATGAGTATATATCTATAGATTGCCTGCGAAAAATTGTTAGTCTATATGATAGACTAGATATGAATTTTCAAACGATAAATGGAAATCCCGCATTTTGAGACGAGGAACAATATTCGCGAAACTTCTCATAGTCTAATTTTAATGAAATTTTTTTTATGGATAAATATGATGGCAAGATATCGAAATGGAAGAAGACGTGATAGAGGTGGGTATGAGGTAGATACCTATACCGCAACCGATGCGATATATTCCCATAAGCGAAAAGGCGTTTATATAGACGGTATTCCCACGAGGGTGAGTAAAATGGAAAGTTTCACCTAGAGAGCAATGATTAGTGACGCAAAAGGTAAACGTTAAACGACTTACGAGACTACGCTATCCGTTTTATCGTCTTGAACAGCTATATATACCTATAGGTGCTATATGCTTGAGGGCTGAGGAGAATATCACATTTTGAATTTCGGTCTGATACCTACGTCAGTAGGTTTGCGGTTACGTTTTATAGGACATTGCATTAAAATTTATTTTTCTGTTTTATGATCTGCAGCAGTGAAGTTAGAATAAAATAAAATAAAATAAAATAAAATAAAATACCCAATATATATTTACGCCACTTCTATCTATGGGTATATAATACGTAATACATATATATATACCTACATGAATAATGGATTACTTTACCTGCTGTAAAACTTTTCATTATAATATCCTTGAATTGTAAATATTCCGGTATGATATTATTATACGTAACAAATAATTATCATCATTATTGTAACTTCTGAAGATTTTTTTCCTCGGTCTGCTGGGTTATACCGAGATTAAAGGAAACTTGGAGAGAAAATGTTTTCTTTTAATATCGATGGGATCAGGATAAGCAATACATACTTCTATTAAAGAGGGAAATATATTAAGAGTTGTTAAACAAGTAGGCTTATTATTATAATTTAATGACGTATTGTTAAGGTTCATATCATTTTTCGAAAAGAATATAAAAAAAAAAAAACTCTATGATGTCGAATAAGCGCGTTCATCAATTACAGAATTTTTAGTTCGTGTTTGATAGATAATTATATTTGAAATTATATCATTTTCACAAAATTTAGGATTCTGGAAAATTTGAAAGCTGTAATTTACAGTGAAATTTGCGTTATATTATATGAATTAAAAAAAACGTAGTAATAATAATGATAATAATAATTACTGAAGACACGCAACAGTAACGGGGATGGTATTTTCAACAGCGCAGAGTATATTATATACAGGTAATCTGAGTGCAGCGCTACAGTAAGTACTTGTAATTGAGTTAATGAAACTAAAACCGCGCTCCGTTTTGTTATAAACATTGGAATTGCAGTAAAAACGCAAGCGCAAGTTTAAACAAATAACAAAATTCATGTAAAAGTTGTATACATAACGGAAAGCCTTTATTTAACGCAGAACCACATCCGCGTAGTGCGAGATTATTTCGATGTAGGATCACAAAGTTTATGTTCCAAGCTATCAGACGGTCGTATAAATCGTGCTATATTGAAGCTGCATGAGTCGCGGATGCATTCGTTCGCGAGAACGTAAAAGCGGTGCAAAAAGTGCAGGATAAAATAAAATAAATAAAAAATATATATATATAAAAAAAGAACACACAACGTAACATTCAATTGATAACTAATCAGTCAAATAATTTCTTGGTCATTATAGAATCACACATTTAAATCGAATGAAAGATAAATTTTTTTTTTATTTTTTTATTTTTTTTTTTTATATTGATAAACGACGACATAATTTTTGGATTTGACAATCATACATCTTCTGAAGGTTTCAGCGATTTATATACAACGATTTACTGAGAATGAAATGTGTAAACGGATTTAGAAATAAAAATGTTGGAAATTGCATGTTCACGAAATTTTTGAGAAGGTTTTTAAAGATAATTTAACTTCCGATGGGGACGCTATGGGGGTCCAATTAAGGGGGTATAACACCAAGTATAATATACTGCTAATGAGTTGTAAATTGGGTTATACCAAGATTAAAATCACAGACTGAATTTGCGGTTTGATAATTTCTCCTCGACCTTGCTAATTATGAAATATTATGTAGTTCTAATATGTCTTAAACAAGCAGTTTTCGGAAGAAAAAATGACCGTCGACCATAAATCATTTTCCACAACGATTTCCACAAAATTCTTTAAATCTACTTAATTTCCGAATGATTGTGTACGATCTATTCCCGAGTCGCAATAGATCGCACCTGCACTTACGAAGGACACAATTCCCACAATAATTTCAAATGCGTCTCTATACGATTCTAGTATATATTTTAACAGTATTTTTAACTTCTGTAATCTGTGACTGCAGTTGTATTACAGCTATAAGAAATACATTATTTATCACTCATGGTTTCATCTCACAGACAATAAAAATCGTGACGTATACCTGTACCTACCCAATTGAAAAACTGGAAAGAAATAAAAAAATAAGAAAAAAAAATCAGAAAAAAAGAACAACAGGTCTAGACGTACAGGTGCACGTCAACTGGACAGCAATTACATCGCGTCGGGATAACGTATGAGTTTTTTTTCAATTTTTTTTTGTTTCAGGTATTAAGGTGTCCAGGATAATCTGCTTTAACTCCTTAACTCCGCGAGTAATTATTACCAACAAATTCCCAGATTATTAAGGGACGGGTACCTATAAGGCAGGTATTATAATCTGGTAAAGTATGAAAGTCACGATTGTGCCCTTGGGGTAAACGTGATATGACTAACCATGATACGCATAGTCGTGTATAAAATCTATACCTACATAACATAGAATGCTCACATCTATGCACACGAATAAATAAATATGTACAATTTAATTCATTTTGGAGTAATGATTTCGAAATTCAGAAAAAAAGACAAGCAAATAATGTAATTGTGATAAATGATTGATTATACATGTATGTAGTAATACGTGTATAGAATTCAGCGGGTAATCTGCCTAGTCTTCATTTTTCGAACCCACGTGAATAATCAGCGGTTACATAATTAATGCTCAATTTTCTGCTATACTAAGAGTCATGTATGCTGTTCTACGTCAGTAAAGATAGGGTCGAAATGTAGCGATACTACCTACATGACAAATTGTCAAAACACTTTACAAGCAGCAACAATAAGTGTCTAAGCTTTGTATAGTGTGACTCACATATAACTAAATGCCACCTCCGCTGTACACCAGTTTGAGAAAGTAGCGTAGAATAATACATACCTACATGCTTATACCTAACCGGAAGTTATGACCGCGAGAATTCCCACTAAGTCAAAGAAATTCGAATTCATTTCAATACCCAATCCAACGTATGTATGTATTGTGATATTTTGTTCAAAATTAAGAACGATTTTTCATTTTGATATTATTTTTACTCTAGAGCTTTAATTCACGTACATATGACTGCTATATCACATATATACATGTATGGGAATACACTCAATCATTCTTGGGTCGAATAAATTCCTGTCTTTTTATGTTGTCGATATCCCTATTTCTGGATTTTTTTTCTGTCCTATTCGTCTTGTTTCTGTTTTAAGAAATACCACAAATTCGTTTTGCCATATACCGTTTTACTCTCTTCTTATAATCGCGGAAAAACCCGTCATCGCAATTCTATACCCGCGCGAGTCCGCGCAGCGGTACAATAGCCGAAGGTTCGCGTTTAGCGAACAACTATAGCATACCAAGTTACGTATACCTATGTGTACATTTATAATACATACTAATATCTAACTATATAATATGTACATGCATCTACCTGCCGACATAGATACTTCGGATATAATAAAGCTGTAGTATGGTGATATGACAGTGAATCAGATTATCCCGAGGCTGAATGTCATTTTCAGGATATACCTACTTCGAGGATATATTTAATCCGAATATCGAAAGAGAGTGAAAAATAAAGGATACAAAAGAGTGTGAGGAGATTTTTTTTTTTTTCAAGTTGTATAAAA
The DNA here is from genome assembly GCA_963992785.1 of Tenthredo livida. NCBI lineage: Eukaryota > Metazoa > Arthropoda > Insecta > Hymenoptera > Tenthredinidae > Tenthredo > Tenthredo livida. Next base: position 14,802,542 of record OZ023066.1, on the reverse strand, counting down.
TCGTGGGGGGTGAAAAAATATTTTTTCGTGAAAAATTTCGGGACTACAGCAATACGCGAATGTTAGACTTACGCGAATTGAAAGTAATTGAAATATATCTTGTTGGATTTAACGGGGTTGATAGTCGTGAATTCCTTGACACTAAGATAAAATCTAAAAAGGTTAAACGCAATTATTACAGCAATTGTTGGTAAAAGCTGGTGCAAATATTACCCAGTGTGAGTATATGCACACGCTATTCACATGGTACTTAAATTCCTCAAGAGTCTAGTCTAGTCGGGACGAGGCACGCGATTTAACTAAGAACAATAAAAATATGAAGGAAAGTTGCTAAGCGAACGTAACTCTTTAGTACTACACTCGGATAATGGTAATCAATTAAAGAGTTATCTACCGTAAAATAGAAAAGCATATTCTTCTTTAATAAAAGTTTCAATATTTTCACACACGTACGTGTATGCGTGAAAAATTGTTAATACTGAATGACAATGCGAGTATACTACGAAAATGTTCAGTAGGTACGTGGAATTTGAAACTCGTTATTAATTTATACAACTCGATGTAGCAAAGTAGGTATTGCAGAGTTTTAGTGCATGAGAGAATAATATAACTAATTAGAACCCATTGTCAATCAACGTTTAACTAGATTCTATATATATATATATATATATGTACACGTTTCGCTTACATTGACGTGCACGATAGCATTGCTAATTAGAAATCCGTGCAATAGTCCCGGATAATTAAAAATGAAATAACAAAAGACTGATCTTACAATCGAGACTCGTACAGCTAATTATCTAATTATCTAATTATCTAATTATCTAATTATACTTATATAATAAATATATCTTACTTCATGAAGTTTGAAACGATTTCGTTTTTACCTCACGTTCAGAGTTCATCCTTTTTTATTGTACCATCTCATCGGTTCAACAAAAACGAAGTTTTGCTACATACGTTGTTATCATTAGAATAAGAATTTTGTTTCTTAATTCTTGAAATTTTCTAATAAATATCTGCATCTAAATAATTATGTTACTCTTATTTTGTTTATATCATTATTTTCCTTTACCTCGATTATTCCTATCTCGTAAATTTCGCGGAGTTGAATGAAAAAATATTCCCAAGAGAGAGAGAGAGAGAGATGCCTCTTCCATAAAGGTTGACCTACATGATACATGTAACATCACCTTTTCCAATTTAAATAACAACACGTGTCATTTAAATTTCAAATTTTCTTTTTCTTTTCTTTCCTATTCTAAGCTATTGAATGCACTGAAATCTCGACATGGGATATTCCCGTTTTCAAATAATCGTATAAAGGAACGTTTAACGCAGATCTATCTCCGCTTTTCTCATTCAAAAATCAAAATATTCAAACATCAATTTTCGGGAATAAGAACAACGCATAGTTAACGTCAAATAGACCAACAGCGTAAATCATCGATACGAAATTTCGGAGTAAAAAGAAACTCCGACAATTAGAGCTAAAAGATGATATTTCAATTATGTATAAATTTATTCCTTACTTACTTGGATCTCAGATCTCGGCGCAGAATTCAATCCGCATATTAGTACGTAAGCCGAGGCCAGCTGACCACAAATCGGCACCTCGTGGGGTCGAGCCCTTGAAATAGCAGTAATATCTCCTTTTACTTCTTCTCTTTCGTCTTGTTCTTCTGCTGTACACAGAACTCGGGTATAATATTCACGTTAGTAAGTCCGGCTCGATATTGTTACGAGTTAAGTCATGCATAGTCATGAAGGATTTGAGATGTAACCACTCTACTTGTCTCGGCCACGTGACAGTTGACACACGAATTGGGCCCGCACGTAAATTAAGATAAACGATCGGACTCGACTGAGATCCTCGCACTCATTGTCAGCATCATTTCGTTCGAGACCAAACTACTGTCAACAGACAGTATGCGATACTGTGGCGCCTCGTACGGCCAATTTTATAAATTCTTAACCTTACCACAAGCAGCGCGCGTCGCTCAATCAAGTTGCGCCGAACAGCCGCTCAATGAACGAAAAACAACGCCATCTAGGAGGAAGGCAGTCGACTATGCCCTACGATGGATGTTACCTTGTTATGTTCGGAATAATCGTCTTTATGGAATTTTATAGTTGAACATAGCCAAGACGCGAAACTATTCTTCTGAATCCGAATAATCAGATTATAGTATTTTTCTACAATCCCAAACGAGATCGCACTCTCATCTCCGGAAACAAAACGAAAATTTTTCGATCTATTTGAATCTCGATATGTTGTCTCAACACTTTTTTTTAATAATATTTTTACAATGCGATCGGTTTTTATGATAAAAATTGGATATTATAGGCTGATGGCTGTTCTATTTATTATAACAATTAACACGATGTTTATAATGTAATGCGTTAGTTAGGTAGGTAGGTGTTACTGCAGAACGTGAATTGTACATAGTATATGCAGAAACGTTTCTGAACGTAGTTTAGTTATACGCCGGAAGTCATATGTATGTAACAGAGAACGAAAAATGATACCCTTGCATATCGTGCTGTAATTACAGTAATTTGTACGAAAAATTGCCGGCGAATTTTATACGGCAGGAATTTTCGTTCATTTAGTTATCGTCCCACATTCGTGATTCAGACATTCCAAATATTGTTTTGATGATTTCGTCGCTATGATTTATACTAGGGAAAAGAAATTTAAAAAATACACTGATGGAATTTGAGGCAATTTATGTACGACTTTTGGTTCACTTAATTAGCTACTATTTTTAGCCCGAGGAATAACCGAACAGTTTTGAATTTATCACCAATGGGGAAATGGATAATACAATATTGTTCAGTTTATAAATATATCTCTTCTTACAATTGGAGTTAAACGACAGTCTGACGTAGCGACGTTGATCAAGACTCATTTCAGCTGATTATAGTTCATATGTATAGCTATAGTCTATACAGTCGAATGAATTGAATATCGAGAAACCAAACTGAACTGTCCTCCACCGGATATTTGATCTTTTTTTCATATGAATTATTGCAAAAATATTCAGTATTGAATTTCGAATTCATTTTCTATGGCATGCCTGTGGTACATGTATGCATACCCTAATCGTAGAGCTACTTGGTGTAATTACGCTTTGAGATTGCAAGGGAGGAGTTGTTATTTTCGCGCCAGGGGTTTCCGGAATTTCGAGTGCATAAGGTACGGATGTCCATTAGTAAAATGACTCGAACTAAAGTCGGGACTAGGCTAAGTTGAACAAAGTTTGAATTCCACTTGAGCTAGTAGGTTGATGGAGAGATGCCAGGAGAAGTGAACTCCCGAGTCACCCTTGTAGCCTTGAAGCTCTTCTCTCCTTCCTACGCCGGAAGATGAAATAAAATGAAAGGGAAGACTATGGGGAAGTTGAAAGAGAAAAACGCCTCAGAAATCTCATCGCTTTTGTCATTGCTGAGAGTTGAAGGTCCGAAAACTGAGTGGTTTAAAAAATTCGTCATCTGAATTATTGATTAACTTTCACATTTAAGATGAAATTCGATTTTCTTTAATCAATATAGACTGACGCATCGATGTAAAGGATAATTTATTTCGTCTTCGTGGCGTCGCGCGATGAACTAGAACTTTATCTAACCGGGTGGGGAAGTGATTGATAATTTTCATCTCCTTGTCCGAAATTTTCTTAGTAAATTTCAGACAATGAGATTGACGGTAATTTTCACTCGTATAGGTACAACCTCCGTCATTCCGATGAAACTTTCACGATAAATCATACGCATGTGTGCAATTTAAGTCATTTCTATCTAACACAAAAGAAGAATGACATATATTCCAGAAGAATTCCATAGAACTCTGAATCCATTTTACCGGGGTGAAAACCGTTCGATAGGCATAACAAATTGATGTTCTATAACAGTTTTCTCGTTCGTTGGAATAAATCAACGGCACTTTGTATCAAAAATTCACGAAAATTATTCATAAAATGTGTCCAAGGACTGACAAATGCAGATCCAGAAAAAAAAAACGTATCTAATACTCCAATTTCTCTGGAAAATGTCAAATGCTAAATGTCTTATGGAGATTACCCACTGCCGATGAGTGACTGACATTAATCTTCCACTACCTAAACTCAGACTTCTGCTAATTCCATCTTCTCTTAGCGATGATGGGTAAACCCCGTTGAGACCAAGTCGGGGCCAAATGTGTTATTCACAGTTTGGGTACCGAGGATCATCAGCCTGGGTCATACTCAGGAGAATCTCTCAGGGGATGGCGATTTATCTGAAATGTAGGTCGTGTAAGAGATTAACTGCAGATGCTTCGAGTTTAATGTTATCTGGCGAGTTCTTGGAGCTGTGCAGATAACCACGGTAGAGCTAGGGCTCAACAAAACCTGAAATATTTGAAACATAAGGAAAAAAAGAAGAAAATTAAACACTTCATAAAACTTAAGCAATTGCCAGTTACCTACCTACCTACGTTGGCATTAGGACGGTGTTGAATGGAAGGAATACAAATCCTTCTACAAATCCTTGTTAGACTGAAGGACTTGACACTGAAAAGTCGTATAGGCATGTAGGTACATGTCGGTATTTGTACTGTACACTAAAGCTGGAATTGGAAGTAGATAGGTAGAGTAATTGTCCTGGAGTTGACATGCCTCGATAGGATTAACGAGCGATGCGACAGGGGGAGCGTGTCGACACGAAACTCTTTGACTTGTAAATCTGAAATGGAGGCTTTCAGTTTCAGGGGATAAAGGAAGTGTGCAATTTGCATGAAACGGAAAGAAGAAAGTGAGAGCAATTAAAATACTGGGACGTCGTTAATCTGGCAGTTATATCGAGGGAACACTTAAGGCTGCAAGGAGAATTTTCCACGATGACGAAGAGTGCAGAGGGAAATAACGGATTGTAGAATTCAGAAATCTGTAGATCTAGAATCCAACGAAAGAGAGACAACATAAGGTTGAGAAATAAATAACCCGGGGAGAGATCGCGTGTCAATCCATCAATAAATCATCACGGTATGTTTTTTCTTGGTCGAAAAGTACTTTATCGGTGGGAATAAAATCTTTTATGCATGGAAGCTACCTTATTCGCTAACGCGGTTCGGTGAGAATTTAAAAATAAGGAGAAAAGAAAGAAAAAAAAAGAAAAAAAGAAAGGAAAGAAAACCGGTGGAGACTTACCAGAATTTTCAAGGGTCTTTTTCAACCTTGTAAAACCTTAGAGCGAGGACGATAACTGAAAACTAAAGATATATAGCTATATTTGAATTGACTTTCGAGACCCCGTCTCGCGTGACCTGAATATTATTATGAGATAAAAAATTCTGAACGGCTATGCATTGCATTGATCGTTACAGCCTTACCACGTTAACGACTTCCACTCTCAATACGTTCCAATTTAAACAAGGTTCGAGACTTCGAAGTGGTATATTCGACAAAAAATTATCACCCTGCAGCAGAAATGCAAACCAACCCTTTTTCAAAATACCTCCATCCTGACACGCGGGTGCAGGCCGGGCAAGAGTCTTTCCGAGTAGAAATGACGCAGTTTGGTCAGGCGTGGTAGGCCTGTGCTAAAACCAGCGCTTTAGCATCTCTCCTCACTCGCAATTGATGCTTTTAGCAATATGGATCCCATATTTTCAGGAGATTCAACATTATTACGTTATTGATTTTTTGCCAATGCAGATCTTTCCTCTTCTGAATTGCAACGGAATCATAGTGGATCCTCATTTGCGCAGATGTTTTATAGCCAGTTTCTTCACTACACGTGCATATTTTTTTCCCCATTTATTTGTCTCGGATTATTCCCAGGATTAGAATAGAGTGGAAAAGGTGAAGACAGAACGTCGCCATAAACAACTCTGATGCGTTAGTTTCCTCGAATTTTTCTCAGTCGCAGGTTTCGCGGCTACCACCCTGCGCTGCATTTGTTGTAATTTGTAAAAAGGAAACGTTCCGTGTCACCCCACATTACTTCTGTTGCCTTGAATCCTCCTTTAGTTCCTGGCTGGTTTATGTCAACCGACGACCGAGAAAAAGAATGGTAAAGAATCCCCGCGATTTTTTTGGGGTACAACATTTTTTTATAAAAGTCTACCATGTTACGTACATATAAATCTGTAGTTTAGTGCTAATTTAATTTAATTCGAACTGTTCGGCTATGAAATGGGAATGTTCTCAATGCTTCAAAATTATAAGTAAAATATTTACGCAGTTGGTAGCTGTCAGGACTTTTCAACTGCAGCCCTCAATCCAACCGGGGAAAAAAACAGTCTGAGAAAAATATTTAATTTATCACGCTCTCTCGGCTCCCCAATATTACCGGCGAACGTTATAGAGGCACAAATATAATATGAGTGACAGAAGAAATTGGCTATCAGAACTGACGATAAATATGACTAGCAATTTCGGCTCATTTTCAGAGAAACGGATTTCTCTACCTAAGTCAGTCTCATACGGGTATATTTCACTTCTATTCTATTCCAAAGTACAGACTTGGGTATAGAAGTAGGTACAAGATTCGATTTGGGCGATTATATTACGATATGCCTATAAGAGCCAATTTTCTGTCGTTTTTTTCAGACTAATTTCAGAGCAGCTCGACTATCGTGCGTTTGGAATGTTAAAATGTGTCCCTGAGGGAATTCGCAGTGGCTTTTTTTTGTCTTCGTAACATTTCCCTTAAGAGTTTAACGCAGATGAAAGTGGCGAACGCAATACTCTGGTGGTACTCCATCCGCAGTTCACTTTCATCACTAACGGCAACCACACCCTAGTATTTAATTCATTTGCCCACCTGTTACCTGTACAGAGAAGGATCTGGCCCCGCCTGTACCAATTAATTAGAGCGTTGTCGAACTGCTGCGGTGTTCCTCACGAAATTCTCGGCTATTGCGTGCTCGACTGAAATCACCGCCAGGTTTGGACTACGGTCAATCGCAGAAAGGATCGCCAGCGAAAAATTTGAGTTCATTTCAAAATGTGGAATTCTTTAATTACGATTCTTTGGAATTCTATACAATCTCAAAGTCCCGCGTTTCTGCGAGCAAAGCTTCGAATTAAAAAGATGTAATAATGTAGGTTTACAGAAGAATATTGGATTCTTAAGTCCTCGGTCTTAAGTCTCTGGCAGAATTCATAAGTACATTTTTATCACAATGTAAGAAATTTTCATAAAAAACTGGGCAAAGCTGGCAACGGCAGAAACGAGATAAAAATGAATAAAACGAAATTAATTTCATTCCTTCGCATAGTAATATAGGGAATTGTGTATTTGAAAGAAAGCTAGTTAGGAATGATGAAAGAACGGTGATTTTACCGTGATATCATTCTCGCGATGAATATCTTTCGATTCGGGAGTGGAACTTTATTCATTGAAAATAAACCCTTACATTCTTGCTGAATCAACAGTTAATTAAATTTTAATTAAATTAATGGTAACTCGCGGTTTAAATTGAGACGAAAACTCAATGTGGGATTGAAATCTAATTGAAATTTCTCTGCTACATCAGGAAAACCGTTATTTATGCTGTCGGGTATCCTACTTCTTGGAGAATTTATCGAGATTTATAAGATGAAAAGTGCTGCAGTATCGGATCGGCATTCACCTGAATTTGAATACATATTCTGAAATAAAGGTAAATCGGCGTAACAAACGAGCGGCTTTTTGCCTTGGCAATATCGATAAAGTCGAGAATAAAAATCGTATTTGCATCTGTTTCCTGGGGGCTGAGATTGCAAGCGTAATAACAACCGACTGAGAGCTATAAAACCATCAAAAAACAGTCTACAACAGAGATGGAGGTCCTGATTTTCGGGGCAAAAGGATCGAAGACAATTTCGTCTCGGCGGTTTTGGGTTCCGACGATTATGCGACTCAGGTTTTCGCTGCGGCTTTAGAAAATAGGCTATGGTATACGACCCTTGCCTAATCCGGGTGGTGACCATCCCTCTAACGAGGGTTGACGAAGGTTCTACTGAAACACTTTAGGTGGCGAATTCTACGACGCGTATACGTTCTGCTTACGTCACTTTCTGCCACCTATACTACGACCTTGCGGATTCTTTATGGAGAAATATACTATACATATGGGGCATTCTCTGTCAAAAAGAAAACGGTTTAACCCTTGGGACTCCGATTTTCTTCCAATTTTCATTGTATCGATGAGCAAATTCTCCAGAATTGCAGCAACAAATTTGTCATCATCCACACATTAGTTTTAAACGATCATTCGGTAATGGCTTCGTAATGAATTCGCCAATGAATTTTACGTTACAATTGATTCTATGTATCATTCATACAGAAACTATTCACCATTACTATTTGCATCCAGCAGCGTTGAATGGTTGCAATTACGCCAGGCGAATCGTTATACCTTACGTTTCTATAAACGTTCCTAGCAATCATTGCACTAGCGATTTGAAATAACAAGCCAAGTGCCTTAGGGGTGCAATATACCTTTTCATTTCTCATCTCTATATAGCTATGCCTTAGTTTCATCGTTTTCATAGTTAGCTATGAAAGAAAACTGGTCTCGTTGAATTAGCTTCCATTCTTTTCAAGTTACTTTCACCATCCTTTCCTAACTTTATATTTTTTTTCCCCGGTTTGACCAAACTCGATCCTATCCGTGATAAATATCTTCGAAATCCGTTGCACCAGAAATCATGATCATCGCAATGATCGCCAATATTAATTCTATATCACAGGATAATATCGATTCCAGGAAAAGTAACACAATGTGAACATTAATTTTCTTCAATTTCAGATTGAATTGACCAGCCGTTAGAGAAGTTCAGGACTCCGCGATACAGCCTTACATCAATAACGGGTCAGTGCTTCGTCGATTCAATAAGGGTAGTAAAATTGGTTCGATGTAAAAGGATTTGAACAGCTCCCATACGACTTTATTCTTCAACAAAAGATCTCTGCTCTGGTTTAAGAGCCTCAGGCACTTCGTATGTAGGCCGAAAGAAGTGAGTGCAGCAAGAGGCACAAGGCACCTAGTTACATCGAGGACTGAGCTATACCCACGTATTACAGTTCTTAGTCTCAGCTGACGCTGCACTGCACCCCCCTCACCTATTAGTTTTCCAAAGGCATTGTGGCTGACGAATTAAACCAACGGAAATCCCAACCCCTGCAGAAGCTAGTTCTGAATAGTTATTGAACCTCTAACCCACTCATGCTTCCTGGCCTCTTAGCATACACTGGATATCAACGACAAACAAGCCAATTGTTCAAGATCCTGCAGCCAATAACCGAGACTCTCGCGAAATTGCATAAAGCTATAGGCAACTCGATTATTGGCCCACTATGCTGTCAACGATCTTCCGGTACGAAGCACAGCATTGAATAGTTCCATGGTATACGAGAAACTAATTATACTTGTCATTATGACTGATTGATAATCAAGCAACGATTATGCTGCGAGTGTAACTGAATTATTACAGGTTCTTTTTCAGTACATGCATGCAGATCTACCCGCAGTTCAATTTTGATCAACAAAAATTATGCCCTATGGTTGCAGGATTGAAAACAAAAATATTTTTTTGAACATTTTGAGTCGTTTGTTCTTAGTTTGAATTGTGCAAGGGTGTAAGACTATACGGCCCTCGTTAACTGATTGTCGATTTCGATTTCAATCGTCAAGATTGAGAAGAATGTGTATGTACAATAATATTATGGAGTGTGAATTTGATGGGGTTGAAAAATATTCTGGTTTTCGCGATACTGCAAGCTCGTTGTGTCTAAACTGCGAAAATTGATACCATTGACACCAATCTCTACATATTGGTTAAAGAAAACTTGAGAATGTGTTTTCATTGAAAATCGACCAGACTCATCGAAGTAGAAAACTGTAGTTGATTAATCATTGGAATTATACGTTCAAACTAAGGGCTGCAGTTCCATCTTGTATACATTATAGGTATGTGGTTTTTGTTTGCTGACCGAATTTGTTATTCCATGAACTGGTATTTCCATAATGGATTTTCATTAGGATTGAGTTTATTTAATGGAGAGTTTCGTCTATCAAATAAATGATGAATTTAAGTCGTCTGCGCTTCAATCATCAATTGATTAATATAATCTACCTTATCGATAGCTCGCAAGCTCGAATTCTGCCTAAACGCCTGCAGGTCGGTATTCTGGATAGTCGAATGTAGGAAACTGGCTTACGCTTTATCACACCCCGAAAATCCGACTGAGAACTGATCTGCCGACAAAGTATAAGCAGATTTCGCCATATCTATACCATAATTTACTGAAAACAGGAATCAATATTTCGAATATTAAATATCGAATATGCTGGACTGTATGACGTCGATCCGTAATCTATTTGCACTTATAATCGTCGATCGTAAACATATAGTTGTTTCGTTTGATGAAAATTCCATTCGATAAGGAAAATTATTTGTAAACGAAGTTAAAGTTCAGATTGAACGATTTGTTGAATCAAGATAAATATAGAGTTCTAAGTTTATCGAATGAAAAAAAAAACGAAATATTCAATATTATCTGCAGATATGTATGCACGTGTATTTTATACCCCATTTATAGATAGTTTATAGTAACGTTACATCGCTTAATGTTACTTAAAAATAATCGTGATAAAATTTTTTATCAAATTATATTCACGACCTTGTATCAGCTATAAAACATACATATATTATTAAAACTTATTTGATTAATAGATAATTATAATATAAAATTACTATCGACTACGAATTACGATTTATTTATTATACGGTCATAATCCTAGCTGCAATTAATAGTGAGTAAGTATTTTTGGCATTCATTCCCTAAAAAAATCTGTTTTATCGCTTTATCTATGATATCTTGTAATCGTTACACAGTTCAAACAATCTGATTAATTTCACCATAATTTGAATGTAACACAAAAGTCCGCTAAAAGTTTTGTGTTATTGGAATGAAGTATGTTTGTTTAACCAGTTTGCCACATCTACCTATAGTATCGTGTTTGCAGTTATTCAAAGTGAACGTATAATATAGGTATTCTGACAGGAGTGAGACATAATAAAACCGCTGTTTATTCAACCAACAAACTTTGTTCGTTTAGATGAATCAACATGTTCCTATATATACTCTATCGAAATAAATTTGACTTTTATTCGTTTATTCATGGCTAAATATGTACCGATAAAATTTTACAGTAACTAATTCTGATCAAAAATTCCACCATTCAATAATAATTCATTCATTCTCTAACAAATATAATATTTATATATATATAAAACATCACATAAAGGTTTATAACATTAAAAGATATACCTACTTATATAATTATACTAATCTTGTCGTAACAATAATTTTCTCATTTAGGTTTAGATTAGACTAAAATTTCTCGTTAACATAAAACAGTATACAATATCGGTGAATGATACAATGATGTTAAATAAAACTAAAAAATATGGCCACTAGAAGTAAAATGAAACCTTTATACATAATATAGGTAATTTAATTATTCTCGTTAGGGTTTGTGACTTATAATCGCTAATATCCACCGTTAATATAATATTTATAAAAATTTCACACCATTAACTAAAGTATAAGAAAATTTTCACTTAAGTATTATATATTAAACAGCCACGACATGTTCCCTCCCTTTGGTGTATATATATGTAAAACCAAACTAAACGTCAATAATCGTTAACGAGGCACCAGGCACTCGACATCAAATTCCCTACAAGATTTGGAAAATTTTTGTTACCTTTTATATGGGTTAAACATATACACGGTATTTATATGTGTCTAGATTACATATATATATATATATATATATATATATGTTGTAATAGTACATAATATGACGTAATAAAATTTATTCATGATCCTTATAGGTACTATTTTACGGTTCATACTCATCAGTTGATCCGCTGCTCTGTTAAATCTATCCTATAGTTATACTATATGTTTTTAAATTTCATTTGATCATATTATCGACAATGAAAAAAAGTGTACAAAGTTTTGACGACGTTTCGGACTTGAGTCAATTAATCAAAACCTATTTTGATGATTTTGATATCGCGCATTTGTCTCAGCGTAATTCAATGGAAAATATATATATAAACGAGAAGAATTCGATTCACCGAAATCAATGATCCCTAAATTAAACTGACACACACCTGCAGTCAAAGAAATTTCATAAGTTATATAACTAGCAGAATGATCAATTTCTGAATAAAATATGAGAAAATTTCTTACATTTAAATCACTGCCTGCCGATCAGAGTCCATCGATCGAAACTATCATACCTGCAGTGAATGAGGAATTCACTTGCAGCGTATTTAAACGCTAAACCTTGTATTTCTATCGGATCATAAATCAGACTCTTGAAACTACGATACCGGACTCATTAAATTTTTATCATCTCTTGAATGATTCAAGATGAGAATTTCCTGGGAATACCGCTGGCCGAGAGGTGCTTCCAAAGTCCAGTGATGAGGGGCACATCGCGGAAGTTATCGGCCGGGGGCTATGCGGGCTACGATGAGCACATCAAGTCAACCGACCTGGACTCGCCCCAAGCATTTTGGGCGGTTAACGGCGAAGGAGAAGGTCGTGGGGTTACATATCGCGTAGGGGTTGATGTGCTAGTCGTAGTCGATGCCCTCAGGGTAGACATGGGGATATTAGTGGTCGAGTTGTTATTCCTGGTATTTTTGTTGTCGATTCCAACGTCGTCCTCGAAACAAACCTGCAGGAATATCGCCACTTCGTTAAAACATGAAATTATTCTAAATATCAAAATTACAGAAGATTCATCGATAAAGTAATAATATTTTATTCAAAAATGAAAGGGAATAATTTCAAGCTCAAAGGACTCATACCCATGAATTCTCTTTCGGTTTTGACTCGGAAGATAAGTCGATGAGTAGATTTTTCTGTGTTTCATTGATGTTGTTGCGTTGTGCATTTTGGTTATTCTGCCGATTGTGTTTCTCGTTGTTCTTCATCTCGTTGATAATTTTGTCGTGATATTCTGTGAAAAAAATATCAGATCTGTTTTAGTTCAAAGAATTGATGGAACAAGGGTTTACACCCTGCGAGTTGAACTACTTTTCGAAAAATTGGCTTAGAAAAAAATAGGCCAGAACACTTCGTGATTGGCACACTGCGTATCATCATAATGTCATCATAATGTTGAAATAATTTTTCGAATCTTCCACTTGTCTGAAATTCTTTTTCGATATAGTATGCGTAAAATGAAATTTTACGCATACTATGTCGAAAAATATCGTATGAAACTCGTGCGTAAGATTTTACGCACTCGATGCATAATATACTATTTTATGGTATCAAACCGGAGAATGCAGGTTGATGATGATGGCTTTATATTTACCAATGCAGTTGTCATCGGTCATTGGAGGGCTCTTGTCTCTCGTGTGATGAATACGAGGGTCGACTTGGGTAAGCTGCCAAGCTTGATAGGCTGTGTTAAAGGCCTGAGCCACGGTCAGTGTAACAGTCTGAGCCATTTTCCTCTTCGGACAGAGAAAAGCGTGACATTCCATTGTCTCGTTAAGGTTCGTGGCAATGAAGGCAAAAACATGATCGTGGGTAGCGTCAGCCGAGCAGTAAGAGATCCTATTAAATACGAAAAGCGTTCATTAATACCCGAGATTCGAGATTATAACAGAGGAATATACATTTCAGGAATTAGGTAGGCCGTTGCGTCACCTCCGTTTCCGCTGAACATTTTCCACGGAAGATACCCCATACCACAAAATTAATCCTCTTTCTGGTAATTATCATAATCTGATTATATCGTCTTATATTTTCCTACGGTATAATAAATATACTCTACACTCTACAGGCCGAAAATTTTATGGTAATACTTCCTAAAAAAGAAAAAAAAAAAAAAAAAAAAAAAAAAACCTCATAAACCGATCATATACAGAGAATCTACGTCAGACTTACCCGGGATATTAAAACATCCGTAAAATTTAACATAATATAATACCCAATTAAAGGAGATTCTTCGAACACGGTTACCATGGAAATGAAAGAAGAGATGTGAGGACGTAAAAATGCAGCATCTCAATATCAGTCAGAGAAATCGAATGAAGCTCGATACTCGTTCAATTGCAAAGAAAAAATGAAGTAGATTTGAAATTTTCGTCATTTTTTTTCGACAAGTGCAGAGGTCTAAATGTAGCAACTCGTATTATAGTAGAAGGTGTACCGGTATTCCCGACAATTAGTAACCCACTCCGTCTATCGGTTACGATGGGTATTCTCCACGCGATCCCGAAACTAATTGTAAGTGACTTTGCACGTGTTTGTAGTACCTAGCGAACGATATATATATATGTGTACCTAAGTAGTGTGGAGCTACCGCTACCTCGAACGTTATCAAGCACTACGAGAGCAGACCTTGAAAATAAATATTCAAAGGGGTAGCTGACGTCGTTAGTCGAGTAATTAATTACAATTTAGATATTTAAATGGAAACGCTGACGGGAAAGAAGACCCAGGGTTTCAGGTGAGCCGGCTGTTATTTGCTCTGGGGCGTTTCGAGATTTATTAAGTAATTAAAGAGACTTTACGAATAAACACTGTCTAACCCTACCCCGCTGTAAGCTTTGGTGAAATTCTTCGCTCAACTTTATGGATTAATTCAGATTTGGAATGAGATTTTTTTTTTTTTTTTTTTTTTTTTGTTTCAAGCCTAACTTTGATACGTTTGTCTTGATATTATCTTTTCATCTGAAATTCTATAACCCAACCGACTTTGAGGAAGATTGAAAGCAGCCGATTAAAGGCAATGAATAATCACTGAATTCTATAGAATCTGAGGTACAGCAAAGCACTTAACGTGGAAATGTGAAAGAGCAGCGAATAAAGTTAGCCCTTTAGTTAGTGCAGCACATACGGGTAAAGTAGGTGCTTATACCCGCCTTCGGTTCGAGCCAAGCTTTATCCGATAAAACTCACCTGTAAATCGAGACTTGAAGTTGATCCTCTTCAGTAGCTATATCGGTCATTCGAATACCTCGGAGGCTAACCGCAAGGGATACCCTCTGCAGTTTTTTCCCGCTAGCTTTTGCCTGGAACAAAAGATCCGCGAGGGTTGTTGAAAAACTGAAAGAAAAAAAATGCTGCGGTTTTTTTTCCCAACTCTGCAGCCCGCGTGGCGAGGGAAAATTTAACTTTTGTTTCACGGAAGGGTAAGCCAAATTTAATCGTATGCATACTGTTAGGTCCAGATATTATAGGTAGATATACCTAGTATATGTATTAGTTTTAAGCATTATTCAAAGGCATGATTTAGGGATTGTGGAAACAAGCTGCTGCCTCTGCTGCAGCACAGCGCAACCCCAACTTTCCCAGTTGGGATGAATCTGCTTTGCGGTTGCCCGGCGAGGTGCCCGTTACTCAGTGGTCCACCGGACACCAAACCCAGGATCAAAACCACTTCCGAGGATTTCTAACGCTACATACATATATATGTTGAATTTTGATTTATAACACTGCGGAGAATGGTCTAGTTAAATATTAGACTATACCAGACGATTTAGTTGCGCGAATATTTTGCGACATTTCATATGTCTTCTTCAACGCTTTCACATCTCAGTATGAAACAATGAAGAATTTCTAACGAAAATGTCAATCTATCAAATAAATTGAATCAGATGAGAAAAATTCCAGTCGCTTTATCAAATCGTTATATGTATAATTTCGGTTGAAGCCGGGTTCATTTGATATGTATTAAATACATAACCGTGTATGGCTTATAGCGAGGCAGACAAGGGTCGAGGAATTGTTTGATTTTGGAAAACGGTCCCTCCTCCGCGTCTAAGTCATGTAGGCTCACGAGGACCCTGGAATACCTAGTAGGACAGCATCTCCCTTTTCATTGTTTACTTTGAAGGTTCGCAGCTCGTTCGTGGCACGAAGGAAGTTTTAAGTAAACAAAGGTTTTCGCAGTATAGGAAGGGTTACACGTGGCGCGTATACGGGATGAGAAGAGACTGAAACTTCATTACACAGCTAGGAGAGACTCAGTCGGTGGACACTAGACGATCCTCCATCGCCTCAGAACGCCCCAGCTCTCACCTGAAGAGACCTTTAACACTAGGGTGTATGGTGTATGTATAGCTCTATAGTTTCGCCAACTGTGCTGGAATTAGGTAATGTAAGCGACAGGTAATGAAGCGAGAGTTCGTGCTCCATTTTTCACCAAGAAAAAATTTAAAAAATTTAAAAAAAAAGACTTTTTAACAACGCGTAAGCTCCACGGCTTAGGAAAGCTCTTTACCTTGAAGTTCTACCGTATAAGATATTATAAGTACATGCATAATGAGTCGAGCAACTTTAAGTCTTCTCTATAGTGACACTGCTGTATATCAGTCGGGAAATCTGTTTGCACCATGAATAATTATAGCAGGGTAGGTACCTATATATGCATGATAGCGTGTTAAAATTGTGATAATTATTAGTAGGTACTATCATCAAAGATAGGCGAGTGACGTTGAAAAATGAAATCTGATCGTCAATAACTCTATCAATTAAATAATGGATTGTTTCCAATTATTTTGAGCCAAAAAGCTTAAGCGTATCGGAATTCGGGTTCAACAGAAATGGGGTATTTTAATTGAGATGTATCATGGTCCTTCATGACGGGGGTTGCCTGAGAACGACGTGGTCGTCTGGACAAAAGACGCGCCCGGCGCCCGTTTCTTCGGGTTAATGAGACCGTAATTCCGCACCTCTATTTCTCGTTGCTTCGCATTCTCTGTCATTAATGTTATAGAGAGACCAGAGCTGACGCATGTGCCTAATACAATCTTGATGATATAGGTACTCCTACATTCGGGGTAATTCCACGTCGCGTTGTCAGCCAACATCAACGTTGATTCTAGCCCTAATACGTAATGTATTGTGTGGTAATTCGGGATCTTAGTTTCGTGTGACTTGGCTCGTATCACAGTGGAATTAACTGCCTCTCAAATCTCTGGCTCTTTGTTTGATGCGTTGATTGTTTGGTATAAAGCATATCGCATTATACCTATAACGCGTTATACGCTGAATACGAAGAACTGCATGAGATGAAGATACAAATTGCCAAACAGAAAATCTCCATATTTTTTAGGTCGCAAAATTTTTTTGTCAGAGTTTGTATAATTCATGGATCAGGACTACCCGTCAATTTGCATCTCATGATCCGTGGATCACGGTGCGTCCTTTAATTGTAATCAAATTTAATTCACGAGGGTCTTCATTGTTTCGACTCGATTATCTGCTCTTCGGACGCAACGGCGTTCCATCGTGATGCTAACTGCTATTGTTAAGAAAATCTTTCAGCTGGGGTTCGTATATAATATATTCTTTAATTCATGAGGCTTTATTTTCACGCCTGTTAATTCAATACTTGGACGGAATTAATTTAATGAGGATTTATAAAATTGCATTTCAAACACAGAAGTTTCCATACAACAATATACCGATAATATTGTATTTTATAATTGTATAACGCATTGTACCTATATTCAATGGTGTAATAATTTGAGATGTAATCTTGATACCGCATCCCGGGACCAGCATTAAATAAAAATTCTGAGTAATTGAGTAATCGAAAGATATACCGAAGAAACAAAGTGGCGTTAGATATGTTGGATATGGAACCAGTTTCTCTCGGTAAATCGGAACTGAGACTTTCGAATCGAACCAAATGAGGATGCGACTATACATTCTGGATTTCAAATAAAAACTGGTCCAGGAGACAGGAGTCGAAGCAATGAAAATATCGTTTGCGCGTAGTCTGTGCAGATTTCCAGAAGTAAAGGGACGGCCTTTGGGCATCTGGCAACCCATTTGGAAAGGGGCGAGTTGAGGCAACGAAATGTGAGACGGAGCGCGAGACTCCTGAAATTCTCTCGCATCCTCGTACATCGCAAAGAATTTCGTATATTGCGTCATTCGGGAAACAGTTTTTAGTGGCGCGAATAAAAGTCACGTTTATTTCCTTCTCCCATTCTTTATTTCACGTCTATTCGCTTCCACGGTCCTATCTATAAGACGGTCGTGAAATATTCATCGTTTTCCCTCGCACGAGAAGCCTACCCTTTTTGAATAAAATTTGAATCCCCCGAGGTATCCTAATCGCTTGGAATCAGCGAGAAACAACTTCCGACAAATGGGTGCCAAATTAAGGTGCGGTATCACTTCCCTTTGCTCAATACACTTTGACCTCTCCGACAAAATGATTCAATATTTGTCTGGATATGCGGGAGGCATCCTCAAAGAATATCCATGGATATCCTCATCCCTTCAGAAATTGTACAAACTAACCCCGGTTCAAATGCCTAACCTATATCCACATTTTTTCACTCTAATCTACATAAACCCAAGAGCACAGGCGCAGACCGAACAAAGGCAAAAGAGGGAATTCGCACCCTTGAGATTCGGCAAAAAAATGAAGAATATAGATTATAGATATATGCATGAGAAGCAAGCCCGTAAGACTCTTCAATCAGCACAAAAATTACAAATCAGATACATTCTGCACAATGATGCAGATGTTCTGTATTTTTTAACAATGAGAATCCAATTTCAAGTAAATCAACTATCATCAAAACTTTTCGTATACGGTGTTGTTTCCAGAAAACCTGTATAACTACCGAATCGAATAATCCAGTGAAATCATTGAATATGTATTACAGATTATCATGTTAAATCCTAATTTTGATCACCAAATGTGAATTTTTCTTTACTTCGGCCATTTAGGCATTCGAAACTCCCAATGCGAACTCTCTCTACATGCATTACTTCCCTATTTCCGTGGGAATCCTGCCGCCTGTTCAAGACTCTTCTAGTGCCCGCGTCTATGCGAGGATGTAACTTTATGTACATAGGTACGACATACCCGCAAATGTATGTGTGTATAGTCGGTTATATATATATATATATGGTATATACGTTATAGTTGTACGCATATAGGGTGTGACGGCGAGAGAGTATAAGGGATATTGAGTATGTACCATGGTGATGATGGTTTTGATGGCCTCAGCCGTGGCCTCTTCGCTTGAGGGCGTCTCGACGAGGGTGCTCCCCAGGTATTTCAGCGTGAACGTGGCCTCCGCTGGATCCTCAGCATCTTCCTGTCCTCCGACTCCTCCGCCACCACCCTCGACACATTCTCGACTGCTGGCGAGAGCCCATTCCTCGCACAATTCTGAAAAGGAAAAATAAAGACGTTGATATATGTGCATTATTAATAGTATTGGTATATGAATATCGTCCTGCACAGATAATAAAAATTCCATTTCGCACGGACGTATATGTAGTAGCAAACTAGAGGAGGAAATCTTTACGAAGAGATTTACAACTCATTAATGGTTGGACCCTGAGCAACTGCGATAACGCTCGGATACCAAGCGTCTTTGGCTTCAACACAGTTTGTTGCTCAAGTACAGATTCCTGAGCGAAGCATATGATACCCAACTTAGTAATGAAGCTAAATTTGATATCAGATTAAACGGAGGTATTCCGGGAAGTACGCTTCTATTGTCAAGGGGTAGTTGCACAGTACTCGTATATTTCTATGTGCTTTTTTCTTTGTTTTATTCGCTTAAAGTTAGACTCTTCAGAAACACCACGAACTTTCGGAAACCCTCGTTGTTAACTTGAATCTTAATCGTTCGAGGTAATTGGAATTTGCCGAATTTACTGTAGGAAATTCAGCCACTTATACGCCCCAATTTATAAGGTCGTGATTTATGTATTTTCCCGTTATTCTATCGCGTCAAGTTCTCGACTCGTATTCGAACGCCCCTTGCGGTATCCGCAAATTGATCTTCTTTAAAAAAAATTTCCACAGTACTGCTCAAGGGCGTGAATTGTATAGAGCGTAGGTGTCTTGTGTCACGCTTTTCTCGTTGAAATATTAAAATACTCGTTAGCTGTGCCGCAAACAGCCAGGCCTCGCTCCACACCATTTATCTTCGTTTATTTCAGTTTTTCGTTTTTCTTTTTTCTCTTTTTTTCTCGTAGAACCACCATGCTGTAACACGCCTCTGCGCCCTCAATCTCCTACCCCTTTGCGGTAGCCCGAATTTATATCTCACAAAAAAATAAAGATAATAATATTCTAATGGACGAGTCTATATATGTTATACGGCATTGAAGGTTTCTCGAAATAATGAAATTCCGAAGAATACGATTTTGCATCGATTATCAATTCGATTAATTATATTTTTTAAAAAGCAGAACTATTAGAGCAGCTAATTGTAAGAGTCCTTCTCTTTGCTGCTGAAGCATAACGTCGTGCTATAGTCAATTAATTTTGTGAATAAGCCTAGAAATAAACTTATCACCGGAAAGTCGCACCGAAAGTCGCAATTAATTGCAAGGCACGGCATAAACTTGTAGTTGCTTTCTATAGTCTATATGTATGCCCCGGAATAAACCTGATTAACAGGATACAATCACGTTTATATAGTAGATATATATGTAACTACGTAGAACTGGTGGTGCACTGGCTCGTTTTACATTTAAAAATTTATGGGGCGTTGCGAGTTACTTTCATTTTATTTGTAATTATATGCCAGTGTAATGGGATAATTAGCCACCGTTAGAAATTACAGGCGTCACCAGCTAGGATACCGAGGTTTCCGACCAATTTTACAAGCGCTAAATTTCAAAGCTTCAGGTTGTCCTATACCACTGGAGAAAATTAGTGAGCGCTAATTGGAAAAAAAAAAACTACCAGCCAATGAGTGGGTGAGAAATTTCAAGCGGATGATTAGTAGCGACTATAAAAGCTACGCTCGAGGGCTGAAAATCCAGCGTGGGATGCTCGTTGAAAAATAATCCACCTGTCTATAGCAACGATAAATTAAATTTCATAAATGATTAACACTAGGAGCATTGTTTCACGCCAATCCTCTAAGCGTTTTGTGATGCAGTAATAGAATAGAATAAAAAGTAGGTGCATACAATACCCATGTAGGTATGATGTAGTAAAAAACTTGACAGTCATACATTTACATAAATACATACGAATGGAAGGACTTGTGCGGATGGAATGACTCATTACCTCGTTTTACGGTCTTCAACGTAAAAAGTTTATCAATGAACAACGGTATACCAGCTAATGTTAACTCGCGTGAAAGCCCAATTACTCACGGTCATTAATTGGCGTACCTACTCTTATTACAAGGTAATTTGAACGCTCTAACTGGAACGTACAGACAATCCATTATCGATCAAGCCTTGATATAACCGATATTTAATCATCAACCCCTGTTCTACCTTCGATTTGAACAGCTACAAAAGAGTACTGCACTTCAATCGACCTGCAGAAGCACGGTACTGGTTCACCTGCGAACAATTTGCGTAAATGCACTTTTCCACAGTCTAACTAACGTAATTTCCTGTACCACCCAGTCGGGATCTGACTGACACGATCAAAGTGGTTGTAATTTTGCTCGACGAAGTAAGGTACAGGGTTGATGTATGTATCTCAGCTTAAAAACTCTCAGCTGCAGTTGAGTAGTCTACTGATTACTGCATCGTTACTGTAAGTTTTCCTAGTAGACTGCGATAACGTACTTATTATTACAATTGTAAAGTAATTCGAATCTTTGACTGTGCTTCTGCCAAGCTAGTCATTCTCATTATAAATTCGAGCTGGAGCATGCAATATGACATATGCTTAACACGGTGTGCACTTCGGATTACGTTATGCGCGCAATATACGTTGATATTACTACAACGCATGCTTTGACGCAACTGAGGCACAATTACCACCCGACGTGCACTGCGATTTGAGTGCCGTATGATTACATATAATGTGACCTCTCTCTACTCTGTATGTGTAAATATGTATGCATATGCAGTATGATGCAAGCGGTGAACCACTCAAAGCCCCTTGGCGCGTTTGGGTTTGGCTAACGATGAGGGTGAAGATGAAACTCGAATAATTCAGGGGTGCAGTAAAAATGAGATAATGGCTATAGGTTCAGGTTTTAATTGCTGGTACATAGTTTGACGATGTATTCTGATGTCTGTAACTTTTACACGTACATCGACATCGTATATCTAAATTTGTCTAACGTTGTACAACAGTAATTCTAAATTAGAAACATTGTTCTCTCCAACAGTCTCGAAACTATATATCCACGCAGCTAGTTTGCCAAAGTTTAAATGAAACTACAGCAATAAAATAAGAACTTTGTTTCAACTGAATAAATAGCTCGTTCAAACTGGGAAATAAAATCAGTTATCTAGTCTGTGAAATTTTAATACATGGGTAGATGTATATACATATACGTACACTGACCACTGGCCAATGTCGTTGCTTCTAAAGAGCTGAATTAATTATTAGTTATACGCCCGGATCCGAAGCCAATAATTTAACTAGCAATATCTCAACCATTGCAGCCCATAACGGATGCATTTCGTTGACGATATCGGCATTTTAACGACACTATACTCTCAAGTACCTTGTATAAGACGGTAAGTACTTCTACCTTACCTTCCTGCAAAGTATAGTAATTGGATAATTTGATGCAAAAATTGTTCACGATATGCAGTTAACGGGACTACCGCTTCGAATATCGAGTCTCTCTCTCTCTCTATCCCTCGCGAATCGAATTGCTCCCCCACTTAGAAGGTAGCCTGATTGCATTGCGCTGACAGCATTGACAGGCTCTTAGCACGACCGAATTTCATACAACCGACGTGCAGCGTATATTGTGAGCGTATGTTAGTATCTGCGAATTTCTACGTATGTAGTACTACATTTTGCCATCTGGTACTCGTAAGCGTTACAAAGGCCGAAGGTTTGGCGATTCTCTTTGCCTTATAGTCCAAATACCAAATTCGTCGCAGAGCTAGTTTACGTCAATAATAATTAATGATGTCAGCCTTGAGGTGGAAAAACTGGAAGGTTTTTTTAGAGAGCCACTCGACCACACATTTCGAGATTCTTAGGAGCGTGCAGTTATTTCGAATGAAGAACGTGGAAGTGTACACATGTGGGTACGACATTCTTTTTACGACTGGAGCGAGGATCTTTTCATGAAATAGGACAAAAATTATTCTTGCAGAAGTTATTTGTCAGAAGAAGGAAAGGAGGAGCTGATTCATTCAGAAATATACTGATCAGTATGAAACTCGTTCCCGTGATACATAACGCTTGGTTGATTCAGGAGAGAAATCGTGTGAAATTTGTTTGCGTTTTATTTTAGAAATTATAAACACAGACACCATTGCGTCCCAGAATAATGACTAAAAAAGGAAAATCTAACATGCAGTCCAGGGAGTATAGATCGACTTTATGGTCGTTTACGCGTTTACGCAATTGACTCCAACGCTTTTTATTTGACTAATTCAATCGACGGGAAATTCAATTCCCGAGGGATTATCCCAGTTCAAGGTTTTAGGAGCTACAAATTAACCCCTCTCCATTCTTGAATAAGAAGGAAAAGAAAAAAAAAACAGAAACAGAAACAGAAATAGAAATAGAAAGCTGCTGCTGCACGTAGATATACGTGTAAGAAATGAATGCGCAGTTTCCTACCACGAAGATCAAGTTGGTCAGCCAAAGAGTGTGCGAAAAAGTTAGGTACTGTACGAGACCCGCATTTCCTAGTTCAATCTAAACCTGGCGATGAACTCTTCACGTATCAAACCAATCCCATTGGCAATGGCGCGGAAATCTCCCAGAGCTAATTAGAGACCAGCCCAATTTACGTTGCGCTATCCTGGAGGAGTGACATACTCAAATCCCCCGGATCATAGCTGGAAAATTCTAGCATTACGAATGCGACGAGGGTAATTGCAGAGTGTTAACCACTCGACATATGGCTGGCTTGACGATCTTTTTTCCTGCTAAGCGCTGAAACAGTCTGGCATAACTTTCAGTTTATTTTCTTTTTTTAATCAAGCAGTACTTATATACCTGTCCCTTTTTCTATTGAAATTTATCGCTCAAGATTCAAGATCCCAGTAGATGTATTATGGAGTGCGTGAATTCAACTTGTGTTCCAAAATTTATTCGATTGATTTTCGTTTGAATTTTGTTCGGCAATTTGAAATTATATTAAACGAATATACCTTGGTTCGAAGCTTGACGCAGTTGCACGTGCCGGTGACAGGTTAAATTTTGAATAAATTTATTCAGCATTGTTACGAAAATAATATCATCACATGTGAAAATAAAAGACCGTGTTAAACGACAGAATAAAAGGTGAAGGGTAGTTTTAGCACCACTTGGTGAACGTGTGTTTCACTTGACTGAATCCAATCGCTTGATTGGAACCCGCAAGGGGTCCTTTATCTTTCGGTGGAGATAAAGTACATGTATATCTATATACTGATATGCTGTTGCTATTACTTTTCCGAACAAACATTTAATCATCCAGAATGCGAGAGGATTGCATCTTTGAAATCCAACCGCGATGCAACATTGGTGACAAGTTGGGGATAATCTGAGGGAAGCAAATGTTAGCATAGAACCGTCTGCGTCGGTGGACGAAGAAGTATAATGTAACAAAGTTTGAGCATTGCTGTGTCAAGTTTCGAAAGTAACTGCTAACGATTGTTTGAAACGAATAGGAACCTAAATACTATAAGGGAAACTTTAAGCTCAATTAAAACTAAAGCAAATGAGTAATAATCCTGAAGCACGAAACTTGCGCGATCAAATTCGCCAATGTATTCCATACATCGTCTCAATTATCGACCAGCATGAGACTTTATCTCTTGGTTATCCATTTAACGAGCCACTGGTGATCACCCCGTTGAAAAAGACCGGGTAAAGAATAGAAAAAGAGGCTACGAATGAAAGCACGATAAACTCCGTTATTTTTATCTTCGGCAATGGGAAGTAAGAAAGGTAGACGAATATAAGGGAATGGAAGAAAAACGAACCCAAGGGGCGGGGAGGAACGGGACCTAAAAGCTTTGAGGTAATAAAGTACACGAATAAAGGAAGGAAAGGAAAGGAAAGGAAAGCTACACTCCCAAGGATCTTTGAAATCTACAGGATTCATAGGTACCCATACCCACCTGACTCTGTGTATTAGTTTGCTGGCTTCGAACACAGTTTCCCAGCGCAAATTCACTGGGGAACCGCTACGATCTCTATCTCGTTCTCTCGAACTATCGTAAGTAGATTGCGATTTCTGAGTCATAGAAAAGCTCCACTGGACAATACGTATTGAGTATCATGGTCGTTCGAAATATTGGTAACGAAAGACTCTCGTTGTTTGAATAGAATTGTCTACAGCAACGTTAAATGTTGAACATTTTTCTGGTCAACTTAAAAACGTGAAGAGTGAACGTCTGAACGTGATTGAAGGAAATTTACCGAAAGATAAATTTCATCCTCTTCATTCTATGATTAAAACGGAATAGTAATGAAATGTGAAGACGGTGGTATACCTACTCGTCGTCAAATCTTCCTATCATAATCTCTTCTGCTTATATCCTGTGTTTATTTTCAGTGTTAGATCCCGGAGCCAATAACTGTATACATATTTTACCCTGGAGGTTCTGACTCGTTCGCAATTTCTTTGAAAGTCCTAAATCTGAAGATGCAGGAGTAAGAGAGTCTGACTATTTGTTTACTCCAATATCTTCGGGTATTTTTTGTTCGGTTGTTTCAGAACTCGGGTGAGTCTGGTGGGTCCAGGAAACTATTGGTGGTCAGCAAAGTTCGTAAGGTTTATTAGTGTATCAGACTGTAACTAATTGAATTTCCTCCGTAAACTTATGGGGCTAAATTTAGCCCGCTCAAAGGTGAGGTTTAGTCGAAAGCTCGATGAGTTTTCGTAAGGGTAGTACACGTCCGTACGTAATATTCGTTGGGAATAGCGGTATTCGCATGTCTGAAGGCTTCTAGTTTTCTGAAAAATCGACTAGATTTTCAACTGTCAGTTGTAAAAGTGACAATGCCAAGTATCCGACGGTGGCTCGCCTCGACAATACCTACTTCGAACGTAAAAATCCCTACAAAGATTGGCTCCTTTTATATTTCCATCTCGTCGCGTCCTCGTCGACTCCTTTCGCGAAGAAATGAGTTTTGGCCGGTGAAAAACTCGAGCAAAAGAAGCAGGAGGGATGCTGAGAATGCGAAAGTGGTTCCGAGTCCCGATGTCTTGAGACTCGAAGGTCCAGAGGTCGTTTCGCACCTGTATTCAAAGTCGACTTCTGCATCTCCCCCTTTCCGATCTCGGTAACCCCGTGAACTCACTTCAACGTATAACTCACTACAGACCTTCGCGAGTTCTACGAAATAGCGACTATATTTAAGAGGAAAGACGCGATTGTAGGGTCAAGGGTCAAAAGGTCCGGTTGACATCCGTTCCGGTTTCGATCGACACCAGTTTTAATTGAAATTGACTCAACCCAGAACTGGCGAAGGCGCGATACGCGGTAGAAACCTTTTCTCAATTCTGAGAAATCACATTTCCACCCTATTTTCTTCCTGCCGTTTGATCGGAGTCCTATAAATTCGATACACTATAATATGTTCCTGGATATAGGTAGGTATACATATATACATCACGGAGAAAAATAACAGCTATGAATTATTGGATCATATCAACCCGCACGGTTTCATTGTTCACTAAACTAGTTTTATAATATTTCAGTCAATAACATCTATTGTCATACGAACGCAACTGAATCATTGATACACCAATAATATTTTGCCAAAAAATTCCCCCACCTACGAATGTGTTATATTATACCTTGATAGAAATTAATGTATAGAAATTCTCTGATGTTCCTCAATTTCCGTAACTAAAACGGAACGATTGGTTGTGCAAATTTATACAGGGATCAATTATTAACAAAACAGTTTGCTAATTGCGGGAACAAAAACAGTCAAAATCAGGGTGTAAGGTCTCACCGTCTGCAGTCGCCCAATGTCATACGAACCATTCCAAAGTTCACGCGACTCGATGGTTTCGGGAAATGACCATTAGGCCAGCAGCCAGATTGCGGAAGACTGGAAGAGGCATGGTTTGCAGAAAACCAGAGAACCGGAGGTACGAGGTACCTACCCACATCGTCGGGGGATGCGGCTACGCCAGGGTACAGCAGGTATATCCTCTATTGTTCTAAAACTCGTCTCTCGGGACTAAGCGTTATATCTGAAGACCGCGGAGCTACTAACCCTTGTAATTGAGCCTTGCCGAATAAAGTGGCGCAAGTCAAATGCCGCCTGGAGACGGGCTCCTTGGGCCATCACGTTTGACGACGTCCTAGTATGGATTACGTGAGTACGATTTAAAGATTACGAGATAAGAAGGACGAGATTCAAGAGAGTTATCTGGCTTTGCAGATTCCTTATGAAGCTAAGCCATGGCAATTTTTTAAATCGCAATCGGGTAAGTATTGGGGTTCTCGAATCGTTGGAAATCCCAAACTGGTGAATTTTCATTCCCTCGATTCTTTTTACCCCCGTACCTGCTACGCGTCGGCTGAAGACTGTGCACGTCGTTTTCTAACGACCTGGTACTTTGGGTTACGTGAATACGATCTAAAGATTGCGGATGATGGAGAGGAGCGAGAGAGTAAGGGATGAGGGAGCAGAAGGGAAGATTTTCGGTAATAAAAGAGCTTACGGAGTTATCTGGTGATGTTTATATAAGTAAGCCGGGAAAATTTTCCGAGGTAAACGAGGTACAGAATCGTTCGCAAGCTCACGCCGAAGAATCAACATTATTAAGAAGTATAGGTATCCAACTTTTGGAAATGAACTTTCATCGATTTTTGCAGCTTGTATTTTTTTAACTCCATTTTCCTCAGCCTCACCCAGCTTTTTCTGACATTCAGAAATGCGGAAAGGTACAGAATTTATGCATGTATACAAAAAGTGTGGAGGTTTAGTTTTACATAGATGTTACCTGCTACCCAGGGTCCGTAGGTTTCTGGCAAAAGACTAAATTCTCGTGTTCACACTGCAGTACTGGTCGTAATGAGCTCTAGTTGAAATGAAAATGTAGTAAATTTATGCAGACTTCATTTCAGCAACCTTTTCTCGTTTTATAAGTACCCAGGTTGGTACGTTGTCGTCTCTCTCATTCCTCTTGAAAGTCCTAAAAGCAGGACCAGATCTCATACATTCCTCTTTGTTATACAAGAATTACCTTTCAGTTCCACTTCAAACGGGGATTCATTTGGCACTAGTCTTCGCTCCGTGATCCGCAAACCTTTCTTTCTTTTCTCCAAAGCGAAAACTTTTCAAATCCAGTCAACTGATATTTCGCCTAAGTTCCTGGTTTATCGCAATGTTGGTGAATGCACACTCTCGCATCTATATACTCCATTAATTACATACCGAGTAGGTACACACCTACAACGTGCTCGAGAATATTAATTGAAATTGAAGTTATAAATAGGAACGGATCTCTGGAGAGAAGCTCGACGTTGCGGGACAGAATGCAAAGTAGGTTTTCACATTTCTCAGCTCTGTCACGAGCAAGACAGGGACAAATTTTTTTTGCCAAAAGTTTTCCTCGCATTGAGTAGGTTCCTGGTGGCTGGTAGAGTATGAAGCTTTCATTTCATGACACAGGGCAGAAATAACGAAGCAGTATTGAACACGACAGGGATTATCCGGCTAACGAAAAAACCAGACGAGCATTCGGACGTTGCACGGGGTAGCGTCGCGTCGATACCAATCGAACGGAAATACAGAAAGAAAAAGAGGAAGAATAAAAGAAAGAAAGAAAGAAAGAAAGAAAGAAGGAGAGAAAAGGCGAGACAGAGCTGATACGTGCGTGATACGACTTCGAGCAGAGCTAAAGGTTTTAGGTGCCCAGTCACTCAAGGGGATTAACTCTCGCCACAATCGATAAGACAAATATCGTCAGCCGAGCTGAAAGTTGCGATTCCACTTGACGGGAGAATATCTGGATTTTGAAATTCGGTCATACGATGAAGATTATTAATTATTTTGTGAATCCTGCCGGCAGAAAACCTCACGGGATCACGATAACTATTTCGTTGAAGTAGTGCTCGGCGAATAAAAGCTCCCATTTACGATTCGAAAGCTTCATGGGTTTATTTGCTTTTGTCTCCTCTCGTCGACGTTCTCCTAGAGGCGCTCGGGTTGAGTAGAAGAAAAAACCTAGACTGCGACGATGACGACGACAACTTTGTCGACGCTGGCTAAAATCCCGCAGGCGAAACTCTGCTTTTCCACCTTCAATCGAATTAAGATTCACCAGCACGAATGAATCGCCTTTCATTTCACCTTGGCAAATTATTCTCGTATAATCGTTTCAGTCGTTGCCGCGTAACACGGCTCAATTGAACGCGATTAACCCATCTTGATCAGATCTTTATGAATATATTATCAGTCCAATTTCTTTCTTTGAATTGAATTGATTCACATCGCACAGCTACGAGATACAATTTTTTCCACCATCCAGTCAATTTTCTGCCAAGACAAAACGCTATCGTTTTTCGGTTCTAGATTTTTTATTTTTTTTTTATTCCGAAGAACGTATTTCATAAAATAAAGGAGCCTGATATGTTTCGATTTACTATAAAAGACGCAAGTGCCAATTTAAAAATCAAACGGAGAGCGAATCCTTGGCTTCCGTCTGAACGAGTTGAATCTATTCCGAATATGTCGCAACGTCAATTTTCCACACTTGAACCCTATCAATGATCAGACTGAAAATTTCCAAGAGACATTTCTCGCATCGTTGTATGATTCGTGAATAACTCGAACGATATTACACTCGTGATATAATCGCCTATCGTTCGCGTAATTAAATTATCACTTCGCTGTTCGGCAGCCTTTTGATTATTTCTCAGTTTCGATAGTAATAAGTCGAATGGCATAGTAAGATTTTCGAAATGCGTACGTATGTACCACCAATGATAATTACGGGGTTTAAAAAATGTACAAAGTGATTCAGCAAGGAAAGAACCGATTTACTCCGACAGCAACATGTTTTCAGTGCTTGCTTGTTAAACTTGAACTGATTCTGCTTGATGGTATATAAATTTAATCTGTAGAAATGCGTCTCGCGTTAAGTTCACTGAGAAGACTATCATACCTACCGTAAAATTAATGAATTTAATTAATTTCTCGGATAATCTCTTCTCAGATTTTGAAGTTAGCCTACCGTTATGTTTGAACGACTATGGCTGGAAATGTTGCAATCAATCTTACACCCGCAATCTAAACGTTATGTAACGTATCATTATTTGATCTTCGAACGATATTTTAATGATTTCGTTAACGAATAATAAATGATATTACAACATTTAACACATTTATGTCGGCTCAGACTCAGCCGTATAGTCTTAGGCTGTTGTTTTTGAACGCGGTCGTGTTACCCAGGTTACATAAAGATAAAGCTTAGCTAAACGAGCGACCCTTAGCACCATGAGCGACCGAGAGATTGAACCAGGTTTCGCTTAAGCAGGGTGAGGGCAGGTTTGCACTCATGACACGCAAAACTTCTTTCTCTCTCTCTTTTTCTCTTTCTCTCACGCTCTTTCGCACTCTTCATTTTTTTTCTCTCGGAAATCTGTAAAGCTTTCTTCAACTTCTCTTAATTTTCGACCAGTTTTCCACGCAGCTTCATCTCTTTCCCTCGCCTTCACTCTCTTCTACTCTATTCCATCAACGGCAACGGTGCGACGACCCTTGCACAATTATTTTCACCTTTTCAGTGCGATTTACCCAACTGCAGAATATCGGTCGATAAACCCATCGAATAAGCTAACTTTCCAGGGCTGTGAAAAAAAAAGTCTATGACGAGCCGGTTAACGTTAATGAATACCGTTTCTTTCTAGATTTTACTTAGGATTCGATTTGCTTACTTGTTATTGCGATTTTACCTTCTTTTTGACAGAAGGTTTGATTGCAGGAATTAACGGATCGATGAATAGCACGTATAAAAAAATGACATTATCGCGAATGCATATTGCTCAAAAGAATGTTGGTTTTTATTTTCTTTAGTAGATAGAGTACATACCATAGTTAATTACATTCATTTCCATCAAGTTTTATTAAAAATGAATAATTCATGGCAAGCAGCGATGTTTTTTTTTTACATACTTTAATTTATTTCATTAATTTTCCGAGAAAATATGGCGTTCGCTTCTGAAGAATGAAAAACAAAACCGGTGAAAAAAAAATTCTTAAAATAAAAACAGGTGGATATATACCCACGCAAAAATTAATATAGCTGAAGATGCGAGACCTGGTTGCGTGGTTTAATAAAATGAACCCTGAGGCGACTTGGGATTTTCGAAATCCTAAGGATCTCAAATGCTATTGTTTGATTTTCTTGTAGAGAAAAGGCGCGTGGGTAGCATCAGCAAGGTTTCTGACAGCAGCCCAATATGACATGCCGGAAAGTAGAATAGCAAAAAAAAAATGAAACAAAGATGAAAAAAATGAAAAAAAAAATACGTGTAAAAATAAGCGAGAAATAGACACGCAACGTACGTACATACTTCTCGGAGCAAACTCAATTTTTTCTACACGGTGCCTACCAGCCTCATTTTACGTTCAATCACATTGTCAGGGAAAATAACGTTCCCGTTTTTTCGGCTGTATCAGCTTGTAAAAAGTTTTCGAGGGGTGGTTAATGTGATCTCGTAACTGGGTTACCTCGTTGCCGAGGAGGAGAACGTAAGTCACTCGAGATATCCTGTCCGGAAAAACCTTCTGCGAATGAGAATCTCTTTGAGTCTGTTGCGTGAGCAAAGAGCAGAGATCGCCTCGAGCTCCGTTTAGCGACCTTATTATTTCCTCCGTTTCTACAACAAAGAAACGGAAAACCGAGTCGGGGAGGATAGCCAGGGGGTGAGATCATATGTATCCGCTCGGCCAGCAAATTTTCCTAATTTCTGCGAGCTTGGAGCGTTTATTTCCCTCCCGTGGAATTACTTTCTCATCTCACGCTGTATAATGTCTCTATGCATATGTATATCCACCGTATATATAGTATTATTTAACGCGAAGCTCGCAATTTCGCATTCTTTTACCAAGCTAATATAGTAAAGGAGAATAATTGGATGGCCAATTTTAATTGCATGGCTAAACACAGCGGGTAAATTTTCTTCTTTCAGAGTTATCACCGAGCTCAAAACAACCGATTTTCGCGCTAGTTTCGAAACTAACAAAACTAATCCCGACAGGGAGGCCGTCCGTGCAGAAGCGGTGGTGGGAAAGCCCGAGAAATCCCGCGTGAAATCCTATTCCTATTTACATTATACCCATATACGTATATAGGTATACACATATACATATCCGTGGATTACGAGTGTCAACTGAGTCCAGATATATCGCCATGCACACATATAAGTTATAACACTCGTTGCTCGTCGCAGTTACATGCGAGAAGAATGAAAGAAACTAGCCATGCATTATTGAACGAATTTAGAAATCCTTGTGCTTTTTCGTTTGGGTGATTTACTTCTCTTGAAACAAGGATAAATGAATATCATCATTCAATCAGCTGCATTTTACTGCATTCGATTGGCTGCCATCGAAGTCGATGCAAAAATCCGAACAAAGGAGGTCCTGTTTTGAATGGACCGTGCGGTAAGGTCCTTTCCCATTTAGAAAGAGAGGAATAAACTTAAAAAAAACAAAAATCGAGTGGCCTACTTCGGCGGCGTCAAATTCAAAGCCCGTCGAAGTGGGCAAAGCGAGTCCTTGGCAATGGCGCAATGCCAAATTGAAAACTGAAAAAGTTTTACCAGTCGCGATTGCCTGGCTTATTCGACCACCCAACACGCTCCCAGGTATGCGGATTTCGATCGATCCTCGTGTTTTGCTTCATCCTTGATTCCTGTCTCGTTCGACAATCGGTCAAAAAATTCGTGAGCATGTACATATTTCACATGCCATCGCCGTTTTTCAAAAGATTACACATTTTTCCGATCAAATGAACAGACATTTTCGTATTTCAGTTTGGCGAATTTAGCAAAAAAGCAGGCATCGAATTCCTCAGCTGGTCAAGTTCATCATAAATTTTATTCATAGAACCTCATCTCTGTTCGTCTGATCATTTTTTTTTTTTTTTTAATAAATGGTTAAAACCAGTTAAGGCAAATGCAGGAATTGATGATTTTTTCTTCACCAGTAATGAAAGGCTTGAAATATTCCTATAGTTTATACAAGTTGCAGACGGTTTTGAAATTTCATACGACCCATGAGTTACATAGCTCGTCATGAGATCAGCTCAGGTCCATTCAGAGCTTGAATACAGAAATATGATTGAATTGTTGAGTCGTTTGATTATCAAAGTCGAGTTTTGTTTGGGTATCGCTTTGAAGACAAGGAAAAAGAAAGCTAACTAACGGGGAATTAATTAAGACGACGAAGGACTGATTAGACGCGTAATTAATGAGACCAAATTGAATTCCAAAGTTGTTGGGCAGCACCGAAGACGATGTAGGTAGCAGGGTGCCTGCTTCAGGTGTCGTGGGTGTCATCTAATTTGTATTTAAATTGGATTCTGCCACTCAGCGAGTAACACGGTGTGATTCTGCGCTAGGAAATCCCACAACGTATACCTTCATAATATATCGTGAACAAAAGATGCTCGAGACTCGTTCCTAATAATTTCTTAAAATTATACGAATTGAGACGACTAGGTAAAACAAGTATAAAGAGCAAGGAGAATGAGAATGAAAATGAAAATGAAAAAACAAAGTAAGGGACATTCCCGGGGTCGTGGAAACGCGTAAAAAATATCGGTATTAATTATTCGACAGAAAAGAGCCAGATTGAGGGTGAAAGATGAAAATTAATAATCATAATCAGGTAGTAGCTATTATTCCTCGGCAATTCAAAAGCAAAGGTAAATTATTAAAATATCTTCAATTATTCATATTTCTGCGAAAAATCTTTCAGAGATATTTGATGTACAAGGAGGATATTAGGATCTTTGGTGACAAATTACTTTTTGTGTATGAAATAAATAGGATGAACGTAATTTATTTCACCGTCTCTATACGCGAGATGGAATAGTTGATAGGAATCATTAACTCTGTGTTGGTATCACACCGATTGCATATCACAATGCCACTATATACGCTGCACGTCACTTTAAATGATCGATAGATATGGCGATGACAAAACGTACAATATGATGTGCATAAACTGCAGTCTGCACGTGTGTCAGCTGACCGTGAAGAAGATGATCGTTCATGATGCATTGACTCAAAACGGAAGATGCTTGAATGCATATCACAGCATATCATACATCACAGTTACAGAGAAGAGGGAGGTGCGATTGTTCGGATGTAAATTGCATGGGGGATTGTCGCATTTATTCAAGTTAGCTGCCATGGCATATTGCAACGCCATTGCACTACTGGGGTTGCTTCATACCTTCGCAAAAATGGTCCATGATATGAAGTTATGGACAACGCGACCGATGACTTGAACTCCTATCATACATTCTTCTGTAAATATCATGATTACATGCACCTTCTTACTTTATAGTCCTCTCACAGACGACAATGCTTACATGGTATAATAATTATTGGCATTGTTAAATAACTTATCAAATTTGCCATCTATTTTTCGTGCTGAACTACACACGCCCCTAGACTGAAATGGGGTTTGGGAATGGTTATGCGGTAGACGCCTCTCCACGAGCGAAATCTCTCTTTTGAAATAACGGACCGCAATCAAAACCGTGTATAATTAGCAGTAAACCCAGAAAATCGGGTTGAAAAACAAAATGAAAAAGAAGTAGGTAATCGTTCCATTCGTGATTCATTTTCGAGCCAGACGGATATAAAGTATAAGCTGATTACGCGTTTGACCGGATACATGCATTACGTGTAGTAATTTAGATTCCGCATGTATGTACGAAAATTTACAGACCGCATCAAGTCCGGATTTCCGTTCATTTTTTGATCTTTTAGAACCTCTTGGCCTGATCCCACGGGAGAGAAAAGTTTCGCCGAGTGTCTTTTCCCCTGTGCATTTCACGCAATTTATGGAAATCTCTTTCGCGACTGTCGGCCACAATTCCACGGGACTTTTAGCCTCGCGTTAAAGAAATCCTCTTCTCCAATATTGAAATTCTGTCTGAAACCTAAAGTTCAACTACGTTTCTTGTAAAGTTTACTCCGACAAAGCCCATCTTAATCCTTAGATGATTTCGATGATTTATTCTGCCTGGTAGACGTACCGTATAATTTTTCCCAATATTATCATCCAGGGAATAACGCGCAAGATTGATAGCTGACAATTATTTCACCTTAAACCTTGTTGCGTTTCGGTTACCACCATGAGGTGGAAATCACTATTAAACTTTCCCACTCGAGGGAGAATCAAGATTTCGTAAGGCTTTCAGGGTGACAGCCTAGAGCAATCAATTACCGCAACCCTAGAGCCTCGGGTTACCTAACGTGTGTATTTATATATACCGATATATATCACGTGTGTATATGTGGGTAGAATCTTCAGCTGTTTTGCTGATCCAATTCTTGTGAAACAAAGTTTGTAATAATTAATTCATTAATTATCAAGGAGTGCAGTGTATCTATACATGGATGGATTTAGTCGAGCAAAAGATTAACTAGATAGTCTGTGTGGATTCGGATATGTATGAGTATATATCTGGCGCCACACATCTTATCGGTGCAAACACGACGATGAAAAGAAGTCTTTGTTCAGAGGATCCGGGTGCGAAGAGCGGGCTCAGAAAAAAAGACGAGTTTCTGTTTAAAATTTTTCAATGCTATTTCCGAATAATCGAATAGATTATCATCTCTAGACGGTATAGAATTATGATAATTTTATGGTCAATAATCAGAGCTTCAAAGATAGTCTAGGACGAGGTAATAATGCTTGAAGCTCGTCTCGTCACGTAGTGCGCATTACCATAAACGCGCGAATGCGCTTTATCCGGTACTGTAGTGTACGTATAGGTATACGTATATACGTATTGAAACTAGTTGGGAATAATTTCAGAGAATCAATTACGCGGAGTGATTATCTTTTTTCGGTTGTTTAATCAACGTGATAGGGGAGAAAAAAAGAAAAAAAAAACCACCCTATTTCATGAAACGAATTCGTCCCTTATCGCGGTATGATTTAAGACCGTAGTGATGATCAGGTTGCAAGAAACAAACGGACTAGTGAACCGTTTTAGGCGACGATCGCTTAGGATAAACCCATTTCGATGGGTGGAACGGTTTTTTCTTCTTTTTTTCCTACCAAAGATCACTGGGGCTGTTAGCGGTTAAATTGTTCGTGGAACCCTGCAAAGTACAGCCATCAATTTGGGGGTGCGTCACTTTCGATATCCACAAAATCAACCATATTCACTCATGGACCATACAATTTCGCTGGTATTGGTTCAAAGCATAAATCTTCGTGCGCGCATAATAGGAAAACTGCATTTTCCGGTTTGCCGGAATAAATTAGGATACAGAATGAGTATTCGACTGCAGTGCAAAAGGAGTTCAAACGTTGGCCATGACGTTTGCGAAATTGGTACAAGTGAACTATAAGAAGTCAGCAAGTCTGTGGGTAAAAATCTTTCAAGAGTTCTCTACTCCTTCATTACTTTGATTGATATTGTCAAACTCACTCTTGTGCTTGGAACTGGTTCTCCACAGCCCTCTGAAGAATGACATCCTCGTATTCAGATGGATAAAAATTCTGCGCTTCCCTCGTCGTCTTTGCAGAAAGGGAACTCAAAAATTCTATAATCCGAAAGTGAATGAGCGGAATTTGGGGCCCGATATTTCGGGGCTAAATTAACGTGAGATTGCAACTGTCAATACGATTTTCGACGCTTATACAGGGGCGTCTGAACGCGGTCGCGGATCTCCACGATGTGGAGGAAAGTTTAGGCGGTGCTCCAGCGTCGGCGCCGTCCAGCCCCCACCATAAACCGGCGTCCTTTTACCCCCATGTTCGTAGGTATACATACGCATAGATATAACACGCATACCTACAAGCATGACAAACGCATATATAACCACTGCACGCGTAGCTATTAACCCGCTTCTGTGCTGGTGGAAATTTGCGGACTTAATACACGGTAGATAGGTACTACATGTGTACACACAGTGTTCATCCTCGTCCTAGTATTTTCGCAATTCCAAATTAATTGGCAATTTCGCCAGGCAATAGTTGGAGAGGATACTCAATCGTCGGGCTTTGCATCATAGATTGTCGGTTGATAACTGCCGGTTTGTAGGGAAATATTTCATCGGAAACCCGGATCAAACTCCTTGATATCATGACACTAAAGGTTGAAATGTGACTCACGTATAATGGAAACTGTATATTTTGACATCAAACGTCAACCACAGCTGTGTCAACGGTGGACAGGGAGGCTTATGGATCTTGCCAGTACGAGGACCCCCCAGAGACGAATACGTAGCTCCTTTCATAACCACGAGCGAAAAAAGTTGATACAAAAACATTTAATTTCAACACCCAACCGACTCATCAATCATCGCTTACAACCGAGTTGGCTAACGGAAAAGTTCAAGGAACACGTGGGCTACCTTTTTTAAAGTGCTGTACTATGCAAGGAGGAAAAATAGTTGATGGTTGAGCGAGTGGACAGCTGGTTCTATTTGCAATAAAAAAAAATAAAAAAACCACCCCATAACCTAGTCCTAATCTTCTTATTTGAAATGAGAATTTTATGGAATAATGAGCATTCGATATTGGAAAATTCACACGTGTTATGTGGAGCCGAAGTTCTTCAGCACGTAAATTGAAACCCTGCATAGCAAGGATTGGATCAATGACGTGTTAACGGGAGTCTAAAAGATTTCAAACTTTTGTATAGGAATGATACAAGCCGGGATTGATCGATGTGGTTTAATACTGCAGCCGCATTTTTCTTGAAATTTAATTTTACTGCATTAACCACAGACTGCAGTGGATGATTCTTGCGGTTGAATAATCTGATGATAGAATGCTTTCGTCTTCAACCGGGTGTCTGCAGGTGGTAGAGTAAATTTCAAATTAATTTCAAAGAACGAATGAACTCTGGGAGTATAACATCAATTATTGCGAAATCAAGGAAACAGTCTGCCAGCTGCAGAGAGCTACTACCTCAGTCTCATCAAATAGCCATCCGTCAACGTGCAGATTGGAAAATTGGAAAATTGGCAAATTGATTTGAAGAGTTATCGCTCGAAGACGCTGCCTGAATTACTTCCATCGTCTTGACGATTTTTCAAATTACTAACAGCGCTGAAGTCGTTACAACTGGAGAGAAAAGTTACCACCACCCCCCTCCCCCCCACCCCCCGCCGCCCCGGCGACCCTCAGAAGAAAAAAAATTCTCAACTCTGGCTATAAGTTCTGAAATGAAATTAAAGCACGAAACCAACTCGAGAATAAAGAGATGATTGAGAAAATCGGAAAGAAAAAAATAAAGTGATCAAGAAAGAAGCAGAGAGCCTGAAGAGGATCAAGGATGAACCTGTGGTAAATTGTGGCGCTAAACCGGCCCAGGTCGTTAACTTGTGGCTGACTTCGGTCAGCCAAGCTGTCTGGTTCGGTCCGGTTAAGTCCCCTTGGTCCGACTGGCCTCTGATCGCCGTTATACAGCCGCAACTGTTTTATGGCCAGGCATTTTGACTGATGCAACATGCAACTCGTGTGCATCAGTCAAAACTGAAGGCGCTT
Source organism: Tenthredo livida (assembly GCA_963992785.1). Taxonomy (NCBI): domain Eukaryota; kingdom Metazoa; phylum Arthropoda; class Insecta; order Hymenoptera; family Tenthredinidae; genus Tenthredo; species Tenthredo livida. The sequence goes on along the minus strand of OZ023066.1, from coordinate 14,763,898 downwards.
TCATGGTAGACGGCATAATTGAGCAGTGGTATAGTCAGCGAAAGAAGTTATCGGTGAAAAGTTATCGTTAATGTCCTTTCACGCAGTGATTTAAAATAAATGTTATTACGAATAATGTTACGTATGTTAGTTATTCATCAAGGCATTAGTTGAGACGTTTCATCGAGTCCTCTAAAGTATCAATTTGTAGGCATGAGTATACGGGCTCCTTTCTTTGCGAAGGAAAAATAGGAGGGTTAGAGAATTGAGTTATGCCAAGGTAACGTAGTGGAAATGTCACACATGCTTTCCACGTCTGTGCCGTTTGTTTTCATATTTCTTCATACATCTAGACGGATTTTTAAAGCTAACTTGTACGTGAGAAAGTTTGAAATTTTCTTTGAAAACGCGAAACAGACCTTGACGATATACTTTTAAATGACTTAAAATCGTTTCAATGCTCGCCCTGCATTCCCGAAGGAGTTTTCACTTAACCCTGGTACTTGAACGTACCCATACACCGTTTCTTACCATATTTAACACATTGAAATTCAGTCTTCGCAGTGACAATGAAAAGTCAATACCTTCTTCCAACTGATTCACATTTTTGAGAAGCAAAAAAACTGATCAGAAATTCATCTTGAATTTATTTTCTTATACTCTTCGCTCATCCCCGTTCTTTGTCATCTTGAAATTCACTGGGCTCAAAAATAGCAGACCTAAACACTATAGTGTGAGTCAACCTTGATTCGATCTGAAGGGTTGCCGGTGGCAGGAGCCGCACGGTCTCACGTCTTGATGATATAGCGCCTGACGCAACTTTTGACGTGGTGGCACAGAGTGGAATCTTTACATGCATTGAAAAAGTCTAGTCAGGGTGGGTTGTGTGTGTGTTCAGTGTATAGTAACGGAGAAAGAGTGACGGGTTCAGCTCCGAAGAGTTTCCGAGACGAGAGTAAGGGAGGAGATAATCATGTCGAACTTTTGCGAACGTTGGCTGATGCAACCTTCGCAAACTGTGGCGAGAATTGAAGTGTATCCCTACTCCCTAACGGAAATTCCGCAACCGTATCTCTATCATTATATGTATACGAACTCCGATCGTGTTTCACATATAATGTATTCCGCCGCCGGTATAATTGGTCCAGGAAGATGAAGGGGGAGTGAAAGACCGACAGACAGAGAGAGAGAGAGCAAGAGAGAGAGAAAGAGAGAAAGAGAGAAGGAGTAAATGCATTGCAGTTATAGATGCAGTTGAACGATACGTGCAGTGATATTTTAAATCGAAAGGTATATAATGTTTAGCAAAAATCATGACTTCATACTGACGATGTAACTTCAGCATTCGCTAATTACTTTTCAGAAAGGTCAAAGTGCATAGTTCGTACCGTTTGACTTTTCTATTTCCTATCTAAAAGAGCTTTTCTTCTCAGCTCACCTTCCGTCTGGAAGTTCTAGTCCCATTGCACGTCGTCGAACGACGCTTCGCCTCACAAATTTAATTTAACTCTCCTCCGGAGTCGTTTTGGCCTCGTCGTAAGCGGAGACGACATGCAGTATAGTGCAGCACAGCATCACAGCAAGACATAGCATCCTAACAACGAACGGAACGAAATTGGATCGGTGTAATGTTTCAATGCGGCAGACAGCCCACTGGATTTGTTTTTCCTATTATTTTCATTTTAGTTTTTCGATTTGTTTCCTCTACATGATGAAGTTCTACTAGCCACCGATGATAGAGTCGAAGAGAACAGTTCGTTAGGCGAAGTTCAACCAAGATATATGTTATATCAAGCAAAATCAGACGGGTCCATATCCTGAAACACGCGCGTTTCCATCAGCTGGAAAGAGCAGAGTTTTGTCGTTTTCTCTCTCTCTCGCTCAATCTTCTTCCAGTGCTCATCCTGGTGAAACTATGGCACATAGTTACGACGAGCAGATTTCCGCGCAGTTGTCAAACTGTTGACAGATCGCAGATGGTGTCCTCAAAGTTCCATAGTCACAGGGAATACAGAGTAGATGGTTTGAGGTAGTACCAAACACAAGAGGCAAAACTCACTCAGAACGTAATTTCAAAGTCCTTTGCCAGTTCGGGGAAAACTTATCTATATATTTACATACATACATACATACATATATATGTACGCGTACGTATCTACAATCTACGTCTATACATACACCTATGTATTATATATAGATATGACTATAAATGCACAAATTTATATCGTGAACTGGATTTTGGGTATCTTTGATGCACAATCACTACCCTACGTCATTCTTGTACATGCTTAGCTTGAAGTGCATACTTATACGCAAACTGAACCTGACCCACGTACATTGCTCTCGTTGACGTCCTATATATATGAAACAGCTGCTTGTATAGCCGACTAATCGTAAGAGATATACAACGGCTATATACACTCTTGGTGGAGATCATAAATGGTATGTAAGCGTGGGTAGTAGGGCACGTGCGTAGGTGGCTTTATGGACAGTCAGGATAAGCTGGGGTTAACCTGACGTATAACATAAACAAACAGGTCGATCAGGCTTTGTGTTACATTCATGTGCCCCATATCCTTTTTCGCTTTATTCACCATAATTTTCGGGTGAGCCGAGAAGACGATGAGAGTATATTGAAATTAGAGTACATATCACGTAAGCTCACTCGGCTTTGCGGGTCACAGGGGCTTAAATTTCACGATTAAAAGTGGTTAATAGTAATTATCCAAAGTTTGCCAGGTTGAAACGCAGAATGATGGGATAAAAGTTAGTTCAACCTTCAATTGGGCTTAGAGTAGATAGTATGCAAATGATCTTCGAAGTCGAGAAAGCCAGTTTGCTCTCGTATTTGCAAAGCCAACACCCACCGACTAGGTGAATTATTAAATTGAGCACGTAGCTTCTTGGAAATACTTTAAACGGTGCATACTAATTGATGAAAAACAGATGACGGGAAAATACTTATTAAAACTTCACTACACGAGCCACCTTAAGTCGTAATACTTCCTTGTGTGCAGCCGATGCATCAGTATTTACTATTTACCCCAAAAAAGTCACGAGACACATCCGTCTATTATTACAGCCATCAAACTTTTCGAACCTAATGTGAAAATTTATCTATATACAGGACACACGCCTTTCTGCAATTCTTTATTATAGTCGTATATAATGCGAGGGATAAAAGGTTAACGATCCTTATACTTAGTGGGTCTTATCTTTCCACTAAATCCCGCTTATCAGTCGAGGAAAAAGGTGGAAAAAGACTAAAACCCCACTGAAAATAGAAAAGGAATACGGGCGAGGCATAAAAATAAATCAAAAAACCTCAAGCTACGAGATTTTCCGGTACTGAAAATAGGGCGGTCGTACATTTCTTCTTTATATGTACAACCACCGCTTCGTACAGGGCTTATTTTCTTGACGTCCACGAATGCGCTCTTTTTTATTTTAGTATAATTTACGAAAATATGGGGATCCTCGTGAATCATGATGGGTATTCTCTGCAATATGTTATATACATATTTGTGGGAACGAGTACATGTATCTTCTCGGCATCAGATAGAGCCTGGAACTATACTTGCGGGTATCAAAAAGCCACGATCGTTATTCACGGTCCAGGACATGCTTTACGTAGAATAAAAGAGGAGACGATGAAACTTCGAGCATATCCGATCGATTAAAAGTTGTGATTTCCTGTGTGTAAAACGGCCAAAGACGGGTGGGTATTCACACATGAACATTCATGCTCATACAGATGCTATTTGGAAAATTGCGGCTGAGTAGGTCAGGAATACTAAAAATCTTACGGCTCTGAAAGACATTAATTAACGAGGATTGAAACCGTCCGTTTTGGAGATGAAAGCCTTGTTGTACTTCGATTGATTCAGATTTTATAATTTGCATTAGAGGGCTGGCCAAATTCATAAATCCCTGAGATTATTCGAAATTATGGCAATTCAAGAATCGATCTAAGTCCAATTAACTTCGAAAAATCTGACGAGAAGGAAACTGTTTATTACACACGACCGTTCCGATGGGAGATAGAGATGATAGAACCTGGTCCTTATTAGGAAGAAGAATATTCCATTAGACGAGAATTTGGTACTACTATATGTACCGTGATTCGAGTCAGCATTTTGAACGGTGAATTGGTTAACTGGATCGCCATAAACAACGGGCGAATATCCGTTCCTGCACCCCATGTGATACGACTTGTATGTCACTTCCTCATTCGCCTCGGCAGTTTTAACCCCTACACCTCGTTCAGCCACAAGGGAGCAATTATTTCTCGTTTTACTTTTATTCACCGATCGTATATAGGTATAACATCACGATTATAAAGACGAGGTTCAAAAGAGCGTGAACGATTTTAAACGAATTCTCTACTATCTGATCTCTCGGTTAATTGCACATCGTTTAATTCGGGTGGAGATTATATCTTGAATTTTGAATGTATAGTAGAAATATTTCGTATCTTAGCGTAGCTGACCGTCAGATGAAGATAACGAGAAATGAAGGTAGAGAAAACAGTAAACAAGGATATGTACTCGGTCAAGCTCCCGTACCAGTAAAATAGCGTGGTTGCACCTAGCCACCACAGGGAGGTTCATTAATCTATCCTACGGGAATTTCAATTAATTTCATTCCCCTATAAACGTCTAAGCGCAACCGCTAAATTGTTCTCTTCTTCGCTGTGAATAGCAGCGGTTCCCTTGTACGTTGGCTAGGTATTTAAAACTCGCGAACACCACGTACGAAACATTTCTTTTTTTTTCTTCTTTCTTTCTATACAAAAAAAATTAGTTAGGAATAAGTTCCTACCGAGTCTATATTGACCCAAAATATATTCCATGTATATTCATACGCTATACTTGAGGTTGGCTCGTGAAACTTTTAATTAGACATGATGTGCCTACCGCGATGTTGAATACACTTTAAAAGCGAGAATTACCAGACGCCGCTTATTACCGGGTTAAACCTACAATACACGTGTTATAGCTATATCTATACGAGGTTGGTGCAGGAATCGGCGAGTAATTATAAGGGGAGACTTATCGCGTTTAATAAGCATCAGCGTCGCGATGATATTAAGAGGGTGGTCTCGGCATATTCGAAGCAGCCATGTGTTCAAAATTACAGCTAGAACCAACGTTGGCCAACTCTACTATATCGAGTAGCTAAGGGAGACAGGAATTGTGGAGAAACGAGAGAAGGCGAACGCGCAAGCGGCGCCAAATGCTATAAGGGATTGGCTTACAAATGGTTGGCAATAGGTGGAAAGGAAAAGAACTCTGAGCATTAAAACATGGCAAAATATAGAAAAATAGAAAAATAGAACGGTGAAAGGAAGCTGGCGAGTACACCTATACGTAAGTATAACCACTTTACTTGCTACTGGAACAGTTGAGTGCTAACATTACTTAAATTCCATTATCCAAAGCAAGTTGGGAAACTTTTTGAATACTTCCATTGCGATTATCATATCATACAATTTTTTCAATTTTCTTAGAAAAAGGACGAGCCTTTAGCTCGCAAAGTTTTCCAATTAGCAATTTTTTGGTATTAATTCAACTAAAAGTGAGAAACTTCACCTCGTACAGTTGTTTCATACATAACTGCTTATCAAGCAGTTGGAAATAATTATATGCTAGCTTCATCTCTAAAACACACGAATTGTTCCGAACAATTTTACCAAAAGGAAGAAATCCTGTATTCCGATGGCAATCGATATGCTTGCAGATTGTAGCACGAATCTGACGCCCTTGGGACGTCAGGTTTTTAGGACGTATGTGGTTTTCTCTATCTTGGTAGAAAAAAGCAAGGGTCATAATAACAAACGAATAAACCAGATTCCTGAATGTTGAAAAATCGGAGGGACCAACTGCGTACGGAATATCGTACTCCTCGATGCTTTGTGGTCCACTTACGACAAGTGCAAGAATAAACTGCAAAAAAGTGGAGCGTAGTGCATGAAAAACTGACCCCGAAGTAAAGCATGCGTTCTTGTGGCTCGCTGGCTACTTTTATAAGAATGAGCACTCTTGTTTGTACGTACACGTATTTCATTGGAATTCTGATTTCAATTGTTTTGATTATCGATATGTGAATAATAATATTTCATTCTCTTTGCAGAGTGAATTGATAAGTCTAATCAAGTTTTACACCATAAGTTAATTAATGAGAAGAAACTTTCCCGCAAAGTTCTCAACAGCAACTACCTATCTCACAGTCACAGGTCTGTTTGTAGGAATAACAGCTCTCTAATTGACTTTCTTAGAATATTGTAAAAATCTGAATCTGCGTATAACTAATGATAATATTACGCGAGCGGAGAGAGATGTTTGATGTTTGATTTTAGGAAGATGTTCGAGTGTATCAAAATCGAAAGTATCGAACGTAATATACAGACAAAATTTGGTGTCACTGGGGTTGACGATACAACATGCTCTGTCCAAGAGATAACCGACGAGGGTTTTCAGAGAATAGCCTATACGTGTCACAATGTCTAAGCCTACAACGAAGTGTTTCGGAGTTCGTGACAGATCACCACTTCGTTTTATCCGATTTTATATATCATTAATCATCCGCAAGCGTTTGATAAAAGCATGTTGTTCAGAGGCCAAGATCGGCTCCACTTTGTGAAGATAGAAGATGTGCGAAGAACATGAAACCAAACTATATCTGAAAATGAAACTGTGAAAATAATCTTTTATGCAAGTAAAAGACCAAATTCGGCGTGATGTACTGGATGCGTATGAAATGATATGTAATCGAGAGACGAAGTTTATACGAATCTATCCCCGTGTTAGCATCAGTAGATTTAAGTATATGCGTATATACACAGTTTACCAAATTCTAACCGAAGTGCAGCGAATTGAAGCTGCACTCTTGGTCCGTACTACGACGTGATTACGTACTCGTAAATTTCAACTACAACGAAATAACAACGACTTGGCACGGTCCTCCTACGACTGGTAAAAGTTTGTTTTCACATTTTGGTTATTATCTCCCATAGATAGGGGTGAACGTGCACCATCGAAATAAATTACTTCGAGTGAAAAATTTCCGAGCCAAAGTGGAAAAACTTACTCTTGTGTTTGGATGAAAACCTACGTAGTTTCTTGAAGAATGGCATCTCTATATTTTAAGTTCGTTTTTTCTCGCCCTCCTTAACTGCAGTCTTCCTCGATTTTCTTCTCGGCAATCGTTTTATGTACTCAACGTGAGACTCGGCTCAAAAATATTCCAACTTTTCGTCGGTCTGAAGAGACTCGGAAACTCAACTCAGATAATGCGACTATCAATGCTCCACGACAACTGTGGAGCTCTGCATCAAGCACGATCTCTTTACGTCGAATCGAGCTCTCTGCGAAACTCACGAGTTGTCACAAATCGTTGACTCGCATACCGACGCGCGTGGCCTCGTATACAACAACGTAGATTTCTCGTATACTGTCTCTTTTGATATCCCCCTCTATTGCAATAATTCCCTCTTTAAGTCCCCCTCTTTGATCACCCGACATGGTACACATGCAGCAATGCAATTCCATACTATTACCACAACTATCGCCTTGCAGCTTCCGTCTGCAAAGTCCACGTTGAAGACTCTTTTGGATGATTTTTTCGTATTCGTATCACGGATGGTGTATTCCCATCTATTTCTATTTTTCATTTCAATTTCTCAACATAGGATATGATTTTATGTTTATTTTTTAAAGTTTTCTCCCCCAGATGCAGAAGAACAATTTTAAATCCTGGCATGGTGCTAGGGTTGAGAAATGGCTACAACTTTTTTTATTTCACCCTGAATTTTATTATCAACCGTATCGACAGGGTATAATCACCTAGCGAAACTCTAGTGTGTGTGTGTGTACGTGTGTGTATTTTTCATCCGGGTGATAACCCAGGTTCATCCCCTTTCGTGAGTTTTTCACCAGTGTAAGAAAATATTTGGCCGAGGAGGAAAAATATAGTTTTTTTTTATGGAACGTGGCGAGGGTTGGTGTATATATATATATTATATCGATCAAAAAAATTCCGATAGACTCCCTTCGGTCGACAAAGAAAGATGATTAAAAAATTCCTTTCTTCTCTATAGGTACTGAAACCAGAAGGATAGAGGGTCGTAGTGCGGCGAACTATGGGGTCGATTGAGCTATACGCGGTAGAAATCCTTGTTGTTCAGCAAAGAGTATAATTCCCAGGAAAACTCAATTAGGCAGTAGAGAGAAACTTACGGAGTTCAACAGCCCGGTGCCTGCTGCCCCAATGGAGTATAACCACGGACTCAGGGTTGGCAAGAATCCAAAGGGTGGTCGACGGGATTCGGGAAGGAAGTTAACCCTGCATTGCAAGTTGCTTTATTACTTTATATTGCTGTAGTTAGACAATTCTTCCCCTCAGCCCGCAAGCTCTCGTTTTTTTCCTCTTATTATCTGTACCTATATCTCTATATATTTCTCACTCAATCTCTTACTTTTTTCCTCATACATGTGAAGGCGAGTAGCTGCGAGTGTTGATTTTTTTTTTAATGAACACAAATTTAACTTTTTAAAACTCTTTGAAATAACGAAAAGAATCAAGTAAATTTGTTGGGAAATTATTATCAGACTGCAGAGCGTCTACCAGCGAGTTAGGACATCTTGGTATCCTTGATGTCCCGTCAATTTGGCTGCACTGCCATGAATCTTGTAAAAATTTCGCCTTTTTTAAATCCCAGACGTCCAATTAAAATCAGATTTAAACTTGACGTGAATTTCTAAGATCTTAGCTGTCGCAAAAATAATGAACGTGTTACATCTCAGTAAAGTTCTTAAATTTGTCTCAGCAGAAAAAAGTCCAAGTTTTCAAAACGCAATGCAATATCTTTATCCACCACAGCTTTTTGGACTTTGGAATATATTAATTAGAATAAAAATTGTGACACACTACGAAGTACTGGGAATTCTGCAGTTCTGGAAGAAAAATTCATTTCTATAAACGAAAGCCAGACAGTGTGAAATAGACCAATAACGTAGAGAAAATAGTAAAGGACGGTTAAGCTTGATGAATTTGAGGGTGCTGCCAATGAATCATAATTTATAATTCATAACTCATAAAAGTTTCTTTTGCCAGCGGTTCCTATTCACCTGCTAGGCAGACGTGATAGTGAAACTTCCCTGGCGTCGACCAATTTTAAAGTTAAGTCGAGTTGTGCTCGAGGTGAAAGAAAGAGAGAGAGAGAGAGAATATGAACGTGAAGAATCGACCTGAAACTCCTTCGGGCTGTGAATTCGGGAAGAAAACCACCCGGGCCACCTGGACGAACCGGAAGTATTCCAGGATCACTAAGTTTTCGGAGTATCCACCTCCCTCTCTTTATGCCCACTTTATTTCCTGGGAACTAGCACAGCTCACAGACGTGAAATCGTTACCATATACCAAGATGTGAAAACTTTAGGAACACCAATATGTATGTAGCGAGCCAAGATAGAGAGAAAAGTTCGGCCGATTTTTGTCAAAGTGTAAAATGGTGGGTAAACCTTACTTTGTTGATCCGAGTCGGAAAATTGGAAAACGAATTCCAAAGGACCATAAATTCATGTTCGAACTTCGAAACTATTTTTGTAGAATATAGAATCCAAATTGATTCTCAAAAGTGCGGAAGCGTCGATTACATGAGCCACCAGTTCTGCAAATATATGTTTGAAAACTGAAGCAGTTTACCTCTTCAATTTCTAGATCCGTTTAAATACGAGAGGAAATCTTGTTCGCAGAAACCCTTAATTATGCTGATGAGACTTGAATCAATCTCTAATTTGTCCAGGCCAGTCATCCTTGTGTCCAAGGTAATGCACTAAGTATAAAGGAACTGAAAAAAGATCACCTCGATTGAATCGAAATTAATTTATCGATGTCGAGGCCACTTGACCAATCTGCAGCTACAGGTTTACTGCAGTCATATCCGCGCGGGTGGGATTCAATTCTGTTTTTCTGATGCGTCTCTCGGCATGCTATATCCTGGTAAGGTACATGATCCCCTTTGTCGTGAAGTCCTTTTACTCTGATACGATTTAACACACCTAATATAACGCGCAAGACCGGCTTTGGGAAAATTCTCAACCCTCTCACCTCAGCGGTTTAATAACGATACCACCACGTGCGATGGGGATGCTGGGGCGAACTTTGTCCATCACGTCGTAATCCCGATATCGAACGTCGCAAGGTTCGCAAATATTTGTACGTAATTTATTTCACAGTCAAATAAATTGTCTAATTTATATCGCGTGGGAAAAAGGAAAAGGTAAGGTAATACGATAATTGTAATAACTACGAGACGTAGGAAAAGTTCGAACTAGTGAACCATCTCTGATTGGATTTGACTTGATTAATCGTAAGCCGAACGTAAGGATGAAGCGACCACTCGAGAGCGACGAGACTCAAGATCACGAATGTACCTTATTCCTGGTAAAGTCAGTAGGGACGGGGGCCATCTGCCAATCAGATGGAATTACGTAGAGAAAAATGTGACCCGGGCAAGTAAATCCATGTAGTGATTGCTTTCTGGAGTCTGGAAGCTTCCATATTACCTTGTTATATCTTCTTTGGTATTGGGCGCATGATTTGCTCCGTATATATCCGACGATTGTACAAATCACGTGAAATCATTCACTTCGAATTTAGAATCCATCCAATTGAGATCAAAGACATCTGATCTCGCGAAATGAAATAACATGGAGATTAAATTACTTATACAGGAACGCGAGATTTGAACGTTAATTTCGGACCGTTTACGTTTTCAATTCACCATTGTTTAGTCTTCTATACATTTTTGATCATCAATTTCATCAAGTTTCGATGAATAACCTGCTATAATGACCAAAATTGATGCATCGATAGAGAGATCGTTGGTATCGAAAATTTAATACCAATATTCGACGTACAATCTGCAGCCATCTCATCATTTATTCCTGATATTTCCGGGCCGAGGTATAACGTAGCATTTAGCAATTCAAATGTTCGTGTTTTTCACAGTTTTATCGTACGTTTCATGTGGTTTCAATAAATATGTAATAAAATGAAGGTATAGAAAACGATAAATTCCATTATCAAGAACTATATATCGTGCTATATTTTAGATCCACTAAAAATGGGGGGTTTGTCTTCGAATCGGCTTTGATATTCGAGAAAAAAAATATTTTATAAACTAAGATTTGACATAATTTCAATTTCTTGCAGATTATAACAACAAATTCAATACTGAAATTTATAAATCCATATGGAGCTGTGAAGATATACTAAAATCCAAAACATGTAATACGAAGTTTAAAGATGAGCCATGAGAGCTTTTCACCATAGCGCCGTTGACTACGTACAATCGAGAACAACTGTACATATATGTATTAATGGGATTATTTACGAGAAAAGACCAAGCTGCAATATCAGCTCATATTCCTATAAGAAAGACATAAAGTCTCAATCGGAAGAAGAGGAGTATGACATGGGCCTTCGATCTCTTGCCTCCAATCGTTGGGATTCCGCACAAGTCTCGAGTGGATTTTTCCAATTTCTTTATCTTTTCGAATCCCCATGAGATCCATGCTGTCATAGAAATGCTTTATTCCTCAGTGTCAGTTGAACTTATTGAGCACCTACGAGAACCATCTTTTCTCCCCTAGCAATTATAATTCCGTAATGCGATGTTGCTAAATTCACTTTTTCAATGAACTTTCTTTACTTCTTTTAATGAATCGTCTCCGTTATTACTGCGTTGTGGTTCGTAAATGAGCTTTTCATTTTTTCAAAACGGCAACACAATATCCGCGACACTTTATTTTCCATCTTCAGTGAAATTTGGAAGAGGATTCAATCAAATGAACAGTATTAACTTATTAAGACTCGTATAGTTGAAAAAAAATACGGGGATAATAGATTATGGATTCACAATGAGATCTCTGATCGCAGATCATTCGTGTCGGATCATTTAAGACTCCAGGGACTAAGGTCAGATTGACTTCCAGTTCGCTGCTATTATTTCTAATAATCTAAATCCCACGGGGTTTCACCTGCTTTGACAAGATAGAAAACACGATTCTTTTTATGTGTGCCTTACGCTTGGTGATACGGAAAATAAAGGACAAGTTATGCGTCTAAGTCCAATTGAATTATTCCTATCGGAACCATTCGTTCGGAATTATTTTCCCCGCTATTCGACGGCAACTTTGATTATTCTGTCATTTATCGTTGTTACGCTAAGGCCTCGTCAGCCGAGGTCAACAGATCAGATCTTCGATACTTCTATACTACTAGGTATCAACACTTCCATTCTTTTATGAAGATATAATAAATATTTACGATTCCACACGGAGGGGTGACTCGGAGATAAATTCTAGGAACGCAATTTCTACGCTCGTTCGCTAAACAACGGATTGCGTTCCACCTCTACTTCAATTATTATAATAATGACAATAACAAAAATAACGACTCGGGGATGGAAGGAAATAACGGATAGTTGTTTATCGTCTGGTGCTCATGAAGGCTATTATTATTATTTCTCTTTCCAAACGGTTTTATAATTCCCTGACAGTTTTTAAACTCCGCGTGTATCGCGCATTATAAATTTATAAACGATTCAATTATATTATAATTACGACATGGCTGCACTATTTCATTCGATTCTAATTTAACAACTGATTTCTAGCTCCACATATACATAGAAGCAAGTAGATAGAATGACCCGATGCTTATGGGAGTGAAAAAATTGGTAATCAAGTCCAGAACCACTATGATAAGAATAAAAGACTTGGTTATTTCTTGCCACTGTAAATCTGCTGTTCACCAGCGCGATGGGACGTTAAAAAATAGGAATGACCTAGTCTCAACGTCGCGACGCTATTGCAATACGCGTCAGTTCCGCTCTATGGGAGGGAAAAACCACCCGAGAAAATCAGTGATCAACAATATGAGAATCCCATGGTATCTAAAGCCACTCTTCTCGGGATATTAGAATGACAAAACAGCCCCTTGAACCCCTGAACAAAACGAACTGCACGTTTTCATCGTATTTTCCTTTAGCCTCACCTGGAATAAAGCGCGTTCATATACATGCCTGCCGAACACAAAAGAAAATGAGATTTTTCCCTCCGAAGGCGGAAGTAGAGAAGAAAATATGAATCTCATCCCCCAAAGCCCGGTCCATTTCGAGCCGTGTTAAAGCACGTGTGTTGGATATATCTATGGCTATCGGTATCAGGTCGGTGTATTCTGCAGTATATTGATATCGTGTCGTTGTTTTGTCGTCGATATTCTGCAGACCACACGTTTGCTCGTATCTACATACGTGCATAAATGTTCGTCATTTTGCACGAGTGCAGATTGTGAAAATATCCGAAAATAATCTACAACATATACATAGAATGAACTTAACAAACGAGTTGGAATTTCCGACCATTAAACTCTCTTTATACTCAACTTACCTGACTAGTTTTACTCCGGTATAAACACCTGGTCCAAACACCTGAGAACCTGCATGAAAACAAAGTAAGTAGCTGCAGCCTAGTGCTGCACGTGCGTTATCACTGGGAGTTTCACCCTTGCAACGCGTTGTGTTTCCGTAATGTGTTTCAGTACACACACGTAGGTATATACATATTATATTCGCATAGGTATAGAGTGCATATATTACATGCATTTACAAATATGTATACCTACATAATATATATAGGAGAATATGATCTATGGGTACGAAGCCAATATAGATGCGTCTGTGTTGCACTCTGGGACGTAAATATATATATAGAGGGAGAGAGAGAGAGAATACATCGGGTGGTATCTATCGAATGGAGATTCAACAACTTGCTTGAGCTACTGCAGCGTTCAGCGAATTTTGATAAACCGAACGAAATCGAAGGTTTTCAATGCTACCCGCGTAGTTGGATATGACGGAAACGATGGAAATGGAAAAATTTCAAATTTTCATATTTATTTGCGTCTACCGAATACGTAAACTGTACTAGCTATACCGTCATATAGCTGTCTGAAGGTAAGGAAAGGGGTTTAGGCTGTCACATAGGTATACATTTACATCAGGTATATACACAAGTGAATATATATGTGCACACCTTATCAGACACATTCGTATACATGTATACGAGGAAAAAGAATTCATCATAGTCTTATCCTCATATTTTACAGTACGTATATGAAACGAATGCGTGACAGTGTGTTTTACATCTGCAAACTACCAAATTCTGGCTCCAATTTAATAGTCAAGGGAGATGATTCAGCGGGGTTGAATATGATTTAGATTTACTACATATGCGTAACATGTACATGACGTGAGACATACATGCAATATTTCACCGCAAGGGAGTGCGTAAACACGATTTATACCACATATTGAAGATTGGATTCGTTCGCCTACTGACATATTCAGTATCTTCACTGACCCCAACCAAACACAAGAGGGCTTCTTCTTCAGTCAAAATCATTTTTTTTTCCATTGATTTCCTTTCTATTGCCCTGATACATTCGGTCTTATAAAATCGGATGAGCAGCAGTTCTCTTTCACTTTGTCTTTCTCTCTCTCTCTCTTTCTACATTTTGAAATCGATCGGCCACGCTTTCAAAGTACCTTTTGTTACCTTATTTCCCATATCATACACTCGACTTCACGCATCGAATAGCAGCGAATGAACCAGAAAATGACATGTAAGACTTTATGTATAAAGTGATAAAAAATGTCACCCTTTTATTCTGTGCGAATGATACTGTGAATCAGAGTTAATAATTTTTTAAGTTTTTTTTCAATTTTTTATTTATTTCGATTGCAGGTTTTCGGATAGCGGATAAATACGCCGATCTTACATGGTTTTGCTCAAGGCCAGATTCTAAAGACTGAAGAAACTGTATGAATAACTGCGTAATAAATCGGCATTTCCTCGGGTCAAGCTTGAGGCAACATCAATTATTTTGTGTTGGTTCATGAGGTTATCGCTTAACTCGCGTCATACGAGACTTTAATTATCGGCGCAATTTTAATCCGTAATATTATGCTGATAATAGATACGATGGCGCTGAAATTTACAAGACAAAGTCTGCATCGATAGTGCTATTTGCTATCTCTCCAACCTCAATCTCTATGTTGATTATATGTATGTCGACTAATTTAGAATCACTGTCACTCAGTGCGTTAGCGAATATTGAAAAATTTATTTCAATCACGAACAGTGAGTGAACTTTTTCCCCTCGATTAATCTAACACAAATAATACGTATAGAAGTCAATACTATCAAGAGATCATTTGGATGTGTGATTGTATTATATGTGCATCCTTAGAGTCAGAACAAGATGCAATTCTGAATCAGGAAATTATCTTGAGATGATAATTGGTATTATATTCCTTGGATAAGGGAGACCCGGAAGCAACAAAACCATTCTTTCCTCCCACGGGTCAGACAGTAAGTGCCTACCCACAACAGATCTGCGATCGATGAACATCCCTGTTTATGTGTATATGCATGTGTATACAGTCAGTGGCGGAAATTTTATTCTGAACGCAGAGTGGAAAGCGGACGGAATATTTTATCCAACGGATTCAATTGGTTATGGTAATGAATTCGAGAATTCGATTCTATAACTCGCACCTGGTTTTCTCCAAAGCCTGATTGCAATGGCCATCCTGAAACGTAGCTGCGTAACATGCTTTCATGTCCGCATTGCCTTTGAGTATGCAATTTGTCATGTATAATTCTTTATGTTGTACATAGGATATTCGTTCATTCATTTGACCTGCAGTTGTACTACTCGCAAGCTTGCAAGCATGTTGGTATATTTCTATATCGAATTAAGTATGTGTTGTACCTATGGAATATTGGAAAGAAAAATCGAACGGTCATGAATCCACCTTCTAATCAATTTTGGAATCAAATTTTTATCTTGTATTCCTAGTAAACTTGATGATTTTTTCACAATTCTTTCACTCTCGGTTTTGAAGTAATGATTTTTTAAAAATCTTCTGCAGCAACAATCGCTCGGTTTTCAAAGGGATTCAATTTCTAAACGAGATATCGTATGGAAAAGTGAGCTGTATAATAAGTCTCACCTTTCAAAGATACTTTGAAATGAAAATGTTTGTTCGTTTTTCTGGATATACTTGAAATAAAGCTCCGAGATTTCTGATCAAGGAACTTACGAAGCCGACGGAAATTCAACTTATAGACTTCGAAGTGAAACGTGATGAAAATCTTTTCGTATTTTTTTATAAGACGGAATAGAAAATTACGATGAACCTTAATAATTTATTAACATTTTTTTGAAATGGAATAATTTTCTAGAATAATTCATGCGAATCAATACTCAATCAATAAAAACCAACAACAAAGGAATCTGCGTATAACGTACGAAACTGTACACTTTTCAGGTATGAATTAATTTTCACAAGCACCTATATGCCTCCCGAGACTATAAGGTTGTTAATTAGCTGACATCGTATAATAATAATTAAGATCACCCAGCAAGTAACCGCAGATGTCGGAGTATTGCTGACGGCTGATACGAGAGCCAAGGCTTATATGGTGAAGTAGGTCGGTTATATTGCCAGTATCATATCAGATCCTAATTAGAGGTTCGTTAATCAGACCTGTGACATTTTCGTTGGTGGTCTTGTAACAAGCTATTAGTGTTACATGACGTATATAATTAATTGCATTAGCTAGTTAAGATAGATTGATTGTTTCCGTAAATTATACTGAAAGTTCCTTTGACTGATTGTGCGCTTTAACTTGGAGACTTTGGAAGATTGAGTTTTTAAGGGAAAAATGTCTGGACTCTAGAGAAGAGTTTGACTCTTCAGGTAGATATTAATAATGAGATTGTAACTCGTGAAGGCGTCTTTTAAAGGATTTACAGAAACTTTGAATTAGAATCAATCTGTGTAATTCTAAATTGGATGGGTAATATGTAAAGCCATTTAATAGAAGTGGCAATAAAGCGAAAAATCGAAAATCAAAGTTTGCGAGAAATAATTCTATACTTTCCTCAACGGATGTAATTACAATAATTATAAACGATGAATACCTGCGCAGTCACTTTATGGGATCCAACTTTAATTAACTTTTGATCATTAATTATTATACATCAAATATGAACATGATTTGGTGTGGTGTAGATGTGTGTCGTAATGTGTGCCTAATAACTGGATTAGTAACCGCAATGATTACACATTTCTGTGAAATTGCGAACCATATCAACCCCATGCATTTTAATTATTTTAATTAGTCATTCGGTGTAGCAGTTATTGGTAGGATTGGTGATGCGGAAAATTCGAACTAATTCCTGAACGATTTTTGCGGCAGGAAAAGTTCATCATTCATGAACTCGATTGTGATATCCAATGGACCTGGTATGAGAATCTTGTGATTTCTAACTTATTTGGGATGTGGGGGGCCCATTCGCTCAATTTTTGAATACGTTTTTGCCCATAAAATCGTGCGGGAGTCAATTCGGAGACCTACAGGTGGTTTCGAACAGAGTCCATCGCGAATTGACACGCAAGATGGCAATACCATTTGGCACCCCGTTGGCGCCGGCCAAGATGAATCACTGACTTCGGGTATGGACGTCTGTCGTAGGGTCAGCGTCATCTTTTGTAGCGTCAAAGCGATCGTGTATAGGGAGTGCGTTAACGCATGTATAACATTTTAAGGTGCCACAGTAGTGGCATGTCCTATATATATTTTGTGACGTCAGATTTCAGTAGCGTCAAATACGAGAAATTTCGTCAACAAATTGAGCCGCAGAATTCCCGCGATTGCCGACTTGTCGTATTCGACACGTCTGACGTCACAAAATATATATTACAGAACATGCCACTACTGTGACACCTTGATAGAAATACCTACTTTGAACACAGATAAGTGCTCGCGCAATTGACAATGTACTCATTCACGAAGACAGATTATTGTCTACTTGGTTGAATAATTAGCTGAATGATAGAGATACTATATAACACCTGCCCTTATGTTACAGTTAAATATCAGTTGCCGGCGGAGGTCCAACATCTCCGTATCGCAAGGATTCTGTTCCAATTGCAGCAAGCGAATATAGTATATTGAACTGAGCTTTTGTAAAATTAGTTATATTAGGTGGTAGGCATATTATTGTAATACAAATGTGGTTATCAAATTATGAAAAATTATATGCCAGAAGTAATTAAGGGAGCGAATAAGAATACTCTACACCAAAAAAAAAAGTTTCTCGATTCATACCGGAGAATACCGACTTGACATGAGTCGGGATGAGTGAAGTCGGTATTCCCCGGTATGAATCAAGAAACTTTTTTTCTGGGTATATCAGTTACGATATCTATTGTTAAGAAACAGTTACACATTGTACATACTTAACTTCCACAATGAGTAATAACATTGCATCGATTCTGCAGCAATAAATTTCCAAAAGTACCAATAATGAACTGCTTTTTCATTTTCCACATTCGTTTCCCTTAGACTCTGTATTTCGGGATCCATAATCTACCTCCTCGGGTCAGATAGGATCCTGGTATCAGAAGAACACCTGACCCGAGAAGGTGTGCTTCAATTTTTCTGCTAGGGGCAGAGGAGTAGTGTATCGATATAAGCATGCATTCGTTGCTTCACGCACGTTGCTCTATAGTTTATATATAATAGCTATTTTCAGAGTTTGAAAAATTTTGAATCAAAAAAGGCTCTTAGTATCAGGAGAACATCTGACCCTAGAAGGTGTGCTGAATTTTTTGGAGGCGGAAAGGAGTAGTGTATAGATATAGGCATGCATACGTTGCTTCATGCACGTCTCTATGTATGATTAAGTTAGTAGCGAATTTCAGAGATTTAGAAACTTTAACTCGAAAATTGCTCCTGGTATCAGGAGAACATCTGATCCGAGGAGGTGTGCTGCAATTTTTGGAGGGGGAACGGAGTAGTGTATAGATATAGGCATACATGCGTTGCTTCATGCACGTCTCTATATACTTAATTATTAGCGATTTTCGGAGTTAGAGAAATTCTGAGTCGAAAAATGCTCCTGGTATTAGGAGTACATCTGACCCGAGGAGGTGTGCTGAAATTTTTGGTGGGGGCAAGGAGTATAGCGTATTGATATAGGCATGCATACGCTGCTTCGGAGTGATTTTTCTGGCAGTTGATACCTTTTTTCGGAGTGATTTTTCTGGCAGTTGATACCTTTTTCAAGGAGTCGTTTTTGACACCATGAGGTATCAACTGCCAGAAAATTGACTCCTTAAAAAAAAGATATCAACTGCCAGAAAATTGACTCCTTAAAAAAAGGTATCAACTGCCAGAAAAATCACTACCTTTTTTCGGAGTGATTTTTCTGGCAGTTGATACCTTTTTTCGGAGTGATTTTTCTGGCAGTTGATACCTTTTTCAAGGAGTCGTTTTTGACACCATGAGGTATCAACTGCCAGAAAATTGACTCCTTAAAAAAAAGATATCAACTGCCAGAAAATTGACTCCTTAAAAAAAGGTATCAACTGCCAGAAAAATCACTACCTTTTTTCGGAGTGATTTTTCTGGCAGTTGATACCTTTTTTCGGAGTGATTTTTCTGGCAGTTGATACCTTTTTTTTAAGGAGTCAATTTTCTGGCAGTTGATACCTCATGGTGTCAAAAACGACTCCTTGAAAAAGGTATCAACTGCCAGAAAAATCACTCCGAAAAAAGGTATCAACTGCCAGAAAAACCACTCCGAAGCAGTGTATGCATGCCTATATCTCTATACTATTCCTCTGTCCCGCCAAAAATTTCAGCACACCTCCTCGAGTCAGATGTTCTCCTGATACCAGGAGCAATTTTCGACTTAAAATTTCTATAACTCTAACAATCGAACAATCTTAAATCGAAAATTACTTTTCGTATCAGGAGAACATCTGACCCGAGGAGGTGTGCTGAAATTTCTGGAGGGGGAAAGGAGTAGTGTATAGATATAAGCATGCATGCGTGTCCTCATGCACGTCTGTATACTATAATTAATTATGAGCGATTTTCGGAGTTTGAGAAATTTTAATTCAAAAATTGCTCCTGGTATCAGGAGAACATCTGATCCGAGGAGGTGTGCTGAAATTTTTGGAGGGGGAACGGAGTAGTGTATAGATATAGGCATACATGCGTTGCTTCATGCACGTCTCTATATACTTAATTATTAGCGATTTTCGGAGTTAGAGAAATTCTGAGACGAAAAATGCTCCTGGTATCAGGAGAACATCTGACCCGAGGAGGTGTGCTGAAATTTTTGGTGGGGGCAAGGAGTATAGCGTATTGATATAGGCATGCATACGCTGCTTCGGAGTGATTTTTCTGGCAGTTGATACCTTTTTCAAGGAGTCGTTTTTGACACCATGAGGTATCAACTGCCAGAAAATTGACTCCTTAAAAAAAAGATATCAACTGCCAGAAAATTGACTCCTTAAAAAAAGGTATCAACTGCCAGAAAAATCATTACCGTTTTTCGGAGTGATTTTTCTGGCAGTTGATACCTTTTTTCGAAGTGATTTTTCTGGCAGTTGATACCTTTTTTTTAAGGAGTCAATTTTCTGGCAGTTGATACCTCATGGTGTCAAAAACGACTCCTTGAAAAAGGTATCAACTGCCAGAAAAATCACTCCGAAAAAAGGTATCAACTGCCAGAAAAATCACTCCGAAAAAAAGGTATCAACTGCCAGAAAAACCACTCCGAAACAGTGTATGCATGCCTATATCTCTATACTATTCCTCTGTCCCGCCAAAAATTTCAGCACACCTCCTCGAGTCAGATGTTCTCCTGATACCAGGAGCAATTTTCGACTTAAAATTTCTATAACTCTAACAATCGAACAATCTTAAATCGAAAATTACTTTTCGCATCAGGAGAACATCTGACCCGAGGAGGTGTGCTGAAATTTCTGGAGGGGGAAAGGAGTAGTGTATAGATATAGGCATGCATACGTGTCCTCATGCACGTCTCTATATATAATAAAGTAAGTAGCGATTTTCAGAGTTTTAGAAATTTTAACTCCAAAATTGCTCCTGGTATCAGGAGAACAGCTGACCCGAGGAGGTGTGCTGAAATTTTTCGAGGGGGTATGGAGTAGTGTATAGATATAGGCATGCATGCGTGTCCTCATGCACGTCTTAAATTTAGATAATATTAGCTATTTTCAGAGTTTGAAATATTTTAAGTCGAAAAATGCTCCTGGTATCAGGAGAACATCTGACCCGAGGAGGTCGGCTGGAATTTTAGGCGGGAAAACAAGAACAGTGTGCAGCATGCACGTTACTATGCCTGTATATTTGTGTATACATATAATAAAAAAGAAAGTGAAAAATGACAAAGCATAATTATATTTGGGAATTTATTGCTGCAGCATCAATACAAGCTCACTAATATTGTTAAAGCTATGTATACAAAAATGATTCGTGTTTCAAAATGAATATGCACCAATCGTAATTGATGGAATCTTTTTATTTGTTTCTTAGCATACAACCATACAAGTTATCATAACGTAAATCGCATCTGTATTACAACAATATACCAGATCCTCGTGTAACTACATGTACAAATTCTCACTTCAATACACACTCGTTTGTGGACAGAGATGTTTGGCCTCTGCTGAATCTTTCCTCAACTGTAACAGATTGACCAGTTTTATAATATCACAATCATTACGTAGATTACTTCAAAACTATACAGAAAGAATATTTTCCAGTGACGAAATCATTGTCTATTTTGCAGCAACCTCTCAGCGTGCATACTATTTCTATTCAGATGCCTGCTACAGTCGTATCTCATCAATACAACCCTGACAGGTGCCTTTTCCCTCGGTCAGTGCTTTCGTGCCAATAGGGTGCCCAAAGGTATCGCCAAATGGTATCTCGCGATCTAATTGACGAACTACTTGTGCCGCAAAAATCTATACGCCTCACAGTATGCAATCTATCCGACAACACCGACACGCAAGTTGCATTTGATGAGGCGTACTGCTATTGATGGACAAAGTAGTACGTCAATCCGTCCACGAGATGGCAATACCATTTGGCACCCCATATACCAATTTTGTGATTTTACTCATCGAGAAAGTGGCGGTTCAATCAATTTGCTTTCAAACTACTTTTGTCAAAAAAATCGTACGGAAATTATTTTGGATTCTCCGTATCGCCGGACTTATTAACTCCCGTTATGGAATGACTAATTATAGTAATTAAAATTCGCGAGAAAATTATAGTCCACTAAAATAGATTCTATAAGCACATGTCATATAATAAGTATAAAAAATTATTTCAATGTTTAGGTATTCTTGTTTAGTAAAATAAAAACTTTACAATACACGACTGTCCATTTATTGAAATTACTCATCAACGATGAAAGATGAAGTAGCATAATATAACGTAATGAGGCATTCACTGCTGTGTATTTTTTATTTAATTTTTTATTTGGCTCTGTACAGTTTTGCTACAAACTTATTAATAATACAATAATACAATGATAATAATAATATTAATAATAATAATAGAGTTTATTCGCAGAAGTAGTCGTGGATAATCATTAGCTTTGTGTATGCACAAACGAATTCGGAAACAGGAGCTTTCACTTATTTTTATATAGTTTGCAACAGGTTGACAAGATCGGAGTTACATTTTTTGAATAATTTTCATGTTTAAAGATTTTGAATGAACCAAAAAAAAATAAAAAAATAAAAGAAAAAGTAGCATAGATTTTTAATAAATACGACAAATCGGAAGATATTATGGTTTTACTGCGTATACACTTTGGTCTCTGAAGACATAAAACGAGAATGTTATATAATATGGCTTTTTTAGCAATGACTCAATTTTTTCAAAAACACTCGTGAAATTTATTAGTATATTCATTAAAATGAAATCTGCAGATCTTTTGTTTAAACACGATGATCACAGTAGTGATGAAAAATTTTCAACTACATAGCCAATGGAATATTAATTTATATCATATAGTTTTGTTTACGTACGCACGAGTTAAGAATTGTAAACTTATATAGTTCAAAGCATGATTATGAAATGAAAATATATTCGATCAAGAATTTATTCGCTTATTATTCAATAGATTAGATTTTTTTTTTTCATTTCTTTTCAATTCAGGATTATCGATATTATTCATCAGTTTTTCTTACCTATATATTTTCGTTCCCCATTATATGCATTACCATTAATAATTACTATTCAGCAATTTTATTGACACATCTTTTATATATTTCCATGCTTTCGTCCTGCGTCTCTTTGTATACGTAGCAAAAGAACGTTGAACCCCCATATTCACATTACATAAATAGCCAACAACAGCCATTTTACAAATACATTTATTTCCCGTATTATGTATTACAGTTAGTTTAATCGATTCGATAATAATAATCAGAGTGTATAATTATTGTAGCACTTCTTATAAAACTTCTGATAAATACTGTCTTTTAGTTGGTGGAATAACAACTAACTATAAGAATATTCATTATGTATCTAGCATTCTTAAAGCTAGCGGACCTATCGTGTTTATTTATGTATTTATGTATTTATGTAGTATGTATATACAGATTATATATGAACAGAAGAAAAAAAAGCATTTCAAATACATATTAGTCAATATTTCGTTCAAATTATAATAATAAATGTGTGAGTCGTTGCTGATGAATTTGCACGTATTTACCACGTACTAAATCATTCCTCTACTGTAATTTCCATTTTTTCTTTCATTTTTTTTTTTTTACACAGTCTAAGTTTCATTTAGTTTTAACGCGATTTCACTCGCAGATATGCGCTAGCCTTATGTGTGAATTGGATTTGCCAATTTCTCAAAAGGCTAGCATAAGTCCTAATTACGTAAATCCAAGTTAGTAGGTTTTTGTTTTTTTATTTATTAACAGAGTAGGTATCAGTCGTGATATCTGGAATGTAGAGCTGAATTTCTTGATTCTTTGACAAATTTGCAATTAGATTAAAATGTAACAAATTGGTATGCCCATGAAACGCGCGAATATAATAAAGAAATTTATCTGCGATACAGTGAAAAAAGGATTATCACCTGATAGAAATATGTGCGTATACCGAAAGTAGAACGTCCAAATAATTTGTGTCTAGAATTGAAAGATTTTCAATTTGATTTCCTATAACGTCTTTACTATTGTTCAGAATCCAATTCAGCTCTCGAAGAAGTTTTAGTTTCTTTTTTTATTCAATTTTTCTGGCACAGTATCCAATACTATGATAAGTTTGATACACATAACATATTATGCATGACTTAAATAATTATCATATAAGTATTTACATAGATTTATTTTATATACGTACATATATATGTATATATATAAACTAAATATGTATACTATATATATATACATATACATATTATGTAGATAAATCTATTTTATCATTTTCACCATACTCCACCAACACATCGATGCAAAATAAATCACAATTAATTTTTTTTTTGTTTTTTTTTTTCAAAATTGGCCGCTATATTAGGTATTATAATATAATATAATATTTTAATACGCACGGGTTTTCTTGCTATCCTAGAAAATGTTATTTTCTTGCGCATGTTTATTACAATTACACCTTTTATTTTCCGCCTTACACATAATGGAGTATTTTGGTTTTTTCGATTTTTGTATAAGAAACATTTTATTATTATTTACGCTACGGTTACGTTCAACTTTGTAATTTTTTTTTCCATATCTTTTTTTTTATACATGGAAACTTTTACAACACAGTTCCACATTTTTTTTATTTTTTTTTTCTCCTTTTTTTTATTCATTTTTTTTTACTTTTAATATTATAGTATATTAGATTCTTCGGTATTTTTACCTAAATAAATAACTCTAGTGAGTTTTCAGAATGTTAATGTCTTTCTATTCATTCAATGACCACAATTTTTTCAAAAAATAATCATTACGAAAAAAAATGATCAAAGACATGCACTGTTCAAAAAAAGTAAAAATATTCTTCCTCCTATTCAACCCGTAATTGAATTGACATTTCGAGAAAAGCTACGGGTTACCAATTGACTATAAAGTTATGATAAAATGCGAATGAACGTTTGTTAAGTTTTATGATTGAATACAGAATAAATTACTCAATTTGAAGTAACCGTAAATAAGATTAAAACTCGTTTTCATTATCATTATATTTAATTTTAATATTTAAAATCTATCAATTTTTTTTTTATTATTCTTTTTTTTTGCCATTTCATATTTAATAATCTACATGCTTGTGTAAAAAAAAAAAAAAAGAAAAAACAAGCTCCAACATCTATTTGCATTTTGGCTTTGCTTACACACATACTGTTCCAATAATAATTGGTATTACATTAAGCATTTCACCTATTATACCATTAATTATAGTATACAAACAAGTCAACTTTAAAGTAAGGTTCATGATCTCTATGGAGTAGACTATTAGTACTGCGGAATGTGCCGAAGAGGCTTTTCTCAGTTTTCCAGAAACAGCATCATCGACTTTAATCAATCATTAAACCATTACATGTGCGTAAGTTAATCTCACTGTTTAGATTTCTTGACAAACACCAAGCAAATGATATTCAAGTAAAGGAAAATCTTTAAGAATTACGAGCTGTGCCCATCGAGCTGCTGAATTCAATAGTAGCAGTAAAATTTGAATAAATCGTCAATATTTAACGTATGACATAATTAAAACTGTTACCATGGAACTCAGCATCTAAAAATCTACAGGAAGCTGTTTCATTTTTAGATGCAAATCGATGGACAAAATCTAGCAATTATTTCATTCTCTCTTTTCAATAACACAAGAGCTCATTCATTTAAGAATGAGAATGATGATCACGTTCATTCTTCCAATAAGTTTTGGTAAAAATTTGTTTGAATATTTCAGTTCAATTCGAATGATTATTCTAATGATATATTAGATAATGGAGGAAAAAATGTTATCAGAATGCACATTCACGATTTATACTATAGGCTTGTTTCTGGAGCATAAATTTATACACATAAGAAATTTTATTATTTTCCTACATAGGATCAAACCCATTCTGCATCTTATGATTTTTGCTCAACTGTGTATGTGTTAATAATTTATATGAATGAATATTGTTTTTTTTTTTTTTTTGTTTCTTTTTTCTATATTTTTCTGTTTGTTCTCGATGTTACTTATTCATTCTAGTTGGTTTATTACAGTTTTATAACGAAGAGGGACGTTGAAAGAAATCGAATTTTAGCTTAATGTCATCAGTGATGAGAGGACATACCTTTAAACTATCTTGAAGTAAGTTAAATTTTTGAATTCTGCCTTAGTACATATTTTCTTGCCCCTCATGTTCATTCTACGATCGTTATACTATGCGAGGGATGTATAAAAACCGTATTCCGATTACTGATTATCTAGATGACCTTTTCCTCAATAATTGCATATCGTATTTGACTAAAACCTCTGTTTTCTCAGTAGCATTTCATCAACGACCATCACATAACGTAACTCTTGAGTTTGTTAGAATTCACCTGAGACAATTGGCTACCTATGAGGCAGTTGCAGTTGGTGGTAAAGTAAGGGGTCACGCCAAACTAGTCTCTTGTTCCCCCCATCCCTCGCTGTCACATTCACTTTCCGATGCAGAATCACTGTCGCTAAATTCCACTGCTACGCGTCGTGCCAGTATCGAGGCAACGTCATGCAACGCATTAACACGCTCAACTTCTTTCTGTTCAATTTTTTCAACCTTTCGTAGTTTTATACCTGTAACATAATGTCATTTAAGTATCTCCTCAACTCCGGCTAGCTAAAAACAAATAAAAATATAAAAATACAATCAAAGCTTACTCTTACCATCTCTGATCGCTTTGAGGAGATCATTTCTTGGATCAACCAGAGGAATGTTTGGGTTTACAGGCTTCCGCCCCGGTCCATCACCCAGGTTTTTAGGTGGCGTCAATTTCGGTGGATTATTTGCAATCATTTTAGCAATGTCACCGTTCGTCATCGGCATAGGTAGCAATAATCCGTTCGATTCTGGAAGTGGCGGAGGCGGCGGTGGAGGAGGTGGAATATTGCAAGGGGGTGATACCGTCCGTGGTGGAGTAGGATCAGGGGTTGGTGGCGGCGGTGGTAAGTCTTGTGGCATTGCGTCGCAAATATCATCTCCACCAAGTTGGGTCCCATGATTTGGCGGCGTGGTAATAGCGTGATGGCTTGGTAAGGGACTGTTCGAGCGGCTGCCATTTCTGTTTAGTAAATGCGACGGTATTGATCCTGCAACAAATACATTAAGCTTAGAATTTGGTCCTTCCAACAAATGCCATTCTCCCCAAATGGATATCAGCTCGGAATGACGTCATTCACTCCATGCTTTTGCCAATTTCTTACCATTCATGGATGGCGGTGACATAGTTTCACCCGGCGGCGGAGGTGGCGGAGGCAAAGTGTCCCTTCCAGTGCTCATGGATCTTCCTCTAGTCGGAGTATTATTAGCCGATACTACAGTCGGAGTAGAATTACTAGACGAGTTACTAGGAGGAGCTGGTGGAGGTTGTGAAGGTCTAGACCGACCGCCCCGACTCGGAGTACTCTGCCCGCCAGGGCTCTGGTAAGTTTCACTACCGTGTTGACTCTGTCCAGGTGCGTAGTGCGAACCATAGAGATTCTCGTCGTAGCCTTGAGCTGCGTAATTCGCTGCCCTATAACATCCACAAAGAACAATTAGAAAAATATAATTATTTTATAAAATTCGTAAGATATTATAAACAATAAAAATAAAAAATAAATACCTATAATGATCAGAGGCCGGAGGACTGTACATATTTTGTTCCTCAGTTGGATAGCTCCGTCTTAATTCGATGCTATTTGGTCTCGGAGGTCTCTGCTCCGTCATTACCATACCGAGTAGTGCTTCGTCAGGTATTTTATGAGATGCTCTATACTGAACTGTTTGGGAAGGCATTATGTATTCCCCATGGCCAACGGCTAACTGCCGTTGTCTCTCCCTTGTATTGTGCGGTTGTCTCACACGCTTTTTGTGTCTACCACCTCCGCTGCTACCTCCTTCGTTCCGAGGCCTGTGGGGCTGTGTTTTGAAGAGATATTGGTACAGATATGCATTTGATATTGGTAAAAGTTTACTTCAAAAAGCAGGCTAAATGCTTGAACTCGCTGATTCTTTAAGCAACCAGTTCAGAGGTACAGACTTAATGAATTGAAAATTTATTACGTGATCAGACTTTAATTTTTAACAAAGGATACCGAATAGTTTAAACAACAATAACTGTGGTTCTGTATTGGTTGCTATGAAGTGAAAAATAAGTCCATAGGAAATATAAATAGAAAAATATTTCAGTTATTTGAATGAATTGACAAAGTTACTCTTAGCTTTTTCATTTCCTATAAACATATCGCAAGAATAATATTACAAATGTAGTTGAATGAGTCTGAAATGAGCCTAAGCATATCAGTCAATTGGTTTGTGATAATTATGAAAGAAAACTCGTTGTTAATGATTGAAAAATCTCCTCTACTGAGTTATGCAACTTGCAATAATTCGTCTAGAACATTATGATGGTGAAAATTTCTAATGAATATGTTGATGTTACACAGTCAAGTATGAATTGAGTTTAATCATAGATTTTTTAGTCATATAATTTCCATACCATCTCCTATAATTTTAAATGATTTGTAATGAAAAATTGAATCAGTAAAAATGAGTAAAGTAGAGTTGATATTGTGATAGATAATTGAACATGTGAAATTTGATAAAATAGTCAATCAGGATGTGATTAATATTCAATAATTCTGGTCTTAAAGAAGTTTACTTGCTGTTTGTATGACTGGTGGTGTTTATAAGCATCATTTTAATAATATGGGTATTCAAAAATGTGGATTTATCATATCTATTCCTAGCAAGACTACATATAATTGAAAAGCGAGCAGCTAGCGCAACCCCTATGAGCTGAAGGTTTAGTTAATGAAAACCACACAGAAGTGAGACTGATTAAGGATGAGTGGTGTGACTGATAATAATTAATAATTGATCAAAGTTTAAAAGGGATATAAAACTACAAAGATCCAAACCATCGACTTGCCTCTCTGAACGGTTCGGCATATTCAGACTCGGTCTATAACCAAGGGGATTCAATGTTTCAGTATTTAGAAATAGATTTGTTATTTGTTAACACATATTACAAGGTACTATATGACTGTGAAAAATAACTCTATTCCGAGAAATAAATCATCAATATTCGGAGAATTTCTCATTGATCATACTAATCTTTAATTATTACTTTATATAGTAGAGAAATTAAAACTCAGTAATAAAATACTGAAAAAATATTATACAGAGTGTAGGTATATAATAATAAAATAAAATAACCATGAATAATATCCTCGGGGCTAATTTTTCAGGCCCAAAAAAAAAAAAATCATTGTCTTATATTATTTCTACGACCCTCCACCTCTTACCTTTTTCCCTCTATCGTGCAGCATCTTTTCTGTATCCTTAAGTATTTCTTGTCTCCATAATACAAAGAAGTAGTTTGGATCTGTGTAGAACTTCAAACCGTCTTTGCCGTCCTCTCTGAAAATTCATATTTAAAAAATGTTAAGATTAAATGATCGTATCATTGATAAGATTGGTAGTTTTAGAGGAATTCTGTTTCATCATTTTTCACAGTATTTGAACACAAAATTTATTCCACATTCTACCAGATTCCTTCAACTCTGGTTTCCCACAATGAATCCAATCCTAAATCTTCTACTCAAAAATTTAAATATTTTTTGCATACCTGTAAACGTTGAGCTTATCGAGCGGTGGTGGTTTGTCACACTGCTGATAAGTATCAGTCATCACAGTAGGCATGGTGTCTCTCGAAACAACTTGCTGATCAAATACTACAGAGCTTTTGAACGCTTTTCTCATGTGAATGTCTTGTAACGAGACTGTAAGAGTTAAGGAAAGAGATTAGGGCAAATTTAGGGAAAAATTTCTCAATTCTCATTTCTAAAGATGAATGAAATAATTTGGTAGCAAACCTTCTTCGACATTGCTGTCCAGCTGAGTAACTTTAACAGCTAGCCTGTCTATTCGAGCTTGCAATGAATTGGCTCTATCAAATAGCCCATGAGCCTCTCTAGCCAATTCACCGAAAAGATCTTCGGCGTGTTTTGAAAGGCTCGATAATTGTCTTACAGTATTAGCTAGGGTCCCGTTGGTAGCTGCTTCTAGCTCGGATGGTAGAGGAAAATTATCGGGTATAGTACCACGTGCCACATGCACTGGTTCCACCAGACGCTTTGGTAGTGGCATCACGACGGCCTTGGGTAAGCCTCCCAATTAGGCTTCAAGGTTGACTCACCGATCTCTTGAAACCTGAAAATCAAGGAGAAACAAATTATTGTACATTGTACGCAATACGCACTAAAGAATGACTCGGCTATGAGTTGGAATAAAAAATTCTGAAGGACTCCGGTTTGATGGCAATACGAAAGTTTATGAAGAAATCGGTTTCTGAATAAAACCGGAGTAGAAATAGATCAGCACTCGCAAGTTTTTGCGAGTATGTTATAGATCTCTAGAAACTGCATGGGTATTCAAAGCTTGTAAATCAGAAATACGCATGCAACGATGATAACTGAACTTTTACGAATTGATTAAATTCGCGTAGACGATAAAAAACTTCTCCGAGTTAATTTCGGGAGTTCCTTTTTTCTCGGTGCTATAAAATTGCAAACTTATAATCTCCGATGATTTCTACGATGATTGTAATGATCTAAAATTAACTGAACCGTAGCTGGATTCATTAATAGAAGTTCATTAATTAAAACTAGTCTGACTCGAGGACCGCAAGCTCGACAGATTCGGACGGAATCAACACACCTATGATGGAGCCTCGGTCAGTCGTCAGCACTGTTAATTCATCTTAATTAGTGACTAGGGTGATTCTACACGTGAAATATTCACATCGCGACTGTGATGAATAATTTTCGTAAAAATGAATGGCACCAGAATAAACCATCATTTTATAATTCAGATGTTCAAAGAAAAAAAAATGAAGGGATATTTAAATTTGAAAATCTAATGGTAGTTCAATCACCATTCATATCCAAAATATGGAAGTTGGGATTTCTGACCTATTGAAACCTAATTTCAAACCAGTGTAATTGATTATGCTACAAAATGCTAATGACACACGATTATGAGAAAAAAAAAATGTGTCTTCAATATCTCGCATCAACATCCCTGTAACAAACTATAAATAGGGCGGAACAATTACGCTGTTTTATCAAGGGGAAGGGTCAAGGGGGTCATTATACTCGCTTACGCGGCTGTACGTCATCCGGTATACGCGCGTTTTACGCTTACGGTATATATATATATATATATATATATATATATATATATATATATATGTGTGTGTGTTGTATGTACCTAAAATATACGGATATAAATGATATCAGAACCTGTCCCCCGTTCTAGAGAAGAGCATTACAACACTGTGCATGAACTGCATTAACCGCTTACTGAACTGAACTGAACTGTACTGAACTTAACTGAACTGAACTAAACTGCGAGGCTTGGGCCTCAGGTCCCTGGGTAAAAACATCATCCTGCCAGACAGTTACGAGGAGAATGAAGCCGAAGCATTACTCTGAATTACAGCGACCCGGTTTACTAGCATTACCAGGGAGTGCGAACCTCTCGGTTACGGATGTAATCGGAAATACGATAGGGGGAGTTACTCCGAGATCCCCATAGTTACGGACATACATCGCGGAAATTTCATTTTCGCTAGCAACATGATCAATTAATTAGTCAATCCAGGATCGTCGATCGAAACCCTTCACAGCCTATTCAATTACCTCAGCAGAGGCTTTCACACGCTTTAAAACTTCAACGCATTGAAAACTTCGTTCAAATTTTAATCCTTTTAAATATTTGTCACGAATTTTGAATCACGATGTATACAGATACGTTGAAATCTTTTTCATATGTAATAGTATAGGAGTTGAAAGGTATAAAGATGATGAAGTAAAGAAAATAAAAAGGCAATAGAAAATTGCTCGGAAGTTTACAGCTGCGAAGTGGCTAGTGCAGCAGCAAGCTCGTAGATTACTTACGTACTCCACCATTACACGTAATATATGTATTATACGTATACGTATACCTATATAGATAATTCTACATGTAGATATACTATATACTACGCGAATGGATGTAAGCTGAAGGCATGAGTCACGCGAGCAAACCTCTCGCCCTTCCGCACCCTCTGCTCGCCTTTCTATTACTATCTTCTATTTGTTATCTCCGGTTCATACACTATCCTACGCATTCAGTAGTCTCTCTCTCTATACGTACAGCGTTGAGAGAGGAGTAGATTCGTTCATTCACGAATAGCTAAGCTTTGAAGGTTTGCGCTACTGCTGCTGTTTGCTGCTTACTATACAACCCAAGAAAATTCACTATGATTATTTATTTATTTTTTCTCACGCTCCGCGCAGCCGGCAAATAAAGGTGTTTCTTTTATCTGATCATATGTTTGAAGAAGATGTACATATAATAGTATAATATTAACTAGGTACATACAAAGAAAAATAATACATATAAGAATCATCGCTATATCAGTAGAAAATGTGTAAAATAAAAATAAAATGAGAAAACTTAATAAGCAATCAAGTCATATGAATGAATGAATTATACCTAGATGTATAATAGTAGCGCTATTCTTATTCTGGTTTTATAGTCGACAAGGCACATTGTCACTACTACAAGTACGCGTAATTCTCACTACTATTATTACCGGTGTACAATACAAGAAAACGAATGCATACTACATGTATGGACCGCAATGTGTTATAGAGAATGTGTAACCCTGATAGAACAGAAAGTATTATACGTACAGGAAGGCAATTAGTTCATTGTTCATTGTATTTGGTACTTAGATGACTTTTACCAACGTATAGATATACCTATGCAGCGAAAACTTTGAATTTCTATTATACTGTGTGCTAACTGCAAAATGTACTATATAATATATAATAGCACTATTCTAAGGCCTCTGACGTACAGACAGACACACTGCACTACTGTACGCGACTACTCACATTGACATGAACGAGTCATTTGTCTGTTTTACTCTATTAGTTTATTACTCGTACGGCCTAGAAAACCGACCATCTAATTAACCGCACCTCAATTTCCTCCGGGCGTTTCATCATTACCTAGATATAAAAATATAAGTAGAGTTTCTTATGATACACCCGTCCAGTAGGTATTACTTGGAAAATATAATTTCAATTTGATGAAATATTAGAACTTTACGTAATTATATGGATAATTTGTTTCCGAGTCACAATTTCTAAATGACACTTATTATTATCTATACTACTATATCTACCAACTTACGCTTGAAGTAATTCACTTTGGCGTGCATTACGCAGCCTTGATGCAGTATGTCGAGCTAATATCCTCTTCGTCACGGAGCCGCATGTGTGTACGTGATGTGCAAGTAATGAAAACCCTACGGCACATGCGTTTGCCATATGGCGTTTGTTCGCTTAGTACGCGGCTTTGGCAAGTCATACAACTAACGTATATATATACCAATACCTGGACCCTTCAAGACACGAGTTCAAACAAGGTCGAGTAACCTTTCAGTCTTTTATTTCCATGAGATAATCGTAGCATAAAAAAATTTGGACCATTGAAATAGGATGTATTGATCCTGCGCAAAAATATATTTTATTTACGAATTAGAGACAAGTTCGAACGAAATTTTATCCCTTTTAAGTTAAATTTGGCCAAATTCGAATGACATACTCGAGAATCTGCGTTGCTGTAGCTAGATTATAAAATCGTATGAAAAATCTTCGAATGAGGGAAAAAAAAAATATAAAATTCAGTTCATATTAGTTCAGTCAGTTTTGTTTGCGTGGCACTAGCTCGCGGGAACGTCAATACTCGATTTGTCCTCTTTTCATATAGTAACCAAGGTGGTATAGCCTCTGAGGGAATCACGTGACAGTTATAATAGTCGACGGACTGTTCAAGCCGAGAGTAGGTATAGAAAAGTTGTGGTAGATATAAATGTCCGGAAAACTGCGGTCGAAAACAAGAATAAGAAGATAATGCTTTGTGTGTCATTTCACGAGTCACTCTGATCGTAATCGTTTAAGTCATTATTATTTCCAACGGTCAATAGAATTATACTATATAGTATAATTTCGTGGGAATTTTTAAATCCAATTCACAATTCGCAAGAATTTCATTGAAAAGAAAAAAAAACCTTAATTTGATAAAATTGAAAGTTCTATCGCAAGATAAAGTACGAAAAAAAAATGAATCAGCACTCAAATATCATGAAAGAGTAAAAAAAAAAAAATTGATTGACCCCTCGCCTCCACTTTCTTTCTCTTCTCCTCTCTTCCTCTGAAATCCATGCTGAGGTACGATGAAATATGCGAAGCGTGTTAAGAATTCGCTAATAATTAAACAATCTGTGCACGAAGTATGTAATCGGCAATGTCTTTGTACAACCACAACGCGGTAGCAGCTACGAAATAGGTACGATAAATAGATTTTAACTTACTAATGTGACGAGTTATACGATCGAAGCATATAATCATGACTCGCCTTGAATTCACGTGTGTTATTATAAGATAAGATATAACACGTGGTCCAATTCAAGCGTCGATGATCAGTGTGATGAAATTAATTGATTGGATTTTGAGTGATGTGCGGTTAATACGTGCATTGCGCAATCAAACCGATCATAAATGTCAGGGTAGTCTGTTTCAGTAGCTATAACAGCTATAAGGTATAGATCATGGAGTGAAAGGAATGAATTCCAGTCCAAAGACGTGAATGTATTTAAATTATTCTATCAACTGAGCCTCAATGACGTTCGAGTGATTCTCAATTGAATAAGCGTTATTATTACATATGCGTCTCTCTATACCAGTGCAAAGGAAGAGCCACCTATACAAATACTCATTATTGCCTATCGACGTGAGCTTTTCTCATGCGAAAGGAATGCCATTGAATTAAACTCTAAGTGTATCTTATTTTTTCAGCTTTTTAAAGAAACAAGCCGATCTTCTCCGGCTCTTGGGGTGATACCGTGCTTTTTCATTATTTAAATTTGATTTTTCACGCAGGTTTTTTGATCAGCCGATCTCCGTTCAACCAAATGAAATCGATTCACCGATTGCGAAATTTATTATTCAAAGTATTCTTTCCTTGGCATGATTTTTCAATACAGTATCGCCTCATAAGAAACTGAAGTAACGAGAGATGAAATAAAAAATAATTGACTGGATTTTTTGGATTCTGCGGATAAATTTCGCAGGATTTCTAAGGGTATTCCTCTCGGTATTCCTTGGATGTCGAACTACCTGCGACAATCCGTATCGACAGAGATTATACAGGGGACCGTTGCCGCGCAACCGGATTATATCCATGAACCGGATGGCCCTACGCAAAGGGCCTATTTTTGTCCTGTACATATGTGTACTATACATGTATAATGTACCTCAAGTGGCTCAATGACTAGAAACGCTTGGCTGAAAATCCGTGTAGTATATGTATTCCTGCATGTATGGTACTACCACACGTGTTTCGACGCATATAAGCGTATGCAAGCTATTAACTACCACGTTATGCGTACAGTTCTTTTACGAATTAGTGACTGCAGTACAGAGAAACAGTGACTAGGTACTACAAGAAACTAAGATACATAGTACTTTGTACAAAAAGAGGGCTGTTTCAATAGCAGGCACTTTTGACGAAGAGATAACTCATCGGTATTGACAAAAATCACTCGAGTGATATAAATATATCGTCTTGATTTTTATACGAAATTATGAAATTGAGAATTTCATCGTTTAATTTTCTAGAAAAAGAAGTTAAAAGGTATCCAAAAATACGTACTACCCTTTCAGCTAGGTACACACACGTGCACATATATCATATATGAAATGAATGTAAAATGAGACTAACGAGGAGGAAAGTAACGCATAAAGCTTTTGACCTACGCGATTATTTGGGTCACAGCACCCGTCCTGGGGGTAGAAATAAGGAAGGCATAAGTTCCCGTTCTCTACATAGCGAAGACTTAGAAGGTATAGTTGGAAATGACGTGGGTAGTTAATGATCCTAAATTATATAGTACCTGGTATGGAAGTAAAGCAAGAAAAGAAACAGAAAATCTGTCACGAGAATTGTTGCAAGGAAACATATTATATTAGAATTGCATATGCTTATACATATATATACCGTTAAGCGGAAATGGCTGTAAGGAATTTAGAGCAAATTCTTCGGCACGGTTATCTGACCACGAAGATTATACGCGTTTATGTACATATAATTTATAAAAATCAACATTTGTATACTATATAAACCAGAATCATTGAACAACCAAAGGAATCAAGCCGTGTCAGACTAGGTATGTACATGGAACTCGTTGGAGCGTTGAAAATCTGTATAGTACGCCCGTATAATTCATGCGAGACTTGAATAGCTTGCGTTCTCGAGTACCTATACTTTGACGAAAGTTTCGTTAACCAAAGACGTAGGCTATACAAAAGTCTGCAGATAATATATTGGAAAATTCAATCCGCTTTGAAAATAAAAAAAGATTATAGGTTCGAATGTTGAAAAGTCCAAATCAAGTACTATATCAACATCCGAGAAATTTAAAACATCTTCGATTGCGTAATGAAGGTACTATTTCTTTTTGTTTTTGCAATTTGAATTTACAATTTTTCTAACCAATTACAACACCGACTCATGTTTCTAATAATATATCTTCTAATTCTCGAAGCGTGGGTCTCCGAGTTTATATTAGCGTAAAAATAGCTGCACTTGCAGCGCAGCATAGCGTATAGTTATAGCGTGGTACGTTTGATTGCGCTACAAATATACTGCATGATGGATATGCAGCTATAATCCCGCGGCACCTGACATTACACGTCAATACACACGTTCGCTATATTTGTATAGAGTTGTGGTACATATATATCCGTACATATATATGCACACATATATAGTTTTAACGCCGCTATATGTTTGAAACTATCTTTATAGTTTCCCCCCACACGAAGCTTCGCACTATACTATATATGAGATAAAAAGAGAAAAAGCTAGAGCTAAAGCTATTTGAAACGGAAGCAGAGCGAGTGAAGTGTTAGCAGGCAAGAGAAGAGTGTGCAGCTATACCAGAGGCGCGTTGAACCCGTAACGCTTCGCGACTATATAGGTGCCTTGTACCTTGGGTTTAGCTTCCTCTTTCACTCGTAGCGTGAGTCTGTACATCTCGATCTATTGCTGCAGCTCTACGCCTCGCTCTACGCTAACGCTCAGCGTGCGTAAAGTGAGTAGACACGCTCGTATTATACGCGCGCTGTGGCACACGTGGATTTGTTAGATACAACATAATGTACGTACACACACACGTTGGTATAGACAGACTGATAGATGTACGTATATAGTATATTTATCTAGGTAGTATATGTGTACGTTACAATTCCGTTCAACTATTTTTTTCCTTTCTCCCTCTCTTTTTACTTCGCGATAGAATAACTGATGTCACCAGTCGACCGTTAAACCCACAGCAGCGAAGGGTACTATACAAGCAATGAAAAAAGATGTTAAACAAATATAACGCGATAATCGAATGTCTTTATCGAGAAAATTGAGCAGCGTAGTAAATACTACGATATTCTATGACCTCCTGAACTGTTTTTTTTTTGTATTTTTTTCGAAAAATATGATTTCTCGTACCTTTCATGATTGATTAAAAATAAAAATTGTACCCATAGCTGTGATATTCGGATGTATATATTTATAAAATAAAAAGTATAAGTATAATGATACTAGTACTAGACGCACGTGTATCTGTGCACTTGACTTCTCCGACCCGTTACCTAGGTAGGTAGTAGGTAGATATATACTTTGTCTTCCGGTTAACCCAATGTTACCTCGTGGTAGCCTGCGCGAGGCACCGTGCTACAGCCGGTGCTAAACACTTCGTCTGAAGTACTTTAAGTGCCTCAAGTACTACTGGCTTTACGGTAGTAACCGAGAAGAGACAACCTCGTGGTCCGCGAGAACCGTTTATAGAGAGCTTAATACGTAAAAATTTTCCTTTTATAGTTTTCGTCATTCAGACATTGGCTATCATTTTCTCAATTAAATGTTCAACAATTATAATTTTTTTTTTTTTTTAATTATTTTACACACGATTAATGTGAATCTTTATACTCTCTATGAGTAAGGAATATTAGATAGCGTCTCGATCAAGCTCGTTGTAATAAAGTACATTCTCGGGAGGACCAGAAGTCGAAGGTCAAGTGAGGTTCAGACGCGGCAGAAAAGGCAACCGGAAGAGTTCTTCAGGCGTATAAAAGACGTCCTGTTTATTCAATTAATTAATCAATTATTTATTTATTTATTTATTTATTTATTTATTTATTCAATTATTAATTTATTTATTCATTAATTCATTTGTACAGATATAGTATATATAGCTGCAGCAATTAAACTTGACGAATCTGTTATTTTCTGATTATTATATAATAGATTAAAATGGAAAAAAAAATACATTTTTTCTCGGCTATAGGTAATACTAGTTACTACGGTATATTCCTAGAGTATGTATAGGTATGTCTATACGATACACTCAACGAGTCTCAAGGTGGAGTAGCGTAGAGTTGATAACGATTCGTTTTTAGTTCAAGTACCCAGGTATATAGGGTACTTAGAAAAAAGAACATGACTCTAAATTTGTTCACGTTAATAGATATATCAGTCTATTATTATATTATATATCGTATCTTATACATAACTAGTATCATAGGCATATACCTATACTATACTAATACATATAAGATTTTAAAATCTTTCCCACATATCAAAACACGTACTATATTTCGATTTTTTTTTTCTTAATTCAGATTGCCATAGTTGTATATCAGAAATCGAATTCTGTATAATAAGCATATATAAGAGAAGACATGATTTGAAAGGATGAAAAATAAAAAGAAGACATTGATTCCTTTTACTTGACGCAAGAAAAAATCTCAAGATGATTAAAAGAGAAAAGAGAGAAAAAAAGACACAGGAACAAAGATATCTGAAAATTTGAAGGCAGAATTGCATCTTCGCCGTGGGGTGTTTGGGGGTATATGGTACGGTATAGGAAACTCGAAGAATTGTCAGGATTACGCGGGTACCAAGGCAGCCGTGGTGTCTGCTGCCTGCAATATTGATCAAGCTCACTGTCGAGGCGGTAGCGAGGGCGAGGGCGAATACGAGGGCGAGCGTGAGGGTGAGGGCGATGGTAGAGGCGCAGCGTAGCCTCCCTCGCGCGCGTGAGTCACTTGGAGTCGAACAGCCCCACCCAGGCGTCCCGGCGTCCCGACGTCTCTGCAGCGTTCGGGCGTCTCGGCATCCCGGCGCGGCACCCCGGATCACGAGGATGAGATAGATATTTGTCTTTCGTCGCGTGCCGCGGAAAATAACGATGAATGAAATACACAACGGATGATTATTATCATCATTATTTTTAAATTGAGCTTTATTTTCACCTGATACCTATGTAGTACATCATCGACCGATTATAATCGGTTCAATAATATCAAAGTTTATTTCCGATCGGACAATTATACGACACTTCGAATTTTTCTCATTCACGATGAAAATAAATTTGATAAATTTTCCCCAAATTTTTTGTGTGTTTCTTTCTCTATACCTACTACAAAAAATTACATAGAGATATGACATGGATGATCTGGATGAAAATAAATAATTTTAGTAAACCAATAGTTTTACCCCACGTTTTGTCGTTTTTATATAATACTGCGCTCTCGCACGCAAACTAAGCAATCGCGACTCATGGTTTAAACTGTTTAAAGGACATCAAACTTTCCTGTGAAACATCGTTCGTTCGTTCGTCAGCATGCGTTTCATGAACCCTTTACGCCCGCTCCGCTACTCGCACTCGTTCAAATTAATAGTACGACACGCGCTGTCGTATATCCGGCATCTGTCACGCGACAGTATATACTACACTGTATACTATAGAGTACACGTGTCCATACGCTCAGTATAAGGTACACACATGGGTGCTTGCTACCCATATCTAAATAAGCAAAAAAAGGAAAAAAAAAAATCGAGTCCCTAGATAGAATGAAATAATTTTTTTTTGTAATTTGTAGTTTTCAAATTATATTCTACAATTAAACTATAACCGCAATGAAGATGTCCGTACATTACATGTATAGTATATGCGTGCAGTAGTAGGTACCTATATTAAATATACAACCCGAAACCCATCGAGTAATATAAACCCGCGTTTTGATGTCGAATTTGATACAACCATCCAAGTAAGTATAATTCGAGGAAGAAAAAGAAATAACGATATAAGCTTGTACGTCGGAGAGGATTACACAGTATGTATAATGGCAAGTAGTAATGGTAATAAGAATACGTAAGGCCATAAACCTCGACTCATATATCGCGGGTAAGTTCGTCACGGTCGGCGCGATGGTAAGACATCGCACTCTCACTAGACTTGAATTTACGGAAAGAATAATAATATAAGTTTCTTAGACCGGAAGGGTTAGTCTTAGGTTACACAATCTCTTTCTTTCTATCCATAGATCTCGACGGTGTCAGTTGCAAGCTACTCTCTCTTTTCAAACCTATTCCCTACCTGTATGTATATCGATGTATAAAAACAGATGTACGGCCTTTAATTCGACGACTTTAAAGCTTCGGGATTTAATGAATTGAAAGAAAAAAAGAAATTATCAACCATTATATACATCGCGTCCGAGATCTTAGGTTTATCGTATCGTAAAAAACCCACGAGTTCTGCAGCGCGGTTCGTCAACTACATTTCGGAGCATAGAGAGTGGGGAAAGAGCCAGGCAAATGCCTCGGGCTAGTGGCTGCAGAACATTGCAGTTTAACGCTTTAAACTGTGTCTCGAAACTGGGGCGTTAGATAAGTGACTTACCAGATTCAGAGAGACAGAGCAGAGTGATGCTCGTGGAGGAGGAGAAGGAGATGAGGAGGAAAATTGATATATGGAGATCCAAAGAGCCGTAGTGCATATAATTATAAGTGCTTCGTATAAGGCATAGGATGTAATGATATTTTGATCATTTCACAAAATCAGACATTGATATTACACGTGATGGAGAGGACCGAATGATCAAAATTCCGAATTCGTTTGAGAGGATTTAGAATTTTCAGAATTGTTGAAGTTTAGATCATTAAAATCCCGAAAGTTCAGGTCATTGAAGTTTCGGTCTATGAATATGAAGTTCGGGATATTTTGAATTCGGAACTTGCAATTCGGCCCCGTAGTGGAGAAGTTAGTTTGCGAACATCTGTTTGCGTGACGAACGAAACGCTGGGCACTCCGTGTACCCCTGCAGGTAACTATACCTACGGCTCTGATTTCTTTGTACCAATTAAGAACATGCTATAATTTTCAGAAATCGATGAAGTGGGTAATTTTAATAAACGTTACCGTATAAGAGGATTGAGGTAAGCGTGCAGTTGATTGTTTAAAGACTTTATACTGCTTCCACACGCACCACGTACACTGTGCGACTCGATAGGGACGTAATCGAAAAAACTCATCAAACTAGAGTAAGTCTGGCGTTAAGATTAAACAATTTGAATTAAATAAATAAAAGATGGAAGAAATAAGATGCCAATTCGTTGAATCAAATCTCTGTATCGTAGAATTGCTAATCAAGAAAATGATAATCAAGAAGAAGCAGAAAAATAAATGAATAAGAAAAATAGAATCATTCCCAACGCAACTATGCCGGAAATTGACAATGGAGAGCAACAAAACTACGCGAGTGAACGCTGCTCGAATGATTAATATATCACTGATGCACTAGGTATAATAACACGAACTGCAGATCGTGAGACAATGCAGTGCTAGTTGGCGCAGAGTATTCCAATGCCAAATGGATAAAGTGGCTATAGGTACGGATAAAACGATCACTATAAATGTATGTTACATACGTATGCATAGGTAGAGGTGTATATATATGTATATATTGAATGCCTGTTTATTCCCCGATCTTGGCACGTGTAACTGGGTCGTTATACCAGCTCACACGGTCGCAATATAGATAATATACTGAATATACGACGCGCACACACGACGACGACCTTGACCTTTGACAAAAGAGACGTGCCATCGTTGTATAAGATACCGTCTTATAATTGACCAGAAGTTAAAGGGTCGCGTCTTTTATGTGAGAAACTACAACGAAATCTGAGGTCAATTGTCAAGGTCAAACATCGCGCAATTCGAATTATTCGGTAGCTGCAGAAGTCAAGGGATGAGAAATACTTAATTACGCTGAATTCAGATAATTTTATAGACACGTGCCTATATAACATTCATTTTTATATTTCGTTTTTTATACAGTTAAATCTGGTTTTTATCTGATCATATATTACATACACGACCTGTAATAAATCTTGTTTTATTTTACAAATTACTACAGTTTAATAATCATGGAACATAAATTTTAGTCATTTTTACTTTTATGATGGAATCATGTTCACGCTAGGCTTCCGTGTCACACCTCGTTGTGCTTATTAACAATTAGGTCTTGTCGTTACCACGCATTGTCACGCTAAACTCTAGTATACAAGTAAGTTATTTAGTGGACGTTTACGATCTAATTATAAAAAAGAAAAAGAAAAAGTAAATTAAATTTAAAAAAAAAAAAGAAAGAAAGATATTTAGATATATGCTTCAGTCGGCTACGAGCGTCTGATTGTTAATTTAATATATGTACGTAGTACCTATAACGCCGATTAAGTGATTATCACTTTATAGGCTATACAGTCATATATGTATATACATATATATATATGATATATATGACGTCACGGTGGTAATTCTGCGAATGATTTCGATTAAATTTCAACCAATTAAGCGATTGCAGTAAAATACGACGAATTTATTATTCTTGTCTGAGTATAGTTTGCCTTGTAGGATATTATTTTCTCCGTGTAAAACGTATCTGAGTGAATATATCTATATCTATATCTGTGCTTCGTCATAGCATCGATTAATATTTCATTAAATGATCAAAGACGATATACGTAATGTTTATTCTTACTATAATAACTCTAGTACATAGTAAGGCAATATTTTACACTAAGAAACCTTCCATAATTCAGTTCAAATTAATATAATATCAACATAAATATAGAAATTATAGAAAGAAATTAATCGTGAAAATTATGATGTGGATTTTTATTGATTAAATTTTACGCGTATAGGTATATACGGGTATATACTTCGTTCATTCATAAATAAACCAGACGGGTGTAAGTAAACAGCAGCATCTTTAGCCAACACCATTAGTTTTAAATAATTGCTAAATTATTCAAATTTAGGAAGAATTTTACTATGATCTAACGAGCTAAACACAGTTTTACTGCATGAAGTGTAATATGAAGAAAAAGAAAAAAGAAAAAAGTGGTGTATCAAAAATTGGCTCAATAATTTTTGTTATCAATTATTTTACACCAGATTCCATACATTTTTTATATGGTCGTAATAATAATAATAATCATAGTCAATAATCACGATCAAAATTCTTGTCAATTAAATCAATTATAAATTATAAATTATGATAAATTTAATAGATAATAAAGTTCATAATTAAGAAATTCTGTAGTAGCTAATTCATTCATTTATTTTATACATTTTTATCTCTAGCTGTGTTTACGATCAAAAAATTTACACCTAATTTTTTTGCACAATTAAATCCCGGAGAATAATGAAAATTGTTTTTAATTCAAGGCTCACTTGCATGCAGTATGGTTAACAAATGAATTTTTTTTTTTTTTTATCGATAAATGTTTAAACCCACGGACGTGAGCCACGAGATAATAATATGTGATAGTATGACGTTCTATTCTGACTCTTAATATGAGTGCATTATTTACAGCACATTATCGTGAAAGAAAGAAAAAGAAGAAATGATAAAGAGGTTACATTATAATAAAAAAAATGAAAAAAAATCACAAACAAGTTGTCATAACATTAATCAGAGTGTAATTCATCTGTTAATTAAATATTAACAATATCTATGTACCGTATAGGGGGAAAATATACTTGATGTTAACTCGTACGGCTTGCTACTTACTCACTACCCGGAAATTAATGAATAAATGAAGAGAAAATAAAATTCAGTAGATAATGCACGATGATAATAAATTCAATTCTAAATTAAACACGTAGGCTAACGATGTAAATTTACAGTGTATAACCACGTCAAATACATTTTATACACTGGAATTATGCAACGTTTTTTTTTGTTTTTTTTTTTTTTAACCCTGGAGCATATCAAAAATTTTCTTTCAATTTTATAATATTCCTGTAATTTATATTCAATTCTGTATAATCATAACGTAAAGGTCATTCACCGGAGTATACCTTGGTTTTTTTTTTTTTGCTTTTTATTGTTTGACGAACTACTTGCTCTGTGTCTAAAAATTATCGTATAC
Organism: Tenthredo livida; assembly: GCA_963992785.1. Lineage (NCBI taxonomy): Eukaryota > Metazoa > Arthropoda > Insecta > Hymenoptera > Tenthredinidae > Tenthredo > Tenthredo livida. Next base: position 14,719,372 of record OZ023066.1, on the reverse strand, counting down.
TTAAAAGCATGAATTATTCAACAATCTTATGAGAATGAAAAAAATGCTCATCATTCGACAGTGAAATTTGATTATTTCTCGTATCGGAGTATACGCGAGTTGTTGTACGCTTCCTAAATTCAATCTCATTTTACAATAACTATGGCTTGTAGATAACGAGACACACAATCTCTTGGTTAGTGTATGAATCGAATTATTGTTAAAACTGAAAATGTGATATTTCCGATCGGAATGAGTACAGATTTTACAACCGATGTACACCAGTGGGATCTGTCCAATTTTTTATACAAAAGAAAACCACCCCCCGCATAGCCGGCGCCCTAACTGCCATGTGCCGCCCTCGACCTTTCCCCGGCTAGTTCTACGGCCATTAGTCGATCCGATAATATATTTGATATATTATAAAGCCGGCTAACCTTGGCGTGAGTATAATCGAACTGAGAAATGACCGTTGAAACTTACTGTCAAACTATTATCACATGATACGTTACGATTCTACAAACGACCCATCCCAACTCGAACTTTACCCAACAGGATAAAGTGACAAGATGTCAGTATTTTATTATACGCAACGATCAATTCGACTCACCATATCTGCTCCACGCCTTTCTAGGTATCCAAACATTTCACCGAAACACGAAACACCATAGAAAAGACAAGTTAAATAACCAATATGTCACTTTTTTAACCGTAAGATCTACCCGCAAACACAGAAAATGGCGTTACTCACTTGCCAGTGCCACGGCCGACTCGATTATGCTATTGAAGCGCCGTTTACCGCCCGTCCCAAGTGGTCACATTACGAACTAACTCTATCGACGATACAGCGCTCTATTTCGATTGTTGTTAACTTCACTCGTTTAATGATTATCCATAACTTGGGATGCGCTGATATTTATTTATGGATAAAAATAACAGAATGATAATTTAATTACGCAAAATAATATGCGAACTGTATCACTATAGGGTTTACTTTTATTTAAAAATAGAAAATAAAAAATAATAACGCGGTGATGTAATCGATAGCGAGATAGTTTCGAGCTTAGAGAATAGCAAGTCGATTATATCGAAATCGAATTGTTTGATTTTCGGCTTGAAAAAATTGACTAACCTCGAGTGACGTTTGTTGAGTAATAAAGGTGACAAATTTGAACCGTGAATCGTTAGTATATAAATTAAATACGATATGGCTGACGAGGCCGAGCAGGTAACTTCCAAAACCTTGGAATAAATAAACCGATAAAGGTAACTAAGACGTTATCTAGTTTCACATAACCTATAAATTTTTTACTCTTCACACACGCACAGGTTCCTGCCATTAATGTTAAGGAGCCTTTAGATCTGATCAGACTGAGTTTGGATGAACGGATTTATGTCAAAATGAGAAACGAGAGAGAACTCAGAGGCCGATTACACGTAAATATTTCATCAGTGTATTATCATATTCTCATACACGTTCTCACACCGAATAAAATACTATGATAAAACAGGAGATGCTACCTCAGCTCGCTCGGTAATGTAGGTAGTGCTGTAATCTCTCTTTTTCTTTATCAGAAGAGGAGAGAGCGAGAGGTAACGTCGTTAACTGCATTACCGACTGCGGGATTACCTACGCGGCATTTTCACGAAAATACAAATTTATTTTATTCTATATTCAGTTTTTGAGATAATCTTAATGAAGACATGATATCTTCAGGGTCTAATTTCACTTCTTATTGTAAAATTTTGATTTTTTCATATTTAATTACAGGCGTATGATCAACATTTGAATATGGTACTGGGGGAAGCAGAGGAGACTGTGACTACCGTCGAGATAGACGAAGAAACTTATGAGGAAGTTTACAGAACAACTAAAAGAAACATTCCGATGTTATTCGTTCGTGGAGATGGTGTTATTTTGGTCTCCCCTCCCAGTATGAGGGCGCCGATATAAATAACGATGATATATTTAAGGATATTATTATTTAGGATGTTAAGACCAAAAGAAAAAAAAACACCGATTGATTTGATTACATGCGATCAATTTCTTGCACTGTCCTAATTACACATATTTCAAAATAAATTACATTTTTTATTCAATAAAATTGTATTTTTCTTTTCCTCTTCGATTTTATCTCCATGAATTTATGGGAATCGATTACAGCAGAGCTGATCTTGATTCTCAATTTAAGAATTCTGGATTCTATATCAGCATGTTGATGATACATGAATGTGTATTCAAGATCCAAGATGTATCAAGAACGTTTAATTCACCAAGTTGATGATTTCGCGTTTTTATGAAGTTTTTTTCGATTCACTTGCACCTTTTTTTTACAATCTACTAATATTCAATAACGAACTGAAGTAGCTTTAGAAATTCTCGAATATTTCCTATAGCAAAATTGAATCGAATAGACAATGATTTGTAATTAATTGAGACAACAACGATATATTATTAATTAAACGTTTTACAGTCACAGGAAATGTTCATCTTCCTTTTAACTGTTATTTATAAATATCTAATGTCTATTAAGTGACGATTTTTAAATACCATTCAGATGGTCTTCAAGCTTACTGGTAATACATATTCCGTGATAGTGATTTCTACAAACCACGAAGAAATGATCATTTCATTGGTTTTTTAAGTGAAAAAAATTCGACAGACTCAATATAGCTAGTTTGAAATTTTTCTGTTTCGACTTTTTGGTATTCCTGAACTAATTTGGTGTGATTTACTACTGATCGTAGACTCAGGTGGACTTGTAATTTGAATTGTCAAATCCGATATTCTTTGATCTTTGAGTTGCATCAAACTTTCAAGGTGTGATACTTTGTGATTCAGGGTGTTTATCGCTTCGTTTTTCTCCTGTAGCTCCAATTTTAATTTTGTAAAAACGTGACGTGGCACCGTCTTGTTTGCAATCTCTTCGGGATTTAGTAAAGACCTCACTGTCTCTATGCCACAATTATTTATATTTTAATTACCTCAAGATTGCATCAATACGATACAATTATACCATAGATATGTAAAAAAAATTTAGATAAAATAAAAGTTGAAAATTTCATGCATTTTTTTAGTGATTGCTACCAATTAATCATTCATCAGTCAATTCAAGCACAATGATAATATTACGCGACGAAGATTATCGAGCAATTAAGAAGTGAAGAGGTAAAAGGGGGCGATTCGTTAAAAGAACTATTTTTCATTGAATGCGATAAATAATTATACTTATAGTATATTGATTAGTTACGATTGAATTTCCCGAACTTTGGAATCACAAAACTTGGACAATATCGCAATATTTCAAAAAATCTTTCTGGTGTCATGGTCACTTCTACCTCCTTGATTTTTAGTATCACCATTCTTACCACCCCTGCCATTTTCTTCGTAGTTAAAGTATAAAGAATCCCTTTCAGCGTTGCAGTCTTTCAGTATCTTTGCCCTCAAGTCGCTCAAGACTTTTTCAATTGTACCTTGCTGAGAATTAGCCAGTTGATTGATTACTTCTTTGCTCAGTTTCAGCTCAATTTTTCCAAGGACCTTGCGGTTCAACGTTCCCCAGTTATCAATTTTTTTCGCTATACTGCTACCGGCGATGTAATTATGAACGTCAACGTAACGGGGATAATACCTTTTCAACAGTTCAGCCATAAGAACTGAAAGTATTATCAAATCATTATTTTGCAAAGTAATTAGCACGACAAAAAAATTTCACTAATTTCTTGCTCTATTTTCGTAAGGTAGTTCACATGGATCCGCCAGATCCGCGAACTAATTTTTGAGTAATGCACGACCAGCCTTATGTATGGAAAGATGAGCAGATACTCGGTTAAATTACAGGACTTGGTTTATATCTGCTGCTAAAAGTTTAAATCTAAAATTTCGGTACCCACCAGCGTCTGAAAAATCTCTTGCAATATTTCTCTTCGGTCTAGAAAATTGAATTTGATCAATCCAAGCGTAGATTTCTTCGACAGCCTCTTCTCCTTCCACAATATTCGCTTGATCGCTGATGGAATTGGTAATAGACATATTTCTCAATAATTTAATGAACTTGGGGTCTTATTTATATCCGATTTAAATCCGTTGGTAAAACTCAGCATCACACACATCTGTATAAATTTTTTTTATTGCCCATTTTTCCCAAAAATTGTTATTAATATTTTTTTTTCTTCTTCTTCTTCTTCTTCTTTTCTACACACAGTCAGAAATTTTTCGTTACCATACTAATTGTTGATGTTTCTTTACGTGAAAAACAAACTCTAGATCATTGCTGTCTACGATCGGACTCAAAAATTTACGTGGAAGAATCATACGTGCAGCAAAAATAGGGAATACCATCCCTCTATCTTTTCTTGCTTAAAAGGCCCAACTTCTACCTATGTAAGGAGGTACATATCATCCGGGTACTGAAATAATGGTAATAATTGCATAGCGTTTCACGAAATCTGCGTGCAGAACGTTGAGTTCCATTTGAGGAAAACGGCTGTTTCGTTAAAACATATTACATAGGCAGTGTCTTGGCCTCTAAACTTTCGCTAATTAAGCGTACCATATCGCATCGCGGTGTATATAATAACCGTGAAAACCAAAGCGCCTTGGCGGAGTTCAGAGGCGACGCGGAAAGGTTGGATGCTGGGGTTTCTGGGGTGGAGTTTGGCTCCTTTTGCACTAAAATTAAGCGAGTACCGCGAAGACGAACCCCAGTGTTTCCAGCCCCATCCGTTACCCTTACGAGTATCGTTCCCCTCTGTTACGCCTCTGCTGCTTGCTCACCTTTGCAAATGACCACGTCCATATATTACAAGGCAAATGAGTATACTAAGGCCGGTCGTATACCAGGGTAACTAATTCCGATAGTTAATACGGTGGGATTTAGTGCGGGAGACAATGTATCCTAATTTTCGGCGTGTACGCCTCGGGCAATTATCTTGTCACCGAATTTCACAATTTCATACAACTGATGTCATGTAAGCCGCAGTACAATCCCCGAGTAACACGATCCATCCCCTGTGTTATCTAACACAGTAGTCTATGATTCAAAGCATTTACATTATCATTTAAATGCTGTATAAACTGATTACTGAATGAATACCACCGATCCACAGGCAAAGGTGAAATTGTTTTTCATTAACTCACGAAAATCAGCTACGAAATCAATTTTCAAAATTAAAATTCCCACAGCAATGAGGACTAGAATAAGTCCAAATTTTCAACATTTTTTTCAATCCAGCTTCGCAATCAATTGTCGGCTATTTCACTGTATAATTGAAACAGAATTAAACATGGACTGGACCAAACGCGAAAAGAAGAATAAACGAACGTATTTATTTTATTAACCTTTGATTGAAATTAAATTCAACATATTCAACTAATATTTATTCCGAATTGATTCACTGAGACTTTTAATACTCTGTGTGTTTTCAGGATAACATCAATTTGGGTGGATATTATAATTTTGTTTACATTTAATATCCGGATCTTCTTTTTCTGTCAATATCACGAAGCGAAGCATTGAATCTAATTGAAAACGCAGTAACGGTGAATTTAATAACGTGAAATTTCTCTTCACTTCGACTGTACCTACTGTGTCTGTCACATGTAGGTACACCAGCGATTCCAATTACTATACCTATGTCCTATATATACTATATGTTGCATTCATTACATCGTTTAATTACTGTAGATTTAACAAAACTCATTTTACCAACAATTCCAATATACAGATTGAAAATTTTGCGGCAATGGTTAATTCCTGCCTCGCATGCATGACTCTATTATATTTTTCACCCTCGCAATTTATCATGTTCGATGAACTGTCATATTTGGTCACGTCTGGGATCGGGGTCCTAACTAAATTCACAAATTCTGTCGATTCCTGAATTTTCGGCAAATAGATACCCAAAGTCTCCTGAATATCTGACGATCGATTTATTCATTCGTTCTTTTCATCAAAATTTTCAGAAGAGACAGAGGCTGCTGCATCCTGCAAAACGGATATTTAGGAAAGGCTGATAATTTCAAGCAGACCATTTCTCCCGGTGTTTATTTAATAAGATATATCCATAAAGCATGTGGGATGACAAATTAATTCGCAGGCGCAGGTAGGTAAAGGTATAAGTAGATATGTCCAGCGGATGGTTTGCACGGTATTCAGTTTCGGGGATCTAAATCAAGTGCGAAAATAGCAATTGCCCCGGACCATGGCACAAGGTCTTAATTATAACGTCTCAAGTAACGAGGGTAGGCACGCCTGGCGACGTAATATATGGAAGGACCAAAACCTGCAGGGGAGTTGTTGCGTGAGCAGCCTTGTCGTCATGACTCGTGAGCGTTGTTCCACTGGGCATTATATAATGTCGTATCATGTGATCAACGTACATTCCAGTAATTTTCATTCCTCGTAGGTATCTTACTATAAATAAACGTGATATTTCTAAATTCTATAAATTCCCATGAAAGGTTCGATGAAAAGCTATAGGGAAATGTGAATGAAAGTTTTCGCATCAACGTCTATCTAGTACGTCATTCGAAAGTATCTTTGGAACTGTGATACTACAGCGCTTGACAACCTGCATGAAATCTTCTCAGAATTCTCAGATGCTGTACAGATCTGTACGACCGGGAATGCAGAGAAGTGACGAAAATGGAAGTTACAGGATGTTAAATACTAATGGACCTCGGAAATGGCAGGTGAGAAAGTTGCTGGAGTAAAATAGAGTAGGTGACACACACGGTGGTGGTGTAAGCCCGGGCTTATAGGGCTGCAAATGTAATATACGTGTCGATTCCTAAGATAACAGCGCGTCTGCTCTTTGAATGTAATTTGCCAATGTGTGGTATATAGGTATTCGCACTATAAAAGGTAAATTTTTCAAGAAATGAAGCCCAGGGAGCTAGGGACGTAAATCCTACACGTATATTCATTCTCTGTTTCTTTTTCTTTTCCTCTTCCTCTTTCTCTTCCTTCCTGATAAATTTTTATAGATGAACCTCCCGCAGGCTGAAACAGACCCTAAGTTCAAGTTTCGAACTTCTAGGGACTGATTAAGATTGCTTTTCGTTTGCTTACTTTTGCGTGCCCTGTATTTTCATTCGCTTACTATATACATATAAGCCTGTATAGTATCGGAAGTTAAAATTTATGGAGCGACTTTTCGAAGGCCTAAGAGAAGCAATATTACAGACTTTAGAAGAGCGTAGCCTTATTTCTTATTTGTTTTTAAGTCCAGAATGAAAAACTGGGAAAATTACTCACCGAGTTAGTATATATCATTGCCAATACTTCCATTCGTATTCTATAGATTCTCAATCCTTCACACGATTCGCTCACTCTCACGATTGCCTCATCAACTTCGTTTGCTTGTCCCTGATTTTGGGGATCGTTAACATTGGGGTCACGATAGTCTGGAATCATTTCACCATTTGCAATTGGTTATTTGCGGTATTGAGTTTGCTTAGCCTCCTTCAGATCCTAATTCATTAGTGTAGTTCACGTGAGATTATCTTCAATTTGAAGTGCCGCAAGTTAAAGTGAAAAGTCCGCATAAGGCAGTTCACCATGCGACTGCAGTAAATTGCGATTGCATCTAAATAGGAATGATGAAAATAAAAATAAGAACGATATAATGGAGGCAGAAAGCAATTTATCAAGCAGCCATTCTCTTCAGCAATTTTGTACACATCGAATCGAGCTTCTAGGTATTCGAACCAATTTGTCGATAGGTGAAATGCTTCGTAGTTCCGCAGTGTCAAGCTGCAGAACGGTGTACCTATATGTATCTAGACTTGGCATGAACATGGCTTGAGGTAATTTACTCTATAGGAGGCCTCATTTGTAAGACTTGTACCATTTGTAAGCCATGAGACTGCAACTTTTTCCCAATAAGAGCCTATTTCCTTGTATTGAAATTATATACTCGAATTTTATCGTATGTATACCAGAAATTCTGCGAGCTTTCAGCTGGAAAACAGTTTCGCTTAATAATCAAATCGAATTATTCTGCCTCCCTTGTTTTTCTCATTTATTCACTCCGTATAATTTCGACCTCAATATTAAATTCCATTTCTGAAGTCGGACCTATTAATCGAAGATAATTGTAAACCGCTTGCTTTTACTCGCTATAAATCGATCGCTGTCTATATGCAAAGAGAATACGGCGCTGATGAGACAACGTCTATAATTGCGGTGGTCCTATATCTGCAGCAGTCGGTAATTGACTATAATTTTCATAATTTTCATAATTTCATACTTCGAATAGTTATAAATTGAATAGCGAATGTTCAGTATATATATACAGTCATCTAATTGAGGTTATTAATTTTCTAGGGAAATCCCCCACGGGATTCCCCGCACACGGTGCAATCTTGTAACATATTTACGAGCCTGCCTTGTGCGGAAGGTTCGCTTGGCTTCTTCGTAATATTTAACCGAGGTGAAGAACAAGTAAATTTTCTGCAATATCTTGACAAAAGATTGCTTCGTGAATGGTTTATGTTCTTTATGTTCTGACAAACCCACGAACTGCTATACCGCCGATATTTTCATACCATTTCAACCTTAGTGCAATTTTCGAACTCTACCGATTATCATATAGCGCTGAGCTCGTATACGAGCCAGAGCTAGACACTATTGGAATTTCAATCCAACTATTGAACGAAGGTATTATACTTTCAACAGAATTCCACTGCGTTGAATTTTCTATTGGAAACACATTTTTTCGGAGTCATTTACTCCCGCGAAGAGCAAGGAGTGGTTCAGGTTTGATCTCAATGTGGTTTCTGTGAAATAGCAGCTTGGGACTGTAACCATTGCCGAGGTGTTGAATCGGTAAATTGCGGAGCATTGTATTCCGGGTATTCTTAGGCGTGCAACGTTTAGAAATTTAGGATCAAGCCGCGAGGAAGAAGTGAGGATGATATATTCCACAGCGAGTTGTTAGGGGCAAAACTGCTATACGTCATACAAGATTTTGAATAATTTCTAACTCCGTGGTTTATAGTGTATGCATGAAGAGTAAGACCGAGAAAATCTTGTCAGTGAATTGCGTTTCCGCGTCCGCATGCGAATACACGGTTCTGTAAAGAAAGCACCGGTAATGGCTCCTTCAAGTTGCTTTTTTCAAGTTTCTTTTTTTCTCCCTTCTCTTTCACGGTTTTGACTTTTTAGGCTGAAAAATGAGACGGTAGAATTGAGAATAATACAGAGTAGAGTAGACAGGCTCGTGTTCATTGCAGACTATAAATAGAAAGTCAAATTCGTTGGCATTGCTTGCACAGACTTTGTGTACTTGGGATGAAAAAAGAAGGAATTATGTAGGTATACCTACCCTGCATTTCGCCTTAATCTCTCACCGAATTATTCATGCGTATACCTACATTGGGTTAGTTCATAATTTTTTTATATATCTTTTTTTTTTCGCAACTGAATCGGAGCGTTTGTAATCCGAAAATAATTCGAATTTGCGATTCATGAAATGTTCAACTGCAGACTTCAGCCCAAGTTCGTTTTTTCCTGAATATACTCATATCATATGTGCATGAAGCGTAGTTCTGAATAGTTAATTATTTCAGTAGAGAGTGCTATATAGGCAAATTATATCTCCGATGACTGCCAACTAGGAGCATCGCCTTTTCAGGTCACTCTCTCTCTCTCTTTCTCTCTCTCTATCTCTCGTGTGCCTCTCGATAAAAGCGATAAAATCCAATTACTTTTATTAAACCCCTTTAAATCCCATCCCGCCACTCGACAGTGAATTTCTATTTTATGGAGACCCGAATCGAATCTCGTTCGCGCTTGCCTACCTCTTTATCGATTCTAAACGATCAGGTTTACGAAGGGGACATTCACAAATAAAGTATCTTTGTTGGTCTCTCGTGTTATCCCACTGCATTGACTCAGAATTACTATTTTTATATTTTATAACTAGAGTCGAGTGTATTGGAAACTCAAAAAAACCATCTCCAACTCCATCGTAACTCTCGGAAACTCAAAAAAAACTTTTGATGCGAGATAGGGACATCATTTCATGGCAAAAGGACCTCGGTCAGTGACTGATACCTTTCTAACTAAAAAACCGAAATTTCGATTTCTTGAAATTACCATTCGGAATGCTGTGACAAGTGTCTCTATAGCACGGAACAATGCATCGAGTTCCGTAATATACGAGGGTATCAAAATCTGAAAATCGTCAAAATAGTGACCGATGCTATTGTAACATGAAGCAAATTCCCAAAATCGTACCATTCATTGATGATAATTCTATCGCGTCAATTCTCTCAGTTCAAGTTCTGAATAATTCTCAACATCCGCTCGCTGACTTTTCACTAAACTTTTCCTTCTCTCATCTACATTCTCCGATTTCTCGACCTATCTCAGACAGAGAATGCGTTTTGCGCAAATTGGCGAATTCCCAAAATTTAGACACCAATCGATATGTCCTCTCATACGTCCGTAAGGTAAACGGCTATCCCGCAGATACGGCGAGTTTTGAATAAAGTTATTGTAAGCCCTGCGTGAACTCTCTGATATATCTATTATACCTGTATATAAGATCACCTCAGACTCGCCTTTGGAAGCTCGTGGTTTCTGGTGGACGCGGTTTCCGGTGGGAATTGTAAATTTTCTGACAGCTACTTTACCGCGGAAGAGCCGAGCCGTGGCTTTGGATTGGGTGCAGGTATGGGTGAACTTAGTTGGGGGTAGCAGTGCAGGTAGAAAGGTAGGAAGGTTACACCCTCTGCGTACCGTGGTTTCCTATGGTGGCTACTCGATGAAATATTCAACGAGCCCGAGGCACGCCGTCATTGCTTTCTGGGGGTTACGCTGCGGCGTTGGATATATACCTACGTGTATATATACAGATCTAGCTATCTACCCCAGCCGCGTGTTCAGGCCCCCATTTCGCCCCTTTTTGCCGCCAGTCGACCGCCAGACGAATACATTACTTTTCTCCATTTTCCGCCATTACTATCTTGCCAGGTCTAAGGCAGGCAAGGGAAAGGTATTGGAAAATGTTGTTTGTTCAGAGTTTATAAAAGTTTCGTTTTTGGATACCAGCTACCTCGTATAGGTATACATATATACCATGCGGTGTTACGATCCGATGGTTACACACCAACCCTAAAACAATTTTATATACGAAGGAGGGAAAATATGCGAAGAACTATATAGATAACCCAACATCGAACCCCCACAAAACGCTAAGTTTGACCAAAGAAAGAAAAACATTCGCGCTTTTCCCACATTTTTATTAAATCCTGAACAAAGTAGCTGCAAATTTTTGGAAATTCGTCCTTCATCCCTCATCTATCTTTATAATGATAATCTCCTGAAATGATGTCGCATCTCTTTTACTATTTGAATCGTCGAATCAGTTTGATTTCTTAGACCCACATCTTTGAACAAAGGCACTGACATAGACGGTAGAGCTCTTCTTTTTGAAGTTGAGATTATTTTAATGAGGCTCCTGCAATTGGTATATAGTTAAAAAAATGTGTAAAGGTATTAGGTACAAATTGTCTCATACTGTGAAACATGCGCGGAGAAGTAGGTACGGGGGAGTGCTGAGACTCCGAATGAAGCGAATAAAAGACTAATAACAAAAAGTCGAATTAAAATAATAATCGTAGCCGGTGAACGAGCCACGGGAAGTGGTTGTCTGCAGCAAGGAAAGTGAAGGTTTTTAAAAGGAGGACGAGAGGCGCCAGGAAAGTCGGGAGAAAACGAGGCCGGGATCTGGAGCCGGGAGATGGGAGATGGGAGATGGGAATCTTGAAATAAATTGTACTTCTTGACTGAATTGATTCCCCAGGACACTTAATTTACGGGGGTTCAAAGTTGGCGAGTGAAAGCAAGGTGATTTGGTTATGCAATTTTCAGACAATCAAATACCTGAGGTATTTATGCGACTCACAATATGTTATCTGCGCAGCTACAACAATAACTAAGCATTCGCTAAAAAGCGTTTCTGGTTAAATTCAAAGAAGCTAATGGGTGAAACAAAAAATACAACGAGATTGTCACAGTTGTGAATTGCAATTGAATTAACGTATGATTTCGCTGAAGCTTTAATTCATGAACTATGCATACGTTCACTGTATACATTGAAGTACGGAAACTACATTGGCACCACTCATTGTGGTCGGTTCGGTATATTATATGCTTTACGAAAAATTTTGTCGAGATACCTATCGCGATATCGCGTCGTAGCCGAAGTCTGTGCCAGACGCAAAGTCCAATGCACGATAATCCCTGAGCAGTAGAGCCGAGGAAGGCCACACATGACGCGAAAAAGGCCTAAGCTCTTTTCAGGGACGACGTTTTCGAGTAAGTCCTCTGGATTAAAAGTTGGACCATATTTCAGCGGGCGGAGGACCGCGCCGCGTATCTGCCAAGGGCTTACTTCAATTTCTGAACTTTATACCTCGAAAGTTCATCTGGCGTTTTCTCTCCCCTTCCATCATCATTCGTTTAGATTATAGCTCCTCGCTCTGAGTCTTTGGATAGAATTGAAAATAATCTTTATTGTCTGAATTACACTCACCTGTAGCTGCAGGGTACATAAAAAACCGATAAAAAGAAAAATGAGGCTTCTATATCATTGCGAATCCCAATTATTCCCACAGCATGAATTATGTCTCCCTTGATGGCTCATATGGATTCCTTATTATACGAATATCAACAGTCTACTGTCGAAGGGCCGAATTTTCAAACATTGAAATCAGTTATTTTTACCGCCTTCGCTACCCCCTTTGTCACAAATAATGATGGATGAATATATGAATTTGAAATATGTATTCATGACCTGTCTATAACCCTGGCATTCGCATATCTGTAATAGATATTGGAACTGGCGCAACGTTGAGCATGATGGAATGCTACCCAATGTTTGTTAATCCGAGAAAATTTCATCGAAACTTTTTTCGCCAGAAATTTCTGTCGCCTTCTTCAGCGGGAATCTGATTTAAATTATACTAATTTTAGTTTTTCGATTTCTCTTCTTTTCTCACTCTTTTTTTTTTTTTTTTTTTTATTTTATTTTACTTATTTTTCCTTCTTTTGAGGCATGGTTATATTTAGGCGCCTGCGGAGATGCGGGGTTATAAAAAGATTTCAACACCGAAAATACGTTTTAAAATTTCCACGGGGTGCAAAAACATTGAATATGAAATTCCCAAGACTTGCGCGTCCACCCTCGAACCGTTACGGCTGGTAGGCCTACCCCTATTACCATTTTGGCATCATCGCGCATCGACTTATCATACGGGGAATCCCAAGCCACGAGAGAGCATCATTTACCACTTTATGCGCATTTAAATGTTACGGTGAGAATTTAGGTGGGTTTTCATTCCTCGCGGGGGGTTTTTACTCACCGACCAAAACTCGCGAGGATCTTGCGGATTTTAAATATATTCAATTCTATAATATACTCGCGAAAGTTCGAGCCCGCGATCCTCTCGACAACGGTCAACGAGGGACTGCAGAAGGAAAATATATTATAAGCCGTTTTAGGTACCGGGGATTCTGAAGAGTGCCTAAGATAAATTATTGAAAATCCATTTCCCGATTTTATAGTGTTCAGAAAATTTGTCGTTCTGAAAATCCTTGCCGGGAAATCTCCAGTTCAATGGTCTACAAGTTTTCATTTTTGAAAGCCGTCCGTTAAGTGTCATTCAAAATTTGTGCCAATGGCATGAACCATATCACTCGAAAAATGAAACAAACTCAATGACATAAATGAATGAACAGAATCCTCGATGCTTCAGGTTTTAGCAAAAATCTATTCAGACTCAAACCCGCGTTTTTGTAATGAAATTTCTTTTTTCATTCGAATGGAGTAAATAGCGTGGTGGGGTTATCTGATGAAGAATTGAATGCAGCAGTTAATCATCAATCAATTGACTGACTGACGAGGACATACCTTTTTCTATTCACATTGAATATTGCAAAAGTCGAGGGTATTGGATAGCATAGAACTTTCGATTCTAAAGTTAATGGAGATGGGAGAAATTCTTCATGAATGTATTCTGCCTTATCAATCAATTCTACATTCCAAACTGTATTCGCCGGTAGATATAACGTCCATCGTATCCCTCAGGACCATTAACGTTTCATCCGATGTCCTAACTGGACAGACACAGCTCCAGTTACAAAAAAAATCGATACCAGCTTGAATCTTTCAATCGAGTTTCGTATTAGCATTCACATTCGTTGTGACGTTCGGTCAATCGCTATTTGTAGTCCATTTGGTTTGAAACGAACCGGTTTCATCAATGAAACGGGATTTCAATTGCTATCGCTAAATCCAGCACGGTGATGAATCGCGGTGTTGATATAGAACTGAGAGTTCAAATCCGTCAAATGTGAGTTAAGGGTGCATGAGCTAAGAAACCCACAGTCGATAAAACCATCCATTCGTCAAAATGTAGTGAAACACCTCCTTCCAGCTTAGGTCGCAAAGATCTAAATCTTCCAGCTGAATCTCTATCCCGATAGAATATCTTTCAACGGTGTTATTTTACCTTCAGTTTTCAAATCCTTTCCAAGATTGATCCAGTCAGAGACCAGTCAATCATTTTTCGTAATTTTATATCCGTGTTTAACAATCACACTAGACTGAAGCTTCAGTTAATTCTAATTTTCTATCTGTCCCATTTTACAAACTACTTTTCTTCATTTTCGAATAATTCGATACGTCAATATCTCGCTGCTGGAAAGCTGCCACAGTAGAAAGTGTAAAAATGAATTATCATCTCCAGCTGGACGTTGATAAGCTTCTTCGTATACATATCACCCTGTTCGCACCAGAAATGTCGAGTTGTGGCGCTAGTTTACTTCAGATGAGATTATTCACGTGAATACGAATAGAGATCTTGGAGATTTCGAGATATTTAAGGTATTGTATAACCGATCAAATTTTTATTATTCGACTCACACCACCTCCTTGCCACTCTCTTACCTTCTTCAGGATTTGTTTCAGCTATCTACAGTTGTAGCATCTGAATGCTCACTTCATTCGACATTGCAGTCAGCACGTTTCTTTGATATTTTATTCATTTCCACAGAAAAATTCTCTTTGATTCTTTCTCTGGTCATTTAAAGTCCCTCTCGAGTTAGAAGGAAATAAGACAGTAGACAGGAGAAGTGCACAAACACCCACACCCTCCCACGCACACACACGCGCACACACACACACACACATTCAACCATAGCGACGAAAGGATAGTTTTGCACTACCATTTATTATGGTGACGTAAACCATGGTATATTCATATATTTGTTTATTAGTAACGACAGATTCATATCAACAGACTCGTGGGAACATTTGCGAATGGATAAAATGCAGTGGTGCAGCTACGGACTATTTTATGTGTGTACAGCTGGGAGCAATTATTATATTATAAACGAAGGGATGTTCATGTGTTCAGTTATTATATGTGCAGTAAATACCATCTCGAATTGATAAAACTCGAGTCGCCTCTACTCGACTGAATTCTACGGTTTTGAAATAGCAGCTGCAGTACAATTTGCAGAAAAGTCTGCAGATATTTTCAGTCTGGATCTCGGGCGAGGATTAAAATACGAGACTTCTTAACCGTTGTCGTTTTCACTTCTTCTATTTTTTCGTCTTTTTTTTTTTCATATACATTTTTCCGCTCCTTTTTGTGTTTTTTGTCTTTTTTTGTTTTTCGCCCGAAGTTGGTTCAGCGAAATGTGTATAGCTGGACGAGGGACGTACAGCGTATTGTTTTAGTTCACGTGGAACAATAGCGGAGAATAGAGTTCCGTGGGCGTCGTACTCTCTTTCGTTGGAAGTGAGTGGGGCTCATCGTCTCCGGGGACGGGGTACATCCTCCAGGACTTCACTTCCAAGATGGTTTCCATCCGTTTTGGCGAAACGCCGGAAGTGCGCGTTCCTATCTTGTTAGGAAGTCATTAGGGTCTCTTTCGAGTTCCGGACTTCTCCACGAGTGGTTTATGAACGTCCTTACCGCCATTCCGGACTTATTATTTTCTGCATTCATCCCCAAAGGTTTCTTTTACCCTCGAAATTGTCTCTACCATCGATAATAGGGAACTAACATCTCTGTCGTTCTATCCTACACCGCTTCGATTTAGTAATGCCAAAAAAAAGACAGAGGTAAGGGAAAGAAAAAAAAAGAAAAAAAAAACAAGAGGAAACTTATCATCAGCTGTTTTAGCCGGGGGGAAATTCACTCGGCATTCTTTCCTGTTCCCACCTACTATGCTCCTCGTCCTTCTCGTAGAACGCAACGCAAAGTTGAAAACAGTTTGTTTCACATGCCTCCAAGGGAGCTCATTTTCACTTCCATGGGAAAAGCGTGCCCCCCTTACTCTGAAAGCCGCACGTGGACGAAACCGCGAATCTACTGCCATGCCGGAGGCTAGAAACCGGAACGAAATGGAAATACAAGAGAGTCTCTAATCTTGGGACAGTGCGGCCATAGCTAAGGGTAGAATTTTCCCAAAACGACACGTGAAAACCACAATACCTTAGGCACCCTTGTGACGAATTTAATAACCGTATTTCTCTCACGTAGGCATGTAGTGTGCTACGAAAATACATATATATATATATATATATGGTAAAAATGATTGCATATTTAAGTAAACATTCAGAATGTTCACGTTGAATGATTATTTAATTAAAAATTTTTTGAACGAGACGAATCCTGCTGTGTAAAATAAAATATAATATGTTCGTGAAAATCCGTTCACATTTTGTGGTAATTTTTCATTAATTCCAACATTCCGTTCAGTTAAAATAACAAGTAATATGTAATTATGTATGTATTTTTTAATGAGTGAAACGAAATGGAAGAATCAACAACAAAAATTTCAATGGATATCTCCAGCCATATACCTACAGATTTTTCTCGCTGAGCGAAATATAAAATATTCAAGTAAAAAGTTCGAATTCATATTCTCAACCGTAGGTAGATATAATATAATATAGTACATATATTTATACGTATAATTATATACGAGCCATGTGATAGTACGTGGACGATGGTTCGTGTCAAGGCATTTAAATAGCCTTAAAGTTCGCTCTTCTGTAACTATGAATTTCAACGAGGAAATTAAACAGACGATTAACTTGGCATTAATGTAAATTTCATTTTAGTGCAGAATTACACTCCACATACGATACGATACGAGCCCTGAATTTATATCTGTTGCATGAATCGTCACCATGAACGTAGAAAATTTTGGATCTTTCTTATCAAAAAATTTTCATCCCTTGCTACATACGGTTCTTTGCAAGACACCGACGCAGAATTTCATTCTTTAATCTACGATCTCCAATCTACATAATCGATTCCATCGAGTGCTACTGATCATCATTGTTTGCTCCAGCTTTTAGGACCTGCTTGCTACCGCCTACCCTTAATTCACAAACAGCAAGGGATAGAAAACGCAAAGAGTGCACACAACCTCGAGCAATTAACCGGCCTCTCGTGGGACGATGGAGAAAATGCTGGGGTTATAGTTGATTAGTTTTTAAGCCACGAAAAACGAGGAGCTAGCGAGACCAGCCGGTTATGGTATAAGGGATTTACGCAAATTTCGACGCTGGCCTAGGCTCTGTCTGGTTACAGTTAGGTATGGCTTGGGCTTAGCGGTATACGTTTTTCCTACGTGAGAAAAAGGAGGAAAATTGATTTTATAAAAGCCTCTTTTTCCTCGGTCTTAACGGGGCGCGAATACCCAACAAATTTTATGTTTCAACAAAAAATTCGCAGATAAGGTCGGTACGCAATAAAAAACGGCGTAGTCTCTGTTTCTCGGTTCCTGCATGGACGCGATTTTCGGAAAAATTTATTTATAAGTTTCTAAAAGGCGTTATTAGCCAGCTGATGTAAACCAAGATACGATATTTTTTCAAATGATTGAAGAATCCGTCAGAAGAAAAATTGTTCATAGAAATAGGACCAGAGAAATAGGTCCAGAGAAATATGCTGCTTATACCGAAGCGCAACTTTTCAATGAATTTCGCTGGAAATCAGTCCAACAGTTATATCGAGTTATGCCGTAATAAAATTTCAAACTGCTACCCCTCCCACGCTTGATTTCTGAATTTTATTGAATTGCAAAAAAAGCTCGCTGCTTCAATGGATAACAAGCAAACAAATTTCACCCTGATCGCTCGAACGGATGCTGAGATAATAATCCTCGTATCAGAAATATATTTTTCACTGCCCTTCTCAAGCCTCGTGATATAGATTTCGCTCAAATTCGAAAATCTGGAAACTATTCGAGAGATTTTGAGAGGAAATTTTACCGAAATCGGGCATCCCGTTCGAACGTTATTCGACGAATAGCGATAAGGAGTTACGAGGGTCCCATTTTTCTGGTGGCACCGTTCTTGAATGGGTTTCACCCTCTACGTGGAGAAATGTAACGTAAATGGCTACACCACTCGCTTTGATTTCAAGAAATTTGATAACTGAAGTAGGTACCCCTGCAGCACGATAAGATGAAGGCGTTGGAGTGGCGAGAATAATTCAATAATTCACGATTAATCCTCGTTAAAATTTAACCCCACGTATAACCGTCGACTTGGGATGTCAAAGGTAGACGTAGTGAAAGGCATCAACTATACCCCTGCATTTCTCTTTGACGCGGGAATCCAGTTCTCGTTATGCTAAGGGAAGACGCCATTCTTCAGCCCCTCTAAACCATACCGTAAATAGTGAATGATCCGCGAATCACATGCAACAATTATTACTTGCTCGTAGTTTAACCCTTCCGACCCTTATACCGGCATGAATCATTAGCCGCATAGTCGAGTAGACCTCGAGCGTCGCGACGCTCCTCGATCTCTCGTCGACGACCGGTTGAACCGGTGAGTCTGGCGACTGCCTGTCTGCACGTCTAGCGTCTATGCGCCTCGACGCCAAGGCGTCTTCAACTGGCGTCTATACCGTCGACGCACACCGCGACACACGCGACCCAACGTAACGTAACGCAACGCAACGCAACGTAACGCAACGCAACGCTATTTATTGATCCACGCACAATTCCAACCCCGCCGTTGCTGACAGTGACGCTCAGTGTGATGGGTGGAACGAGAGATGCTGCGAAAATGAGAATCTGGCGGAATCGGCTGCATCTGAATTGAGAAAACCAACCAGTTTGAAAATTGTACGTTTTCGTAATTTTTTTGTTTCTTATTTTTTTCTTCTTTCAAATTTATTACGGCGTTGATGACATCTCTCAAAATTGTTGGGATAATCGAATCGCGTAGTGCTGATATTTGATATTTGAACACGTGGAGATCGGCGGAATAGAAAGGCGCCAAATGCCTCTTATATGTATATCATTATCATGTAGCATATACCTATCGTAATTTTATTTATTTATTTTTGTTCTTGTTGATCGACGGCCTGTAGACTACATCGTTATGCAGGATAATAGCTAGGAGAAAGTTTTTCTGGGCAAGTAGCTTATAAAAATTCGTGTAGCCTAATGAGGCCATAACTTACAATATATTCAAATGTATGCTAACTGATATTATGGGCGTTCTCTATTCAAATTGCTGCAAAATCATATTAGCCAAAATTTCCATGAAAAAATCTTTAATTTCCTCTCTTTATTACCAGCGTAAGTAGCCGTTTGAAATTACGAGCCAACTGGCTGGAAACTTGAACGTCAGGAAAAGTAAACTTTGTCCAACTTTTCATTTACCTTAAATTTTTTTTTGTTTTTCCCCTCATTCGTCTCTATAGTTCCAAAAATCTAATTTTCAATTCCTCGACGAGACGTTCCCCTCCTCTTTCACGAGGTACCATATCAGGCCTTTATCTACCATTAAACATCAATAGACGACCGCATGAGAAACACTTTGTCCTATGCGTTTAACCCCAAGCCAGTAACATGGTTTCGCTAACGATATACTGCACTAAAAGTAACTCGCATTTATAGAGATAACCGAATAGTTCTAGACTGAATACCACTGGGTGAGCGCGTGTGCTCGCGTAGGTATAGCAAGGGATCAAAGTTCCTTGAAACGAAGTTAAGTCCGGGTTACTTTGGTCCTCCCCCACAACCGTAATTGGAGCACACCGAGCACAAAGGGCCCAACCGTTGAAACTTCGGGTAGAGAGAAGGACGGTTTTCGAACGGCTGAACTATATCTAGCGAATGATTTGATCCGTTCGAAGGCAAACAAGTAAAAAAGAAGAAGGAAAATAAAATGAAAAAAGGTGAGTGAAGAAGACTCAGTTTCTGCTCAATTAAAGAGATAAGCATCTATAATCAGCATTCTCGACAGCGAACTTTGGAATTTCACCAAAAATTCTCAAAAGCATTCTATCAGCAGCCCGAAAAATTGACCAAATTCAGCACCCCTTTGACATGCAACAATTTGGAAAATGGAAGTGACTGGGTCTATGAACGGAAGGGCTCAACCTTGGGAAATGACGTTTAACCCCATTCAACGTTGGGTACACGATATGATAGCTGACTGATAATATCGCCAGACCATTAGATCTGGGTGGCTAGATTTTGCCCGGTGATTATTGACTCTACGAAAATTATCGGATCTAAATTAGTCTCGCTAATAGGGAGCCAAGATTGAGCCCATGCTATTGTATACTTGAAACATGACTGCAAAACTAATCACAGGATGAACGAGTATTATTTAATCAAGGATTTCGCATTTCGAGTTATAATCAAATATTTACCTCATGGATGTTGTCATCGGTCAAGTACTATCATCTCAGTTTGTCCCTCGTACAACCCACAAATTCTTGTGATCCTTTTTCATCCTACCGCATCATCATGCTCACGTATTCCAGCAGCTTAACACACCGCAGGCGTTTCTCGCGCTGATCCGCTATTACCTCACGTCAATATTTGCCTCCCATCCAACTCATGACTGCAAATTCTGTGTCCTTCGCCAGAATGCTTCAGACACCCTCAGGGTTTCTTTTCTTTAACACATATACGTATATAATACCTATAGGGACCTATATTTTTCAATTGAGAATTGTTACTCGCGGTTAATTTCATCCTGCAAGCAAAAACGTACCGAAATAAGAGGGACCCAATTCATATAATTTATCCATGATTTGAGGAACTTGAATTTGACGAACGAAACGAAACACACAACCATCACATGTCATAGACATGAGTTGAAAAAGCTTTAGGTCGCTCGCCTTGTGGGTCAAGTTACTCCGAAAGTCTGACGTCTGGAAGATCAGAGTATCTGCCTTTTGGGTACAAACCAATTTCTCCCGAAGATCATCCCTTGCATTCTTGATCTCGTTCTCGAGGGAGTCGGTAGACCATAAACGACTCTATACTACACGAATCTGATTGCAGTAAGGAATACCTACTTTGTAGAACTACTGTTTTTGACTTCTATAGTATATAGAACCAGATATTCGACTGAATTTTTGAATCTGATTTCGAGTTCACCGAACACAAAGATTCAAAGCCATTGAATTTCTCCACACGGTTATAACCGTACCTACTACATTCTTAGACAGAAAAGTTATGCGGAAAATATATTATCGCGAGTTCGAAAGTCGGATGCATAAAATATCCGAGTTATCGATAAAACTAACATGAGCTAGAATGTATGACGTCAGACATGCATGCATACAACTGTAGATATAAATCTAGTTTATGCATCTATTTCTATGGCTGTACCATTGGTCTGGTATATGCTCTTCCGGAAGTTGGTATATTACAAAAGATGTTGCACTTATCTGGTAGTAAAACCGTTTTCAATTTCATCTGACTCGAACGAGTATCTCTATTCGCTAGATTCTCTTTGATAACTTCGACTGTACGTAGGTATATGAAAATATATATATATTCATACATACGTACGAAAGTATCTTCACGTTTACATGGATATATCCATAGTTATGGGTTATTCGCTGGGTATAGCGTATAGCTACTTCGGGTTCGCGAATCTCAGCACATACAATTGGCTATCTTGTTCGGTTTACGAACCAGGACTGACTATTCAAAGGACGTCGACGTCGACTGAGAGCTCTGTCCTCCAGTCATAAAAATCTAGTCGACGAAGAGTCAAGTTCTCTTTTCCTTATCTTCACAGGCTTACCTCAGGCAGCGTATTGTCAGGAGCGATTCTTTTGTCGGGGTTATACCGTTTACAATTCAGAAATATATACGGGTTTCCACTCCCCGAACCCAAAGACCCTTCGACCTGTCGATGACCTGCCATATTTTAACGAATACCATGCGCTGAGGTCAATTCCAAAGAATACATCGTACAATACGTAAAACTTATCGCTCTGCGAGAAGCTGCAGGTCATACAGCCAAAACCGTTTTCTGACGATGAATTTCGGAAAAGAAGTTCGAAGATTCACATGCTTCTTCTTGATAAGACGCATACATGCGGGATATGGACACAGTGGAATCGAAAGACTTGATGGATCGGCTGGAAAAATCTAAAACTATCGAATAGATCCGAAATTGTTGAGTCGCAGCCAGATATTCGGGGCGCAAAACCGACTGATTTTATTGACGTACAGCAAAAGGGATTCGCGAGACTCGATCGACCGGTTATTTTCACAAGCGAGAATTTTCCTCGCTTCGATATATATACACAGGCGACATGCGACGTGCGTGGGTTCGGTGCGTGTCGCTTCGCGTCTTTCGGGGATTCCCTCAGGATTATCCGTCTCCTTGGTTTGCTTCGCGTCGTTCTATCCCGTACGATCTCACGTATACAATACAACGCGGGGTTTGTCACGTCGCTTTGTTCCACGCGTTTATTCCCGTTTATCGGAGGTAGAGCGGGCTGACCAAATCTCTGCCTTTCCTTCCATTCTGCCCCGATACCACGCTTCGACACTTATCCAAGTATCCATGGACGAAAAGGACCGGCTTAGCTGTCGAATAAACTTTTTAAGCAACAGTGAAATTCGATGGAACTTCTTCTTCGAGGATCAATTGCCGCAAGCTCTTCGTCGACAGGAGGTACAGGCGCAATAAAATCAGGAGGCGATCTTTCGAATGTCCTATAAAGCTTTTTTTTCTGATAAAATTAGCATATCCCTATAAAAAAGTCCAACTCCTATATAGATTAATTTTTACTGAGATTCTAATTCTTATCTTGTGGAATAAGATTTCTTGATATTTCGAAGTACCCTTTTTTACGAGGGGTAGCCTTTCGTGTTTTGGATCATCCCGTAGGTACCTATAGGCGGTTGACGACACTGCTGCTACGAAGGAGATATTCTTGTCTTCTTCTCCTTCTTATTCTTCACTTCCTTTTACTTCGTGGATCCTTTGTGCACGTTAGAAAGCGCTTCGTCTGGTCGACAGCCTACTGAACTGAGGGCTTTTGTTTAATCATGGTGCAATCAAGAGTTCCGAGTCAGGGAGCCAAGAATTCCTAGTTTGAATTGGGCGATCAGACAATAAAGATAGCGGAGAAGTAGAATCGAGGTGGGGACAAGTTAAGATGATATCTTTTATTACCACGAAATGTTTTATTTCGTTGTTTGTCCCCAGCAAAACAGCCGATGCGAATTGGTTTAGTTAGCGCTTTCTCGGAAGGAGCCGAACATTTAACTACACAGATACGTAAACAGCTCTAAATAAGCCATGTCGGATCTGCTATAAAACTATGACACATTTACATGAATAACTATTCGGATAATTTGATCGAGCATGAAATTTCTCATCATAAATATATTATACGTAGGTATAGGCGTTATAATTGTTTCGTATCCGAGCCATTTGCACCGAGTAAAATACGTTGATAGCTAAATTACCCATCGTGGCCTGTTGCCTTTACCGTTATCGAACAATTTGTAACGATCCTCGGTTCAATCGATAACAGAAATTTACGGCTCTCTCACACGGCCTGAAAATACTTCGAACCAATTCTACACAGAATAATAACGAGGCTAGCCGATGGGTTTAACGAAATCGCGGTTATACGAATCTTTTAATTTTCAGAAAAATTTTAATTCTGCGTGATAGGGAGAAGACGAATAGGTAACATCATATGATCGTCCCGATCTGATGTTGAATGAATACTAAGTTTTCCCATGAGCGCAATATTGAACCACAATATCTTGACGGTGAATATGACTTGCCTTGGCCCCAATTTGTCACCCCATATCTAGCGTCCCATTTTATATGTTAGATGAGAGGAAGGCACGTGTATAAACAAGTTTCAGTTCGTTTCTTAGATGGTACACGTATGTACATACGTATGTCTATGTATCGAGCATAAGGGGACTACGTCAGCAGAAGAAGATTGGCTGGAAATTGTGCCCAAGATTGGTGTACTTATTGGTGATGGGATCGGACGCGAATATCCAAGGTTCTTCGTTACTCACATATCGCGATACTTCCGCAACCTAACAAAATCACACGTCGGCTAAAATTGAGTGGAAAGATCTCAGCTTCGAAATTCACATTTAGAAACACACCAGGGTGCCCTTACACCTTTCCTAGATTTTTACACCGTTTCATCCCCTTCTTCTCAGCTGCAGGCTTCGTTACTTGGATGTAGCGTGAAGAAAAATACCCATACTCACTTGAATCCAATATGTTATTCACGCCCCTTCGACATCTGACTTAGCATTATTATGGGGTGAATTGACGGTGCGAGGTAGTCGCAAGGTAATTTAACATGGGCCTGCACCTCTTCGGTCAACGTCGTTATTCAAAAGGGGCGAAATTTTGGGTCGCCGCAAAACGCTGGCGTAGGCGTCGCGTGGCTGCAGCTTCCGGCTTTTTCGAATCTCTAAGACTGATGCGTCTCTTGTACAGCCTTGGCGTCGCGACGTTGTTCTTTTGTTGAAAGCGGACTAACGTCTGCGGCCCAGGGGTTATTTTTATTTAGGGCTTCTCTTGGCCACCGATTTGTCAGTGCCGCAACATTAAGTGCGCGTTAGGGGGCGGCTTGGGATGCTGCAGAGAACCTACGGACGCCTCGGCTAATCTCGAACACTCAAAGTCACCCACCTGATAAAGCGAGCCTTTGTTTTTCACCGAAAACAATTAGTCCCGTCGTAGGTGCCTTCCGCACGAAGGTACGATATAGGTTTATTCTTCACCAGTGATTCTCAAATTCAAACCCATCATCTTTACTTTATTTCGGATTGTAGAATCACACCTAACTGCAGCGCCATTATTCTACCAACTTTCTAACTTTTGTACATTTTCAAAAATGAATGCATATTAATTACTCATTCATTTTTTATTTATTTTGTTTATATCTAATTTTTTTACATACATAATACATCAAGAGCGAGGGGATGATCACGTAATTAGTAAACCGTTTCGAAGTTGGATTTCCCTGCCTGACCAAAACCCATTAAGCAATAAATTCAGAACTTTCGAATCGCCCTCGGAACAAACAAAATTATTAATTTGATATCTGTATGCGTTTTTTTACAATAGAATATTTGATATTCGAATGGCTCTATACCGTCGATATTTTAATTGCCATAACGTCAATTTTACCAGAGGTCGAGCTTACAAACGGCCAATCATTGCCAACAGTATCAAATTTATTCGATTGTCAAATTGATTTTTCCCACCGCAACTACATACAGTTTATTCATTTTTTTTTTTAAATTTTTTTATTCCTATTTGGATAACATTCGAATGAAATAATTTACCATATTTCCATATGAAACACTAGTTTATTTTCGATCAAAGAAATGAAAAATCATATTATCAACAATCGTATCCTACCTACTTTACTTAATCAGATTGAAATACCTTTGCGAAATGTCAATTGGATTGAAATATACTATAAACTTGAAACAGCATTAAAGTTGACGTATTGTTTCGAACCAGGTTGTATTTTATACGTATTTTATACCCCAGTATCTCTTGCCAGAGTCAGATCTGGTGGCGAGGCATTATTGCGCTATCCGTAACCATTCCCCGCTGAACGGGCCGCAGAATTACCGATTTGTCAATTAGTCTCGCTAATTTATTTATTGCCTGGAAGAGCTATTTTTGCCGACTTATTTTCGACCACCGAGACAAGGTATGGTTCGCACGAGAGTTTCGCGTTTCCTCAGTTTCTAGCTCTACTAGGTTGTAGACACGTTAATTCTGATATAGGACCGTAATATAGACCAGCTTACTCGCGGGAGTGCGATCTTGGATAAATAATTAATCCGTCTAGCAATTAACTTTTGTAGTACACCTAGTCCCATAATTTAATCAATATCTTATAGTTTCCCGACGAATTATCACCTCGTACCTACGTAAATGCTGTGTGAATTATTGACTTGAAAAAAGGAAAGAAAAAAACGCATGAACCTGATCAAATTTACCTATTTGAGGGTCAAATATTTCAGTAAGTCGATTTCTCGGCTGATTTTCCGAAGAGACAACGAAAGCTTTTAGTTTTTAGGTCCTTTTCATTTTTTATTTTTTTATTTCTTTTTTTCATTTTCCGTTCCAGTCGTTTTTGGCTTCCGGCCTCTCGATGTGGCCGTTGTCTTTATCGACACACGCAGAAGCAATCTTTATATTGCATCCTGTCGAACCTCCCCCGTCTAGGTCGCCTGAGGTTCTATCAAAGGACCGATATTACGCAATCTACGAAGGCAACCGGAAGGATTATCTCCAGTCTTTGTAATCTCAACGTCTTACCCCGATCCCTTATACGCGTTTCCCATTTTTCATCGGTTAGCTTCAGACCGATCGCGATCAATACAAAAGTTTCCCACTTTTATCCCGTTTTTTTTTTCGCTTTTTTATTTTATTTTTTCATCGTGGTCGGTCCAGTTGCTCCCAAGATTCTCTTAAAGTATGTACGAACCACTTAAAATGTAAAGCGTCTCACCCGCGAAAATAAAGCTGAAAAATATTCTCCTATATACCTCAAAAATGTATAAAACAGTTTTAATCCTTGAACAAATTTCATTTTCACCACATCATCTATTCTGCAATCTCATTAATACACAAAATTAATTAGTTATGAATTATGATACTGCGAAAGCAAATTGAACCCTCTCTTCGCGTCCACGAGGGAAGATATTGGGAAAAAGACGCATGCCCGTTGAAAAGTGTTCAACAGATGATCCGATAAGACGGATTTGAAAGAGATTCTATACTATCGATGAAATTGACGAAAGATTTGAAACAAGTCCGATGTAGGTATATCGTGCGTTGTTCAAGTTCTGGTGAGTCAAAAAGGTTGATACGTTGATGTTGGCTTGGCTACCAGCGGTTTCTCTTCACATCTACAACCTGGATATAGAGCAGCGTCATTTGTCTTGTCTCGCTTGCCCCGTGAGACTTGCGGTGATGAACGACCCGCGTTTACCGCCTTTCGTAAACGTGAACTAAAAACTATCAGCGCGTTTGCAAACGTCATTTCCTACCACAGGTGTGTCGTTGCTACATTATGTATGCGCCCACCACGATAAACTTAATTTAAACTACAACTTTCGCATCGAGAATCATTGGTACACTAGGTATACCTAGATATAGAAAATTCTACCAGAACCAGAATATTTATGTGTCAAAACGTATTATCGCATTAAAATTCAGCTCGTTAATTTCACGTTATCGCCAAATAGGTAAACTAGCTTTTATAGTCCGAAGCTTTTTCATTTCACTCTTCGTCATGTGATCCCGAATTATCTTCGCGAGGTATTGTGCAATGCACTCATTTCCGCATTCAACGTATTATATTGAGTACTTTCTGATAGGAAATATGGTGGAAAAATGAATTCCAGAAAACACAATTGTTCCTAGAGTACCTACACGTTTTGGAAAATGCGAGGTGCCCAGAGCTGGTAACGATCATGAGAAATGATCCTGATCCCTTCAGTCAGCACCTCTTGCTAGTATAGATATCGTTTTCCGTTTCCATTCTTCGAGCGTTAAATTTGCCACGTCAAGTCACGATTTTCCCTGAAGGCAGGGAATAATCCCCGAGTGGGGAAGCTGGGCGCGCGAAGTGCTCGCAGCACCCAAGGCTACTTCTTCTTCTTCCGCTTTTGTTCTTATTTAGTTTTATTTTGCGGAAGTTTAACTGAATTCTTGTGTTTCCAGGCGTAGGTATAGTACCTATACAGCTCCGTCACTCGGATCGTGTTCAACCAGCGACCTCCATTCAAGCCCTAATATATATCTCGGACATATTCCTCTTACAATATGTAGGTATAGCCTTCCCGACCTCCTTCACCCGCCCTTTTTACGAAGGATGAAAATTGTTTTCGGTCGGGTGCACGCAAGACTAAGATTTTTATTCCCTGGTGGATATACGCCAGTAGGTAGGTAGGTATGTACCTACATCCGTTCCTTCCTTTAGCTTGTTGTACGTACCCACCTAGCCCGCGAGCCCTTGGGACTTCTTTTTTAGCGCCTCAGTATTCTGACGATGTTTCTATTCTCCTTATGACCGGAATATGTTGGCTGGTAAAGAAATGACCACTAGGTAGCTTTTATCACTCGAAAAATCCCCCGATCTTCCCCCATCAGCCAACTCATCTTAGACGGTTACCCCGCACTACCAACAACTCATGCCAGATAAAATTCCCTCCCAACCTTCCCGTACCCAGCTCCCTATACCTTCTCAGATCTCGAAGGCTCGTCCTCGACGGGGCGTTCCAACGGTGCAGGAGCTACCGGCCCCGAAATGTTCGCTTTGTATTTATGACGGTTATCTTCCTTAGTTATGATTTTCGGAAGTATTATCTTCCCGAGGGTGGTTCGTGGCCTGAAATTCTCCGGTATCAGTAATCAATAACACCTATGCCGCAACGTAGAGTGAACCTTTTTCGGTATACCTATACAAGAGACTGCAGTGTTGGAAAAGAATTGAACGCTTACTGGGGCTCGAAGATCTATCTGAAACAGGAAAGAAATTATACATCAGTACATGCAGAGTTGCTTCTGTTCAAATTCTGCAGGAAAACTGAAATTTTTAGATAACAGTGGAGTTTTTCCTCGCTGGAACTGTTCGTTGACATCTTCATCTTCACAACACCGAATCTAGGTGAAATGCGAGGTGACGAAAGTGTCAAATGGCTGTGCATAAATTTGAGAATTTCGCTGGTAACGTCTCGTGATGATATAAAGGAAATCTTTTTTCAAGAATCTTCAAAAGAGTCGCCTGAGACTCTGGATATACGCGTCTCGTAGAATGGAAACACAGAGCTTTGGGTACAACCACGACGTTCTTTTGTTTCCCCATCTCACTTCCCTGTCGGAGTATCTTCCACATCGATCCTCCGTTTCCCCAAAAGTTAGACATCCCCAAGAATGCTATAGACCCGGACACACCTACCTTGTTATAGATATCTACGTCAATTTCTAAGGAGGTGGAAACCGAATTTCGTACGTTGGTTATAGTGGTCGTGGAGTTCGAAGGTCTGGCCATTACCGGACTTTTTCTACTCCGTCCCTCAGAAGCAGATCTCCAATTTCGCGATGATTTGAACTGCTGCTTCTTTCACAAAGACCATGAATTCAGATTGTAATGAACAATTTCATCTCATTATTACACATTCTCCAGGAATACATCTTGTCATCAGAGAGAGAGAGAGGGAGAGAGCGAGAGAGATCAAAAGACAGTATGACGGAGACTCGGTTCTAATTGTGTGTATACTGAAGCGGATATCTTCCGCGTGTGGCCGTTGACATTGTGAACCAAATGACGTTATCAATCTTAGGCTAATTGAGACCTTAGCGAATGAATGGCGTGATTGTTGTTTGCCATAGAATGAATTCAGCGGGTCGTTGATTACGCGGATTGTCTTCATCCCCAAAGAGACTCAAGTAGAGGGAAGAGATTCCAACCTTCCTTAGATCAACAGTCTAGTTATACGGCGTGGTAAGCTAGCTTCAAATCCGGAAACAGATCTGGACCCCCTTTACTCAATATCGAGACATGAGGAAAGCCTGAGACTTTCAGCGGTCGGAATAAACTCAGTATCCGTTCGTTTCCAGACCGGCGCCGAGCGGGTAGTGAGGTCAAAGGTAAGGATGGAAGTAAAGGCGGAGTGCTTCGACCTTTCGTAAGAGTCATTTTGCTCACGAAGGAAAGCGACAATGCCAGTCGATGGGCTCCGCAAGTTCGTCCGAGACCTGATCCGGGTGTCTATTGTGCTCACGTCCGGGGCAGCTCAGGCGAAGATAACGCCGTCGGCGTCCCCGTCTGCGTCGGCAATCGGTTGATATAAAAACTCCCATCGTAGCACTGCCCTTCTGAACTGGACAAGCAAAGTATTCGCGAGGAAACTTAATCGAAACGATATCGCCCAGACTCGATGCAGGCTATCCGCACTGTATCCTTGTCCTGCAGGATTAATCGGTGTGTTCAATACACGTCGTGGGTCATGATCGATGATGGATTATTGCAGTTAAGGAAGTAGTGGTTTTCGAGTTATTGAGAAAAAGGAAACAGCGCCATTCATCAGTACCCATTCGAGTCGTTTTTCTTCGTCGATAAGTTTAACTCGCTACAAAGACAAAGGGGTATTCGAGTGAATGGGAATCATTTGTTAAATGTTATATCCATATTCTCTAATTACTTTGGGATTTGCTGGTATATTCCTTGTTCGACTCACCCGACCGTGATCATGTTCTACAAGCCAAATGGCTAATTGTACCTAAGCCAGTTCATTTAGTAGCTGAATTCAGCTCGTCATTAAAAGTAAATTTCGGGTTCAGTTACAGACCGTATCTAGCCGCTATCTAATGGTCTTGAAATTATTCGACGAAGTTTTGTCATTCTGTTCAGCAGTATCGAATGTATTTGACTTTTATTATCGCTCTGAATTTTCTTCTCATTTTTCTATACCTTGAAACCTAACAATAAGTTACCATTAAATGCGTCCAATAGATTGAGCACGAAAATGAGAGAATCCCGGAAAGTATAAAGTCGAGATCGCTCATTGTTTCAAGCAATGTCGACATCCGAAACGACGAGTCTTTTGAGACTGCGATAAGAAAGCAGCTCAACATTCATCCAAAGTGAGCTAGAACCGAGAAAGAGAACAGCAAATAACGATTTCAGGAAACGTTTATTTGATTCGGTTGGAAGAATTCCTTGACATTAGACCGTCTACCTAGAGAACATTGCGACAACTTTGGCCAATATTCGCACCTGAACTATCGTTCTCTACCCCAGTATTTCCATTCAGAAAGTTTTCATTTGACTTTAAGTCTGTACAAATCTAGACTTCAAGAGTAAGGAGTTTATAGTCCTCGTAAAATACTACCCAAGTGGTGAAACACTCTTATATAAATACGTAATACAAGGCAGTGGAATTATACTCTTTCGTCCATTTACAATTTTTCAATTTTTCTCCAAGTCTTATCCAAGTCACCTTATTCAATGGCATTGTAACTACTTCTATGTGATACGTGATTGACAACGGGCTGAAGAGGAGTTACACTCAAATTATAGACAGAAAGAACCGCTGTATACATAAGAATTTTCGAAAGAGCACATAGCACGATATTTTTATAGTTTTTGTCTGACGTATTATTCGATCACCCGTTGCTCGAGACTCAAGTCAGTAGTATATATCGCTTGACGAAATAGCACCCCGTAGTACCTAAAGTGCCCAGTGCTTTGTTAAGAAAGATAAATGGCCTGAAAGTTACGCTCGCTAAGATGTTCTTAGTTCGCGTGTGGCTTCATTTTTCCAACAGGTGTCCGACTCCAGTTTACTCTCCAGTGTATACTAAACTCACCTCAACAGTTGCCGTACCAAAGATGGTTTCAAGTGTACGAACAAACAAGTCGTGCAATTTTAGTTCGCATCAAACGGCCGCACATAGCTCTTTCATTACATCAATTATCACGTCCTGGCTAAATTCGTCGTATGTAAAGAAACTCTGAAGAAAAGAGATAGGTACTCGGAATAACCGCATCATTTTTACTCTGACTATGCAACGAACAAAAATTACATCGTCAAAGGTTTGATGTTGGTGAAATAACGGAAGGGATGACAGTTTTGAGTGTGGCCCGTATTTCCGTAATTCCGTATGACAACGGCATCAAGAGCTTGACGAGGTTTTTGGTATGCTGGTTCAATTTGCTCAAGGAATTGGGAGGGTCCTGTGCTTCTGTGGTTCAACAATACTCCATTGCCTCACATACCATCCCATGGAATTCAATTACATTGATGTAGCCGATGCAAGCTACGATAACGTGGAGCCAGCCAATAACCGATTACTGAACAACAAAGCGGACCGGGTCTATTCGACTGACTTTGAGTACTTTGCACGAAAACCAAAAGTACTGTTTTCTGAAAATTATTGAAGGATACGGTCTTGGAATATGGAAGGACCTTTTTCGTAAGTACAGTAGTTTCATGCCAGTAAATTTCGCAATCAGAGTTGAAATTTTTGTTCAATTTATCGTAGATTATACAGAACTGAAAAACACCGGATTTTACTTCAGCTTTTGTTTCCATAAAAGATAGAATGGGGAGTTGTCGTTCCCATAGCTTGGAACATACATGAAACTACAGGATCGCTATGTTGTAACCGATACACAGAGTAAAACGAGGAATGTTGTGATGTTATTGCGAAAAAAAAATAAGAAGAAAATGGAAAATGGGAAAGAATTTATCGTTTCGTTGGTCGTTCGACTATTTTCACTGGCTGGTCGCGTCTCTTTATTTCAACCGGTATTACACCATATATGCATACGAATATAACTATCCTATACAAATCTATATGCGATAGTGTATGAATGTGTGTATAAACGCGCACAAGGGCGTACGAATCGTCGTGGCCGGAAAATTGCAAACAAAGCCCTGAAAAACGAGAACAATTATGTACCGTAGGCAACCTCGGTACATCCATTAACAAACATGGTTCGAGCTGGTGCAGAGCCGCATGAGCCGGCTATGCACGTATGTGTATACCTGCAGTTGCACTCTACAGATTCCACGGAGAGAACACTGCACACGTTCTACAGAACGTCCACGGTGATGTGGCCGAGAGTTGGAACGGGAAACGGGAACGAAAAGGGGAACGGGAACGAAAATGCTTCAATTATAGCATAAAAAGTATCCAATTATCCTCGTAAAAATTGCGAGGCCGACGAGTTCGTTGAAGGGTCGAGTACGGAATGAATGATTCGTCACGAATTTACGTATTAAAAATTACTAGCCGGTCTCTTCCACTTCTCGCATGAATAATTACACACGAAGTATGGACTCGGTACTATAGCGATCATGAATAGTCTCGTTCTTGAAAATAATTTAGTAATTTAAAATCGACTTCTTGAAGTGAGGGATGAATCACAGGTTTATGAATCTACGAAATAATCAGAAGCAACCCCTGCGTTGCATATCGGCCCGGAGCAACGCTGCAAAAATTAAGAGTGGTCTTACTCGGTCCTCTGGTACTACGGTACATCGGTGTAGGTGGAGTTTTGATAGGGCTGTGAGTCATCCTCTTCGTTCAGTCTCCTCTCTTCCCCCCCCCGCGAAAACCCCATAGAAACGTTAAGACAATGTCCCGCCGTGGTTTTTAGTTGGATTATTAATCAAGGAGGGCAGACCTTAGAGAAAGAGCTTCGAAGAGCGTGTATATAACAGGGGGTGATCGCGAGGACCAAGGAACTGAAAAGGGTGGCCTGAATATCTGAAGGGGTTGCAGAGCTCGAAGGGCCTTCCGTTGTTTGATGCAAATGCTTCTATTTTCACCTCAGACTATACGAGTTAACATTTTAGCAATTAGTAAACCCCTGTGCAGAAATTGGCTCAAGGCCCAAGTAGGGCGTTGAGCGGCTGTTTCTGATCGTAATGCAGCCCTGGCTGAACAAACTGGGTTGTAAAACGATACACGTCTGAAAGTAACACGGTGTTTCTTGGAAACTGGACATTTCTCAACCTCGAATCATCCGAACTTATGAAAAGAGGAAAGCAATGAACCCGCAGTTCATATCCTGCTTCTATTATCCGTACGAATAATTCTGTTTGAAGATGAAAAATATAAGAAATTGGGTTGTTCTTTCACTCAAGAGCATGGCGAAAGATTTGAACGAGATTTACCCACTTTATAGAAATATTTCGCAGCTGAGGAGTACCGTGATGTCAAAATTACTCCGCACTGTCACCCGTAGCAAATTGGTTAACGAATCGTTCGCCTCAGGGCGAAAAGCCGTTACTCTCGCAGTGGCATCGGCCCCGTATAGAAGCAGAGTGTTTCGTGAAGCTCATTATGGATCCAATTTTGACGAGGCGTTTAGTATAATGCGATGACACAATCGGGCTAATGTATTTGCCAACAGCCCCTATTTCGTATATACATGCGTATAATATATAGTATGTATGTATCGCGAGGAGGTTCAACTCGCGCGTGGACCGAGCTTAGCAAACCCTCGGTAACGACATCATTCGACGTTACGGAGGGTGCGTAGCCTACAAAATTCCATATCGTTACTGAAATCTGAGACTTATCGCTGTGGGGATAAGATAACGTTGAAACATACTTTACTCGCGGTTCGCGGTCAGGATATATATATTTAGGTAATGGATTCGACCTATTCGACTCGGTATTTATTAACAAACGGCCTAAACAGGTCGAGAATAAATTTTAATTATTGCATTTATGTGAGACCCTGCGTTAGCAAGTTCAAACCAACTCTGCGAGTTTAATTTGGTCTTTCATCTGCGTAAAGCTTTTATAGCCTTTCTCCCCACGCAATTTTTTTTTTCTTTTTCACGCTCTTTCTCTTTGTCTCTCTCTAATATTTCCATGGATAAAATAAACAGATATTTGAATTTTATTTGACTATTTCAATTTTATTTGATTTTTCATTTCATGTTGTATCATTTTGCGCACTATTCTTTTGAATTCGTGCATGTGGCCTTAGGGAGCACTAGCTCCATGGCCGACTGAATGAAACCGCTCTACTACTCTACTCTACCTAGTCTTTGTCTCTCTTTTTTCACTGGCAGTTGAATAATGACGTCTTAACCACCGCAGACACGTTTTTAACACCGGAATGACGTCAAGGTGACGCCCAGACACTCGGCTTGAATTCATTTCTAAATTTTAGGTAAAATGAAAAACACTTTTACACCTCTACGTAACGATTTTAAATAAAACTCAAACTCATTTTATAGAAGAAGTAATTCTTCGAGGGGTGCGAGAACGAGAGCAATGCTGTATCGTCAAAAGCATGATATAACCCAGTTGAGGTTCTTTTGAAGAAATTGAAGTCGCGGCGTGGAGAGAAAAAAATTCAAATTTTCACCATAACATCACCATTAACTTCAAATATGGCCTTACACCTACCTTCTCTTTGCAGAAATCGAATATTTCAATCGTCCCTGCTATTTGCATAACAATTTCGCAGTCTAGTGGTGGTGGGATAACACAAATACCCTTTTTTCCATTCCACAATTTATCTCAGACGTATTGAAAACAGACATTAGAAAAATGTTCGTTATAAATTGATCGAATGACTCTGCGGGTGCAGAAGAAAATATTTCAGCAATTTTCTTTCACGAGTCAGGCCGTATATAATATATAGTATTATATTATATACGCCTATACATATAATGGGCTTGCAGTAATGATACGAAAGAATGCTGAAAGTCACGATATCTACTATAATAATTCTCGCCTCAGAATTCTAGCGTGAATTTTTCCGTTTTTTCTTCTTTTTTCTTTCGACGCCTGCGGTGTTTCATGGGGGAGAAGCCACTCGGACCGGTATCTGTGACACCCTTCTTCCTGCAGTGACTATATAGAAATATACCATAGAGGAAGAGGAGAGTAGTTGATCGTAATTCCCTCCAACGGAGGAAGAAGATGACAACGAAACGGACGATAGGACCGGGGTATCCCAGGCAAAGTGAGAAGTGAGGAGATAGATAATAGAGGACAGGAGATTCTCCCGCGCCACTTGTTCGCACGTACGCAAAAGGGGACCGGAAGTACGTGTCAGCCAATGCTCTTTGGCGTAGAGGCAGCTTTTGCTGCCTTGTACATATGATCGCGGCAGGTGCAGGGTCACGCGTTGTCTGCACCAGGCGTCGTCTGCACGCATTGTGCGAAGTGCCCATTGTCTAAGTTCCAACGCCACTTGATTTCGTAATTGCGTCATTCAGTGAATATCGTCCGGGTCTTCATCACCTCGTCATATATTTATCGGCGTAACATGAATAATAGGACATTCGGATATACCGCTCAACTGCAGGACGTATAGAATGATGAAGACAGAAAGAGATCCGAGGTATTCTCCCGCGTTTGATCAGATCGGAACCGGTGCTCCGAAGAAAAACAGTCGACATTTCTCATCTTTTACTTTTTTG
This sequence comes from Tenthredo livida, assembly GCA_963992785.1. Lineage (NCBI taxonomy): Eukaryota > Metazoa > Arthropoda > Insecta > Hymenoptera > Tenthredinidae > Tenthredo > Tenthredo livida. The sequence goes on along the minus strand of OZ023066.1, from coordinate 14,683,109 downwards.
CGGGAAATAACCCCCAGGCAATATTCGGACGAAAATCGAAGATCCTATCGCCCCGATATCGTCTCTCGATGTATTAGAGGTCAAGCGAAATTCAAGAGTCTTTCAAGATCACCAGTTATCAAAAGTTTATTGCAAAGAGAAATGATACGCATCGGCTGGTTGTATCAATGAGAATAGATGCTTTATTCGGCATTGAAAACTTTATATACTATATCTCGAAAGAAAAATAGGATATCATTTTTTGATAAGAAAAATATCCCAGGCTTTCGTCAGACACAGTACAGTACGATCGGACGATTATATACGTCTAACAATGAAGAATATCGTTGGGTCCACATTATTGACACGTTCTAAGTTCGTTAACTCCTAATTCTCTGCTGACAGTATAAGTGACATTGGATGTCAATCACAGATTAAAAATACAGTCGAGAATTATTGACCATTCGACGCCTCGTAGCATAATTCAGTGTCGCCTCCAAAGGGGGCATGTCTCTCGTCAGGCGACAACTGACCAATAAATTATCATAACTTTAAGCAATCCGTCGCCGTTGCCGCGTCGAGTTACGTCGCGTCGCGACGTTATATCGATGCGTAGGTACCGGTCAGAAGCATTTTAGAAATCACGACTACGTGACGTTAATTAAGACCCTAATAATTAATAACGAATCGTGCGGACCGGACGTGACGTCCTGAAGCAACCCGTGTATATTTTCTTAAAGAGGTTTTTCAACCCGTCATTCCTAAATCAGCGTAGCTATGCGACAAACCGTACTAGGAGCGACGCCGTTTCTTATTATTCGGCAGGTGAAATCGACATGCGTGAGGTGTCGCGGTACTGCGTGACGAGGGTAACTACTTACAATCAAAGGAAACGGGCGAGGTGCAGAGTCGTAAATGCGTATACCAACGAACGCGTGTCAAAAATACATTCGTCATTGTGCTGCAACGAAACTTTTGAAATACCCATATATTATATCCTACAGGTAATGTTACTTATTATCGGTCTCCAGATTAGATCGGACCGAAAAACTCGCCGTAACTAAGATAACAATTGACAAGGGGCTCATATGTGACATTTTCATTTCGTAAGCTTATTTTTTGGTAGAAATAAAGAAGCTTTTTACAATTTCCATCTGAGTTTGAACACCATGAATCTAGATTGTGTTAAAAATTTTCAGGAGATGCTCCAATCGACTCATCGCCTTCCCATTCGAAGAAAACTGTTCTTTTTCAATCTCAAGAAACCTCTGGTGATAAAAATATCGTCGAGACATTCGGAGAATAGCGTTTGTGCAAGTTTCATACTTCGCATTCGAAATACCTTATCCCTCATTCATATTTATGAAATAAATTTATTGAACAAGTTATGCGCCGTTAAACCGAACTAAATTTTTTGTTTCCCTTGAATTACCCAAAAACGCAGTTATACGACGTCAAGCCCTTTTTTCGCTATCGTTCAGCTTACGTTTCTTCCCTATTTATTCGACTCTGAATTTCTTTTCATAGTATAAAATTCGCTTGGTAGGGGATCCGCTTCCACCGAGACCATGGTGACCCGGTGATTTTCTCAGAGCCGATACCATCTCCCCCGTAACTAACGACGTCGCGACGCGATGCGACGATCCCGTAATTTTGCTTCCCGTTTATTCGCGTTTAATTTATATTTTATTCTCATTTCATTGTGTTATATAGCCTATTTAATCGAGATGAAGAATCAGCCCGTCTGATGGAGTCAATTTCTCAATCTCCGGCTATGTTCTGCTCCAAAAAAGCGAAAAATATGTATCTTGGTACTCAGCGGTGGTACTTCTTCGCCGAATGCGCAGGGGCGAGATTCTGGATTATCCCCCGACGACGACGGGGTGGTATAACGCACGCGCGCGCTGGCTCGCACATGGCCCGGATCCCCCAGGAGGTGAGGAACTCGACTGATCCACGTACGTCTCGCCGCTCTTCGTGGGGGCGCACGATATTCGGTACTCCGTACGTCGTCGACGTCAGTACGCCCCGCGCCGCCGTAGAAAGCGCTCGTCGCGACGCCGTAGATTAGTCCTTGTATATCGTGTCAGTTTATTAGTCGCGTTTTCGCAGGCGTCGTTATAAGTTGCGCGTCATTCGCACAACCAGCCGACTGAGTAATCAACGAGATAACTGCAGGTGCGCGTGATATTAAACATCGACTGATTAAACTCGATGAAACAAAAAAATCTGATTTCGATGATAGGAAAAACCGAAAGAACAGATCTTAGATTTTACCTCGATTTTTAAAGCCGTATCCAGACTCGGTATTTCCCTCTAAAAGCCTGAAAAATGAATTTGTAATTTCGGAGCTAAAAGCTCGCTTCTTTTCGCCACTTCCGCCAACCGAATTCGTTGAGTGGTCGGAGGCATGAATGAGTCCGTTTGGATTATCATGAACATTTCTCGCATAGTAGAGATTTGAACGAAGAAAAAACTTGGCCTTATTTTTCGTACTGCAGTCGCAATTAATCCCCCGGTGAAAATTCAAGGGTTCCTCTTGTTCTTGTTCTTCTTCTTCTTCTCATTTCCACCAAATGATAATGAACTATCGTTGAAATTTTAGAGACTCGGTCTGATGTACGAGTCTCTGAAAGTCTCCAGTAGAACGAATTTTGAAAAAGTTAGAGAATTGAAGGAAAGTTGATCCTCCATAAGGATAAAGAATTTTTCACATTTTATAGTCAGTGTGTATTCTCTACCGAATCTATAACGAAATCAGGATCTGTTGAGGAAGTAAACTGTATCGGCCGAAAACTCTTCCGTACCTAAACCGAATAAAGATAACTACCATCGAACAACGAATGGATTTACACCATTTCAGTCTGCAAGGTGGATCTTCGTCTTCATCGGTTGACAAAACGATCGTTGAACGTGTCGAATCATTCTGAGAACATAGTGATTCGTTAGAATTGAACAAATTTTCATAATTCAATATCGGGAAAATTTATCGATGAGAAAAATTCGCCCTAAATCAGGTGGATCAAGAGTTTATAGTAACAGTTTCAACTTTATCCATAACACTCGTACTACTCTCTTATTCCTATTCTTGTACTGTTTGTTTGAACGCGCCCACACTGAAAATACACAGAAAGATCCTAATGGAGTTCTGAAACAAATTCACCGGCTCATTCCAACAGTTGACAGTTTCTGATGAAAGGAAAACAAATACTGCAGTGTGCCTGAAAATAAAAAAGAACAAAAAAATAAAAGGAAAAAAGGAAAAAAAAACGGATTCTCAGAAATACAGCCACCCAGCAGCCCCAGACTACAAGAAAAACGAAACGTAAGAGCTACATGCAAGCTAATTAATGAACTCGTTAATTATTTCATTTCATCTCAGCCAATCCTCACGATGAAAGTTCCAACTTTGAATACCAAAGTTGCCAAAGAATATAGTCGTATAGAATTTCTGGCCGCTGAAATCTGCAGAGTTTGATCAAAAAGAAACGCAATCCTGCGTTTGATCACATGCTGTATCATTTTATGTTACACGTTATGACCCCACAGTAAATCGTTTATCTCCAAATATACATTATTCAGTATTATTTATGCGATCATTTTTGTTCTGAGAACGATAAAGGTGCTGATACTAAGGATATAAGTTACGAGGCAATTTTCCCGTAACTGAATATCGTTTTTGCTCATGCCTCCTCTACTATCCCTAAAATTTCACGAATCTCAGTTATTTCGTTTCGTCGACCTTTGTGCTGCTCCCCCCGATTCGTAACTGGATCCTTATTATCCACCAGACGAAGAGCCAGAGGACCTTTTCATGTTTTAATTATTTGACGTATTACGAACGTGAAACAGACTCCAAAAACAAGAAAAAAGAACGGGAAAACAAACACTGACACGCGCGGTTCTAACGCGTTTAGACACGTGGCTCTTCATACTATGAGACCAGAGGGTAGATCGTCTCGTTATTTTCGTATTTTTCTTTCGTACCTATATATCCAGCCAGTTTCTCAGCCACAATCCAACACGTAAACTGTTATTAATTTTTATCATGAGTTTTCTTAGTTGATGAAGAAATATTGCTAAAGATTTGTATAGATATATAACTGCAGGCCGGTATACCCGCACCCCCTATGACAGTGGGGTTGTATTCGTTTGGGAGTTGTGGTTCCCCGAAAACTTTTCTATAACGTAAGAAAGTTACTCAGTTTCAGTATCAGAGCTGAACCTCCGAACCTCCGAACCTCATACCTTTTTCGCTTCTTTTTCGTTCGCTCATCTCTCTGACAGTTCGCGGTTGGGGATTTCGGTGTCAAAAGTGATACGATTTCTTTCTACCACTCAGCCACGAAAGAGTTTGACATTTCTAGCCTACCCCGAAAAAGGGCGCCCTTCTCTCATATATTTTTATCTTTAAGTCGATTTCTGACTTCTTTCACGTTTGGCTGTCTTCCAATGCCATCCCATAATTCACGCCAACTTGCCCCTGCAACGGACGTAACTGTCTCACGATAAAATCAATCAAACCTATAAAAGATTTCTCTTGGGTAATGGCTACGACCTATTTACAACTTCCGATTATTTCTTTCCTACCGATCTCACCAAACTATTATTGACATTCTAGTCCGCCAATGGGATTGGTTTCCATAATCGATAATTGCGATGGTATGCAACCTGACCACGTCTGGGATTAATTTACCAGACTCGTACTAAACTCACCCATGAATTCGTTGACGACAAATAAAGAGTGAAAAATAAAATGAAAACATGAAATGTTCTTTTGGAGTCATTCTAAAGGGTAGGATATTTATATGTTTAAATTCGACGCCTATTTATGGATATTTATGCGTCTGCGAGTGAAAAGCACTGCGGGCAATCTTGGGTCGAACCCCTCTTGAAATCATTCCCTAGTGTTAGCCAGAATATTTTGAAGTATCGAAAACGTCCGGGTCTCAATTCTCAAGACGTCAAAGCCGAGCGTAGAGGAATAAGGGTGCGTGGAAAGCGTCCTCCCTAAGGGCAGCGTGTATGGGGTGGATTGTCGAAGGTTCGATCTCCAATAAGAGGAAGAAAAAAAAGGTCCTATGTAAGGATAAGGAGCGGAATCCTTGAACGCAAAAGACTTGAGATGCTGGAGAGTAGCGTAGATCATTTTCATTCATTCAGAACAATTGGAGACGTTTTTTTTTTCCTTCCTTCTGCTTTGTAAAAACTCGGCCAGACATCCGTCCGTAACTCTGCCTTCATGAACGAGTTGCACCACACGCCAGTATATATAATATGTTCTTCTTCACACCAACATTCCATTTTGCTAATCATCATATTCTCGTCTGACAATGCATGCACTGAAAAAAATGGTTAGCGAACGTTGCTATAAGTTCTGGACCAAGTATGGCCTGTCATGGGATTCCACGATAGAATTGGTCTAAAGATATTCGGTCATGTCCTGATTTTTGATTGAAAAAATTGAAGCAGTGTCCTAGAATAACAATTATACCATTTGCTCATCACAATCCAAGTTTATAGACTTCGTTGTTCCACTTTCGACCCTTTCTTCTCTGTCCGGACGCTTGTCTCTCCTTCAGCGAGCACGTACATCTATTTTATGGTGTGGATATACACAATATGCACATAACACGTGGATGGCACATGTGTATGCACTCTGCACCCGATAGCCCAGACTCTTGAGGGTCAGAGAGATCAGACTGGACACCAGTTGCTATCGCCATGGGCTTCTGCGTGTCGTCTGTTTCACGCTCCGAAATGTAAGGTCAGTTTCATGCCATTATTTCTGGGCTGAAGCGAGTTCTGATTGTTTTCATGAAGGTATATCAGTGCGAGATAACGTGCGTGTAGCTTCTAGCATAGGGTAAGGGTAACGAAAGGTTTATGTGGGTCTTTGGCGCGTTTGACTCTTCAAATTCCCTTCATCTTCAATGTATATGTATGGATTTTTGTACAAGCAGCCACAGCCGTACTTGTTTGATTTCCCAAATGCCGATGCGAGTCTAAAGAGTACATAGCTTTGAGGGTGAAGCTATTGCGAGCTTCCTAATGACTCGAGAACCACTTCAACTAAATTAGTTGCGAAATACGCGAGGAGGTGAATAAGCGGGCGAAAAGTTGCCAAGAGGATTAAAAAATTAAAAGGAAACAAAAAAGTAGGAGAAAGTCGAGAAAGAAGTTTACTAATTTAGGACTTTGCCCGAGGGCTCTGATATTGCTGCACGAAAACTCAAAGTAGCTGTTCTGGCATTGAGGAATGGACGACCTCACCTCATTGCATTTCGTATAAATACATCGCCATTTCACTTGCTCATTTTTTACTCGCCAAATACGAGGAAACAGGAATTTTCAAACATCATCAACCGTTTCTTACTTTCATCCTGCAGCTGCATAGATCGTTCAGATAAATTTCTTCCATCGCTATTTGCTCAGGAAACTTTGCAAGATAGAAGCCTCCACTTTTTTCTGTTCATTTTCTGAAGCCCCACTTATTTTCCCAGCAAAATACAGTTTCAACTAGAACGTGGCAACTTCGCTGTAGTAAGATTCTGTTAATTTGATGGAATTGCAAGTCCTCGGGGAACTATCAGGCTAATTTAATGCACGCCCGCTCCATAGTCCAGGCCAAGTTTCTCACCCTAACTGTACCAGCGGGGTGACCTTATTGTGCCGACAAAATAGCCCCTAATCTTTTACAGCGTGAAAATTAATTTCTCATATTATTTGTTTTATTTTACTTTTTTCAAACATTTTTACACCCCGAAATGAGTAACTGCTCTCTGGATCTGATAACGTGTAATAGCGAGGAAGTTGGTTAAAGCTTTTAAAGCCAGGAAAGAGTAAGGGGCCCCAGATCGTACACTGGCCGACAATCGTTCCATTCTTTCCTTGTTCGCCGATTTTTCTAATCGTGTAGAATCCGACGTCGTAAGAAATTGTCTGGAATATGAAAAGATTTCTCTATGCACTTCTATGCTGAAAAATGTATGCAGATATTACTTTACGATGCTTTATCTACCGGAGCAGAATCCAAGGGTTGTTGTAATTGCTGTTTGAGTCAAGTTAGAAAAATAAGGGAACTCATTTCTTTTGATTATGTTGAAATTTGGAATACAGAAAAAGAGACTCTGATGGTAGTGATGATTATTTTTGATCCTAGGATGGGAAAAAAAACGTACTTCTACTAATCGGATGAAATATAGAATGCAAAATTGAACAAATGCTGAATGGGCCATTTTGTGAAATAAATTCTAAACTAGGATGCCTGCAGTATTTGTGCAGTTTGTAGAAGCGCGCAATTGAAACTTGGTTAATTTATATCATCAATCTCAGGTTAACCTAGATCGAAGATTGATTATTGTACTAGTTTGATAACTAATGCGAGAAACTGAAGGGATAACTTGGAAACTCTGTGAAGTTATATTACGAACTGCAGAATTTCCTGTGTCAGCTGGGTATCGCATCATACGAGGAATAACATTGTACTCGGTGTGGTTGCATCACGTTCGAATTTCAAATTCCCTGCAAGGGACCTTGGGGAATCGAAACGAAATAATGAGAAGCCATCGGTCTCTTCGTCCCACTTTTCTTCGGGACTTTTCCCTGGCCTCATCTCGTCGAGGTACACGATAAAGGCGTCTGTCTGAGAGTCATTTCTCCTCGAGTATAAAGCGTCGCCACCGTCTAGGTCAAGTCCGAGAGAACCTCGTTAATTTTCTGCTAGAACGAAATTGCCAGAGCGGAAAAGACGGTGCAAGAAATCCATTAAAATTCTCAAAGCCCTCCGATTGTGGGATATTTTACTAGCGTAAAATAACAGCTCGCTTAATAGGCAGACCGAGTTGCGCTTAAACGCTCCGGCACGAGAGAGTCCTCGTGGGCGTTTCAAGTGCGCCTGCCACCCTCTTCGTCGCGTTCCTACGGTACACGCTCAGGGATCGTTCTCGTTTCTTTGTATTTAAACTTTCCGCCTTGCGGCGCAATAATAATAAAGAAGAGAAGAAACCACTTCTCCAAGGAAAGAATTCTGTTATTCGCTGAACAGTAGCGCCTTAGAACACGATCCTGGAATAATAATTATATATCAAATAGACTTAGCGAAACACCATTCACAAAATAGAAAAAAAAAAGGAAAAGAAAAATCCCCTAAAATTTCTCTCATGTACCCTAATCGCGCATTTTTTTTATTTTTTATTACAGGCAGACGTCACGATCGTCACCAGGTTACCAAAGATAGCAAAGATGACATCGTTCGCCAAGATTGTCGTCTTCGCCTTAAATTAAAACGGAGTAGATTCCAAGGACGAAAAACACAAAATCCGGGACTTTTGTCCCTTTGGGGGTTGGGGCGAAGGACGGGGGCCCCTCGGGTCAGGGGCTACTCAGGGCCCGTGGGATGGTCTCAGGGTGGTGCCCCTGCGTGCCGCTCGGGCGTCGGCAGCTGCCGCCCCCGCAGAATTCAAATATCAACGGCACCGGAGGTCCATTTACCGTCAGCGCCGCGACGGATCACTCAGAAATGGTCCAGATGTTTTACTACGAAAATAGGGGAAAATGCTGCAAGAAACTGCTTCGATACAACGGATATCCAAACAAGGTAAGCGGTTGAAAAAATAATCGAGATATTTACTGAGTAAATAGGACATGGCTCTTCGCCGAATTTTTTTTCATCCTAAATCATCGAAGTCCCCCTCTAAGTGCAAGATACATCTAATGGATCATCTTGTATCTGACTATATAGGTATGTATGTATTTGAACCGAATTTTGGGAGTTTGATAAATTTTCTGTACCTACTTTGGAGTAAAACTTTAGGGACTGAATCCATCGTGTGGTACCTGGTCAAGGGTAGAAAACCGCGAGTTATTAACGTCCCGTATAACGTTTAGCAAATTACGTTCAATAAGTTATAGCATATCGGTTGTGTAACACGTCGAAGCACTATTTCATAGGAAACGTCGACAGGATTGTTGGCGTTGGGAATATCGGAAAAGCTTCTTTTGCTGTTATACCTCTCAGCCAATAAGGCGATAAATTTCATAGAGAACTGCAAGAATTGCACAAATTGCATCGAGTTACAACCGCAAAGGAGTAGTTCCGGGCCTGTTGGCTCTTGACGAAATATCGGAAGCTGGTTACTGAGCTTTGCAGGACTGTGTTTTACTCCGGTCTCTTAAAGGACTCAACCATGACACGACGAGGTATATGGCTAAATTCGCAAATGAATGAATACGTGTAGGGATGAACGTATATTCAAATGAAGCGGGCCAAAACGGGATAACATTATACGCACGAACCCTTGCATACCTCCGCCGAGAAAGAGTGAAAAGCTTATTTGCACCGGGCAAATATTTAACTAATTTGAATAATTACAGCATTCGCTTTCCACCCTTATACCCTTTACCAGTCACTTCCTCGGGTGGGACAAATCCACGACTCGTCAAGCGTAACGAGATATCCCGAATTATCCGGAATGCCACATGAAAACTCAGAAAGTTGCTTGATCGTCAAGCGTAAGAAGGGCTTTGCCTTAGTTACTGTAGAAGCTTTGCTAGACGGAGATGCTAGTAGCATTAAAGCTTCGTGATTAGAGACGTGACTTTTATTGTAGATGACTAAACCCACCAAGATCAACCCCTCGCGGCATTTCATTTCTCAATTTTTTTTATCATCCAATTCGCAAACTTTTTCAATAAAGCGAAAAGAGTTTTGAGATTATTTTGAGAAAAACAAAATTCTGATAAAGAGATTCTCCAACTATTACATATATTACATGTGTATGCCTCGTCTTTGAGTTTATTTCGAAACCGTGCTTTCGTTTACTGGTAAAAATTTCCAAGAATTATGGGCGACAACTGTTTGACAATAAAACCACGCCGATCTCTTGGGTACGAGTGCTTTGAATATAGAATCTCTTCGCCGTTCCGAGACCCCCGTCGTACTAGTTTTATTCTACACACTCAGTTGTCCTCTTCGTTTTAACACCACGATTTAACGCATTTTTCAACTTTATTTTTACTTTCCATTCCGTGCATTCCGGCAGTCCTTTTCGCTTCTACAGCGATACTAGTTCAGATTACGGGACTCGGTCTTTGTTCAAACATTCCGACAATATTTCGAAAGTTTAATATCACGTCTGCGAGTGGATGTTTCATGTAAATGTACTGAAGAAACCTCGAAGAAACTTCTAGCCATTGTAATCACGTACTCTGCAGAAACTCTTCGATCTTTATTAAATTTGATTACCTATCGTAGACCCACTCTTCAAGCTTCAAAGACATGATAAAACGAACTAGAAAATACGCGTTTCGCATTGTCTCAAGATGCGCCGACCGCAGGGAAAGGACCGCGATATTCTTGTTCGCAGAACATTCGTCTTATACGTATAGAGTGAGGCGTCCTATCTCGATGTATAAATTGATTCGATATCTGAAATTCCGAATATAGCCATTACTCTGGGAGAATCGAGGAGGATCGAGGTAAACGAGGCCTTGGGGCAATCTCTCGGCCCCACTTGGGAACTGGGCTAATGCCCTGAGTTTCAAACTCTTCGAAGCACTTTTGAAAATTTTCTCATTGAAAATAACCGTCGGAAAGTTATTATATTCATAGATATAACCCAGGCTACTCAACTCCTTCGAAGTAGAAACTGTTCACTAAATTTCACTTTCCATTGTTCGAAGATTTTTTTGATCCACTCATCCTGCAGGTGGATTTGGAAATAAATACATCTCGTTTTCGAAGGTTGGAGTACGAGTGAATCTCTAATGTTATTCATACGTATTCAGCGTAAGTACTAAACGATTTGACCGAGTTTAGTCTGAATAGCTAAATTCAGGGGAAGGTATTTCAGTGCCTCGCGCAGGATCAGGGAAGCATAAGCATAGCGGGAGAGATCCGCTAAACCGTTTCGCTGCAAAGTTTTCACGATAAAACTTGACCTAGTTTAATTTTTTTCTGGTTTTTTGTTGATTCTTTCGTTTTTTTTTCTCCTATTTTTGTAAATAAGTCAACTCGAAACTGAAACGCGAGCTTTAAAGGCTTATACTTATACTTCCTGGGTCGTTAAAGTTTCGAAAGTTCTCCCCTCGCTAACTCGCCACTCCGAAGATACGGACTTCCAATATTAACTACCTGCAACGTCGACGGCTCATCTGCAAACTACCCCAAGAAGAAACGTCGCGGTATATAAGTATAACGCAGGCAAGGGCAATATCAGAACGGAACATAAATGTCAGCTCAATTTTATATCTGAAATATTTCTGGCGTAAAACGCTGACTCTAATTAAGAAAATTGATGAACTTTGAAATTTTTTACTCATTTTATTAGAGCTGCCAGTTGAAGATGGAAGTTAACATTCATTAACCACCTTATTTATCATCTTATTACGTGCGTTGATGAAAATAATAATATTCCAGCAAGTGTTTTCTAAAGGTAATTAGTTCAGAACTAATAGTAGCTGGTATGGTATACGTACATCGATTATTTTATGAGAACTATAATTCCCGTAAATCCTGCATCTTCCATAAAAAGATATCGGATAAGATCTGCCCTTATAAAGACGTGGTTTTAATCCATCACTCGTATATAATGTTTCGTGATTAACGAGCTATGGAAGCAACTTAACGCTGTGACACGTGTTTTGTCGGGTGACAGAGGCGCCACTACGTCGCAAGGCTTTGTACCCCCGCAATGCTGCCTACGAAGGCGGGACTGTGATTAATCGTAACGTGAGCTTGTACAGCGATCAATGTATATCGGGAATAATGCGTTCCTTCCGTTCGCCTTAATCTACCAGTTATAGGCTCAGTCAGCTTCCGAATTTTACCAACCCTTAGAAACGGAGGTGAATTATATTATATACCTACGTTAAATTTTGAAGGGCGTTAAGGGTAGGCAGAAGTAGATTAACCCTGTTTCTACCTAACAGAGTAAGAAGACCAAAGGCAAACTGACGGTGGCTGGTTTTAACCGAAAATAATAACTACAAGTGCAGCAGACTGGACAGATTGAGCTGACCCTTATCCCCATACTTACGCAGCTGTACTACGCATACGTATACACCTATTATCTACGTGAATTACTTTGTTGGGTAGTTATCCACACATACTGAGTTAGATTTTGAAATCCAGACGTGACAGAGATTGCTGTAGGCGAGTCGACGGCGAAAGTAATTAGTTTTTAACAAGCAGAATGCCGCCGGTCTCATTAACGTCCCATACGGTAGAAGGTACGGCATGGGTATTCTACAAACGGACAGACGTACGGAGGAGGAGAAGTAAAGAAACGGAAAGGCAATGCAATGCGATGCAAAAAGTAAAAAATAGAATAGGAAGAAAAGGAAAGGACGGGTGCAGCTTTTTCAGTTGCGTAAGTTTAGAATGAACCTGGCTCGAACGAACCAGGGAGAAAACCAGCTACGGCTGTACTAGTGAAACGCGGAAAGAGATGAGAGGGAGACCCGGAGACCTGGAGAGCTCGAGAGCTGGAGAACCGGAGAGGATCCCATTCCGCCAGCTTGCAGCCGCGCGTTTCCATGACAACCGACCCGAACAACACCCTCGGCTCGCACCCGTCAAGGGGTCTGGATCCTACGGGGGGCATCCAGGGGCCGCAACTAAGCTTTGCTTTTCGATGATACCGATATAATAGTCTGGACTCGGTTCCGACCTCGTTGGTATAGGTCGGAATCCTGGACGCAACGATTTCGTAGAAATTTACACGCCAGGGTACTCGAACGAAAAATTATTGTATTTGTTTCCCTAAAGTAGAAAAAGCAGACAAAATTAATAAACAAGATCATAATTCGTTCATTTCTTCCATCAATTCTCAAAGACATTTTAATCAAAGTCAGTTTTCTCTATCAGCCCTTCGAGTTATTTTATTCTTTACGACCTATCGCAACATTTTTCGAAATTTTATCACAATTCTTTTTCCACCCTGTACACTCGGACAGTTGTAGAAGTGCGGGTCCTCGGATAGGGAGAGTACGAAATCTGCAGGGCGGCATTTGTCTCTTCCGCATACATACATATATATGTAGGTATACGTATGTATACGTACATCGCCGGACGGTTGACCATGCGAAGCGCAAGACTGACCCATTCGATGTTTTGTTTTATTGCTTTGAACAGTTTCCCTTGCCAACTTTGCCGCGCAGAAGGGTCATCCGGTCCCTTTCGTCCGGCATTTACCGGCATCATGTAACCTCGACGGTGATCAATATTTGGCTAATTAATTTATGCTAAAGAATTTCAGAAAATTCTTTGATCGCAAGTACCCGGCAGTCGCAAGCTCGTAATGTCTTCTGATCATTTTTTTTTTCTCTGGGAGTGTCAGGGATGTCAATTATTCGCGGAATAAATAATTACGCATGAATTACACCTTCTTCTCCCTCTTCCGGTAGATAAAAATGTCAAAAATCTACATTTTCTCAAGTTATTTACCGATTTTGAATTTTTTTATTTTTTTCAAACAACGGACTTTGACCGTCAAGTTTTGCCAATTTGCCAAAACGAGTACTTATGGCGTTTACTTTGTCCAGACCCTTTTATTGCGTTCCTTGGTCTCCTGGGGCACTCGCACAACGGTATATATCTCAATTTCCCAGTGCCCGAAATGTAGGTGTCCATTATTCTCTGTCTAAAAAGCTCCTTGGATGAATATCTTCGTACTTGGCTGTCGTGCTCGACTATAGTACGATCCATACCTGTACTCATGGCACAGTACCTACCTTATTCGTATTTGCCAATGTGTCGTAGTGGTGTCGGAGTTTTTAATCGGCACCACTTGTTTCTAACGACCCTCTTTTGTTTTAACCCCTTGAACCCCTTTGTACCCGGGATCTCTCTTCCTCTCTTCTCCTCTCTTTTCCCGAGCCAGTCTCCTATACCCCTTTTCAACTTTATCGCGGATGACGTGGCGCACCGCTTCTATAAACCCATTTTTATTTTCGACATATCGTATATATCAAGTGTGTAATATGATTAAATATTTTTCGCACTTATGTGCACTTCTACTTACTTAGGGCTTATGGCGTAAAACAGGTGCTTTCAACTAACACGAAAAATCTGTTAACGCGATTACTGTAGCGGTAATTTAATCAACAATTAAAAAAACAAGAAATTGCACTTTATGAGAAAAATTGAGTGAATTTGTGAAACAGGAGTCTCTCCTGAAAACACAATCATTTATAATGTGAAATAGAGCCGGTGAGGTCCTCAATCGATTTCATCCTGTCTTTTATTTCATCTTTTATCACATATAACGACGAATCATCGATACGGGATATGAGACTAATGAAATTCTAAGAATAGACGTTGAATATGGATCTGTTACATCGTTTGCCATACCAGGAACGGATGTGGGATTTCTGATTGGCTCAGTTTGAATAACTTCGCAGCGAACTAAAACACCCTATTCACTATGGAGGGTAGATATGTACATAGAATGTATTCTCCGAAATACAAACACAAACATGTAACGCACATAGACAGAGAAATATAGAGAGAACCAGCTACCCTAGAAATATGGTGGGTTGAATATTGGTCATCGTTGCTGGTTTCGGCGGTACTCTGATCCACGCCCCTTCATCGTAACCGAAATAACAAGGTCGCAGCACCGTCAGCAAGGATTCGAGTCCAAGCGGAAATTGCGGAGTTAACGACTGGGGGTATCAGCTACAGCATAAAACATCTTATTTACCCAATTAGGATGGACAATAGTACGAAGAGCAATTATTCAGCTTGGCCTAGCTGCGGAGTGTGCAGTTTCGCAAATGAGACAGCGTCGTCGTGTAATTTGAAATTAAATTCATTACGAATGTCGTGAAACTTCGTTTTTTTTCACTCCTCTTCCTTTTCTCTCGGGTGTTAATGACGAGTGATGTTAAATCAAGTGACCAGAATATTCCGGTAGCAAGAAAAGGGGAAACCTCTTATCGGGGTGAAATTATTCGTAGAAGAGATTAGAGCGAAAGTTCCTGTCGGCGAATTCCTTTAACGAACTCGAGATATTCCAATAATTAAGCACTATTAATTCCTGCGTCGTTGGAACGCGCGCGAGCTTTTCGCTCAGGAATAATTTGAAATAATTTGAAATAATTTGCATGTCTAACGATGCCGAGAGTTTAACTCGGAGCGATTTAATAAGTCGTTAAATCGGTAGTCAAGACGGCACTGGGGCAAATTCAGATTAACGACTGCTACCTTGTCTCGTCGTTTAATTGTTTGTTACGAGCTTTTTGCGAATTAATGGCCGAGTCGCGGATTAATTAATTTTCGCCTTATTCGGAAAATGGTACTAAGAGTTGGATTGATAGTCGTGTAATGAAAGCTGCCTATTCATTCCAGGTATTCTTCCCTGTCTATCATTTTTTTTTTCGTTTTTTTTTTCTTGCATCGATTCTTATCGATTCCTTATCCATTCGTTTAAGTATTCGATTATTAAAATTTGAAGTATCAAAAAGTCTAAGCATCGGTCGTCGATAAATTGAACCAAGGACTTGAACCTCACGGAACGCCGAATTAATTTTACTAATAACGCTTCACGAGAATCCTTATATCTATTTTACAAGCCATTGTCTTTCCATCGAGGCCTTCACCCTGCATCTGTTTAAATTTGTGCGCTCGCTTCGATAATGGAGGCAATTCGTCCGATGTAAATGAATTCTCGCCAGTATGGGTCGAAGTGAAAAGGGGAATGGGATGGGGACGGTGATGGGTTGTAGGAGGGGGGTTTGATAGGGCAAAGCGCGAACAGCCAATTTCTCAGCAGGCGAGTAGGAAATGTCGAGGAAACCGGGAATGCGGGGTGCAAAGGGATTGATTGAAATCAATGCCGTGGCGCGAGGCGTGAACGGTGATTGAGGTCTATAAGATGCATGGATTTCGTAGCTGGTTGGTTAAAAAATAGTGGCTGTATTGGTATTCCGCAAAAACGGGGGGGGGGGGGGGGGGGGGGGAACACAAGGCAAGAAAAGAAATAAAGAAAGAGAGAAAAGAAATCAGACCAAAGTTTCTATTCGATCGAAGTAGGTAGGTATGTAAGAAGGTGAGCGAAATTTTCTAGTCGATTTACGTCCTAGTCAAAGTCGATAAGGTAAAAGAAACGGCGTAGTTGCATAGGTACAATAAAGTTGAATACCGGCAGGATATTGGAGGTAAGAGGTCCCATTCCAAGAGTGACATACGTCGGTGCCACTTTTATGCTATAATATCTCGCGTCATTGGTTCTCACTTGACAAACGAGATTCGTAATATCGGTCTGCGTTTACTGGTAGTAAATCCAGTTCTACAAACTTTGGTGAATCAATATAGTATGTACATAGCTATAGCGTATATATTTATATATGGACTAGTATGTATACATATGTACAACTGCGGAACGATGCAGAGAACTGCGGTGTTCTGTGTTCCACTATAATTATACCATGCAGTGAAAGTAGGTAACGAAATATCCTGACTGGACCACTGATGAAAAATATGTCGGATACAAAGGATGAACCAATTATGTGGATATCAGCAGCTCTTGATGTCTGTGAATCCTGTGGAACTGATATCACTGAACCCTCGCTCGGTCAAGCCTGCACCATATCTTTGCGCGCCTAGACCTTATCTTAGCTGTTATAGTATGGTGTAGAATTTCTGACCCAGAAATGACGGCGGTCCTTCTATCAGGGTTCAAGTTATAGAAGTATAAATCACAGCAAATGCGACATCCCAGTGCCAGTGCTAGTACGGCACGCGGCCCAGTTCCCTGTTTCATTTCATTTTATTTTAGTTTATTTTATCTTATTTTATTTCATTCTGCTTCCCTCTCTGCTTTACTTGGAGCTTCTTACTGCTCAACATTTACTCTACAGATGTGCGGGCTTCCATTAGAGACTCACTCTATTCGCACTCCAGATTCTACGTGCTTTCGCTATAATACTGGAACCGGAGATAATCTTGACTATACGGAATTCCATCCAGGTAATATATGTATATATATGGACATATGTATAGCAAAAGGTGCATGTAATCTTCTTTCGACATGACCTGGGTTACTGTGCACCACCATTGTCCCATTATCAATACTTGCATATGACTATGTCTGATCGTGAGATGAAGAGTCTACGCAGTGGCTTCAGCGTACACGAAGACGGAGATTGAATTGCCCTATAGGGAATACTTGAGACTGGCAAATTTGGTCGATATATGGGTTCGGGATATTCTTACCTTACTTTGGTCGAAGTGCGGCGTCGTTTTCTATAAATATAAACAAGAACCGTAATTGAAACTGGATTTTCATGGTATAGCTATACCTACCTATACCAGGACTGCAGCAACCCACGAATACAACACTTCCATGAGTACCCTCCCGCATTTCTTGTCCCGGGAGAGAACCTTCTAGTCAATCTACCCTCGTCTTTTGCTGTAGCGAGTGCCCTGACTGATGTCTATCTAACCTATACGATTTAGAGAGAAGCAGGTAATGGGGTAGCAAAATTTGCCAGAATAACCGACTAGATTCCAAAGCAACGAACCGCACCATTGGTTTATCACATTAGCTTTACTGCTCATGCCTATCGGTGGTACTATTCGGTAATATCTATTTCCGACGTATGAACAACCGGGAATTATTCATCTTCACTCGTGATCAGTTATTATAGTATAAAACTGTGATCTATGATATTTGGCAGACTATAGCCAATGAAAATTGGTGATTGATTGCCCGATTATGAATGTATGATTTGACGCTAACGTGAATATTTGACCTCTCGTTGAATATGCTATCCCCATATATAATCATAGCGTGGATAGTGCTGCTGGGCCAATGAACTTGAAAGTCGAGACTAGACGCAGCTTATTGCGCCAAATTTAATCCGGATTATTGTAATAGGGTTCACATGGCGTGGAAACAGCCTTGATCGAGTTCAACGTGAGATTATCATATTTATGAAAAGCAATTCAACTATGGGCTTCATGATAAGAAGGAGGCTAATGTCTTTCCGTAGAAAAATCGATCTCATTTTAAATGGGAAAATTTCCTTCATCGTGTTGAAAATAAGTTTCTTTGAGTTTGAAGATCAGATCTCACATTGTCGTTGCGATTAAACTCGTTATCTTCTCTTTTTTCTTTCTTTTAAACGCAGTGTTGAATCTCCGGAAAGTAAAACCACCAAATAGCTTATATACTTGTGGCTAATGAACCTTATTCGTGCAGATTGTAGAATATCGGTGCAGCATTATAATCCCCTCGAAGTTAGACAGAGTTTCGAGTGACGTATAAATAAGTACTTAATGAGCAGCTTCTAGCCAAACAACCTGCTAATGGTAAAATTAGTAAAGCAAACGTGCCGTTTCGAGTCTCAATTAAATACGCTGGTAATGTAACGCGCGCCCCTTTGAATTTCTACACTGCACTCCCTCTCGAGTATCCTTTGAGTTGGTAACTAACTTGGTTGACGTTTGCATTGCACTTTGGTAGTACTCCATTTACACCTTGAAATATCTTGACTTTTTATTAAACTTACCAAGTGCAGTATAATAATAATTTATTGTCGAAGCTAGCTAGAATCCTATTTCTTATAATATTACGATAGATAAAATGGAACAAGAATTACCTAGTACCGATTAGAATCATCACCCCTATCTTAATCATTACAGATCATATCATGCGACCCAACTAATTCTGCAGGCCAGATAATTAATTTAGTTCATTACAACTCAGCGAAAGTAACACCCGGGGGTCTGGTAATATTTAATATCTGAATACCAGTGTCACTATAGTGTCCCACTCTTCACAGGGTTGAGGTTGACGCTTGCGAGCAGGACGTGACTGTAGCGAACAATTTCCGGAATGTTAATGAGAATTAATGTCATTTCCAGAGCGTGCAATTAAGAGAATCTGCCGATCATCGTTCGCTACGCGATGTAACTGCTATATGTATACTGCGATAGCTATATCCTAGGGCTGGAGAAGCTTGCGTGATCATACGAGTGCAGAGAACCGCTTATCCGGCTTATCGCTCACTCAATTACGTCCAATAATCTCTACAATCGAGCTTTTCGAGCACATGATTCAATATGGTTTTACGTATTTGTTTTCCGATTTTATTTCATTTAAAAACTCATAAAAACCATCGATTATACGGAATTAGTCTTCGAGGTCGAGTACGGGATAAATCTCGTCTACAAAATTGAATTATTTAATCCATAATCCGGACACGCTATTAGATGCAATCAACAGGGTTTTACCGCGATCGTAAACGAACCAAAAAGTTTCTAGATTCAGGAGATTGAAGTCATTTATCTGTAAAAATGAAAATAAAAAAAAAAATGAAAGAATAGAAATACATGCTGAACTGCGAGATAGAAGTTTCTCTTCTCTATTCAATAGTTAAACAATGAATTTCCATTTAACACGGCGGAATCTAAGACTCATTTAATAACATTATATTAAATTGGGACGTACTCGGTTTTCAACGAGGCGTTTGAAACGTCGACGAGAAAGTTTGCCAGTTTTCTTTGTTTTCCGGTGTGGTACGTGGCGCGCTTGCAATATTCATAATTAGAATGAAGAACACCGCGTGCCTCTTTGGTAGAGGATGAAGGAGACTGTCAGGTATTTCCCTAATTATTTTCACCGAGTGCTTCGTGTTTCTCATTTAAAAGGGAGAACCAGAAAAGCTTTCATTTCCCGAGGACGGTTTTGTTTTAGTTTAGCGCATTCTAAGAGGATTACAAACTCAACCATATTGCAGTCCGAGCTAGCTGCAGCGGCAGTGCGTATAAAGCTTAACTAGTTTCAACATTCAGCTTATTCGGAATTATTTATGCGATTCTCTTGATCCTGTTACCGCTTCCACCCTACATCCTCCCATTTTTTTTCTTCATTTTATCGCTCCTTCCTTCGTTTACCTTTCGTCGCCTTGGTGATATAAGAAAAATATCGGTTTTGGTCGAAACTGATTTTTACTCATTTCAACGATTGCGGACCTTCGGCAAAAATCCGAGATACAGACTCTCAGACGGATGATTAATCTGCTCAAAAAACTCGCCGAATTATATTAGAAACTGCTCGATCAAAAGATCTGAAATTTATAGAGGGATTCACATTCAAGCGATCGAGATTCACGATATCTTGTTTGATTTAAACGGTTGATGAAATAGATCGTGAAAAACCTTTCTTTCCGTATTGCCTTATCTTACCATTCCTTCAGAAAGTATTAAGTCGAACGTCTGACCCTCCTCGAGGTTATCGTAAATTTTCAACTACGTATCACTGACATGACCTCAGGTACTTCATGAATAGAATATATGCTTTCATTCGGACACTGGCGTGCGGCTGGTTATTTTCAACAAATGCATAAAAGAACGCTATGACCCGCTGCGATTTCGGAGATAGTAATTTGCTGTGGGATGAAAGAAATGATGAGAGACGAGGTCAACGCTGATAATATAAACTCTGCGTTCCAACGAAATGTGAAATTATGCGAATAATCTGCATACTTGAACCCTTGAATGTGAAATTGCAAACTCAATCGGACAACGATCAAAGTGATGTGAATTTACGAGTGAAATTCGGTTCGAAATTAATAGACTACTCGGCGTAGCACAAGCGTGCATGAATATTCGTATACTATAGTCGTTAAATTGCACCCAGAAATAGCACTCGACGGTAAACAAGGTTACGATGCATTTCGAGGGAAATTGATTGCAACCGTGCAGTCGAGTAAAAAGTTTCTATTCCTAGTCGATCTGTCGGGGAGGTCTTCAAGCCTTTTCAGGCCTCCCAACCCCCAGCTTTTCTCTCTAAGCCCTGAGCCCTCAGCCTCCTGACCCTGCACGAAAATAAATCTCGTAAAGCGAACGAACTCAGCAGATTGAGCCGAATGAGGTACGGAGGAGGCGGGGGAGGATAGGGGACGGGGTTGATGTAGACTCAAGTTGGTTCTCAATATTCTTGTTTACGCGGTAGATCCGAGATTTTGGCTTTAGGCCCTCCGCGGTCTTTCCCGACGGTAGTGCTGCTGGTGTGGGACGTTGGGAAATGGGAGTTGATAAAATCTCCAGACGACCCTTTGCTCCCAGTCTCCATCCCTCTCCCTCACCCTCTTTCTCTAGAATACTAGGGGTTGCAGGGGATATAGAGAAAAGCGGTAAATTGTCTCGACGATTTCTTCCGATCCAAGACACGGATTAAGAAGTTTCAATCGATTCGGCATCGGAAGATATGCACCACTTAATTCGCTCCTCTATTGTATCATCGCGATATAGTGAAGCGTGCTGGTAGACGTTTAAAAATAAAGTTACTTTTACTTTGCCATCGATTGGAAGCTAGTTTTATGTTCAACTATCGAAAGTCCCAATAATAATTTAGAACCACGTATTATGTGGCATTTGATGGACATGCGAATGAACGTCCATGGTCTAACTCCTCCGCGAATTTTGATGATGATTTTATACCCTGATCGGGTTCGGGAAAGACAGACATTTGTCAGGCGACAACCAAAGGCGTGTTAACGCATAAATTACACACACGTCTGCATCGCACTTACACATTTGAACACACATACATATATGCCTATATATCACATCTCCGCGGGTTGAGAAGCGAACAGGACTCACGTCTGTCAAGAATTTCAATATTTCTGTCACATAGTTTTCCCATGCCACGCAAAGTCAGCTCAGGGTAAGGCAAACGTTGAAGGTGGCTTCTTCCCCTCTGACATACTTGCGCAATGATCTCTCCTGCACTGTGTGGTTACTCTTAGCCTTATTTTATTTCGAGAGCGTGCAAGCTTGGATACGTGATTCCCCGGGGAATCCACCTTATATAAGACTTCTCTCAATTCAGCCCCCAGGCTGGAAGAATATTCTCACCCGATTCCTCAACCCTTTTTATTATTTTTTTTACTCCCTCTCTGGTGCTTGATGGTCGATAGTATTTGCCCCTTCGTATACCCCATTTCGGTTTGCCTGCAGGTGACCGCGACCTTTTTTGTTTCTTTTTTTTCTGACGTGTCTATTTTCTCCATTTGTCTCTCTCTCTCTCTCTCCTCTCTCTCACACTCTCTCCATCTTTTTGCTCACTCCTCACGTCTCTCCGTCACCCTTAGGCGCTCCCAAGACCCTTAAAGGGAAACCACACTGTCACGCGATATCGTAGAACTTCCGGAACTGACATTAATTGACTTTGCTAGGTGCGAGTTCCTGAACTCAGGTCCACTGACGTATACGTATATTATGCAGAGTGTTTGCGGGTCCCAAAACTCTTGGAATTTCATGACAGTACAAAAAGCAAAATCTGGAATATATTTGAAAACATCAAATTTTACTCCACTGCCGATAGCCGTTCCATTGAAAACATCCAAACTGTAATATTGCGAGCTGAAAATCTTTGCCAGACTTTATCAGGCCAACGAGATGCCTCAAGCATATGAATATTTATACCGCAATGTATAATATTTGATACTGCGAATAATCAGGTGAAAATTTCTTCAGAGTTCGTCTTTATGATTTTGTGAAGACAGTTTCATTTCGAAAATGTCTCAACAGATCGCTACGAGAAATCGTTGGAAAAGTCCTTGTGGCTTTATCATTGACGATATTACATTTATTCCCATCTATCGGTATACTCGATCCCATTATTTCCTGAGCTGATCAAATCCTTGCCAATTTTTGTTCCAGGTCCTATTATTCCCAGAGGAAGGCTGGGCGAGGAGTGCAAGCAGTTCTTACTGGACCCTGACGCCTTTTTGGTGGAGTAGAAGTCGATGCAAGGTTGTCGAAGTGGCTGGAACAAGAAGGTAAATTATGCGATGGTTTAAGATCAAACCGTCAACGCGATTGATCAATTTAATGACGCAATTTCATTTCCCCACATCGATTTCTCGCTTCCAATAAATCCCATGTAAATTCTTTCGCACGCAATGAAATATACCAACCCATACACACATATATCACATATATACAAATCTATACAAGCGATAAGGAAGGTTTTTATCGATATTAAAAATTCCCATTCCGACGAACCTTCTTCTTCTTATTCTTCTTCTTTCCTTCTGCCTTCGATTCTATCAAACGAAGATATAGGCTGATATATATACAGCGATCTTTAACAACCCTACGATTTCAATATCTGTCTACTCAGCCCAGTGCTGTTGATGCGATGCGGGAGGGAATAAGGAACAGTCCAGGGTTCACCCTTCGCTACATCCTTGGACAATAGAACTCCCTATACAATACATCGTGGCTTGCCGTTCGGAAGGGTCATATATTATATTTATTGGTACTTAACCGTCGATATTTTGATAATAAATTACCTTCTACAATTCGACACAAGAATCACCGCATGTACTCAATTCTGAATCTATGATCTACTATAAGATAACTTCGCTCGTTTGTAAGAACCGATCAATACCTATACGAGCATTAATTCATTCGGAATTTCTAGTGCAATGTAAAGGTTGATATATCGCTCATTATTTAGTGTCTTTATGTATCTCGGTATACGATACCGTATTAGTTAGCCAGCTAAATTCTATGTACTTAATTCTAAGCACGCTGTACCAATTCCAAGATAGTTTCTCGACTGTTTCACTGCTACGTGCCCCTTTAGTGAAGCTCCTTATTACCTTCACCGAATTGTACCTGTTCCATCGTCTTGTACTATTGCATCGCGTAATTCTCACGGAACGATAGTTTTGAATGGTCGCGTTTCTCCATTCCTCCGGTTCCCTTTGTCTTTTATCCCTAATATCTTACCCCCGTATCATGATCTTCGTCTTTCAGCTGCTCTTGTCGTTATCTCAAAGACTTGCTCAATCAAATTGCTCATACAACATCGAAGAACCGTCCATCACTCTTCTTTATAACTCATTCCCTCTTCTCAGTACCTGGTATCATATGCTCGTTAGCTCCACCGGACACAATGAACTTCGAATATCTGGATTTTTATTCTAACCCCGAGTTTCAGACCTTTTCGACTCAAAATAAGCCCACAGCCCACTAGCTAGTTCTCTTTCCGTCTCTTCATTTTTTGTCAGTCGCAAAAGTGGAGCACGGAAACCGCATCGGCGAGGAAATACGAAGTTGCGATTTTGGCAACGTTTTTCAGATGAAAAACCTACCGTTCGCGCGTTTGATATGGAAATTTTTCCTCTTCGATCTTTCACTGGGTTTAGTATGAAATTGGAAAGAGTGCTGCTATATACCGGGTCACGAATTCAAATGAATTCTTCATATCTTTAACGCCACTGTATATAATAGATCTGCACAATTTCGTATGTAGCCCTTTTCCTCGGGGTGAAAGGGCGAAGTTACTTCACTTGGGAACTGGGAACTAGGAACCTGGAACTAGAAACCCTTAGTTCTATTGCCTTGCTTTAATCTCCTCGGGGCCGTGCATACTTACGGTATATACAGGGTGTTTGAGGTAACTTGTAAATGGGTTGAATAGCAGCACGTTATTTACGTTTGAATTTACCCTGAACATTTGAGATATTATTAATTAATGGTAATTCGCGGTACCCTTTGACTGACAATCGACCATTTCTCAAAGCAATTCGAGATCCACTGGTTTACTCGAATCGTGACTTGGCGCTGTTTATGGACTTCATCTAAGTATATCAGACTTATCCTTCCGAAGACGGTTTGCGTAGCACTCGACTCCGTTTACGTGAGGTCGATGGTTTCTCCCCCGCTTTGTGGAGGGATTCGAATGAAAGCCTGGGGTCGGAGAGTCGGGACTCGGGGGATGAAACTAGCCCCCAGATGCCTGAAATCGCTGAGAAATATCTGCGATAGTTCGACGCCACCCAGTGACGACGAAACTGCCGTTGCCAGCTACCACTGACCGCAACCAGCAGTCGTGTATATTTTGACCGCAGGTTTCTGCTCCCTATTCTATTCAGGGCTGCCAATATTTCGGATATTTCGTATAAGGGTTAAGGAAAGGCCGATGTTTTGCTTCGGTCGGAGAAAAAAAAATTGGGTCATTTTAGGGTCAAGGGTGGCCAGGGTCCAGCTTGCAGTCCATTTTATTATATAGTATCTGGTATTTTTTGAAAGAGGAACAAAAAATATTATACAGTTCTGTACGAAGGAAGCCTTGAATTTTAACGGTGAGGACGCAGAACGTTGGTGGTTTAAAAGTTTAATAAAAGAAAGTCTCTTGAAAGCATGCGAGCTATAAACCCATTATATTCACTCGCGTAGCTAGTACGCTGAATATTTTGTCCGCCGTAAAATATCAGCTAACAGAAAAATCGACCAAATGGAAGAAAATATTTTCTGAAACCTGTTCCACCAAACGTTTTTTCACCACTTCAGAAAAGAGTTTTGAATTTCTGGGCTGAACAAACTCTGCTTGATTTTTTTTTTACATATTATCATGATTCTAAAAATTTTGTGGTACACCAGTTAGACCCGTTGGACGAATAAAACCCGATAAAACCATTGCCAAAAATTTTACTCCAGTTCTTCGAGAGATATGTGTACCTATTCACACCGCAAATATGCGTTAATATATCCACATAAGTAGAAATACGTGTATGTATGTATGAATTCGTGCAAGCTCAAATATAATCCGAGTTTAAACGAAATGTAAATTTTCCATAGAAAACTTGACCAAAAAGTTTCCCATCCTTTTGGACGTTTACGCTGTGTTCGACGAAAAAATAATTGGAGGGATGATTCGGTAACGGAAACATCAACTGAGGGTAATTTTTCAAGATGTGTATCCGACGTTCATGGAAAAATAAATCGTGCTTAAAAAATGCTCGGGATTTTACTGGGGTCTAAACGAGTCGAGTGCCTTTTTTGATCTCCTTTATATAGAGGCTGAAGATGTAGTTAAATTTCTACAAAAGTCAAGTGCTTAATTCCTATACCTACCTCAATCGATTTTATGGGTAACTTCGGCTCTTTTCTGCTCCTATGAAGTGGGAAATTGAGACTCTCTGGTCCTTCACACTTTGCCGAAGTTCACAAACTTTTTGAACCTGCATCTAGTCCGACTTTGGTTCGAAACTCGTTAATTGGGAACCTGGGGTACCATCCAAACAGTCCAGGGGCGAAGCAGTGTCAGTAACTACAAGAAGGATCCTGGTGTTCGCCCTTCTCGGAAATGTCGTCAGGTTTGAGTTTGTCGCTGGATTTCGGTGATCCCCCAGTCTCACTAATCTTAAGGTTTCGGGTTCACAGTTTGATCGAGTAACTTTTCGAGTTTCTGATCAAACAGCTGGAAATATTCGACTCGATTAAATCTCAGATAATCCGACAAGATCTCTGTCAAACTTTGATACGTCAAGGTTCCGATTTAAGGCATTTTTTTTTCGTTTTTTTATTTTTTTATTTTTTTCTGTAGCCGATTTTCAAATACTATCTTTCTGGATCAAATTTTGCTTTTCACGAGAGTCTGATCAGTGATCAGCAAAGAGTGTCCGGTGTACAAACAACGTACCTACATCGATCCCAAGGCTCCTCTGCACATATGTGTATAGGCTGGGTTTGACATATGAGCTTATCCACTCGTTTGTAGATAGAAAAAAATTTCGATCGAATCGAAGGGCAGTATTTCTCGTAGCAATTTGTTATTAAATTTTCCATCTTCTGACGACACGTCGTACAATATTTTCCAATTTCGCAGTATAATATTGTGGGAGTGGGCCAATTGTCTTCGAATTTTCATCTGGACTGATAATTACAAGAATCCATCATCTCCGTTCCGAAAAGTTCTGGATCAGTTATACAGTTGGATTAAAATGTGAGGGTTTATTTTTTCCGTGCAATCTTGAAGAAATTTTGGGGGTTTTTAGAAAGTAATGAGTTGGTCATTTTGGCGATAAGAAAGATCCTTTAAAGTAATTTCAAGATAATTTCCCAGAGGTCTTTCCTTTCTACTTGGCATTAACGGCAATCCGGTAATCAGTTTCCTTCCGAATCCCGCGGCAAATTCTTCGAGGATCTTATCCGAGGCTTTCCATTTCACAAAGAGCCGGAATTTCTGTTGCAGATACAGTACTCAAGCTAAAATGGTCGACACTGGAACGGGGACGCTCTATATCATCGGGTCATTCAAGAGGATGACGACGGATCCAGATTTCAAGGTAAATCCATTGCTCGCAAATACATTAGACGTGTGTGTTCAATCGTTTGACTGACACTCGTATAAGACATCGGAAACAGTTTTGTCGTGATTTTGGATAAGCAATGAACAACTGTTCTCAGCCGATGATTGATCGACGGCTGTTTCCGAGGAATGGACCACTTTTTAAGTGATAATCATCGCGATGGTCCGGCCTGAAATTTTTTAGAAAATTTCTTTCTTTTTCGGGCAGTTGTACCTGACGTCGAATGTCTCATCGAGTGATTTCAACATGGGCTACAGTATGACGGGTACCTTGGAACGGGGCTGTAAGAAGACCAACTCCTTTCAAATGACACATTTCGCTGTTATCCGTAGACGCGACTACGAAAAGGCCTACGAAGAACCGACTCACCCCACCTAGTGTCCAGCTACACCCACATCGTCGGAGTGTGGGGATTACGGACGATATACGTAAGGTGTGCCTACGACATATATTGTCACTGCACTACCGTCCCGTATTTACGCAGTATATGAGTATTGAGTATAAATATAATGAAATATAATATAATATAATATATAATATAAAATATAATATACGTGCCACACGATCTAGACGTGTGGATTTATCGTATAGGTAAAGCGCACGTCCCTGAAAGGGGCAAAGTAGTTATAGCATCCGGTGAATTCCCCACGCGATAGAGGAGCTAGGATGGTTTTGCTTGTGAAAACTGAGGCACAGTAATCAAATACATAGAGTTAATTAATTAAGTGATTAATTATTTAATTAGGTATCACCCACCAGATTCGAATGGATTTTTAAAAACTGTTGGATTAATAAATCTGGCTATATTATGCATTCGAATTATCATATAGATATACTCGCCTTGGGAGGAATAAGTGAAACTATTTTAGCTATCGAGTGATGAAAATTTCGATAAAATATCTATACGATGAAAATTTGAATAAAAATTTATTGAGGCCAGGTTTTGGTATGTGTATAGAAAAATCAAAAGGGGGTAAAGGGGAACTTGTCTACTTATGATCACTTGAATAAATATTTTTCAGAAACTCGACTTCCTCGGGATGTGATTATAGGTGTATGCAAAGGAAGTAACGAAAATCTGAAATACGAATTTTGCTGGAGATGATGTTTCTTTTTCTCTTTTTTTAAAAAAAAAAAACTTCGTGAAATTTGGATTTAAAGGATTCTCGATAAACATGTATGTATACCAAGTATTTACATCCAAAAATCGTGGGGCACCCCGACGAAACAGTAAACGTCCAGATATATTTTAAGCTTAGGTTTAATCATAATTGTCGCCTGGTTAAACGAGAGAGGGTCGATTTTAACGTTATTACTAACGAGCTATGAACCAAAGTGATCCGATCGATACCTTTACCAAAGTATTAGCGCGTAAGTTTTACGATCGTGGATGCGTGTGTTGCGTATGGATGCATATATGTACGGGCGCGGGTTCCTTCGAGGACTTGATTATAATTCAAGTCTTAGGATATAAGGAATAATTGAATTAAATAATATATTAATTATCGTAAATGTAGAAAACAACTAATTACGAATTTTTCGATTTCAATTTTCACTATTTTTATTAGCTGGCTTTAGTTTATAGCGCAAATCGTTATAAGACTCGCGCTTTTTAGATTAACGTATTCTACATTTTAATACTTATATATATATAGTTGATAATATACATACATATATATACAGTTAACAATTTTCTTTTTTCTCATTTTTTAACCGGTCTTTTCGATCATAAACTACGAAAATTAACGCGTAATAATTATTTTTGCTAACAAACAAAGCTTTCATTATACCTATATACGTCTACCTATGTACTTAGTCTCTGCACTTGTATCAGAATCAAAATATGAACTTATATGCTCAATGATCAGTAATCAATCGCCAAAGAAACCTCGTCGATTAATTGATCGATATAATTTTTGGCAGCTATGACGTTATTAATTAGAATTAGCCTAATATCTCGATGAAATTTTGACAATCGGTAATGTAATAAACCGCAGTATCATAATACAACTTTTCCTTAATCCTTAGTAGCTCAATAAAAATAAACCATAAGCCAAAACTAAACCAAAGAAAAATCGAGGAGGCAAATATCTGCTTAATTAATAGAAGCTTTCAATTCACATTAGTTTTTTAACTCAATAGCTGGCGCCTACAGACAGAAAACTATGTAGGTATTATATATATAGGTACCTATATGTGTGTGGGATGAGAGCTCGTATTCTTCTCAACCGACGCGTGTAATTAAAGCTGCAGGGCATCTGGTGCGAGAGTGGAAACTTTTTCATTTCGTTATTGCAACATTTTTCTTTTTTTATTCTATTTTTTTTTCTTTTCGAAAAAGAAAAAGAAAGTAAGAAAAAATAGAAGAAGGAGTGCAAAACTTACGTTGAGAGGCGAAGTTATTCGTACCTACTTTGGTTATACCGAGATGGCGAATAGACAGCGATAAAAATTCAGTCAGAAGTTTGTAAACCAGTCAAAACTGCACTCAAGAAGAAAACGAGAGTACCCTACCCATTACTCGTACCGTTACTTAATTAAAAGTCACGTCAATTCCTTTACAACAGTTGGATAAAACTTTTCCGAGATTTTCACGCCCATATAATAATCGCTAAAGGGTTTTTAAATAATTAAACTATTTTTATCCGACTATATTTTTACCCTAATTAGCACGTTACAGGGTTTCACTTTCACATTGGTGTTCATTATACAATATCGCTAAGTTGTTTGTTCATTTCAAATGAAACAGGTTGCTGATTTTCTTCCGCTAGTAATTATACGAGGGAATAGTAATTAACGCCAGTATACATGTAAATATGTATAACAAAGTGGAAAAATAACTCTTTTCAATTTCCTATATAAATGTTAGACAATATTAGACCTACTCAATTATTTACTTAACTGCTTACTTGTTTCCCTGCGTACCCACTTTATACTTAATCTACTTACTTTCGCACTTACTCACTTACTTACTTACTCACTTATTTACTTACCTACTTATCGCACTTTCACTTATTAGACTAAGTAAACTGTCCTAGTCAACTCGAGTCGTAGAATATAGTACTTTTCGTTACTAGTGCGAGAATGTTGATTCTCGGACAAGTGTGAAGTTTTTCGCCCGAGGGGAAAAATCACATGAGTCGAGAATCATCTTTCGCACGTGTATCGGACTTTGTTTTTCAACACAACGCGCGTTGAGTTGAATTTTATGCACGCGAAGCGTGCGCGAAATTGGACTTCACGCACACCGTGTTGAAAAACTTATAACTGGACTGATGTCTGGTTGGTTAGTTCACCTATTCTGGTTTGAAAAGTGTTTAGAAAAATTTTGTGACTTCACAAAGTACAGGATTATAAATATATATAGCTGCAATCATTCAGTCATTAATTTCATTTGATATTTCACATGTGAACAAAAAAATAAAAATAAAAAGTCTCTTCCTCGTGATCTTATATTATTATAACGAATGAGCCAGTGACTTTCTTAGTACCTAAATACTCGCACTAAAATTTCCTAGTCGCTATTGCTACGATTAGATCGTTGTAATATATATATTTAAACTCGCGTTATTAATATCACTTCCTCTGTGGGTAGTTTAGTCTCCTAGAATGATCTAAGTGAAGTTCACGTCCGATATCACGGTCCCTCCTAACTATGTAGTAGTAGCCTAGACCCAAAAATGCACGCTTCATTTTTGTATTGATATATGTATATATTTTTTTTTTAGAATTTTGATCAAAATTTTTTGTGATTGACAGCTGCATACGGGTCTGTTAGTTTTTCGTGCGTCGTGTCGCTTCTGTATTCCTTATCCACAAAAAAATATAATTGAAACAAAATAAAAAAATAAAAGAAAAAAAAAAGAGTTAAATAGGCGAAAGAGAGAAAATCGAATCATCAACAACCGGAATAAACTTCCACTATCCTTCCAAGTCTGTGTAAACTATGCGACTACCTGATAACAGACAGACGCCCCTACGGAATGCTAATCAGAGAAAGTTGGCATAGTTGCAGTTAGGTCTCTGAAACTAGATTCTCGGTCCCAAAGAGAAGAAGAACCATGTAATTAGAAAATTGTTTGATTCGTTTATTTTGTATTTTATATAAATTAAATAGGTTTTATTGAAAAATAGAAAACAGAAAATCGAAAGCAAAAAAAAAAAAAAAATTGTACAGTTTGGGTAAAGTATGCAGAAGCGACGCTACTTTTTCTCCTCGAAGTAAAGTCTGTAGATTATTGTTAGCGGGTAGAACGTAGTTTAGAACCCAGTTGATGTTGTCTCTCTGGAATTTGTTGAAAGGTAGTACAGATACTGCATATTAAAATATTTCAACTCCTATACGTGAGAATTTGAATGTTGAATTTTTGTAGCTCTAATGGCATAACAAGAATTATTTTTTGTAAGCAGCAAAAATGTTCAACTTGCAATTTTAATATGACAAGGAATCGAAATGCTGCAGTATTTGTCCATCTTCAACGGTGACAGTTGGGTGCACGGAAGGAGGCAGTCGTTCCGCTATTACTGCAACTCCTTTCAATTAAATTTAATCAAAAAAGTAAAAAATAAAGAATCAAAAGTAAAAAAAAAGAAAAAAAAAGCCGAGTCTCGGAAATTAAAGTTCAGCCTCTAGAACCCTTGCCATTGATTTCACCTCAGTATTCTTTCATTCGTAATTAAAATTCGCGGGTGAGGCAAAATTCTTGGGTTGAAAGATGGAACTACCCTAATTGGTATTAAAATATCCGAATTAAAGTTGCAGACTCCGGATTAAAGCGACTCCCGATTCTATATTATAAACTCAACTGTAATTGATGTGTAGTTATTTAGTGGGTAGATATATTATCGAACTTATAATTACGCGAACATTACCTATTATTGTACTGGTCTTAAAATACGGAATGAAAATTCGTATTCAAAGCAATGGCTGTGATCCATACTAATCATAAAAAGGTTCAATTGTATTTGACATTGTACGTACGTAGGTTATCGCATTATATTATACATATATCATAATTATATATTATAATAATAAATCATATTTTCAAGATGGTTACGTTTATTTAGTTTTCAAATTTACGTCGATATTTATTGCATTAGCAGGAGTGCAAATTTGGCGCTAATGAGACGCTCAAATAATGATTAAATTATTAATATAATTCGTTAAATTCTATAAATCACGACATACTACAATATCACCAATACAACAAGCATATTAATTTCGAACAGCTTTGCTTTCGTGTTATCAATTAACTCTCTGAAAAAAATAAAAGAAAAAAGACAAAAAAATAATAATAATAATGAAGAAATACGAAAAATATATAATATGTAAGTCTAAAAACAGCCAAAAATAAATTATGTTAAAAAAATTTATTCAACTTTTTAATTAAAAGCTGTAAATATTTGACCTAATTAAATTATTCAATCCTATAAGTATAACGAACAGTATATATATATATATAATTGTTATAGGAAAAAGAAATATTAACACTGCAGAAGACTAACGCAGCTAGATAACTATACAGCGAGCCTAAATACACCTGATACTAATTATCAGTATGTCCGCAGGACTATTTTAGCCCGCCATATGCGATGTACTAATTCTTCAGATTCGAAGTAAAACTGTCTTTAAAAAGAAGCTTCCTGTAGTTAGTGGTAGCCGGTCGTAACCGTAACAACGAACCGTCGCAGTATAACACCGTTAAGACTTTGCCGCAAACCAGCTGGTACATAGAGAAAATAGAAAAGGAGTGATTGGTAACCAGTTGGAAGTATGCTAGTAAACTGTAAAGTATAAATTTTGCCAAAAATAATTTTCAAAATACCCCTGCATGACCTTGTAAATTAACTGTAAGCTCTACCGGTACGTGACGGAGATAATGAAGCTTCAAAATTGACACGAAGGAATTATGGTCGATGACAAGCGATTGTTGTGTGCGTTAGAATGCGGGGCCGTCAAAAACAGCCGTTTTTTAAAATGCGCGAAAATGGATAAAGCCTGAAGTTATCGTTATTGAATTTTTCTTTTTTCTTTTTTTTTAAATATCGCGAAATGCGTGTAGTGTGACATTCTGAAAATCCACGGACCTGCATTCTGCGACTTCTGTACATGTAATTACTGAAATAAGTGTGAAATAACTAAAAGAATAATATGATTCTGATTGGCACGCTGTATGCGTCGATGATGAAAGATGTTGATGTATTTTCACTACAGTCCTGTCTAAGTCAATTCATTTTGTATCTATACCTAATCAATGTATCTATTGTCATAATTTATGCCAAATAAATGTTACATTTACGCAAATTTTCATCAGTTCAACTGTGTACGTCACCCTCGAATGTATTCATCTCTCCCTTTCTCCTTTCAGAGAAGACAAATACAAATACAAGGACAAAAGGTAGTCGCCTTACAAAAAGTAAGTAAAGAACATTAAAAACAATCAGGTAACACAGTACTACGTACTACAATGATATCTACCCACCACCAAGTACTCGTTGACAAAGAGACACGGAAAATGCTCACAAAAGCGTTGCCATTGCCCATTGTTCAACGTCAATAGTCGAGCCATGGCAATAATCAAGTCATTGTCCAAAACGAACAACTTAGTTCTTAACGGACATGGTAAAATACGGTTTTGCTATATAGGTATACAGTTCAATGACTGTGGTATATCTACATATAAAGCCGAGGGTATAAGCTTGGCGGTCGTCGAAACGTTCGGAAAACCCAATTTCTCGGTCCACGACGTCGCGGCGGAGAACGAGGTGAATTCTCGACGGTAACTCCTTCCCCCAAACCGTTCAAAGCCTGACTCGCTGATTCATCCGAAGTTACTTTTCTTCCGTTTCAAAGCAGCCCGCAGAAAATTCGAATTCTCAATTTTTCAGGGCAAAGCTAAGGCGAGGGAGTGAGACCTGTAGAGAGAAATGAAACCCGCAGGATGTACACATGTAGGTATGTACATTCGCGATTTTTTGGCATCACGTCGAGACGCACAAGCTCAACTATCAGGCGGGTGCAGCTACCAGCAGCAGCTGATTGTGAGATTCCAACTTCGTACGAAGAGCAGTAGCAGTGATTTAATGAAGGTGGTCACGTGACATGGCAGTCACCACCTGCTGCTCCCATTTGCATCTGCAAGTTATATAGGAGGAGGCCACCCTGTGGTTGGGTTCAGGGTTGTAGAGGAAGCAGTGACATCCGTAAACTAGCGCAAAGTTGTTTGACCCAGCAAACTTCACACCCTGCAGTCGTGAAATTGCATGTTTCGACTTTCGAGTGACTGCAATGCAGACGTATGTATGTACGTATACCTCCTCTAGGTATATACATTCGCCAATTTCATTCTCGCAAACGGTATGCTGCCTCAGCGTCATTTCTCACCATATATGCGAAACGGTCTTTGACACATTTCAAATTGCCTAGTTATATTCTCAGACGTTGTTGTATGTCTCGTATGTTGAATTTGCTGGCTCTAGGTGTGTGTGTGTGTGCACATGGATGGGTTTATGCAAATTAGATCACTCGCGATTTACCAACGACTAGAGTTCGCAACCTCCCTTAAATACGGATCAGAGCAAAGTCGCGTTTGACCTACCTATCTAACTTTACACCTTAAGAGTATAAAACCGCATGTGTGCACACCCGTTCTCCATTGTTATACTTCATGCAGTTTCGTCTTTCACCAGTTTCATATCATCCTGCGCTATAAATATCGGGGAGGTCCGTTCGGGCCGTTCGATAAAAACCATACTGGGGGAAACCGCGATGAATTGAAAACACACATATTTCATGAACTCCGACCGTATCGCTTCGTTTTATTTGATTTCTATAAAAAGAACGAGAAACTGGATACATGGCTTAAAGGTAATTATAATAACGATAATGTTCATCAGGTACAATAGATATCATTGGCTCTTGTTAACGAGATGCTCCGAGTATTAGGTACTAATTATAAGCAACGAGAATACAGGTAAGTGGACTGATTGTGAGAATGAGGTGAGGATAAAGGAAACTGAAGGAGCTACGTACATACATACATAGTGCACAGACACTTGAGATTGTCAAAGCAGAAACGTAACTCGGTGAGTTTGCTACTCCTCGTGATTTTAAAGTACTCAAATAAAAGTGACTCTTGTTGAATATAGCGCCGCGGTCCTTAGCGCTGCGTTACCGAAAGGGCGACGGGTGGAAAATACGCTAAATCAGTGATTCAATGTGCAATACCTGAAACATAAATCTGAAAGCATTTACATAACCGCCGCGCGGTAAATTCGGCCCAACCGCTTTGCATACAAAGGCCCTCTCGCCCCTTCTTCCCAATCCCTCCAACCTCGAGCCCCAAACCTTTACTCCTATTTCCCACCCCCATCCAACCACCATTCGAACTCCCTCCTCTAACCACCCTTTCACTTTGTCAGGTGGAATGTGTATCGGCGGTTTTACGCGGGTGTGATAACTGCCAATCGTTGGTGAATGTCAAATGAATGAATAGGTATAACCGGACTTTGGTAAGGTGAAAAATGTATGGCATGGTGGTATAAGAAAAGTCTCTGAGAGTTATGAGGTTGAATTGGATATGAGAAGGGTAAATCCCGATGTTAGCAGCTCGAAAGATCCCTGGTGGTGATAAACCGGGTACCTAGGTACTCGCGGATCTTCGTTCGTCGTTCGTTCCTTATTTTCCCTTTGTTTTTTGGGGGTAGATTTTCTGAAAGATATTAGCCGGCTACCGGGCACCGAAATTGCGGAGCCTGCCTTAACGTCTCCGTTCCTCGAAATTACAAGCACGGTTAACCACTTCCCCCTCGGGTCGTATTTTTAGCTGAGATTTTAATTCGGAAATTATAAAGGAAAAGAAACAAGGTAGGTAAGGAAGGAAGGACCTGCTGCAGCTACTCCGTAATCATAAACGAATGCTATCGTTTACATGATCAGATATTTAAGAATTATTATTTCGCAAAGTAGCTACTGTACCCGGCTTTCTACTAGGGTAATTTATATTATGTAGCTTCGTACGAGGCGTGGTACTACAATTGATACACGAGTACAGATTGGGCGTTAAATTTCCTGTGCAAAAGCAACCGTGTGCCCGATAATATCGTCGTTAGCTCCTTAATGGGATCTCAACGGAGTATCACCGCTGGTGTGGGTGTGGGTGTAGGTAGGCGTGAATTACACTCGTTGCTGAAAGGTAACCATCGTTCAGTAGATAAACTCAGTGAGAGAGAGTAAAACTCTTTAAAAAACTATTTAAAAAAAGCTACTTTCACCCCCCAACCTCCAGGAACAAATCTCTCATCATCTAAGCCACGTGCTCTACCGCTGACCGAGCAGTTCATTTTTAATTGAACTCTCTGCAAACGAGCTTCTTCAGAACGGTATTCTCGTTTCAAGGCTCCTAACTAATTGCCGCGGCTACGTTAAGCTAATTAGTTATTATGTTCGCCGAAAAATCATCCACCCTCGCTTTCCTCTATTCTTGATGCTCTAATTGAAATCTGCGTAGACGAGACATTGGCTGAGTATAACTTTCCCCCGAAATTATTGTGCCATATTTCTCGTGCGATCGAGACGTATCATGTTTGGTATTTTTCTCATCTAGCAACCAATCGCAAGGTAATCGTCAGTGATAGAGTGTGATACGATAGTGAGTATGGGAATTTCGTAAATTGCATCCAAGCACGTTGTTCTATGACTATGACTTTGTCTTTACGGCTTTCAGGGAATTTCATTAGCGCCGTTTCGCCTAAGGTAATTGCCAATTATACGTTCAGCTAACTTGCAAAGATCAATTAGGTTTTCTCAATGGTAGTTTTGCAAGCTTTCAATCAAGTTCTGGGATGCAGGAAAAATATCAGATTGAATGTATGCATGCATATATGGGCAGGTAATCAATTTCAATAGAAATCCTTCAGCGGTATGAGTCATAGAAATAACAGTGAGTGTCAAGTATGAGACGATATGAGCAATTCGTCTTGAGCCCTCTGTCCTCAATAACAGATATAAAATCAGGATAATATTTTTCTGTACTTTCTTGAATTTTGATGAAATATTTTTTCACGACTCGCGATCCATCCTACGCCCCTTGACCGAGAACTGGAGGATCGCCTTATTCGAGGGTGATGAAAGAGAGAAATAAAGAAAGGAAAACAGATGGAGAAGGATAGGGGGAACGAGCGAGTTCCGGATCCCTGGAACGGTGCGGAAATCGCCCGTGCAGTAAAATTGCTTATGTTATTTTACATGAAATATTTTTTACGTCCGAGAAAACAGCGAGAAATGCGAACTAAAAAATGTAG
Organism: Tenthredo livida; assembly: GCA_963992785.1. Taxonomy (NCBI): domain Eukaryota; kingdom Metazoa; phylum Arthropoda; class Insecta; order Hymenoptera; family Tenthredinidae; genus Tenthredo; species Tenthredo livida. Next base: position 14,645,708 of record OZ023066.1, on the reverse strand, counting down.
GTAAATCAAAAGATTTCCTCCCATTAATGTTTTCGGTATGTATGAGGTAGGTTCTTCGTGTTCGCTGATAACCATTCCGCCAAAACGAAGGCTTAGATCCGCCTAATTAGCGAGATTAGATTTTTCCCAATTATTATTTTAATAAGCGTTATTACTAGTCTAGTATCTCTTAAAAATCCTCGTGGTTAATGCGAACGTTGAATAATTTTAAATTAGATGTAGCTGTAATGAATTTGTGAAGAGACGCGGAGCGGGAGGATTAACCCAATAAACATCTAAGGATGTTGGGTTTAATTAACATTTCACTCCTTCTCCTTAGATAAACAAAAAAACAAAAAAATAAGTAAATTCTAATTATTCAGTCTTTGCTTTAACGTGAGAAAGATTGGGTATACGTCAATGAAAATATCTCTCTCTCTCTGTTTCCATCGGAAACAACAAAAAAAAATATATATTTTCACCCATATGAGATCGGTAAATCGACGACGACTGATCAAGGATGTGAGATTGATTCATAAACCTGGTTAATTCGCCGGCGAACATGTAATTGTAAGAAAATTTCCGTGAAGTCTGAACTATGTTTAATATGCAACTCGATATACCTTATATGCATAGAAATGGTATATACAGAAACCGGATAAGAGACTTAACATGCAAGCTTCGTTGGCGCTGTATTGTGGCTCGAAATGATTCAATTTCAATAGCAGCTAATTTAATTGTCTCCAGATAACGGCGACGATTGTCTACCTTCTCGGAATTCCGGGCACACCGCTGAATTTCTACCACGTGTCTTTGTCCAGTCGCCTTGGTGTCTTCTGCCAAGAATTTCTAAGATAAAATGGGAATATTAGGGTATGTGGTCGTAGGTACATATACCTATACCTACCCATGCATGTACCCAATTCCTAATTCTTACCGAACGTGGCGCCGCAAATTTCTTCGGGTGTATGGGATGTCGCTGTAAAGCTCTCTGTACGCGTATTACTTAACTACCTATATTCCTGTATAAAAGCACAGCGGGTGATGAAGACTTACTCACGTAGCCTAAAGTCTCTCCATTATACCATCGTGTTTATTTACAGGAAAGTGGCGAACTCCCGGAGCGAGATACACTGAGGGTTTCAAAAGCTCCGGGCGCTTTTTCTTGCAGTGGATCTACCCCCGGCTCAAGGGCTCGGTCGGTTGTCCGAATTGTCGCCTATATACGTGATGTAATGTGTATAGTATATATGTATATACATATTATATAACATAGGTATGCTTGATGAAGAAAGCTACTTGGACAGATTTTCGAACTTTAGACCAGTCTCAAAGATCCAAGAGGGTTGCTTAGTTGACTCTAGACCGTAAACCACAGAAATAACATCAAAGCCCGCCCGTTGGTAACGCAATGAAATAAAATTAGAATAATTCAGACCGTCGTGCAAATTGATTCCCTTTGTGACGTAGTCGCGCCGGCGCGCTCCGTCACGTTACCCAGAATAATAAGCCCGGAAGGTATATATAGGGGAGGTTTTTCCTTTCATTTAAACTCAACGCAGCTTCCACCATGCAGCAGCAGCAGCAGCAGCAGCTAATTAAAACTTCTATATTTTCAACAATTTTTTTTTCTTTTTCGTTTTCGTTTTTTGCATTGATCCTGAATCTTCTCTTAAATAAAAGAGTTCTTTTTATTTTTTCACCATACTTTTTCCCATTGATATTTACATCGATTTCATATTCGGCTGAATATGGGTGATTCCCCATCGCAAGTTAGTCCCGATGGCGTTACCCGTGTGGAAATTTGTCATGGCATCCTATATTGAATAAAGGCCCTATACGGGCGTAATCGTGGCATCCAAATCACAGGCTTTCCAAAGACAGCGAATTCAGGCCGCAGTTTGGCATTGCCTTGGACGCCAAGACAATATCATCCGGGCTTGCCTAAAAACAGCCAATGCAGGCCCCAGCTTGGCATTGTCTTGGACGCCAAGATAATATTATAATATTATGGCCAAAATTGGATATCCAACATTGGCCCAAGATTGATGTCCAACATTAGGAAGATAATTTAGGCCCTAGATTGAAATGTGGGACAATTCTGGAAGGGGCCACGATTAAACTTGGGACAAATAACTTGGCCCCGACTTACGCCTGGGCAGAATTTCCACACAGGTATGGTCTCAGCTTTGAATTCGGAGCGACAATCGAACGAGGACTTAGCTGTTTGAAACAATTTTTATTTCGCCTTTAAGCGAAATGAATCTTCACGTTGAAAATAAAGCTTTTTAAAAATCACTACTTAGAGAGGCCGAAAGTGGGTCTTGGTTTTCTCGATTCGCAATATGCGGGGTGGGTAACTCCCGTTGACTTTATCGTCAGCCTCTGCAGCGAGGGGCTATTCAAGATTTAATCGGTCTCGTACCTTTCTGCGGAATCAAGAATTATTAAAATCCATTAAGATTGGCCAATTCTAAAGCATACTTCTCGGCTCATATCTAAAAGACGTGCCTGCCACCCACCTTACTCTTTGCTAAGCTAATTCTAAGAAATCTACCGCGAATCTCAAGAGGTAAGAAACTTTGGTGTATGGAGCTAATAACCACACAATTTCAAATTTTAACTCTGATAAGAAATTCTTGGTATAGTCACGCTTCTGAATACCTACCTACCTACCCAGCTACTATCCCGTTCTAATGTTACACATAACAGGTAGGTCAGCTAATCGCCGCGCACCACTGTAGAAACACCGAACTCTCAAACTGTCGGCAAACTGCAGTTACCATTGTTGCTTCCAAGACGTAGCACATTGTTCTAGTAACTTTGCTAACGATCTCGGTTAACTGGCTTGTTTTTGTTGGTCACCATATACCTACAACTTTGAGATAAGCCAAGGACCAACGTCACGAATTGAGCATCGAGTCTCTTGAGACCGGGACGCACGGTGCAGTGATATAACGATGCCGATATAATCCGTAATTTTTTTTTTTCTTTTTTTTTCATGCACTTCGGACAAACTGTTTTACTGCAATGTCAAATGGAATTTTCGAGTCAGTCACTTGCCAGGAAAACAGGAACCAGGGTATACGACTTTAAAAGTCGGAAGACTTAGAACACGGGGTGTCTCTTTTTATTTACGGAAAACATGCGACCCGGCAGCTCGGCTCCGGATACTGACAGCTGTATCTTTCTCACACGGGCATATGTCGCCCCCTCATAGTAAATTATTCAGATGATTCGAGACTCAGTCCGACTACACTAGCATGTATAAGAACATTGAAGGCTGCGTAGGTACCGAACGTCCTACTTACATCTGGGCGTATTACTTCTTCACATACGTATAAATATAAATATAATGTATATAAGATCGCTTTGAAACTGCAGAGACATTATTTACATTGAAAAATTGTGTTCTTCATATAAAAAAAAGTTTTAAACTTCACGAGACATGCCCCCTGCGAAGAAGTAGGTGTACCTATTTCTTAAAACGGCAGGAATGTGCCGTTGGTGAAACTGAGGACAAGTCCTGAGGGAATATACCGAGTTTCCCGGAATTTCTGCGACCCTAAGAGACAGTTTTCGCGTATAAAATTCAATTACTTTCTTATAATACGTAACCAAGATGACAGCCACCTTTTTACCCGATGTGTATGTGCCTGTATTAATCTACGATACATCTTGATGCAACTTTCTCTACCCTTACATCCTTCAGCCCTTGACGTTCGTTACGGTCTAACTACTCGGTATTAGGCCAAATGCAGACCAGGCACAGGTGCTCTAGCATTCTAGAGGGTCACATACGGCTACCTATATACTATACCAATGCATGTAGTATGTATATGCATATATAGGTATATTCAGATGGTATGTAGAACCGTTGTATAGTTCACATAGAAATATAGCTGACCTGAGTGCTTTGGTCGACCTCCCTTACTCTGAATAGTATATTGACGCCTAATGGACAGGCTCTGAGACCGAATTCTGTTTATTCAAATTACTTTGCATGCAAACTTGTTCAATAGAACTCTTACTCGCCTTTTTGAATCGCGTCATCCTCACCCTCATCGTCTGCAGCACATTACCCGGGCGAACTTTTCAATGCTTTTTCGAAGCTGGATTCTCGGGTACCTATATCTATAAGGTACATACCTACTTCCGTCGGGGAGCATGAAATTGTTGAGTATCTATATATGTCGTGTGTGTACGGCCATATATCACGCACATATATTCGCGTCGTTGTTGTATTGTAGTTTAGTACATTGGGGCTGTTTCCAACGAGACAGCGAAAGTGCGGAAAAAGTTATTTTTCTCTTCGAGCTACTGCGACGTCACTCGGCGAACATATTCTGAACACGAATCTTTCGGTAATGGAGGCTCTGAGAGTGAATCGAATGTGACACGTGCAAGAACCCGTTTTTCGCAGAATATTGTGTGACGGCTAAATCGAGCAAGGTCGTTCGTGAGACCGTTTCATAGGTCAACTATATTCAGACGATTTGTGATGCTGCAAAGAAAACGGATAAGAAATCTTCCGTTCATATATCTTTATTTTACAATCATTATTAGTCAGAATTCGTTACTCCGATTACCCCATATAGTATAGTGTGCAATACATAAATGACCAGACACGTTAATTATCGAGCCTGATAAAATTATTCACCGTCATCCGATTAAACATAAAATTATTGATATTTCAGCTGTATTTGATAAACGTATCGGTGCGTGTGGCTCGAAAATTTTTCTCATCCCCTAAACCGAATAGCCAATATTTAACCATCTCTCGATACAATCAATTGAATAATGAAAATATGTACCGTAAATTATGGCAGTGAACCCGTTGATTTTTCATTAAAAATTGACTGTATATTATCGCCGATTTTTCAATTAAGATTTGACCATGATTTCCGCTGATATTCGAGGCTATATGTACATAAGTAAATCATCCGCGCGAACAAACATCCGGAGAATCGAATCGTAGCGACCTGGCGAGAACCGAGCCGGACATTTCGCGGACGTATTTGAAACCGGAAATTGATACGACGCCCATTGGTTTAAGTCCGCCATATAATCTGATTTCATGTTCACGCCATAGAGATTAGCTTCTCTGAACGTTGGGCGTTGTATCGAGGTGAGCATGTGATGGATGGACTCCGAAGCTCGCGGCCTGTGGCCTGCTGCCCACGTAGCTGTCCCTGGCACATACCGTAGCTTCCGAACTTTACTAGTGAAAGAATGATCGATCGGGATATCGATATCCATCCTTCAAATACGTGGAAATCAATTTCACCACGTTTCAAAGTATTATTTTCACTTATCGTACGACAGCGAGTCTTTACTCGCAATAATTTAAAAAAATGATACCCGTTTTTCGGATATATTTATTTGTTTGTTTGTGAGAGCTGCTTTCTTTTTTTGTATAAACGAGGGAAATACTCTGGGACAAAGTTGGGAGGTTTCAAGATGGAGGTCTCGAGCAGTAAAGTAAAAGGCAGAGGTGCACTCATTCGTGGGTAATTAATCGCAGACGGCCGTTTCATTTAGTGAATTTCAGCGAAGCGTTATGATTCAATGGGGGCAGAAGAGGGTAAAGAGTGGGCAACCAGTCTGGATGAAAGTTTCCTTGTTTGTTCGATGGATATTGCAGCCAGAACGGTGATATTATTTTTATCCAGTTTTCCTCCACAAAGTAAACTTTGCCGTACATGCCAAGCCGCGATGAGTGGTCCCTCCAGGGTTCAGCATATAAGAACCTTGACATCTTGAGGGACAAAAAACTATATGAGAAACTATCGCAATATGATGTCAGATTCGAGATTGTATCTACATTGATATAAATTCCTTGAAGACGTACTGTGTAACCATGCAATTACCAGCAAATTGAATTCTCCTCCGATGCTCCGGCTACTTTTGCCTCCGCAATGATCAATGCACGTTATAGTTAGGAAAACAAATGAGACAAGGCCTTGGGGGTACTCGTTTGCAAATTGAACCCTTTTGGAAAAGCGCTGTGATAAAATGGGCGAGGGTTCTGCGGAGATGGGATCGTTGTTGAGTTCACCCTAATCCCCCAGGATGCTTTGTATTTTATTTAGTCTCCTATCGACGGCTTTATAACGGGATGAATTCTTCGAAAAAAAAATTAAAATAAAAAACCTTCACAGACCCGCAGTATCCTGAAAGGTTCACGTTTCGTGATTATCGTCTGGTTTCAATTAATTTTTAAGGCAATTCAATTAGCTTTTCGGAACAATCATGAAAAGATTGCTGATTGAAAAAATAATCCGTTGCAATGATAATACACGATTAAGAAATGGAACAGAAAGATACGTCAGTCGGTTTCGCTCTATGCTTGGTAAGAATAGAATTTCGAAAGAAAAGTAAAATGGAATAAAAAATGAACTGAGAAAGAAAATCGAACAACGAAACGCACTGTATTTTGTCTGCGATCGATATCATTAGAAAAACATGCTAAGCCCGTTAATTGTTACATCAGGAAAGGTATTTTTTGTAGAAGATTGAGATGAATCGGAAAAACGTCCCTGCGCACGTTTTACTACAATCACTCAATCATGTTATTGCAGTTTTAAAAGTGCCAGCTTCGGATGACGGCGAACTTCCGTCGTGATTGAAGTTGAAACTTTCCTGCGCTGTTCTACTGCATTATCTTTGATAATGCTATTGAAAGAATTTTGCTGGGCTGATAGAAAGGTCTGACCTGGAATATGAATGTTCATAAGTTAGAAAGAGCAATTCGAATTGCGTGTATGATGTCAATACGCGACTAGCCGATTTAATTAGCGATGATATCAAGCGAACGTAGAGCTTACATAAAGATCAAGTGCCTTGAGAACCTAGGAAGGTATTTAGCAAATAGGAAATCTTGGCGCAAGGCTACCTGCAGAACCTATAGGTGCCTGCAATTGCAATGTGCAGAGGCCCGTCGAAACCGCGATGAGAAAATTGAATTTACAATCAAACACACTTGAGCTAATGCTCGTACCTTCGTCGCAGAGCCGTGAAAAGTGGCTAATGATTTACTAACGACGTGAAAACTCATCTCGTATTCCCCACCGAAACAAGGTCGCTGATGTATAGGATAGTAACGGATGTAAAAGCCGCGCGGAACAACCCGCTCAAGTGTAACCGCAATTAAAATCTGTTTAAATATAAGTCGTCAATGAATTTCAGGCGTTTCCTGAATCTCATAAATTTCCAACGATTATCAAGACCAGAAAATTCATGAAGTATCCTCAGTATCAAATTTGATCATGCATAAGAAAAATTGCGATCTCTCACGTCGAGAAATCGAAATAAACTCTCAGTTTCCGGCTGTTTCTTGGAATAAATTATGCCGCTAAATCAATACCAGCTGGAAAAGTTCGCAATAAGTTTGCACGCTGTATATATTTCGAAAGTAGTAGTATACTTCGAAATTCACTTCATTCCGAGATGTTACCCAGTTACCCAGGGCGAATTGTAGCCTAATTCCTTCGCTGGCTCAAAAGTATAATTCGTTCGATATGCAGGCGAATATTTATCGGCACAATCCAACAACGGTGAAAATTCTTTATCCAGCTTAAGCCAGACGGTGACAACAAATGTATAAGGGCGTGTGTATGATATGTGCTGCAGAAAAATGTTGAGCACGGTAAAAGTGAGTGTGCATCAATTTTTGATCCTAAAACGTCGCGGATTATCCTGCTGGGAATTTTGTAGAACGTGACCAGGAGTTTCAGGGAGGATCGCTGGGGTCCGAGGATTCGCGGAGGTATGAAACCGTGGGTTTTGGTCCAGGATCAGGATATCAAGGAAAGGCTTAGAGCGAGGCTCCGCAAATTCGGAGGGGAAAGTTATTCCAGTTACAGAGAAGCCCGATGTGTAACTGTGGGACCAAGAGACATCACCATGCTTAATTCTCTTTAGGAATTTTGAAGAAAGAAACGTCAGAGACCTACAAAGTGTCTGTGGCGCGAGACGAGTCTGTGAGGGTCCTTTGTTAAGCAGGATTAATTAGAGGGAAAATAAAGAGTGACGGAGTATAAATAATTACCCGAATAAAAGTCTGGGTATACAATATATATGATGCATTTCGCTGGGTATATTTGTCTCCAATTTATCATCGTGCTTCGTCGCACTGTACGGATTCAATGTATTGATCCTTAGCTGGTGTATTCTTTATCGTAAGGTAGAGGAATAAGCTGCGGGCTAATTACCTACTAGACCAAAGATAATGCGACAGTGGATGATCATAGTTGCATTACAATCCCCATGCAAATCTTCCTCTTCGACGTTTGATTAAAACTTCAGATATGATGTTCTGTTTGATAGTGTGTTTGATAATGAGCAAGGAGTTCGCAGACTGTGTATAGAGTTCTGTGTCGAGTGTCTTGGAGTAATGGAATGGCAAACGTTTGACAATTATTACAAGTGAAGTGTAGAGTGGCTTGAGATTGAAACTACAGCAAAGTTAATCGACAGTTTGAAGAGGGCCGCCTCGAGATGCGAACTTTCGAAGGATCGGGTAGGTGTTGCTGGCTTAGAGCCTATCGGGGCTGACGCTGTGACAGGACTTTCAGTTTACAACTTATTTGCCCGCCTCGCTAAAGACATAAACCATAGTTATGCCCCAATTTAAAGTTTCAACGAGGTACCATAAACAAGATTACGGTTAAGGAATCAAGTTTTCTACCGCATTGGTTGTTGCCACTTTTTAGCATACCAACGTTTAGGAAAAAGCCACTTCTTTCCTTATTACTATTTAGCTTTGCCACTGAAAAAAACTTACCTCTAATATTATGTCCTGGATAACAAGTATTTTCATGTCACAACGGATGAGGTCCTTTTATTTTCAACTCAAATTTTATAACGCGAAAATATTTTCCAGCTCACGGGTGGTTGGTTTCCTTCCACTGTACGCTAATAATAAAATAACCCTTCCCTCAGGAACGAAAAATGCGAGGGCGGATCCGGTCTGGAAAAAGTTCCTCAGAATTTTTACTGCACATCTCGTCCATGAGAACCAGAAAAGTTTCAAAAACTTTACGAAGCGCACCGGTTCTGTGGGCGCGTGTGCTTCTTTTTGGCCGTTTACCAGCCTCTCGAATAAAAACGACGTTTTGAACACCATATGGCCCCTAGCCGGTATACGTAAACGTATACGCATCATGTGCCGTAGAAAATTAAACTTTCGTTAATTTATTATTTTTACTTTTCTTTTTACATCGCGATGAGTTTACCAGAAGATATCTGCTTCCTTTCCTTTATCTTTATTCTCAGCTTTTTTTTTCGGCTCCGTTCTTTCACGTGATTCATAAATATGCTTTTCTCGTTAGGAGGTTCGCAGTTCCCCTGACCTCCAGCACTCCATAAAGCCCTCGTTATCTGGTAATTCCCAGCGGATACTGAGAGGAGAGAACTGTCACCATTCTCTAGTGTCTGTAAGAGCGAGAGGAAAATCTTTAAAAGCGGATAAAACCCGAAGGAACGTTGTCCTCGAAAGTGGAGGAATTTCTTAGACGCAAGAGTCTCTTTTCACAGACGAAATCGCAGTTTCGGTCTGCCAATTTTATTTTTCCCTAAGCTTGTAACCGATCGCGCCTTCGCCTTTGAAGAAAATTTTGTTGTCTTTTTTCTTCTTCTTCTTCTTCTTTTTATTTTGTATTTTTTTGTTTTTAGTTTTTTGTTTCATTCTTTTGCTCTCATACCCTGCGGCGATGTGGTTACTGCATCCCTCAGTCAAACAGGAGTACCCGCGAGCTCGGAATTCCGGGCAGTCTGCCGAAGCTGGCAAGCCACGTAAAAGGCTGAGGCTTCAATCAAATTCTCTTTACCCATCGCAATCCCTTTTGCACCCAATCGTCTCCACCGAAGGGGACGCGGCCGAAGAGACAGAGGAAGACGGCACTCGACGCGACCTGGTCGATTATTTTCGAGTCGGATGAAGTTTCTCTCAAGAATTTCAATTTCACGCCTGTTTCTCATCCTAACTCGTACCTCCCCGCTTTCTGCAGTAACCAGTTGCAGTTGTTTGCTGAAATAGTTCGGGTCAGTTCATCTTAATTTACTGATCAGTCACTCATTTTGTCCGCGCGTCAACCGAGAAAACTATCGACCATGGAAGTTGGGAAATGCAGTGGTTTTGATATATTGTCGTTCGGATGAAGAAATGAAGTATTTTTCCTGCATTTTCAAATATTTTTTCACGTGCAAGTGGAAGACGCGTGACTTTTGTTACCAAAAACTTGAACCCACGTTGTCTATCGATTCGGTCTATGAGCTTCCTCTGATGCTAACACAAGTATAATGGTTTACATTTCAGTAGAAATAGTGGAACCGACCTCTTTAGCACCGAATCCTTACGTGGATGCACTTGCAGCAGTTGGGTACAATCGGAGCATCAAATACCTCGAACAAATCGCACCTTTCGCAAAGATCGTAGAATGGCGAAAGCTGCCCCGTTATCGGTGACCCCGTCCCTCTTTACATAGCAATTATCGTAACTCTCTTTATCTGACCCCGTCGGACGCCCCCAGGGTGAGTCTTAAACCCAGGGACAACTCTTCGCCGTTCACGATGCACCGTTCCCTTGGGAAACGCGTTCGCACTACCCTCAACTACCCTGAGGCTGCGACTCGGTGCGACACGCCCCTGCCTTAATGCCCCTAAAAAAGGAAAGGATCACCCCATGCGCGTTGCTCAAAGTTATCCTTAAATTTATTTCCAGCCCAGTCGTGTCTTCACTATTTCATCCGCCTCGTCGTATTTTTCTATCGCGTTGCTGATTTGCGCTTAGTCGTGGATTTCGACTCGTATGAATGGTTTTACGATCGTTTAAATATCCCATGTCGATATCAATATGCAAAGTGATCAGAAGTGCATGAATATCTACGAGGTGGGTTTATTTCTTTTTCAAAATAAGTTACGGACAAAATTGTCCACTTCCGGATAAAAACGATTCTCAAATATTGGTTCTTGTCATTGCATAGAAAGCTTCATATTCTCTTAACAAACATGATTGGTGACTTAACATTATTGCAGATAATTGGATTCCGAGAAATCGGATTTCTTGATAATTCTTTGGTATTTCAAATCTTACAGCTGAAATGACATCACTGTGCTTCATGAAACTGACGTATTGAGAAGACCCAGTAAGTGCAAGTCGTATGTCAAGGGAGGAAGCAAAGACCGGTAAGTATAAGTTAAATTATCAGATACCCCCATAAAACTCACATCTTTAACTTGGAATCCAGTTTTCTGGAAATAACCAATTTCAAGCCGGCTATTAAAACAACCTCGGAACCGCTGCAGGTCAGATTGATTTAACCCATATGACCCAGCGAAAGAAAAATAATTCCTTCAACTGAACTTTTCCTACACTCTTCCAAAGATTAGGTTGAACACCCTAATGTTTCTTCAACGTGTATATTTCCAAGAATGGGGAATTCAGAGATGAAAAAAGAAAATAGCTACTAGCTTCTAATAGCATTTGACAGCCGAATCTTCGAATGGCTTATATTAATGATTGAAATCGGGACTTGGCAAGGTTTTTTCTCTTTTCCTTTGGGTCAGCATGTCTGGGGGCGACGATACCAATCGAGATCTCAAATATGGCCGCTGGGGCACATTGTTGCCATAAGAAAACTCCTCCTTTACCAATACGAAAGAAGATACCCGACGTGATGGAGCGCGTAGCGTCGCCTGGAATTGGCCTTGAATAATGCATGACGTCATCGACCGGGTTACTCGGACCAACTTGAGATGCTCTCCGTGGCCCACTCCTTGGCCCGAGACGCCTCTCTTCTTCCCTTCAGCCTTTTTCACCCCTCTTCAGGAACGAAACGGAACGGTTCTTCGAAACGGCAAGATCAGTTTCGGGAGAAAGTTTGTTGACGCAGCTAAACGAGATTCGCGAAACCATTTTGCACTCTAAATCCGTACATACACTCTATTTTCAAGTCACGAAAACTTTTCGAAAACAGACGATCACGAACATGATTATCAAATTCAAATCCTTGCCATGTACCTTTTCAGTGACGATCGTCTATTCTTGTTCGAATAAGCCACAACCAAGTTATTTCCGTAAATCAGATCCTCGTCGCTTTGCGACCAACGCATCGCGTCGTACGTTTTGAACAGTTTGCTATGACCTAACTTTAGCCAATGATTTTAGCCTCGACTAACTCTCCCGGGACAATCGAACCCCCGGGATACCGTTTGGCAGTACAGGGTTGGATATGCCGAGAATAGAAGCAGACAGAGGGACAGCAGGTAGATAGGCGAGCAGCCGTCACTTTGGATGAAGAGAAAAGGAAAAAGATAAAGAAAAAGAAAAAAGCTATTTTTGAGGGCGTTGAAGGTAGTAAACGGGTCGCGGTGGGAATTGAAAGGGTGATACATGGCGTCAAGTGTTGTCGTGCTTCCTCTGAAATGTCGGCATTACCGAAGAGCCGGAGAGAAAATATTGATGCCGACGTATTCCGCGGGGTATAAATCCGTTTAGGGTTCGCTTTACCCGCAACGTTTCATCCCGTCGTTGAGATAATAAAGATTGAAGGTCTTGAAGACGTGAGGGTATAACCATGAACTATAATGATGAGATTTAAACCGAGTCCTAATTAAGTTTGCCAAATATTCACAGGACTTTGGCTATAACGATGGACTCGTGTGCAAAATTCAAATTCATTGTTCAAATCTTATCATGCGAGAATAGGGAATTCCGCCATTAGGGATTCTGTTTAGCAATGTTATTGCAGACGTATAAAATAACGTTCGGATTGTTTTTGCGCGGAATTCACACGATGGTATTTGTCAGACGAAGCGTTTCCTATCGTGCTGATAGTTTTTGGCTCATTTAGCGCCGCTGGTAAATGCCAGGCAGTGGATCGTTCATCACGGCAATCCTCCCTTCGGGGCTGCCCCGCGTTCCACAAGACAAATGACACTCTCGCCTCAAGATTACCTTGTTTGTATCACTTTCCCTAAAAGCGCTTACAAAGATTGGTCCGTGCACTGTCTCTGTATAATGTTCGTTTTCGAGTTTCTTTCCATCGTTCCCGTGTCTAGGTGCTTGACGGCCCGTTAATGTTTCGCTCTCTCGAGCGCTGGCTTTAACAAGAAAGAAAAACCGAACCGAAACCGGAGGTGAACAAAAGGAGGAAAAAAAAATAAGCACAAAAAGGTAGGCACCAAAGAGAAAAATAAAGCGAAAAAATCAATCGGTTCAGAATTCACGCGGGGGGATTCGCTCCGCGTGATCCTCCGCGGGATTGGCAGTGCAATACACAGAGTGAATTTCGACCCCATGCTGAATCAAAAACGTTGTACCTATCCCTCCTGTACCTTTTACACCCGAAATATTTAGATTTCCAACGCTATTGGCGGCGGGTAGGAAAAATATTGGAAAAAACTGGCTCTTTCTCTGCTCGCGGGAACGTTTTTGCTTGTCAAGAAGTTGGATGCTGCCCGCAGGTGTCTGTTGTAACCCACTTATAGAGCTCATCCTCACCCTCGATGCCTGCCGTCGGTGGGCCAAACTTTTTATTTATTTTCCCCAAACAAGATATCTTTTCCCTCATTCCCGGGCCGCACCATATACCTTCCCGTCTGTTTCCTTCCTCCGCATCCGCAGTGCCTCGAGGTGTTCTTTGTCGAGCCACGCGAACCACCCGACCGGCAAATCTGCGCAGCCAATTTCTCGAATGATTTTTCAAAGAAGCTATGGATCGATGAATGGGTGGATGGATGGATGGGTCGTCAGTTTTGTTGTCTGGCGTTGTCTATATCTCCTACACCCTGAGGCCGTATTCGCTTAATACGAAAAACCCTCAGCGAGACAAGCGTTAAAAGTCTGCAGGGCCTGAGACGAATCAAAGGAAAGCACGCGGTGCGCCACACCGCCTTATACCAACCGATATTTCATATTGGTGGATCAGAACGAGAGACGGTCGTCTTTTCTTAGGCACAATGCCTTTGCGATAGCATACTCGAGCCTCTCTTCTTTTTTACTACACAGATCCTCGTTCATGCCTTTCACTACGATTTTCACGATGAAAATTGATGGGCAGGGATATGATGGGCTGGGATTAATGTGTCAAAATAGCCTCCCATACGAGTATTACATCCGAATATCTTGGGGAATTCAAACAATCTTTCAATATGCTGTGTAATCCCATGAAATTCATGGTTCTATGGAAATTTAGCAAAAAAAGAAGTGGAATCAAATACGATAATTTATTATTTGCACCAATACCCATGCATATTGAAATTCGTAAGAGACAGATGAAGCTAAGCTAAGATCCAACGCGTTGGAATAAGGAATAGAGATATTAAGATTTGATGTTGGGATTTCGTCAACTTTCAGACTCGAAGAACCGAGAAGAATGGAATACGTATCATCGTGCAAGCTCACGCTTTGGAGGTCTCGTTTTCATCGACGTTTTTTTTTTTTCGTTGTCGATGTCGATGTCGATGTCGATGTTGATGTCGATGTCACATACATCCGCATCTACGTCGTCGTACATCTCCTCCTCCTTTTAATATCCATCATCTTACTCAGACATAGCAGTGTATCCTGGCCAAAGCATCAATATTCCTCTTCGTCAACCCAGCGACGAAGCAAGCCAGCAGCGAACACGACGACGTAGTAGATAGCAAAGTTTTCAACTTTTATCATTTCTCCTTTCCACCCACCGAGGCACCCAGTAGGAGGGTTGCACCCGCCGATCTGTTTGCCTAAAGTGTATTGTGTCGTAAAAAATGGTGGGCGAACAAAGCGGAAGCGAAGGCTTATACGATGGTATTGAAAAGTCGTCGAGCTAGACATTGATCAAAGAATAGGGGAAAGTTTGCGGGGAATGTTTCGAGAAATTATCAATTTTCTCATTTATAACAAAAATTCGGTAGAAAATAAAGACAGACAAAAATAAAATTTATCGTATAGCTGTGAAAGTAGGACTATAACATGAGGGCGAATTTCTGGCAGACTTTCCACCCAGACAATTCCATTCGGGGCAATTCAACCCCTACTGGTTCTTATACCTACTATACGAGACAGGCTCTGTTTCACGTGCCAATAATACCTAACTTGACCTAAATTGAACGCAGGGTGAATATGGGGTACCCACCTATACACACTCCAGTACTTTTCGACTATTCTCAAATTTCATTTAACTTTATAGGAAAAGAACGATTCTATTTTCTTGCGGCTAAATTGGGGGATTCGAACTTCACTTACGAAAACTTGATCGCTTTACTTTTCATAGATATCTTCTCCCACAGTTTGCGTACCTATACATATATAGGCATGGGGTATTCTCGCCTATCCGGGACACTTTTCTATGCATGGGTCCCAGATTTTGGTGCGGTGAGAAATTTTGCTTCTTGGTCAACCCTCAACAACAAATGTATAAGACTGAAAATTTTCAAAAAAATATTTTTGCTCACGATTTTTGTAAAGTATTTTCGTTTTCAGACCTGCAACCGAAGGGCATAATTTTTGTTGATAAAAATAAATTTACGGCACTGAAATCGGGGATCCATGCGCAGAAAAGTGTCCCGGATAACCGCGACCATCCCATATACAATAGTTCATATCTATTTCAACACGAGCATCAAAAATATAAACTCCATTACGTGATGAAAAAATAAATGAATGAAAAACTGTTCCCCAGCTGAGTAAGAGTGTTCTGTGCCTTTCGGCTCTTTTCGAAGTTCTTTCCCGATGGACAACAATTTTCATTCCTAATTGATCTACTCCTTGATCCTTTGATCATATATTTTTTTTTTTTTTTCTATTGTTCGGATTCATTTCAACGTAGAGTGCATAATACGTTATCTTGACGATAAGCGCCGGCGTGTTAACAGCGGGAGGTCGACCACGATGGCATTCGTCAATTACGTAGCAACTTTTACTATGACATTAAGCTCCCTTTAATTAATTATTTACCCACCACCGGGCCTGCCTCAACCCAAGCCTCTCACAACGCCATAATACCAACAATTACCGGTAAAGGTACATGGAGGAGCACGCTGTCGGAGGTTTGAAAATAATCCACAAGAATACAGGAAATAAATTCATTACCTGGGGTAATTGACAAATTGGTAATTCTGCGGCCCGTTACTTCCGCAATGCTAACAAATGGCGCAGTAACGCGCGCGTGGGGTGCTGTGCTTTATCCACCAAGTACATAAGCGCTCAGCAACCTAGAGGGTGCGTTTAACAGACTTGACTGATTTTAATCGTCGTTGTCCTATACACACGATATCATATTTCAAATGCGACAATAAAAAGTAAAGATTGGTCATATATTTAATCCATACACATGTATCCACGTAAATATTTCATCATTTGTGTATAGGCTCTTATTCTTGCGACCGTGTGATCTCTAGGGATGGTTGTGAAACGCCTGAGGCATCAGCAGGGTGCAAACGAAGCGCTGCAATCCGCAGCTTAATTTGCAAGCGCGGGTCGGAACAGTAAATAGGGTTATCTTTGTATCATTAGCTTTTAGTGCACAGGTAGGGGTTGCACGGGGCGAATTTACATACGTTGACAAACCTCGCTCCGCGTGAAATGCATATACATATATATGTGCATGTACATATTAACGCTCTACGCTAAGGTCTATTTCTATATACGTATAGATACCGTGCATGCTTCACTTACCAAAGTTAGTCTTGACGCTGATTAGAACAAGGATTGCTGAATGTATAAGAAGAAAATTTACTGATTCAGAATGTACCCAAACCCAGCCGTTTCCTTTCTTGAATTAATGGTAATGCGAATAAGGGCTAAAAGGGGAATGAATGTAAAGAAATTTGCAAAAATTATTCCAGTCTTATACCAGCTGCATATTGTATTGCAACGACTGTAGCGATTCCCGCAGACATTAAATGGCAATACGTATGAAATTCAGCCGTTAGCTAGGTTCTACGTTCTACCTGTATACTATGGCTTATGCATTGTGCAGATTTTCAACGTTTTAATAAGCGAGAGGTAAAATTATGCGGCAGTAACAGACGCGAAACTCTTTCACTGCCTTTATTTCCTACCAGCCTCCACCAACAATCCTTTCATTAGTACTCCAGTTCTCATTGGTTTGCAAACAATGTCCCAACGTCGTCATCCCGCAAACAGACGCGGGTCGAAGCCAGGTGGAAACGTCAATTTCCCGGGCAATTATCTATTTCCCCGTGGGAGAAGGATATAGGTAGGACGTCAAAATGGAAGAAGAAATAAAATTGGAATTCTCCTCTTTTGCTTTATTACTATATTATTCTTCCCGGAATGAATAACATCTTTTTATCTGTTTCATATTTATTTTTGTACAAGACACGTACACCTATCGAAGCAGAATTTTTTGCGGGTAACTAGCGTATATTAACTAGAAGTATTAATTGGAGTTGAACCGCTAATTGCTTATTTCCGGTAAATAGCAAATCACAATTCTGCTGACGGAAATAGCTTCAGGTTGCTTACCGTCCTTAAAGGCTAATTCGGATAATTCGGATTTGGCAATAGCTTCAAGCTTCGATTAGAAGAATGCTTCATCTCTTCTCCAACAGCCACGTGGCTATAGTTGTCCTCGTAATGAGTTTCTCTAAAAATTCTTGGATAAAACAACGTCGGAGAAAAGATCTCTGTGCAAAATGCTCCACGCTGTATAACTACAGACAACTATCTTTCCCGGCACAATCGCCTCTCCGAAAAGGAAATCTTAACTAAGTTTGACTATGGTTTAACCGAGTTAAACCAACACCCTCCAACGTCTAGAGGGATTTAGCGACCACGCCATCCTACCTATGTCTCAAAGAAGCTGCTCATGTTATCAGGAATCAAGATCGCATTTAACTGTAAGCGACCGGGGATAATTCGTGGATTATTTTCAAGCGGCTTTATCCTTTTTCGAGGATAAATTAGTCGCTGTAAATCAGTTCACGGTGTTAATCTTAGTGTTGAAGTGTTGAGTAAGAATGAACTCTGTATCGAACCTGTTGGTAGATCGTCCAACTAGATTAAGCGAGTTTATAATAAGCACGATCGCAATAATCATCGATTCGCAGATAGAAGAAAGAGAAAGTAAAGATAAACATGAAAGGCAGTGCTAAATAGATTTCTTTCAATCAACTAATTGCTGAATGAGTTTTCAGGAAAGTTCGGAACTAGTTTTCCCATCAAAGGTATACAAGCAAGAGTGTGCAAAACTTTTTTACTCTCGTAATTAAGTTTCAGAGGTGAAGTCGCCGAGGTGAAATGCATTAGAGATTTCACCACGTTTTGATCTACTTCCATCGTGACTTCGAGAATTATAAGAAAAAGTTTTCAAAATAAGCGGTATTCGGGGTTGACTCCGAGGCTTATAACTTGAACTATAAATCAAGAAGTACTCGCGATTTCAGGCGTACCGAAATCCCGGTATACTTTCACCCTTTGTTATCAGAGTAGGTACACGTATTCACATAGAAACCCAAGAATATAAAGACAGTCCCACTTTATGCAATATTACGACTGCAGGCGCGAGAAAAATACCATTTGTAGAACTTTTTAATTTCTGGTGAAAGTGGTCCGCCGATATATATGTTTGAATTTTGAACACGGTACAGATAGGTATGCGGGGTTATTGTTAGTCGCATAATACAAAATGAAATACATAAACCAATATACCCCACCATATTGTCAGAACAACACACCATTCATTGAAATTGGTAGCCCAACAAAGCTTTCTGGCCCTCGTTGGTTTTGCATCACGCCATCTCATTCCTGTACATCCATTCGAAATTTTTAGTCTGAAATTTTGTACCCTGAGCAGTGAGAGAGGCAGTGAACCGTACCTATGTATAAATCTATACTTATTCCACCCTGTGCGAAGTTATTGTTTTCGATACTCGAAGAATATATGAAATCCGAATGCATCAAGTAACTCGTCAGATTTGATCAAATATCCCATTTTACAGTATCGAACTCTTCTCGTTTCGGTATATGTAATAAGAAAATCTCTCTATCGGAAATGCAGTGAACGCTATGAAGGGACAAGTTATAATTAAAAAGGGAGCAAATAAATATGCGAGTACAACGCGTGCATATATCCATGCAAATGAAGAGCGACAGATGGTGACGTCACTGGGCTGCATTCGTTAACTTTGGCACTACTGCTAGCTAGCATCATCCCCGATTCGCCATTGGCTCGTTTCACCCTAACCCTAGGCTTGCTAAAGTTTGGGTTCGATATTCGCCGGGTCGTTTACGCCGTCTTCGAAGTCGCCCGGTGGACACCGGGTGTCATGGTACACGATTGATTGATGGAGTTGTGGACAGGGTTGATATTGGACCTTCGAGGTTTCCGTTACATGTTATTAGGTGACTCCCAAATTCTTGGCAATTAAATTTCAATGTGTACTGACATTATGGATAGAGAGGTAAACCGATCCGAGATGTCTCAACTATGGTATACGAATACAACGTTAAAGTCCATTTATCAACTTAAACGAGCTGTACATAGCAATCACGAAGTAACTTTATCATGGCATATACATGTATGTAGATTTAGATGATGGATTAGTTTTACTCATACGAGAAATCTGAAAGGTGTCTCAGTTGACCCATCGAAGTCGTAGTTCGAGGTGTTCAACTGTACAAAATTAGGGATTAAATGGCTCTAATTTTGAACTAGTGGAATGTCGTAGATCGAACGGTGATAAGTTGTTCGGAACTGATGGCATGCTCCTATTGAAAATCACCAATGATTTCGTGTCTTTGAATCAGCAATTACTATATTTATGATTATATATATATGTATATGTATGTACGAAACATCGAGGTGGAGCTCGTCGTTTCAACTTTTAATTGCTTGTTGCTTTCAATAGCTCGTAATTCGGAGGATAATAACGACTGCCGTGATTAAATATTGATCGCAAAGTCTATATAGGGTCGTGAAATTAGGGAAAATATTAATATACAGTCGTTGCTGAGTCGGCATGCCCTGTTGGATATACAATGATAACGAAAACATCGTCCAAGTTTGTCAGGGAATTTCGAGAGATTGGCAAAAACTACGCATTTCTATATAGGTATACCCTCTTAGTGCAGATACAAATTTTCTGCTTTCGTTAATAAAAAAGATACGGCGCTTCTGGTAAAGAGACAAAAACGAACACCTGCAAAGTGGCGTCTAGAACTCTGCAGACACTTTTGTGATTGAAGCTCACTCTTCATCTTAAAAAATTTGAACCACCTATAGGTTCCAGACCGACGGTGCTTGGAACGATCGGTACTGAGGCATGGACTTCACAGTCTACGAGAGACGTCAGAAATAACAAAAATTTCTCATTTCGCGTAATGCAGCGTGGGTAATCCTGTTTGCTAGAATGTATAGGAAGAGGAAGCATCAGAAGAAGTTTGAATAGAGCCCGCATTCCACATCGAATACCCTGGAAAACTCATTAGGGAGTTGGTTTGACTAGGGGCCGGGGGCTTGGAAGCACTCAGCTGGTTACTAGCAACTGCCTGCTGCATTCACAGCAGCAAACCCAGAATAACCAGTAACCAGTTCCATCCTGGCTACAAGGCGTTCGAGACGAAACTTCAACCCTCAATCAACGATACGAGGCAAAAGATAGACATTCAAATCGCAAAACTTAATTATAATTGAAAATCATCCATGTGCAATCCGCTGTATGAAAAAAAAAAAGCAACATAAAGTCTCAGAGGACAAGTGTCCTCGGCACCACTCCTGACGGTTCGTAAGAGACAAGAAGTGAGCTTGTTGCTCTGAACACTCTGAAACGTGAAAATGTTGAGAAGTTAATGGTCCAGAATCCGGACAGGCAATTGTTTACTCGTTATCGTCTCAACCACAGCCTCCTAATCGCCAAAACGTTGAGAACGTTTGCCTGATTGTACAGCGAGTTAGTGTCAACAG
The DNA here is from genome assembly GCA_963992785.1 of Tenthredo livida. NCBI lineage: Eukaryota > Metazoa > Arthropoda > Insecta > Hymenoptera > Tenthredinidae > Tenthredo > Tenthredo livida. Next base: position 14,624,814 of record OZ023066.1, on the reverse strand, counting down.
TAAACTTTGACCTGCGTTGCTGGAACCGACATTTGATCTCTGCAGTAGTCGAACCAACTGGGTAAAGGAGGTCAAATCGATCTCGTCCACACAGCTAGGAGGAAGATTTTTGAGAAAATCATCTCCAATCCGAATTGCTCAGCGTCTGAGATGCCATTGAAACCCGCGTCAAACTCGTAATTCATATTTGCTACGGTGAGCTTGAATCGATTTGACCGGAACGAGCGATGTCGGAATGTTCTTCAATTTCGAAAGAAGCTCGGTGGTAACTACCCCAGCAAGAATATAACAGAACTCGTTGAGAAGAAAAACAGTCTCCGTTGCCTTGGAGCTGGTATTGAAACCTGACGAATAATTTATCTCGTCGGATGATTTAATTATCGATTAAGTTATCGGTGGAAATTTTTGTGTAATTGTATTATTAAACGTACAGGGATTTTGTATAACAAATTTCTCACGATCAGTATATTAAAAAGTTTGTCTTAATTTTAATCCAAGGCAGGGAGGAGGATATCCTCGGAAATACTTCTGGATATCCTTCGGCACATTTACCCCAGCTAAACGAATCTATTCCAATCTGAGTTCTGCGCTCATCGACGTCGACCACAGTCAGTGCCCCACCACTGTCACCCTGTGAATATAAAATAAAAGAATTGTCTTTCGTTTGTCACAAATTGAATCCACCCTACCATTCCTGCAGAATAAATAACGGAGAGCTTTTTTTTTTCGTTCTCGTCCCAGGAATAAAAAAAAAAAACTTTTAATTCCACTCTGCGCGATAAAAATGCGTGCGAAACATTTGACGTTGCGTTATATAAGATGTTTTTACGAAGGGAATTTACGTAATGTGCTTGTATTACCGTCCCGGGATTGGACCCCTAAATAAAACGCTCGACGGATATTTATTTTGGACTTTTAACTAAACCTTTGAACCTCTTACCCTACACGACGACTGATCCATGGTTGTGTTTGTGCACAGATGAATATTTTCAATTGCGTCAGATGGAAAGAAAGTCGCACAGTATTCATTTGAAATCAGTCTGCAGATCTAATTTCCGAAGGGTCTTGAACATCTATAATGACAACGGGGTAATTAGCTTGTTAATTTATTTCTCGTTAGGGCAGAGAGATGCAAGTAATTTCTTACCGTCCTGTTCTAAGCCCCATCCAATAAGGGTCGCTATATTCGGAGGTCCAACGTATTGTTCTTTTGATGAAGGGTTGGAAGGCGAACTCTTCTTACCGATGCCGTAATTAAAATTCGATCAAAATTGTCAATACAAGAACGTATAATTTATACAAGCGACTGCAACAGAAAATTATGATATCCCCATGCATCAATGTGGAATGTGGTAGACTAGCGAAAATATTTAATTGTAAAAGTATAATGCACAGTAGGTGTGAAGTGCAGTGCGATAACGAGTTTCCAAGTGCCGTGAAATAGGCATAGAAAAAAGATACACTAAACACGATGAAAAAGAATAAAGTAAAAAGCTCTCGGACCAGAGATTACTTTGGCTAACAATGTATTTCTCTCCTACAGTGCAAAGCTTTGGCCTCTTGTGTGAAAGAGTAATGCTATAGTAGTACTGGTGAAAGTAATGGATTCTACACTGAGTACCGCGTACGTGTCAGGAAGAAGGGAAAAGTCAGATGGAGAAGAGCCATGTCATTTTTTAAACTCGTCGAGTTGAACTCCTCGTGGATAATCGAGCTCGTCGTATTCCTAGTTTGTCTCGTTGGCTCGGATGTGCCATACAAATTGTGGGCGCCCATGACAACTTGAAAATTTTTGTACATACCTGAAAAGAAAAATAGACCGATGTCAGAGTCCAAAGATGAATTTCTCGTGGACTGCCAGGGGCATATATTCATAACGTTTTCGAATCTTTTTACTCCACATACGTTATCAAAGCAGAGAGACGGTTGAGCGAACACTTGACATAATTTGACAGAGAATGCTGGATTTGTCTTCCCTTATCCCATGGGAATTTTCACGAGTCCCATTCCCAGCTGATTATGAGTGACACTTCTACTGTCAATTTATCGAAAGTGTATTCGCAATCGCAAAATCAGTCCACGAATGTGTCAAATTCGAATAGTATCAGACTCCTCACTCTTCATTCTCGCGGTTTTATTTCTCATGGATTTTAAATCGTACAACATGAGCTGCTGTTGAACTGGACTTTCCATGGTAGCACTAATTGGCATAATCAAGTTTGTCTATCGATTATGTAATAATCGCATTAACTCACCCATGGACGCAGTGGCAGCGGTTAAGACGTGGAAAGGTGACACCAAAGAACCACCACAAAAGCGAATCCCAAATCCCTTCCATCCAAATGGCTGCAGCCCAAGGAAACTCCCCTGACGTTGCATCTCGGCCCCCTAGTATCTTTTGACGTCCCGACACTTCGAACTTTAAGATCAACAATAAAAGTTTTACGGCAGGTCACATAGCGATAACATTCTCATAAATCGTTCAACTGAATCTCGATGTATCTGACATATCCATCGAATTAATTGAAAACTAGTTTGCACTAGATGTCAAGGCTTTTTCGCGAGACGGGAATTATAAGAGAAACAATGTGGCAAATGGTACGCCAGTGATAAAAAGAACAATGAGATGAATGTGTTGACGAACGGTAAAAGATACAAGCGTATAATAGCAACGTACAAAACAGGTGGCATCATTGTTCTGTATTCTAAAGCTGTGATTTTCAAACTGAAATTTTCTTTTTCATCACTAATACAGGACATATTACTCACCAGACCGTGTTTTATTACCGAGAACAAGAGAACAGGTAACACAGCGAGCACCCACTGCATGATTAGTACTAAAATCTATTTTCCCCAGAAGCTAATGATGCCATATATTGTAGATATACACCCGTCATCATCTGAAACTGTAATTTTTGTTGGCTTACATTTTTGCAAATGCAAAAATGTGGCTAACTATGACTACCGCAAGGAGGACGTGTAAAATATACGACAATTAAGATTGTGAAACCGGTTATGAATTTGAAAAAAGATGAAAAAATGAATAAATTACAAAAATTGGATACGTCGGAAATGGCACGCTTTAATGACATATACATGGCAGCTATCTGCGAGCAAGGTAGTATTTATTTTCCTTATCCATAGTATGTTGTAGCTAGTATCGTATAATGGCGTGTACTGGACGGCACAGTGGGTAAAGCCACATGGATAATGGGACTCATCTTACAAAGAGAATTTTTCCCCTCTTCTACGTTCCCTAACCAACCAGGAAAAAAAAACGCAATTGTAATACAAGGGACGAGAAGGTGTTCGAAGACTTCCCCTTTGTAGAAAATAAATTGTTATCTACTTCTCCGATATACCACACATGGATCGCTTTGGTAGTTCTCTTTGAACGAATATAATGCATTAGTGAAAAATTTCAGATGCTAAGGTCTCGAGTGAGTAATTGCATAATGACACCGCAAAAATGTATGACAGGTAAAAAGTTGAAAAAAGAAATTACAATGGCTTAAGCACCTCGTTATGTGAACATATATTGCATAGTCGTAATTGATTTTTGATTGCTTTACACCTCTGTGTCACATAGATAGCTGCATCATGAAATGAAATTCGGTGTCGAAATTCATGCAGTTAACAAGTTATTACGTTAGCTACAAAAAATATTAATACCCAGGATTCACAAGTTTACAAGCACAGTGGTATATGGATACATGGGCATCGTTTAATTGCCTTAAAAACCGATTGTAGTGATAAACATGTGAAACAAGAGTGCCAATCGTTTCTATAGTTATGAGAGAAGTACCGATTTATTCGATGTGATATAATACGTTACAGCGCTATATATCTGGAGTATTCACATTGCATAAGAATTTCCAATTATGAAAAACGACAAAGAACTGAATAATAATAAAGATTTTGTACTCGCAATGTCTGAGTAGGAAAATTATAGGTTTCAACTTCTGTTACATACAACTGGTTGAACAATCATATTATGCTTTGGTGTTATATATCTGATTATGAAAACACGTTCATCTCGACAGTGAAAAAAAATTAATGCATCTAATATTGAGTCAAGTAAATCTAGATTGGTTTTTGTAATAACGAGCTTTTTCCTGTTCAGGATCGATATTGATGTCCTCTCTTTCCACAGTTTGTTCCCACGAATACATGAATCTTTCGTAGTGGTAATGGGTACCATCGCGAGCACAATATTTGCGTGAATTGCACCATTTTTAGAAACATGAAAATTAAGTGAATGTGTGTTTTTCGCTCAATATTAGAACTCGTTGTAAATTGATGTATCTATAGCTCCTAACATTGAATAGCTTCAGGCGGTTTAAAGTCTACCTAATTTCTGCACAAGGGTATAATTTGCACGAAAGAATCTTGATAAGCCAGTCACGACTCGAGAACGGCCAGCCATTATTTCACGCGATTGTATAAAACATTAAACAACTAGGTTGTTGTGAATACATAACAACCCGCACACAAGACTGCTACAGCTGAGAAAGATTTTATCTAACAAGCAGCAAAGGAAATGCATGCACTTTGACGAATATTGTAACGAAATCGCTGGAACGATTGAAACATAATTTATCTAATATTAACTAAATAGAAACTTGTAAATTTGTCTCATTTATAATAGTCTCGGCGCCCATGAGTTATTAATTGTCAATAACTTCCAGACACGCACAGTCAGCAAAAGAGTCAGCGGGTAACCGTACGCTTCCTATGTTGTCTAGTAGTAATCAGAATGCTGTGCGGAAGGTGTGGATTCCAAAAGTTTGTTAGAAATTAGAATTTCAGTGCATTTTTTCGCGCGGGGTATAAATTATAACAAAATTAACATCCGTAGCGTGTACCTTATACTAACTGTTACAGTCAGTTATCTCGTGCCACTTAGTCGAGCAGGAGGTACGTTATAAATTACTGATACTTTGGTTGAATTTAAAATTTCTTAAACTAATAAATTTGCAAAAGCCTGCGATAAAAGGAAGAAATAAGTAACTTTGATTCGAAATAACAACAAAGCCATAGTTTGAACCTCCAGCCAAGAATATTGCGTATAGTTGAGCTGCTAATCTGAGCGCCGATTCGAAATCTTTCAGAGCTTGGAGTGGAGCCTATGCTCGTTTTTCATAGTTGTGTACATTTTTTGATATGTAGCAATAGATGGCGCATTAAGTGTGTATGAATGCCTTAGGCATAATGGTTAACGCATGTGTATATAATATACATACATAATGTACATATAGCTATATACTTACACACGATTAGAGCGCCGCGAAATCACGTGCGTCAAAAAATCAGAGTTCACTATCGACGCTGAAATTACGCAAGCAATACGGTTGAACCGTCATTTCAATTGTCCATGAAGTATGGCACTGCTTAGTTTTTCATCTGTCGTAGCTAACTGAAGAATATACGGAATCAAGGAACTTTGCGGTGGAAAAAAATCTGCGAGAATTAAGATGGCCCTGATCCCGGACAAGACCCGTTATCACGTTGTAGCAACAGCTGACCGAGGTGAGTGCCAGAATGACCTGAAACATTAGTTGAACAAACTCGTCAATTGAAATTTGTCTTCGAATTTATTGGTTCGTCGCTAAATCTTGAGGAAAAAACCTATCATTTATTACAGACGTGGTCTTATGGAGGAGAATTATTATTGCATAGAAAATAGTCTTGGATGTAAATTGTCGACAATATTCTATGCACCGTCAGTCGTTGATTAACTGTTATGAAACCAATCTAATGATCACTATAGTTTGCGTTACGTATTTAGAGATTTGGATGACATCGTCTAACAATCGAACAAATTGTGCTGAGAAATTTCGTTCCCCATACGTAGCCGCACACATGTCAATTTCTTTAATCAAGAACTTTGACCCACTTTCTCGGCACAGCAAAATCTCTTTGCAAACTAAATTGATATTGGATAGCCAAAGCGATTAATTTGAAATCCATGTTCCACTACATACATTCATGTGACAGGAATTTGTTTAGAGAATTTGTGGAATGTATGAAAACATGCATGAATAGTTGGAAACACGTGGAACGATAGAACACAGTTATACGTATATTTAATTGCTCAAAGTTATGAGCGCATAGTGGTTCTCGGTCAAGTTTCCTTAGTCTTTGATATCGTTGATTTAACCGAGATTAGACCTAATTGTATGGCGCGAAACCTTAGCGGCTGTGTTCCACTGCTATTCAATTTCTGCAGATTAGATTTCATTACGAACTATACGCGATGGCATGAACACATCCTGGTTGATTTTATCGCGTCTACGGATCACGGACGAGATCTCTTTCCTTGGAAGAAGAGCTGGGTCGTTGAATATAGAGCATATAGAAATAAGCATACTTGTACCACATATAGACGCATGTGCATACCGATACACCTACTTCGATATACTGTGAGAATACCCAGTTATTCAGTTTTGTGCCGAACACACTCCATTCTCTGGAAGTTGCGTTACGTTACGTCACGTTACGTGAACAGATATCAACGACTTTACCTCCGAGTTCTACTCACACAAGAGCACATACGCCCATCCAAAACCATACGTCTTCCGAAACGGTGCAGTAACTACTACTGCGAAACGACTGGGTACTTAGTGAGTCAAATACGGTCTAGCTCATATGTCATTGCCTGCATGGTCTACCTACATGTTTACTACACAAAACCACATCATACGGGATTTTGTCTACTGTTAATTTAGTTCCAGCACCAGTGATGCCCTCACCATTACATTTCAGTACAGTTTACCGTCGAAAGTAACGAACTTCAATAGATATGCTCTGCCAGACTTTGGCAATTAAGAGAACAGATACTTTACGCGAATTAAAGCCCACTGCGAGTACCGTATAATTCTGACAACACCATTGGAGTGGAGTTGAAGGAATTGATTTCAATTTGCTCAATTCATGAAAGAATTATATTCGTGGAAGAATACTCTGAGAGTAAAATCGTGCATACGTAAGAAGTTTATGTATACAATATGCATATGATCTGTGCCGTGCATCAGATGAAAGAACTGAATAGACGTATAATGCCGAAAGAACAGCCTGGAGAAATACGGCGTACCATGTTTTATCAGCATTCGTTCTGCGGGCTATGCATCGCTGAGTTACGCATATGGGAAACATATTCATTTTTCAGCGAGAGACCAAAAGTCATGATTAAAATCCTGCGATTGTAGGAAATGAATGGAACTTTTTTGAAGCTACTTATAAAACCCAACGTCTAGAATCATTCATTCAATACACTATCCGAAAAAGTGGAGACCGCCGATTAATGAAGCATTAAGTTATGGCCATGGGGTCAGTTCAGTTCGGATTGAGATCAAGAGCAGACTCATTGTAGTTGAAAATTAATTGCCAAAATATACGTCTATTTATTCGTATTAATTGCAACAGTTTTTTTCCTTAACTAAAGCATCTTATTTTAATTTACCAATACGGTATTAAAAATCTCTTCAATCACGCGATGCAACATTCATTTCCTGAGGCTGCACAAACCTTTTTTTCTCATCGCGGTAATATGATTTTTGAATGAATGAGGACCACCTTATCTTCTTTAAGGGATCTTTTTTATTTCCGGTCTGCGATTCCTTTCATTATCTTAAATTTATCTCCGAAATTCCCCGAAATACGATACTCGAAACAGTAATATCGTCCACAGAATTTTATTTCTATAATCATCCAGCTGTGTCTTCAGAAGCTGAGGTGAAAGTGAGGCAAGATGGATGGATCACAGAAAAATAATTATTTTATCTAGTTCCTTCTGCATATGTTAATCAATGAATAATATATTAATAAAGTCTTACACGTACAGGACTTTAATCCAAGAAGCTGTTTTCAGTCTGTCTTGCCCCTTGCCTGAAGTAAAACGGAGTTTTGCTTACGGTACAATGGGGTGCTGTTTGGAGTAAGTTATATGGGATGCTGTTTGGCGCAAGATAAGGTACCTCTGGGTAAATGAACAGTTAATCTTTACTCTTTTACTAATCCAACCGAAATTTGGAAAATAGTTTCATCGTTTTTATTTTGGAATATCAGCATTTCTCACATCGAGTAAGAAGTACGAATCACTTAATTCATACAATCAAAAACCATACCTGGAGTACTTCTAAGTATTGAATCGAAAAACGCAGTTCCATCTATACTCACATTTGCATACATATATACTATATATGCATGTCAGAGATGTATGTACACCCCGACGTACCGCGTATTTAACAATCTCTTGATTTTTTTTAATTAACGCAGCCTGCTGCAACGATGCCGAATTCGAACGAGGTCGTGTCCCGCCAAATGCACTCGCCGATGCGGTCAACCGGCGAGATATCTGGCCGGTGTTTCACAAATCGATATCAGCAGACAGCGTTATTGGACGTTTGATTTAGTTCCTCCGAAGAGTATTAAACACACGATACTCAACAGGCTATTTAATTAACCTTATTATAACCAGACGAAGTCATATAAGACTCGCGGTCTCTCGCTAGCTCATTGGACTGTCATGTCAGCACCATGCAGCTTCGGTCTAATTTTTCGATAATCGATGCTGATCGGTTGTGATACCATCAGCTGCTATACTAGTGGTAAATCTTTAGCACAATTGTATCAAAAAGGTATCATATTATATGGAAAAGGTTCGAAATAATTGTGTGATACACGTTCTAAAGACGTGTCATAATTATTGTGATAACTGATAAGAAAAAGGCAAAAACAAAATCTAGTGTCTACGTGTCTGAAAATTTATTATTCGAAACAGTTTTATTGATAAGAAACGACAAAACGTTTTACGAGACGTTACGTAGGCAGTAAAATTTGCATAACAAATATTTGTAAGAGCGGTGCTTTTTTGTTGTCTCAAAAGTAGATAGGAGACTAATATTTGCAATATTAACACCCGAGTACTCTTTAGTTTCATGCAATATTTTCATTCTTATCTATAGCATACCCTCGGACCAAGCTCATTGTCGGCCACATATATATAGTTATTCGCACGATTTAAATTTTCACAGACCATGTTCTGCTCTCAGACAGACTCTGCAATCTGCTGTGTGTCCCCAGAACTATTTAGTGGCAGATAAACGACGTGAATAGAGAAAGAGAGAAAAATAAGAACAGTTTATTTTTGTACCACGTCTGTCTCGTAAAATAGATCAGAACCTGAAGAAATCTCAACGTGAGTGTGAATTCAAAAGAATGCCACGTAACGATAGCAAAATCTCTAAAAAATAATCAACGTGGTAAACTGTGTGCTGACAAACCGTATTTTTATTTTTTTTACGATAAACGGTTGTGTGATTATACAAGCGAAACCTTTTTTTCGGGGATTATTAATGAGTCAGAAAATTTATGACTTCTTCCCACTTTGAATTCTTTAAACACTAGAGCTTTGCCACTAATTCTTCTGTGGCACAGTGGTGAAAGCTCTTCACTAGCAGTTCGGTGCTATCTATACTGTCGCAGGACTGAGTCCGCCAGAAAAGCTTCATTATCAATTTTACTCATTTGAAAAAAAAAAAGAATTTTATTAGACGCGCACTGCTCTAGTTTATGATTTGCTTATTCCTTTTTTAACGAGGGAAAAATTGGAATTAGCGCAATCGCATGTGTTTGGGTATTCCGCGGTAGAACTTGCTCAACGTCAATTTTTCGTAACTTTTGATAAATACTTATAAAATGAGAATTAAGTAATTAGAATTGTCGCTAAGTTTTTAACATGAAGTGCCGCGCCATTGTGCGTGAATTTTATATTCTGTCGTGACGAATGCTAATCTAAAAATTTCATCAAATAATCGCCTAATTCAAATACAAACAAACGCTAATGCCTGGCACAGACGCAGATCGCATATGACCGATTATATTGTCTGAGGATTTAATAAGGCAAGAAAATTTTTATGGTCACTACTCAACCCGTAAATTAATATCATATAATCAGTCACATGCACTGACGGAGAAGTCACGAGCTAAACTGTCACATGAGAAACAAGAGTGTCACATATAATGATCAACGAGAATTCCGGCCATCCGAAAGATGGATGTAGCAGCCTTTTAGAGACAGAAATGTGTCATTTTTAAACCAAGACGCGGTTGACTTATTTGAAAGAGGAACCCTTCGAGAAATGGGCAAAACGAAGGCTGAGGGTAAGAAAAATGAATTACCCGACTCTGTGACATATTCTTGCGACCAACTCGTACATTACATTTATTCTGCTCGACTTGGGCAATGCTTGATACATAATTATGTGACAATGCAAGTGAGCATTACTCAGCGTTGGAAGAGATCTCTTTAGTGCAATAATTAATATCTGCATAAGAACATCTTCTATTAATGAAAAGCTAAGGATTTTGAAACATATGAATATTGGTGCTGAATCTGCCTCGATGCATTAATCAGTGACCGAATGCATTCCTTAACTGAAAGTGTAGTAATCTACAGAATGAATGCAACAGCATCTCGGCGCGAAAATACTATTCCACTTAAACTAAGACATGGGTGACGATTATTGCTGTTGTTCGGGATTATCGAGTTACGATTAAGAAAAGTGAGAAATCAAACTCTTCTAGGATAATGGAAGGAGAGAGGGCCGAAGGTGAGAGAAGAATGAAATATTTGATTCTGCGACGTACCTATTCATTAAACCTGAATGAATTTTGATTATTTGGCTCGTTTTGCGCAATTCCCAATTTATGATTGTGACATAGAAAGAGAGTATTGATAATATCAGCATGAGCAAATCCCTCGTGAATATCTCCAGTGCGATAATTACCCAATATACATATATGAAATCTTTTCCTAAAACCAGGACCGAAGATTGTGGAACATATGAATATAATCAGTGATATAGGTTCACCTATATCTACCTACATTAGTTAGTTACCTGAATGGCACGGGCTGGTATAAATCCTGAATTGTATCCCGCGCAGCTCGTAGATATCTGGATAGAGATTTTACTTCCTCTATATTAATGTTCGCGAACGAAATTTCGTTCTCAAATAACTGTTCGCATTGATTATTTGAAACCAACTATATTTCATACAAAAAATTACTAATATTGTAGGTAATAATTTTGGGTCTATTGACTGCTGACTAATTTGATACCCAAACCATACTCGTTAGCTGAAATTCTCAATTATTGTACACTATAATGATAAGTGCAGTTTTACGCACGGCATGATTTACTCAATGATTAACTTTATCGCCCAGCACGTCGTTTCAGCCTTTTATAGATATACAAAGATACTGATCTGAATAAAGATACAGACTCTGAGCTGACAGGAATCAGTGTAAAACCCGATAAACAGTAAACACCTAATCGTTGGGTGATAATGGCATTGAAACTGTTTCTTCTTCTTCTTCTTTCAATAGCAACTTATTGACAGGCGATAATTCTTGTCGCTCTTTGCCCTACTGTTTCCAGAAAGCAATATCCTTTTGAAAATTTTATATGAATATTTTTTCAATCTTTAAGAATTAATCAAACAAATATTGTCAGCCTTGGAATAGGGTAGGCGGTGCCTGTACCGCTCAGTGGGTAATTCCGCTCACCCTAATTTCTCCATATGTACTCAACAGAAAAAATTAATTTTTTTTTCTTTCTAATATTAAATGATATCGAACTAATTTCGGGAGAGATTTTCTATCTCCAATCGAATTTACCAGCGAAATTAATTTCAAGAAGATTCGGGCTACTTTCAGTGTAAGATTTGACGTGCAGGGAATAAGCTTTTACATAAGTGATTTGAATTGTTTTAAATATATATTATATATTAAATATTATATTATTATTAATATTAGTGTATATTATATATTTTATAAAAAATATAAAAAATCATATAATTTATTATATGAATTATATTATATACTTTTTAAACAGTGCGAGCGGTATAACCGGCAAGTGCGTCCAGTACCGCTCATTCTCTGACCGTATCGAAAATCTGTATTTCTCACTTTTAGTTCGTAACAAATGTTTTATGTTGCGAGTAATTTGATATAAATAGTTTAGGGAAACTATCAGTGGAGTTCTTATTCTTCTACATTATTTCTGGGCACTGAAAACAATCAATTTACCTTAGGTGAGCGGTACATCCACCACTTACCCTACCCATCAATAATTATGTGCAACAATAATTCCGTTTAAAATTTTCATCCAGTAATTTTAGTCCTGAAATAAAATGGGGACAGTGAATTTTTGCCTCTACTGGCGTCATACTCAAACGAATCAACGAATTAGATTCATATTTTCTAATTAAACATGCAATCTTAATTGTCCGCAGAAAATGAGGGTGCAGAAAGGCCATGTGACTTTGAAACCGCGGTATCAGCCACCGGTGAGTAATCTATCAATTTTTAAGGTTTTTTTCTCACCTCTATTCTCGATTGAAAATATCGTGGTTTTCAACAAAATCTGGAATGTTTAGGATTTGGGGTTTTCAACGTACTTCTCTTGATGGCAGCTATTCCGGTCGGATGGACAACGGTCTTCGATACTTCGTCCGTCGCGTTTATCTTGCCATCCGCAGAATGCGACCTTGACCTCACCCTTTTTCGCAAGGGGTCGCTAGCCGCCATCAGTTACGCAGGTCCGTAGAATTCACGAACAAAATAAAGCATGGCATTACATAGAATTTTGATTTTTCAGGAATGATATGTACTGCTTACATCTGGGGCTTCATAGCAGACCGTGTTGGAAGAAAGTACCTTTTACTCTTCGGCCTCATACTGGACGCTTTTTGCAACTTTTTCGGCAGTGCTTCTCAGAACTTCTACGTTTATTTAACATTCAAATTTATCAGCGGTATTATGTGAGTAAATATTACCGAAGTCAAACCATACCATTATGAACACGCTAGAAGTTATATATCTATCATGTCGTTAAAAAAAAAGCTCTGCAGGTGGTAGTGGACACACAGATATCTGTCTATGGATGTGTTTAAATGTACCTACTCTACGCGAAAAGCTCATTAAATACTTACCAGACAAAGTAATTGGTGACAAATTACTGAACGTGACCTCTCCAGAGGTTCGGTTGCCCTGGCAACACGGACCTTCGAATGTACGAAATTCAGACATTCGGGGAAACCTCGAATAGCTAACAATCGTATCCTTCGACGGCTAACCCGCACTTTACTTTCAGTATGGGTGGTCCGTTCGCAATCCTGATGACTTACATCGCTGAATTTCACGGCGAAAGTCACCGGACTAGAGTCCTGATGTGGACAGGATCGTTGTTCGCCCTAGGAAACATCGCGGTTCCAGGTATCTTATAGTTTTCTTATCGCGTGATGCACAGTACTTCGGCTTCTTTGGACGTAGAGGAATTTTCCCATCTAAGTGTTCAGAGTTTCGGAGTAGTTAATAGGGTCCACGCTACGTACAACCGCCATTATATTAATGACGTTAAATCCATGAGATTATCAACTTACAGCACTGGCGAGGGCAGTACTACCGCTACCGTGGTCCTTTTCACTTTTCAACAACTCCTTCGTCTTCAGCTCATGGCGAATATTCTTGATATTCTGCTCGCTGCCACCGTTCCTTGGATTCCTAACGATAGGTACCTTCCCAGAGAGCCCGAAATTTCTGATGACCAAAGGAAAGTCCAAGGATGCACTCAAAGTATTCAGAAGAATGTATTCGATAAACACTGGCAAGTCGGGAGACACTTATCCGGTAACGTATAAACGAGAGTGAAAGATCTTACCTGCTTTGTATCCTGGCTCGAATCTGTGCGCGAAACAAGTTTACATAAGTCATATATTATCTATATTTGCGCGAATGCCAATGTGCATATTTACATCCATCGGAATGCTGATATTATTGAAATCGCTCGTGTGTCAACTACTCCAGGTGATATAACACCATCTTTTGGTTTAGCTTTTGCAAGTTGAGCTGCTGTTGCAAAATCTTCTTTGCTTGAACCTGCAGTCAGCCTGCTCGATCGACACAGCTGTCAACGAGTCAGCTAATCAGCAATTATCAATATCAGGGAAATCACGACTTATGGGGCATAAAATTCTGTGGGTAGAATCGAGTATTGTGACTACCCCTTGGTAGTCTATTTGCCATATGTCTGCAATTCTGAATATATCATTTTTATTCTACAGATTAAAGTTTTGTCAAACGAAGATGCGGCGAAACCTCGGGTTCCATTAAATTCCTCGTCTCGATCAACAAGGTCTCTATTTGCAGCCCCGTATCTACTCCCAGTTTTTATAGTCAACATGATCCTTTTTGCCAGCATGACGGGGTGAGTGAATGATCAGTTGTCGAGTGACCAACGACGTCATCATAATTTAAAACAAGGCTATTTGAGCAATATAAGCAATTCTGCAAGTGACTTAAGTGCACAAACAAATATACATGCTTATAGATCTTTGAGTTCTGAAAGGTACGGATCTTCAACCTTTCCATTAACCTCGTATCATTGCGAGCACGTAGTTAAACCATCAACGATGTAGTCAGACCCCTCAAGTTAATGGTTATCGCCCTAGTGTGCTTTTAACCTTGCAACTTCCTGGCTCATATATAAAGAGATGCTAATTCGATATCCACGTCCGCTTAGGAATATTCAATATCTTGAATTTTCTTGGGCATCCGGAGCTCGGAAATTTATTACGAAAAGATTCAGATCGCGAATATATCCAAGCTGAAGTACCTAAATGATTATAGAGTTACAAGAACTCCTTTGACTGTAGTTCAAATCCTACGTCTAACGTAGATCGAAATAGAATTCATGGATTTATGACTCAATATAAGTTAGATGGTTTTTTTCTTTTTTTCTTTTAATTCCAATAGAATTTTAAAACAGAAATGTTGAATGTGGCTATAGGATTTCGTTGAGTAGACTCACAACTGGCACCCTTACCATAATTGTGATTCCTCTTGAAGAAAATGCTGAAATTTTTTAACCTAGGATGAACGTGATGAAGGCGTGGCTACCTCAGTTGATCGTTATTCTGAACAACTTCGACCCAAAAGAATGGGACGAGTCGATAAGCGCACCGACAATTTGCGAAAAACTAGACTTTGAAACAATCGAATCTTTCCGGACTGAAACAGCAAAGGCTATCGCCAATACTACTGATACTTGCATTCCGGTAAATTCCTTTATTGCTAGTCCTACGTATGCGATTCAACGACCCATGACACCAGTTATCTCATATTTTTACTACCTCACTGATCGTTACTCTTTATTTGTAGATGATCGTTTCAACAGCAGTCTACACAAACGCCACCATTATTGCAGCCTCCGCAGTACTTGGCTCCTTTCTGGCTGGTATCATCGTCAACAAATTTGGAAAGAAAAATATTTTGTGTAAGATCTTCAGGACATTAGGCTTAGGTATGAGTCCAGCATCGCATTAAACTATGGGAAATTTTTTACAGTAATATCTCTAGCTGTTGGTGGATCGTCGAATTTTGCGATAGACTGGTCACCATCGACGAAGGTTTTCTTGATCCTAGCGTCAGTTAGCATCGCAACGACGGGAATATCTACGAATACGATCACCGCGATGACCATTGAAGTTGTTCCTACCACTCACAGGTAAGGTATGACAAGACGTCTTGTTTCTATGATAACATTTATGCTCTTTGGGTGTGTAACACTTGTCTTATACTCTCTTTCACGATTCCAGGGCCACTTTTGTAAGCCTTACTGTGATGACAGGCAGACTTGGGGCACTGACTGGCAATTTATTGTTCTCAATCCTTCTCAACTTATCCTGCAATGCTCCGTTTTACTACATGGGCGGATTTCTGACGCGTGAGTAACTCAGCCACATATGTAACCGCTGAAAATCTGCTATACTTAAGCACGTGAAGTAGAGTGAAGTTCATTTTCTTCATTCAAACGAAACGGGACACTCTGAGCTTATGAGTTTACAGTGTTTGTTCGGAAGCAATTGGGTCAAAACCGGGCTATATTTATCCCCGAAAACCACCATGTAATTATATCTCATGATATTGATAGATTAAGTCTGATAATGAAACGCATTTTTCAGTGGGCTTCGTCCTGGCAATCTTCCTGACGAAACATTCGGGAAAACTACAATAGCTAATGACGAGAATATCGACGCATATATATTCGATTAATCTTTAGGTAAATAAATTGTAAATAGACACAGTATCAGTGACCTTTTCATTGTGCATACGCAAATGTGAATAAAACGCTTTGTACATAGAAAAGGCACCACGATTTTTGATACTCATGATCACAACCTGAGTCCACATTTATAAACGATTACAAACATTGATGCCCATTTCCACGGTGACCCATGAATTTTAATCACGTAAACGGAGCGAATCTTCGCATCGTCCGATAATATGGTCGAGGATAAACTGTTTCGTTTTTTTATAGCGTACCACCAACGCTAAATGTAGGAAAATAAAACAGCAAATATGCAAATCAGACAAAAAAGTACATGGAAATTCGACCGATTTTCAATACGTTTATGTATATACTGTACTCTCTCTTTTTCCATCTGTACACGGACAGAGAAGTTTATGCTACTGTTTTCCACGACCAGATATGAATTTTTTTTATCAATAAAAGTATACTAGTTTAGGGAGAGACGGGAAATAGTCTATAACGTACGATAACAGTGTAAGGTATGGAGATTCTACTTATACTAAAATCTAACACACAGAGTTCACGTGCACTGCTATACCTATAATATATTCGATACTCTCACACAGTATTGTATAGGTCTAACACAACTGCGTTGAAAGTTTAAGTATACATAGAACTTACTAAGTTATATATGTATCGAATTTTCCACCACAATTAACAAGCTTCACACGCTGGTATCTAAGCTGAGATAATGAGCTAGAGGCTGCAAAAGTTCGACAGATACGAATTCTGTTTCCATTACCTTTTTCCTTCCTTAGTTGATAACTCGATGTAGTTGAACATGAATGTGTTTTGCAAATCTTATAGTCTTATGAATTATTCGAACGAAGTGATGCGTGCACTGAAATGCAGTGAAATCTTGTGAGATTTCAATTATACCTTGGGCAATGCTAGCGAACTTATACCTTTCTCTTAGGGACAACAAGCATCTGAATTTGCTATTATGGAGACATTGAAAGGTGGTCCTTGTCATAGGTCTTCTAACAGCAAAAGTCACTGTCTCGATAAGCTTCTCAAAGGCTTAGAGCCAATCTGAAGACCTACTGCGGATTGGGATCCGTCTATTTTCCCCCGAATTAGAGCGATGTCGGTTTGAAATGAGTTATTGAATTGACAGACGGAATAATGAATAAGTGCGAAAGCACCGCAATATGCGATGCATTGGGTAATCGTTGAAAATTCACCTGGAGCTGGTTTTTCATCAGTCATAATAGGAACATGTATAATTCTGTACAAATTTCGCTCTAAATATTTGCAAGTAGATCCCGAGAAGCGAAATTTCGGTGCTGCGGATATTGTGAGTAATCCTGTAGCTATTGAGACCGGAAATATCGCAGCATCCAGTTTTATAAGAAAAATTCGGTATCTCACAGATTTGAGTGACTCTTCTTATTCGGATTTATGAATACATAAAACTGCTTGTACTTCAGCAAATATTAACTTTTCTCCGTATACCTTTGTGCTGAAGAAGACCAGTTCCAGTATCTTCGAATATTTTATTCGATCGGAAAGAGAGAATGCGACTCGTTCGAGTATGCCATCAAAAGTTGACGTTGTATTGCAACCAAAAAAAGCATGCACAAATGACATTCGATCACGAAGCTTTTCAAGCTACATCTCCATTGTATCAATGCTCCAGAAATCGAATATGAAGATTCGAAGTTAGACTCTGGATCCCCATATTTGCAGCATGATTATTTCTACGAAAGGTGTAAGTGTGATTAATTTCCTCATTGATATCTTGCAAAGTATCTGTATACCGACCATTTTCACTGTATCGACATTCTCATCAGAAGCTGCAGCCATTTCCGTGGTGATATTACGGAGCTGAGTGATTTTACAAAAAGCTTCCAGAGACTTTGAAAACTTCAGCAGTATTTCTGTATCAAAAATGTCTTTGATCGTGTGAGACCGTGAATATTCAACATGCTGCTAGTTCCACTGATAACATATTTTGATTTTTTATCCTTTGGCAGTTTTTGCACTTCTCATTAACATCTGTTCGACGAAAAAGTCGCTTGAGGGTTCGCTACAACACCATTCACTTCTCTTTACAAGAAGAAGACCGTTTTTAAATACCGAAAGTAGTTCAGGGCCTTCTGCTCAAAGGTTTATCATGTTTTGTAAATGCATACTTGCGGCTTTTGTGTAATTGTTTTCGCCCTACTGCGGCAAATTATGGTAATGTTTCATCTTTCTAAGTGTCACTAATTATTGTACAAGTCTCAGTCCCCATTTCGTTCTGCCGTATTACAGCATCTCAAAATAGCAATCATATCAATTTACTGAAATCATAAGCATACTGTTCGACTGTTTTGCAGTACGTCAAGTGCTGAGTCAACAATACTGTGGGCTCGTACCTCGCGTGAAATTGTTTTACTTCTGAATATATGCTTTACGCTGCCAGGGACAAGCGAATATTTGTTCAAGTACCTACCTGTGTCAATCCTTTGTGTATCACACATAACGTTCCCAAGGTACCCTAGAAAATTCATTCTCGTATTAAAAAGTTGTGTAATTTTTTTTTAAATTCGATTTCCGTATCATTAGATTTCTTCTCTTCAGTATCCCACTGATCTCGAACGGCGATAAAATCACTCAGTGGTCTTTCCTTGTTAGTAGAAAAAGTTCTAGTCAAATCTATTACGTGTGAATAGTCTGGTAAATAGTTACGATTAGCGAAGTTTAGCGACATTACTACGGAAATTTTTTTATGTTTGTTTCAATATTACGGCGAGCACACTTCAGCTTCTCCTTCAGAGTAAGTGCGTGGGATACAGAGTGCAGGTCAGAATGATATGAATGAAACGATTCGCGTAAAATATCTGTCCAATCGATTTTTCGTCGTGTTTGTATGTGAATTTGAGAATATTGATGAAAAACTTCCTAATAATGCAATATGCATACTCGCCACTGTATATGTGCTTTCGTAAACGCGTTTTAAATTCTGATAACTAAATCATTGCACTTTGATGAAAAAAAATCCAAAGGAAACTACGCGTTCCCTTGGGTGAAATTTGGAAAAAGAATAATTCTTTTTTAGAACTCCCACGTGTCGGGAAGAAGGCCTGAATATGGCATACCTATTGGAGTGGCGAATTGGTCCGGAGGTATAAATTTATATGTAATATACTCCGCGTAAAAACTCAATTTAGTGAACATTTTATTCAACATTTGAACACGATAACTTGTTTATTGCCGATTTAGGAACAGTTTCATATGCACAAGCCATTGTGCCACCTCGTGCTGGGTTCACCCCTCCGAAATCAAACGTGACTGTTTTCACCGCAAACCATATATAACGCTGTACACACCGACTATAAGACTTGGCAAAGAGATTCAAGAGAAATTTATTTATCTATGTACCTACTCTCAGGTGAACACATGCATTGAAAGAGTTGAAAATTTGGGTTTTTTCCTTTCTAACAAACATATCAAGACCGGAAAGTCCCATGAGGGATTGACAAATATACCTGATCAAAAATGATGTCAGATATAGTCGCTGGAAGTTATAGTGCCCACTCAAGTCAAATACCAATGGATGTGAGCGCGTTTGTCAAAACCAGACGACGTGATCAGTTATTTGCAAATTTGGGAGCCAGAAATTTTACGATCAATATTAGCCCTGCACATTAGGCTCACATCGTCAATCCCATCATATGACGTTGAAGTCACGGGCTGAATTGTCACCTCAGAAGCAGTAGTATCAGTGTATCACATGTATTTGTCAGCTGAAGGTGTGGTGATCTGCAGAATGGATGCAGCAGTGTCTCAGCACGAGAAAACTATTCTACTTGCACCAGGACGTGGCTGACAATTTCTGTTGTACGAAACGATTCAGTGTGGTTAAAGTAAAGTGAAAAATAAAACTCTTCTATCATAATGGGAGAGGAGAGAGCTGAAGGTGAAAAAAAATTAACTAATTAATTCTTTGATGTATTTCTTAATCCTGAATGAACCACGTTCATTGTGCTCGTTCTGCGCAATGCTTAGCTCTATGAGTGTAGCATGAAAAGAGAGCATTGATGGTATCAGCATGCATTAATCTCTCGGGAATATTTTCAGTGCGATAATTGATATCTATCGAATCTTTTCCCATAACTAGGACCGAAAATTGTATAACATAGAATGAATATCAGTGCCATACGTCTACCTATCTACCTGCATTAATTAGTTTCCAGGATTGCTTGGGTTGGTCTAAATTTTGAAGTATATCCTGTGTGGCTCGTAGATATTTGAACAGGGGTTGTATGCTTCCAGGTAATTTATTCCTATAGGAGAGAAAATCCGTTTTTGAATAGAACTTCATTTCGATCGGATGAAAACCACTAGTCTTTTTGAAGAAAGTGAACGTGTGTGCTAATTTTTTGACCGAATTTTATTTTCCGTACCCTTTTTTCATTATTTCATGACACTGTTTTTCAATCTATTTTATTCTATCCAAGATAACTCGGCACCATTAGGGATCACCTAATAGACTTAGCCATTATATCATCAGCCATTCAATATTCATCAATTACGTCAATCTTTCATTTCTACGGATACATACATATGTATATATGTATAACTTGCAAAAATTTCCCATATAATAATTGTTTAGCCATTTAATCAGTCATGGATCTGACAAACAGATCGAATCGTGAAATTGGTTTAATCTTATTCCTAATTTAGAACCCAATCTTAATTTTCCGTAGAAAATGAGAGTCTGGAACAGCCGGCAGATTTTGAGACGGCAGTATCAGCTACTGGTGGGTATTTAATTAAATTTAAAGTGTTATTTTCGCACCTCTATTCTCCTTACAGACTATCATAATTTGTGTAATAATTAACATGTTCAGGATTTGGTGTTTTCAACGTTCTTCTATTGTTGGCAACGATTCCAGCAGGATGGACAACGGCCATCGACACTTCAACCGTCACATTCATTATGCCATCAGCAGAGTGTGACCTCGACCTCACCCTTTTTCGCAAGGGGGTGCTAGCTGCCATCACTTACGCAGGTCCGTGAAATTCACCCAAAAATAGCAAATGTATTTTTTTTTTTTATTTTTACGTACATTTCATAACTTCAATTATTTTCACTCAGTTCATTATTTCAGTTGATCAATTTCAGTTTTCAGTGATTCGTGATCTGGTTTCAAATGGCTTCCCTTTGTTTGCCAATTTTCTGCGCTTCGATATGGTATCGACATACTTTCCTAAATGGAGCCCATTTATAATATAAATTGACCATGCCTTCTTCATTCTCATTATCTACCCTAGAGACTGCTGCTTAACCGAAACGTTAATCAATAAACACAAGCCATCCTTAATCACGGAATACTTTAAAAAATCATAAAATCGCATAGCATAATTTTTCTGTTTTAGGAATGGGACTCACGGCTATCGCCTCGTGCTTTATAGCCGACTATGTGGGAAGGAAGAACCTTTTACTCTGGAGTCTTGTATTGGATGCTATTTGTAATATTTTCCGCAGTGCCTCCCCAAATTACTATGTTTTTTTAGGATTCAAATTCGTCAGTGGAATTGTGTAAGTATACTATAAGCGTGTCGAAAATCCAACTGCCATAAATCTTATCGCAAAGACCGTTGAAAATCTTGAGTTGTAAGACACAAGCAGACCCATATATACTGTGAGGTTTCGTGGAAAGAGCCCGGTACACACGCGCGGGCGCTAATTTATTCGTATATTACAAGGGCCGTCAATTTCAGACTTGCCACCGCGACAGCAGAGTCCGTCTGCTATTTGACTTCGATTGTTGTCAAATAGAAATGACCAAGGATATTCGGATAAATCAACGCTCG
Organism: Tenthredo livida; assembly: GCA_963992785.1. Taxonomy (NCBI): domain Eukaryota; kingdom Metazoa; phylum Arthropoda; class Insecta; order Hymenoptera; family Tenthredinidae; genus Tenthredo; species Tenthredo livida. The sequence goes on along the minus strand of OZ023066.1, from coordinate 14,602,855 downwards.
CGCGCTTGAACCGGACTCTTTCCACGAAACCTCACGGTATACAAACGGTATAGTATTTGAATGTACTATATGCGAAGCAGACATTAAACCCTTCCGAGACAAGGTACTTGGTGACAAATGACAGAACGTGACCTCTCCAGAGGTTTGGTTGCCTGGGCAACGATCCTTCGAATGTACCAAACCTAGGGATTCGCGGAAACCCGAAACAACAAACAATCGTATCCTGCGACGGCGAAATCAACTCGCGTTTTACTTCCAGTGTGGGTGGTTCGTTCGCAATTCTGATGACATACATCGCCGAATTTCACAGTGAACGTCATCGTACCGAAGTCTTGATGTATACAGGATCGTTGTTTGCTTTGGGAAGCATCGCGGTTCCGGGTGTGTATTTTTCAACTGGTCGTTATCGTCGAGTAATTAACAAACAAAACCGCTTTAATTTTCAAAACAAAACAGAATTTTGTCATCCAAGTATAAAACGAATCTTGCCGCAGGTGATAATGCCAATGCTGCATACGACTTCCATTGTACTAGTAACATTCAATTGATAAGATTCTCGTTTTTACAGCACTGGCAACTGTTATACTACCGCTACCATGGTCCTTCTCAGTTTTCAACAATTCGTTGGTCTTCAGCTCATGGCGAATATTCTTACTACTCTGCTCACTACCATCTCTTGTAGGAATCCTGACAATGACCATCCTTCCAAAGAGCCCAAAATATCTGATCACCAAAGGAAAGTATGACGATGCTCTTAGGATATTCAGAAAAATGTATTCGATGAACACGGGCAAGCCGGAAGACACTTATCCGGTAATGTATAAATGGAAATAGAAAACTTTACATGGTTATCACCTTGGCTCAAACTCGTTTTTGAAACAATTCAACTAAGAATTACAAATATTAGAAAATTCCCGAGTTATAGGACCAAAAATTTCTATCTGTCTGAAATTTGAATGCATAATCTCGATTGTACAGATCAAAGTTTTGCTAAATGAAGATATGGCGATAGCTGAGGCTCCCCTAAATCCCAGGTCTCGATCAAGATCTTCGATTTCAGCAAGACGGCCGTATCTATTCCCAGTGTTCATAGTGAACGCGATCCTTTTTGCCACCATGATGGGGTAAGTACGTGATCAATTATCGGGTTACTGAGGTAAGCCTCTGTATGTTATGATCACGTCAGTGCAGTTTAGAATAAGCCCAGAATTGTGTCCTGCATATGATTTAACCGCGCAAACAGATACGTATATACGTATATACTTGTAGAATGTGGAGGTAGTAAAAAATTCCCCGCTTCCATATCCATGCCTATAGAATATACGTGCAGTATCTTCAAGTCCTCACAGGTACCGATCTTCAACCTTTATCCATTAACCTTATATCATTGCCGGCGCGTACTTGAACCACGAACGATGTAGCGAAAACCCTTAAGTTAATGGTTATCACCGGGGTGGTAGTTGTCGATGCCTTTAACCTCACGACTTTCCGGCGCATAAAGAAATGCTAATCCGATACCCGCGTCTACTTCAGAATATTCAATATCTCGACTCGGCTTGGCTTGGCTTGGCTTGGGCAGTACGAGCTCGGAAATTTCATGAAAAGATTTAGATCGCAAATATATCCGTGCTGAAGGAAATGGTTCTAGAGTAAGAAGGATTTACTATAAATCTGACTGAAATTCTAGGTGCTTTTTATTACACTCCGCGAAAGGTATCTTCATAGGCAATGAAGTTCATAATTATGATGCTCATTCGAGTAAATAGTTCGATTTTTCTAAGTAGGATGCACATGCTGAGATCCTGGCGAACGCAACTAATGGTTATTCTGAATAACCTGAACCCAAAAAAATGGGACGAGTCGATGACTGCTCCAACAATTTGTGAAAAACTAGACTTCAAAATAATCGAATCCTTCCGAACAGCTACCGTAATCGTTAACGCCAATGCTACTGATACTTGCATTCCGGTAAGTTCATATTCTATCTCATCTAGATAAACTCCTACCGGAATTATCCGATATTCATTCAAATAATAACATCCATTATCCTGCACAACACTGCCGTGTGTGCACTCCGACTACCCACGATCATTAATCTCATTTGTCTACTCCGCCTCTGATCATTAGTCTTTTATAGATGACCATTGCACCCTCAATTTACACGAATGCCATCATTACCACGACTTCCGCAGTAGTAGGCTGTTTCCTCGTTGGAATCATTGTCAACAAGATCGGGAAGAAAAACATCCTGTGTAAGATCAGTATTCGATGCATGCATGAAACCTTGAATTGAATCATCTATTCATCTACTAATAGAAGATCATCAATTGACACTCTTGGAACTTTTTCACAGTGCTATCTCTAGTGGCCGCTGGATCATGCAACTTTGCTATAAACTGGTCCCCATCGGCAAAAGTTTTTCTAATCCTAGCGTCAGCTAGTGTCACAATGACGGGAATAGCCACGAACACAATTACCGCGATGATCATCGAAGTTGTCCCAACGGCTCACAGGTAAGTCACGAAAGGATGGCCTATCTTCTTCATGGGAATTTACGCGCTTTATGCAAAACACTTTTATTCTTATTCTTCTTCTTCTATGCCTGATTTTAGAGCTACAGCCGTGAGTTTGACCATGGTAACGGGCAGACTTGGAGCGGTGACTGGCAATTTATTGTTTCCTGTCCTTCTTCACGAGTCCTGCAATGCTCCGTTCTACTGCATTGGCGGATTTATCATTCGTGAGTAACTCAGCCACATATGTACCCGCTGCAAAGCCCCCTATAAGCACGTGCAGCAGAGTGAAGTTTAGCGCATCCGAGCGAATCGGGACACTTTAAGCTTTTGAGTTTACAGTGTTTGTTTGGAACCAAGTGACCCAGCCAGAGATCGTTTTCAACGTAGCGCTTAAAAGCCGGTTTAATTTTTGTCATTTTTATTCCAAATCAGGGATTATTCAGCTACTCTAGCTGCTATGTGATTATATTTTCTGTTTTTCACCGATTAGGATTGATATTGAAATGTCTGTTTCAGTGGGATTCGTTCTGGCAATGTTCCTCTCGAAAACTTCGGGAAGACTGCAATAGCCGGTGACAAAAATATCGGCGCATAAATTCGATTAATTTAGAAAAATGAATCCTGAATAGAGACAATACCAGTCACTCTCAAATTGTGCATGAGCAGATATGTACCTATGTGCAGAATAATAAAACGCTTTGTATATAGACGAGCCCTGCAATCACTGTAGCTGCTTATGAAAGCGTGGGTCCATATTTCTAAACGATTCGAAACTTTCATTTATACACACACATTACTATGTTAATCCTTGAATTTTTTGTTATTTTTTTTTTTTCGACTTTAATGAAACAGATCTTCGCATTGTCCAACAATATTGTCGAGGATAATCTATTTTCACAAGTATACCACAAACTCTGCGAATGTGTAGAACAATAAAGGAACAAATACACAGATGAGGAGAAAAAAGACCAGGAATATAAAATCGATTTTCAATACGTGTATACTAACGCCATTCTATGGGTAGGTATACCGTACCTACTCTTCGGCTATATCTCTCTGTTTATTACTATCATTATTCGTATTGTTTTACTGTTTTTCTTGTATTTTCCTTGTTTTCGTTTCAAAGTTTCGTACAGTGTCATGTATGTATCGAATATCCGGGAAAGAGGGGACTTGCCCCGCATGGCTTTAATACACTCCATACCCATTCTATGCTCTTTACTTCCCTCTCTTTGGAAGAAAATAGACATAAAAATTTGATAAAAATCCGTGGGTGTACGTAACATTAGTTATGATATGATATGGTATCGCTATGCTTCACATACACGAACATATAAGTATAGAAAAATTGGGTACACATTTAATTTCAGTTTATTATGGATTTTAAGTTCGGAACGTGTTCAAACGCTGCTGTTTCAGTTTATGCCTTGAATTATGACTCGTTGAGAATAGCGGGTGTATAATCTTATCGAAAAAACATCATTTCTCATAATCAATAGGTCTATTAGCGATTTTTATAACCATGGCAGGCTTTCTACACCCCCATAGTTTTTTATTGTTGTCGTTTTTTTTTTTTTTTTTTATCATCATTATTTAACGTGCAAAACGGATTTCGGGAATGAAAATTATTGCTGTTCGCTTGAGAGGGAAAACGTCAGGAGCAACCAACGGCCGCATATTGCACAAAATCTACAACAAAGGGAGCTTACCTGATATTTATCACCTCCAAAACACATCGCCGCATACATTCGCCCCTTGAACTACGAGTGGAAAAATAATCATGACTATCTACTCCTGTTTTATATGTCTTGCAGAGATATCGAGTCCGTGTAGGTATACCAATGGGAATACCTAAATTATTCGCAATTCGTTTTACCTGTCAATAATTTACCCTATCAATTTTTACCGCATGATGCAACTGCAGCTGAAATACTGGCTATTATATTTATAAAGCGCAGCATCAGAAAATTCGATAAGCTCATAAAATGTTTGTCTCTCAATTCTGCGTTTGATCAATTTATACATACATGTAAACGCGTAAACTCATGTTATATACGGATGTACTCATACTCTGCAATGCCGTTCTACACATGCATAACGAACGAGTTGTAGAATAGCTGGTGTAGCACGCCGAGTGGCAAGTGAATGTTAGGCTATAAGCCAGGCATTATACTTGGTTGTTTACGGTTCCTGTTAATTACGCTGCCACATAGCCCGCAAGTTCTCCGGCCGGAAGCTACGATGGAGAGACATCACCTGTATACTGTATCTACATGTGTGTATGTACCTATGTAGGAAAACGCGAGTCTATTGTATACGCTCGGTATAACTGCATGGCTTAGGAAGCCGCAAGCTGTATATATCCCGAAATATTAAGGCTACAAGTTTTCCCAAGCTGGTTCACCCCGGACCAGTGGTATTGTCAATTAAATTGCCAGGTGGTATATATACAACGTAGCCGAAGTAATATTGCTGAGAGAGTCAATGGGGTCCGGAGGGCACGTTGTGATTTAAATGAGAAATGCTTCGGTGTGAAAACCATGAATTCCGATGCCTTCTTGAATATAAATCCGAGGTCAAGGTAGGTGGTGTTGAATTCTTGATTTTGCAATCGGTGTGTGCACCGTGGTTTACAATGTAGATCTTCTAAGAAGATGTAAAATCGCCTCAACTAAAAGTCCCTCTATAAATTTTTCAATGATAATTATTTCTGTGAAATATTTCATTCACCATGATTTACTCGGACATTTATCATCTAGATTTATATAACTTGGCCATACTGAAATTTGTCAAAGTTATCTTGCCTCTTTCAAAGCCCATCGGCTATAATTTTTTGTATCGCGAATCTCGTGAAAAGAAAAGCTGTGAGGATGAATTTTTGAAAGGAACAGGGGGACGACGACTTTTTTATAACGTAAATCGATATCAACACGATATATAGATGCGAGAACTTATATATATCTACCTGCCGAGAAGAGAATTTAATTTCTATATTAAAGATTTTTCGTTTACTATATATATGTATATATATGCCATTTGCTTATAAAATTCCCACCAGTAAAAATAAAACAGACGTAAAGTGGAAAACACGAGATGATATTAAATTGCGGAGCAAATGTCCCATCTGTAACGGGCGCCTTCGTGCCGACAGAAATCCGCCTGCTTTATCGGAAGAACGTGACGTCCGCACACCCTTCCATGCTCGTTATATTACCACCCTTTATAAAATATTACCACGTGACATTCCAGTTTAACCGTTATTACCACACTGTCCTAGATTACCAACTGACCCCAATAATCGAAACGTTTTTCGCGAAATATTTCGTCCTCGTGAGAAAATCGAAATGGGCGTTATCTGCGAAATTATTTTATCACGAAACATAACGTTACGGATTCATCAGCGAAAAGCTATGATGACTGAATTCAATTATTTCAGATTTTTTTGCCGATTATTAAATGAGCTGTAAAAAATGACATATGGTTTTCGATCTGTGTTTTAATTGCCTTGGAATTTAAATACGAAATATGAGAAAAAAAGATGATTAATCAATATCTGTTCATCGATCGTAGGTAGCTTCTTGAAAGCTTACCGACACGTGATAAAGCTAGTATTTATGTACTGAGAAAGTACCACTATTACCATTTAATGATATTAACATCAGAAGGAAATTCAAGAAAGTAGAAATCTTCCAATACCGACTTTGGTCCAGTCGAATGATGCTGCCATCACCACGAAACCCTAATTCCTAAAATAAGGGCTGCTATACTGTAGTTGAAAATCGAGCGTTGGTAAAGCTACGATTCTTTTTATCCCATTCATGCTAAGTCTTGAGTATCGTTGCTAATGTAAGCACTAAGTACATATTATAGTCTTGAGCAAAACGAATGCGAATATGTAGGAAATTATAAATTCATGTTCTTTGTTCTCAAATTTTTCAGCAAAAAATGATAAGCTATCTTTATTCGCAAGGTGATTAACCCCGCAGACAGACTAATTTCGACTCAACAGATACTACCCATACATAGATAGTTAATTTCGGGAAATTTTAATGGAAGGTAGGTACAACACGCGAGATGAAAATTAATGTACTATGATATATGTTCAAAGAGTCCTATGTCCTTACTTTTCCTCTGTCTGATACCTGGCACGAACATTTCTCATGCGAATTAATAGCGCAAGTTCTTCCACAGTCCCTTCGGCTATATTGGGTAGGTAAGTAGGTACATACTATCGTATATCAATGTACACATCCAACTCGCATCTCTTTCGTATAGTCGAAAGTATATCTGTATATAGGCAGTGTGAAAGTCTGTTTAAACAAATGTAACTAATCCGTTTATTTTGCAACATTGCGAAATTAGGCCAAAGTTAAAAGACACATAGAACGGTACTTAATTAAACGCGAATAGGTGGGTCCGAGTGTAACTAATTGTAATTAACCTGAACACGTATTGCTTTTTATACATACGTCGGACACACCTCGCACGGCCTATATACGCTCACGCATTCAACGAAATTATTTTTCCATAGAAATAATAAGCAACTAATTTAGCAAAAATATCATTCTGCAAAGCGGCATGATTGCCTATTATTATGACCTTTGAATAAAATTAGGTTTGACAAAAAAAATAATAATCACTTTCGTACGTATATAGGTATCTATGCGATTTGTGTAACTCAACTATTTCGACGACTTGAAAATTTCCATACATTCGAGACATATGAAATAAAATTGTTTCTCCCAAATCGCAAGATACCTGTACATCGTTGAATTCTAAATGAAGGTGCGGTTCTGTATATCAGCCGTATCAAATTCACTATAAGGCTAATTAGTTTAAAATATACTTAACAAACTCATCAACTCCAACGTGTAATATGCATAAATTTTCACTTATTTTATTGGGAGGATGAAATTCGGAAAAAAAATTTTCTTCCCGTTGAATTCATTTTCGCAATGATCAATATCCCAACGCGACTTTACTGTCGTATACTATTTTATCGATACCCTATGTACCCTATAGAGTAACTTATGCCTGGCTATATATATGATGGCTTACGATGCTCAATATTCATATCGATCTATACCAACACTCATGTATATAGACGCAATCCTTTTTCGCCTCATAAATACGTGAAACTATGGCCTTGACTGATGTTACCTATACTATGAACACTTCCCGCAGGGAACATCTGAACCAATTCGAATAGATGAGGTATTGTTAGAGAGCTGACTCACAGCTGACGATTTCCTGTTATGAATTGACATTATACCATTGTAGACGATTTTTTTTTTTTTTTATTGCCCATGGTGACAGGGGCAGGAACAGTTCATTGTGTACGAATACTAGCTCACTAATTTTCGAAATTTGCAATAATATTCCTATGGTGTTCTTTAATTTTACTCAATTCCACCGATTTATAGTGGTCAGAAATTACATGTAAGAATACAAGTTTAAAAAATGCGATAGTGCATGTATGGAAAAGTAAAAAAACTGTCTATACTATAGAATGAAATCTGTGATACATTTTCAACCACAGCGACAGAAGCAAAACGTCTATCTTCTTCTTGTTGAACGCTAAAAGAACCCCTAAGGATGCGGATAATACCTAGACCGATTGACAAGGACCGGCTGTGCACGACTTTACGTTTTTTTGTTCTCTTGACTTCGATTATGCGAATTTTGGAGAAAAAATTTGACTAGTTTCCCAAACCTTTAACTCTTCTTGATTTATCCTTATGGTCTATTTTGGGGGGGGGGGGGGGGGGGGGGGGTATTTTACCGAAGAAAGTACGGGTTAAAAATCTTAATTCATTTACCGCAGCCGCATACTCAGACGCCTCTAATTGGCGGATAGTATTCCACTATGAATATAAAAAAAAAATGCACGCCTGCAAGCATTGGAAATGCCAGACCGGAAGTCAAACTCAGTCGTATATATGTATACTAGGGTGAAGCTGCTGCAGGAGCAGGACATTCCTTCGTTATGAAATCGTAGCCCTTATGGGATTATTCACCATGGACGAAACGACGGAGACATTTTAATTTGCACTAAAGCATTCTCCTCGGTTACGCGGTAAGGCACATAAAGGAAAGTCATACCTTGACGTTTGTTTCCTTGGAAGAGGAAATGAAATTGAAATATATGCGGTACTCCGATATTATAACATAATTTAACTCGCTTATTCATTTTAGTACGAAATATTTCGGTAATGATACACCGAAGTTTATCGGCCTGAAAAAAAGGAAAGGCAATCAATTTTTTGACGATAAATTACGAAAATTTTAATTATAGGGCCGCGAAATTACGCCAAGCTGTTGGCATTGATTCATTATACAGTGTATATATCTTTTCCACAGAATTAATCTTTTCGAATGAAATAAAATTTCTAATAATTGTCTCAGCAGTATATAACGTCATATAGGTATATAATGTTCGATGATGAGTAAAGCTCCATGTTCCTTCCTTCAGCTGATATCGTAAGATCCAACGAGCCAATGGCCTATAAGAATACTTGGTGTCGTTACATATAATATAGTCAGAACTTGATGAATTATTCATAGACGTCTCATCCTTTATAATAATGGGTGAGAATCGGCTGACGGTTGGACGGACGTTATATTTGCCAAATTTACATATTTATTTGGTAGCTACCACTTTAAGGTTCCTTACCACACATTCACCCACACATGCACACATGAGTGTGTACACTATGCTGGGGCATCCCCCTTCAGCGTCAAGTGTATATTCCTCAGAGCGTGATTATCAGTTTCTAATTCTAATCATAAAATATGATTCAAATTGAGCAAACAGTTCTCATTCATCTAGCACGTAATTACTAAAGAATTTTTCGGAAAATTATCAAACACTGAAAAAGTTTGATTTCAGATAATGCACAAACGTGAGGTAGGTAATATCTTATTGCCTTCATTGCTTAATTCAATAAATTAAACTGGATAAACTTATTATGGCTGAATCAGTCACAAAATAATTAATCCTTGATCCCATGATGCATACGAACTATATTTTGATTGTCTCTCGGATTGCCTCGGTTCCATCATAATTATCCTGTGACTGTGTGACATACTCGATTTAAGTTCTTAGCAGTTTATAGTTTACTATTATACGTACCTATGTGGATCAATTCAAGAACTTTACGTGAAGGCAGTTACAGTACTGACAAGAGCTTGATGAGATTGAGCGTGGTAAAGTTTGGAAATTAGGGGATCGTGGGTTCGAAACTTGATGATCAAACTGTGTCAGTAATCAGGATAAGATCACGGCGATGACGTGAAAAACATCGCATTATACTACGATCGAGTGTGATGAGGGATTAAAATAATGAAAGCCTATGTCCACACTAAAAACTGATTTTATACTATCTAAACACGATTTCACCTTGGGAAATCTAGCAAACATTGGATACTGTGAATAAATTCATATTTTACTGCTTTATACAGACTTTTACTTATTAGATATGACAATGGCGAAGGATTGATGACGCCTCATCAAACAGCTCGAGTTTTACCTGCAGTGTATAAATTCGAAAGGACTTCAATAGGCAACAAGTTCTGGTGATTTAATTTTAGTCCGGAACATAGTGTCGAAAATGTTTTACGGAAAAACTGTAATAACGTGATTTCATTTTGTAATTTTGCCCGCAAAGCTACAGGTATGGCACAGTGAACTGGTATGATCAGTACGAAGATAAACTTCCCTATTCACTACATATATTTATATTTACTGTATATTATCAGCACCGCGAAAATCACGCGAAATCCAGATTGTGCCTACATAATCAGCGTGTCTGAAAAAAACTGCGTAGACTCGGGTAATCCTTTGAGCCCGCATATCCATCACATATTATGTCAAATTTGTACTTTCAGGCGTTGTCTGGTTGCACGCTTGACGCCACCTCGGCTTATCATTTAATCGATCGAATTCAAATAGGTACCTAGTACGTAGAGACCTTCGACTACTTGAACTCGGAATTAACTCGCAAATGTCAGAATGAGCCCATGTCGTATTGGCAGATAGTATAAGTGGTCTATTCTAACATATTACTGTCGTTTTTATCGTCAGTATAATAATTCTTCCAGTGATAAAGAACACGAAAGTGTCGGAAATGCACTTACTGAATACTGCAGACGCGTGTCAAGGTTCCACTTGCGTTAATCATACCTCAAGCTTTCATCGGTTGTAATTTATTACATCAGAGCTCTCGTACTCTGAGAAAATGAACATTTTCACTCTACTGTCAAGTCGAATTTTTATTATCATGTCAAATTGTTGCATGTACTAGGTACATTGTACAATATATTGCATGTAACATATTTGAATTGTTTTCGTGACTTTTGAACTCCTACTAGTTTACCTAATTAAAAACATACGTAAGGTATGTATTTACCTATATGCCTATTCCTATATACCTACTAAGATAGCGTGTAAAACAAACGTCGAATGAAATTTAAATAAAATACACGAACAAGATACCACGAAACATAGATGAAATAAATTTGTTCTCAAGTTGCTAGCAGCCAAAATTTCCTTTCGGAAATGTTCTAACTTTTTCTGTTCCTTAGGGGGTCTATCGAGATGTATACCAACCCCTAATGCCAAGCATATTTTTGTACATTTCCTGTATGTTTGTGTGTACAATACGCGTTCTCTTGTAGGTGTATAGTACAGCTCACTTTCAAAAGACTCATTATTAATGCCACTGCAGTTTCGGAGACAGTGCCGACACCTAATCCCACACAATGGTACGACCCGCGGGCAGAATTTTCAAGCAAACGCCAACCTCCGCTATTCAATGTGCCTAGCAGATGTAAAATCTCGCATAAAATGAAATTGGGGAAATATGGTGGGACAAATGTCCTAATAAGTGTCTTTTAAAAAAATTGAAATTTTAACGACATAGGTACACCCGATTACCCGCCTATCGCTATTATCCCTGATTCACGCCTTTGGCTGATGAATACATGATAGATACCCCGAAATAAAATAATCAATCATTTTGTCTGCGGCTATATAGCAAAGAGGTCCAAACATCCCCTAGATATACTTCTTTTCAGGCCACCGAGAGATTCTCCCGACGAAAAAGCCCGTTCATTTAAGGATGACTTGGAGTCGAGTAGCAGCTGGACTAGTGGTAGGAGATCTCTGAGTCACCGGCATTCCCCTGGCGAGACAATTCGGCCGCCCAGACGGATTTTTCGACTACTGAACTTTACCATTATACCAGAACACGAACGGTATAGGTATACCTGTATATACACAAAAATATAGGAAATAGGAAAACTCCAAGGCGTGTACTAACCGAGGAAGACTAAATCTAGATCTGGGTTACTTGGGAGTTGGAAGTCGGTTTTGAGTCACATGTTTCAGTAAATGAATCTGGTGTCTCGTGTATCGTGTGGCTCGTATTTTGTGTCGTGTGACTACGTCTTGGGGACACGAGATTATAGTAAAATCATCTTCATGTCAGTTTAATGAACAATGAATTCTTCTCTTCCTAATTATTCGATATTTCGATTGTGTGTTCGTCATAATTCATCATAGCTACGAAAGAGAACTGTGAAAATAATAATCTGACACAGTTTCAACCGTCTTAAACGCGCCTTATTGGGGTGGGTTTGACTATGTAGAAAAACAGAGCTTAATCGTTACGAGTGCACCCTTACCAGCTCAAACTCTCCAGCTATGACTCATACTTTGGGATTTATCCCAGCTTACGTGTCATAGCTCCGGAAAAGAACTTCGCTAAGACTCTGTGATCGGGGTTGAATTTAACCGAGACGAACGCAACGTTGCCATTGCGGAAGAAGCTGGTATAACTGTATCATGAAAAATAATAATCTTATCGACTAAATCCTCGAAAATAATTTACAAATTTAGAGGAAATTGACAAATGATGAAACGAGGGGTTGGTTCTCCGGCTGAAAAACTGAATTGTAATTTGCTAAACGAGCAGCGTGACAATTATGTTTTATATTTAAATCGCGGATCGTTGAGTAGGTATATTCCCACGAAATCGCATGATCACTCTCGTGATTGCTGTACCTACCCATGGCCTAAAAATAGATTTTTTTTTACTACTTCTTGGCTCGTTACTTCCGACTTTCTTTTTTGAGGCAACGTGTAATCAGCGGGTGCCTCCAACGTATATCTTTCAGACGAGAAATCGATCGCGTAATTAAAGAAGAATTTCTTCCAACTTTTAGGTAGTTCGGTTCGGAGTAGCATTAGCCGCTAAACGCGAAAGTATAACGACGTAATCGATCCGTCCATGGAGAGAAAAATTATACAAATAATTTGACACACAAAGTTCTGGAGTTCTGTATTCACTGTGAAGATTAAAAGAAAAAATTAGTCTCTGACAAGGGCTACGATATTTGAATCGACTTCTTCAAAGCAGCTCAATTAGTCCACACAGAAGTAGGACCCTCTGCTAATGACCGGCCGTCGTGATACACCCTCGACAGAAGCATTAGCAACTGCGATCTTTTGTTGCCATTATATGAATGGGGAGGATATTTATCGGCAAGAAACTAAGCTGACAGCTACTACATTGTTATAAGTGGTGCAATAGAGAAATTATTTCGTACCTTTACACGTCACCCTTATTTCTAGGACAATACCCTGGACCGTCTTCACCCCTAATCTCCGATTGGGATATTAACACGGATCTTAGTTCTGCACGGACTGATTCCCCGAAATCGCCAGAAAAATTGGACAGGCTGAACTGAACTGAACAGTGAGAGGCAAGGCTTCGGAGAATGATGTTCGATATCGAGCTTCGTTATATTCCTATATGTATAAGATGTTAGGCTTCTGTATTTCGGAGACTATGAGAGGCTCGGACAATATATCAAAATCCGTTTTGCGGAAATTTTTAATTAACGCTTCAATCGAGAAGAAGACATGATACGGTCATACACAACCAATTTGAAGATTATTGTCACATCTCGCCAGATTTGAAGCGCCGGAATTGTTACTCAGAACTTCCATCATACCTCCAACCTTCAACACTTTTCGCGATTCGAGATAGACAGTCGTTTTCTACTTTTTGCCTCCAGTCTACACTCTAATTTGGGAAGCTCCATTTGAGCTGACCACGGCTCAGCAATGAAAGTCTTTTCACTGTCTATGATCGATCTACCGTTTCAGCTGGGAATGAAACAATGCACCACTCGCTGAATGAATATATAATGAATAAATAGATAATTGCAGAATATCGAATGAAATAATTATTTACCATGTGTAAATAGGACTGATTCTATACATCTAACAACGTCTACCCTGAAGTTCCAAAAAAATCTTCTCTTTGGGGATAATAATCGAACAAAATCGTTTCCCAATATATAATCTCCACGTTGGAATGTGCTTCTTTCATCGCTGACCAGGACCATGATCAGGATACCTACTTCGTGTCTCATTTCCATTCGCTTCAGTCGTTATCGAATGTCGGATTCGTAATAATTATACCCATGCTGAACATACCTACCACCCAATCAATTCCCTCTACTTTAGCAGACAAGACCCCTCTTCTAGCTCCCTTATACTTACCTGTCTCGCAAGACCTATTGGAGCTGGTCAAATACATCCAGACATAATATCCGGTGTGAATCTTTACCTCGGTGGTGGAAAAAGTTGATATCAACTTTTGGCAGAGATAGAACAGCAACTCATGAATGGAACCTGTACAGGTACTTTAGTAATATTTTCAGCGATTACCATTATCGGGTCAAAAATCTATATCGGTCCTTTCGCAGTGTGAAAATGATCTTCTACATCGAGCAGGCATTACGTAGTCTGCGGGGATCGAAATTGAGGTGGTAGCATTAATTCGAGTCTGCAGCGGAAGTCGTCGCGTGCCGGCGGCCATTACGGTGCAGGTATCGTAAAATTGCGAATTCTAATATCCTAGCGTTTTATACCTGATATATAACTGCAGCACGAAAAATTCACACAGTTAGGGGAGATTAGAAATTGTCACATATTACTTCACGGGGAAGTAGAGTGCTCAAGATACCGTGGAATAGTATCGACGATAATGGCTCCCTAGTGCACCCTGAAACTCCTCACTCCTCGATGTCACGTTGATCACCCTCGTGTGAAATTGAGGTGCACGATAGATTTTATTCGCTGGACATGTTGTTCTCTCCAGTATTTCATCGAGCAGGTATAAATCGGGATTTTTTTTCGTATCAGTCCAAGGAGATAAATCAAATAACGTGTTTAAGTAAGTGTCGAAAATAGGCGTGGATGTAGTTGGCTAACGAGGAAGTAGGAAGTTGGCAATGAGAAAGAGAATAATGCCAGACTATGGGAATAACGGAAATAAATGCGTATTAGAGAGTGGACACAGGAAACGAACCAGGGGGATAAATATGTATGCTTCCGAGGGAACGGAGATAGAAAAATCATTGGCAATGAGATAAGAGGATTACACCAATTAGTAAGGATTACCTGGCACGTGACGTGGCGGATAATGATACGACTACTTATTATGTTTCTTCACCTGTTCATTATTGGCCAAAGAAAAACAAGCCAGATGCCTTAATTAGCGGAAAGAATCTTTTGTGATGAGCTTGAAATCGTGTGGCTAACATATTGTTAAATTCACGAAATGGCATAGGTGAACGTGCCTTCTATTAACGACTAATTCAGATATATGGCCTAAAATTAGAGTTTCCTTATATACACAAAAAGCTCTAGAAGATTAATCGCGGTTCTAATTTATAACCAACGTCACACGTAACGTACGTATTCCCACATATCGTTGAAGCTCGATGCTCTGTTGACGAAAAGAAATTTACGATTCAAAGAGAAAAAAAGATGCGTCCATACGCGTACACGCATATACTCGTCATCAAATTTTACATATGCGGCATCTCTTGTCATGCCTTTCATATTTCCTACCTAATTCAGTCGCCTTCCACTTTATGTGATAAACAATTCTCAGTCGTTTGGACAAAGACTTCATATTCACGCGGCAGGTCTTTCAACCAGATTCATACAACGTCAATAGGGATCAAATATAACATCGAAGGAATAATTTCTCCGAATTAATTTTTCGTTCACAATCGAGGAAAGAATCCTGTCGATTGTATAAATATTATCGAAGAGACAGAAGATGGGCAAAAATCATTCCAGCCGGCAGGTGTGAGATTAGGATGAATCAGGAGTGAGAATTCTGTGATTTCTGGACTAATTACGAATCGGTATTCGCGGATCTCTCGTATCTCGGCACTGGTTGAACAATTGAATTGATTCATGCAATTAACAGCAAGAACCACATATGAGCAATCCTATCGCGAGATACGTATTTAAATCTAGCATGTAGCTGGAGGTATGTAGGTATTATACATTTATACCTCCACGTACCCTACACTCCGCAACGCAGTCTAATAAATTCAGTTGTCAGACGCACCTTTGCAAACAAAGTGTAAAAAAGGCGTTATATTATCATCCAAGTGCGCACGCAGTGAATTGAGGTACGATGCCAGCTACCTGCACGTATATAGGTATAGTATACATATATATGCGATTGCACTGCACAGTTCTGCAATTTGTAAATTAAGAGCAATGACACCAAGCCTATTGCGTTATACTCTAACGTAGGTATATTAACTTATGCAAATTGATTAATATAAAATTACAACAAGCTTCATCATGGATTATGCTAACGTCATAACGTTGACTCGGGGATTCTGAACACGTGCGATCTCCCGTTTTGATTTGAATTGAACAATTTTTTGACTAAAACCAAGATACAATCAAAAGTTGAAACCTGTATTCCCCAGTGTACCTATTGGATAAAATGCTCTACGTATCTGCCAAGCCAGATTATGTATCTCAATTTTATATACTGGAGTAAAATTCCTCAGAATTTCACTCCAAATATATAAAAAAAAATGTAGTCAAGACCCCAGGTTCTTATCTCAATTCTAATAGCACTGCCCCCAAAGCCTTCGGACTTTCCCATTTAAATAACCCAGAATTTTTAATACTTCCGGGTTAGTTTTTACTTCTTATCGCATTATCGCTTCCGATAATCTGAAACTCCGCACTCTTCTGACCTATAGTGCTTTAGTATAGTAGGTATCCGTGAAAAATTTACAAATTTTTAACGACAAAATTTTATTTATCACAATTTCAGGGTGAGTAATTTTTTTTAGTGCGCTGCAGCTTCGAAAATTATATCGTTGGAAATCTGTTGAATTTTCATGAAATATCCAATACTACATGTAACGAGTCTATCAAGTTTGAGATTTTTCGGAGCTATACCTACCTACTGCAATAGGGAGAAGAAAAATTAACCGCCAAGTGTCACAAATCGTGTCTTATTCAAATGGGAAAATTCGAAGGCTTGGGGGTGGTATTTGAAACTGACACAGGAACCTGGCTTCTGGTTACATTTTTTTTGTACATATTCGAAGACGTCCTGGCCTATGGGAGCCTTGAAATTTGAAAATGATAAAATTAAGGACCACGTACCCTACTGTACATATATAAATATATACCCTCGTATTCATTCCTATAATTTACATGAGTTTTGTATACATGCATGTATATTGTATACTTTGGTATACATGCGGATATAATACCAAGAATGCATGATACAAGACTTAATAATGTCACGGGCGATGCCACCTTTACAGTTTTTCGTTACTGAACCGTGCAACGCGTGTGTGAAGGACTAAGGAGGGTAGCAGAGGGGTGCTTGAACGCGTGACGTCTAATGCACGTAAAAATAACGGGAGTGCGTGAACTACGGGGGCGGCGCATAAATCATATAGGTACACACTACGACTACGGCATGTGAATCCTTCGGGGGTTAAGCTGCAGTGTTCAGTTTGACGAGAACTTCTCTTTCCCGCTTATTGTTGCAACAACCAAAAATATAACAGAGACTAAATAAAATGAAAACATATTTTTCCAAGGGGTGAAAAATGCGATGTTAAAGCGAGGGATATCCTCAACTAGTATAATATTTCGAGATAAAATTCTACAAACGAATTTTCGCGTCGTCATTAAAGTCATACCAATGGTACTACCTACATTCAATATTTCAATAAAACGGGCGACCTATCAGTGTGAAAAAAATTCCATTTACTGGGATACAATGCGTGAAAAGTTTGGCAAGTCAGGGATGATCACCAATCATATATTGCAAATTGATTCAACCGAATGTCGATACTATTTCAATGGTGTGAACCTATAGATACGTGTATGAATAACGTGAAAATGGAAATACACCATGGTATTAAACGATCCGGTAATAAATTACTTGTATAATAACTGAAGAGCTTCGAATTCAAGGTATCAATCGAAGCAATTAGCTAATTCATACGGAACTTATATTTTCTCGTTTATTTCTGATAATTGGTGGTAACCTCTGATCTGAATAAACCGATCTGGTCGATGATCCTGACTATTCATAGCGATATAAATCTACGGCGTTCATTAAGCCTCTGAAAGGTTCTTCCGAATGGGTTTAACTCTTCGATGTGAGTGCAGTACCTAATATCCCTTTTATATATCAACCCCATTAAAAAATGGTCCTCGAAGTGAGATTTAAAATAAAATTTGGTTTGCCTATAGGAAACCACTTCCTGTAACGATCATTCAGACCGATCGGACCTAGAACGAGCGTCAAGACCAACTTGCAACATCGATGTCACACGGGGACAGTTTTTAAGTAGAAGCTTCGAGGCCCGCGACCCATGCAACTAAATCATAAGTGACGGCGCGCCTCGTGCCGGCTCTTACATTAGATCAGGGTGTAAAAAGGGTGCCATAGCGTAGTTGAGCCTTGGGACAAGCCTAAAGTCTTAAATCATACGTGCTTGTGGGTAAGCCAACCCTTCCGCACTGGTAAGAAAAAATCAAAAAAAATATCACTATATACGAGATCTAAATGCGTCTCGAGAAGTCGACGCTCCTGCGTAGGTATATAGGTGGATGCGTAAACCATATTATCTGTGTATTAAATAGATAGCTGAGCTGATGGTCTGTTGTGTTGGTTTTGGCCAGCCCATGCCCATATAACGAGTGCAAGTTCCGGTCGATATTTTAATTCAATTAGAATAAAGGGTGCCGGACTGTCCCCGGGAAGCTTGTATTGACTGAAAACCAATACCTTGGCGAGTTGGGAGAACTAACTGGACAGAAGAACCCCGACGATATGACACCTTTCGATACTCTCACTATCATAGCATGCAGGACACCGTTACAGGGGGAGACTTAGAATCCTGCAAAGAGTTCTTCTCGGGAGTTTCTTCCTAACTTGCAGGTAACAAGGCGGAAATAGCGTGGAGGTAGCAGATATAGTATAGTCAATTGTGTGAGAAAGGGAACGGTGAGAGCTCATCTGTTAAGAGGATTACTTAATAATTTCAAGAACAGTTTTATCGCTAAATTTTTCCCGGAAATAAAATTTTACGAGACCTTCAATTAGCTTTGAAACGGTATACACAAAAGGTATACGATCGATACGAAGGATAACCATCTTCAACCTCCGCATGTCTTTGGCATAAAAATGTTATTCCCTCGTCTAAAACCCTTTACACACCCTTCAATTTTTATTGAAAATGAATTCTCGGAATCGTAAGTCATCAAATGACGTGAATTATTATTTTCAGAAATGCTGCGTAGTCTGCACAGATTCATTGAATTCTCAGTTATGCCTACTTACAATAAATTAGTATGATATGAATTTACGTGATCTGTGGGACACGCGCTTCTCAGAGGCATAATACTTACGTGGTTGAAATCATGCGCTGAAATGTAAAGCAATAATCATATATGGCAAAATCCCTCGTAATATTATATTTCGAAATTCCTTTGCCGATCTCAAATTGTTAGTACCTATAGAAATGCATTCATCCTATATATAGAAGAATAGCTTAAATTTGATAATTTTTAATAAAGTATATGAAAGAGAGTGCAGTGCGTGCGAGGGTTGACAAGCCTTAGTTATCGCCCCGGATCGGGTGTTACAGCTATAGATAGTGGAGATATTTGTGTACTGCTGCTGCAGATTATCCGGAACAGGTATAATACGTATAAGGAGGAAAAAAAATGGTGAAAATTTTCAGAACCAATTAGTACTTACGTCTTTGCAGACATTGTTAACACGCGAAATGCATCAACCCCCGATGAAATATATTTGGGCGCATGCGCGGGCGTCGAAAAACTTCCTGATAACGCGAGGCGTCCCGACGTCGGTTTAGTATCGGCCGTCACGCCGCTGCGCCACGACGTACACGGAGCAACCCTAGCGTGAATTTTTATTTTTTTTTTGCACCACTTTTTGACAGGCCACGCGCGTCCTTATTCGCGTTTAAATACGCAACGTTGCGGACGTCGTGTTTTAGCTACCCTTTACAAGGGCTGCAACCCCCTCGACGTAAAAGACTGGGTTTCAAAAAACGATTAAAAAATTGCTATGCAATATCGATGAGCCTTGATTGTTATACTGAATTCTATGATCAAACTATCTATGTGATAGGTGCCTCGGTTCCTACTTGACGAAAGTGATTTTTGTTTCCCCTAGTTTAGTGAAAGTGAAAAAAACTTCATCGGGAGTTTGAATAGATCAGAAAATTTTCATTGTAAATAAAAAAAAGGAGACAAAAAGAGAACGGGACATGTAACATTACGCGATTGTATTATTAAGTGTTCAGTTTCACTGTCATGGTCGCAATACTGCGGGTGCGGAGTTGTGTCACGTCGATGACTATTATATAGGTTGAAAATTTTCAATAATTTATTACAAAGAGATGAGAGAACACATTGTCACCTAGCCATGAAAATTTATTGAAAAATTACCCTGGAACCTGGTGTCCTGGAAATAAAAAGACGAACTTTGACAGCATGGCGATGGATACAAGAACTGTCAGATTGTTACTGCTGCTGACGACCTGCGCCGCAGGTGAGACGATTCTTCTTCTTATTCTTCTTCTTCTTATTCTTTTTTTCATTTTAGGAAAAAAATTTCAAAATTAAATTCATTCCTGGGATCAATTCGTTCCTTTTTCTATTATAATAGAAATTTGATTACATAGAGATTGTATACTTGCCGATGTATGTGTATTACCCGAAGTTAAACGTGTGGCAGCTAGTCGTCAAATATTTCAGCCTGACGTAAATGCTACGGCACCTTTGAAAATAGAACAACTGCGTATAAATACGTTGTTCTACTTGTGGTCCCTCGTTACCTTACAATCGAGCATTTTGTCTGGACGATAATGTAAACCCCACAAATTATTTTTTTTTACCAATTTTTTTATTTTTCATTTTGAACAGAGAGACTCTGTTCAATAACTCATACTCTTGAATCGATTTGGAAAATCCCCAAAAATTTTATTTCAAATTATTTGGCTATCCGCTCTTTGGTCATTAAAATTGAAACGATTACCCGAAGACATGATTTTCAATTTCGATGAAAAGCACGAGTGGGGGGCATTACCTTAATTCAGTTATCATCATGCACTTGTTTTCAAGATTTTCTAATTTTCAAATTGCAGGTAAAATTTGATCAATTTTATTACCATTCTGCGTAAATTATTCTTCAGTTTTATGTATAGCTCATACGTATAATAAGTCGTTCAATTTGGATCATCGATATATTGAAACTGCAATTATTGTGTTTTAGATTAAACACAGGTGTAAAACGAGACTTCTTGTATATGATCGGAGCTGAATGCAACATGATGATAGTATTATTAGGCGATTAATGTAAATTCTGTATTTCTATTCAGTGGACTAAAAACAAACACAGTTGGTCAGGAATCAACCGTCTGCAACGTATACTACCTACCTACCTATGGCATGCTGGTTACATGTATAGGTATACTGTAATAAATTTTCTAAGCCGGCTTAACTTTACCCAGATAGAAATGAAAACATTTTCTCTAGCAGTTTGATCTTAATCCCACAACGACTCAAATAATGCAACTTTAGTGCTTAACGAATCTCTGAATAGTTGATTTGTTTAACGCAGGGTAACGCAGGCTTTTCTTGAAAAAAAAAGAAAAAGAAAATGGAAATAGCATAAGGAAATAGGTAAAAACTGAAGGTGCCTTTCTGGTTTCTTGTATGCCTCGAACCTTAGATAAAAATCAATGCCCAAATACCTATTTGAAGAATCGTCTTTCATTTTATAACAGAAATTTATCATATAAGTAACATGGGCTGTGCCAAATACATAATCAGCATTTGATCAACGGACGAAACCATTGTATGCAAAATCAACCGATTGACACAGCTGTTACAAGCGTCGTTGACATTTTGGAGTAAATCCTCCAATATGCAACGATGGCTGCACGGAAAAATTTTTCATCATTTTTCATCATTTTTCCCCCGTTATAATACCGATAAAATATGGAAAAATGTTGAAAACACAATGTGTGTTCGGAAATTAACGTGTATTTTAAATTCTGTACCATTTTTTATCTACTCCGTTTTTAATCTCGCTGTAGAAAGCAAAATATCTCTGAATTTTACATAACTTCGTATATAAATTAAAAGGGGAGAAAACCATTTTCATTAATATAGTGACCATGCAGTGCTGCAAACGCGTATAAGGTTGTATGCGCGTGCCTAATAGGCAGTGCTTATCGTAAAGTAAAAAGTCATACCAAGCCCGTTTCAGGTTTTTTGAAATATAAAATTAGTTTCGGTCGATTCTTGCGTTTTAATGGTAAACGCGATTGCAGTAATTACATTTTATCTCGTATGTTAAACACTTGTCTGTTCGTTAAGACAATTCCAAATTAACGAAGACCACCAATCACTATCTGGGTTTGATCCTACCCAACCGTTTTACATTCGCTAACGATTCGTAGTAACACATAAGCTGCGGTCTTTGCCTTCCGACGACATGGTTCCCAGGATCTGTATTAATGTTGTAGGTAGATGGAAAATGCCTGCTATTTCGAATCTGAAATATCCTATAACCTTTGCTCCAAAATCTGTATCCCTTTGCTAAAATAAAGCGCAAGATCCATTCGTCATTAATAACAATTATATAGGCCATAAGAGAAACGAAGTTGAACTAATCATTGGCAAATTCACCCTCAACAGCTGAGCCACTGCACAGCTGGTCTTTAACCCGAAATCGAAATGCAGCAGATTCTCGTTTCTCTTAGCTACCCCGAAGAGGATGACTAGATTGGACTGTGAAATGTGTGACAGTCGTCAATGATGGTGCCTTCGCACTGTTGCTGGAATTAATCTTGGGTTGATGAACGGTAGAGGAAATAATATGATTATCGTAATCAGGTCCATGACCATGGATGATAAAGCTATATCGATTCCCTGGCGATCTGCTCAACAAGCTTATGCCTCTCGAATGAGTTAATGACATTAGCTCGTGCAAGCGCGAAACCGTCCCTTATGGCTTACGGGTTATGCTATGGAAGTTATACAAGCACTTAATGTCCATACAATGCCCATGCCCATACAATGATACTCTTACAATATAAGTAAAGGTAGTTCCCGCTCGAGATGAATGGATACAAGAAACGTGACAGGGTTGAGGTATAAGTGGATTGTGCGTAATTAGAACCACTTGACTCATAAATCAAGATTGACTATTTGATCCCAAAATAATCAAGAGCCGATTCTTAGTTTCGATCCTTTATAAATAGCATTTCATCTAAAATGAGTATAGAAGGTCGATGATCATTTTCACCACAGGTTACAAATTATGATCAAATTTTTTCCCCTATTCTGATAGTAGTCGTAGATAATTTTATCAATTAAAACGGTATCCCTTATTTTATCTATGTCACCCGCAGTTGAAATTTTGTAAAATACTATAAGTTTATACTACTGATAGACTACCTATGCACGGTATTTGTTATATTTACAGCCTCTACGTATAGTCGTTTCCCATTTTTTTAATGGCTCTACTCTAAAGTAAAGTTGGCTATTTATTCCACGCTCTGCCTAATTTAGGCTATACTAAAAGTCGTTATATTCTCTTATCTTGCGGTGTAAAATCTCCGTCATTTGTACAACAGGCACAGTTCGTATTTCTAGCCACGGTCTCTCATCTATAGTGTTATTTAAATTCAAGCTCATAATGAGCAAACTACACTACTTACCTGTATGTAGGTAAAAAGCTATTTCTCAGAGTATCGATTCTGTTGTCTGTAGAGAGTTTACTGTAAATATTACGTGTTATATTATGTCTAATGCGATCATCTCAACCCCATCAGCGAATTTATCTTCGTCGACAAGCCTTCATTTTACACAATATATATTTTTCATACGATACGAAATTTTCGTTCTACCGTAATTTTTACTCATTTCTACCCTACCACGATCAGGCACACTTCAATTAGCGAGAAAAGGTATAAAGTTATAAACATTGTTTAGATTTATAAACCCGCTCTCACGCGAACACATATTTGCTTTTCGTTGTGAAACCGAAATTTTGTTATTACGAAAATGAAATTTGATTTATTTTTGTCATAACTTATTGGTAACTTAAAATTTCAAGTCAATCTCCCTAAACGATTCTAATGCGAGAACGTCATTACCAAACAGAACACTTACACAAGGGTCCCATCAGTTCGTAATTTCAGGATCCTATAGCTTGTCTTGAATTAAGCTTGGGTTTAACCGACCCAGAACCGATATCAAATGCGCGTTTGGGAGTTATCATGTAATGTGACTAAATTGGGTTAATTGTGGAAGGATAATGAACAGGAAATTGCTATTTTCGAAGGTATCTGAATGACTAATTTTAAATCAATGATCAATTAAATCTCAAGCCTCGGTCCGTATTGCACGAGCAATAATAAACGCAATCACTATCAGTGTACGCGTACTCATGTTGTAAAGTGCGAATAAGGGTGAAACATTGCATAATAGGTGAATAAATAAAGAAAAAACAACATTTTTCCTTCCTTTGGAAAATCGTGAAAGCTGGAGTTATGAGGTTTGCCAATCAAGTCATCGTGATGCAGAGACCTCATACAGATTGAGAACAAATCAAAATAATATATTCCCTGTAAAACGTGAGTCAAGAAATTCCTACCGAAAATCCCAGATCTAAAATGACAAACGGAACTCCTATAAATATTGTGGATCTCCCAAGGGGCATTTTATTTAGTACGACAGTGACTTGATACGTATAGCATATACACACGTGAGAAATATATATATATATCATATATGCATAAGTACACGGTTTGGTCTTCTTCATGAATTGTCAATTAATCATCTGCAGAAGAATTTGCCTCCTACATACCTACCCATGATGCATTCGAGTCATTTTTCAAGTCATGCGATTGGATTGAACGTTCTCGCGTGTTTAATGGATTTTAATCGAGAATCTGGCACGCTGGAAAATTGGACAGGTAAGTTGGCCAGGAGATAACGAACGCCAGATGTTTACAGCAAAGTTGTAATGTTGCAAACGAAAGGTTTGCGTGACACTTGCGTGTGGGTGGCTGTCACGAATAATTGATTCTAGGATTGGCCATGTGATCTAGGTATAGATGAACAGAAAGATACTGATTTCAAGTGAGTGTCAATTTGTGAGCAGAAAGAAAAAAAAAAAAGAAAAATTGGTACTAAGTATCGCGAAGTCTCTGTTCATGTATCCCTTTCTCTAAATTCACGCTGTTTCGATAAGAATAGAATTTGTGGGCGTCGATGAGTTTTACTGGTGACAATCTATCTTGTCGCCACCGCTTATTCGACAAAGGCGTGTCGTCTCGCTTCATTATACGATGTTACTTTCCCGTATTCTTGTCACCACTGGCACGACAATTAAAGAAATGCAAAAATGAAGTGTGGGAAAATGATTCTTTCAAAAATTAAGGTTCTTCAACGTTACGATTCATCGTCAACGAAGCAAAACCACATTGCCAAGCGATTTCAAATTCTCTGCAAATCGATGTATGAGACGAAAATAAAGACTGCGGACTTTCAGCCCTAAGAAATACGAGATATATGGACACTGCAGCAACCTGCATGTTTTTCGGCTCTGCGAACTGCTTTGTGGGTTTCAATGGTCTCCGTCATATTTATACAAACTATTGAGTTCTTTTGAAATATGTTTTGCCAATCATGGAAAATTCGATATGTTTTGACAAGAAGAATCTTTTCTCCACTTTTGACGACTCAATGAAAGGGTAGAAGCCTTTCCCTGAAGCCTGGAGTGGGCGATCGGAAAATCTGCGCCTGGTATACGTAATCGTCAATGTGATAACAGGGAGGCGATTTCTGCGAATTGGCGAATGAAATTAAATTCAGTTTTTGGAAAGTTATCTACTAGCTACGGTAAATATTGCTAACAACATATGGATCTTTACAATATATTTTCCTATACCTTTATCGACCTTTATACATATAATACTCTCACGCAATCGATATATACATACATAAGGATAATAACTTTTCTAGAGCTGTAGGTATTATAAGTTTCATAAAGTTATACTATATTTCCGTATACTTGAATAATTCACAAGAAGTAAATTCCTTACGTAATGGGCACCTTCACATTTCCGTTTCATACTCAAAGTAATCTCATCCGATTTACGGTTCTGAAGTCAGCACCTGACAATTTTATAACTGATTCCATGAAAACCGAAATTTACCCTCGAATTAGTATCTTAACTGTGACAAACCCTTGCAATAAATCAGGGATGAACCAATTCAACGAAGAATTTAATCTACCCTCTAATTAGTCTTTCAACTGTGAAGAACCCTTGACATGAAATCAGGGATCACAAATTTTTGCGGTTCGATTAAAAAATTTCTGATCAGAGATTGGTGCTATAATTTGCAGCGCTGTCATAGTCAAATCCGTAAGCATAGATACGCGTGAAACATAATGGCCACATGCAGGTAGCGTGAAAATTGTATTAATTATGAATTCTGAGTTAATTTCGAAATCCCGAGTACCTATAATATGTGAACATCTTCTTGAAGCGGAGAGTTGAATGCTGGAAACGAAGCTTGCCTATCGTTATTACCTACAGCCCAGTTCATTCCTCGCGTACTCAAAGGTCATTTACATCGTATTGAGAAAAACGTAATTTTATCTATTACGTTTCTGCCTTTTTCTTCAAACCCCTCAGAAAATTTTCTTGATTGTACCCCATCGTGGGTATGTATACATAGGTATCTGTGCAATAGGTATAGCCCATTCATCAGGAGTACGTATTCTCGCTGCACGACATGTGCAGCCATCCCTACTTAACTTATTTTC
Source organism: Tenthredo livida (assembly GCA_963992785.1). Classification (NCBI taxonomy): domain Eukaryota; kingdom Metazoa; phylum Arthropoda; class Insecta; order Hymenoptera; family Tenthredinidae; genus Tenthredo; species Tenthredo livida. The sequence goes on along the minus strand of OZ023066.1, from coordinate 14,576,100 downwards.
CCTATATGTATACATATATAGGTATAGAGAGAGAAAACGAATGTGTGCCAAGTGATCTGCGACCTGGTACGATTGAAGGGTAGAAAATAGCTGCGAATAGGTATCGATTTATCCGTAGTATAGATACCTGCTATAATACTCGAAGGGGTTTATTTCGGTGCGTGATGTCAGTTTGTTGATTTCTTTTCTCGATTGCGCCAATGACTCAATTGATAGAGAATTGTTAGGTCTTCCTCAAACAAGAACGTAGTAAAGCGTACCTAATTCAAATTCTCCCCAAGAGCTCATCTATCACGTAACATTATATAGCTCGACAGAATGTCGCAGTACCACGAGAAATCGACTTCCCTCATCATAAAAACTCGCGTGCTTTTTTAATTCCTTTGAATTATTGGCCCTGAGGGGTGGTGTAATCAACCCTTAATGGAAATGTCCAGACAGGACGAGCGCTAATTAAAATATCTTTCATTTTTTAAGTCCTTACCATAATGTTCATTGAAATTTTCAATTCAATCGTGTCTATACAATTCCTTTTCAGATCTTACAGGATCTTAGAACTCCGGGGACTAGTTGAGATAAATTTATCTCGTTTCGAGTATGAAATGGTTATATTAGAGCTGTACCAAGTCAAGTCAAGTCAAGTCACTGTAGACCACACGAGGATATTGCGTTTCCTATTTTAGTGTTATGGTCGGTGGGTAAGGTGTGCAAACAGAACGCGTTAATTAAAGTCCACTATGACGTAGCCTCGTCTTATATAACAGTTTGTCTGTATTTCCGTCTGTGCAAACGTTGCTGCGTACCTACATATACGCGACCACCAGCTGTAAATCGTTACATACGTACAGTGAAGGACTCAGAAATGAATGTTCCGAATGAATTTTTCATCGACAGAAAATTAATCCACTTTTCTCTAATATATTTTTTTTTCCTTTTAGAAATGCTTTTGGGGCATATCGGGGCATATAATATGGATTGTCAGTCAAAATTTGTGAGAGATATCTCGGATATCGGTTATCCTCGGATCACCTTGCTATACTTATGTACTATATTAGGTAAGATGATAAACTACCTGGTTTCCGAAAACAAGAAAATGCCATTTGACGATAAAGATAAGAGTCTCGTATTAATAATTGAATACTAAAGATATAATTCTTTCAACTTTCAAGGCAACAGGAAAAATGACGATAATTTTACCGATGAGACTTTCTTTTTTTGACGCATTGTTACCTAGGACTTGAGCTTGCACGTATGTCATTTTTCATCCGAGTAAATTTCAATGAAGATTTATTTCTCGCATCCGGTTGAACACGTCTTCAGGAAAATTGCGTCAATTTAGCACTCAATTATGTCCCACTCTACTATCTTTCAATATTCATAAAACACTCAACCGCAAGGGTTGGACTCTGAACGTAGACAATGCAATAAAACTGCACATGGCCGACACTCGGCTGCAGGGACACTCTTGCAACTCTCCCGAGTGGCTGAAAGAAGAGAGGTTCTGGAACAAAAAGCATCCCAGCGAATTTCCCTTGGCAAGGAAACATATTGGGAGATGCAATCGAGACTCGATACGAAGAAGAGCTGATCCGGCTGATCGCTTTCCGGGTGCCTTATACTTGTGTTCGTTAGCCTTCCTGATAACTCTACCGTCCTTTCACCACGTAATTGAAAATTCGTCACTTTTCTAAACTTTGAATCCACCCTTTTTTCTACTTTAATCTACTGGAATAAATCAATTTTAAGCGAGATTTCCCAGGTCCTCAACATTAAAAAACCGGATTTAGAACAATGGAATTTATGTTAGATTACCACACTTTGCACGTGAAATTCATCGAGTGCGAGCGGTCCTATTTGGAGGTTGAGCCGAGAATTTTTCGTGGCGAGTTCCGACCACAGGTGGGGGTAACTCATTTCTCGGAATGATATTCCCCTACAAGCCCGAGCGCGGTCTTATTCGGAGATTGCACTGTATAGCAATAGATGTGACAAGTTGAATGTTCAGAATGAGAACGGCATATTCGACAGACTTATATAAACTCGGTTATCACCTACTTGCTTCTTTGGCAGTTCATCGTTAGACCACCTCGCAAAATCAAATCGCGGTTTTTGTTTTCAAGGGATGATCGAACTTCGCTGCAGTATGGATACGCGAGGCAATCGAATTGGGGATTTGTAAGTCGTGGGTAGTGGTGGCAATGACGTCATGCCAGGATTATCGTCGCCAAATAAATGTCTATATTGTGATATCTACTCTCGAGTAATGCGCAAAATCGCCATTCTATATCCACAGCCCCTCGCGGTATATAGCTACAGAATTCTTATTCTTTCAGTAGGGGAGATTGCCTGTTTTCGAATCCACCCACGCTCAATGATGTATGGATTGACAAAAGCGCGTGACCTAGGTCGAGAAAAGAAGGCCAAATAGAAGAGGAAAAATACAGAAGTAGGCTCCGACGCGGCGCGGAGTCTAGCTTCCGACAACGTATACGCATTGACTCATCCACGATCAGTGTTAGTTATTCCAAAACTTCATCTACCATCGACCCTCACAGGTTAGTTGCTCGATGACGGGCAATCAGAAAAGGCGCAAGGTCGAATGATATCCGCCATAGATAAGCTATCGCCAATAGAGACATTGATTTAGGATGTCCTCGCTGGTACAACAAAGTGTATGATATATACGGGACTGCGACTCACGATCAATAATAAACGTTCATTTCATTGATATACAATTTTTCGAGACGAACAACTCCACCTGGTTGATATGGAGAAGAAAAATTCCCCTCCTGCCATTTTCATACAGAGTATAGGTACAGTTTTGTGCAACCTTCGGCAATATCATTTCTACAGATTCGTAAATGGTCTAAATTTCGTTCATAAAGAACGAAAGTATTTTTCCATGTACATTAATTTTCTCATAGCAGCACTATATCCGAGGGGCTATTCACTCATGAAATCAGCTGTACACCCCGGTTTGAAATCAGTTGAAATCAGGAAGAAAAATCGCTCTGAAATCCCAAAAAATCACTGAGAAATCGCTTAAAATCAGCGGAAATTCTTCGAAATCCTTCGAAAATCACTGGAATTCAGCTGAAATTCTTCGAAATCACTTGAAAATAATCGAAAATCAGCAGAAATCATCCAGAATTACAAACGAAATCATATAAAAAATCAGTTGAAATCATATGAAATCATGCGAAATCATATATGAAATCACGAAATCACGAAATCACTTGTACACTAAAAGTTTGAGTGAATAGCCCCTCGACTATATCTGAGTAGTACTATGTACCTGCCCTGTGCTTATTTTCGGAAGAGAATTTATATCCATGTCGTGATTACCGGAAGTTATTTGAACTTGGAATGATTATTTAATTCTGTACGACAGTTAATAGACCGTCTGACTTTTACTGACTCAGAGAAGTGTAATTATTGCCTGTAAAATGACAATTAATAATGGCATTAAGTGACAGTTGAGGCAAAGAATCGGTGCCCGAAGGTGAATAAAAATGAAGGGAAAAAATAAATATCAACTCTGTTATATCTACCGTACGGAAGACATAATCTCAACTTTACGTATCTTTTCGATTTTTTCATTACGAGAAAAATCTTAATATCGGCAATTTGCTGCACCGCGGAGATGAGGAACCCCGCGTAACGAGCCTCCTCCCTGCGATATAAGCGACCAATTAACCCCGTTATTTATAGTATCTAGACGGTTTACAGTACATGTTAGACGTCAAGAAGCAAATGTCTCGTATTTATATATTTATATCTCTAACCGAAGCAACACTTTAAATCATGGCGAACGAAACGATCGTATAGTATATATAAATAGCCCATCTTGATAGACTCTCGCGAGTGTATCGAGCGAAACTTTGGCAGTTACATTGAGTTAGAACGTGACTATTTGTTATTTTCTAATTTTTACTCATTTTTTTCGGTTTCTTTTTCATCTTCTTCTTCTTCTTCTCATAGTTCTCAGACAAATTTTTCATAAAACTGTTCGATCGCAGAGCGCGCATTCTCCCGTGGTCAATTATGCTGAAAGTAATAGGCGCCTGGATCACCGCGCCTCTTTGCAGCAATTTTCAAATAACGAAGACGCGCCCGCCAAACTATATCCTCAGACGAAGGAAGCCGCGCACCAATTTCTCTCCGCTGCAGTAGTCTAGCTTTAAATTCTGCGCCAGAAGGTGGAGTGAGGACGATAGTGAAACTGGAAGTAAGAGATAAAAACGAGCCACGACGCCCTCGACAAATAATTGATCGCTCTTATTCCAGACAACGTGCTGTAGAACAGTCTGATGTAGTAGGTATAAAGGGAGAAGATAAAAGGGGAAAAAAATCTTTCGCCAAATTCTAACCGCTTTATATACCTAAGGGGTAGGTGTAGGTATAACGAATAACTCTTTTATAAACGAAAGCGAAATCTTGAAGTTTTTTTTATTTGTTCTATATTTCTTAATCAGCTAAAAGTATCAGACGGTTTTACCTCTATATAATATATATATATACATATATATGTATGTATATGTATACAGAGTCCTGAAACAAGCACGACACCTGGTGATTTGAAGTCAGGGGTAGCGCAAGAGCCGTAGTTCTCGTAGGTACGTAGGTATAAGAACGAGCATACAGGGCCAACCCCTGTTATCGATTCTATACGGGACATTAGCATTACACGGCATAAAACGCATCCTGGCCCCAGGACAGGTCGAATTTCAAGCTACAATAGATGTAGATATACGGAATATACACGGAGTTTTAACTACTCCGATTCTCTCCTATAGGATGAACCTAAAACTTAAAGGTCTTACTTATGGATCACTCAGGATTTAAGTCGCAGCAATTCTTATAACTCGGCTTCTATCAAATAATAGATTTTTATTTTGAGCAACACTTTTCTGACCAACTAATCGAACCCGTTTCAATTATTATTAATAATAGCAGCACAGTTTTGAGAATCCGAAATCTAAAACTGTTCCAAGATTGTATAACGCATCAGAATTTCCTGCACTATGTTTTGCGACATGTAAATATGTGTATAACATGTGAAAAAAAACGAAAAAAAAAACTAGATGTATGCATCTCGATATAGGTACATAATATACATATATTTTACACATATTTATATGCACACATGACATACGTGCACCTATACAGATGCATGTAACCGTTAAGGTATCGATTTGGTGGGCCTTCTGTTTGCTGTCTGTAGTCAGAGTCTGAGGTATAGCTTATTGCCTCAGAACATGCAAGTCTGTGGCCTTAACCCCAGCTAAGGTTCGTAGAGCTATTGCTGAGAAGACTCCATTTTCTGGCTTTATTAAACACTTATCGATCTATCAAAATCGCAGTGCAACGTACCCGGGTTCAAATTGTCCATAAAAATAGGGGCGAGCGATAGTTTTGGTTCACCTATGGGTAACGCTGCACTGTGGGATGCCAGTATAATCGTTGTAATTTGTGTCGGAAGTTGATACTAAATTATTTGTTCAATTACCTCCATCAATTTATTATTTGTATAAAATTTTTTCGCTTCAACTCCAGAACTAAGAATATTGAGGTAATTTTCGTTTCATCGTTTATCTAGATCCAAAGAGTCGCAATCTTGGTCAACATCGTGTAGTAGGTACTATACAATCTCATTGAATTAATTTAATCAGAAAGAAAAGCAAAAGGAAGAAAAAAAAGAAAAATTTATTAAGTAGGTAGAGTTAATTGGTATGCGCATTTTTTTTTCCTCTCCCTCTTTTTTTCTGATAATTATCGCGCATTAGCATTAATATGAATTTTTTTGGGTATATAGATGTAATATACACGATGTTTTATACATGTTATACGTAGTCGTGCAAGCGTGGTGAAATGCAACGGATAATAATGCACTTCGTGTTGTAGATCCTGATAAGAACCGAAACAGCAGTGAGAATATTTAATCAACTTGAGATACACGTGTTTAGTGAAGAAGTTCAAGGTTTAAAGTTTCGAATGGATTTTCGGCCTGCCACTGCACTGCACTGCACAGTACATGCCATGATTTTATCGAATGAGAAGATGAATGACGTCAGATTAATAAATTGCCGGTTTTCTTAACCGAAATTATGCAGATTGTATTGTTATTACAGGTGACAATGGTCGAGTATACATTCAACTAATTATAATAATAATTCCTACCAAATATATGCTAAAGCTTGATACTGGAACTACTGGAATTTGTTTAAATTTGATATACAATCGGTTATATATGCCTCTTCATCGACCATATGTCAATTACGTGATTGCTGAAATTCAGAGAGTGAAAACCACAAACGTACATTTGCATTCGTGATTATGTCGTTTTAATCTCAGACCATATCTATATCATATGTTGAATCTTGGTGAAAATTTGTCACAGGCTAACGCGATCCATCATATGTTTCAGAATTAAACACATAAGTCTAAGTATACCCTGTACATACTGACGTTGCTTGACATGTGGTAATAATTTACATATAGACTTAGATATTCCGGATTAAAAACAACAATACATAAGTGTATCACGAGCGTTGAGAAGTAATGATCAAAATATAAGTTTTACCCTTGTCTCAATATTTTAATCATTATACTTATACTGTCGAATAAGACCGCGAATTCAGAGGCCCCCTTTCAGTCGCTGAATAAATATCGCTTGTCACGACGTGTTTGAATGTGGGTGGAATGAGACGTCATTCGATGTTGATAAAAAAGTGCAAAAAATTGCAAAAAAAAAAAGAAGAGAATGGTAATGCATTACAGACTATAGAGTGGAACGAGGAAATGGTATGGCACGGCTATTTAATTAGCAGACATAATATGAGGCTGTCTTTTATTATCAAATTTGTCGTGTGCAATGTGTTATGTGTATCAAAGTGCCATGTATAGTTTAGTCTTCAGTATTTAGGTTATAGGGAGCGGCTAAGGCCCATGGGGTTTCCCTGACAAACCACCCTTACTCTCCATATACGCGTATACACTACGATGTATTACATCACGTGTATGGACACACTCATGCAAATATATGAATGCATAATAAATATATATGATAGTTTGAGTCCGGTTCATGCTGCTTTAATGCGTCCACTGTAGAAAACCTCAGGTATGTACATATGTGTCTGTATAGTGTATAGATAGGTGTGTGTGTATATGTATGTGGCACAATGCACATACATATGTACTATAATCTAGATTTAACAAATTTTTATGACAAAATTGCAATGTGTTCATTATAGAAATGGAATAGGATTCGCTAGGTAAATGTAAATATGCTTGAGTAAATTTGTCATGAAATAATGTTACGCGTGACCGCATATTTTCAAACCCACCTACGGTTTATATGTATTTCAAGTTAAACAAACCCTAGCTGCACCTTGGCTGTGGATTAGTTAATATTATAGTGGATTTCGGTTGGTTTGTCCTCAGGAATTACTTCCAGGCTTAAGTTTGCTACGAGGATCTGTAGGATAAGCTGTAGATGCAGGAGTTTTAATAGCAAGGAACACATTTTTATTAAACTTAATCCGCCATTCGAACAGAACTATAAAATATCTTTGGACAGAACACCAGTTGATGATATATTGTGTTGTGGTTGTATTATTTGTTTGATATTACAACGGGGCTCTTGGCACTATGCTGCTTCTCAGGGCAGACAATAATCCGCCTTCTGTCGTTGACAAAGCCGTTCGACACGTGCTCCATAATGGAAGTTAATTTGATCTACGTCTCGAACTGCTGCTTCTCCGGTCTCACTTGTGGAAAAGATGGAAATGCTTATTCCATCATTTTCTCCCTCGACTTATTCTACACTTTTCTTGATTCTACCTCGTTATTCCGACGAACGAATATACTCTATAAGAGTATTCCATCTGCGAGAAGAATCGTGCACTTGGGGTATTTTTCCGCACTTATAATCGCATCTTCGTTAACGACGCTGAATTCTGTAGGCGAAAGATCTTGAATTATTTATGCAGTGATAGGTATAAAGTGGTAGAACACCAGCGGTATAATTTTCAACTCTGTTTACCGTACCTTTACCTACGCATGTAGTACAATACTATTTATTATACAGGTTGCGATAACTTCAACCTAACTTCATCTCAAATAGAAGATATAGTAGCAAATATACCGAAATATATTACTCGAGAATACGTGCTGCCATACCCTTCAAAAATATTCACGGCCCCGAAGAAATTCGCCGAATTTCTGCCTACGAATTAGTTATTAAATCAGTGGGAAAGATAAAACTAGACAGCTTTCATCTACGAAAAAGAAGAAGCTAGAGAAGAAAGAACAAAAATGAAAAAAACTAGAAAACTAGAAAACTAGAAAACTTCCTTGGCGAAGATTCGAATCTTGGAATAGATTCTATTTTTCAACGATAATAATAACTATTGATTTATTGTAAACGCTATGTGGTTCAGGCAGAACTTATATTAATAATAGTCTATCACGATCACGATACGGTATAATATGAATAAAATATAACGTGTTACTGTTCACCATCTTTTCGTTTCACCTTTACAAAATTATATTATGTTCATGAAAAATTGTTATACATCTATATGCAGCTTGAAGGGAGGCCTACAATCCAAAGAAATGAACAAACTATTCATTCATTCATTCATGTATAGTAGGGTAGCTGTAACATATTTGCCCTCGAAAGTATTGAATTCTCATGCAAATTAATGAAAGAATATTTTTAAAATAATGCAAATTTATTTCCACAGTTCGATCGTAGATTCGAAGAATAATGTAACAAGTTGTGAATTATTATATTAACATGCTATTTCCATCATTTGAAACATTATAAGGCCATCATCGGTTGATAAATATCGAGGGGTGTTCCAGCTGATGTCACATCAGGGATAATGGTCTTTTATGGTCTCTGCAACTTGTTTTTCTTCATTTATTGAGAATCAGTTTCTAGCTCTCGCAGCTGTCTATCAAGGGATATGTGCAGATTTTCTTTTGCAAAAACGTTGTGATAAATTTTAATGAATTTTTCAAACTCCTCATCACAGATGTCCCGGGCAGAGTCTCCCTTGATTGGATAATATTGAAACTATAATCCGCTATATCCTAGAAACACTGATAAAACAAACAGGGAAACCTTTGTTTTAACCTTCGACCTATCCCATCTATCCTTTGGGAGCGAACCAGCCAACCTACGTACATTTGTCAACACAACCCCGCCACTTTATAATGTAATCGTATCCCTAACGCCTTTAGTGCCTCGATCCTAACACGGGATTCGATGTGGTAACGGTAATGGACATTTTTTTAAATCAAATATTTACCACCTTCCGGAGCCACCTATTAGTAGCAAAATAGGATTGCCCCGTGCATAGCACCTACCGGTTGTTTGCAATCAACGCATCAACGCATATATCAGGTAGAAGTCGAGCTTTTCGTTTACGCCAAAGAAAAGAGAAGGAAGAACAAAAAAATAGCCGATTTCCTTCTTAATTTTCATTGATCAATCAAATAAATAAATGGTACAGTAATGACCATAGTTTCAGCTCATCTTGGTACTCGGCATGGTTATCACTGATTGTGGATAATTGCAAGGGGGTCAACTTCGTTTGATGTACAATATTCCTTATTGCGACGCTGGGAAGTTAATAAGACACGGGGTTGGGGTCGGATTTACTACCACTGCAGGGAGAAGGGGTCTGAAAAGTGGGCCATGTTTACCGAGGTCTTGATTAAGGTTCACTGCAGTATTACTGGCATAAAACCCCGACTGACACTTCATTGTTCAGTGGTCGGTGTACACAAGGTATATGAAAGCTGAATTTTTCTCTCGAATAAATAAGTCCAGTAGTTTCCATTCTGAAAATTTTCCCTCAGGAGATGACAGCCGGCTTTCAGTAGCAAGAGGCATGATATATACGAAAAGAACTTCAGAGCACGTTGCGGTAGCGTTTACAAAAATTACGATCACTTTGTGCGCGGGTGTCACTAATTACTTTTCAATGCTACGGCTCTTCTAGCCGCAAGAAATAGCGGGAGTAACTTCAAGTCACTCAGCTTCTTCGTGGTAAGTACTATAAAAACGTACCTTCGTGTCTTAAGTGGTGAAAACCGCTGAAACGATATAAAAAGAACGTTAGACGTACGCGACTATGACTACGAGTTCAGAACTTTCATCTCATGGAGTTCGAACCTTTAGCTTTTTTTTTCATCCCGTAAGTCTGTGCACCGCGGTACCACAAACTTATCGTAACTTCAACCAATTCTCGACACCATTTTTCTCTAATGTTTCCTGTACCTAATACTGCATCGCCATTCTGACTAAATCGAAGTTTACTCAATGTGCAATCCAATTTGTAGGTTTCATCGCTCACTATACAGTTTCAAATCACGACGGATAATGGGGATCGAAATTTTTGAGTCCTGTGTTGGGTATAAGAATATCATCAAAGGACACCTTCCCTATATGATAATCAGTCCTTCTCGTAACAAGCAGTTGCGTATACGACGTATCGAAATTAAATTGGTTGTTGCAAAATCTCACACAAATGCATGGAAGCTTTTTTGTCGAGTGCATCGTCTTTCTCAACCTTTCAAATTTCACTTCAAGATAATCTTGATCTCCCCGAAATTCGAATGAATGAATTTTCAACTCATTTGCGCTAATAAACGTCGCGTTAGATTGTCATTTTCGAGAAGGAGATACTGAGGGAAGACGTCGTTAGAGACGCTTTAGTCTTCTTTGAGGAGCAGGGGTTGTTAGTCATTCAGGACATCTCTATATCTAGTAGAAGGCCTTTGATACTAAGGGATGTTGAATCGGATTCGGCCTTAGAAGAAATATATCCACCACAAAGGTAGCCTGTGCTTATTTACCGCGTGGAGAAGAAGTCCTCATACCTTAGAAGGGTGTTGATTATCTTTTTTATTCTATACTTCCACGTTCATTAGAATACTTTTTTGCCCTGACCATAGTGCAGACCTGAAGGTAGCCCGAAGGGTACTTATCGCCGGTTTAAGAACGGTAACATTAGTACGGCAAAGGTTACGTTTTTAAGGGAGGTTTTTATCGCGTGTAGGTTGTAAAACTTTTGGAACACCTAGCAAGTGATCTGTCTGTTATCGTCTGGTTTTATTTTACCCCAGTCGCGTATCGAACTTCTAAGTCGTAAGAAATAAGAAAAGGAAAAACAGGATAAAAGAAGCATCCTGCTCACGGATTCCCCCGAATCGTTTCTATACTATAACTATATGCGGTTACGCAGGTCATGAGTACGAAACACCCCCTAAAAATAAAAATGGTAAAGCTATTTCGGGGCTGGCCTGAAGTCCTTCCGTAATTTACAAGCTGCGACTGCGTGCAGGTGTACCAAGATCCGAACTTACGTTCCTACTTGAAAGTTATGACTTACCAGTGCCGCACAGCTATGGCATGGCAGGGGGAGACAGACGTACGCGATATATAATCCACTAAATATCAGACAATTTTAGGCCACTAGTAAATTCAGGGACGTTTAAGTTTAGTCACTGCTACAGTTACACAGGATGCATATTACGTAAGATATAAACATGACGTTCGACTGATGAGTTAAGTGCCGATTAAGAATGGCTAATCTTCATGTTTCAATTAACACGACTGCCGTTGTTACTTCTCGAGAAGAAAGGCCCTTTGAAATTCGATGTATACACATATATATATATATCCATCCACCCATCTTTCTACCTTATAATTAACGGTTCATAATTAGGAGAGAGATTAGTTTGGCTCCTCCTTAATTGACAGGAGAGCCCGTGCTGCAGATTGTCTTAAAACCGTCGGTGGCTTAGATAGGGATGCTTTAGTCGAATTAATCAACAGACACTTTTTCTGTTGTTTTCTGTTTCACTCACTTCTTAGGTAAAATGTACATCGCATAATTATCTTGATATAGCAGCGAGTGAATAACTCGATGTTAATGTTATTAAAGATTTGACTTAATCGTTAATAGCCCAAGTCGTAACAGCGGTCCTGTAGGTGCTGCTAAAAAGCGAAAAGGGCGTTGAGCTCTCAGGACTCATACAACTGTTCTAAGGCTGCTTGGGTATCAAATTCACTGGTTCCGTTTTCGGGAATCGTATCTTGAAGTGCGCCAAGGGAGTAATAGGGTTTCCAGGTATACATCGATATTCCTGACAAGTCCCCTGATGTATACGTGTGCATGTAACGCGATCTCCTCTTTTTCGCATCAATGTAGATTTCAGTTTTCTTCTCTTTGTCTTTCTCCAAATCTTCGAATTGGTTGTATTTCTTCGATTCGGAAAATTCAGAAAAATACCCATAGCGTTCAGGAGCAAGCTAGTCATTTTGATGCGATGTTGGCAGCACCTAAATATGAGAAAAAAAAATTAAGGAAAAAAAGAATGGAAACGAAAGCTCGACCTTTTAACTATGCGAAAGAATTCGATCAACGTAGTACGGGAACAGAAACTGGGGCTTTAGTGGGTCGGAATAATTTTCCTCGATACAATAACTCAGAGAAGTAATTTTAATTAGAGGCAGCAGCACGTAAGTTGTCCGGGAATTGTCACGAAATACACTTTTGGAGTGCATAAAAAAGGGGTCGTCCACGGGCAACAACTATCTTGGACTCTGATCTCCGCCCTCACTCCTCAATCAGCCTTTTTCTTATTTTCTTATTTCCTCTCATTCTCTTAGACACAGCTTTCGCGCTGATTAAACTTCTCTGTGATGCTTAATGCTCGAGTATAACTGACGGTGATTAATTACGTTGGACAATTTTATTATTTTACCTTGTCAGTGTTTCTGCCCTGGCCCCTGACCCGCGATTAAGCTTGCCAATAAGCAGGACATGCAGCCAATTTATGTTTACGTGTTTGAAATTGATGATGAAAAACATTTTCAATTTTCTTATCATCGCGTTCATTGTATCATAAGCATTACATGCTGGGAGAGTGGAAAATGAATTTCAAACTTCTACGAGCGTTGCTGAAAAATTGAATAATTTATATACATTCAGAGTAAACGAGATTATCCGTTCGAAATGAAGACAAGCTAGTTTCAACTGAAATTCAATTGATGCTTTCCCGATTTTATATACAAAACGAAGATAGATTCAAGGACCCGTTATATTATACTCTCACGTCAAACTGTTCTTTTCGTTTGTAAATCTTCTTCTTCAATTCCTTTGACACTCGCGCGGCTCGTTACCGCAGACTCGGAGTGCCGCCAAGATACGACTAATTATAGTAATCAATATACAAATCAGAATTCAATAAGTCTCTTCCTGTATATAATACGCCGTTTTTACCTGTCAAACTTATTATCATAAAAAGCTATCACCTAATTATTTGTGGATATAATTCTAATTGCTTTTCCAAAATATTCACACCCCGTGTTGGTTTCGTTTAAACTATTTTCCAAGCAATGTTAATCATCAGCAAAGCTCCTCTCTTTGCTAAAACAATATTAAATACTCGTTGGAGATTTATATGTAACCGCGATCTACCACTAGCACGTTTAAATTTTTATTTTTAGATCAACATTTCAATTCAGCTCTTTGCGAATCTCTCATCAAGGCCAGACCGTGTATTTAATACCGAACGATAGTATGCAACGATAGCGATGATATCTATTTTATGAATCTCTTTTGGCATATAATATACCATACATACTATAAACCATTTCTTTTTTTCTTATGCAATAAATGAAAGTTCATCTCAGAAGAAGTTTCTCGTGCTTCGCAGTTCGTTATTATAATTGTGATAAAAATCTGTATAGAATCTCGTTCGTATTTTCCGCAGATTCATGAATACTCCGGCATTGACCTTATCAGGGGTTGTGCTTGTGCGATTCCTTCCTTATGTCTCGATTCAGCCCAGACTCGCGGAAGAACTTTTGAACGGTGAAACTTTATTTTTCCTAGATACTTTGTAAGTGAACGGATAGTGGAGCCACAAAAATACCCTCTGACAATATCGTGTTACCGCTCAGAGCGCGTATAACAAACAGGGACCGAGGGCCGGCCACACATATATTACCATAGGGCGTATAAATAGGCCCTTGGTCGCGCGCTCGCGCCTCGGAATACCAATTCCTTGGAGACCCTCCTCCGTTTCCACCTCCGCCATCATCGTCGACGGGCACTTGCCCTGGTGAGCCACCCTTCCCATGCTCACAGCTTTTGAGGCACGCAACCTAAGTCGTCTTGAGCTGCCGTAATCCTTTGGTTTTATTATCACGCGGTGCTGCAGCAGCCACCGCGCACCGTCCTTAAGATCTTTTCTCGAATCCGATACCCAGAGGACATTACCGGCTCGCATTAGATGTATGAATTTTTTTTTTTTTTTTCATCTATCTACTTCTTTTATTTTTCTACATATGTATATATATCTTCAAAGAATTCCGAGGGTGCAAGAATCAGGAAACTTGTCAGCTTCCGTTCGGATTTTCCGACCTATTCTTCTCCGCGGTTCAAAGAGTCGATTAGGAGTAGAGGCCGGGTCGGGTCAGCCACGCTTGATCGGTCCGACCTAACCACTGCTGGTACCACTTGACGGGCAGCTATGACTTTATGCAAACTCTTGTGGGTACTTTTTCATATTAATCTGTCATTTATCACTAATACTAATCGACGTGTACCTATATCTAGTTTCATGGTTTCGAGTAATTTATATCATAATTTTGAGTGTTAGTGAGATTTTGTCAATGGAATTGCGATATTCCTTCTATATTTACACAGGTACAGGGCGAGAAGTTTCATTAAGATTTTGATATTCGCAGATAAGAGTTCCAGGGGTTCGCGCCTTAAGATTTTTTCTTACTTTTATATTCACTTTCAGAATAGCGCCCAGGATCAAAGTAGCTAAGAAAAAAAGGTAAATGAGAGTAGCCCAGCTCCCTTGCATGAATTTAATACACGATGTTTCCGGTTCACGGAGAGATATTATGCTTCAATGAATGTTTACATCCGGAAAACGTTAAAGCTTGTATCTCGACGATCAGGACTTGGTTAAAAGCATTAATGATGCAAAAAAAGTGGCGTTAATGCGTTCGAAGTAACGGCCTAGATCCAAGTATGTACATAGTACCTACATACCTACCTACTGCATTAGCTGAGCGAAGTGAATTAAAAATAAAATTATTAGGTAAGGTAGATAAAGCAAGCTAAATGGGATAATAAAATGTGCGGAGTCAAACCCGGCTTGACTAGAACTAAACTGAAACGAAGACGTCAGTACCTAGAGAGTCTTTTTTCAGAATTTCTCGGATTAGTCCGGAACAGTCATTTTAGTACCCTAATAAAGTGGGCTTAGCAAGGGTTGAGTGGTAGAAAAACTGAACATTTTGTTTCGTTTCGTTTCGTTTCGTTTCGTTTCGTTCGTCCATTCGTTAGTTTGAGGACATAAATTTAACTGTTATTCCTCGGAAGTTAGCATATAGAGAGTCGAATTTCGCCGTGCGAATATATATGTGTATGTGTGTGTGTGTGTATATTGACCACCGTGTTATGTGTCCCTGAAACAGTTTCATTCAGAAAAGTGTTTTTGCGCGGGAACTTGAACTTCCCACGGATAAAATTAAGCTCTGGCTTATTCAAGGTCTTCACTATCCTATTCTAGTCCCAGAGCTAAAAACGGGAGCGCGAACGAGCGACACCACCGCGGAGGATAGCCGCTTCACTTTCGCATGCTGCGGTCTTGCGGATATTATGCAAATGCCTTTGGTCGACACGCAAATAGTTGAAAATGCAGAAATCTAGATTACGTTTACTACACCCTGCTACTTGACTATATATATGGAAGTCGTATTTAAGCCGTGGGTTATACCTTCCAGATAACTTCACTATACTTACACTTCAATTATTCAAACACATGTAAGATACATCCATGCATCAATATGTTACACACGTGTATGTGTAGATTTCGCCGGGCACCCTCGGTTTAACTTTGGTCTTGCGTGACCCATCTTCAACTTTACAACCCCTGCACGTCACAGCTACGACTCGCAAACGCGAACAATTGTATATATGTATGTTCATTTATTCCGGGCTCATAGTATTTCCTGAGTGACTGCAGGAGGGTGTAAGAAGAAATGCATTATCGTCATTAATATCTCGATTTATGCCGCATTGGACAACTTCCTCGAATCATTTGTGCAACTTTCAATCATTTCTATAGTTGAATTTTTCTATCTCTAGTTAAATAATTCACGATCAGTAATTTTCTTCCTCTAATATGGCGCGACTTTCTCGTATTCTTTTTAATCTACCAAAAAATTGGTAACGTATTTTCGTACAACTGTGTTTAGCAGGTTCTTTTTTTTTTCACAATTTCATCGCAATATATTAACGGTACGTTGCAGGTTGTTTGCTCCCTGCGGTGTTGGACGATATTTCATTAGATAATGGGGACATTAGGTTCTGCTCGACGTATCATAGTGCTGTGCGATATAATTTGCCAGCTTTTCGCTTCTTTGTTCACCTCCTGGCCGTATTTGACGCTACGTTCGAACATAATTGTCTTCTATAGGGCCAGCAGCCTAATTGCTTTTGTATCCAAGACCATTTGAGGCTTTTTTGGATTTAGGGGATCATCCACGCGAATTAATGCCATCTACTTCATATTTGAAGTAATAAAGTCGCTAAACTCTTAATCAAGATACAAATTTTTAATTTGGTAATAGGCCCCCGTGTTTCCGAGCTACGTAGTGGGTCCCTTGAGGTTCAGTCGCGTTTCACGAAACCGCATCCTTCTTTTGCCACATCAAGTCCTAGCTGGGTTCAACCTCGTATTCACCAGTGTTGACTGAGCGTGGGCGTGAGGGCAAGGGCGAGGTATAGTATAGGCAAGTGTTGACAAAGAGGAAAAGACGGAAGAGGAAAAAATAAAAATAATATTGAAGAAAAACAAGAGAAGAATACGTCGTAAAACTCTTTCATAAATGTTTTTCAGACGACTTGGCACGCGATCGCTGATTAAAATTAACTGCCTTGTAAATATCGATTAAAAGCTCACCTTGACACGTGTTAGTTTATTACGTTTATCTATACAAACTATAAAAGCTGTACTGACATTGAACCTAATTTCCGGTTTTTCATTACATCCCATAATGCTCTATCGTGTACCGCGGTTTTTCTTCTTCGTTAATATACCTACCGAAGAATTCTACCCTAAGTTCAGACCCCGTAAAGCTTGAGTAAACTTCTTATTTCTCGGCAAGCACGCGATCGTAAAGCTATATTGCCAGCAATACTTTCACCGAATGATCCCGCGAATAAGCGCGGAGAAACTTTCCTCGGGAATTATGCATGTATGAAAGTTTGAAATTTTTCTTTTTTTTCTTTTTGGCACCGAATCGTGTTTCGTATTTTACTTCGTGACACTAGTCATCTGAATACTTGATCGCGCTGTACCTACTGCAGCTCTTTGATATTCTGATCAGTGCAATCCACTAAAACTATTGAAATGGCATGTTCAAGCAATTTGGCTCGCTATTTAAACTACTCAATTATTTCGTGTGATCGAACTCCGTATCCTGCAATATGTACGTCCACGGTCGGATGACGATTTGTTGAATAATTTCTGAGGATATTTTCGTGAGTTGATTCCCTTTCAGTTTACCACAATTGTAAAGAAAGGTTCTAACCAACTAGGTTTTAGCTATGAAAAGCTAATCATTTACCTTACCATTAGATCCTGCAGGATTTCCGGGGTTCTGCGCAAAATTTCGGATGGACAAAAATAGACGTGAATTTCATTGAAGCGATAAAGGGACGAGAGTGGGAAAAACTACGAAGAAAAGTAGACAGGGAAGAACCTTTCAGGCTCACTTACTAACGGATTAACGATCTTCAGAATCGATGAACCTTTTCAGGGTGCCAAATGGACCAACGAACAAAGCGATCTCACGTTTAAAAGCAGCGTGGGTGGTTCTTTATTTTTCGAGGATCAATTTAGCTCCTATATCAATTTATTTCCCCCTGGTTAAAATTTAACCAAAGCGAGAAACCTAGAGAGTAAAAAAATAATTAAACTATACATATATATATGAACATATATTTATTGTACGTTCATATATTCTATGCCCCCTTTGAAAATACATAACATTCTAACGCTTTCACAATAATAAAAACATGTCGATATAAAAGATGAGTTCTCTGGCTGATGTGGCTATGAAATTTCCAATTTATGCAGGATGATACACAACAGACGTCTCTGCTGTAGAGATATTCAAGAAATACCAATTCAAGTAGAAAAATATATCGACTCTGAGAGAAAGTGCCCGAACTATCGTGGACACTCGCCTATAATATCGTAAAATATTGCACACATGCGTCCACGCATGGTTCTCGGCAAATCTAATATCTATTTTTTATAAATATATCAGCTCCCATTCAGGCAAGTTTATCTAGAATGCCTCTACTGTGATGAGCTCGATCGCACAATTATCCCTAATCGCGTTGCTACAGTCTTAGTTTTTTCCTTGTTAAATGTCATCCGCGTCCACGTAACTTCAAAATTGAGGTGTCACGATTCAGGTAAAGTTCAGGGAAATTACCCACTTCCCACTTCCCACACGTTAACACAAGCAATTCATAAACGTCCCGAGTACGGATATCAATTTATACGACCTTTGATACCCGCGTGGTATTGTTCCCAAATAATCCACGCACTAGCAGAGGTCTCGCAAAAAGCCCCAGAGGCGATTAGTAAATCTTGTCTAAACACCGTGGTGGTGCCCGTTAGCGTATCCAATAGAAAAGGTCAATTCTTTACATGGAAAACATATTTTTAATGCCTTTGTGCTCGTATTTAATGGGGCAATACCATGCCCACGCTCGGTGGAAATTAATAGCGGTAAAATATTTTCATTTCCTCCGAAAATTCATAATCATTCAGAAGAGAATATATTATATTCGACCCATGATTTATACTATACTCAAACGAGTGTCTAATACGCCTTTGGCGCTTGGTCAAAAGCGTTTAAGTCAGATTTATCCAAACCCTATGCAGCCGGCTGTATAGATTTATATTGATTGTCTTATAATGACTTGTGATATCGTGGACTCTCGAATAATATCAGATTTTCTGCATCATTAATGATTCTTAATTCTGCGCACGTAAGATATAAATCAGAATTAAAGTAATGACTGCATATTTAAATTTTGATTTTCATGTTTCAGTATCGGCCCTCTACTTTCCTCAATCAGATCTGTCCCTGAGGTTACCTTACCTTGCCCGTGGAGGAGGCAGATTGATTGCGAATGATAGTTTGCTCACGGTCAGGGCACTTAGAAATGACTCTTTACCGTCTAAGGATTTGAAATACACGATCGCCTCGCCACTTGACAATTCAGTGATCTTAGATCCGATCTCGAAAAATCTCACATTATCCTACGCACCTGGAGGCG
The DNA here is from genome assembly GCA_963992785.1 of Tenthredo livida. Classification (NCBI taxonomy): domain Eukaryota; kingdom Metazoa; phylum Arthropoda; class Insecta; order Hymenoptera; family Tenthredinidae; genus Tenthredo; species Tenthredo livida. The sequence continues at coordinate 14,556,697 of OZ023066.1, read as the reverse complement.
GTAAGTTTTACGAACATCAAAATTCATAAGTGTCCTGCAGTATTCATGAATTCATGTTGCATCGAAAATTTGCTTTCAAATATACAACAATCTCTGACAGTTATGAATTATCCTTTTATTTTTAGGATCCCAAATTATACTTTACTTATACTTTCTATAGCCACGGTATCACGATCAATTGCCAATTATGTACTATGGTAGTCGTGCCCATTTATAGCTTCATCTTGGTCTTTACAGAATTATCAAAGGTCATCATAGTGCAGGCAAAGGCGCGTGGCCGGGTAGATGCTGATTTGAAACTTACAGTTCATCATATTCCTTTAGACGGCAAGGAAATAGACTGCACCCCTTACATGCAGGTAATATGTTTGCATTGATTAAATCGCGAATGTTATTCTATTCAATATAAATAGGATAAGTCGCAGATTCTTAGTTCAGCTGATGGAATTAAGGTTGTCTGGATCACTTTCATAGATCATTTTTTTATGATTGGTAAGGTCCCATCCCGGTGCAGATAAAAGTCTATATAGGCATCTATATCATTTTAGTATATTGGTTTGGCATTTGGCTTTGACATTGAGTTTTATGATATCGTGCGTCACTCTATGGGTTTTAAAAGTCAACGATTTCTGCCACAGATAAATTTGTATATATATATTTATAGAAACACCGGTGATGCTGATGTAGTCCGGGAGCCCGTGACACTGAAATGAAAAAAATGTCAATTTGTTCATCTTTCATATAGTAGTAAATGTTGCTTTCAATTTAGTGATTCTGAACTTGTATGCGGTGAAATAATGTAATGTGAAGAAATTTCGCTTCCGATTATCACTGCAACATGAGTACCCACCTATATCTTAGTTGATTCCTATTGCAGGATATGTGCTTTTGGAATAATTCAAAGTACAGAATCTACGAGAACAAACCATCCACCATGCTAGGGACTATTGGACCAAACATCTATCGCACTATATGTCCAAAATTTGAAGTTGGACAATACAAATTATTGAATGGTGAGTGCAGATCGTTGATCAATTGTCCTTGCAGCTTTTTCGGGATTATATCGAACGAAATTATTCAGAAAGTCGAAATTCGGGGGATTTTTTTGCCTGATTATGAATGCCAAGTCTTCATCTGTCACATATAAGAATGTCTCCTGATATAAGTGCACAAACCAATCTCATAAATCGCCGAGACATCGAGAACATGTACTTTCGTATATCTACGCAGCGTGCCATGTGCACGTTGTGGCAGAGGTGATCTAATATATCACGTACTTGAAATAACTTACAAGAATCCGCGATTTATTTTCACTAAATTGCAATTTCAATTTATTTTCCGCGCGTGTCTGGTGGTAATTATTTACGTATAGAAATTGATACACAACCCTGCCGTTACGATAAATTAGATTCAATATGTTATTTCATTGCTGCAATGGCTTGAAATTTATCGGAAATTTTCTCACCCCAGTTGATAAAAACGAGAATGAAATCGTATTAACGCTAAGTACAGATTTCTGAAAGCCACGAATGAAGTTTCCATATTATCATTGGCAGGCACGGAATATTTTCATTTGGTGGAAAACAGTCTCCATTCGAATGGACCCCTGGATCGCGACACATTTCCTAATAGTACGATTGTTGGCTCGGGTCCCGGACCTCACATCGACCTTCGGGTACGTTGCGTCGTTTGGGAATCTAAGACGGGTGTCCAAAATACGTTTCTATCCACGTTAAGCGTTGACATTCTTGATGAGGACGATAATCCGCCGATATCTCAATTAAACTCATCAGAAATCCACCACGACTTTATCATGGTAAGTCTCATCATCGGTTAAAAAATGATTATCGTGAGTATGTAGACGTGTAGTATATCGTTAATATTGCGACTGGGAGATAAAAGAGTCGAAAAATATCAGAATAGAGCTTAATCAGCGACGTATTGTGCAAATAATTAAACCATTGTTTAACTGGGGGTGGGTAAACTGACAAGAATGAAGGGTGGAGAGAGCAGCGCGGTTTGTGAGAATGATAAAGGAGATCCGGATCGAAACGATGCCTGAGCAGAAGAGAGAGATTCAGATGCCTCAGGCTCATCCTGATTAAACCTCGACTCCTGCAGTCGGTTCTCGTAGCTTTTCTTCGGCTTGAAAGTGACAGTAGTCGGATGAGATTTCGGGAAAAGGGAGAGCTCGCATGACTTTGGGGGAAACGCGCTTATAGGAAAGGATTAAAAAATCACTCGGTTTCTCACTCCTTTCTTCTTCGATAGGATGAAAGACTAGATAAATCAGATTTGCTGGTCAGGGACTTGGACACTTTGACCGTTAATCAATATGGAGTACGGCTATTGGGTGACGTCGACAATGCACTATACATCGCTTATGAAATTATGCTCGTTGATCACCCGTCTGTTATCCCCTACACAGCCATATACACGAGTAAGTTAAAGGATATCAGATTTTTTTTTCAATCATCTTTGAGATGGTTGCACATCTTGATGAGTTCGTTTGTGAGATATGACGCCTATTCTGTTTCAGGGATCTTTGCAAATATGACGTTGCTTCCTAGGTCACCGTACGTAGTAGTCCTGCAAGTAACCGATGAGAGTTTGCTACCACGACGTGGTGAAAAATCGGTAAGTACATTCTGCTATTTAATTCTTATTTTTCTTCTTCTGTTCTCTGACTGAATTCAATTGTTGAACTTTTGTCATTTACGGTTACATTGTTGGAAGACCACCAGCAGTCTTCGGCTTTGACTAGGACCTTTGACCTCATGCCGTGGTTTGTTATAATCCCACATATATCTTTGTGCATATATATAATATATGATTTCGTTGAATGCTGTACAGTGTTCTTTTCACAAAATCGCGTGATACGTGGGCGGAAAATAACGCCCACGTGAGTAATTAATAAGCCGCAAAAATCAATGCCCTACCCAAGCGATTACGGAGAACCTGCGGTATGCTAATTGTTTGATTAAAGCCAACCGCTTCAAGCTCTTGTTGTGCGAACAGAATTTCTATCATCATTGTAACGCTTAGCTCGCTTATGGTTTGACACTAATTTGATAGTAATCGAAACCGTAAACTGTACTAGCATTTGATCTAAACCAAACCAAAGTTAGCTAGGAGTTATTCTTCATTTTTGAAATCAATCTATCTTTTTCTGGAGAATTTGCATATTTCATACATCCAAGTAAGCATAAGCACAAAATTATTACATATAGATTAATATATAGGAAAATTACTATGAAGGTGTTAGTCTATGATGAGGGTTGATGGTGCATCCGGAAGGTCGGTCTCGTGATTTTTTTTTCCGATCATATCTAGCCACGCAGCAAGGTACGTTATAGGTCTGTTTTTTTCTATTTTTTTTTTATTTTTTTTTAGATTTTCCGCGTACCTTGTATTTGACAGGTACTAATGACATTTTGAATTCCCCCCAAGACTCCCTATTTGGCCACGAGCCATAGTTGTTGAACATTGGCCTGGCCACGACGTATCTCATAGATTCCCAGCTCAAAACATCGAATTAAATACGTATAGGATTGTGATCATAGACTTTTCGACGATAATATATAGGTATAGTTCAAATTAATTTTCCGCAGAACAATTAGAGCGATTATTAATTTATTATCGATTTTCCGCACGAGGTATTAGGAATTTTTTTTTTTTCCTACGTTTTACAAGTTGTTCTGCGATTCTTTCTGCCATAAATTAAAAGATTTTATACTCAACGACGAATTACGAAGAGTAAGTGATTCGATAGCCATAGAATTAAAAAAATCTATATAGCAATGAATTTCCTTATGAGATACCGATTCGTTGATCGGGGCTAAATGCAATTGCAAATCCCAGAGCTGAAGTAAATCTTGACAGTATCTGGCTAGTCGCCCGCAGGAAAACTGCGCAGATCCATATAGGAACATAATGATACATCTCCACGGTGCTACAGATAAGGTGGTTCACAGAATTGCCACGCGAAAGTAATAAAGAGATTTAGTAACCTTAACCTTTGTCTCTTTCGTTTATAGTGCTTCGCATAAATGATATACGAGCAAGGAATGATAAAAAGCATCAAATCCTTCAGTGAAACAACGAATCTTTTCATTTCTCACCCAACTTTTAGCGCTAGAATTTTCCGCACAATGCTGATTTCATTTTGCCTCTGTCTGCTCTAAAATAAATCCCGTACAAGGATTTGATCTTCACCTGAAATCTTCATGTTTTTCCGAATAGAAAAATGAACTCTGATTCACGAATCACGAAGCTGCGAATTTTCCTCATCGAAAGAACATTTTCGTAAAAATTATTACACCTCTCATTTTAATACCCTCCAGGAAATTTAGGGGAAAAAAAGCTCGCATAATTGTCTCGGACAATTAAGCAATGAGTATTTGACATTCTTCAGGTGAATATCACACTAACATTCCACGGACCAGCTCGCCATACGTCAACATCGACGACCACAATCCCGGTTCAACAACCGATCTCGTTCCTTCAGGACATCCGTGTCGCCCGCGGTGCGTCGCAATATTCCCGCGTCTCGTCACCCTCCGTTACGCCTGATTTCTCCCTGGTCTTTACCCTCCAGGGTTCAGGAGTTTTCAACATCACCCGCACCGGGGGTATAATATACGTGGCGAATACCACACTGCTTAGATCTTCACCGTCTTCAATAACGTGAGCGATCTTTGAACTTACGGGATAAGCATATCGCGAATTTTCACCCGCAGTTGCGAGTAAATTATACAAAATTTCAGAGTCGAAATAGAGTGGCGTTACCCACGTGGAAACGTTTCGATGACTTCTTTGACCGTTCATGTCGTTAACGGATCCGCTTGTAATCGCACATCAATGGGCCTACGATCCTGTGCTAATGCTGAAACTAAGGAAAGCTGCGAGAATAGCTGTGGCGTGGGCAGCGGGACATTAACGTAAGCAAAAAGCGCGTCTCATTCATGGTGAAAATGGCGTGAATTTTCAGTTGGGTACCTGATGTGCTTTGATCTATATACCCACTTTCATCTCACAATCAGAAATGACGTTTTCATCCCCGAGTGCCTTTGGAGAAGCAATAATCTGAGCGATGTTAGCCAGTCCATGACTTCGCGATACAAAACATGTTCGCCGACTCTTTCTTACTGCCCGGACCACAAGTGTGATGCTTTGGAACAACTGGACCAACGTATCTGTCCTCAAGATTGCGTCATCGGGTGTAAGTTCGATATTCATTTCTTCAGCAAAGAAATTTCTTCGGTCTACATCAGCTCGTTATCGGTCTGCGATTATTTCTTACAGTGGATGTCCACTTTGCTGAAATGAACAGGGGAGGACGTGGAATTGATACCGCAGTTCAGATGTGCATATGCAACGACATGTCGCAGTGCACATGCGGCTTAACCGAAGGAGCTAACTCTAGAGGAGGACCGAAGAATGCCGGTGGGTTCAACAATGGCAAGAGCAGAAAAGATAACAGGCAGAACACTGTCCCAAGTGCGCAAAAAAGTATGTTGAGAAGGCTACTATCATAAATTATAAACTTTCGAAAACCTTGTGTATATTTTATCATAACTCGTGGCGAGATTAATTCAGTCTAAAAATAAAAAAATAAAAAATTCAATCAGAATCGCTGATCAAATTTATCGGATCTTATCAGTCCTGACCATTAGCACCAGGGCGATAGAAAATCAATATTTTTGACTGCAATTATCGCGAATTTCGAAAGAGCCAAGCACCGCTAACACCGTTTGCGTCAAATCTGGGGTCTCTTGTTTCCAACGTTGAGCATTAATCTTCGGGCCTCGAAACTCGATTACATCGCTGCGGTTTCTGTCGTATTTATCGCAGACCGGGGTCTGCGCTTATCCGCAGGAGTGAAAAATCGCTGAGGCCAAGGTCATCGCGATATAATACACCGATGAAAAATGAACAAGTTTCATGAAGTTCGCGTGACTGTCCAAAGAAAGAAAAAGAAAAAAAAACTCTATAGTTGTGCTTCAGTTTGAGCAATAAAAAATTACTTCTCGTTTTCGTATGTTTCAGTAGATTCTACCGGTTCCTGCGGACCCACATGTCTGGTAGGTGTCATCGCAGCCAGCTTATTTGTCCTGATCGTTGTCGCGGGGACATTTGTCACCTGGAGATACAGGTAATAATTATCCGATTTTATTTATCCAAGTCTTTTCTTTTACTACCGATCAAACACGCTCATATACCATAAACAAATGTATGGTAATATGACTTCAATCGAAATCAAGTTCCCCGAGAAACTTTGTAATTTATTCTCTCCGATCAGTTAATGCGATTGCATCTGGTGCTATGAACTTTCGAATAATTATGCCGTAACTTTTGCAACTCCGTATACGTCGGGCTGGTATGGGTGATTAAGTCATGCGAAGTTAAAGTCGAAGCTTGATTCCTGTTCTATTTCACGTCCTGACGGATTCCGTCGCAATTCAGATACGACTTGATATTCATTAATATTCCAATACGAATTTACCACGAAATAAGTTTCGAGGAAAGCTAAATAGCGATGAACAATAATTATAAATAAATAAAAGCTGCGTTCCATAAGGAACGTCTGACATTCCCCGCACACCATAAAGAGGCTGACAAATACCATAGTAGTTGAAGGTAGAAAACTAAGAAGTGGAGCCCACGATTGTCGAGGCTAAGCTCCACACGTTACAGACTAAAGTAGTCGCATTAAACTTGTTTGCGTTTTTTGTGTGCGCAACGCTTGCATCAGCCATTGCAGCTGGCTGGTTTGAAAAGTATTAGTGGATATGTCTCCATACACGTATACGTATAAACGGATGCATGCAGGTGTGGTAAACGGTGAAACAGCGATAAGTTAATCTTATTTGGCACAAACTCGAATCCCACAGTCAAGGTAAACTTTACTGCGATAAATGAATATAGTGTACCGCTTATATGAAACTACCTTTCTGGACGTACAATGAATGATCCTTTTGTGGCTGCAGTCATTCTAACAGTTTGAAAAATTGACATTCAGAAAGGCCCTCGAAGAATGAATAAGAATATCACCGGTTCATTACCCTTTCGCCGATTTTTCAATAACGCCACGTCTCTTTGTATCTACGTGGTCAATCCATCACTCATACCGATTTCTCTGAGCCAATGTATTCCGCGAGTCAGAAATTCACTTCGGATTTTAGTCCGCGTCAAATCGATAATGCTTAGCAAACCGGACCTATGCACGCTGCACGCACCATTAAAGTGTAGGTGGTCTTTCACCCTCGCTCGACCACGACCCCGAGGTAGAAAGATTCTTATCAGCAACACGTCGGTCTATCGATCTAACACAGCAAGGCTAGTGTGGAAGTTCAAGTGGGCACCGGCATAATGCGGAACGAATCTTAAAACTGGAAGTTGAACCTTGAAAGTCAACTGCAAGAAACAATATAACGACTTGCCTGTACCCGCTTCCTACCTGCAAGATTATAAAACTTTTCACTTTTTCAAGCACTAGGTAAACTCTTGCCGCTCAAACTTCTAATACAGCGTATATTTTATCCCTATATAAGAATGAGAATCGAAATTGATAAATCTCGACTATTTTTCCAATACTTTCAATACGTCGGTACGTTCTTATTACCATTCTCCATACGGTTCTACGCTTTATCTGAGGAAACCAACAACGATTCGTGTTATCGAAGGATGGATGATCCTGCAGTATCATATACCGATGTTCTAATTTCGCACTGCACTAGTACGAAATGAACGATAAATGTCCCCACGCTCGATATTAATTAATTGTTTACAGAATGGCGGTCAAAGGATCACGCAGAGAGTGCAAACATGATGCTGACGGTGGCGTAGGTGGACTAGGCATTTTACCTTCGGATTATGTGGACCGAGGTGACGGCCTTCTTATCGGCTTGGACTCTTTGGCCACAGCAAATCGCACACTTTTACTACCAAAATCCTGTCCGGTAAGTCCGCAACTACGATAAATTAAAGGGATTATATTAACCATTCCAGAGTCTAGGGTAGAATAATTAGAAAAAAGTCGACCGTCTATATCGCGAGGTTTGAATATTCTAGTGCATTTAGAATTGATGATGGATTCGCGTTCCTGCAACGCGGGTTAAAATTCCACGTAGAGATAAATCCGACTCACAAATAAGTATTAAAAAAAAAGTGACTTTGAAGTTGGAGGAATTTTGTCACGACGTGCACGCGGAAATCTTTTACTTCAAAGATATTATGGGTACCGGTGCAGTCCAGGGCGCTTTAAACCTGGCCTGATTTCACTTAGCTCTTTTTGTCTGCAGCGAGTTTTCCATGACGTTTTAATGCTGTGAACAGCGTAATCCAGATTAAATAACGTCGGCATAAGCCTAGGGCTTTAGCAAAGGTTGCACTGTCTGTTAAAGAATACATACCGCGCCACCTTAAAGTCTACATGGATGTAGTATCAGCTTTGATTTCATATGAATTTTCAATTTATTTTAATCTCATGATGATGAATGTGTATAGGTATAACTATACAAGATAACAACAACAACAAAAATACTTGATGTGGGAGGTTTACGACATTGACGAATTTTAGTCATTCCTGGAACCGAGATCCTATTCCACGATATTATAACAATCAAGCTTTGTAGGTAGTTGAATAATTTTAGCCTACGGATCTCACTTCATCGCGTGACAGATCGTTGCTGTATCATAGTGAAACGCGTTTCACCCTTGGATACAGTTATATAAATAATGGTGAATTTCGTAGGGATGCAAGAAGAAATTTATGGGATTTATTGATATCTATAAATCAGTAATCTTCATCCACTAAATTCCATTCGATGAGCTCCCTGCTCCTTGTATGTATCCAGCACCTCCATCCCATTAGTCTCTTTCGCTCGACAATGAGATAAAACTATATCGAATTCTCTCTTTTCACTTCACTATCCTGATACATATATACCTATAGCTTTAGCTACCATTATATTCTTACATAGCACTGCAGATTTATCAGATCTTTAGACGACATAATTCATTGTCCAGACTTAAGCTTGGCTTTTCCTAAGAATATCCCGATTTATTTATAGTCTTCACTGCATATACCATAGATACCTACAGGTAGCCTGCATCACGACCATTTCTTATCGCTGGTAGCGAAAACCACTGTTGTAAATCCTCGTTTTCACTTCGATAAACGATTCATTCGTGAAAATTTGGAACATGGTATTCGCGAAATGACATGTGGTCTTGTTTTAAACAATTTTTATTACCAGAGATAAGCTTATGATATCATAAGCAACTCCTGTTGACATCGTTCCCCTTAGTAATCAAAATTTTACATTTCAATATCTATGGAAATTTCACGACTGTTTGCACCAGAAGGGTAAACAAATCAGTTGAGAAGAGAAAAACAGGACAACTTCAATCTCACCTACTCAGTTTAACTTAGTATACGCGTTACCTCACACCCCTGCATCTGACGAAAAAAATTTAAAAAAATAAAATAAAAACGAGTAATTTCCATCTATAACGAGAACCGAACTTTTATTCAGCCGGATCCAAAGTGGGAATTCCCACGTTGCCAGCTGACTATCGAACAAGTTCTTGGCGAGGGTGAATTTGGCCGTGTTCTACGCGCTCGTGCCATTGACATTGGGGGGTGGCCTGGCCCGACTACAGTCGCTGTTAAGACCCTGAAAGAAGGTGCTTGTGCCACTGAACTTGCTGATCTACTTTCCGAGTATCAACTTTTGAAGGAAGCTCAGCATCCGAATGTCATCAGACTTTTAGGGGCCTGCACTTCTCCAGGAGGTCCAGTTTACCTGATTATAGAATTCGCCGAATTTGGATCTCTAAGGTTTGCATTATATCTTGCGTATATATTATATGTCTGTGTAATATTCATGGGCATAACGTGCTTCGATCATTCTCGAGTCCCAAAATATTTATACGTCAAACCCTTTCGTAGAACTTCGTTGTATCCATGCAAATGAATACAAGTTCCTACTTCGTTATTTTTAATGAAATTTTAAGACCGTTGTACGTGTAATATGGATATTATACTGTACACTTACATATAATATTCGTATATAACAGTTCCACGAATTCCATTCGCACAATGCCCTCCGTCGTGGTCGAGTGGACAATAGCCCTTTCGCCGCTTATTATTAAATTTTTCATTTCCCCCCCGAAGCATTTCCTCATTGTGGTTCGGAGTTGAATGCATCTCGCTTGTCCGGTGACCCCAACGAGCTGCACAGCTAGACGAAAGTATTGAATTTTCATTCCATAAGATGGTCATTTTTATCGTATTTCTCGGCAGAAATTACCTCAGAAGAAGTCGGCACCTCGAGTCTGAGGGTAGAGCGCCCTGTTCAACATCCCTGCTTTCGGCATCTCCTGGTGTCATTCGAGAGGATATTACGATGGCAGATTCCTCCTGTAATTACGGCGTTACACCACGCGATATTCTGTCATTTGCATGGCAGATCAGCAAGGGAATGGCATACCTAGCTGATATCAAGGTAATCGCTGTGACATCACTCAACGGCGTAACGGGTTGAGATTTTACAATCTAATAATAGAATATTATCAACTGAAGAGGAATGGAGTGAGAGGACAAAATTTATATGAACAGATTTATCACTCGTTCTACAATTTATTAGTATGACATGTCTTCTACCTTCGATACTACTTAATTCTAATTTCATTAAATTTTCGTAATCAATTTTTAGCTAGTGCATAGGGATCTTGCAGCCAGAAATGTCCTTCTGGCAACAGGAAAGGTCTGCAAAATTTCGGACTTTGGACTAACGCGAGACGTCTATGAGGACGACGCTTATCTCAAACGAAGCAAGGGTCGAGGTAAGCTTGACTTAACTTTGAGAAACTTAGGTTTCGAATTCCTTTTAACTATCCGATTATGACAAGGACTCGATAATAATCGACGAATAATGGAAACCTTTTACGCTACTTATTCTACAAATGACTTTTCCGACTTCTCCACAGTTCCGGTAAAGTGGATGGCCCCTGAATCGCTCGCCGATCACGTTTACACGAGTAAATCTGACGTATGGAGCTTTGGCGTTCTTCTTTGGGAACTTGTCACCCTTGGAGCTTCGCCTTATCCTGGTGTCGATGTCCACAATTTGTATAATTTATTAAAGGCTGGTTATCGCATGGAGAAACCAGCCAATTGTTCCCACCAATTGTAAGATGATTAAAATTATTCCGTAATTATTGATGAGGACTGATAACAAATGACCATTTATTTTCCTCTTCTTCACAGGTACAAACTGATGATATCATGTTGGCATGAAGAAGCTGGCATGCGACCATCATTTAAAGAGCTCACTATCCACTGGGAACGTATGCTAGAGGATGGGGTTGACTATCTCGATCTTAATCCAAGGACGGTCCATAATCGGGCATATTTCACGTCTCTTCATGCTCTCGATAGTCCGACGAGTAAGTAGAGAGTTTGAAAGTCTTTTCTTGTAGGAATTAGTACATTGGTGTTTCGAGACATGGAGTTTTTCACTTTTTAGGCTCTGGAACTGTAACTGGACCCGCCGATCTGGGATTGGGATACGGTTACGGTTACGGTAACGTGAATGTGATGCGAACGGACGTTAACTACTTAGCAAAAACACCGGCCGAGGAGATGACCAAGTGCGATAAGGTCAATAAGCTTCAAGCTTTGTGGCAACAGCCCATAGCTTCGTTTCCGGAAGAGCCTATCAAGCCACCATATGTTAACGAAATATCGCAACAGCCGATCGTACAAAACCATTACGAAAGTCCGATAAAGTTACGGAACACCAGTGTAATCAGCAGCACTGATAACACCCTGAAAACACCACCGAATGAACGCCCCCAATCCTACATCGATATGGATGGCAAAAAGGTAAAAGAAGGACAGGAGGATCTTCTGCTATTCAACAACGTTGATAAAAGTATAGAAAAAATTGATAACGGAATTGTTTTAAACGGATTAAATGAACTCAATGGACTAAACGGACCTGCAATGTAGACTATCTTGAGTCACAGTGCGAGGAAATGAGTATGGTCAAAGATAGAATGCAGAAATGAAGACAACGCGGTTCTGCAATTTCGTTACGAATGTGTGTTGTACATATAGGACTGACTGACCGACAGACTGACTGACTGACTGGATATGGTTGAGTGTATTCTGACGATGAAACACTCAATCAAAAGATAGCAGATCAAAAAAATCGAGACAATGATCAATTAGGACCAAAGAAAAATGGTCAGGGCAATTAGAAAAGGGGGTACCCCGCAGTGCTTGAGTAAATTGTGATGTTTATGAACTACGGGTATGGGCTCGTTTTCGATGTTAATTGCCCTGATAACGATCTAATTACTATACCAAAAAATATAAATAAAATAAATATTATATCTAGCAAATAATTTCATATTTCAGCCTAAAATATTTTCATGTAAGTAAGTAGAATATTGTTATGTACTTTACTCTATGTAACAGAGTTCATATACCGGTATAAAGTATTTATATCGGTATAGTCCGTCGCGGGATGGACGCTGATTTGAAAACTAGTACTTTTCGATACTAGTGCCGAAAGTGTTGATTCTTTTGTCGACCGAGTGAGGGCGAGGGTGACAATCACACGAGTCGAGAATCATCTTTCGCACGTGTATCGGAAACGTTGTTTTTTTTATTTTTTTTTTCAACACAACGCTTTTTAAGTTGAATTTTATGCACGCAAAGCGTGCGCAAAATCCAACTTTACACACAGCGTGTTGAAAATTTTTTTTCCATATAGTATGCGTAAAATTTCATTTTACGCACACTATGTCGAAAAATATCGTATGAAACTCGCGCATAAAATTTTTACGCACTTGTTGCATAATATACTAATTTCTATACCTGCGTTTTAAACTGTAAGATTTTATTAGCTCCGATTATTCCGAAGAGTCGAGAACGTGTTTTGAATATGTTTGTGTTGAGTTTGTAAGATTTTTTTCCTTTTTTTTACATTGTTTAGTTCTAATTATTATATTTTAGTTCTTAAGCCGATAAAAATTTTGTTAATACATTACTTATCTAGTTATTTATGTAGTATGTAACCAAAGATAACTCGTACAATGTTTTTTTTATTTTTTTCGTTATTATTATTATTAAATGGTACAAAATCACGTTTTAAGTTACACTTTAAAGTTTACGTATACATACATTAAAAAGAAAAGAAAAAAGGTTTACCTACCTATTATTAACTTTCCTTGCGTCGCTATTTTTAACACTTATTAGTAATTCACTTGATGCAGCGAGATGCAAAGAGTCATGCTTCCCGTTCGAATGTATTATTTAAATAAAATATTATTATTCATAAATTATAATATTATATCAATCATATATATTATTCATTATTGTGGCTTGTTATACGAACATATTATTTATGTATGATCTATACCTATACAGGGTTAAATATAATTTCGATTATGAAAAAAACCCATTTATCCGATGTGAAAAGATAAAAGAAAAAAAAGTAAAGTAAAGACTGCGTTTCCGTACCTTATCGCGATAATCTTGTCACGTTTGTATTTATGTATAAAATTAAACATTCCATTAGTATGCATAATATATAATTATATTTATGTAATTACTATATCATTACATTTACCTATTTAATATTAAGATATGCATTCTTTATTATAAAATATACATTATTATTATAACGTTGTTTATCTACGTCCTATCAAAATGAAAAAACAAAAAATTAAAATAAATAAAAAAAAAAGATTAATACGTCGCACTGTAGCAAGTAAGGTGCCATTATTCTTTGCTTGTAATTACTATGTAATGAAATAAAATTACACACTAATTATCAAATGAGTATATTGTTATTTACAGATACAATTGTATAAAACATAGTAGATTGTTATGAAAACGTGGTAATTATATTATAGGTGTGTAAAATATTAGTCAACGAAACTGATGTCAAATATTATTTACAAAATCGATTCACCACTTTCTTCTTATGAATGTTTCAGGTCCGTTCCGAATTTTCTCGTACGGTTTTGCCCATTAAATTTATCTGCCCAAGATGAACTTTAAACTCCTCTGGAGCAGCTTTGAGCTTTGGAGGTATAAGAATAGGGACGAGCTCCGTATCGTTCTCGTTATTTACATCGAGAAGTACTTCGTCACTGCCTGGTAGTCCGAAATCTGAAAACATGCAAATAAAAAAATTAAATAAAATATAAAGTACAAGAAGTTAGGCAGAAATTAACCGACCTTTAGGTCGTTCGGGTGTGATGTGAGGAATTCCATGAAAAATGTTTCTGTATGCTGATTCAATGCTGTCGATTAACTCTTGGGCATTGGGTACTTTGAATTCTTCGCTATACTTAGCATCGTGAATCATATCGACCAATTTCTTAAGATCTTTATCGTTTCTCATTTCAAGGCACCTGAATGCACGGATTCCATCAGGCACATCAGACTCATTGTAAGGGAGCCCAACACGCAAGTAATTTTTATCTTTACGACAACGGTTTCCATGGATTAATACCATAGTATGTGTGAAAAGATGTATGTAAGGTGTACTGGTGGTTGAAGTAGTATTCTCACATCCTGGTGATGGTATCACAACAACACAGTTTGCGTTATGGAACACCTGGTCACACCAGATGCTTGGGTCCTGAAAGAATAGACAAAGTACATGAATTTCAATATAATATTTAGAAAAAAGTGATCAAGACCACAATTGGTGTGATTTGTCACTTTATTCAAGTCTGTTTCATACCGGATAAGTTTTGCTTGGAACAGCGAATAGATCCACCGCAATGATGTGACAGCGATTCAGGTACTCTATCAGCTTCTTTACAAAATCAACGTGTGATTGATGTGTAGTTGCATATACTATCAGACAGCGTGGTTTTTTAGTTTCCAGCTTTTTATGAACTGTAAAATAATACGATGAACAAATTATCCATAAATCCAATAAATAGTTTATAAACTAGTGCTGCTAGTTATCATATGCAAACTGCTATTCCAATTTCTGTAGAACTAACTAAATAAATAAACTCTTTGTTTATTTAGACTTGGGAATTTTTTTTTTTTCTTTTTCTTTTTCTTTTACTGTACATACATTCGTGCCTGTATTTGATGTACGCTAGATAGAAAACAAAGAACATCACTACTGGTACAGCTGTAATGCTAACAATCATTACGAGCAACGAATGATGGTTATCTGTAAAATAATGAGACATATTAATCACGAACATTTTTTTAATCAAAATGTCTAACTAGGTAACACGTGAAATCTATGTCAAATATTAACATTACAGAGCAACTTACCCTTACAAAAAGGTGCTACAGGTACAACACCATACACTTTACCACTATTATCTACTGGTGTCAGTGTAAAGTCCCACGTGCTTCCATCTATAAAGTTCGAGTCTAGATGTTGCAAATATTTGTCAGTCATGTTGAACGAATGTAAATTATCAGTCGTCCGTCCCGACACATTCATCTTACGAAATTTTCCTTCATATCTTGTTATATTGCAGTTTTCGGGCAGTGGTTGAACATGGAGCCAGACTTTGTCTAGCGCGGTTGTATCCAGGTATCGAAATAATTTATTTTCTATTGAATGGCAAGGACCTTCAGTAAAATAAATAATTATTTAATAACAATTGATAATTATACCTATACTTATACCTCATTGAATAAGAATTGATACTTCTACTTACTTATATTCCAAGAAGACGGAGGTATGAACTGAAATTCCTTAAAGAAACCGTAACCATCATCCTTCGCAAATAAATGTAATCTTGTTCTGTGCAGTGCAGTGACGGAAAGTAAGATAGTTAATTTTTGCGGCTGCTCATTCTTCTCAAATTCTATTGTATCATAAATCTGTTGGGGCGGACGTGGATTCACAAGATCTTGCTGTATTATGTTCAATTCTGAAAGCGAACAAACACACACATGTTATTAACTCAAATTGAGAATACCATTGGAAGCGATAAAAATTATGGGTTTTTAATCAACAAGATTAACTTACTGCGAAACTTTACATTGGATATCGTCACATTTAATACAGTATGATCTGATCCTGAAGATTCATTTTTTCCTACATGGGTAGTTAATTCAAACTGTTCCTTATAATCATCCGGATCAAAAAGTGGGTAATTTCCGTTACTAGATTGACATTCTGAGG
The DNA here is from genome assembly GCA_963992785.1 of Tenthredo livida. Classification (NCBI taxonomy): domain Eukaryota; kingdom Metazoa; phylum Arthropoda; class Insecta; order Hymenoptera; family Tenthredinidae; genus Tenthredo; species Tenthredo livida. The sequence goes on along the minus strand of OZ023066.1, from coordinate 14,540,507 downwards.
AAATAGCAACAGAATTTATACATTAATTCAACATAATTGTATAAAATATGTATGTATTTTTTTTTTTCCTTTTTTTTTTTTAAATTAGATTCAATGAGCAATAATTAAATTTACAAACTACAAACCATTCTCAACCGTGTTTTTCGTTTCATTATAATCTAGGATTCTCCAGTTCAAGCTATTCAGCTCAACAGTTGATGAAGGTTTCTAAAAAATGATGTATGTATTATATGCATAGGTGTGTGTTGAATAAAAGACAAGAACTTCCGAAAGCAACTATTCATTGGGATAAGGAAAAACCAAAAATCAAATATTATTGTGTAAATAAGGTTGAATTTTTAACTATTACCTTGATACCTCTGCTCAAGTAATATAGAGTCGAATCTTCAGACGCAGAAACATCGTTAAATACTAATGAGAATAAGACTAAAAAAATAATGAATTTGTAACGCATTTTGAGGTTAGTCGTTGTCCGTAGAGCGTGTGTACTACCGTTCGACTGATCGTCGGACGTGAAACGTATATTTATTTTCAATCAGACCTAATTATAGACACTAAAATATCAACTAATTGTAAATTCATTATACTAATTATTAACCGATCCACATATGCAACAAACACTTCACCAGCGAATAACACGAACGAAGTTATGTCGCGAGTCGCGGTTGGTTTTACTGTAACTAAATTCTTATCTAATTTATTTTTCCCGGAACGAAGCATATAAGTACGTGATGGAATATCGAATCTTTTTTCCTCATGATCGCGCAGCGTTTCAGAATTATCATCATTTTTTGTGGCAATGCTATCTGTCAGCGTACTTAGCCAATAAATCACGCTTTTTAATCAGCGAGGTCTAATTCGGGGAAATAATATTTGTCAACAATTGTCTTGCTGTACAATAAAGCATTAGTCTTTACCGATGCAACATACTGTCTGGTCAAATGAATCATATCCGATGATCAGACATTTTATTTACGTTATAAAATCATTATTATGGCAATTGTTGCTGGTGAACTGCTCATCGCATACTTTTCCGTCAAAAGAGAATTATTTATCTACACAGTATACACTCTACATAGTCTGAAGTACAGAGAAGAGTTATCGCCTCATCGTACGCAACCCGCGTTTCGTTTCTGCTTATTGGGTTGCAGTAACACTAAGGCGTACTTTGGCCGCGAGATGGCAATAAACACGAAAGTTGAGTATAATATCGTAACACGAATGTGCATTCATATTACGATAACTCGTAGATCAGGAAGCCGAAAAATGATTTCCACAAATTTCGACAATAATACATATTTATTTTCAATAAACAATTACAGATTATACATGACTTCAACAATGAATATTGTATCGATACTGTACAAAAATAATTGTAGTCTTTGTTGTCACTATCTATTATTCTTGTTTGCTCCTTCTCTTACTTCCGTTTTCATCAGTAGATAATTTTACTTTGAGTTGTTCTTTTAATTGTTCGTTCGTTTGTACACATCGCTAGTATCGACACCCTCTCGCGCAACAACTACTCTATTGATACGTAGAGAGCGCTGGGCTCGTATGAATGAATAGGAAGATAGTGGTGCTGCACAAATATGCGGATAAAAAAATTTACTACCTTTTCTGAGAAGCGCTTGTCAATGAATAGAAAGATAGTGGTGCTGCACAAATATGCGGACAAAAAAGAACTACGAGCCATTCATATATTCGGGGAGGCGTGGCGACTGGCGTACTGTAGGAAGACTGAGAAGCAGTATTAAAAGAAACTAGTCACTTTTGACTAGACATTCATTAATACGAATCCCAATGAGTATTTTTCCCATCCGAATTTCAGCCAATAAAATTACACCATTCAACGTTATTTTGCATAGCCTACAGTGTACAGTTTAACTAATAATTTTGATAATTGCACTGGTAATTTCACGGGTGATTTCACCGGTAATTTTTCATACTATATGAAAACCAAATATTTTCCAATCCAGTTAACCCTCCAAAAAAATTCTTCGCATCTAGTTTTTACAGAAATCACAATGTTATTATAATATATATCTTTCTGTTATAGTCGAATACACTTCTATCAGAGTCCAAATGTCTCCGTCTAGCACGGCTTCTATTCACAATGCAACTAACGGGTGTTTATACAAACTGAGCCTTCGTGAAATTATTTGTATTAGCTAGCATATCAATGTAATACGAATGTGGTATGGAATATGATAACTACTATGGTGGGAAGCAAATAAAGAGACTCGACCAATTGTCATATGTATAGCATATTTATTTTTGAGAAACAATTATGAATAGTACACAATTTGGACATTTAGTAATATTGTATCGATTCTGCATCTATAATAATCAATTCAGTGCAGCCAGATCGTGCGATATTTTTACCCCTTCCCTAGCGACGCGCGCGCCCGACACACAAGTAAACGATGTGTGTCGGTGTGTCGAAAAGCCGATCGGTGCCGAAGGAAGCCGAGGTCGCCCTCCAAATCGAGGGGAATAATGCCCCTTCCACATGGACCAGACTCTGGTTCTAGGGAAGGGGTAAAAATATCGCACGATCTGGCTGCACTGGCTTGTACCCAAGATGAGAAATAAAAGGAAAGAAGAATCCACGGCTACGATTTGTGGCTACGATCGCGTTGATCGAATTTTGACTATACTATAGCTACCTAATAGTCGAGCGGCGAACCTGATAATTTCACGCACATTTTTATCAGCCGCCTGACGGTCCGAGACTTGCAGTACTAAGATGTCCCTGTAATATCACTCTGTAGAATCAAGTTTCATCACACATTACTAAAGTGATAGGTAACTAAATAAAGTTTATTACTTTGAGATAACTTTACTTCATAATTACTTTTACTAATGAAATAAAAATTTAAATATTAACTACATTTATAATAGGGTAAACCTAAGGGACGAATGCTGCGCCCTATTACACGCAACCCGCGGATCATTATATTATTCTGCTCTTCTTAGTTCCGTAGTTTGTCACCCGGTAGCGCCACCAGCGTAAACTGACCTACTCAACGGCGGCCTTGCCCCTCTCGCCCCACTCAAGGCCGTCAAGGATGGAGAGCCCAAGCAAACCGGTCTAACCGGTTTCAGTAGCCTTCGTGGCGCCGACGAGTGAACAGGTTTGTGACGTAGTAGACGTTCTTGGGAAAACTTACGCGCCGAGTTAACCGACGTGCGAGAAAATGCTTGACAAGAGGTACGCCGCGTCGTTACGAGTTGAGGAGGCGTAAGTTTTTAATATTCCGATCACCATTTTACCATAACCATAAATAATTATGAATTTTCGCGTAATATAAAGTGTCACGTATTTCAATCAGCGAAGTAAGTGACGATTGGAGGCCTTTGATTATTATTCAGGGAAGTAGGGAATCGTTCATTTTCAAGTATATTCTATCCCTACCCGCGAATAACTCTGTGAAAACCTATATTTCTTGCGAACAAAACCTCTCCAATTTATTTTTAATACGAATATACTAGGTCAGGGAGATTCATTGATAACCTCGCGATAATTAATTATCATCCTGTCATATTAGCAATCATATAATTCCGAGTTTCTCCTCTTCAATCGTTTGCTCTACGAGCATATTTTGCCACTCCGAGGCTGAACTAATGTTATTAGTGTTATTTTGAGTATACAAATGTTTTCCTGGAGAATGCTTGATCCCCGATTTATTCTTCTGCGAGGGAAACACCTGGGATCTACCCAAAGGCAACATATTGACGCAATTCGTGTGATACTTGGATATCTTATTAAAGGGTAAGTCCAGAAGACGAGGAACACTCAATTATTTTAAGCAATTATAACTTGCTTCTTTTCAATGGCAAACTCGAATCTTTCTTTTGTATTCACAACAGTAGTTAGAGCTTGATGAATCTCAAGAAAATTGTTCACTTGATTTGAATATAAATTTACCTTGTAGTAGAGAAATATCTGAATAATGAGGATCAAGGATTGAAGGTTTTTAAATAAATACAGCTATAAATTACTGTAGGATTAATTATAGGCGTCACATTTATTTTTCAAACATCCAACAGACTTCAATATTGGTAATAAATTACTTGACAGTCCCATTCTCTGGTTCTTAATTGAGCATGTTCGCTTGAACAATACATTGAGTTGATTTATACCATGTGACATATATTAATCTAGTTTTTATTTTCACAGGGGTTGTTCGCGGAGGGGAAAAAACATAGTCTTGCCTATCTACAAGAAAACCTCTTCAACATTCTTCATTACAACGATTAACGCCAAACAGTGGAGCAGTCCAAATATCAGGGGAATGGCTATTATTGATGGGGACTAATGGCTTCAAATGGCTATTATTGTTTATAAAGTAGCATAGGAGTATAGTTTTAGGCTGAGTTCGCATTTACAGTTCCTTTGGAATCAGTTTTTAATGTCTAATCTTGTCTAATTAGATTGGACCAGATTATTCCAAATTGATTGTAGAAACTATAAGCGATACTATATATTCACTCGTGATTATACAGCACGCTATACCTAACAAGTTCATACGGTAATGTTATAATCAAACGGGGAAAAAACTTGTAATATTACGGAAGAGATGAGAATTTGTAATAGATTATGATATGATATTGATATAATTTAATAGCTGAAACATTTCTGAATATCTCGGCCAATAATATTTTTTACTAGCCTAATAACTTCATTGTACTTGAAAGAGGAGAGCAGTAGACATTGCAATAGTTGGATTAGCCATTACCGTATGAAATATTCGCAATATTTATGCAGGTAACTGCGCGTAATACATGCATATACGATATACGTACGTGAATATACTTCACTCCTTTGTGAAATTGTCCTCAATGGATAGAGAGTAGACAATTCAGAGATCCACGAATTGGAGACTCTCATTAGTATCTATTGAGAACAACTATATTTATAGAGTAATGAATTATTCTACTGTTCTCGTGCCGAAATTACGTTGTTAAAGTATTATCGTTAACGAAAACCATGGTGAGAATAATGACTCTGTTCTCTATTCGTATGGTGGTCTGAAAAATAAAAATAAACAGCTCGCTGTTCTCAACAAGACCGATATAAAAACTATCTGGTACAAACATTGTACTTGGCATTCTGTAAAATATACCTTCGTACGTATATGCATGTATTATCGTCGCAACGATTAGTTTAGAGTATAATACTAGTTTTATTATTTCCTAATTATAGTTCTAGCTAATCTCGGAACTTAAAAAGTGCCAAATATGTAGTTTTCAGTGATATACGTGATAGATTATACATATTACGATCACATCTACAATTTGTCCAATCAAATATTCAGTGTTGTAAAAATTGTAAGTCAATTTTTTTTCAAGTGAAGTTTATTACTTTTGAATAACTATTTTATAAATAGTTGAAATAACTTGACTTTATAATTAGTTTTAATATCTTTACTTTATAATTCGTTTCAATAGCTTTACTTTATCATTAGTGTTCATAGCTTTACTTTATAATTAGTTAAAATAACTTTGCTTTATACTTACTTTAAATAACTCTACTTCATAATTACGCTGAATAACTTTACTTTATAATTACTTTTACTAATTGAATCGAGTTCAATTACACATTGCCAAAGTAATGGGAAATTAAATGAGTAGTTTCATCAAAAATGTAATTAGTGACTCGCAACACTGCAAATATTCATGTAATAATAAAATTGTTTATGCAATGAACATGTATCATTATAGTAAATTACCACATTCTTGAATAAATATCTCTTGAAATTGTAAATAATCAATCGTTGAATCATTTCCCCCTGTCCTTTCCTTGCCTATACTAAAAATTAGGTATCAACTGCCAGAATTTTAGGAGTGAATTTTCTGGCAGTTGATACCTTTTTTTTAAGGAGTCAATTTTCTGGCAGTTGATACCTCATGGTGTCAAAAACGACTCCTTGAAAAAGCTATCAACTGCCAGAAAATCGACTCCTTAAAAAGGTTTCAACTGCCAGAAAATCGACTCCTAAAATCAGGTATCAACTGCCAGAAAGTCGACTCCTTAAATAAAGTATCAACTGCCAGAAAATCGATAGGTACATGGAGCTCTAAATGCCTACGTTTCCCCTGGAGCCGAGTTCAGCCAATCAGGAGCGAGAGTCGAGAAGAAAATAGGCAATTTCTCTTCAATTCTTATTCCTGATTGGCTGAGACTCTGCCCCAGGGGAAATTTAGGCATTTAGAGCTCCACGTACCTATCGACTTTCTGGCAGTTGATACTTGATTTTAGGAGTCGATTTTCTGGCAGTTGAAACCTTTTTAAGGAGTCGATTTTCTGGCAGTTGATACCTTTTTCAAGGAGTCGTTTTTGACACCATGAGGTATCAACTGCCAGAAAATTGACTCCTTAAAAAAAAGGTATCAACTGCCAGAAAATTGACTTCTCAAAAAAAAGGTATCAACTGCCAGAAAATTGACTCCTTAAAAAAAAGGTATCAACTGCCAGAAAATTCACTCCTAAAATTCTGGCAGTTGATACCTAATTTTTAGTATAGGCAAGGAAAGGACAGGGGGAAATGATTCAACGATTGATTATTTACAATTTCAAGAGATATTTATTCAAGAATGTGGTAATTTACTATAATGATACATGTTCATTGCATAAACAATTTTATTATTACATGAATATTTGCAGTGTTGCGAGTCACTACAGTGCTCCCTCGCTAATTTTTACGGATCCGGGGTATGGGTGCCTGGAATTGAATATTAGCGAGGCCTCCCACTATGTCCAGGGGCGGAGTTAATGACGTATGCACATGAGTAGAGGGGAAATAGCTGACAGCTGACTTACTGGAAAACCACAGGCTTGTGAGGTTATGTGACGTGGTTACTGCGTATCGTTATGCGCCAACCCAAACGACCAGGCTATATAGTGGGGGAACCTACTCCTCTCCGACGGCGGAGAGGTAAAATGTTAGAGAGGTGAATATTAGTGAGGGAGCACTGTAATTACATTTTTGATGAAACTACGCATTTAATTACCCATTACTTTGGCAATGTGTAATTAAACTCGATTCAATTAGTAAAAGTAATTATAAAGTAAAGTTATTCAGCGTAATTATGAAGTAGAGTTATTTAAAGTAAGTATAGAGCAAAGTTATTTTAACTAATTATAAAGTAAAGCTATGAAAACTAATGATAAAGTAAAGCTATTGAAACGAATTATAAAGTAAAGCTATTGAAACGAATTGTAAAGTAAAGATATCAAAACTAATTATAAAGTCAAGTTATTTCAACTAATTATAAAATAGTTATTCAAAAGTAATAAACTTCACTTGAAAAAAAATTGACTTACAATTTTTACAACACTGAATATTTGATTGGACAAATTGTAGATGTGATCGTAATATGTATAATCTATCACGTATATCACTGAAAACTACATATTTGGCACTTTTTAAGTTCCGAGATTAGCTAGAACTATAATTAGGAAATAATAAAACTAGTATTATACTCTAAACTAATCGTTGCGACGATAATACATGCATATACGTACGAAGGTATATTTTACAGAATGCCAAGTACAATGTTTGTACCAGATAGTTTTTATATCGGTCTTGTTGAGAACAGCGAGCTGTTTATTTTTATTTTTCAGACCACCATACGAATAGAGAACAGAGTCATTATTCTCACCATGGTTTTCGTTAACGATAATACTTTAACAACGTAATTTCGCCACGAGAACAGTAGAATAATTCATTACTCTATAAATATAGTTGTTCTCAATAGATACTAATGAGAGTCTCCAATTCGTGGATCTCTGAATTGTCTACTCTCTATCCATTGAGGACAATTTCACAAAGGAGTGAAGTATATTCACGTACGTATATCGTATATGCATGTATTACGCGCAGTTACCTGCATAAATATTGCGAATATTTCATACGGTAATGGCTAATCCAACTATTGCAATGTCTACTGCTCTCCTCTTTCAAGTACAATGAAGTTATTAGGCTAGTAAAAAATATTATTGGCCGAGATATTCAGAAATGTTTCAGCTATTAAATTATATCAATATCATATCATAATCTATTACAAATTCTCATCTCTTCCGTAATATTACAAGTTTTTTCCTCGTTTGATTATAACATTACCGTATGAACTTGTTAGGTATAGCGTGCTGTATAATCACGAGTGAATATATAGTATCGCTTATAGTTTCTACAATCAATTTGGAATAATCTGGTCCAATCTAATTAGACAAGATTAGACATTAAAAACTGATTCCAAAGGAACTGTAAATGCGAACTCAGCCTAAAACTATACTCCTATGCTACTTTATAAACAATAATAGCCATTTGAAGCCATTAGTCCCCATCAATAATAGCCATTCCCCTGATATTTGGACTGCTCCACTGTTTGGCGTTAATCGTTGTAATGAAGAATGTTGAAGAGGTTTTCTTGTAGATAGGCAAGACTATGTTTTTTCCCCTCCGCGAACAACCCCTGTGAAAATAAAAACTAGATTAATATATGTCACATGGTATAAATCAACTCAATGTATTGTTCAAGCGAACATGCTCAATTAAGAACCAGAGAATGGGACTGTAAAGTAATTTATTACCAATATTGAAGTCTGTTGGATGTTTGAAAAATAAATGTGACGCCTATAATTAATCCTACAGTAATTTATAGCTGTATTTATTTAAAAACCTTCAATCCTTGATCCTCATTATTCAGATATTTCTCTACTACAAGGTAAATTTATATTCAAATCAAGTGAACAATTTTCTTGAGATTCATCAAGCTCTAACTACTGTTGTGAATACAAAAGAAAGATTCGAGTTTGCCATTGAAAAGAAGCAAGTTATAATTGCTTAAAATAATTGAGTGTTCCTCGTCTTCTGGACTTACCCTTTAATAAGATATCCAAGTATCACACGAATTGCGTCAATATGTTGCCTTTGGGTAGATCCCAGGTGTTTCCCTCGCAGAAGAATAAATCGGGGATCAAGCATTCTCCAGGAAAACATTTGTATACTCAAAATAACACTAATAACATTAGTTCAGCCTCGGAGTGGCAAAATATGCTCGTAGAGCAAACGATTGAAGAGGAGAAACTCGGAATTATATGATTGCTAATATGACAGGATGATAATTAATTATCGCGAGGTTATCAATGAATCTCCCTGACCTAGTATATTCGTATTAAAAATAAATTGGAGAGGTTTTGTTCGCAAGAAATATAGGTTTTCACAGAGTTATTCGCGGGTAGGGATAGAATATACTTGAAAATGAACGATTCCCTACTTCCCTGAATAATAATCAAAGGCCTCCAATCGTCACTTACTTCGCTGATTGAAATACGTGACACTTTATATTACGCGAAAATTCATAATTATTTATGGTTATGGTAAAATGGTGATCGGAATATTAAAAACTTACGCCTCCTCAACTCGTAACGACGCGGCGTACCTCTTGTCAAGCATTTTCTCGCACGTCGGTTAACTCGGCGCGTAAGTTTTCCCAAGAACGTCTACTACGTCACAAACCTGTTCACTCGTCGGCGCCACGAAGGCCACTGAAACCGGTTAGACCGGTTTGCTTGGGCTCCCCATCCTTGACGGTCATCAGCGGCCTTGAGCGGGGCGAGAGGGGCAAGGACGCCGTTGAGTAGGTCAGTTTACGCTGGTGGCGCCGCCGAGTGACGAACTACGGAACTAAGAAGAGCAGATTAATATGATGATCCGCGGGTTGCGTGTAATAGGGCGCAGCATTCGTCCCTTAGGCTTACCCTATTCTAAATGTAGTGTATATTTAAATTTTGATTTAATTAGTAAAAGTAATTATGAAGTAAAGTTATTTAAAAGTAATAAACTTTATTTAGTTACCTATTACTTTGGTAATATGTGATGAAACTTGATTCTACAGGGTGATATTACAGGGACATCTCAGTACTGCAAGTCTCGGGCCGTCAGTCGTCTAATCCAAAAAAAAAAAAAAATTTTTACGGGTCCAAAATGCACTAGTTTTAACGCTTATACGATGTTCGATATTCTTTATTTTTTTTTTCGGATGGTCGTTATTGGAAATAGACGACTCACATCATGCCTCGAATTATGTACGCATGTAACACCCGTAATATATTTTTGAGAATCGTACAGCCTGAATATTGCTAATAAGATTGTTCGGGCGAAATGCAGTTTTCACTTCGATGGTTTAATACAACAACGGTATTTACAGCTGTTCAAAAATCGTAATAATCTCTTGGTCATTTTAAAAAGGTAATAAAATTATCCGCAATCGTGAATGTGTGTCGTAATTTTTTTTCCTGGTGCTTCTACATGAAATGGGCGAAGCTTTAGAATCGTGGTTACGAGACAGACTAGGATTAATCGTCGATTTGACCCCAGATAATTTCGGATCAACTACTAGAGATGGTACTCTTCTAGCCCAGCTTCTTCACAGCTACGATATAATCGACAGCACTCAATTAAACACTATAATTGTCACGGAAGATCCTGCATTGGCAAGAGTTAATCTTAAGCATCTACGTGTATGGCTTAAGTTTATTGGAGTCGATTGCGCTGATGATGTTATCGAGGACATATCCAACGGTCGTGGTACAACGGCAACACGTCTCTTTTACAAGATATTCGTCAGTTTGGAAAGTAAAGATAAACTCCATTTCATCACCCAGCAAAAGGAGAGAGAAAAGTTCATTCCAAACTCATCTAAGTTTGATGTAACCACGCTTTTGGACAGACTTTCGACTCCTGAATTATCTGAGAATCCAATCGCTGAAGGGCTGATCAAAAACGCTAGCGTGATTGCCTGGCATCGGAACAAGTTTACGGAGATCTTAAATCGGTGTAAGCTCGCCAGAGAGCGATGTGTAACTATGCAGAAGGAAAGGAGGACAGTGAAGAAAGAACCGGATGAAAACGTTTATGATAATAAGCTTGAGGTTCAAGTGGACAGCGTGTCATCGGTGGAAAGGGACATTAAAGATTTACGAGATTTTAGTCAAAAGCACAAAATGCGTTGTTCGCACGAATACACCTATCATGAACTTTGTAATGAGAAGAAACACGGTGAAGAAATTGGACCAGTACCGGTCGACCCGAAGGCAGCTAAGATGTACATTAAATGCATGAAAGATCGAACGCGGCGAACTACGGCTATGTTTAACTGTAAAAATCGAATGGAGAAAGAACTGACGGCAAAATTATGGGAAAAACAAAGACAAGACCAGGAGATTGAGTTTGACCAAGCGATTGCTAAGAAATTATTCTCCCACTCACAGTACGAAAAACAGATGATGACCAAACTGTGCGAGATTAGGGACCAGAAGCGAAGAATCGCTCGGAATAGAGGATTGGTCGATAAACTTATGCAGGATAGAACGAAAACTGAACATGATATGGAACTTGTTAGAGAACACGAAGTTATAGTCAAAGAGGGTGAGAACATTCAAGCTGAGTGTTTAAGACTGTGTGAACTGCACAGACGAATTCACGAGGAAAAACTCCGAAACTGTGAAAAGAGACATTATCGTATATGCAACACAGTGTTGAATGATCTCATCGATATTTCATTAAAGGCAGCGGATTATCGCGAAAACAATGAGAACTTTATACCGACGAAGATATGGGGCGAATGGAAAGCTTTGTTCATCAAAAGTCAGCCAATTTTTGAAACCGTTCAGCACGTAGAAAATATAACTAATTTCAAGCCCGAAGACAATGCTGAGGAAATTTTCAGAGCAGAAATCGAACGACAAGCCATTCTCAATGACGCGGACTTCGATAATTACCTAAACGCAGGACCACCGTGGGACGAATTTATGCCAGAAATCGATTTAGACACTCAGGAAATACTCAGGCTTGGCATTACCGTAGTTGGATACATCGTCCATCGACTTTTAGAGTACATGTACCCTTGTCAACTGGATCCAAAACCTGCTCCAGTGCCAAAAGTCACCTCAGCTTGCATCCTTCTTGGTGTTTTGGACGTATCTGTATATCCGATAATGCAGACGTTGCTGAAACATCGGGGAGTCAAGCTCCTCCACTTGGAAGATGCAATCAATTACTGCCTCCTTAGCTACAAAGAAGAGATGAAGGACTCTGCTTACATCGATTTGATTCCATTGGGGTCTAAGAAAGAAACACAGCCGAAAAATATAGGCACTGATGTAGGAGCACCTGCTAAGAAAGACACTGCTGTTAAGAAGCAGAAAACACCAGGGAGAACACCGAAAAATACAATAATAACAACGCGTGGTATTGATGAAGAAACACAAACACCTCGAGCGCTTCCAAACGATGATATGTCTCCGGACCTTTCAAATCCTGCGTATATCGGAAAGTGGACACATGAATATCTCACCATCGGACAGCCGATACCCAATGAATTGAACACTAAAATCCTCATTGAATACATAAAGAGTTTAACGGATGTAAATGGGTGGGTCTTGGTGGACTATCCTAACACTTTTGATCAGATGGCGCTACTAGAAATGGCACTTACAGGTCGTAAAATCCCCTATGATAAAGAGAGCTTCAATGATCTTGATGATGATATCGAGGAAGTAAACCCCATAGTTTCTGGAATATTGTACGAAGCTGAGAATGAGGGTGAATTCTCAGTTTGTAGAGAATCTCGTCTCGTATGTAACCCGATACCAAAAGAAGTAGACAGGACTTCTAAGTCGTACATGACGGCCTATATTCGAGCGTTACCTAAGCCCAAGAATATGAATGTGCACGAGAGAGATATTTACGAAATACTACCAGAAGACACTACTCCGATGGATGCCTTCTACACTGATCAAGGAATTGCGTATGCAGTTTATTACACATATCTTAATATGTTCACGCTGAAAAGATTGTGCAGACTTGCTATCGGAGATATGTCGATCCCACGCGTCCCATCCGAGGAACTATTTGGCGATGGTTCAGATTTACTGGAAGATAACAAGGAATACCCGCCACCAAGCAAAATGCCCATAATTAAACAACTGATTCCCCGTTCTGATCCGGCGAACATTGACTGGGAAGGAGAAAGTGAATATGAAGGGGAAGGCTACGATGTCCAGCTGGATACCATTCTCGGTGTAGTAAAGGATGAATCGATTCCCCCAAAACCTGGGGAAGATGGTTGGGAGTGGATAACATTCCCTCAAGCCCCAATGCTCTTGGAAGCTTTAGCAACTCTGTGGGAGAATATGGAGACAATTTATATTGAGGATCTGAAGGAAATATTTTTCATGAAGAGAGTCCATTACTCTCACATTGCACCCTACCGAAACTACGCAACGAAACATATGGACGAATTCATCGAACGACCTGACACCAAGCAAGACATGTTACACACTTTTCACAGAGATTACAACGATATTGCAAAAGACATGCGAGGCGACCTGGATGTAAAGTGTGAGCTTCACTGCAGAGTCGCAGATTTCCGGAAAGAACTTTGGGAGATTTGCGACGAAAGACGAAAACAGGCTGAGGATGAAAGACAACGAATCATCTCTCAGGATTGGACTGCTGAGGAGATGGTTGTCCTGGCTAATCTCTACATTTCTATGATCAAAGCTGAAATAGATAGATGTATCGATACCATACAACTCATTCAAGATTATTACACCTCTTTGCTTCAACGACCCATCAGCGCGACTCGGTTATCCAAACATCCTCTTCATAGACTGGAATTATATTCGAACGAACTAGCAGCGTCCACTTCAACCCTGTCGCCCGCTAAGATTAGCAGATCCCCAACAAAGGTGGCAGCATCGTCAAAAATTGGTAAAAACATGACTAGCAAAGATGCACAAGCAGCCCCCTCAATCGATTGCAGTTCAGTCAAAAAAGAGATTGCTGATTTGCTGATTGTTGCTGATAGAAAAGTTTTCGATTCTGCGGAAATGACCTGCTATCAAGCGGTACATGCAAACATCATTTACGTACAGAATGTAGTAGAGTCCTTGGCGTCGACGGTATTTGATGGTTTGAAAAAAGAACAATCATCTTTCACTCCTGATGGAAAAGGTCGAATGCAGATGCCTAAAGCCCAACTATTACCTACGGCAAACGCTGAACTGATGGCTGATGTCCTGAAGCGAGGATTCGATTTGTGCCAGGAATGGCGGTCCGCCGTTCAGTTTGAGATAAATAGAACTCGCATCCGACTGAAGCTTTTAGAGAAGAGCGCTCTATCGGACATCAGCTTCCTCTACAAAACTATGGAACGTTGTTTCCATGAAATACTAAAACATATAAACGATCGTTACAATAGGGAGATGAAGAGCGTCAACGATATGGCGTCAGTCTTTTGCCTCGCGATTGAAGAATGCGTACCAATTCAAGAAGAATTACTCCTCGATGGAGACCACTTCGTTGTTAAATCAAATGTCCTAATGTTCCCGGATGAGCCAGGGCCTCCTCCTCAGCCGATCCGGGAAGAAATACTACCATCACAATTTCGTATGGGACAATTAGGTCGTCTGATGGACGTGTTTCGATATGTTTCACCCCACGGCAGCCTTCCGGAACAGTGTTTCACTTATATTGTCGAGGACATGGTGACCTGCCGCGAGGAAGAAGGCGGAATGGCTTATCTGCCTTCTTCATGGTCCGAATTTCGGGCTTCCGATGTCTCGAACTTGGTAACAGAGATTTTTGGTGGATCGGAGTATGTTGACTGGAGAGAATTCATCATTTATGCTATGGACATACCCATGCCTAGTGACGAACAAATCTTGAATCTAAGATCGCAGTTCGTAGCCATGGACCCTACCCTCACGGAGACGGTAACTCGGGATCAGTTTCATTCCGTGAACATGTGGTTTTCAAATGGTGACTTTGAAGATCCTTGCTGCCAGACTCTCATCCACGAAGATTGTCACGAAGATGAAGAAGAAATGAACGACGAGGAGAAGGAACGCTCAAACCTCGAGAAGAATAGTGGATTAATTTCACTAAACACAGAACCTCAGTCCAAGCCATCGTTCTCCAGCAAAAAATCCTTCACAAATAGTACCTTCTCATTGAATTCCCGCAATATGACTCCTCAGGAAACGCTTCGGTTAATGCTCGCTAAGGAGTTGTTGTGCGAGATGTTCGCATCGAAATGCGATACCGTAAACTATACAGCATTTCTACTGGCGTTGAGCAAAGCCTACGACCCCAGAGAAGGTCTCGGAAAGGCACTGACATTAGCTTTAGGTGAAAAAGTCTGTATATCAGAAGAAGAAGGGGAAAAATTTGTCGCCGAATTATCGAAACAGCAGCGTCTTGACGCCGCTGAAGAAGCCATAAGAAATGATGAAAGAGAAACTGCCGAAGAGGTCAGTATGAATTATAATTTAATATAAGAAACGGATTTGCTTATCAAACAGGCCGGATTATCTAAATTTAGTCACATTTCAGAATGCATCAAGCGTAATAAACCGTGTTTTGGAAAATACGCTGGAGCTTACCGAAGGCATCACGATCTCAGAGATCGATGGCTTGCATCGATGTGATAGCAGCACTCAGTCCATAGTCTCAAAGCACAAACAGAATATCCATACCGAGTATCTGCAGAATACAGGATCATCGCAAGCTGATGTCGTAACATCATCTACTTTTCCTCTTTTTGGCAGTAAGGAATCCGTTAGCTACAAGACTGATCAACAAATTTCAGCAGCTACTATCCTGGCTGAAAGGTACAGTAAGGAATCGCTAGGCGCGATCGGCCAAAATGTAATTGTTCATTGGATCCCACGGGAAGTTTGTCAGGTATGTAATTCCTATAGGTCGTGATTGATCTAATATCGGTAAATGATTTGACGAATTTTCTTTTTCTTCAACAGTCAGTGCTTGTCGCTAGTTTACCTTGGCATGCTAGACAGCCAGATATCCTAGGGACCACCTCTTGCCTTCGCGAATGTCTTGGAAAAGTTTACGCCGATATCTTCGATGCGACAATTAGTCACGATCCAGATAACGTTCTTTCTCATCGATTAGTCAATCACGAGTTTATCGTAAACCTTCTCAATTCCACGACTGCTTTCACCATGAAAAACATTGGAAATATTATCCAGAATATTTTGGATAAGAGGTCCGATCCCAAATAGACATCCTGCTGGAATTATTTAAAATGATCGTCGGAATGCAACGATTAATCAATTAATAAATGCATCAGAGTCTTTGAGTAGATTCACGGCTCCTATATGCAGTGGTCCGTGATGTGGTAATTATTAGGAATTTGATATTGCGTTCATCGTAATTATCAGCAACGATTAAGCTGTACCATAGAAAAGATTGTATATTAACAGATTCTATAAATTATATTTGTATATAATAAACTAGCACCTTTCACGTCTCGATGATGTATTTTAGATAAACATGAGTATTGTTATTCATTCGATGAGTATTTACCTCCTAATGATGTACAATAAAGATTACTTCGTTGACCCCCAAAATGCAATAACTATTTCATAATCATATGCTTCCGGTTCCATATATGTATTGATTTATATTTAGAACTCCCGCGGGTGAGAAAAGCATAAATATACAGGGTGAATATTCTTCGGGGTCTCATCTAGGAGGAGCTTCGATGTGCCGAAGCTCCGCCTTCTGCTATTCATACTCGTATCGCAGATAAGGGTATCTGCGTGATAAATCATACACTATGTATTATTCTGAAGCGAACGAGTATGAATAGAAGAAGGTGACACGTCGAAGCTCCTCCCAGATCAGACCCCGAAGAATATTCACCCTGTATAGATAAACGCAAGACCTATACTGTATACATAACGGGGAAATGCTATAATATTCTAATACGAAACAATACAGACTATATAGAATATGTTATATTATGTAGACTCATTATTGTTTTTATTAAAAATTGCAATACAAAATTTTTCATTTATTTTCATACATCGATCACATTTCATTCTGGGAATCAATAAGGTATATATATATATATATTTTTTTTTTTCTTTCGTTTCATAGCATAATATTAGATCAATATAGTATATATATAATATACGCGCTTTTTTTTTTATCAAAATTAATTATATTATCGTATAAAAATATCATGCTGCTTTACTATAAAAATATTTATCATATCGTAGTAAATTATTATTCAATATATAATGAATTAATTAATAAGTTGCTGCACCTGCGAGATGGGCGGGCACGTCCCTTGATTATCGTAAATTCTTTCTTTTTTTTTTGTTTTTTTTTTCCATTTCAATTACATAACACATTTACCTACATATAATGTATATACCTAAATAATTCATTTCAGCCACCTACCTTATTACAATTTCATTTATTCAACTTATTAATTGTTGGAATGTTAATTATAATACAATTTTTCATACACAAGCTAACAGGGATTTGAAAAAAATGATATACATCACTAAAAAAAAACGTAACTCTCTATAACGAGTCAACTTAATTTCGGTTTCTATAATACATATATAATAGTTCTCCATATTATTTACACAATTTTAAAACAGATTCAAGTATTAGAAATAATTAGAGCATTCAAAGTTACAGATTCAATATACATGCGTTATTAACTCAAGAATTTACATATAGAACTTGCAAGACGTTCGTAATGTATTGTAATATGATTGTATTGGTACTTGTTGAGCCAGCTGCAAGCTCTACTCAATAGAATTTCTTACTGTAATAATACATACACATGTATAATACTTCTGAGATAATAATAAAACGAGTTACACATGATTGAGTTGCAGTTTTATTATACCTTTGCAATTTTTGAATAAATAATTTTGAAGGACATTTATATGAAAGCTTATATGCATGCGGCTCTTGTGGAAAATTTGTGTAAAATATGAGGATATACTATACGACATTCGAGTAATATGATAAATTTGATTTTTGTTTTTTTTAAAGCTCATTGTATCATAGTACGATGTACAAGATATTGACCAAAGTCTGCTCTAATAGCAAAAATTTAAACCGACTCATACTCCATGAAACTTGATCATTTTTTTTAATATGTCATTCCCAGAAAGTTTGTCAATATAAATTGTTCGTTTGTAATTTATACCCTGTTAGCTTGTCCATTGCCACTAGATACTAGATATATTGAAAAATCTATACAGTATGTAAGATAACGCCGTGATTCTTACGAATACTAATCAAAGCTAACAATTATATAAACTATTTCATTAAATGACTATATCGCATCGCTTGAAAATATGCAATAAATCAAAGTTTTATCAACAATAGAAAAGGAAGATTCACACGCATGTAAAAGAAATCTATTTTCAAAACGCGGTTTTAGATATGCAGAAATTAGTAGGTGCAAGTATCGTAGGTATCATTAACAAATCGCCCTTATTTCCGATAGCTATTCTACATACGAAATCATATTATACTCTCAGTTTCTCATAAAGTATTCTGAGCTACAGTACAACAAAATATGCAATACATATGTTGACCAAATAATGATTACGCAATTAAAATATCTATCGAATGTATAACTGTACGAAATTATTTAGAGATAAATAATTAGATTCCAAAGTGGCATCGTGCTAAAAATATACACGTGCGGTCAAGCTGGCAGTGTTGATTGAAACACAACGTCGAATGGCGTCAAGTTTCAGACTTGACGCACCGTTATAACAAAAAATACTGAATTTCACAGTTTACAATTCATACTATACATCTTACAGCTTACACCTGCATGGCAATTTTTCTATTTGTTATTTGCTATTAAGGGACAAATGAATGTTCAGCAAATATTAGATGTAGAGATATTTCATAAGTATGCGTTGGTACAGTTAATCAAATACAGAAAGACCGTTATCCAATATATGAAAATATATTTCATAGGTCAAAGGCTGATATCTTTTGGAAGAATTGGTGATTATTTGATTTGATAAGAATAAAATGGCTTATAGTTGTTTCTTTTCAGCTAAATTCATTTACAAGAAAAGAAATGCTGAAAATCAGACAGTAAATGTATATATTGCTATCGTAAGCCTATCTGTTTAGTTTAGTGCAATGCATATGATTGTAATTGTAATTTGTAATAGTGAATTTCATTGTAAATGTATAATTGTAATATATATCATAATAATAATATTGATAAATTTTGACATATTAATAACAGCCATTTCTTTCACAATATAATGGAAAATACGTGTCATGATATTTGCAAGGTGCAAAAAAGATGTCAAATATAATATAGTTATAGTTATAGTCTCTAGTTGGATTCGGTTTGTAGATTTCGATTTTTATTCGAAAGAAACACGTATAAATAAGCCAAGAAAAAAAAAATATATATATAAGAACAGAATGGAAGCTGTTGCATATTTTCCCTCGTACATTATATGTAATTTAAATTTAAATTGCCCTACAGGTACAATATATATGTACGCTGGACTATAATTAATATAAGGCGCTTCTCTTAAGTACATATATATATATATATTACATATTAATATGTGTATATCCCTAACAATCAATAATCTAACTAAGTATATTATAAACAACTATTTAGGAACATTAAATTCGTTGGATCCGTCATATCCAAACAACTTTGGCATCTGATGACGACAGTGCGATTCGCCATATACAGCTTTAGTTGAAAAACTTTCAACTTACTTCATACAAGATGAAATTCGTCAGATTTTATCACGATAATTAATATATCTAAGGTATACAATAGGTTTAAAGCAAAGAGCGAATCGCATCAGAAACCGGTGCGTACGTGTATATCACCGTTATATATAGTATAATTATATTTAGAAATGAATTGTAAATATATAATAATATATGTATAATATTTTTCGCTATCAAACTATATCAACAAAATAAAGATATGAGAAAAAAAAAAGAAAAAAAAAACAAGGATAGTATTATAAAGACGATCACACGGGCACATTTTTAATTACTTATATTATATAATTTTTTTAAATAATAATAATTTACGCTTAAAACTTTACAAGTTTAGTCAACAACTCTCAGCGGTAAAATCGATCGCTAGGCATTCAGATAAGCTCGTGCAAAAATGCCTTCCCGATTTTTTTCTAAGGCCAGCTGGTGGTTTTGCATCGTCAGAACCAAGTCTCCTGATTTTTTGTTCTTTGTTCAATTAGATTGAGTTTTTATTTCTAGGAATTTAATTATTGACTCAATTAGAGTTGGAAAATAATTCAAGAAATTCATATAAGATTTTCAAATGAATTATAAAAAATCCGAAAATTGAGATCTTGGCCCGTAATACCCTATACACACTGCAAGTCACTGCAATTGTCACTGCAAGCGGCGCGTACGTGAGCAGAGCTCATTACCTAACGCATTCTTTGGTTCGCGAAAAAAAAAAGAAAAAAAAAAGGCATTTAAAATTAGAATAATTTATAAGTTACAAATGGAATATTATATTATATCTTACTTTCGTAAAATGATTTTTAACGATTACTAGAGTTCATTTCATTTTTTCACACATCCGATTTTAGTAAAATTATTATTTTCTTTTCATTATATTATTCTGTCGCACCGCAACTTGCGTAATTTAATAGTGCGATGAAATATATATATATATATTGACCGTTATTATCATTATCATTATTATCTATATAGTGAATTTTCGTTAAAAATGTGCTGCCACCATATCAGTAAAACATAGTTACGCACTTTCCAACAATATACGTATATTACTTATTGTATAATTTCTAATATCTCTTAAAGTTATCAGCGTCCGGTAAGCGTTGGTATACATTTAGCGACTTTCTTAAATCAATAAATACTTTGTTACTATTTATAAAACTCGGAAACAATTAAGCGTTATCAATGGTACAAACGAAAATCACAAACCATATAACTTTCTGGCATTAGAAAATGGTCCGATATATATCTAAGTCTAAATTTGATCAACGCCAGCGTAAATCATAAGAGAAATTATTCAACTTAATAAATTGCGCAAACCGAGAGACTAAGAGACGTATAATTCAGCAGTTATAATTATCATCATTGCCATACATGCATAAAAAATAATCTCAGACTTCAACTCAACATTTGTATCCGCAAATAGTCAATGTCTATCGCAAAGCAAATAGAAAGAAAAAAAAATGTATAAAAAAAAAAAAAAAAAAAAGTTTCACATTTTGTTACGAACGAAGACAAATGAGTATTTTTATAGGAACAATTTTTAGTCTACTCCAGTCAAATGCGAGTCTTAGATCTCAGTCTTGGGCCCCCCCCCTTGATAATAATTTCTATCATATCATAATGATATTAAATAAAACATCCAAACAGAACATTGCATAGAAATAATTTCTAAAAAGCAATTTCCAATATTTTTTTCAAGTATAGCATACATCACTTCGGATATACTAAAATGTAAAAAAAATACAAGATGATTCTGTTGATTGAACCGGGTTTCAGTAAATTTTTTCGAAAAAATAAATATTACATTTTCATTATGAAAATTGATATATTTTCTAAAGAAGGATAGACGATTTTGTCATTCTATGTATTCTCTAGCTCGAATATAGTCTTATTGATGTCAAATGAAATTTATTGCGAATTATTTCTTGAGTTATAAAATTTATGATTTTCAATCGACCTCTCAAACGTTGTATAATGATTGTCGAGCTTAGTCTGAATGAAATATATTTTTCTCCAAGTATAGAAAGGCGCTAAATGTATTATCCAACGGGACCCCCGCGCCCATCCTCAAGTCTAAAGCCTCCGTAAACTGAATTTCATTTCTATTAATTAGGAAACGTGGTACTCGCACTTTTGCCATTTCTGATTTTTTTTTTTTTTTTTCTGCTGACACAAACAACATAAATAAAGAAATAAAGAAAGCCTAGTTAAATCATGCGTTTGCAGGATATTATTAAATTTGTATTCGCTATAGGTATGTTATTCCATACTTAAATCGTGCAGCATAGGAACATATCATATCATCGTGTGAGCATCATATTGGGGGAAAAAAAAAAAATATATATACTAATAAAATAAAACAAACTGAAAATAGTAACAATTATTTCCTAAACCTGACGCGATTGTTAGAGCGCGTGTTTGAAGAAGGAGAAACAAAAAAAAATATATAAAAAAAAAAAGATATTCAACGATTCTCGGTTTTGAAAAATAATCATTACGCTATTCTCTTTCTGATACAAAATTAGTAACATGCAATTCTTTTAGTCAAACAGCATTCATTTACCTACTATATACTTATATTGCCCGATTGATTTTCTTGTGTTAAGTACGGTTTAAGTTTATAGAATTTAATCAATTTTTGTTTTTTTGTTTTTTTTTTTCAATATTTTATCTTTTTTTGGGGCATTTTGTAGATTTTTTTTTTCTAGTTTTTTGGCTTTTTTTTTTCTTCTTCCGCTCTTTCTCTCTTTCTTTCTCTTATTTTTTTATAAACAGCAAGAACGGTTCAGACTCCTGCTCAGACTCCAATCTTAAATCAAACGAAATGTGCTAACTACTAACTCTCTCACCGTTAAATACATATATACCTAATCCGTTACTTTTGTCGTTTGTAAGTTACGACTAATTCGGGTTTTTTATGGCAGAAAACTCCATTGACAACTTTTTTTTTTATCGGGTCATGGATCCATTTCCATGGCCCAAGTGAGTCGGCAGATGTTTTAACTACCAATTTTCTAAACTACACTTGCTCAATGACGTCGAACTTAAAGCGGTAGAAGTCTTTCGCTCTGCACCTGGTGCTGCACTGCCAGAGAATGGGCTGGACCTCTTATTCATTTCTGAAATATTTATACATGTCATATGTTTTATTACACAAAGTTTGAATCAAGTAATGGGATAATTTGATATGGAAGGATTGCTGTATGCGATGTATTAGAAACAATCAAACCAGCCCAATGTAGGAAAGCTGAAAAATGTATAAATTGAAAGCAAAGGAGGGAAAAGTCCCACTTACGCACCAGAAATCAAAAGCATTATTTTACGCCGGGCACCCCAAGCAGTAACTCCAATTTCGCAGAGATCCTTTTCGGTCAAAGAGGGAAATGTTGCCATGTCTACTTCATGGGATGTGAACAGGCCTGTCAAGCAAAAACACAACCATGCGCTATTCTGTATAAAGTATGCACACTACTACATATATACATATACTTTATCCACTGAAGAGATTGTCATCCCCGCAGAATACAGTAATGCGAAAAAATTCATTCCCAAAAGCATGTAACTGAGTTGGAAGTATAGGACCTATGATATATGCATAGACTCTGCGATAGAAAATAAGCTCAAGCAAGAGAAAAACTTTCTTTCTTTCAATACTCACGTATATATTTTTCCAAACCAACGCTGGTCAGCATTCCATCAAGGTCTGAATACCGTTGAGTAACAATTTTGTTAACTTGTGACGACGGGGTATGGTCCAGATAGTTGGATGCCATTCCAATTCTTTCCTTCCCCGTGCTTCCTGGGAGGCCAAAATCCATTGCAGTATTGAATATCGGAGTTTTTGGTTCGTTCCACAGATCAGCTGAACCAAACGCAGAGTCCTGAAATAAAAATACACGTTGTTATAGGTGTGCAATGATTTAAATTCGTCCCAAAATCATCCTATATCTTTCATGACGTTATAACTTTGACAATCCTTTCATAATTTGATCTGTTTTCACTCACCAAGTTTTGATCCTTATCATTTTGCATCATTGAAACAGTCTGACTGAGCCCATAGCCTGCCCACGCTGCAGTAGGAACTCTGTAATCCGTTGAAGAAGGTTTTGTCTGAATGGCTTTAGCAGCCATAATCTTCTTTTGCTCATAGTCAAAGGGCGTCAAATTACTCTGGGATACCATTTCCAGTGTTTTTTTCTCACAGCCTGGTGCTCGACGGTCAGAAATGTCCGACAACATGCTTGATAAATCTAATGAATAAAATCAAATCATACAAACTTGAATACTACACTTTTGAAACCTCAAACTCTCTATTCATCACAATTAACACAGCACATTTCAAGCTCAACTTACCTAAGTTCGGACTAGTCTCAGGTGGATTAACTGGTGATGCATTGCGTGGACTGATCGCTGGACTAGATAGTGAGCTAGCCAGACTGCTCAAGGATGAACAAGCTGAAAAACGACAAATTATATTCACAGCGCCGTTAAGTCGATCCAATTTTGATCAGGAAGATATTGCACTATCAGAATATGGTCAAACTTACCACTGCCATTCTTATGATCAACTAGAGACGTCGTATTAAGAGTATGATAACCACTACTACTGTTCATGGAGTTGCTCATAGAGTTGCTCATGGAATTGCTCATGGAATTGCTCATGGAATTGCTCATGGAATTGCTCATGCTGTTTACCATGCTGATATCCAGACTTTGATTTCCATGGCTTATGTTAGCAGCACTGTTGTTGATCAGTCCGTGATGTTGCGGCATGAGATTATTGACTCCCAAATGCATCAAGTGTTGTTGTGTCAGTAAATGATTTAGATGTGGGTATGGAAAAGACGTGTGATGCTGAGCAGGAAGAGATGAGTACATTGGAGTCAGCGGGGGAAGTCCCCAGTGCGGAGAGAGCCCCATTGGATTAGGTGAATGGGGTAATGGAGACATGGGATAAGGACCGTTTGCAGTATTTATTGTTAACAGATTTGCGAAGTTGTCTGTTAAAACGTTAATGCCACTTGATCCTGCGAAAAAATGGAATGATACCTCATCAACAACGATGATGAAATAGTGTGCCTTTCGAAGAAAGAAAGTTGAAATCATTTTCTCTTTTTTTTATAACGATCAAAATGACCTCTCATATCGAGGAATGAGAGTCTATCTGGGTTTATGAAATTTTTAATATCTACTATTATCAGATACGCCGATTTCAAGGTCGGTGCAAAGGCTGACTCGAAATTTCGAACGACTATTATGTCGATCAACTGATTCAAACCGTTCAAGATAAGGGGGGAAATCAATACCGATATTAATGTCGAGTTAGGAATCTCTCTTCGATAGGAGAATGATTACTCCCCGTGCGAATAAACGTAGTTTTAATTAATTTCGCGATAATTCTAACAACGTAATATACAGCATGAAATTAATTGATAAAATATAATGATAGACTTACCGGTACCACCTGCAGATACTGCGCTTCCTTGGAATACGTTGCTAGAATTTGGAATGTGATAAGTTGCAGGTATCTCTGCATGAACTCGAGGTTCGTTGAGTCCAAGCAGTTGTTTTCTTGCTTCGTAAATATTGCTAGCATTTCTTTCGATTCCTTTGATAATAACAGAAAGTGTACTCTGCTTTGGTTTATGACGAATATTGATGAACACATCGAGTGATTGCATCAGCTGAGAAATATTCTCCGTATCTACCGAACTCATAGAATCTTCTGGGAGGTCAAACATCAAGACTAGAGGCAAAGATCCCTGAAATAAAAGCATTTACTTCGTAACAGAGTCCCAGATTTTTCCCAAATTTCCAAAAATGAAGAAAAAACACAAACAAGAATGTTCAAACGTATGTTTGACTCACCACCAGCTGCTGACGTGCAAGATACACATTGTGAATGCCACCAGTTATAGTAACGTTGCTTTTTTTCAAACTAGGAATATTCGGATCTCCAGCATCAGGAAACATGATTTGGGTACCTGTACGCTGCATTATCATCTTCAAATTACAGCTATGTTTACCGAGAACAATGGTATGATGTTGCGGAGAGATCTCAACCGACATCTGTACTTGTATTTGATTCTGCAATTGGCATTCAACAAAGCTTGTATATTTTATTGCTCTATATGATCAAGTAAGTAAACAAGTATCAATGTTTGAGTCGAGGAATTTCTTCACTATATGTGATTAAACGTGTTTACTTTGATAATTTCCGAAGAAACTTGTTTAACTGAAGTATCTGTGATTAGACGATATATATATTTACGATACATATATGTAGACCGAAATACTACGATATGAGATAATTTCAAACAGTGAGAAAACAAATTCAGTTTTTAATATTATTATAACACATTAGTATGTATTACTCACGGCCAAATTTTCGCACATGTGACCGATCAGCAAAAGCGTAGCCTCCTTCACCTGAGAAACTTCCCATTCGCACCCCTTGACCACAACCAAAGTTGCATGAAGTTTAGGTCGCGTTCTAAACATAACTTGTACATTGTACTGTTCCTGAATTTTCACTACGTAAGGTGATGTAGAATCAGGTGGAGATTGCATGGCTCCCATGATCGGTAGTTCGAAAGAGAATATCAACGGAGTAAGATTCTGAAATGATCGATAATAGGAAATTACGAAAATAAAATCAGCTTTCCAATTTAGATTCTTCGTCCTAGATATAGGCACATATTCGTATAATTACTCACGCGGACTCTTCCACGTGCTTTTTCGACTCCATTCATTTCACCGGCAATAGAAACCTGGTTACTCTTCTCCTGAGCATTGCTACGGTTACTATCAGGGAAGTGAATGTGACATCCAGTCTCTTCCATTACTCGTTTAATGGTCAATCCGCCCTTTCCAATAATGTGAGAATGGTCGGTGTAGCTTACGTCTAACTTCATTGTAACCCGATTACTTTGCTAAAATTAATCAATTGATCTGTCATCGATAAAATTCAAAACTTTAACTTGCTATTGCTTAAGCATAGAAGCCCTAATACCCGCACGTATACACGCGGCAGAAATTGAGAAACGGTATAATAAGGGCTAAGATGAAGCGACCCTACGAAGATTTGTGGATTAAAAAATTCGCGATTATATTTAATGTATATGTTCGCAGATATGCGGAAAGAACATCATCGTTCGCGTATTACATCAAAAAGCGATAACTTCTTCGTGTGTAAATTACAAAATCGGTATATTCACCGTACATATACGGTTGAGAGCGATGCTTGACCTAGTGCTGTGTAAACGATTAATAAATTGTGAAATACCTACACGTGTCGAAAAAGAGTAGAAATATTTGAAAAATCAAATAAAATAAGTTTTAAATTTGAGAAAGTTTGTAAAGAGAGAGGTATGAGACTAACAATGAAAGTCAATCGCCGAAAGGCGCAGGAGAATTCGACTCTTGAATTGACTTGGGCATTACACGAGCTATATAAGATGAATCATTATCTAGGACAATTTGTCCGAACCATTCCCTCGCTCGGAATAACTAGTTAACAGTCTATTACGCAGCCTGTATAGAAAACTTTCACATAACTTTTGGACACTCGCAATAATCAGCTATGTGGCCCACATAATTATATAGTATATAGTATAACGATATATACGTTGTTTGCTATACCATGTATATACGTTTGACGTCAAGTATTATAAGATCATAAGAAAAGATTTCATTGACCCTTTTCCTTATTGTAATTATATCGATTTGCGTAACCCAGTCCCGATTGCATAAGCTATCTTTCAACTTTTATTAGTATACCGCATTGTCATCGAACTCGATTTTGAATTTGACTAGAAATTTTTACTGGAAGTAAGTATAGGTACAATAAAATTGCATTAAATAATAGGTACCTAATAATAAATATCTCGTTTCCGCGTATAGTATATAGAATATTGAATAACAGTCTCCTCCGTTACGTAATTCGCGTATAGGACGGAATTTACCCACGATAGTATGACATTGAAAAATGTGGTTAAAATAAAGAGAGAGAGAGAGAGAGAGAGAGAGAGAGAGAGAGAGAGATAGAGAAAAAGAAAAAATTGTATACTGAATGATAGATACGCATTGATAAAATGTAATCACTTTGTTATTTATACAAGCAAAACTGAGCTTTCATAATTCTCTCTCTTGGTTCGCGATAAAGTAAAGAACCGATAACAGTAGTATACTGCATGTCGCAATTATATTTCTAATCAAAAGTAAAGATCTTAGATGAAGTTAATAAAAACATTTACCGAACTATGTCTCACGTGCAGAGAAATTATGATCGATTAATTCCTCGGGTTTTTATACGTGAATCAATAGATTTTTTTTTTATGAGTTTAAAAATTCTGATCCGAGATTAAAAAAATTTGTTTCAATCCGTAGGCAAGTTAAAAATATATACCTATGTAAAAACTATCAATCATCATCAATCAGTTACGTGTGTCGACAAAAACAAAAATATTTAAATCGAAAAATTAAATTGCATCGTAATTCATCACTCAGTGAATAATAATGAAATCATTAATTCAGAGATCAGCATATTCCGTTCCGTTCGCTGATATATTATACCGATCCCGAGGTCGAACGCTAATCGGAACGGAAACGTACCGGAATCTGTGGAATATTTGGGAACTCTGCAGCCAGATATCCCCTCTATCCCTATTTTTCCCCCAGTCAGGATAGCTTAGCCTTCCCCCACTACGAAGAAAATAAATCTAACAAGTGTGCGATGACGGTGTACTTAGCAATTTAGTGTACTAATATATACGTATACACATAGTTGGCGCCGATGAGTCTACCGCCCACGTAACACAGGGGCCACACAGCTGCTTCGAGAAAGGTTGTAGGTTTAATTTATCCGAATTTAGTCATATGGGTATACTCGTATACATATGCTAGATCCAATATCGATCATAGCTTCATAGTTCCTCAAATTTTCGGTTCTCTGTCATTTTTTTTTTTCTTTTTCTACCTCCAAAAGCTTACCATTCGCTGTGATAATAATTCCGCTATCATCAACGTTGCACAGTTTCACGATGCAATCATTTTGATTATTATAATTAGACTAACTCGTATATGATTCAATATAACGTGAAATTTATAACAACTATATAGATTGCCTTCCTCTCTCTCTCTCTCTATCTTTCATATAGATATGTATTCGTGTTGTCCGAAAAAATCCAACCCGATAAGATTAGACAGGCGAAAAATGATTCCATTGGATTTAGAGCACGGTCATATTATTACATTGTGAATACGCAACAGCTGATCCGTGGAAATTTTAGCCTATTACAGCATTGGATGTGTACATATGTGTATATACACCTTCTTTTATAATTAGCACTTTAGTCGTCAGCAGAGGTATGTACATATCTACGTAGGAGCTGATAATAAAGTCCGTAATTTACGTACATACGTGCAGTAATATGCTGCACGTACTAGATAGAAGAAAAAAATGTGATTTGGCGTGAAAATCTAAAGCGATAAACATTAGATTGATTATAGAGAAAATTATTTCTCTTTTCTTTCCCTGCCTTTCGATGTAACGTTTCTGTTTTCGTAATTTTAATTTCAATTCTAATTTTAAACTTTAAACTTCACCGGAGTAAAATAATACATAAATCAGTTCGTATAAATATTGGAAAAATAATTAGATAACGATAGAATAGAATTTATAACATTTAGACTTACCCGCGTGTCTAAGACTTGCATAATCTTCTCTTTCGCCGCTTTTACGTCATCCTGTCGACCCGCGACCTTTATGTGTGGATCTGAAATAAGAACGTCAACGTAACAGAGATCAGAAAGGCAATAATTATTATATACATCTTCATTTCATTTCAAATTCATTTAGAAATAAAATAAAAAGGAAATAGATGTGCAGTAACTGCGGGTGAAACTTGAACAATCTATCACATTCATTCTCTTCATACCTACGTATAGATACCTATATTCTATACGCGTATTCTACACCGAATACTTACTGTATCAATATTTAAACAATAAAATTTCAATCGTCATATAATAATACGTCTCTATATTTATACCATGACATATTATGTACCTCTTCATGTAGGTATTTGTACATTCTGCAGTTTATAATAATTTTCATAAGAATATTAATAACAATTTGAACACTTGCCCAGTCAATTTTTTATTTTTATTTTTTTCCAAATACAATTGTTCTCATCCCGCGCGCACTATACCCCACCGTGCCAACTAGCACGCGCTTCGGACAATTGGGCAAATTAGGCCAACTGAGAGTGGCTAGAAAACTCTGACAACCTGTACCTACATAATACATATACCTACATACTATGTACCCGTGCTTAATATATACTGGAGTAAATTTAGGCCAAAACTTAATGCCAAAGCAGTATAATACGACGAGAAAGGTGAGAATACTAATTTCTGCTATCAGATTTTACCCGCTCTAAAAAGTCGTTGAATTTGCATTCAACGATATTTGACATTTGAATTGCGAAAAAATTCAGTTTTAACGCGATCAGTGAATAAAATACTTCGCATTCGATCGATTCTCCGAAAGAAAAATGACTGAAAATATTCGGAGCGAAGTTTTAACGGTATGTAAGTATACCGCTAGTTAGCCTGCACAGATGTGGGAACACATGCAGTACGTATATCGTAGTACAGTTTAAATACCTTCTTTACCACTGGTTAAATGAAAGAAAAATTTAATCAAGTTAAAAAAAAAAAAAAATAGAAATGATCGTTTCAATATCTCGCCCTCTTCTTTATCTCGAAAGATAAAGCAATAAATTTATATCATTATCTATTGATTAATCAAAAAATAATAGGCCCCAAACTTAATCAAATACATATACTATACAAACGTCGTTATATTTATTAAAAACAGCTGGGAATTAAAAGTTTAATAAAACCACCAACTCCGACTATAATATTGTATAACATAAAGGAAGTTAATTTCTTTAGTTCAATAATAATTATTTTCATTATTATTAAAAATTGAAACTCGTATTTGCGTTCAACGTGCATATATAACAGACGTCAACGCGGTAAGATCCACGGTCTGTATTTGGATTTTAAATTACACATCTACTAAAGTTAATGATTAAAATAATTACCGTTTCTGTTGCCTGTATACAAGTATTAATAATTATCTGTCCTCTCAGATTCGTGAGTTGCGTAACTATTTTTTTATTTCTTCAAAATGAAGTCAATCTAAATCTGCATTTTAAATATGGCATAAGAAATATGTAAAACTGAAACTAACAAGCGTATCGATATGATATGCCAAAAAATTTATACGATCGCGATCTTTTTCATCTGTAACAATCGTTACAGGTCATCGTCCCGTATCCGCTGTTAGAACGATGACCTATAGATCGAATAACTCGGTGCAAACGGACGCAGGCCCGCGATGTCAAGGCTCTTTTATCCACGCAGATACCTACATAGGAAAGACCAGGCCAAAGCGAACGTATCAGCTGAAAATGTTGATAACAACAAAATTTTCTTCATTATGTTTTATCCGAAAAGTTTATTTAAATTTTTTTCTCATTTTTTCTCTCTCTAATATAACAGATTTCTGTAGAAATTTTTTCTTCATCAATATTTTGCAGCTGAGGTGTCCTGCACTTTCCTATATATATGGATGTATGTACGTGTATGTTGGCGTGAGGAGTTTATTTACTGCAAACTGATTAAAATAACATTTGCAAATACGCATTTTTTTTTTTCAATTTCGAATGATATAATTTTAAACATTTTGTATAATTTTTGAAAATCTTCACTTATTTGGTTCTATAGTGGGTAGGTATATACGAATAGCTGGTATATCTATTCGTATCAGATATCTCGTGTTGAAATAGGCGTGAATAAAAATGCTAACAATAATTTCTACGAATTTTTAATGATTGTATGATTTTTTTTTTCTCATTTCTTTCAAGTGTTATCATAAAGCAATCGTGAATTTCGGTCTCGCCTATAGTTTTCCGAGAATTGGCTGTTCCGCGTGACCAGGTTGAACGATCGTCCCGGAAGACCCGAAAAAAGGGCGGAAAGAGAAAGAAAGAGCGATAATTAAATAGATAAAAAATAAAAAAACAAAAAACCCCAATGGAAATAGCGGAATATAATTCGTCTCAAGTAGGAAACGCAAAGAATGAAAAAAAAAAAAAAAGCTCTGCACTGGAGCAAACGAAGCGGAAGACATATATAGTCACGGAAAAATTTCTACACTTAATCTCTTTAGGTTTCCCCTTCCGTTGGCACACATTTATTAAGGTGAGGTAATAACATGGTACACGCGTGTATCCGCGCAGTAGTAACAGTCAATTTATGGTCAGACAATACGCGACCCTGACGCAAACGCAGGTCTTTATATTACGTAGCGGCTAAACATATACCTATATACCTATACCTATACATGACTGATACACTAAAGAACGCGGAAAGTAAAACTTTCCTTAATTTCCTCGATTTTTATCCTCTTTCATTTCTCTCAATTATAATTATTGTATATAAACGAAATTGGTATACATGTAACTGCAATAACGTACTACTACTACTTGCAGGGTCAAGATCGACTTCCTGCGGGGTATCGAGCTATAAATGTCTTGTTATTCGTCGCTGTGTAATATATATTGTCTTACACACAAGTTTTATGAGTAATCGGTTGAAAGGAAATTTTTTTTTTTTCCGTTCAACGACACATACCTACTATACTATATTATATATATATAGGTATATATCTTTATTAAATACATTAATCCCTGAAATTCTATGTGTTGATTATTATAGCCCGGTTTAATTACGCCGGACAAAAACCTTGCGCATGACGGAATTTTCCTATACACATATAGGAAATACTAAATACATGATTATATTTGCGGTGTGAGACACCGAATTCATACAGTATTAATCTTTTTTTTTTTATTTTTTCTTCCTGTTTCGTTATTTGAATCTTTGATATAAACCGAATGACTTATCATTCGTTGCTGTAATATAGTAATCTTATATGTATATGTATAATTAATTGTTCAATTCGAGAGTCACTCACCTTTCTTCGACTTGGCACCGATCTTCAATCTAGAAGGCCACGTGATAAATGTATTAGTTTCTTCCATGACCTGGAATAATTAATAGAAAATAACATTAATTGATTGACAATTGATAAATTAATTAATTAATTAATTAATTAAACATATGGGAAGTATTAAGACATATAAATGAATTTATTATCGTATTACCACGGTCATTTTTTTTGTCGTTTAATTTGTTCCTCAGCTATAGTCTCTGATAAATTATATATATCGTAATAAAAGTTTATAGTTGAACAAAATTTTTTTTTTTTTTGTTTCTTTTGTATTTTCAATTGTGATGATTATTCACAATTTATTAAAGTTGGCTAACTTTATCAACGTCAAACGATGCTGATGTCACTTTAGAAAGCACAACGCGTATATTAATTACTTTTTGCAATAACAGCACCGCGGTGATCATGATGACAAAATCCACATTTTTTTTTTTTTCTTTTTTTTTCAATTCAATAGGTACGCGAATGATTTATATTTGCGAAGATGTATAATTCACAAAAGTATATCTCTCAGCAGTTATTAGACTGCACACAAAGTACCGAACTTCAACTTAGAGCAGCACTCCATATCGTATCGTGATCAAACTTTACACGTAGTTATTTATATATTTTATTGAAATCGTCCAAAAATGAAAAAATTGACAAAAAAATTTGAGAAATCAAAAATTGCTCTGATTTGTAAAAATTTGAGGACGTGTTTAAATTTTTGTTTAAAAATGAGGAAAAAAAACACTTTTTTCACTAAACAAATTGTTGATAAATAAAATATGCACAAGTAGGTATAATGTATATCGGGAGCGAATAATTCACCACGAGCACACTGGCCACGACTGAGTAATATACTCAAGATAATATAACGGGTTGAGAGTTTCTCTGTGTAGCATATAGCTGTTCCCTCCCCACCACTACGCGTATTATAGTAGCGCGACTGAAATTCCCCTCCTATTTCTTCTTATCTCCCTACTCTTCATCTTACTCCCCCGTGCGTCGTAACCCTTTCGTTAAACAGCCGCGATGTTTGAATAAACGTATTTCAGGTAGTGTAATCCGCAGGGGGATCCCCCACGTGTATAGGTATCGTAAGGTGTTTATTAGATCCACCCTGTTGATACGGATGGATGCGATCTGCAAATACGCGATAAAAAAAGATGATTCTAAGGCTTTGTTAATGATTCTTCTCTTTTCAATTTCATTTTTTCCTTATGGAAACAGGAAAGGAGGTGTTCTTTTTTTATATTTTTTACTCTCAAGGGTTGAAGGGACTCTCATAGCTCCGCAATACATGTAAAAGTATTTTAACTTAATATTGTATCTAATTAATCAATTAATCAATTTCACGTTTCATCGCATAAAAAATGATGTATCATAGAATTTTGTTCGGTTTAGCACGGCTGATAATTATCTCATTTTCTGTTTTCTGTTTTCTTTTGCTTCTTTGTTTCGAGTTGTGATCGGAAATATTCGAAAATCGGGAGAAAAAAAATGAAAATTGAGTTTAGGCTGCTTATTTCAAATCAACGAAAATGAGAAATGAAATCTACCCTGTATCTGTGCCACGAACCGTCTATCTCGATTGAACAATGTAATTTCTTTAGCCATAGGTGATAAAGTCAAGATAAGTCTAATCAAATAATTCAGACCAGAGCTGGGGAACGATTTATACCTAAAATATGTTTGATAACACCGCGTTTGAATCTGATATAATAATTAAGATACGAATATGAGAATGAAATTTGAGGGCACGAGCATGAGAAACGTACTTGACCTAATCTACTATATTATATGGTATTTGCGCATCAATGTCAATGTCATATTACATACAATATAGATTATTCAGAGAACAGTGATTAGTGAAATGATCTATGCCGATTATTTGATGGAATTAAATGATTAACTTATTTTATCTTCGTCAGTTATTGATCATTTTAAACTGTAATGTCAAATCTCTAAGTACGAACTCTCTTTACCTCGTCATAGGAAATTTTCCTCGCAATATAATTGGAATATGCCTAATTTCGAACCAGCATGTGTCAGCATTATAACGGTACATTATACGATTCTATATTGGTGAATCTGACGTAGGTTCTCGTTCATAAAGTTTAAATATAAAATATACTCCAATGAAATAAGAAGAAGAAGAAGGAAAAAAAAAAGGAAAAAAAAATACCACTCTAGACTGTCAGGCTCCAAAAATGCAGAAGAATTTAAAAATAGCAAAGTAAGTTATCGTAATTTATAAAACAATCTTACTCCGAAAAATGGGGGAGCGAAAAAGAATGGGGAAATGAAAACTTTACTTTAGGCAAATTTCACGGTACCATTTGAGTTTCGAATGGAAATACGAATTCCAAGTAGAAAACAGAATAACATCCTGTACGATCCGCGAGGTCAAGCTCGCGGGTCCATTATAACAGATCAATATTTCTCAATATCTTTTTCTTCGATTTTTTATGTTTCTGAATTAAAAGTTATACGATATAGGTCAATCAGCCACATTCCCAAGATTTTATATACGAATGAAATTCTATCAATATTTACTAAAAGTAATGTAAAAATCGATTATTGATTATAGCTGTAAAGCGATCAAACTTGCATTTTCCATAATGTATATATTAGAAAATATTTTCAATGTCATTTTCAAAATTATTTTCAATAATCCTTTTTGCACCGAAAGTCTAGCATATAAATATCACTTGAAATAAGCCACAGGTGGGCGTATAACGAGTGACAATATAGAGTGTGGAAAATTACTGTAACATACGTGTGATAAAATAAGAAAGAAAGAAAAAGAAAAAAGAAAAAGAATTCCATTGAGTCATGACGGTGTTCAGTCTGCACTAGCAATAATATTGACCTGCGAATATCTTCGAAAAAAGATAGGAATAAAATAAAAAAGTTAACCAATCGTTACCCAATGTGTTAAAAAAAAAAAATAGTAATCAGTCATATACACGCGACGTTATCTCAAATTAACTATTGAAATAAAGATGAACAACTTATTTGAATAAAAAATAAATAAATTGAAAGAAATAAAGAAATATTCATTCATTCATTCATTATAATTAGATATTTGATCCTTAATATTTGGCAAATGAAATTATGCAAAGGTGGTAAAAATTTATGCATATTATGCATATTATATATATATATATATACATTATATACTATATTTATAAGATAGTAGGTTAAAAAGCGTTGCCAGGGTATAGTTATATATTTTTGCGGACGGAAAATTTTGACGGAAATTTACAAAGTTTATATATGTATGTATTTACGAACTCAAGTAGTTATTTCTCGCCGCATGAATTATTCACGTATACTATTACTATAACTATACCTTTCCCTTACCTATATCTACACCTACACCTATATTACCTACATATATTATATGTGTATATATGAGCAAATCCAAATAGAACTTGAAAAAAGCGTGTCCCTTGGTCTTTTGAGAAAGAAAAACGTAAAAATTCGTTGCTATCGTTATTCTGTTATCTTTTATCGTGTTAACCCTTCACCGGGATCGGTTGGCTAATATCATAGTAAGTATAACCAATTTTGTTAAAGATAACAAGAAAAAAGTGAAATATTATACCTATAATTTGATCTACAAATAATATAGCTATTGTGTATACATATATGTATATCATAAGGGTAAAAACAGTTTCATCTGCACCAATAGCTGTTTCTTAACGCGATTATACAAAACGATTAGCATCATCATCACCATCGTAGTCCATAAATTATACTAGTTTATATAATAAACGACAGCTGTTTTTTCACACACACCTGTATCACATGCAGAGTTTTTAAACATAGGTAGGTATATATCTAAACTTCGACTAAATACATATTATAGGATAAACGATAAGAAATGTTTAAGAAAAGAAGAAGAAAAAAGAAAGAGCGAACAGTTCTATTGGCTGTAAAAAAAATCTGATTCAGTTAGAGACTCTCAGTTGGTGAGTATTATATGAGATTGTTTAATCACCGATTGAGGGCGTGAAACTGGCTAATTTAAACACGTGTGATTCGAGAACGAAGAAAAGATGTGTACGGTTGATATTATAATAATATGCTCGCAAGTTATATGCATGAATAAAATTAAAAAAAAGGAAATGATAAGTAAAGTCAGGAGATTTTTGATAAAAATTATTCATCTCATGTATATATTTTTAGCGATGATAAATTTAGTATGGATAATAACGTGTTCATCAACAAGTCGCAACACGTACCTATAGCTTGTTAACATAAGTTATTGCGTTACTGCAAAAAGCGATTGCTATACACGTATATGCGCAAGAGTGCCTTCTATATGTGTATATATATATATAGGTATAGTTGTGGACATCAATCATGTGCGGATTTTCATTCATATGAAATGAAATACATAAATCAAATGAAAATTGGTAAATCGGCGAGAATTATTTCTGCTAATTTATTGGGATTTCACATTGCACATCCCACACCTGGTTCCTGTCTATTATTTATTCATTTGTCAATAGCAAAACGATCAAGAACTATACTTGTACAAGTAGAGTACGGTTTGATCAATTGACAAACATGTCAAAGCCTGACTTCCACTTGCGATAACGTAAACGAATGCTGGAAATTTTTTCTTTTTTCTTTTTTTTTTTACGAATATCTATAAGTAAAGAACTCTCTACACAATTCCGCATTCCTTGTAGTGAATTATTGATCCAATTAATGTATAATTACGTGCGTAGAAAAAACGTAGGTCTACATATTCATAGCAAAAAGGACTGAGTATATACCGAGAGTTTTCGATGAGACTGGAAAGGGACTGTCCAGTCTCACCGAAAACTCTCGGTAGATTCCATCTTTCTTTTTTTGGTTTGTAATCTTTTCGAATTTTTTTTTTTACCAAACACCAGATTTGGTATAATTTATAAGCTAAAGCTATTTTAAAATTCTATGAACTTTCGGAGAGGCTTCGAGTTATATAGTTTTATCAAGTATAGGAAGAGAAGAGAAGAGAAAAACGTGAAAGAGATAAAGAAAGAAAAAAATAGTTTGGAAAATCTGCACTAGGTTGTTAAACGTGTTCAGACTTTGTCTCTGCTTTTGTATGTTATAGAATACCTGAACCTAAACATAAAGCAAGATACAGTTGGCAAAAGAAAAAAAGAAAAAAAAAAAATGTTTCCTTCGACGAGTGACAAGGCTCTGCTCTGAGGTTGGATATGGCCTATAAATAGTTGCTACCAGCTTATTTCAATATCTATTTACGCGATGTTCACGATATGATTTTACTTTGCTCCTATGAATTTCGGACTAGGTACTTAGGTATATAATATACTTGTATATACGTACAGTACCTCGACCTATATTCGCAAATTTTACTTTATCGCATATAATGTCTGTAAGTAGGTATATGAAAAAGCTCTGTAAAATGCTCAGATCTTCTCTATATTCTGAAAAATTACGTCAGAGATTATAGCTCTAGGAATTTATAACTATAATGTTAAAGTGGCTGTGGTTTGCTTATGTTTGTACAACACACGTTATAGATACCATTACTGATATACATATCTGACCAAGTATCTTTCCTGTATCTTCATGTATGTAGGTATATACATATTTAAGAACTTTTTTAACTCTCTTTTCAATTCTTATAAAATTATCTTCTCTTGTATGTATGTAGGTATCATACCGATTTCATTAATTAGGCAACGTTATAGTTGCTTATTTTATTTCTATCTGAAAAAGTTCATTATCTTTTATTACACAGGTATAGGTATGGGTGTATGTATTTCATCCGGCGAGAGCGTAATATTGAGTTTTGAAAAACAGCGGAAAAGGATACCATGAAGAAAAAATATAGGGTATTGCTATCACGAGTATAACACATGAGGTACTAGATAAGCAAGAGATAGTCTTACATTTTTTACTCATTTATGTGATAATATACAATAAATTGGTATCTACTTCGTACTCAAAGGTTGCATTATCGATTTTCATAATTCGCGATTAAAATGCGAAATGTGATTTACAATTATTCTCTGATGAGAATAATTTCGTGTTGGTGTAACGAAGAAAAGAAAATTGCTTAATTGATTGACTTTCTCAGGTGTTCCGTATAAAATTAATTAATGTGTAAAAAAGAAACATGCACACGACGTCCAAGTCGTTCAATTACGAAACTGATTTTTCCTTTGAAAAACCGGAAGCTTTTCGATGGTCAGAAAATTGATTCTAATGATCTGGAAATAATTATATCAAGATATATTTTATTGGTAAAAAAAAACGAGGAAAATTTATTTCCGTGTAAAAATTGTGTAATAATTGCATAATATTGTCACGACCTATACTCAATTATTGTATAAAGTCCTTTATACATACACATATAATATTATCGATGAAGTAACATGAGAGATATGAAAAGCGACAATTTATCGAAAATAATCAATAATAATTATCTATTACGATATTTGTACTACATACACAATAAATATCCTAAGATATGATCTATCGTTAATTTACCATCCTGTTAGAGATAGTGTGAATTATTTTTTATTGAAAATGCAATAGTTGCAGCGTTGTGTTACGTCAAAAATTCAATCTCATTGCGGTCAAGGGGGATCGATTGGATTTCAACGTTAACTCGTAAACAACACTAGATACATATACCTTATAGTAATAAGTTGTTAGTATATTTTAGTTCTCTTTTTTCTTCTCGTTTTTTCTTTCTTCTTTTTCACATAAACTTTGATATTTGACACGACAAGGTCGCGTTATTGAGTGCATATTTTCTCGCACGATAGTTGCAGTATACTGTATATCCATATATTATATACGTATACGTATAATATCTCCACCAACACGATAAAACCTATAGCTGTATCTATTTGCGGCACTATTAACCACAATATATGCATATATGTATATATTAAATGATACAGATTAATATTAACGTATGCGGTTATTTTTCTACCCCGTTTTCTCAGAATACGTGAACGGAGAAGAAAAAAGAAAAATTCATCTAAATCGGATGTGAATATGTGAGGAAGAAGATGTAATAAGTAATAACTATTGCACATCGTGCTCCGGAAAAAAAAAGAAAAAGAAAAAGAAAAAATAATAATAATAATATATGCGATATTTCCGTGATAGTGCAGTAATTAGTAGGAATCCACACCCGATGGTCTAGTGTATATTTATAACTTGATATACCTAGATATAGAAATATCAGTGATCTTATAGAAACATTCGTCTATATACCGAGAGTTTTCGATGAAACTGCAGGTGACCCCTGATCCCTGCGGCGAAACCGACACAGACTAGTTTCACCGAAAACTCTCGGTATAGAATAAAGAGTAATAAAAATAGTTATTTTAAAACTATTTAGAAAGAGTATATCAGTCATAAAAACTGATACTCTACATTCCCTGAATTTCAGTGTGCTGCTTTCGAGACTTGCAGTGAAAGAATTTTTCACCTAAGTATATATTTAGTGGAAAAACTATAGCAGTCAGTTCTATTTTCAAAAAAGAAAAAATGATGCTTTGAACTAAATTTCTCGACATTTCAAGGTATTTAACGTTTCACGTTTCGTTTCATCTTGCGATATACTTATAGAATTTTCAAATTTTCACTCACCTTGTGAAAAAAGGTGTCAGCTGGTTCAAGCGCCTCATTGTCACCTGAAAAGATGGAAAATAGAATTGAGTCAGCTGCAGTGATTTTATAAATATGTGAGCAGTTCGATGCATATCAAAGTGGACTTTAATTACCTATATAAATTGAATAATGTGGGTGTTGAAATCTATAGCTTGTATAGTTGTATATTGTCATAAATAAGTACCTCTGAGGAAATGTCACAGGCTAATTATTGTATGACAAAAAGGAGTCGCGTGATGATATGGTTTTCTATTTTAATAGTAGAATCGTTGAAAACAGTTATTTTTAAACCCAGATTACTGGCCTTATAGCGGGACTCTCGGACTTGAGGCGATGAATACGAAATGACAAGAGTCAAATTTAATTCAGACATCGCTTGATATTTAGAAGTTAAATTTAGTCTAGAGAATGTATTTATAGTTATATATATTATATTGGTATGTATATATTAGACAAATTGCCTTTGGTCATTCGAAATCATTCCGAATCTCTTTCCTAATAGGAATATGAAGAAGAAGAAAAGAGCGTATTAATTTCACCTAATTATCAATTGTTCAAAAATCAATTATCCTTTTATTGTTCTTGGGGAAATATGATAGTGAAAGATCAATAAAACAATGCTTTATTATATATTCGAGTAAAACACCCCCCCAGCGTATCAATTGTTTCTGATAATGGTCAGGCAAATCGAAAAATATTTCAACAAATTTCCACATTCATTGACGATATCCTGCGGGTACCTATACGCGGTATGTATTAAAGTGTGAGAATTTTATTGCGCGTTTATTATAGCAAAGCGATTTTGGTGACTGTATGGTATACGTAATCACGCAATTTAGACGTACAAAATTACTTGTCGCTGTTCAAACTGTGAATATCATGATTTTAGATGAGAGACAAAAATTGATTAAGCAGTTTCGCAGCGTATGCATAAACACAGTCAATTATAGTTTCGATATCATGAGTCAGAGCTTCGAATCGTACGAAAAATTTAAGCTCATGAAAAATATAAAAAATAAAATGAAAAAAAATACCGTTCATATTTTATTAGGTATTCTCTTCAGGCGTTGAATAATAACTCATCGTCACGTGAATCTTATTTCCGAGGTATTAGCTTACTAATAGGCTATAGCTTATCGCTTTCGACTAATGCACTCGGATTTTGTTATTATGAAATATTCTAAGCCGCGAATAATCT
Organism: Tenthredo livida; assembly: GCA_963992785.1. NCBI lineage: Eukaryota > Metazoa > Arthropoda > Insecta > Hymenoptera > Tenthredinidae > Tenthredo > Tenthredo livida. Next base: position 14,498,971 of record OZ023066.1, on the reverse strand, counting down.
TTGTCCAAAAACCTCGGGCTATGGAATAGAATAAAAATGACATGTATAATAATCATTATTATTATTTTTTATTTTTTTTTTCAGTCGTAATAACTTTTTTTTTAAACCTTGCCCACTAATTATTCCTACGCGTGAAAAGTTATGACATTGACAATTGAAGGTAAAAATTGTACTATCTGAATTAAAAGGTGAGAATTATCTACAGATTAAGAGAAGCTTTTTTTATACTACGAATCATCAACGTGAAAACTTTTTTTTTTTATTTTCTTACGTATCTGAGAGTAATTAGTATGATAATTAGCGATCAACATATCGTGAAAATAAGAATAATTATCCATTTCTATTTGTGATAGGATATTTTATAATTTATTTAATTATTACCTGCGCGTTAATGATGACTTTGATAAATTTCGAAACCCGACTCGTTGATATTGCAGGCAATGTCATTATAACATAATAATGTTATATAGTATAATAATGACGATTCCCGCTCGTAGCAGAAACTCCTGATTCAAATTTGTACGATATATAGCTATATCCTATAATATAATAGAGTTTATTATAACGGTCTTCGTTTTTGTTTGATTTGGTGGATTTGGTCGAGCGATAGATGTAACCCTCGTTATAGTTAGTTGTCAAAACACGATTCTTAGTATCGAAAATCGTGACAATAGTTCACGGTCGAAGATTGTTGTTCAATTTAGATTCTAAATATGTAGATCTTATATAAGATTTTCAGAGTATGACAGGTGAGACTCTATACAAACAAATATATATTGCTTACGTTTTCGCAATTATATCTAGACAACGACGCCTGATATCCCAGAATAACTTCGCGATTTGCTCCATTATGCAACCAATAAAAATATTTCATTTAGAATTTACACTAAAACTCAGAATTATATAGATCATAATGATTCAGAAATCAAGCCTCTATTTTTTCTTCTTTCAATTTTTCATAGAAAAAACAGATCATATAGTTTGAAAAAAAAATCTATTTCCGACCAGAGACAAAGCTGGTTTTCCTTCTAAACAACTGGAGCAAAAAATGGAAAATCCAGGAAGCGGTTTATCCAAGTACTGATTGCGACAAGTGGTTTTAAGTTTAGCTGCATCCGACTATGAGACATGATGTATGATAAATGGACTAATAAACTTATGTAGAAAAATTGGATTCCTGACGAGAAAACAAAAATACCGTCTTGTCGTAAGCTTCCGAAATTCTGAAAAAAATCTAACCGTACGTTTGAGAAATGTCTCCCGTTGATTATATCGAAATTGTGAAAGATTTCAATATCCGAAATAAAATTACATTCGTAAAGACAGAAGAATTTCGTGAAAACAATCATCGTGAGTTTATAAAATGATTAATCAGTCTATAGCGATTAGTCAGATTTAAAATAGCAACGAACTGCAGAATGAGAGTGCGAGAAGAAATACCGCGTCTAGAGGCGTCATATTATATATGGGTTATGCGCCGATATATGTATGTATGTACTTGGGGAATTTGCATTTCCGCCGCAAATGAGATTTGATATACTTTTTTCTCGTGTCTTTTAAAATAATAGCTGATTAATTTCTTATTATAATCTAAATGATTTTTTTCTTCTTTTACCTATTAATTTTGACTGGATATTACACATCTACCTATATAAGAATATTTTTCATCGTGAAGATTAAAATGTCTCTAACAATATAATCGATTAGATTGTAGACGATGAGTGGAATATTTGATACCATAATACGTGGATTTCGTATTGTTATATACGACACGATTTTTATCTGAACAAAACTGAACCTATATAGAGCTTAGGTTACGGAGTATATACTTATATGAATTTAAATTCACGAGTTAATAATATAATTTTAATCACGATTGTGCAATATGAGATAATAATTCAAGCGAACTAATCACTGTATAATATAGAGTCAACATCGTAAGACATTTCATGTGGAAAAACAAGTCTTACATTTATTTGACAATTAAAAAAAGCTCGAGTCTCAATACGCCGATTAATTAAACACATCGAAATTCAACGAATAATTAATAATACAGGAATGATTTATACCTACAATGAAATCTTCAACAGTAAATCTTCCACGCTCTATGACTCACACGAGGTAACTATTTTCTATTGTTTTTCTCCAAACCATGCCCTATATTGTTATTAAAAACGAGAAATAATTTCTATCCTAGATTTCCAGACTTTACGATCACAAGGTAGTTAGCCCGGGTCAAAGATCTCAATAAAAAATTATTAAATTTCCAAAAGGGGTTGGTACCGAATATTTTGACGATATTTTGGACATATGTACATATATGTACGATTTATATCGATTCACGTTCTTTCGGGGCAATATTGAAATAAAAAATTACTTCAGTGTTCAGATTTCGTTTATAAAATTTCTGAACTTTCTAATAAAAGACACTTAAAATTGGTAAAAATAATCTCACATGATTTAGCGTTTGTATTATCGCATTTCGTTATCTTTTCGAAACTTTTATTCGTGATTCTTTGATAGGTACTTATCGATAAAAAAAATTGATTCGGTGTCTTTTTTTTTATTTCAACAGCTTTGTCAATGAGGTAATATAATATACGAAATTCTGGAATTGGCAATTTTCGGTATGAATACATTACGTTTATTAATTGAATGAATTAAAAACTTAATCATCGATACGAGAATAAATAAAATACTACAGTTAGAAGAACTGAATAATTTTATTGGAAAAATTGTTTCAAACTGAGAATGTAGTGACTCGCTATACTATAATCCAGCATATCATATGCCGCCTTCTCACAAAATGCAATAGGATTTTCCGCGATATTTTCCGCACATTGCGATACCATTGCGCATGTAGATGGCTTGTATATTAGCAATGAACTATATACATACATTACGTAGTTATAAAACGATAATTCGATTACTCACCGAGAAGCATATGCTCGAGTTTGCGACGATCAACTCTGAATCTGTCCTGCTGTATATCTTCGGGATCTGCTATCCCCAGCACTGCTGCAAGGTCTCTTAATTCTTCGCGGCTATCAAAACCAGATTTCCCAGATATACTGGTGGTTGCAGTGCCCTCCGAAGTTTCAGACATCGTTTCCGCTGCTCTTGAACTCCGCACCAATTCTTCCGGCCTCATCTTTGAAATTCTTCAGTTTCCTATTTTTTATTTATTTATTTATTCATTTATTCATTTATCTCATTATCGTTCATTTACCTATATGCTCACTCCCACTTTCAAGCAGATAACTTATAATCTAGTTGAAAACGAATTTTTCCAATTTATATACAGATTGATTCAGGTCAAGCGGACCATAATATCATTAAAGTAGATTACCCGTGAAAATCTGATACCAAATTTCCTTTACCGAAAATTCAAGGGACCAATATTTTCCGAGCTACTGAAGATCTCAGTTGACCAATTACAAAGTCAATAATAAATGCGAATTATTATAGTTTTTTGAGAGTGTAATTTTAGCTATAGCTTATACGTGTAGAGACTGAAGTGTATAGTTATATGTACAGTAATAAAAACTAAGTACGTATAATATATAATATATATATATATCTATAATGTATAAGACTTCTGTTTGTTTGGTGGGTCTATAGGTACAACGATAGAGCGAAAAGGTGAAGAAGTATAATAACCGTACAGTAAGAGGTATACCTACGGACATTACAAAAATAATATCAGAGGTCGTTAGCTGACCAGCTGCAAGAGTGATTCCCACGTTTTTCTTAACCCACTTTATAGTTATAGCGTGTGATTTAACAGTATGGAAATTTGTATACATTAGACGGGTTTAGAACCACGGTCAATAATATCTATATTATGCCTCTACTAAACAATTCAAAATCGCGATACGTCTTCTACACATCGAAAATATGAGGGAAACGTTATCTTTATTTTATAAGATAAGAAGGAATCATATAATTATTATACATTATAAATTAAAATTTTCAGAGATTCGCGATACTCTGTATATATATATATACAAGCTATAAATCGAAAGTCTCCATATGAATAATAAACGAGTTTACGCTAATCACTATACGCGTATATATAAATAACAGAGCAAACAAACTATTATAATAATTGTGTCACGCAGATTAAATGCTTATAAAATCTTTCTGTTTTATTAATAACTTCTATAGTTAGGTCGCTAACTGATTGATTCCAATTGTTGCATGCACAGTATATTTCTTCTTTTTTTTTTACATATATTTCGTTTGATATACGACACAGGTATATATAATTTCATCTCTGCACATCATAGTATAGCTGCACAAGGCAATAAATCAGCATATTATTTCAGTGTAAGATAGAAAAGAAAATAAAAAAAAAAGAGGTATACGAAATTGTACTGGAATTTTTCATCCTTTTCCTTTTTTTTTCTTCTAATTTTCAACATTTTTAAAATATATTCTTCATTGTTGTGAGATATTTTTGACACATCTTATACAGCTGATACCCCGAAGGCAGAATCTCGGTCGCGGGTATTTGACCTCGCGGGATAAACTAAATACGATTCTTTCTTAGAGTGTACCTATATATAACTTATAATATTATAACTTATAATATATAAAATGATAGAAGCATAAAAAGATCGCGTTACAAATTTTATCGATATAGTTTTGATTTTAAATATAGCATAGGTAGTATATGTATATCAATTCATTATTCGTGGATAAAATTATTTCAAAAATGGCTTTAAAAATTATGCAATATTTGTCAAATATATTTCCACCGATTTTAAATAGCGAAACAAACATACCGCGTGATTTGAAACTATCTGTCACCATGTGCCAAGGACGTTACGAGAAGCGATTCGCAAACGAAATTTTACCTGTTTACAAACTCTTCTTCGACTATACGGCTAATCGGATTAAATTTTGAATTTCAAATGTACACAGACAATGTACAGGTACCATAAGCGAATAACAAAATTTAGAAACCCGTAGATTCGAGTAACCAATTATTACCGTCTCTCTTTCGAATCAACGCGAAATGTCTTAGACGTATTAAAATTCGATTATTACATTTCTGAGAACAGAGATTAGCGCGTTGAGGGTACAGCGAAAATATTATTAGGAATAAAAAATAGGAAGAGACTTTTAAATTACAGCGATATGAAAATACATGGTGCATTTTTTTTTAAATTTTTTTATTCATTTTTTGTTACCGGTTTCTCGCTAATTGATTAACAAACAAATAAACTGCGGCTGTTATATCACATAATACGTAATAATCGCGAATTAAATATTCAATATCGAATATCTTAGCATATAATTAACTATGCCGTAAATAACGCAGTTTTCACTTGGCATATATTCAAATAGTTAATAGATATTCAAAGCGTAAAATGAAAAAGAATATGTATATTTAAAAGAATAAAAATGAACCTTGTTTGTTGCGGTAGGTAATGCCTGCAGCGGTCGGAACGACGAACGTATTACACCTTCGCTTGGCCCGCACTCACACGCTACTCCGTGTCACAATTACACGATCACCAGATTGCGTATAATAGAAAAGAATAAGAAATTGAAAATGGCAAGACTAAAGTCAAATTAGAATGCAGCCCTGGGGTACCAAGGTTTCGCCCCCGTTGTCAGCTCCACATCACCCGATCACCCGATCACTCGATCTCCCTTCTATTCCTCTTTATCTTTTATCTTTATCTCTCTTTCTCTCCCTCCCTCCCTCTGTCGCTCTCTCTCTCTCTCTCGCGTTGTCCTCTACTCCGTTTAGACCGCGCGTACTTACGGTACACGCACGCGAATCTATACTAACGTAATTCTAATGTAAGACACACGGCACCTAATCTCTCGACGCTTTCAACCCGACTGTCGTTCACCGACTCTTTTCAACTCTTTCGAGTAACATCGACGGACCTAGGCCGATGTGACGTTCGGTAGAGGGAGGCGACGCAAAGTCAAGCCTTCAACTGGCCTCAACACTAAAACCGCACCGCTATCCCCGCGGTTTTATTGTTAGTATATGTACCGCAAGTTGAACGCGTATGATGACTTGTTGTTGTTGCGATTTTGCCTTCTCGCTATCGCACCTAGGTATACCTATATTAACGCTATAGGGATGAATATTCAATTATCACTACGATTGACTATGATTTTATAGGTATCTCCGCAGAGAAATGTTATCCAAAAAAACAGGAGAGGGTGGAGTAAATTGACGCGCGATCTATTGCATTGCGTAACTTTTGGTTGAGGCAATTGTTGTCCTCCCGCTTTCCGGCTTTTATTTTCTCGTACCTAGTATTTCTCATTTGACAAAGTCCACGACACGAGAATTGGTCATTACTTTATAAGGAACGTAATAATCCGGATGATATTATTATTTATATTAAAAAATCTGATGTCATGAGACAGGAATTATTGAAATGATCGCAACTGTTTTTAATAGGAATCTTCGGAGCCTGTTTTTTTTTTTCATTTGTTCCTTGCGGTGAAACCCGACTGGGTATAATACCGATTTTGCAAAAATCTTTTTATTCAACTCCAAAAGATAATATATGTCGAAACTCATTCGCGAAATATTAAAACGTATGCGAAGATGTTTTTTTTTCTCGATTTATGAATAAAACATTTTTGGAAATGGTAATTGTTTTTTTTTTCTTTATTATCTGATAATAAAAATTATCATAAACGAAATACACGAAATATTAAAAAAAAAAAAAAAAACTTTGATGAAAATCTGATCAAGCTATGTACTGATAGTTGATCTGTACGAATTATTCGTAAATTAATCGAATATTTTATCCCAGAATATAAAGTATGCATGAATAAACAGTATTACTCATTTCTGGTGTCATCAGATTATTTTTATTTCCTATTCTTATAATATTTTGTAAGAAATTGCATAACGCGTTAAAATCTCATCATGTATATGATGTATAATGAATATAATAATATCGTCGGCGATAGTGCAATACCGCGTAACTAGCATTTGCAATACCGCGTAAGTACAAAAAAAAAATGAGATTTGGTGTGCATTCGATGTAAAAATAAAAAATACATCGAATGCACACCAAATCTCATTTTTTTTTTTTTTGTACTTACGCGGTATTGCGAATGTTAGTTACGCGGTATTGCACTATCGCCGACGATATGACTATGCAGTAATCGCAATCTTCGTAAAAATCTATTTGCTTCTAAACTCCGCCGCATACTTCGCCACTAGGCAGCACTTTGTCAGTTGTCACTTGTCACATTTGTTTCGAAGTATATTTAGCGGCCGCCTGCTAATAAATAACCTCATTTTTTTATCAATTAGTATTATAAAACAACAAAACAAAACAAAAATAAGAAAAAAACAACAACGAAACAAGAAGAAAGGTGTTAAAAATGTTGCAAACACTTCGCGAACGTTCAAAAAAGCGGAAAATGTTACTAGCTCAAACGGTAAGCATAACCTTCTTATTTTTAGGTTATGTCACTGTAAACAGTAAGGATTTATTCAATTTTTAGCTCGGTGTATCAAGCGTAGACGAACTTAGACAAGTTTTAGGCACAGATATTGACGATCTGCAAAAAAAACGTGAAAAAATTTCATCTAAATCTGAAGACGAATCAAAGGAACAAAAGGACGACGCATCCGCAAACGAAATTGTTTACAAAGACTCATCCACCTTCCTAAAAGTCTGTTTTTATGTATTAATGTTATTACAAAGTGACTCATTTTCGTTATATTACTAATTTTAGTTATGATATTTTTCTCTATTTCGTACAGGGAACTCAGTCGTCAAATCCGCACAACGATTATTGTCAACATTTCATCGACACCGGGCAACGGCCCCAAAATTTTATCCGAGACGTAGGCTTGGCCGATAGATTTGAAGAATATCCAAAACTTCGAGAACTAATTAAACTGAAGGATGACTTGATTTCAGAGACTGCGACTCCTCCAATGTACCTGAAAACTGATCTATTGACTTATAATCTGAAAGAATTGAATTGTAAATTTGATGTCATTCTCATCGAACCGCCTCTAGAAGAATATCAGAGAACATGCGGAGCTACAAATGTACAACTTTGGAATTGGGATCAGGTCGGGTCTCGTAATTAGCGGATGGAAACTGCGAGAGGAAACATTCGTTACATAGTTAATTAAATAGCTTAATTTTTGCAGATAATGGAGTTGGACATAGGCGAAGTAGCAGCGAGTCGTAGTTTTGTATTTCTGTGGTGTGGAAGCAGCGACGGATTAGACATGGGTAGATTCTGCCTTAGAAAATGGGGTTTCAGAAGATGCGAAGACATTTGTTGGATACGTACGAACATAAATAATCCTGGACACAGTAAAAATTTAGACACGAAAGCTGTCTTGCAAAGAACGAAAGAACACTGTTTAATGGGGATCAAAGGGACTGTTAGACGGTCTACTGACGGAGATTTTATCCATGCAAATGTTGATATCGACTTGATTATATCTGAGGAACCGGAGTATGGATCTATCGAAAAGCCTGTTGAAATTTTTCACATTATTGAACACTTTTGTCTTGGCAGAAGACGGTAAAAACTCTCATGTGCAACTCAAAACTCCCAAGACTCTGAATTCGTGATGAATAATAAACTGAATGTATTTCTTAATTTTTTTTTTACAGATTACATTTATTCGGACGCGATAGTACCATAAGGCCAGGATGGCTGACCGTTGGACCCGAGTTAACAAACACCAATTTTAACACTGATTTACACTCCAGTTATTTTTCAACTGGTCAAATCACGACCGGATGTACGGAAAGGATAGAAGCACTAAGGCCCAAGTCTCCGCCACCTAAAGGCAAAGTGTCTGGGAGAGGAAGGGGCGGTTTTAATCGGGGTAGAGGCAGAGGGAGATAATCTTAAACGGATTATACCTAGTTTTAATATTTTTTTTGGTCTTGCACGAAGCTCTTATAAGCGAATTAATGTGCAGTTCTGAATTTAATTTATAAAGACTAGCATAAAGCGATTGAAGAACTTTTAATAATTGACCCATTTGTTAAGAAAATTGTAATTATTAACGTTTGTTGTATTATTAGTTGTTTACAGTTCACACTACTGTATCTTATTCAATTGATAAAATATAATTTGAATTTCAATCGGTGTATGTCTCATTCATTTATCATCACGTATTGATAATTCCTGGGGGATTCCTATGTACAAAACAAATTTATAATCAAATATCAATCACAAGATAAGCAGCCTGGATCTCGCCGATGTAGGTTTTTATTTCGCTCTTGGTGGACAGCGGCTTCTCTAATGCTACTAGCAAAATATTTGGAAAAAATATGTACAGATGCATGCTTTTCTTTATTTCATTTGATCAGGCATTGGAAATAATTATAATACTATAAAATGATAAGGCTGAAAATTGCTGATCAAGTTTGTTTATTTATATGTGGAGTTAAAAATTAAAATATAAAATTCTCTTCTCATGTTAGATCATAAGTATAATACTAGAAATGCAAGATTTCAATGGAAAAATAAAAGGCCCAACATAGAACAATAAAGCTCTTTGAACAATCTCGACGAGATGTTGCAAGTGAACATGAAAACAACTTGTCCTAGTATTTCCATTGGTATCGTGCACCTTTACACTAAACTCATATGTTATTTAGGTAAGCTTTGCAAATGTGTATCGACCGCTCTCTACACCGTTGCAGAAACATTACCAATAAATTGTTAATCTATGAAGGAAAAAATGAATAAGTTATTTTCCGAAGACAGAAGAAAAAAAAATAAAGAAAAAAATAATAATAATTACATTATGAATCTCACAGAATTTTCAACACATAAGATATTATTGTAGAAATTGGTAAATCTTCCGATATCTTCATACATGTGTAGGTAGCTATGTTTTTCTTTCGCAATTAGACAAGTTAAAGAATAAGAAAGACATACTAAAATATCTGTATTCCTACAGGAGAGAAGTACTTTTTTTTTTTTAGTCTATATGTGAGATCAAGTCAACTTGTTTGTACTCTATAGGTTGAATTGAACAATACGGTAATATGAAAATAGGTAATTCATAATAAGTATAAATACTCGATTCACAGCTCTGATCTGTTATAAATATGGATTTACAAATGAGTACTTTGGTAAAGGAATCCGACAACATGACCACAATTTTTTTGATAATCAGAAAATATCATCAGATTACCTCGATCTTTAAACATATCACCGCGTATCTCCCATCCCTTCGGAGTTTTTAATTTTATGCAATTCATATTATAAAAATACTACACATGAGTAAATCCACATTAAAATATAATTCTAGCATATATTTGAAATTCAATGTAACTAAGGTACATAGAGATTAAAAATCAAGATAAAGGAAAAAAAAAAGAAAAAAAAAAAATATGGAAAAAAATTTTCATAGATCTAATTCATTATTAATGCTATAACTGAGTTTAGGCATTTTCCGATCACTGAGGTAACGCATTTATAACTTTTAGTAAAATAATTGAAGAATAAATCTGCAGATCGAACGTTGATAATTTTTTAGTAACATAATAACGAAGTAAGACAAAATTGTAATTTATAAATAAAATTGTTAATTTATCATATAGAATTACAGTATTTCTTGATTATTTAATTATCAGCAGTAAAAAAAATTTTGGCTTACTTCATCATCATCAATGAGTAAAAAGCACATTAGTTACTAGATAAATTTAATTTAATTAAATATTCTAAACGCTGAGACAATAAAAAAGACATCATTGTTTTGTTAATATTTAAAAGGAAGAGAGAGAAAACAAACAAACAAAAAAAAGGAAACAAAAAAATCATAATAAATAAAATGTTTAAAATTAAATATTTAAACATATATTATCTGATACATACACAGTTAATGTAGTATTGAATTTTAGAAAAGGCAGCGCAATTGTGCATATTTTATCGCAACTATACACATTACACACGCGCACATGTAGTATACATATAAATATGTATTCAAGCAGTGAAAAATTCACGAAACTGTTGAAAGAATTCATTTATAAAGTAGAAAAAATTATCGAAATTTTTCGAGGACCCAACAAGATCTCTCTAATTTAAGCAAGAGCAAATATGGAATCAACTTCAAGCTACCGTGTTGAATAATATAATAAACTTGTTGGTAGATGATCGTCATTGTCATACTCAAGTTAATGAAAATTGTGTCTAATCAAAAATATAGTTTTGACATAGGAGAGTAAAAAATTTTACACTAGAATAATATTCATCTGAACTATGTAGATAATTAAATTTGTTGAACTACCACAATTGCGCGAATTATTAATGGAGCTCTATTGAAAAAAAATTTCAACTTTGATGCCATATGTTCACTACATGCAAGGATTTGAGAAGTAGATATTAGACGAATTGATTCGCAACTGTAGAGAAAAAAAAATTTTTTTTCAGAAGCCAAATAGCTAATCAAATAATAAAAAAAGAAGAAGAAGAAGAAGAAGAAAAACAGTTTGATCAGGTATTATATCCTTGCACACATATGATCTAACGATAAACATAATACTCCATAGCATGAAGATCTCATATGTTAATTGCGCCACTGGAAACATATCACATTATTGTCTAATATTTATTTAATTGTATAAAAACGAAATTCGTTAATGTTCATAATGTTAATAATAATAATTGGGTTAAATAGAACCAATAAACCTTCTGATGTATAAATTGTATCCACACATCATTCACACAACTGACAAAATCAATAACCGGTATAATTTTCTAACAGCATATTGTGCATGGAATAAAATTCCAAATTTTGAACCCAAAAATCTGGCATATTTCAAATATGCATGTACTTAATACTACTTCATTCAATAACAAGTGTTGTTTAAAATTATTCATAATGAAGTAATTAGTAAATTTCTTGGCATTTATCATATTATGGTCTTTGAACGATAGAAACAAGTTTACAAAGCCCGTTATTACTCCAACGTCTATAAATAATAAACCAGTAATCCAGTATGGTAGACCACCTTGACATTTTGTGCCTGATTTATATAAATAAATAAATAATATCGCTCATAAGAGCCACTAGGTGTTTATAAGTTGGAAAGCGATATCTCAGGTTTGCTATCAATTAAGCACAACGAAACATTACACTTTCCTAATTTATTATCTAGAAACCAAAAGATCTATCAATGCATGGTGAGTTCATAGTCAATCTTTTGCTGAATAAGTCAAATATTAAAATCCTAAAACTCAACTCAACTCATCTACGCAAATATTCTAAAAGTACAACTTGACGTTAAGTCTTATCTTAATTTGTGGTTTTGCTGCGACATTTGCTTTTTCATAGCTGTAAGGTTCCGTACATAGCATTATTATAATGGTAATTAGTTCATGCTATAATATGGAATGATGATAATATTCAAAGTCGCCAGAATTGAATACAGGTGCTCCCGAATAACCGAGTTAATTAAATTCAATCTTCCTTACACGGAACATTTTTCTATCAATTTTGTCATTCGTGTACTTCTTAGTGCATATGCATATGCATATGCATATGCATTTGCGTTTATGTTTGCTTCAAGCAAGGCGTTAAAATATAGAAAATCATGAGACAGAATGGTATGAAAATTCTTATTCAATCATTAGATGAAAATAAATTTTTTCAAAAATTGAGGATATCTGTATTAGAGAATAAAACTGAAGCGATTAGAGTTATTAATATCAATTTAATTCTAGTCTCAGATTCTCTGTTCATTTGTAACTCTTGCCCTGAATGAATGATAAATGATAATTAGCATCTGAAAGAAATGCGCAATAAAACTCTGGCAATATTATATATAATTAGATAATTTCAATGATTTTTCTATAATATTAAAAATAATGAATGTAACAATGCAATATGGGCTTGTACCAGTAAGTAGGAGAGCATGCATGCGTAACGGGTGTCAGGCAAGATGCGGTGGTTGATTGATTGATCGATTGCTAGTCAAGCAGTTGGTGCGTTGCAGTCTGGGGTTGAACAATCGTATGTGAGGATTAAGCTCTGATTGGCCCGCCATCAGTCATGTCTCAAAGTCACAAGTACGTCGATTCCCCTGGAATGCAAACCCAGCGTCAGTCACAATTCAATTTCTTTTTCCTCATTTATTGGCATGTGTTGTAAGATTTTTTATTAATAAACACAAGCTAATTTTTATTTAACAAGTAACATGTTCCAATTCATTCAAAGGAAAACTCTAATTATTCAAAAAAGGATAAGTGGGAAAACTGAATTGTGATTTTAAGTGTATTAAGCTATACAAGTGTATGGTACGTAAAGTCATTAAACTCATTCTAAAGCTTTAAAATAGTTTTGTTAGGCGATTTAGCAATAGATATTATTTGTAAAGTAAAAAATCTTTGTAAATATGATTTCCTCAAGGTATGAAAATGCGATAAATAAGCTTATAACGTACATAAAGGAGCATGAAAATACAGTAAATAAAAATCAGAACCCAACATAAAGATACAAGCATTAAAAAAATAAAATAAAATGAAAAAGATCCAGCAGCGACAATAGTTTCTTTTTTGAATTCAATGACAGAAGAACGTCATTATCATAAATTGAAAGATAAAAATATTCATGCAGTTATTAAATGTAGTATAAGGTATCACTTACAAAAGCATGATATTTAACAAATTTATCTCCCAGTGAGCATGAAAAATAATTAGGGCAGAATACAAGGTACAGATTTAGTTATTACAATGTTTTATTTATTTCTATAGACAACTAGATTTATTTGGTAAGGTAAGATAAAAAAAAAAAAGGGGAAAAAAAAACTGTATAATAATGATCAAATGATGCAGTAAAATGGACGTGTCCTAAGAATTATACGCCAATTTTATACAAGGGTATATATTATTGTCTTACGTAGTGAATATCTTTCCATTTTTCAACTCAAATCTTTCATTGAATAGATTATATTAAAATAGCAGATTATTCCTAGGACAAGGCATCCGATATTGCAGTGACAGTATACTCGTTTAATTTCAATGATTCTATGATCTTGTGCAAAGTATGCCATTAAGATTCGTGGATGCGAATCACTCGTTGAATGTATCTGTGTTTAACTCATTCTGAATTCATTGTCAAGCATCAACAAGTGATCCGCATCCACGAATCTTCATGGTATACGTTGTGCTCTAAAACCTGTTTCAAACGAATAAGTTTTGTATGTGCAAAAATATAACTGTATACCATATGACTGCATTGATTCAATCAAATGTGTTTATTTATCATCTACATGTAAAAGATTGGATCTATAATCTGATCATATTAATCCTTTGAATATATTGTGTTGCTCCGACTTGTTAAAAAAAAAAAAAAAAACAACACTTTTCCAAAATTTCATTGTACTGTTCAGTTTAGATTCGAGAAAGGCTATATACATTTCTATACTTAACAACACATAGTTGATCGGTAATAGCTGTACAAAGTAAATATTTAAGATATCTTGTTCACCTGGATCTTAGGATAAATTATTCCTGAAGATGTTTTTTTAATGCAAAACCATCTTCAGATTTTCACCTATGAAAAAGTAATTCTCGTTAAACAATTTCATTATATTTACTCATGTGTCTGCGAGATTGTACTTTGCCAAGATATTATATGTATGTTTAAGTTGAGAAATTTTCATCGTTCAGATGAAATTTTCCTTTTTTTTTTTTTTCATCCTTTCAACGGTATAATTAATTTGAAGTATAAAAAAAGTTCGATCGTTGAATAATTTTTCAAGAGTTTGGGTTTTAATTGTTTTAATATCAATATCACTCCCTAAACTATAAATCAGTTCAAATTCAATGATTTTGATATACTTCATGTTAATTATTTGGTATGTTACTAGTGAAAAATTCGTACATAGGTATCAACTTTTACTATACATACGGTGAAAAAATGTAGGGAAGGAATTTTTCTTCAATATATTATATTAAAAATTCTTATATAAACTGCATAGTAACATTTATTTCTCAATAACTAATGCATATCAATTAATAATTTCATAAGAACTGTTAAATTCTATCAACATTTAGGTACTTGAATAATAGAAATTGTATGAACAATGATTTTTCACCTTTAATTATTGACTATTTTATTTGACTAGACAGTTCTTCGTGCAATCGATAACATATCGTTTTCTTTACTGAAAGAAGAAAAAGAAACAAAAAAAAAGAGAAAAAACTAAGCGAAGATCAGTCTAATCAAATTTTGGTGATGAAATTTGTCATTTAGTTAGCAATTGGTACGGTTTTAGCGCATATGCAATCATTTTTTATCGAATAGGACCGCTCCATTGAAAAAAAATTCATGCCAGTGCCAAGTGAAATACCAACTGATAAAATGACATTGAATTAAATGACAACGATTTAGGTATTATTAATGGGCGTAAAATACGAATAAAATTAACTAAGAATCGATTTCAATGCCTCCAAAATTGAAATATAATTTCTATATCAAAATGGAAGTTCCATTATCCTCAATGAATTTTTTGATTGAATATCAAATAATTAGTGGAGAAATACTGAGGGTCATCAATTCTTAGCAATTTTAATAATAATTGATAAAAGAATAAATTGAGGGTCACCACCAGGTATCAAAAGATTAATAATTATTAGTTTATCCTATTATAATGAAAGCTGTAATCCTAATTGGTAAATTGGTCAAGTTTTGACATTTTCATGAAATTTTTTTACAAACTTATAAATCGTATAAAAGAATGATGTCAAAAGGTCTTGATATTGTGTGATAGATTTTTGATGAAACGCTGAATGACAAAAAAAAGAAAAAAAAAAATCACAACATATATAATAGTATAAACTAGGTAATGAATATAAAAAAATAAAAAGCATAACGCGCCCAAAAATTTAGCAACCAAAGGGGGTACACAATGGTTAAGCTCGATATTGACCTGGTATTGCATGCTCTATAGGTACTCTACGTTACATTAAATACTTTTAAAACTAATCACAGAGCTAGATACGCACTGAATTTTAAATATGACAAACTTGATTAACACAAGATTTGTATCATCGGAATAATTATTAGGAACCTGAGTAATTCCTCCTTCAAAACTCATCCAATCTGAATAATACAGTAGTGAAATTACATCTAATACACAGCACTTCCTTATAGTAAATTTTTAATTTTATTCAGTCAACTAGGAATCATTTTTCTTCTTTTTTTTTTCCTAAGTCTTGGAAAATCATACGAATTTTATGATCTAAATCATAGATAACTATATGTATAATGTATCTGATAACTTGCAACTAATTCAACAGAATTGACAAGAATTATGCGAACTCATTTAATTTCAGTTTTAGCCGAGATACAATCACGTGAAAAATCTCTATTCGAATAAAAAATTCATGTCCCATATGCATTTGAAAGAAGATTTTCCTCGTGCTATTATTATTGTATTTTATTTCGTTAATTATTTTGATTCTTTTTGGCTGACATTTAACAGAAAGAAAAAAGAAAAGAAAAATTCAGATAAGATTCGTAAACCGATTTCTCTGTACATAATTTTGATGAAGTATTGAATTTTCATTGAATTTATTAATCCAGTAGATATTTAGCTCTATGAACTAAGCGATTTTTTTATAAATCCCTCTTACACTCAGAATTTCTAAGGTAAGTGGGTGTAAGTGAGATCAATATGCGTAGAAACAAATTCTGAGCCAAGAGGCGGAGACGAACGACGCTCTCACTACATTTATTATTGACTTACAATTATTTATTCCTTATGAAAATATACTATTTTTTTTCTTCTTTTCTTTTAATGTACTTATCATTCCACTCCATCCTATATAAAAATGTGTTATTTGTTGTAATGACGCTCACTTCTTAATCAAATTCTCGTGTCCCAAATAAGTTTCTCGATATCTTAATTACATACAGTATGTCACTTTGAGTTACAATGCACAAAACCTAATGCATTAATTTCAAAATTCACAATTGGTATAGATTATGGATCAACAGGGATCAAAAGACTTGGTTCTCAAAAATCATACGCCCTATAACATTTGAGAAAGATCGGTAAGAAGATAAATAAATAATAGAAATTGAACATATTTGGTAATTGTGATAATGCTACAAGATCCATGATTTTGAAAACTTGAATTACTTTCCGAAGTTCAAGTCCATTCAAGAAGTCTGGCTTGTTCCTTCAAAGATAGATAATTTTTATTATTAAACTAGAAACTCCGAGCTTTTGAAAAATTCTGTATATTCCAATATTTCCAGGCCTTGCAGACACCTTGTGATTTATGGGTATAAAAAGCATGATACGACTCCACATATTTGTCATTCTAAAGTCCAGTCATTGTACTGCTTTGAATTGTTTCTATTCGCAATTTGAGTAGATTATGAATTAGGAAAGTATCAACGAATGATGATGGATTCATTTTTCATAAGCTGAGTCTGCTGAATTTAGTCAGAGAATTTGATATTTTAAACAATTTTCATGCATCTTTTAATTCTTAGGAAAGACTTAATACTCTCCTGCTTTCAACACCTACTCTACTCAGACTGGAATGCAGAGTCGTCACAGGGATAAAATACTTAATCAATGGCGATAGCTCATCATTTTATTACAACGTATCTATTTTCATTTGAAGAACCCATAAAGCTCGGTTTGGCTAATGAGTAATGACTCTGTGCACCAGTTTCAGTGTTTTAAAACTCTTTTGTACAAAAACCCAGTAAATTCTATTAATAAAAAATCTAGTGTGGCATGCGATAAATACGCAAGAAGCGCGTAAGCTTGTTTTTTTTTTTTTTTCACAGTATGATTCCATGAAAAAAAAGGTGGTAAAAACGTTAATTAATTCATATAATACAGCCACCTAACAGGATAGACAAATAGCGTCAGCAACTGACAAAATTATTTAATTGTTGTCAGTTGCTCGGTGCTACCGTCATCCGCGTTAATCTCTGGCATAATATGCATTTATGCTCGTGAACAGTACTGTAGCCTGGAGAGAAATGCAGAAGGAGGATGCAGAGCTCACAAAAGATCTATCATTCCTCCGTCGGAGAGAAGACGGTACCGTCCAACTCGTTGATCCAAATCCACTAGGGGCCAATAGACACAGAGATCTCGATCATTTATTGAGCATATTACGACAACGGATATTATACCTAAAATTATTGTCATTGAAAGAGTGCTGATTATTTAAAATCATCTGTTAGGCACTTTACTGAAATAAGTAGGTAATACTTTTTTGCGCAAGTTTACTAATAATGTATCGCTTTGAGTTTCAAGGGAAATTATTCGACTAGTGAACTGAATTTTTTGGTCTGACAATAATCCAGCACTTTTTCGCTTACTATATTCTTAAGCTATATTTTAACTAAGTAACACCAATAATTAATAATAACTGATTTTTGATACAATGCACAAGCATGTAGCATGCAATACCAGCGTGCAGTGAGAGGAGTAATTTTAGTAAATAAATTAAACTTTCAGGTGCGTTTCCGGTGACAGTTTTAGAATTTCTTTCTATTACTTTGAAAAAGTTCAGTTTTTTTTTTTTTTTTTATCAAATTAATTAATTCTTTAGCTATAACTAAACTCTATGGCTAAAAACGTAATCTTTATCCAGGTGAAAGCAATTGTCAGAGAAAAGAAAGAAAGAAAGAAAAAAAAAAAGAGTAGTGTGTGATGTTTTATGCTACTAAACTAATTTTTTAGAAATATTAATTTCTCTGAATTGAAATTAATCAAAGATTGTATTATGTTTTTAAAATTGTTTATGACGACTGACGACCGACTAAAAGTCAGTTTCATACTCAACGGTATGATATTTGTTCAACCTGTCACTAAAAACACTGCGTCAACATAACTGAACATTTTCAAATCTAAATACTATAATGTGACGTTAAACATGAAGATTGAGTGATAACAAAATCGTGATAATATTAACTATGGATATTCTAAATAATAAAAATTATACATCTATAGACTAATCAAAGAGGAGCGACATAATTAGAAAATGTTACAAATAGAAAAAAAAATAAAAAATAAAAAATAAAAAATATACATATGTAGTGCCATTATATAATTATAATATATAATCTTATCATCAAAATATCAATTACAGAAGTACAATAGTAATAGGTATAGCAGTATGTTTAAAAATCATTAACATAATAATAATAATCAGTATAATAATATCACAATATAATCATTATTGTATCTAGATTCTATATGATTGTGTCAATATGGCAATCTTGAAATTTTCTCAATGTATAAATTATCAGCATGCAATGATACAAATAGAAAAACAAAAAGAGAAAAAAAAATAAAATAAAATAATGAGAATGAAATTAATACAGTAGAGCGTCGATATTCATTTTTTGGGATTTTGTTTACCATAAACAATTTACACCGTACTGAAAAACCGTTAAATTTAGTCACAAAAAAAAGCACGAAAAATATTTATAAATAAACTATTCACACGATATTGACACAAATTACGCGAACAATAAGAAATTAAAAAAAAAGAAACTCTCTTTCTGTATGAGAAGGTACTTTTATTTTTATAAATTTTAGTATCTGATACCACATTCAGCTTCATGTTAGAAACTTATTGTGTGTCAAAGATTCTGCTCAGTTAAATCTTTCAAGAAAGAATATTGTGGAATTATTCACAACTCATAGGAATAAATGAACAGAAATTTATGAAATATATTTTCTAAAATTTTCTGATATTTGTGTAGATTGTAAGATTGCTAATATCTTGAATATCTCGAATAAAATATTGAATACCCAAAGCTCACAGATTTCATTCCATGCGACCAAAAAGTGCATTGAATAATAAACAGAATTTGAATATCAAGACTCTACAAACTTTATTCTATACAATTTAATGATCAAATCAATTGTTATCAATACATCAATAGTAATCAACTAGTGCCTACTTATATACAAAATTTATATATTTGAGCTATAGCGATACTAGCTTCATGGATACGATCGTAACAATTTCCAGAATATATATATTGAGCTTTGTTGCTCGGCTGGTCAATCCCACATTTTCACCGACCAGAAATAATTATTAATCACAATGGCATATCCTTCATTCCTTTAATCATATTGAAATTCAAAACTATTTGAAATGTCTATTTAGAAAATAGTTTATTATTAATCATAATTGTCTTCACTGTTAATAAAACGCAAGAAACATCTATAGATTCAATTACTGCTGATCAAAACAAAAGCTCACCGCGATAACTATTTATCAATGAATCGTGAAATTAATATATACCATTAGCATATACATTATTATTTTGAAACTTTAATTATTTTCAAATAATAAACTATATGGATGAATTTTCATGTATACAAATTCAATGTAAGTACTAATAACCATGCCGATTCATTATTTATACAATCATATTGGCACATGCTTTCAGTTTTATGACCACTTATTTAAAACGGAAAAAATATACCATATTTTAATTCTGTTTTTTTTTCTTCTTCAAAATATATGATAAATTTAAATAGTACGGTAGCTTTGTTTGTATCATGCTATTAATATGACATTAATGTTTGGATAAATAGAATAATTAAAAATATATTCCTGAGATTTGATGAATCTCAAATAATGTTGATTTAAATTTCATTGATTAATAAACTAATAATTTAAAGAAGCAGTAATATTATAAATTCTTTTTTTTTTTTTTTTTTTTTCTTTTCTTATCGACACTTAACATTTACTTTAACGATTCCATTCCAATTTGCATCCTGAAACTAGTTCACCCGAATGCTCGTATATTCTCACTTATACTCAATTAATTAATTAATATATTACCATCAATAACAATAATTACGTGTATAACTAACTAAGCTAAAAATATATAACTTTTCAATACATTTATATTATTTGAAAAAAAAAACATAGAAGATAGAAAGACAATTGGTGTTGTGTCTGTACATTGTGTTTTTGTTAACTTCCTGTTTGTGGGGTTTGTTTGTTACATTTCTATATATCAGTTCATCTGTGGGTTTTATGGTTTCATACAAGTTTAAAAAAAAAAAAAAAAAAAAAAAACAAGAAAAAAACATTCGAGCTTTGAACTCATTCGCCAAGAAAATAATCTGTAACAATCAAAGCTTTCGACCCACATGCTGATAGGTCTACTAATTCCACCCATCCATTGTAGGCAATGTTTTAGAAAATTACAAACAATCTGTAAAATTTGTTTCTAAATTGATGCGCTAAGTGTTTATTTAGATGATAAAGAAAAGAAAAGAAAAGACAAAAAAATATGGAAAATATATTCCATCATTTAGTTAAAATTCAAAACGTTTAGAATTAGAAAAAATGATGAAAAACGAATAAAAACTATCCCTAAAAAAAAAGAAAATGTTTATCAATCAATTTGACTGTCTTTACATACGAATTTGGTTGTCTTTACATACGAATAAAAGCTGGTGATGATATTTCAATTTTATGACCGCTTAGATAAAATCGAATATTACACCGCAAATAAAATTTGGCATGATTCAAGTCAAATTGAATGGTTTAACATTAAAACTTGGACTAATTGAATTCCCGTATTTAATATATAAGAAATTTGAAAAAAAATTTTGCTGTGAAAAATATCTTTGTGAAAGTATAAAATCTAGAATAGAGAATAGTGTGTATTATTATGAAATTATCCTGCAACTCGTAAATAAATAAAAAAAAAATATTTCGAGTTGATGAAATGTTTGGATGTCAAAGAATACCTCGTCAAACGATTCCCTAAAACATAATCGTATAATAATCACAAAACACTTTAACCCGGGACTGGTATTATATTTTCGAATATATAATAGGCAAAATATATTTTCGTACTTTGACCAGTCCTATGTTAATATCAAGATGAAATACCCTATGAAATAGAAATACGACGGATTAAGGAGACATCCTATTCCAGAATGAAATAGGCCATAATATTATATTTCTAAATTATTATCCCTAACACGACAGCTGAGTTTTCCCAAAGTCTATGACAATGCAGTTTTATAATGCTGTACCGTCTCTTCCACTGTCTTGAGGATGTTAGATTCTTCGTTACACAATAGTACATACATTAATCATATGTGTATATATGCTTTGTATTTCTACAATATAATATGCTTGATTTTGTTATTCGAAACTTTCATATAGCCGCAGCAAAGTTTAACGACAAATAGCATATTTCGATATAAGATGAAATAACTAGATACATAATTGTCTACATGTATTAATGTGTATAGTATATTAATATACTACAGATGATAGTCAAAAACGAATTTTTTATATCTAATAGTATAATCAATCTTTAAATAAATATAAAAAAAAAACTCTAACACATCCAAGCCAGTAAATCTTAATTTGAATATGACGTGCTGTACTCGATTTAACATTTTACATTAGAACAACTTATGACCATTGAACTAGAAAAGTAATCGAATATACCTACTCGGTTTATTTTGAAAAATTTAATGCTAGCTTTAAATCTAGAAATAATAAGTAAAACAAAAGGTACGAATATTAGCCCGCAGAATTCACAGTCCTACCTTCATTCATTAATTTTCCCAAGTAACCAGAAGTCTAAATCTAATTCTGTAACAAACCGCATGCATTCCAATGGCTGTTACATAGGTATGTATTTTCTATATTAAATACCACTATTATGTAAGTTTATTGTGCATTGATTAGCACGGCAGCAAATAGTTGCTTATATAGGTATTTCTTTTTTCTGCCAATTACGAATGACTACATAATGTCAACGTGGAAATATTTTGCGATTTTTTTTTTTTTCCAAAGATATACCGAATTGCTAATTTTTGTTTTCTGAATTTATGAAAAAGTATTGCTGCCTAGATGGATAAAAATTAAAATTGAATTTTTGTTAGCGAATGAACTGGATTCGACTTTGAATTACGTGTTCGCATCCTAATCAAGTGCGTTAATTTTTATGCATTTGCAAGTAAATGAAATTTTCTGAATTCATCTTATTATTATTGGTATATTCAGCTGGCATAGATTCATCAGGGTTTAATTTTAGTATAAATAAGTTTAAATAAAAATGTCGAATAATTATACCTACATCTTCAACTACTGAAAGCAATTGAATGTGTTTTAAGTAATTTTCATAGAAGTTCGACCATTCTAATGAACATTGAGACAATAGATTGAATTTCTATCCATCTCGGAGCTTCTGGTTTCTCTCCAAGTACAGCCTATTATCACTAAAACCCTACAATCATGGCTGTTTAAAAAAAAAATTGATTTAAAATTTGGGAATGAAAGAAATCTACTAGGCATTACCTCTCCCGATAATATTATTAGTTTGTTAAGTTTTCTGCCATCTGTTTTGCAAGTCAATAGTAAGTGTTACGATTACTTATTGCGATGGTGAAAATGATAAGACTTCAATAATCCGAGTATATCTCTATTGGGTTACGGGGAAATGATGTGATAAAATATATATTGTACATCTCTTTGAAGAAATAACGCATTAAGGCAGAATCCTTTACGCGTACGTAAACATTAATTAATAATTGACGGTCAAATAGGTACCAAAAACAAACAGATGAACTACATATCTAGTCTAGCCGATTGTAAGAACCTAGATGAACGTTTCACACTAGTAGTACTTTCTCTATGACTACTCCTACCCTTTTCATCACGTAATAGTAAGCTTTTTGCAGTTTCCGTGAGACTAGCCTTGTTGTGGGTATTGGCGTGTGTCTGGCTAGAGCTGTATTTGAATGGATGATCACTGACCACCAGAGATGAATAGGACTCACCCGACTCCCAGCCCTCTTCATCTCCTATCGTATCACACTCGCTGCTTGATTCATCGCTAGATTCACTTGGCGTCTCTGGATCATCGAGTCTCACCCTTGTTGGTACACCGTCTGATCTATTAGACTTCAGCACTGATCTATTTGAGTCCAGTACTGACGGCTGGATACTCGTAGCTACACGATGCATGAAGAGGCTCACCTGAAAAAAGAGGATAACATGTTGAAATTAAGTCAATTAAAACAAAGTCAAAATTCATAATCAATTGAATATTGAATACAGAAAATTAATCAATGGTCTATAATTTACACCTAGAAAAATCAGGAAAAAATCATGGTTTCTGGCTTTTTTAAAAACAATTTCCACACGGTTTCTGAAACTTGAAATCAAAAACTTTGATTAGTCGATTAATTATTAGTAAACAATAAAGCGTAAACTCCTTTTTTGGAAAATAACGTACAGATATAAAAATTAAGAGCTTACTTTGAAGTCGGCACTATAAAGCTTATGATGCTTGTCTTTGTGAGCATCATCCAAGCCTGTCTTATCAATGTTTAAGACAAGGCATGGTGGCATAGGGCCGAGGCTAGCCAAAGACCCTGTTCGTGGTTTAGAGTGAGTAGTAACCATTGGTAATTCCATAGCAGTTCCATCGCAGCTTAAAGCCCTAGTCGATCTCTCGACTGGTACATCTCCGTTGTCAAGCTCTATGGCTGTGTATTCACGTACAAAAAATGTGTTGAACCAAAAGTGGAACATTTTTTCCTAATTGAGAAGGAGCAGTTTGTTAGATTTTTTTCATTATCAGTTGTAATTAATCGTAGAATAGATCAATTTATACAAATAGTAGCGAGTGTTTGCAGGATGAAAAGAAAACACGTGAAATAACGATCAGACTTACTTTCCGCTTCATTTTCGGCCTATTGAAAAAGTCTATTCGAATATCTCCGCAAAGTGAAACTTGTTTGTTGTTTATCGATATGCATAAAGAATGCATACCTTTTCTAATTTCATAGACTTCAGAAACGAATATCTTCTCGTTAGATGCAGATATCACAAAAGAAAGATCTATAATGTGGGAGAAATTTTGATTAGATAAGTAATCATACACGTATACGACATAGTCAGCAGAGAAAGTAATCGGATTTAAGAATATTCGTTATCAATTACCTTGAATTTGATAAATTGTAAAATTAAATTCGTTATTCTCATAATGGGTAGTGATAAATTTAATATCTAGGTAGATATATTTATAACGTAATACGTGAACCGTTGCTGTTTAAAAGTTGGAAGGAAGTACAAGGCAATTATTTTGTTTGAGCCATATTATTTCTTGACTAACTAGCTACTTACTTTTGACCTTCTTACTGTCAGGAATTAAAGTATAATTAAGCATACTACAATGGTATTTAAAATGTTTGTAATATAAGCATGTTTGCTAAAAGCTTGAAAATCTACACAATACTCACATCCCTGGCCTCCATTGAATGTTGGAACAGGATCCAATCGTATTTGCTGTAAATTCAGATTAACAGGTTCGTAGATGAGTCCCTCCTGTATTAGGGAAGCATAGTAACCCACATACCTCCTTTGCGACGGTATCGTTACTCCTTTTCTGTTGTCAACGATTTAGAAAACGAATTAGAAAGAAAGAAACGTTAACTAACTGTATTTTGGAAACGATTTCGTCACTTTGCAGATGAGAATAGTTTTCCAATTTACTTAGATATTATTTATCACAAGTTATATCAATTCAGGAGGTTCAAAATAGCTCAAATACCTATCATGTGTTCTCTTGGTTCCATAAAAGTTAAGGGCTTCTATCGCTGTGTCAAACTGTTTGATGTGTAAAAGGTAACAGCATACCATCACACCTGTACGACCTTTCCCAGCTTTACAATGCACAACTGCGACGTTTTCTCCATTATGAGATAACCAAGAGTGAACATCTTCGCAGAACGGCCTGATTTGTGATATCATTGGCGGATTATGGTCATCAAATGCATAGGTAGCCACTCTTAGTTTAAACTTCTTACCGTCGTATGACCTTTCGGAGCAACTGCGAACAGGGAAAATATAAGGGTTTAAAATTTTATCACAAGGAGGAAAAAAATTAGGAACAAGCAAAATTATTCACACATTAGTTCAACAGATAGCTAAGCATTGCAGATAATTTTTCAAAG
This sequence comes from Tenthredo livida, assembly GCA_963992785.1. Lineage (NCBI taxonomy): Eukaryota > Metazoa > Arthropoda > Insecta > Hymenoptera > Tenthredinidae > Tenthredo > Tenthredo livida. The sequence goes on along the minus strand of OZ023066.1, from coordinate 14,472,998 downwards.
TCATAATTAATAATTAATCGTAGTACACTCACAGGTTGTAAATTTTATAGTGGTCCTTGTGCCTAGATTCTAGGAATTTAACGACATCATCGATGTGGTTTCGGTAAACTCCCTCCAACTTCTCAGCGGGGAAACCCATTGCGATCAGATTATGATTTATATCTATGCGTGTCGTGGCAACAAGTTAAGGGTAATAATCAAAGTGGTGATATTTTTTTGCGGTTTCATAAGCAGTGAATGAATATGTGCAGTGTAATATGGTTTGTGACTGAATAAATTTTTCGATATTCGCAGCTAAAGCGTACAATTAATTTAATTATTTAGGTATCAATGTTTTGGAGCGAAAATTCACATTTTTTGGACAGATATCTAAAAATTGTATGAAAATAAATGAATAGCATGTTAGTTCTGAGTAATATTACGATTGTAATAATGAATATGAACTCTCCAGACTTGATAAAATGTCTCATATACATTATCCCCGTCAAAACCACATATGGAAAATCTGTTTCCTGACCAACGCTGACCATCAACAATCAGGAAATGGTATATAACTAGAATATAAAAGCATTAGAAAACAGCAGGATTTAATATTAATTATTTAAACGTTCGCTGTTAATAATGATCAATTAATTTCTATAATTTATTTTAAAAGTCCATCATCGATCGTCATGCTCTTTTGATTCTGTATTTGAATATTTAAGTTTCGTAATAACGATTTCAATGAAAAAGGATACATGTGAGATCAAGATCGAAGCCGTCAGCAGTAAAGCGTTTTCTACGCTTACTGACTAGCCCTTTTATAGGGTTGGTCATCTTCATGTTACTTATGGTGTTTGCCATGCTCAGCTGGCTGTGCCTGAATTCACCCTCCCCACCGCCCTCTGTTTCAGCCTCCCTTCCTCCTCCTCCTCGTCCTCTAGCTCCGCTACCGTCTCCAGCACCTTTAATCTGTGTAAATGTGAGAAAAGCCGTACAGAAAGTTTCTATAACTCTAAAATCTACAACTTTCATCATGCATTATTGATGATAATTTGATACCTAAATGTTTTACTCATTTTCAACTTTTCGATACCCAGATATGCAATGAATGAGAAATTTTACATCTTAGCAAAGAAATGAGAGAAAAATCAAAGTCTGTTGATTCTAGTGACTCAGCGTTGCGGTTTGAGTAGTTAATGGTTTAAATAAAAAGCGTTTCGTTCCTGTAGAATTTGGAAAAATGATGTGAAGGCAATAATTAATGGCTTAAATAACGAACTATATAAATAAGTAGTTATCGATTGAATTTTAACCTGTGGCTTCCGAGCCGCGACGTCACACGAGCCCAGTTCTGGTCCTCTTTGTTCTTCCAGACAAACATGGAGGGGGGTAACAGACGCCGAAATGTGTTCCGAGATTTTGTTGTTTAATCGGCTGCTCGTCGGTCTCCTGCAGGAAAAGCATATACCCATCAATTCGCAGAGCATAGGCGCGTCGCACCCTCCTTTTATCGGAGGCTTTCGTTGTTTCTTTTATATCAGTTTATTATTTTATGATTATCGTTGTTGTATAAATTTTTTCTTTTTCTTTTTCTTTGCCTTTTTTAACGGGACACAAGAAATTCACTACCTTCACCCACAACACAAGAATTATAAAAGCACAGATTTAATGATCGGAAGCTGTTTTAAATGACCTTGAAACACACCACATGATAACGAATAACATAAAAGTATAACACGTCGTCGTTGTTGATTTTCTTTCTAACAAATGTTGTAAGTGTATTTGAACTGTTGTTTTTGATGTTCTGGTTTTGTTTTGTTTTTTGTTTTTTGTTTTTTCCAAGTTACATTATTAATATTTAATAATAATAATAATAATAATAATAATAATAATAATAATTAAAGTAATAAACGTGTACGAAATATTGAGTATAAGAAATAGAAAATTATATTGTCACTTTGTTTTTTCTATGAAACACAAAATGTCAAATTTTGTAATTTTTTTTGTTTTTGTCTTTGTTTTTGTGGTAATAATAGAGAATAGAATAAAATTAAATTAATCCAATACCAATCGTGTAAATTGGTATAGAATTGTATAAGTAAGACTGTAAAGATTGTTTTGTACGGATAATAAGGGATAATAAGGTTTTTTTGACACCATCACCTTACGAAGGGACAATCACATCTACACAAAGAATAAACACGTATAGTATAGAATTGATGATATATTTTTTTGTATCGAGTTAAAGGTCTGGCGATTGTAGTAGGTATGTAGTGTATGACACGGATAGACGACGACGGCGACGACGACGACGACGACGACGATATTTCATTCCAGGCACCACCGCGCGTAAGGTGTATTCAATAAAATAGTGATAAAATAGAAGGCGTAGAGTCTGATAGACTATTTTTGTTTAAAATCAATTGGTTGAAAATGTGATATTTAAACCGGACTATTGAGGAAAAACTTCTTTTAATAACGCGATATTAATTATAGAATGAAAAAAAAGAGAAAAAAATAATGATTAACAAGATGGAAAATAAAAGAAAAGAAAAAAATACATCAAGATTTTACACCCAGGATACGCGACGCGCGTACTTAAGCCCCTGGTGTAGCTTCACTCACTAGCCGTTCTCAACATGTCACTGCGTCAAGTCACTCACCAACAATGCATCGGATGCACCGTGCCGTTGAAACGTAGATTTTTGTATATAAAGAAATATATATATATGTATATATATATGTATAAAAAAAAAAAATTGATTATATTTTTCAATATCGTTAGATAAGATCGTTCACTCTCCAAGTCATCCTCTCGCTATAGCACAACACCCCGAGAATAAAAAAATTCGCGTTTAATTAGCTAACGGAAGTCGCCTTTGTAGCGTCCATCTCAGGCACATTCCCGTCCGATCCGACCGACCTGCGACTCGCGAACTATCGTTAATACATTTTCCACAAACCACCGCTACTCGATACGTTTATCTCGATATAATCATATTGTTACAGTACGTTTTGACATGCGGTTATTATCGACGATACGCGGGTTTGAAGAGTGCCACGAGCCCTGCAGCATTACAAGGGAGGGCACGGGCTTTGTCCTGTTGCAAGTTTCATTTCCGGAAACTCTCACCACTGCTCGCGGCGCTCGCCGCTCGAGATCCTCGAGAGTCGAGATGGTTATGTCCGCCGCGACATGCGCGCGCCGATTTCTATTGCGCACAAGGTTCATGCGCTCTTTGAGGTTCCCGAGTTCTATAGAGATTTTTTACAATACCGATAGGATTTAGAAAGCTTTAAACAAGGTTGAGGATATTTACGGGGATACTAGTCGATGGCGATAATTTAATAACTATGATTATATCGCAAGACGGGTTTACTCAGCTCTTTAACAAATATACCAACTGTTTATGTAACCTCATTTTTAGCTTTTAGTAAGCTTGACGTAGTAGGTAACTACTTGTCTCAAGACGCGGATCCACGTGCTTTGTATACACTTTATACTCCCGATTAAATATTATTACGAATCGTTTATGCCCGTTGATCATTAAAAGAGATAAAAACTCTCTTTTTAACTATATTATCATTTTATTTTACCAATGAAAATACACTAGTTGTCACAAACGTCCTTGACCTAGCTGTCATCGAGGTACTATTTTCAGCCGCGGCATTTTTATAACTAGTTGAAATCGTTGCGGTAGAAGGCGCGAAATTCAATTTTCACTATCAAATCGAAAAATTTTTATTCGAACTGTAATTAAAAATAAAGTCAACGTCGAAAATATATCAACTGTCTAGCAAATAGCCAGGGGGGAGGGGGTCAGAAATCTTAAGGCCATTTCGATGAATTTATTGCTTTTTTTCATTTTCCAGGCTATTTGGAAGATTAGATAGCGCATTGAAAAGATTTTATTTAAATATTCGTTTTTACATTTGTAGAGTCAACATTATAAAAATATTTGTTGGATACAATACATACTTAACAGATTTTCAATTAAATCCTTATTTCTCTCAACGATCACCACGATATGCAATAATATACTATTTGGGGTCTATTGAATTTAATAGCAAGAATTATCAATCAAAAATCTATTGCATATTCGATAAATTGCCAATACAGGGTATTAAAAATTTTAATGAAATAAAATCGATACAATTGGGAACGAAATTATCTTTCAATCTATTGATAAACTTGTCTTGAAATTTATTAACATACGTCTATAATTGATAAGGCTTCCAAGTACCTTTACAAGTTTAGTATTACCTATATATTTGTCTTCTCTTATAACTTAGAGAAATACAAAAACTCTTATATAACTCTATTAAAAAATATACAATTATCATATATTCTCGTTTTAAAATAACGAAGAAATTACAGGATAATTACAATTTATAAGGAAATTTCTTTCGCTATGGTTTTATAAGCGATTACCTCAGTACAGATGTGCAACGATCGCAGCAATTAGAACAAATATTGCAACACTCAAACCTGCCATATATACAATAAACTGTTGGTCTTGTGAAGAATCTTCACTATTATCCGAAGCTGCTGTATCCACAGTATTTTGTTGATAGAACTCTGAAGGATCTGTTGGGCATGAATTATTTTCTTCAAATTTACTCGGTCATGAATAATAATTTTAGATCGTTGCTATACATTTCAATGCACGTGATAATCGGCAATAAATTTTATTACAATTAATCAAACTTACCAGCTTGGATTTCAAGCTCTTTTTGTACACTACTTTCTTGCATTTCCAAGTCAAGAAGTTCCTGCAAAGAGACTAAGGCCTCCTGCGGTCCTTCTCCAGGAAATAAATAGTCTGATAATGTTACCCTGCTCTGAGGCAGGGCGACTAAAACCCTTCTTGGAGGCTCGTGTAGGGTAACATTTTCTGGAAATTAGCAATACGTTAAAGATATTTCAAATTATTCATGATAATTGTTCAAGTATGAAACAGTAAAGGCTGATTTTACCTTCTGGAGATCCGTTTTCTTCTTCTATTAAACTGTCCAAATGCATTTCTAATCGACTTGCAAGTGACCTCATGATATCTTGCTTCACTGCGGCGGTAGCTTCTTCGATGGTAGCTTTCTGATGCACAAAAGTTCTGCTCACAACTTGTCCAACTAGTCGCATAGTAGCACTACAAGATGTGATTAGTATGTCTGAGCTGGGATTTTTTGGCTGAAAATAATTGATGATTTATTAATTTTCTAGTTATTTTGACTATAGATAGACACGCGACATTGATAGAAGCTGCAACATTCGAATATAATCAGTTATTATTTCTTTAATACTGTTTTTGGAAAGATTTTCTCGCCTCCTCAATGATATTTGATAATTTTTTACTCTTTGTGGTAAAAGCAGAGCATTACGGGTCCAGAAACTTACACAGGGAATATACATGCTGACTTGGAGCGTCTTGTCCGCAGCACTTGAGTCGTTATTACTTTTAACTTCTTTTCTGTCCTTTTTCTTTTTTCCAACGACCTCCACCGCTTCCTCAGGAGACCTTGGCTCACCTTCGATCACAACCAAGGCTGAGTCTACTGTTTCTGATATACTTGCAAGAATCCCCTACACAGAATACAAATAAAATTGGCTCCTCGCTGTGCAGTCGCTGTGGTGCTTACTACAAATTAAATTTATTATAGTGTATTTGTAAGTACGTAGATCCGACGCTGTTTTACATGAGTAATTGCTGATGTATGCTTTTCAATTAACTAACGACAGGGCTTCATAAGTTCAGGAATATACCTGCAGCTGTTTTTTCAACGTTGCTGGTATATCTTCGGCCGAGATTGGGAACAGCCGGTCGAAATCTACTCGGGCTTCAAGCTGATGCCATTTTGTAGCTTTTGCCTGAAATTTCCAGTCCGCCGGTTTCAGTATTCCTCCAAGACTTGCGTCCAGAGATTTGCAGGATATTCTGTAACGAAGTTCCGGATTTTATTGAAAAATAGTGTTGCAATAATAGCGATAAGTTTGATTCCTATAATTTATCTCACTTTTGTGTAACACTGTTAAAGTGAAGAATAAGATTTTCTTGATTATTATTCCCATAGAGAAATTTATTCATAGCTAAGTGTTTGTAAATTGCTACTATCACCGATCGCAATCTGTTCACCGAATGACTATCGTTTAAAATATCTGCTGGACCAACTACAAATATTCCCAATACCCACATGCCACCTGGCAACATTCTGGTGACCTGAAAGCAAGAAATGAATAAATTAACAGATAAATGACGTGTCTTAGTTATAAACACAATCGCTATATCATCATTAATTTATTACATGTTTGGCATGATCGGCAACCCAAGTCTCTGGTATATCGTTGATAGATTTAATGTACTTGGGTACAGTTTCAGGCTGAGTATTGCTCGATGAAGTTATCAGCGACTCTTCAATAACATCTTTGGCTGCGGGTGGTGGCGTTCTTGCCAGATGAACGACAAAGTCTTTTTGCAGCGTGCTCTGAAATCCAGAAAAATAGTTATTCCAAAATGATGATGTAGTCATCAATTATATACCATATAATATCTTTGAAAAATTATAGTTCGGAGAAGTGATAACATGCAAATGACGAGGAACAAAATCTTGTTCATTGGTTTCTTGCGTTTGGTACTTGATTTCAACAATATTGGCATTTTTAAATGGAATGTGAAGCTCGAAATTAGGGAATGATCGATAACTGGCGTAATGCATGTTATTGCGTAGTTTTTTTTTTTCTCGACTACCGAGTCCTTAGTTAGTATCAATAAAATATTTTCTAGTCTGAATATTGAACATTGATGAACATGAATTTGAGAAAGAAGTTGAGAGAAATATAATCGATTAAAATGAACTTGCGAGGGTTAAATAAATTGAGTAGACAATTTCTGTTCATCGTATTTTCGATCTATTATTTATTACTCGAAGTATAGGTATAGCATAGGCGGATGATATTTTTAGAAACTGATTCAGGCCGTAAGACTAAATTTTGACGTTTCACATAACCTCGAAAAAACGGTTAGTTTAGTTCGCTGTTAGGTATAGCAGTGATTTAGTAAGTTAGCAAATGACTAAAATAAGTAAATCGAAATTTGAGAAAGGTTTTGGACGAATTAGATTTCGTGTAAAAAGACGTGCATATGGTAGATTGTTTAATTCGTTATTAGTCGATTGTAGAACGCATGATATAAGCTTTGATCAATTCAGAGTATCGAACCTGGCCAAGAATTAATCCTATTGTATATCCATCCGTTCTCATCAGAGATGTTAGATATGTCAAGACACTGTCTTCGGCGTACACGGTTCGTCCCATTATTGATAAATTGCTTGCCGATTCGGTCTTCGATATTCGGCTATCCAAATTAACGCTTGGAGAATCCACAAGTTGATTCCGTTCGTGCAGCGTGTCATCATGCAGCGCCTCCAAGCGACTTGCTTCAATTCTTGGCATTGTTGAGTTTGCCGCCGATATTGGTCTACTTTCAAAATTCAAAATTCAAAATTCAAAATTCATGTTATGTTGCGTTGCATTTAGATTAGGTTTATTTCTCCCCAAAACATTCTATTTCTTTAATTTCAATCCTAAACGACAGACGAATCGTTTATTTTGGTAGAGATTTTCAAAATTAGGGAATTGCAGCTTAAATTACATTTTGAAATATGTACATTAATGAATATTAACATGTATTGCAATAGTGATGTTATTATATGAATTAAATAGTACTGAAAATGAGTAATATATAAATAGAAATTAGGATTTACATTATTTCAATCATAGGACAAACGCAATATGCCTGCACTTACCTTAGTATACGGTGTGTGCAATTATATTTTATAGTTAAGAGAGCGATTACGGAATGATGCAGAATTTTAGGTTGAAGGGAATTTGACAGACTGTAAAGATCCAGATTGAAGTAATCCGAATCTGAATATTTTCTACAGATTATTATCTAATTAACGATCTGAATACATCAGGAAATCATTAGCGAATTGATATTCAATTTTACACAATTGAATTCTTATTTAAAAAAAATATAGAACAAAGATCCAGGACCTAGGAAGGCGTTTCATCTTCTCAGACATAAAAGACCGAAGAATCTTACGAGGACCTGTAACATTAATATTTTATACGTATAGGTTCCGAAAAAAATCTTCTTCACACATCATCATTGAATAAATATGTTTGTATTTTCAGAAGTTGTGTATATACATAGGTTTGATATCGTTTTTCACTTAGCACGATCAGGATAATTAAGAAAACATGAATTTTTCACACAACGATTATAGCTGGTGAATTTCTGCAGCATACCTGTTAGTGATTAGATGATATTATTTGCAGCAAGAATCGTATAGATTCAAGTTATATTCAAATCGACTATAATTATTTTTACCATAAAATGATATTCTGATTGTTATATTTATGAAAGATAATCGTGCCAGGAAAAAAGATATACTCCATAGTTTACTTGTAATGCTTATAAGATATTTCAGTGAGTAGACTAATTGCTACAAAGCAAGAGTCGATAAATTTCGTTACAAGCAATAACACAATGAATATTAGGAGACGTTTTAAATAAAACTTCGAAGGATATTATAGGTATATACAATTTTCTATTTTTATGAGATTTTTTTTGTTTTTTTTTTCTTTTTATCATTTTTTCATACAATTATTGTAATTAATAAACTCATTTTCATACTTAGGCATTTTCAATTTATTTTTATTTAGTTAATTGTTAGTAAGCTCAAGGAAAAAGCGCAATAGACTTTGCAGCTATTTATATATACAAAATTTTAGGAAACATTTTTACTTTTTTTTTTAATTTTTTTTTTTTTTTCAATGATTGTTTTACGTATATATGTAGTTCGGGAAGATTTTGGAAAAGATAATATTCGATAAATGGAAGCAAGGTTTCAGCTTCTCAAAGATGAGAGAAAAAAAAAATAGTTTTTCATTTTATGTTGTATTATTTCGAAAACGAGAGCCTGCAGTATGAAGGCGGAATTCCTCAACGTTGTAAAAGTACAGAAAAACCTGTGTTGTCCATATAATATATGCTATACATGTTACATATTATATGTGTAATGGAACGATTGTGATAATCATGATAGAAAATTGGCACACAAATTATGTGGCACTGGAATTATAATATGCTACTATAATGTATTTTGAATTTATCTAAAAATTGAGCCTAAAACGTGATAGTAATATTATACGAAGCAATAGTCGATTCTCTAATTCAATTGATTTGCTATAATAATTATATAGAATTTGTCTAAATTTCTTTATCAACAATTAATTAACGGGAAAAGATTATTATATAAGATATAATATAGTATTGTGCTGCTAATATATTTATGCGAACGTCGCTTATAACGTTTTTATTTATTTTTTCATAATTTTAAAGATTATAACAATTTCCCCGCTGAATGTATTTGCGTTAATAATTGTACGGTACGGTATGACATTACATATAAATAGTTTTGGCTATATTTATAGTGTAGAAAGTATATAGTAAGGTGCGCGCGAGTAGAAGTTCTGTGGACGGATATAAAATATAATCCACTTCCTAAGCGAAATATTGTGTTTTTTCTTTTTTTGATTTTTTCTTTTTTTTTAGAAAACTACTTTCAATGTTTAGATCCCTTAGTGGTTACTCGTTATTTAGGTATATTTTGTATAGAACGTTGAAAAGTTTTCATTATAATTATATAGGTATTTAATTTATATGTCACTCCCTATAAGTAACATACAGCTTAATTTTTTTTTTTTTTTTTTTTCAATATTTATCTATATTTAGGTAATAATGTAAATAAGAATTTTTACGCATTGATAAATTCTAATATAGCAGAATATAATATATGAATTTCCCTGAAATTGATGGGAATTTATTAAATTGATATTATTTTTTATTTTATTCAAGTCAGCTCTTACGTGAAACGACAATAGTAGTTATAATATTTATATGGGCGATTAGACAACACTGGTAACAATTATAAGATCTGTTCTGGTATTTCGTTCCATTGTAAATTATCATTTTTTTAATATTATTTATATATTATGATGAAATGAAAAGATATCTTGCAGCTTTGAACACTTTTTGTTCATCGCACGATTCAACTTAGTTTGAAAAAATCAAAAAATCAAAAAAAATAAATTGAAATGTTAATAAATACTCATCGTACGTACATACGTGTGATGAAATATTGTTAGTTTGAATGATTATTAGCGAGGCAGAAAATCGAGAGTTTAATTAGTTGGAGGAAAAATGTGGGCAGAATATAGTATAATTTATTAGTTATTTTTAAAGCTGGTAAAAAATAATCACACAATCAAATATTCAAGAATCACGTTTGTTAATATTTCGATACCTAATTAAACACGTTTATATCTTGAACATTATTATTTATAATATCTTGCAGATGTGCGTTTTACACAGTTGAGCGTTTACACTTAATATAATTTTTTTTATTTTTTTTATATATATATAATATATGTATAGTATATGGTAAAAGGCTTTTCCCGAAAAATTTGTCTTAAGACGCGAATGCAATTATAAGATTAATTTTTCTACTTTCAATAAATTCTTTTATATCATATACAGTAAGTAATTATCGAAACATTTGCATAGTGTCTTAACAATAAATTTTACTATTTATAAATAACGCTGTTTTTTTTTATTTTTATTTTTTTTTTACCTCCTTTCTTTCATTTTTTTTTTGTCCTCTACTCAATTATACCTACAAGAAAATTTATAATTCGTAATAATTCGTTTACCTATATAATTTTTCAATTAGTAATAAAGCAATTTAAATTGTGGAACCAACTCTTTTTTTTCTATCATATATAAATTAACAAAATCAATACTGCTATATCATAAAATTTATATCATTATATAAGAAAAACGAAAAAATCACACACAGTTTTATAAATATTAATGTATATAATATAATATGAACTCATATAATAATGAACAAACAATCCCATTATTTCTAATCAATTATTTTCCTCCATCCGGCAAACTTTCAATCCATATACTATATCGTGGAGAAATCACGCAGCATCCCATATTATATATATATATATATGCGCTTGAAATTTCACTACCTATATTAAAGATGATTATGAATCTGCAGTGAGTTGGATGATACACTAAATAAAATGACGTCAATAATTCGTATGATATAATAATATGGCACATATTCGATTAAATCAATTCCACAATGTAAATTAATCTTTAAATTTCCGTGCCTCTTTAGAGTCTCGCATGATACGCGATATTCAGATTTAGGACGAGCTTTAAACGGCCCTGGACCCAATTAGCGATCCCTTCGTTGTAACTTATCTCGGACTTTTAGCTCGCGATTCGCGATCTTTATCGACAATTTTATTCCCGTTTTCAGCGGGAGAGGTCTTTTTCACTTTTTCTCTCTCCGGACTAGGACTAGGCGAGCTACTCGGTGATCTGGAGCTACTGCTGGAGTACTTTTCTCTTTCTTCTCGTTTACGATCGACGAGTGTCTTTCGTACCTTTAGTGGATCTCGCAGACGCATCAGTTTCGTTTCCAGATCAGTCGATTGCTCCTTCAAGACGTTGTACTGATTCAGGTCTAAGCCAAGTTTTCGTGCTTTTTTGTGGAGGATCAACAGGTGCTGACGGTCACGTACGTCAGGCAGAAGATATTCCTGGAAAAAAGACGTACAAAAAAATGAAACAGGAACTTCGGATCTTCTTCAGATTTGCAACCAGCCATAGGGCTGTGACAATTGTCATTAAAATGTAATAAATTGTAATTCTATAGTGATACTCTGGACTCAGTAGAGTATCAGGTTTTCGGGATGCATGGGTGTGATAAAAATCGAAGATTACCTGTTTAGTAAGTACATAGTAAGCGTAGCAAGCCATAGCCGTCCCATATGTGACGAAGTACGTAACAGGCTCCATAATATCCCAGGAATATTCCCACCAAGTTAGCCTTGCGAGGATACCAAACTGAACAGACATTAAACCTAGGCCTGCCCACGTCAGGAGATTTGTTCGTCTAGACGCTGTGTTTTCCAACTCCAAACGTTTCTGCAGCAATTAGGATGGAGAATATAATATGAATAACGAGAATATCGGAGATGCGATATAGAGACAAGGAACTCGGTTCGAGGGGGAAACCTACCCTCTTTGTTCTTCAAGGGTTGGATATCCCCTCCATACAATTAATTCATTCAATAATCAAGATTGCCATAATATTTCGTAGTGAAAAATAAATTGCAGTTCCTTTTCAATCGCTTTAGTATTTGAGAGCTCACCTCTTCCAGGGGCTGCAGTTGCATCCTAATGTCTTCGAGTTGAGTAAGAATTTGTGTCTCCTCGCGCAGATGGTGCTCCTCGACATGAAGTGCTTCGTATAGTTGTCCAACCAGGACCTTGACGTCCGATAACTGTTGCACTTCTTCCTGTAATCGCAGAATCGATAAAGATAAAGAATGAAAAACGAGCTTGAATGTAAATATTATAGAATTATTATAGCCATACGAGAAATAATGATCAGGCTTTACCTACCCTCGTCAATCTTTCATGCTGGGGAGCAGCGATCGTGTATGTATTGTCGTTTACGATCAGCTTGAAATCTTCTTCCATCAATGACTCTATCGAGTTTCCTGAGGCTATTCTAATCCCATCTGAAAAATCGGGAGGGTTTTTTTTTTTTCACTTTCACTTGAATTATTTTATTACACCCTTCTGCAGTTTCTACTATATAGTCATTCATCTCCATAAGGTATATAATACTTGTCAATTCAGATTATAGGTAAATTACTGGTATACCATACCTATGGTCGTGATCGAAGCTCTGTCAATGCCTTTATCCTCCTGCTTAAGCATTTCCAGAAAGTCTCCGACGGTATGACTGACCGGTTTTAATGTGAACATACATTTCTCACGTCTAGATGGTAGAGGAACTGTAACCCGTGGTAGTCCTCTATGATAAATTACGGAAACATCTGCAAAAAATAAAAAAAATAAAAAATGTAATGAAGACTAAAATTTTAGCACCTTATCCATGCGTCGACATGAAACTTTGGTATGCCTCAAGCTTCTCATTCGACAAACGGGTGTAGTTTGTGAAAAAAAGAATTCGTTTTTTAATAATAAATCACAGAATTTATTGGACGTCTTATAAGTCGCAATGAATCCAGAGCTGATAAAAACCTGCTGCAATGTGAAATACGCAGACAGAAAATGATTGATGACCGTTGTCTTTGCCTCGGTGTGTACTGTTGGTTTTTACGTGCATATGTGAATGCGTGTGTACGTATATATAGTTATTAATTTGCCTTTATACGAAGAGCAGTTGTTGGCGTGATAAATTTATAATTGGTTGGTAAAGATAACCTGGTTTGTTGCAGCAGTTAGGTATAACGAAGGTATTAGAGTGTGGAAAAGCCTCGGCGAACAGGCAGAACATAAGAGACTAGCTATAGGGGATCGGGTTAAGCAGGACGGAACCAAACGCGAAGTGCAGACTTGCGGGAGAACCAATTATACATCTGAAGACTTATTAAATATTTATAGACGCATGCATTTATACTTCTATTTCAGGAATTACTTGAAAGGGAATAAAATTTGAATTTCATCTTTCAGTTTTGAACCAATGTACCGTTTTTCTGTGTATATATGTATATGTTCGATTAAGTCCAAAATATATCCAGGTTGACGACGATTTTTCACTACTCGAGTTATTTGCTGATTATTAGTTAATTATTATCGAATTCTTGTTTTTTTTTTTTTACTCATTTACCAATCTGCGACGTACCCAGATTCTGAATTAGTATAGGTATATAATAAAGGTAAAAACGTACGCGGGAAACGCACTTTCCCGGATGTATGGAAACTTTTTCACAATCGTTTCCTTGGTACGTTGGCTAGAGAACCTGCGCAAGTAACTAAAGAGGTCTTGAAGTAGGTGTATTGTGATGACTGGTTGATTTGGTCGTCTGGAGGTAATCGCTTAATGAAACACCTACATCCAACAATTAACAGTAGCAGTAGCCAAGTTCTAGGAGGAATGTGGAAGTGGCAAAGTCTCCTCGAGCGGAAACACCGTGGAGCTTTCGGATATGCCAGTCTCCAACAAGATCTTGCTCAAATAATAAGTTTAACGTTTAGAAAACGCTGAATGAAGTGCGGTTCTTCATAATAACATAATTGTGCATATTTTTCGGTGTTTTGTGCGATGCAGTCCTGATACCTTTGAGGTAGATTTGGCAGACATTTTCATTTCGTACAAGTTTTGGGATTCGATTTTTTAATCTCTCCTCAACATTTATACAAAAATATAATATCTACTATATTTTCGCAAACGAGGATAGCTGCGTGTTACGTTTGCAAGTACATATCGCGATCACGCGATTGTTCAATGTATCAAAACAGTTCGGAGTTAGTTAGGTGGATAAAATAATCTATAATTGTTTATGATTTTCGAGATTTATCACGATCACCGGATGTTGGTTCGCCAATTTAAAAATTCGGTATAATTATTCAATCAAATAAAATGTATACATGAGATTTCAAGATGTGCAATTAATATACAGTCGTCTACTTTCACCGCGGAATTAGCTATCAAAATGCTGATGATATGAATTTACATCAAAGATAGTTGCAAGTATACCTAGATGACATTATCCCATAAACAAAGTACTCTAGGAAGAATATTCATAGTCATCAGATTTGAGATTCATCGTCTCACCGAAGCAATGAATTGAGCAGAAATGAACAATTTAACAATAGTTGCAGCCGATTATCATTCAGAGTTTGATTCATATGAATTTATCGGATTATTTCTAGATCAAAAGTCTATTCTGTTCAATTTTCATTCTATATGAAGTTAACATGATATTTTATTCCAGTATACTGCCACAGGCTCTTGCCAGTAGCTTCTGCAGTTTAATGAGGAATAATACATTCTGAAATTCACTGACCCACTTCAATTGGTATTTCGAATGGTGGATTTAATATTTCGAATCAGATGAATAATTTGTTCATTGTTGGGTACTAATTCCTTAGTAATTATGTAATAAGTGAATTAATTGCGTAAAATTTGGTCACTCTGTGAACTGTAAGTGATTCATTTAAATTTTGTTCAATTTCAAATTCCAATGAACTGAACGTACACGTATCAGCCATCAGACGATGGATCATGTGGTGGTATAATCTGATATACCTATACCACGGGGGTTCATTTTGGTTTCAATAATTGGGTCAAAGCCAAAGGCCGACCCTTTCTGGAAAAAGTTCGCAAAAGAACGGATCGTCACTATGCACGAAACGTGATTAACGCAGAGTCTCGTACCTGACTTGTTTCCAGCCCGTTGAAATTTACTTGCGAGTAGCGCGATGCCTCGTAGCCATCTATCGACGAAAAGACTAACTACATTAAGCCGAGTTATACGCGGAGAAATTCGAGCATAAATCTGCTTGGTATTCGTAATAGTTCGCGAAATCAATTTTTTTTTTGATGAAACTGCGTGCTTATAGCATGTATAAGTATAAGAATGAGAATAAGTAACGTTAGGGAGGTGAAACTCAAACAGAAAAAAATACTTCAAATAGTTAAGAATTCGTTTCGGAATTTGTTTCAGACAGATACTAATGCCAGGCTTTTAAAATGGGAGGCGTACAGAGTGGTCCTCATAGTTTAGGGGACGTTAACCTCGGCCGAGATGCATTATGGGTGCAAGAAAGACTTCGTCACAAGAACGGCCGGTGAGTTATTTCAGCTGTTACCTCGTAAGATTTTTAAAATCATAATCTATTCATAAATTTCTCACGACCTCGATTGCCGGAAAACATTTCCGACGTAGACGTATGGATCAATAAATCGCGTAGCATACAACCAACAAGAAATAATTTCGCCACAATCGAATGAAAAATAACTCCATATGATTTTATAACACAATAGCGACCTACTACTGAGATAATCGTTAATTGTTAATTGCTAAATTACTGTAACGGACATCAGAGTGCTTGTTAGTGGTCATGGTCTAATTGCAATTCTTGATTTAACCGTATGTATACCTACATGGGCTGTGTGTCTTTGCTACATGATCCTCGAAATCCTCTCTTCACTATACGAATTTGCAATGAGTAATTACATTTTAGGCTTGAATCAATTAATCCGACTAGTTTATATGTTAATTATGAAAAGTAAAACAGAGTAATAATTTAACTTCGGTTAATCTAAACGCGCGTGATCCTGTTAGCCATTTTCGATTTATCAGCTCCTGCTCTTCGTACTTCCTAAGGGATTTATCCCTTGATTGACTAACGCGATAGACGTAGATTTATTTAGATTCAAGCTTCGTTTCCTCGAGGTAATATATATACCAGACATGAAATACCCGCAATACCCACTACGTGCTTTCATTTCTAATTTTCGATCCACTCAATTGGATTTCAGATTGTACCTTAGGTTCGGAGATTCGAGTAAGATCGGATCAGCAATTTCATTAACTTTGAGTCAGGTAGCTAGATACAAAATTAAGTTAACAAACCATTTCCAGCAATAAGCTGCCCAATAGTAAGCATTTCGAAAGACAGAACTACGTTTCACCTGAATCTATATATAATTATAAGTAATTAAGTTTTTAGGCGTGTAAATAGGAAGATTAATGTACCAATTACTGACGGTAAACTTTTCCGTGTATACAAAGAATATGAAGGTGTTTCTCGTTTACTTTGAATTACATTATTAATTAAATAAATATAGGTCAAATACATAGTCCAAAGTAAATTTCACAACTATGATGAGTGTAATACAGGCGAATGGCTCTTACCAGACTACTTTGGCTCGGGTTAACAATAGGAAGTACCTACATACATACATCGACAGAGAAAGACGCCCTGTCAATCTAACTGGCATACGTTATTCGCCTAACGAGTTTCGCATTATACAATTTATACATCGTGATTTTATTACCGATTGAAAATAAAAACGAACAAAATTTGGAAATGTATTAGGTAATACCTACCTGTATTTTTAAAAATGTATTAAATCGCGGTCAAAGTTTGTTAAATTACAGTAGCCCCTCGACTGGGATTAAACAACGAATTACGCATTACTTACGCGTGAAGAGATACAAATACTAAGGGTAAGCTGTGGGGCAAGGCGTAAACGGTAGGTACGTTAAGTCGCAACTATAATACTTTGCAGGTTTGGCCCAATTTACTTTTCCGCGATGGAAGGGTGTAGAAACAAGTACTTTACACGAGCTTTGAATATTAACGAGTATTTTGACATGCGATAAAGAGAAGGTATATAGAATATGATAATATCGTTTGTATGCAAATTACGAATATAAGGTATATGCATAAGCTCGCAGAGGCAAATAGAAGAGGCATAGGTATAAGGTGTATTGATTCGTCATTTTCAATCGGTTGTTTGTGTGTAGGTAAATATGGGACATCTAGGTAGGTATATGCAGGTACCTACTGTTAATTAATCGTTTGAAAAGGGCTTGATAAACATAACGGTTGAACTGCACCACAAGCACGATGTGTGAAATGAGTACCATTTATGAAACGCGTGCTCTGGGAGCCAGCTGTTCCTATATATGATGAAAAGAGTTTCAGATGAAACAGCTTGTTCCACCAATTTCACCTGCCAGGAAAGTTTATACTATACGAGAATTTCTCAGTCAACTTTTATTATCCTTGTAGTACTAGGGAAATTATTCTTCCATGATACACTATCTCAACGCGACGAACTGTTACAGAAGTAACCTGATTATTTATTATTCGCGTGCAATAAGGTGCAGCCAGCTGATTATTTCATTTCATTTAACATCGTGGGATTCTGACACTATAAGATTTTCTGCAGGCTTGGTCACCCCCAAAATGTCAAAGTTTTTAATTCTGTTCTTGAATATTCAAATTTGGTCCGATATTTCGTCAATCTTTAATCTCGTCAGCACATGACAATCTGTTGAATATTATAGATCAACTTGATCCTAGGCCATTGGAACTGTGAAAAAAAGTGAGCATTCTGAGATAATGAGCCGTGTAACTAGAATCACGCCCGATTTCATACAAATTCCTGGCAATTGCAGACAATTTGAAAATTCAGACAGTTCGAGGTTCGTCAATTTGTGTCAATCCTTAATCGACATCACGATGCATTCCTAAACCAGAGGGGAAACGGGTGAGGTGATCCTGGCGATGGTAGGGGTTGTCAGGGTACCGGAACGCCGGATATCCGCTTGTGCACGACCAGCATTCTACGAATTCACGGTGTGATATTATATAGGGTCCGCGTGCGTGGATGCGTAATACAAACTACGACGAGTGAATATTTGTATGTATACCTATGTGCAGATTATACCTATATACGTACGAGCTTATGTATACATATGGATACTAGCGTAAGCGCGATTTCATGTTTCATCCTCGTCGCGCAATTGTATTCGCGTTTTCATGCACGAAAGAGAGAGAAAGAAAGTGAAAAAGAGAGATGAGAATAACGGATGAATATCGGTGGACACTAACCAGAATTCTGTTTTAGTGAAGAGCAGTCAATGGTGCAATAGCCGAGAGATGTGTGGTCGTGATGTTTTCAATAAAAATCGTCTATTGCCAAGTGACAATGGAATTTGCTGACACCGCTAGCGAAAGGTTATAGATTCTATTTATTATCCATTGCTGTTGTATATATCTGTGCAAAAGTAGTAATCACGAATATGATTTATTTGAATATCAACATGTGATCTGCAATTCATTTATTTGCGACACAAGTCAATCTTTGTTCATCACCGATCAATCATATGCTTAGCACAATGGGAAGTACGGGAATGAATAGTCAATAATCTCCGTTATTATGAATGTTATTCCAGTTTTGATGAGTAAAAATTTCATTATCACGAATAAATTTATACGGATCTGGTGAAGAAAATTTTTCGGTCTGATTAGGATCGGAACTAAATGAAAAACAGTAGATCCGGATTTCAAGATATGATGAGGAAAGAGCACATACTCTTTTTGATCAAATGATGATAGATTCGTTTATTTTATTCATGTTAAATTACGGTTTCTTATATATAAATGGTGATTTGAACAAAAAATAGTGAAGATATCGTCGAATAATGAAATCTCGTTTGTTGCGGTACTGGTCGGAAATATGGGGCCACTCACCGTCGTTAGCACTGGAAATGACCTCAGTTTCTCATGCTGGATATACGACAAGAAAAAAATTCCACAGACTTCAGTGAAAATTTGTTGGAAATATTGGAGAATTTCAAAGCGATTGAGATCCTTGTGACCGTTTTTGTGTCACCGAGTGATGAGATATCAATCGAGAAACGAAAAATTGTTTCATTTTTCAATACTAAAGACTGATTTTTGTTCTCTTTTTTCTAAATCGCATCGTTGTTTAGAGAGGCCTTAGGGAAATTTTGGAAAAATCAAACGCACGTTTCAAAGTAGCAGCTCTTAAATGCGACCAACAGATCCGAAAAATCTTGACCGGTTCTCGGTTTATCGCCTAAAGTATGTAGATATATTTACTCGTTGGGTGGACAATTTTTCGAGCGCTCTTATACATGATTTAGGGTATAAGTGGAGAACGAGTCCAGATTTGTCAGATTAGTTGGTCCCATTTGTAAATGGATACTTTGAAGCCTATCTTTGAATTTTTTCAGAATTTTTCTGGTATTCGTATGAAATATGATGCGGGTTGAAAGAAGAGAAAAAAAGATCAGTAAGGATCGCAAAAACAATTTTCCGTTTCTCAAAGAGATAATTCGGCACTTCGTGAACCGAACTTTTCCGCGAAGACCTTATCCGATTTGGAATTCTTCCAGCTTTTTAACAGGTTTTCACCAACGTCTGTAAGAATTTTCTTTGAGGAAATAGCTAGCGTTGGAAATAGGGGTAATTTCCAGTACCAACGACGATGAGTGGCCTCATATTTCTGACCCATGTTGCAATGGAGGAGGTTTCATTGCTTTTCATGCTCAAATGGCATCTTTGCTATTTGCTGTTTTATCGAATCGTGAGGGCCATTTATATCAAGAGAGATGTGCTCTGACGTATAATGGATAGAAAAATGTATCCCTCTATTCGAAGAAGAGATTCTTTTCATTACTTTATCATATGAAAGCAGCTGATCTAATTGACAAAATCTCATCCCCTGCATCTTAATCAGACGTAAAAATGCCACAAATTTGCTTATCTGTCCAATCCGATAGCTCTTCAAGCAACAAAGATATTGAAATGAATCATTCCTCTGACGAGAGTATTGGTAATATATTTTCTTCCTTTTTTATTTCTCTTCCGAAGGCTTCTAGTCTAGAGTTGTAATTGTGAGAAACATATGGTACGTCGTGGCAATTAACGTTTCCTTGTGAATTCACTTGAATTCAGTCAAACGATGTATAATTATGTGTCTGATTTGCTAATAAGTTCTGCGTTACTTTCAGTCTTTCAATTAGCTCGCATAAGTTAATAACAGCACAAATATATAATGGCAACTAAATAATCAGTACAACTATTTGTTTAGCGTGAATTAATAATAGAAACAAAGAGTATAAGTAGCTGATGTTTCTTATGGATATTTGTATTCATTTGAAAAATTCAAATCATTCTACTTTCATACTATCGCTATACTAATCCAAGCAATGCAATTAGGCACATACCTACACGTAATTTGAACCGTTGCACGTGTATTATAATTCACGAACCAAATTAATATCTTTAGTATTCCAGTAATCCGGGTATAATAGGTACCGTTCCTAAGTGCAAATCGATAGAATCAACTGTATAGTACTATTTGCTACCAAAGGCAGAGACGAATATGTTGAAAAATGCCATTCAGCGGTAGAATCGGGATTCCAATTAGTACATCGGTTTACCAATATCACGAGATTCACAAATCTGATTGAAATCGCTTAATTTTTAAAGAAATGATCAGCAAATTTTACGATAGGTACATTTTTTATACCCTCCAGAAGTACCCAGTAGTATAATGGAGCGAATGAAAGCATGTAAAAAAGTGTTCTCGCCTCGAGCGACTTGCTAATGTATATAATTGGCGGATTCCTCTGACGTGAGTGATATCGTACCACTGCAAAAGCTACCAACTACACAGGATCGATCGCGAACAATGTTATATTCACGCAAAATCGGTGTCATCCGTAGCTATTGAACGCACGGTTTTTATGGGCGAAAGGCGAAAGGCGAGAGCGTAGGTATGGTGAAGGCTGATACCAAACTATACTGGGATATTATATATCCTAGAATAATTAGACGTGAATGTATTTTACGCGAATTATGCTTGAGCATGAAATTCCAGGGTTCCAAGCCTCCGCGGTTCTGATGTTTTGATGTGCAATGATTAACATGTTTAGCTATAAGATTTCATCTAGTTTAGTCGAGTTATATTAGCTAATATCGAACTTACTCGGGTGCGTAATCAGTTCACGAAGATAGCGAGACGAGAGTTTCGCCCGCGAATCAAATCCACGTACATAATAAATGGGGAAAGGTCTTGAAGCATAAATTCATAAATTTGTGATGTTTCATAACTCTCCACCCCGCAATTTGAGCCAAAAATTTTCTTACCGTTGCTGAATTATGCATTTGTTACAGAATTAGGTATATGTGATTTACTCTTGAACCCGTGAACCCGTCCAGCAAGGTAAATGTTTGTCTACCCGTAACGTAGTTTGCTGATCACATAGTGGATTTTGTAGATGTATAAAGGTATACTACACACGAATACGCACGTAAGATCTGCTTGTTACGAACAATATAATCCACGACCTTGTATAGTTGGTTACTAATTCACATGATCTTCCTGGCAATTGGGTTACGAAAGAAATATCTTACCGCAAGATGGGTACAGAACCACAATAGATGTAAGTTATGACGTATGACTACGTCAATAATTGAGGTGGGAAAACGGATGCAAATGAATATTCATTGTTGTGTAATTTCCTACCGTTTCATGGTCAAAAATAAAAATTGGCTCTGAAATTTCGTAAATTTTTGATTTAGGGAAATTACTGACTTAGAAATTCTTTCGCTTCTATAGAAACTTTTTGATAAAATACTCCGGCTGTACGCATGTACCTACGTAAGTCGTTAATTCTGACGGCTTAAACTTAGTTTAAGAAGTTAGTAAAGTATAATTGCATTTTTATGGATACTGCCTAATGAACCTCTGGGCTACGTGCTGTACTACGATTTTTCTCGAAATGTCATTTAGCGAACGAACGAGTCGGCTAATTATACGTGTAGGTCGCTTTACGTGGCCTTTTGCACTTTGGGTCTTTTCCAAATTTTAGACACGGAAGAAAGTCCAGAGGCAGGTAAACAGACCGTTGCCGAATCACTTCGCAAGAGTTTCTCAGCTGGCTGCTAATTTTTTTATTAAATTAGTGAGGAGGGTCCGTAAAACAGGGAGCATATCTAGGCTACGGTCTTACGGTTTAACTTTATTCCGTCAAGCTTGTTTGTGAATTCTCATTTGTCTTTGGATTTTATTTGATTATCTCAATGGCAAGGTAAAGCCTTTCGCGAGTTGGCAAAGACCTTGTTGCTCGTATACGACTTTTTACAATGAATTATACAATTTGTTTTTTCATTCTAGTTATAACAGCTTCGTCACTGTTTCGAAGGGTCAAAAAAATAAAGGTGACTAGACCAGGAGGAATATAATTGACCATAAAAATGTATAAACATCGATATCATCGTCATTTTATTCCGCGACTATACATAGTCTGATAAATTTCGAAAGAGTTAGAAGAGTTCATACGCACTACGCAGTCTTATATACCTGAAACATGATTCGCAATTTCTCCTAATGAAACGACAGAGAAATGCGATAAAAGCAAACTCATAATTAAACCGTACTTAGGTACATAATATACATCACGTCTAATTAAAGCATTTTAATTTAAACTCGCGATGATAAATGAATCATTTAACCCTCACCAAAAAAGGTTACAGGTTACGCGCCCCTGGTTGACTTTTCAAATTTCACTTTCGCGACTTTAGAAATTTCTCCGCAAGTCAACCTTCGTAACTCACAGCGATTAAATGTGGTTTAAATTTTTCCCCTAATTACTAATTACTGTGAAAATAATTTCTGATTTATACATTATCAAAATTGTTTCTCTACAACTATAAATAATATCTTAATTTTATTTTCCGGTAAAATAAAAGCCACAGCTGTGTTTCCTTCGTCCCTCGATCGTGATTCAGAAACCGACAGACATACATACATGGGGTCAAAAATATACGCCACCATAATTCACCTGCTGATACCCCCCACTGAATTCAAAGGAAATGAGTAGGGCGATGGGGCAGGTGAGAATATAATAGCCAGCCCCACGCACAGCGGTTTTGTACTTTTGGTGCTTTTATAATTCATTGAGAATCCGACACCCAAGCAATACGGATAGTTATAGAATTCAGAGTCGAGACTGATGAAAGGTGTTGATTAGTATTTTGCTATGAATAAATTAAGTGGATTAAACTCGTTATAATATCGTGAAAAAGGCGAGATTGTAATATGAGTTGGTGTCTATTCGATCAGCCAGACAGTCTGTTCAATTGTGAATTGTGAGTCGAGGAATGATCGGAGTGAATAATTCATATTCTTTCGATCAAAGTCCCAAAGAATTATGTGACGTGAAGAATAAGGAGATGAATTTGTATGAATAGCAGTTACTCCGTTATATAAATGGCAGGTAAAAATTTTGATCTAGATAAATGAAAGATATAAAAAAAAATATCGAATAATTTTTATACGAATTGCAATAAAACCGATTTATTTTTTACAAGCTATATAGACATAGTATAGGTATACTTAAGACCTACGTACGCAGCTGGTATCGTTGTTAAAGAGAATGAATGGTGTATGCGGAGAATATAACACGCGTTACTACAATCCATATCGAAAATTGAAGGAACATAAAATCTGCACGGAACGTAAAGTTTCGTATTATTTTTTCGGTACGGTTGAAACGGAGCTTTGTGTAATAAAATGTTAACTCGGTTTGATAAATGTTAGATTGAAAAATATCGGAATTCAATTTTTGTTACTTACTTTTTCCTCTCGACTTGCGCACAGTGTAGGTCCGTCTATGATTGATTGTGTTAGTGAGAAATTATATTATAATTATATAGTTATTTGTTTTTATTGTTAATTAAGCAATGCAAGAAATAGGGTAGAGATACCAGGGTGAAGCTGAGGTATATAGTGTGGTTATATGAAAATATTTACATACACTTTCTACAGTGCTTTTTGCTCTCAAAATCCTTGAGATCCTTGATCCGTTTGCTCCATTCTGAAAAGCAAAGCCAAAGAATAATAAAACGAATGAAATGAATAAGCAATAAATTAAGCATCTCAATTAATCTGCGTGGCTATAAATGCGATCTTTTCGTTTTTCGAAAAAATATAAATGGCACACAATGCAAAGCACAAAAAATATTCAAAGCGTATAAAACATAAGTTTTTTTATTTTCATTGTTTTTTTTTATAAAAAAAAATGCAGGGTTAAATAAATTTGCATAATTATACAGCAGCTCAAAACGGTAACAGAATTTTTTTCTGAAACATAGATATATTCATATATTCTTACGCATCAGAAGAAAACGCGGGTTCCTCTCGGTATTCAAAGTGAATTCGTTTCAAAGGTTGTCACTCCGACAGTCCTGCATGCTGCAGAGCCTATAATACTTTAGCCAAATGAAAGTGCATTGAATAATGCATGTCATGAATGAAAAGTACTGTTAGATAGCTACAACTTACTTGTATCAAGATATGGTTCCCAAGCATGGTCAAACTGAACATAATTTATATCTAGTAGCTACAGGTAGGTAGTATATATAGTATATACGCTTTAACCTGCCCTAAAGCATGAGGAATTTTCCATTCAATTTTTTTATTCATTACAATTCATCAAGATTCAATGAACAACCCAAATTATTTCGTTCATTTTTCTCTCCCTCATGGCTCGAACGACGTTGCTGCTAATATAATAGATCGAAGGAGTAAAGGGATACTGAATTTTCGAAACATCGTACTCCAAGCCAACATTGGAATATGATTATTTTTCGCACATCTTCTCTCACACGCAGATACTAGTTTGTCTGCTTTAGTAGCGGCGACCTGTTCTCGTTATCGTCTCTTAACTCCTGATTGAGACAGGTATACAGTATAGGTATATGCATATAAGTAGGTACATATCTATATATGTACGAATGAGATTGAAACGCTGAGAGCGATGCGCTAACGAGTCGTCAACGTCCTAAGTTTACTGTAAGATTACAGACTACGGTAATACGTGCAAATTAATTTAGCCTTTCAATTGCGCACCGTTTGTTGACAGGTTTAGAATTGGCCTCCGTTTCGCATCACGTGGTTCGTTATATGAGCAAGTGAGCAGATCAGTGATCATTTCGTTCCGTTTTCTACGATTTTGGCACTGCAGTACAAATTCGTAAAGATTCCGAACGTACAGTTATAACTTATACGATATAATAACGATGTCAAGGAAGCTAGTATATATCGGTTCGGACAAAAATCATATATTCACGAGTTATTATACTCAGGGACATAAATTGCGAGGTTCTTTTACACACAGCAATACATATCGCTATATACCTAACGTGTGTCAAAACTTTGTTTAATGTTTAAATACAGGCTGCTGCTTCAGGCAGTATAGCATTTTGAAATCTAACCATCATATTTCGTATCGATTCATGTCACTGTCACGGATCCCTGGTGTGGAACCTATACCCATACCGAGGTCCTGTCGTCGACAGATGCAGGGCAGATTGATGGGGGCTCCGAAGCACAGAAGCGCAATAACTAACTAATCGCATGAAATTTTCGCTACTAAAATAAAAACGAAGGAAGAGATAATGTAGTACCTACAATGCAGAGAGTTCAAGAATTGAGACATCCATCAGAAAGGTCGATAATTTATAAACGCGGATACACTTCCGACTGAATAGTGTTGTTGTATAAAGACGGAGGGAGGTATAGAGAGATAGACGCCGGTCGATTAATGAATAAAGATTAAAAAAACGGCAAGAAATGAGGATAAAGAAACACATTGTCATTTTCGTTGACAAGATATCCGATGTTATTATCGTTTTAAAATAGGTAGAGGAAATAAGTGCACCGTCATTGTCACGGTCTGAGTCTTGCAGCAAGGGCTCTTCGTCCATTGAGTACTGATTTCTAATGGGCAAATTACACTGATAATAATATAAACGTTGCTATTATATCCACGCGGAGACACAGGTTCTCCAGCCTTGTTCTGCTTGGCATATTCCTGCAGCCTTGACATACTACGTGTTTTACTTGTTAAAACTAAATATAAATTCGTGAAACGCATGAATTAAAACAATAGGGCCCGCAGGAGTGAGCTGTGGCACTCGGAAAACGCCTATTACTCTGCACTAACGTAGCTTTTATTTCCTTTCGTGTTTCAGAGTTCATTTCAAAACTCTGATTGTGTTCGAAGAACGAATGTTGGTTTGTTGAAAAGCGCTTGTTTAAAGCTTGTTGCTGTAGTTCCGAAACTTGTTGTTAACAAAATTCGAGGTTTGTTCCAAACAATTAACGTTCCGATAATGAACCAAGCAGAAACGAATGAGACTCTTTTTTTTCCCTGTTTTCCTCTGCAGAATATCTTCTTTTCCCGTTTGATTTTTTGTTTTTTTGTTTTTTATCGTACCTATATATACCGAACCGCAGAATCCGATAAGCTTCTGAAAAAGTTTCCTCTCAGCAGCGAACGCTGGGAAAATTCATTTACAGGCAATGAAACTCCACAGACTTTGATTGGCATTAACACCGGCGAAATTACCTCGAACAATATGGATTCTGAAACTCGAATTAAATTAACTAATATGCTAAACTCTAGAGCCATCATGGCTGCTCCATATACCGTATACGCATACGCGTACACATATTATCAGGGTATGTCCAGCATTATGTAGGTACCTATTAGTGAGCAGATATTAATCGCAGAATATATAGTACAGCGGTTAAGCCCAAACAGATTTGTAAATTTGAATGAAAATTTGAAAAAAGCCCCTATATCCCGCTCTGCTGTATGAAAGCAATGATAATCTGAATTATTTCCATAACTAAACAGAAAGTTGAGATCAGATTTAATAATTGTGTTAACGATATGGTTTATTTGATTATTGTATATATGTAATGTTCCAGAGGGTCTGCAGGTCGAGGGATTCATATTCCCGAAGGTGTAATTATAATCGATAGAAAATTCTATTCAGCCAAGAGCGACGTGCAGACAATACTTGCAATCAAGAGTCAGGATATTTCCGGTATAGACGGTATAACACCGACCACCGCCGTTACTTCCGCCGTTCAGAAATATTTTACGATCTATGGTCAGACCCTACACCATATAATAAGAACGTTATTGCCGGGTGTAAGGGCTCCTTTATTTCATAGGAAATTCAATAATCGATGAGATAAGAATTCCGAAATTTTCTGAAAATTCTAACTTTCGCAATTTACAAGATCCTCATTTCCTCATGCAAATCGGTTGAATCCACTCAACTCGTGGTTAAAATATGGGACATGCTTGATGGCATCTTGACCTATGACCTCGTAGTCGAAGATCTCGCGTTGCCTAATTCGCTGGCATAGGAACCACGACGTTAACTTCGTTCTACACGACATAATTAGACTGTAATAGGTTTCACCAGATGTAACATACACACGTATGCAGATACCTATGATATTAATTACACCTGTAATGGTAATGTATGCACATACATATGCGTACATGTGGTGCCGTGCTATGACGTCACCAACTCAAGGTACACACTCCTCCTCCAACTTGAGGTTTGCTGGAGTTAGTAGGGGCCGAGGTGGGCACTCGGTGAACTGCTAGGAACAGGTGTACTCTGGGGTACGAGACTTGTCGTATGTATATACGAGCAGTCTAAAGATCTAGTGTTTAAGTGAACTTCGAGCTAAGCTCGAGCTTAAGCTTGGACTTATTCAGTTCGAGCGTGTTAAGGGAGAGTGACTTTTCCTCAATTTGAGAAAAGACTGTATTAAGTGGTTCTTGTTTCTGAGAAAGGTTTAAGGTGCCGCTGCTGTCTAATGTTGATTGATTAAATCCGATCGTGAGTGGTTTTTGGTTTATTAATTATCTCCATCGCTTGATTAAAGGGAATCAAATCTCATTCCGGAGAAGGTGTCTCATAGGGCTCGAGGAAAGCTCTACGCGTCTCATGAGATAGGAAAACTTGATGAACAGTTTCGCGTCTGTAAGAATATCGGAAAAGTGCTTTTTTACTATGGTTTATACTATAGATGAAATAATATATTTTATTTCTCTATTAATAATAATTCGCGTTCAGTCTCACTTTACTTTTTATCTGTCGAGTTCTTATTGCTTCTTATATGGCCTTCGTTAGTTCGTTCGTTCGTTTCTTACTCCAAAGTCTTTCGTTTGAATAAAATTGTAGTTTAGCGGGAGATATAGGCGTGGAAGTAAAACTTCATTATGATTAATGTATTGTTATGTAGCATTGCCAGTAGTTTATTCAAGAATATTTCATTTGGCATTAGTAACTAATGATAACCACTCAAGTCCAAGGCTGGCACCTTATAATACCGTGTAGATTTTTTTTTTTTCTTCAATCTTGCCTAAACGTAGTGAAAACAATTTTGTCCCCCCTTTCCAATTATGTAATTGAATCACGAAGTTAGATGAGCCACTTCAACAAATTACCTTCGCATTTTATAACCGAACGTTAAAAGCTCACGTTCATTCATCAATTTTAATTGTTAATTCCAATCCTTGGGGTCTAAAATTCGCCATCTTCACTGTCAGTCAAATTTGAGCGGTACAAAATGAGGCGGTTAAAATTGCGGTGATATTCAACCGTGATATTAATGAAGAACTTCTACTATAACGAAATTCATTTTTCTTATTTTTATATAAAGCCTTGCGGCGAATCTTGGGGAAATTAAAATAATAATTAAGCTATCGATTAAGGTTCGAAGGGATTTTTAGCCCGGGTCGGACGTGATTCATTCGCTGTTCAGAACGCGGAACTCCTGCAGTAGCGGCTAAATTTACCGCTTCCGGTTTTTGCGGATTTTAGATACACGGTGAACGGCTTTCCCACCGTATATGTTTTCCTTTTTACCTATTTTCGCACGAGCCCTTTATCCCACAAGGGTATAGTTGACACAATACGTGTCTCTGATTTTTCCCGAGACAATCTTCACTCTTGAATTTCACCCTGCGTAGACATGAGCCGGAAATTTACACTTTTTTAACATCATTTCTGCAGATCGAAATCCCGAGGGTCTAGTCTCAGTATATCCGTATATTATACTGGTGGGTATTGACGTGGAGTTTTTCTTCTGTCTTCTAGTTCGCAGTTTCGTATAAAAATTTCAGCATATACCTACGCTAACAATAATAGTACGAGATTCATAGTTTCTGTACATATTTATAAATTTCGTCGTAGAACAGATCAAACATTTGTATTTCTGTCGTAAGATATCTCGTCTCCGAAATTCTTCGCGTTTCGATAGTAGCGTGGGATGATGTAAGGCGTTGGGATTTCGGAGTTAACCAACGTCAGTAATATACAATTTACATATTTCTTCTAGTATAAAAAAAAGAGTGTCAATTAAAAGTTATTTTTATTGGACTTTCAAGCATCGAGATAATACAATTCCATTTCTCCTCGCGATGAATCCCTCTACCTACAGCTTTGCTTCAAGTGTGAATGTTTTCCATTCAATCAAAGTCACGTATTTTCTGTAAAATTTCTTCAAAAACCTACCAAAGTCATAGCGATACCCCAGAAAATGTTTGATTCAGTTGTTTTTCTATCTTCTCATTAACACCGTGGATATTTTGTTGAGTCAACTTGTTTGCACGAACGGCTATTTGCCCAGAGTTAGCTATCCGCAGGCTTATTTCTACGAACGTGATGTTTGCTTTTTATATATGTATGTACATGAGCTCGATGGCAATGTGCGAAAAGATAGATAATTATTGTTCAGCCATTTCCAGCCGTAGTAAATCTAGTATTCGGCACTGCACCTGATATTAATTCCAGCAATAATGTAT
Source organism: Tenthredo livida (assembly GCA_963992785.1). Lineage (NCBI taxonomy): Eukaryota > Metazoa > Arthropoda > Insecta > Hymenoptera > Tenthredinidae > Tenthredo > Tenthredo livida. Next base: position 14,442,886 of record OZ023066.1, on the reverse strand, counting down.
GTATGCATGTATAGGTAATGATTGAAGAACCGTATCCGATCTAATCGTAAGTTGAAGCGATTTCTTACCTTCGTGGAAAAAGAAAAACGTCCTAAACCAGATTTACGAGTTTCCTGAAAGTAATCAAATGATGTATACTCTATTACGTCAACCGCACGAAAATGGCATTTGTATAGTTAGATGATCATTTCCGCTTCAGATTGCGGTTCAAAGTTCCTCGCGTGTTTCGAACTTTGTTTCATCACATAAAGCATGAGAAAATTGGGAAACCAAACCTGCTGCAGAGTTTATGGAAAACAAATTTGATAGAAAGAAAAAATGAATCGTTTTTGCCTCTACCATCATATCGGGGGTTTGTAACGCGAGAAATAAGAAATGACAAAAGAAAAAAAGGAAAATAATCCTCATTTTATCATACGGAGCGACGCGACGTGAAGATCCCTGCCACATTTATACATCGCTAAATTTCGCGAAGAATAAGATTCGCGAGTACTTATCAGCCCATAGGATCTCCTACTCACTTAGTCAAGATCTCGAGACATCGCATCGGTGGCAACCGAGCGGGAACCAAGAGCTTTGAACGTCATAGATAAGTTACACGATACATAAGGTTACGTAATCTGTTTCCTAGTTTCTTTGAATGTCCGCCTTAGTTTTGTTGTACATCATAGCTGTATGTCTGGGTATAATAGCTGGCGCATATTCTATAAAACAATGATAAAATGCCACGCTTTTTGCCTTACTATACGCCAAGGATACCTGTGTTATTATGGTGTCAGATTTATTCGACGTTTGATTGATCTGCAGACATTTACTCACTCGAACGACCACTATGCAGACCTTTACACATCACTAATTGTTCATTTCTTTAATATGATATATTTTTACACCTATATTTACGAATCATCTTGAAATTTTTACGCATTGCGAATGATAAGCGAAGTATTATGCGTTTTAGCAATCATGCAAATATAACAACACCTATAGGATATACATGTACGTATATTTGTTAACGTTAATAGTGTCAGGTGAATATTCCGAGATTGCTTACTTATGCAACGATGAATAATTGTGCGAATAACAACGTCTGTACCTCAAGTTTAATCAAACATACATTTTTTTCTGGATAGATTCGTAACAATTCTGGTTTGAGCTTACTACCTATACCTGCATAATTTTTTCTCCACCTCCTCCGCACTAAGTTTTTACAAATTGAGAAATAATTTGTCGACAGCATAATATTCGAGTTTTAACTAACATGCGAAAACAAATTCGCTTAACCTTTGGCAAAGTCGCGCAAATATGAGTAAAATAATCTTACTGTATACTTATCAAAGTTAAGATATGAAAACAGTTTAGTTATAGTCGTTGTGTGAAATTAATGCTGCAGTCTGGAATTATGAGCGAAATATGAAAAGATGAAAAGAGGTGAGATGTATAGGTAGAATTCAAAGCTATATAGTAGATGCGAAGAGAACGCAATTCGCGTCAGCAGGTTGTTTTATCCTCAAGACGTTTTCATGCATAACATAGGTAGGCACCTATATACGAATATAAGCGAGCGGCCTTGCGGCGCTAAGTTAATGAGCATTTAACGTTCTCCGTGACTCCTTATTTCATCCGCAAAAAAATCAAAAAAAAAAAAAATCTCTGGTTTTTGCACACAGGTAGGTATATATTCATCCTTGTCACAAAAATATAATGCGCGTATGCACGATCATCATATCTGTATTTTTAAATCTCGTAGAACTTTTTTCCTGCTATCCGTAAAACTGCTGTGCAAAAAAAAAAAAAATAATTTTCTGAAAAGCTCACGTAGTACGGATCACGACAAACAGTTGTATACATGCCACTAGAATTGGACAAAACAAGCTATATGGGAACGTTTTCCCGGAAGTAATTTCGCTAACTCAATTCCACGGATTCGGACATCCAGGTAGCGGCATATAAATGTGATATTTGCACATCATCGGTACATGGGCAGAATCTTTTCGTATATATATATATCTAATTCGAATTTTATTTTTGAGTCCAACACACTGACGACAGAAAACCGAATCGTGAGGGTTTGTCATCGTTGTTTTTTTTACCAAAATCAGACAAGATATGAAGTGATTATATCAAGTGTGAGTGAAAAGACTCTATGGTTTGATTTTTTCATAAAGAAATAGAGTCGCAAATTTTCATTTTATTGCAATCACCTATACAGAAAAAGCGATAAATTCAACATGTCTGATTTCCTTCGTTAGGTAGCCTTTTGTTCGGTATAACAAAAATTGACTCACGATTGGATGTAAAAATAGAGCCTAGCGTATATAGACAGACACGGAAGAAGATAGCGTTTCGCTAGTTCCATTTATGTATTGCTTTTATCTGAATTTGGTCAGGTGATTTTTCAATCCTTGATTAAGACACAGTCCGTTCGTTCCGGGAGCCAGACTCTGTCTCAGATTGCATATCTGGTGCTGTTTTCAAATGGACGTAGATATTCCACATTCAGATGCAGATCTCGTCATGTTTCCTTACGTCACTTTCCAGCTCTTCCGAAGCGTATAAAGGACTTAAACAGTAGCTCTGTATTCGTGTTATAAATGTATACACGACTACGCCTCGATCGATGAGAAGGATAAAGAAGAAAAAAGAACTTTTAAAAAAATAATGGGTGTTTCCATACTTTTGCGTAATCGTATCTCTTGCGTCGTTCCATTTCTTGGCACATGGTCATACCTACCTATTTGATCTTTGGCAATTCAAAATGCAACCTCTTTGATCCTTTCATATATTTCATATAGACCGAATTGAGTGAGAATATACAGGTGCACAGACGTAGGGAACGGATGACGAAACTGTCCTATATATACACCGTTTGCTATTTATCGTTCACCAAATGCACGATCAAACTTACACCTGTGCTCGTTCAGTTGGCAGACAACAAAGAGCTACTAACGACGTACAAATGTCTCTTTTACTGCAACGACGTCGAGACGAGGTGTGCCGCATTCATTACTGCATCCTGAGACGATAGTTATGTTGAAAATTCAACATTTTTTAAGCTTTATCAGAAGTTTACTCCAATTTTTTTTTAGGACCACTCCAGATATAGATTCTTGCACATAAAAATCGCTGAGGTAAACAAGAAAAGGCAATAAATATCTTAGACAGTGGTTTGCGACCCCTAAGAACACCAGACACACCCACGATTGTGATAACGAACACAAAGGCGCCATCGCGTTATTATTTACGTCATAATGGATATGGATCCACGAGTGAGGAGGCACGTCATAAAGCAACTAGTAAAAAATATCGGGATTGACGTATGCTGCAGGGATTCAGACGTGATCCTCCTCTCGTCACTCACTAACACTGTCAACTGTGCTTTATTTCACCTATTACATGCAACCCCATAATGATCCAATCTCGTTCTTTAAGGCTTTTGAGTCAATTGCACATCCGCTTAGAAATGGATTATTCAAAGCTTCTGACAAGACCTAAGCAGTATATCATGGGGATTATTTGAGAGGGTGTATACTCCTTGAATAGGAATATTTATGATGGACTCATGGTGTCCCTAAAAAATGTATTAATAACCCAAGTTGACGACAGGAGTTCATTAGTCTTTTGGAGTATGACCAAGTGAAAAGTTTGGATTATGTGTCGCCGCATCTCACAGTTGGATAAAGCCAGAATCAAAGCACTTGTTGTAAGTACTCGGATGTACTGTTGAGCGTTAGATGAACAGAACACAATACAATACGTTGATTTTTGCTTTATAGATGATTAAAAAAAAAAAAAAAATGGGTGAAAACTATTCGTTGATTCCAAAATTTGGTCAGAAAGGAAGAATTACTCTGATTGATCGATACTTAATGAACAATCAGAGACCCAAACCTATAACTGAAAACCTATAACAGCGGCTTACGAAAAGTGCTTCAATTATGGTTATGCATTTACCTTTGAAAGTGAACGGATGAAAATCGTGAATTTCTTTTTCATTATGCATCAAAAGACCAGCGAGGTTTTAGTTCCTGAAAATCTCCCTTTGAACAAAAAAAAATTCAATAACCATCACAAAGAACCCCAGTGTATTGACCAGCCGGATCAAGGACCTTTACAGCTTCGCTTTCTTCCTGAAATTTTTTCATTTTATTTCCACGATGTGGCTGCAGGTAACTGAAAGACAAGACCAATGGAGCTGAAGTAGTCATTTCCTGACATTTCATATAAAACACTAGCTACTAGTCGAAAGTACAAAACGATCGGATATAATCTGCATGCGCACAGTTTGCGGCGAAGGTTAGCCACAGTGCTCATATCGTTAGGGTATATCGTTACTGCAATAACTTTCGCTTGAAATCAAGTTTAAGTTTAAGTTTAAGTTCAGGCATAAAAAGAGGCTGGCAAATCTTGCCTGTGGTATTATACGAAATAGATACACCGGCACACCTATACTCATACATATGATAACGTTACACGAAGCCGTTTCAGAGGTCGTTGTGCTATTTAAGATGATAATATGGTCTGACCTCACTCCACTACAACGTGAGTTTCATTTCACTATTTACTCACCCGCTGGTGTCTAGATGACACGAGACATATTATTCATCATTTGCGTAAGTTGACTAGATTCTACGGTGGCTAATTATTTGCCAAGGAAAATGCATCTGTCAGCTAAGAATTTCGCCTATGTAAATTCTCGGTTTTAATAGCACGAATGCAAAGTAGCCGCTACTGGTCTCTCCACGTGAATTATCCAAGCTAGTAGAAATGCTAAACGAGGACGTGATAAAGTCCTCAAAATACTTTACCTCCTAGGAAATGAGGAAGGCTAATTATTTGAATAAGTTACTTTTCATCTATACAAGACGGAAAATTTGAATTATTTCTTTTATACTTGCTCCGTCTAATTATTATCGATAAAACTTTTCAGACATTATTATACACGTTCCTTTTTTACAATGATAATATTTTTCATTTATGGAAATAGGAGACTAAAGTCTCCCTAAAAGTTCTCCGTCACTTTTACCCTAAAAAAATTCTAATTCTAGTAAGAAAAAAATCGTGGTATAAACTCATTAATAATTCCTATTACGTGCTCATTAGTGTACCTAGAGAGGGAAGTGGCAGTCGCCATGAACATCCCGGAGGCTCTTCGTCGTCGTCAGCACGAGAACAGCAGAAGTTACTAAAGCGGACGAAAAGTTTGGCTGTAATATCTGAGGAGAACAGAGCAAGTAACCGGGGGCAAGCCAATTACTACAGACTTGGTGAACCAGCATTGCCCGACGCATTTAGAAGGCAGCAGCTCATACCCAGAGCAAAACTCATCAATCGACATTCTCTGAAGGATAGGTAAGTTTCGAGCAATTTCATTATGCATTGCATTGCAGAAATATAATATACATCTATAATAATGAATCCATCAGACGGATGTAAATTCCTATAAAATGTCATGGCCGCTCACCAATACCCTTGTCAATATCTTCGTACGCTATAATGTATACGTGTGTAAAACCTTTGTGGATTCTTCATTTCGTTCAACAATCCAAGCAGAAGAGCGACCCTTATCTTATTTTTGCCTTCCTGACCCGAAACCATTCGACCAAGCAGCATGAATAAAGGACTACGTCAGTATAAATTTACCACCAAATTTTCCGCGGTGGCGTTCGTGCGGTTTAAAGTGCGGGTAGACAATCAAGTTGAAGTCTTAACAAGCCCAAACTTGATTCTGTCGGATTGAGTTTAAATCGTGAAACTGAAATCAGGGTAGAGAATAACCAAACCCAAACGCAAACGCCTGGGTCGTTAGGCTTTCAATTTCTAACTTTTGGGGAATAAATAATTAAGTATTCTTGGAAATATGAGACAGGTATAAGTAACATCAAAACTTCTATCTGTAAACGGTTCACAGAACATACATATATGCATCTTTGAGAGTAACCGTAGCCCTATATAGCTGACTGACTCTGACTCAGGTGAGGTTTACAAAAACTGATTGTGAGATAAACCTGCGATGTTTGGTTTACATAAAATGATGAAATATGTGGAAAACTAATATACAAGTATGATAGGAGCTTTTACATAGTGTGAACAAACAATCATCAAATGATACACTTTGGAGATAAACTAGATAGTTATATATCGTTGGCAAACAGAACCGTCAAAGTTCTACTAAAATTTTGGAGTTGTGTGAGTTCGGAGTACCTGTTGACCCGTTTCTGTCGCTAACCAGGTCACAGGAGAAGTTTAGTTTTCCACTAGGACATCGAGTTAGTTAAAAAAAAGAAGATAAATCATTTTTCAACATCGTGTCGAATAAAACGCAAAACTAAACGCTTTGAATTTCGGGAAGCGTTCATGCGTTGCTTTCGGTTATCAACGGATCCGAAGCGATACTTTTATGTCACCGCCATTGACGCACCTGGCGATCCTCTCTAATGTTTTTATGCAAACTTTGATTAAAAGCGATACCCTCGGGCCATCGATCCATCGTGACACACCTAGTGTTTAAAACAACCTGACGAATTTAATTTCAGTCTGAACCCACGCCTGGATTATCCGTCTGCATGCAGTTTTAATTAACTAATTATGAAACGCAGCTACCTAGATAACGTGATTAGCTAACTACCCACTTCTTGTTTGTGGAATCGCACGTTGGTAGGATGGAAACTGTAAACTAAAATCAATCGGGTGAATAAATCCTCACGAGTTTTGCGTTTTACAGATTATTCAAATGACGCCTTGATACCTCTTTAAAAACGTCAAGGCTTAAAATCCTCGCAAAGTACGAAGCGAGTAATGCATAAAGCCGAAAAAATTATGGCGAAATGTAAATTCGTGAATCATTTATGGCTCGTAATGCTGCGAATTTTAAGACTTAAGAGTTCTAAAGGCGTTAGATGTGCTTCCTTCATTAACCAACCCGTTAATTAATAATTATTTCAGACTTTCAAAAAGCCAGCAGCATCTCAGCGGGTCATTTGAAATATCAAACCCGAGGATCTCCAAGTCACGTTTCACATCTGATACGTATTCAGTGTCAGATCCTCACGTATCGCTGCCAAATTTTCTGCCGCAAAATTCTCGGCAGAATCATAAGCCAGATCGATTAAACATCCTCGATTGGCCTGAGGTGCCAAAACGTTACCAGAGTGTGCAGAACTTGGACAACGTATCTGGACTCGTTGATGTCGTCGAAGAAAATTGGTCCAGTGAGGTGAACAGGAGTATAGATTGTATCTACACTCAGGTAATTTGTCTCGCATTTATTGGCGCACATTTTTCGTCTACTTTATACTCAAAGATTGTATATGTTTTTTTTTTTCTTTTTTTGTCACACAGGTAAAGCGAAAGCGAAAGGAACATAGAAGTTTAGACAGCGTTTTATTGGAAGACGATAAAGAGCTTGAATACTTCAACGTTCTTGATCTCTTGCCGTTGTCGAATGTACGTTTACAATTCGAAGACAGAAACGTCTCGAATAGCAGTTCTATGAGAACGAGGGATCGGGATCGGGATCTTGAATCTTTTGAAAGAAATTTTCACCAGTATAAACCGTCCCTGAATGTAGAAGAAAATTACGTAGAAGAGGATCTCGAGAAATCGAAAGAAGTCAGTGATAAAAAGGACAATTTTTATCGTCAAAGCGAGGGCCTCGAGCCAGACATTGCAGAGGCATTGAACAAGTCAAAGATCAGAGAAATCAGCAGCTCGACGGAGTGTTCTAGTGGCGAATTATCAGAGAACCGAAAGCATCTTGAGCCCAGATTGGAGAAAGAAAAGGTATATAAATCCGGGGTTGATCGAGAGACGAAGGGGTTGGAAGACTTTTACTATAAGGAAAAAAGAAACGTCCTGATCCTAGATTCTAACGACGATAAATTCCGGGCTGACGTAGTAGTCGTTAGACCAACGGAAGAGTTTAAACCAGTCGAAGAAGCAGAAGATTATAAATCGATTTGGATATCAGACACTGAAGAGCCGGAAGAGATGTCGCGAAGACCTCAGGTCTTGAAAGTTATCGACAATGATGTCACGAAACGTAACCGAAACTCGGTTATAGAAATGTCAGACGTTACCGAAGCCATGAACTCCACTAAACAAATCGACAACGATACAGGCGAGTCGAATGGCTCTATTAACGACTCGAAAATATCATGCAAAGAAACTCGAGCAGTGGAAGAGAAGACAGCCATGCCACAAGAAGAGGAAGTTCATGTTGAAACTGTGAAGAGCTTTTTCGAAACAAAGTCGAAAGAGAACAGTGGGCCCAAGGCTGATCTCACTCAAGGAAAATTCGAACGAATCATCAAGGAAACTTCAAGTATTTTTGGAAAAGCGTGCAACGCGGTCAAAGGAAGTCTCGGCTTCGAGGCAAGATCGGAAAGTTCTGATCTGGGTCTGGGATCTGAATCGGGAAGCGATACCAGAAGGCAGTCGATGGACGAAGTCGATGAGGGAGAAGAGAGAGCAGAGAATCGTTCTAAAGTATCGTCAAACGATGCTGATAACAATCACTCGTCTCTTTCGCGATCGTTCAGCTGCGTGGATTCAGTGAAAAATGAAATCGGTCCAGAGTTCGATCACATTCGGTACAAGATCATGAAATCGGATTTATTCAGCAAGAATATGTTCGGAAGCATGAAAAATGACCAAGCATTTGACGGTCTGATGCAGTATTTGCAGGAATATTCATTCCACGACCTTCTCGTCGATAACAACGTCGTGATAATCGAACCTGTCCGGGCAGAGGCTGTTGAGAGGAAATGTTCGGCGACGTATAACGGCAAGACGAAGAATCCTTCATCCTGCAGAATCGCTGGAGCGATCCAGAAAAAGTCACAGCAGACAACCGAGGCGGAAAAAAACATCGAAAACCAACCAAAAAGCCCTAAACAGACGAGCTTGAGACGGCACTTTTTTTACCACCCTATTCGCGTGAACCGGGAATTGATTGATGACGAACTACCAGATCCAGACACAGTCAGAAACGTTCGTAAGATGTTCGAAGGTACTTTAAAACTGAAAACACCGGATCCAGCGTTTTCGAGAAACAGTCCAACCAGGAAAACCGTCAGCATGAAAGATCTGAGGCAAATAGACGAGAACTTCGACGGTTCGGACAAAGCGGATGAGTCCAGGAGCTCAAGCCGGACAAAAAATTTGACAAGACTATTAGAAAGCCAGGATAAAATGTCGGAGGGAAATAAAGACGGCATGGAAAGCCCGAGGAGCGAATCTAAGACCAGAATTATTGCCCAAGCTTTCGAAGCAAGAAGTGGACAGACGTCGCCCAGCGATAGCGGCTTATCTAAACACAGAGGGATGAAGTATCTTCACAACTGGGATTCGGGAAGTGTCAGCAGCGGTGTGTCCAGTGATTATCCAGACACCGATCCGGGAAGTGGTGTACAGTGTACTTCGTCCGAGGATGAAGACGAGGGTCAGGATGACGACGAAATCGATAACGGACCGGGACATTTCGTATCGCAAGACGTTCTCAAAAAGATAAGAGAGTGTGGCACATCGGTGACTTACTATGGCGGTAAGGTGGTCAACACTTATAACAGCCCGTTAATATCTCCGCCAATAACCGGCAAGATTATGCGAGAGATAATGAAAAATAAACCAAGGAACCAGGGGGCACCTAGCGATTACGTTAAATTTAGATTGGTCAAAAGCAACTCGTGTGATAGCAGACTTGAGCTTGCAGGAAGAGTGGTGAACGAAATAAAAAGGGATAAGTTTTCTGTGAAGAGTAGTGAAGCGACGAGAGGAGCTCCGCGTACGGAATATCAGGTAAAGTCAGATCTTAGAAAATGCCCAATTATGGAAGGTCTTAACGTTGAGATAGTGGCGCCGGATGGAAGAACCGAGGAAATTGTTGAACCGGAAATAAAGAAGGAACCACCTATCGTGATCGGGTTGGAGCCAAAAAAAGAGGAAATTAAAGAACCGGAAATATTTAAGGTAGATTTTAAACTCGGCAAGTTGGAGGACACGAAATGCTACGCTAACAAGTTTAGCAGTAGCGCGTTTAATCAGTGGCAAGTAAATGATAAGATCGAAGCGAAGAAAGGTAACTTTGGAGAAATTGATTTCGAGGAATTCGAAGTGTTAGAAGACAGTCTTAATTCTAGCGGTAAAAAAAATTAGCTATTCACCCCGCAATGATTTTTCGGAATTTTCTTTTACTTATAACGTGAGAATGCCAGATTTAGTCACGTGCTAAATAGAATGAGAAATCAAGTGGGGATAATGTCGGGTTCATGATTAAAGTCAAGACATAGGTACTTTTGCATGTGCGGAGGTGCAATATTGTAGGTATAGGTAAGCAAATTATAGAAATATCGTAAAAGTTATGCGATTGAGTAAAACAGAAAAGAAAAAAAAAAAATTATATGATCGGAATAATAATTTAGGGAGGCACTGTGTATAAGTCATATTATAATCCTAGAATAATTTACGAAATAATTCGTAACTAAGCAATAAATGTCCCACAAATGATTATACAGTAACATTAGCGGTAGTATATGTGTTATGTGTATGTGAGTTTCGATTGATTTCTGTAAAGTTATAGATTGTTTATTATTTATTATGTATAAAATGGGACGGATTTGAAAAACCAGCGTATAATTAGCTAACGAAATCGAGAGATCATTCGCTGCAAGAATAAATTCATATGTATAATATAACGATATGTATTTTTGATCGATTGATATGTAATAATAAAATGGCTTTCACTGCAACATAGGTCGTAGATGAATAAGTATATTTGCATAATATCAGCTGTTATAAATAAAAGCAGTGATATATGCGCGGAGAAATGAATTTGTGAAAATTTATTTGATTCATTACCGCAATGTGTGTATAATTTCAAGTCAATTAAATTTCACGAAGAATTAAAAAATCGCAGGATAAGAACGGTGAAAATTACTGAGTTGCCATAAATTAGCGAACAATTCACCGAACAAGAATCTATTCAACGCAGGTATACTACTTCCTGTCGATTTCAAGTTCGACTTTCTCCGTTCAATGAAAAGTCGAAATTACTTTTCCCAGAGAGGCTCTTAGGACTGACAAAAATCATTCGATGAAAAGGATCCGCGGGGCTGATGTACTTCTCTGTCTGTAAAAGCGAAGACTACCATCTCTCTAGAGAGTCGGTTTTCCCTTTATCCAAGTGGTCTTGGTTCAATTCATTGAATGACTGAATAACTTAGAAGTTCAAGGTAGAGAGACGTATTTTGTCGAAAAGGTCTTAGCCAAAGCCGTAGAAAATATAATATAATAATAATAATAATAAAATAATTGCAAAGAATTTGTTTCGTAATTCTTCTTGATACACGAATTTATGATCATATTGTATGAAATGAGAAAGAAAACGAAGTAAAAAGAAAGAAGAGCAGAAAAGCTAGCAGTCTCTTGGTCTGAACAAAATAACACCGCCTCTAAGACCCGGGCTTTTCAGTATAATCAGAATCGAAACGTTTTCAACGCAAAATTGGAAATTGGTAAAAATATTACTTCTGTCTAATCAAAATTGGTTAAAACCGTGACGATCAAATTTTACGGCTAGGTCTGCCTTCAATTCGTTCGATGTCAACGAAACGAAAGATGTTAGCGACACGAAGCGACTTAGACAGAATGAATCAGGTCAAGGAATATAATATGAAGAATAATAGTTTATGCAAGATTCGTTTCCACATCAGCCCGGCTTATACCGAGTTCAAAACGACCTCCTTGTTTCGTTGAAGCAATTGCATATACATGGGTATTTCAAAAGCTTCGTGGCAGCTAATCTCTTTCACCCAGGTGCGCCAGGGCGACGCAACCCACCTGCCATACGTGTATTGCATTCATAAAACTTTGTTTAAAGTTGAAACTTTAACGAAATGAACAACAGCTTGCCTGCCTGCCTTTCGAATTTACCTACATACTCTGCTCTGCACTCAGCTTACCTATTTGTTGCATAGAGCTGGTAAACGCAACTGTTGGTAATGCTATGGGTAATGCAGATCATAGGTCTGCAGTCTCTTGCGGAGAATTGGATAGAATGATTATAAAACAATGATAGAAAAACAATAAAAATAAATAAAATACAATCGGTAATACGTGGATTGATGATTCATATTTCAGTCAGGCTTTCCAGTTTGCATTTCTAAAAAAAGAAATCGAGAGTGAAAAGTAGCAGAGGTATTACGGTTGTGCTACGATGTTACACAAATATCATGCTGAAAGATGTCGCGTGCAGGTTGATACTTCCTTCTTTATGGGAGGTGTACACGCATGTTGCATGATTTACGACGGGGTAAAATCACCTGGCTTGGTGTTCCCGTATTCGCTTAACTGCACTTCTTATTGCAGTCTCTGAACTCACTCATTCGCATAATGGCCGTAAACATCAGTAAGGAGATTATTGTGAAGAAAATATAACTTGTGTAAGCGGATGGTCGTTTTTAAACAGAATAATTCAAGAGCGGGTGAAATTCTGCAGAATATACCTATTAAGTTCATATTTTCTGGTCTCTCAGGCGTCATTGAGTTTCCTTAATAATCGTCTAGAAAGTTTGCTTCATCTGATACCATATTTTCATCTCTTTTAAAGCGTCGAAATTGGCTGTGAATCAAGGATTTTTGAACTGAAGTGGCATAAAGTGGTCCAGAGTGGTTTGAACTGATCCGAAGTTGGATCGTCGTCAAATTTAAGTAGTTGGGAGATCCTGTTTCAAGCTAAATCTCGTCAAAGTTTTGCTAGAGACTGGAGAAAAGGGGCGAAAGGTTGCCTTCGATATGAAATGAAATGTCAACCCCCGTATGATTCATGGTAAAAAGGAAAAGACTATTGCTGAAATGTTCTTATGCCGAATTCTACCGTAATATTACAGAGCTGCTCTGATTGTGTGCACAGGAGTAGGTAGACCTGCAGTTCGACAATTATTATAAAAAAGAAAAATACAAGTATACGATATAAAATTTTGTTTTTATCGTAAATAAACTTACCGGTAAGTTCCGAAGCATCTGCCAATGTCTTTTTCTCCTTGGGTTGTTCCTTCTTCAGGTTTGGTTCTAATTGTAAGTTGGAAGAAAACGTAGGAGTTGTGGTGGTCAGTCCACGTCTGGAAATACTTCTCCATCTTCTGCACCAGGTTTCCTAAAATGAGTAATTCATTCTTTTTACAAACTCCGGATAGATTGAACTTCGAATAAAAAATGCAGAGCTTTATATTCAACCGAGAACGCGGACTCGAGGATATTTTTAGTCAAATTAGTTCTCAGATGTTATTTCTTTCATATAATTTTTATCTCCAAGAAGATTCGACTTTGGCGCGCAGAGTCGTGGAAATTAGGTAATTAAAATTATTGCAAATTTGATTTCTCGTTACAAATTACAGCAGCATGGTTCTCTCAGTGATCCATCATTCCTGCGCACGGTGCACCATCGATTCTTACAAACATGCTTGGTTTCACTCACTAAGGATGCGCATTACTAATCACAATTAAAACGTGACGTCGATTCTACGTGAGGTAATTTTGTTAATCAGCCAAAGTGACAGGAATTAGGAGAAACATGTGTCACAGATTTTTTCCTCTCTCAGAATCATACTTTCAGATGAGTCATAGAAATATAGTAGGAGGATTTAGTGTAAGTTTGCAATTCAAAATAGTGGGAGGAATAAATGTATACCGGCAATAAATCTGCGGAATTTTATAATACGATCTGGGGTTGAATGACATTTTTTAATTCAGGCTGTTTAACGGTTTAATTTTCGCACACTGCAGTATAGCATTTTAGAATTTCACAGTTGGCACAGAGTTGATGCTTCGCCAAATTAAACTGTACGTAAATTCGACTGAATGAATAGGAACGGATTTCAGAACGTTCAACCCCTGTTATTTATTTGTAGAAATAAACGACGAGATGGAGGAGTATCTAACATTTGTAGGTACCATTATTTCACATTGTTAACGAAATGCGTCAGGATCCAATGTCCTAAATTCACGATAATTAAAGTTAGTGGACTGCAGACACAAGTCGTGCACTCTGTGTATTCAATATAGTGTAATTACTAGACTATATCTTCTCCTAAAATACGGATGTGTGCTACACTATTTGCCTATTGTGTTTAGCTCCAGGGAATTCCTTATCACCTTTATAACTCAAAGAAATATAATTCATTGTAATAGTAATTTGAGTTTCCAGGAAGCGGACGTCACCGATGTTATTTTAGTTTCTAATTTATTTCCGTCCCTGACATTTCCGCGTGGATAATCTCAGTCCCTTTAGATTAGTAATAGCCGGTGCTAAAAGGAACCAGAGACAAAAATGGCGGTGAAATTATTTTGGCGTTACAAAAGTCAAGGGCATTTCAGAATCGAGTCGAAGTGTCAATCTTGAAACACGTCGTACTTCGATACTGCGAAAAGTTCAAAGGGAGATCATGTCAGTCAGAAGAAAAACCCTTAGTTAATACAAAATTTGTATTATAATTATCACACCTTCGTTTCGTTCTATTCAACTTTGATCAACATCGTGAGAGGGTGGCAGGTAGGCGATGATCAAAATGTTGAAAGAGCTTTGGCAGACGAGTCCGCTTTGATGTGGGATAAAAACTGATTGAAATTAATTTCGAGTAAACAGACATTCGCCTCCAGAGTTTCAGCGAGAATTTCAATAATTTAAGCACGGTCAAATTAACGATGGATCCTTTGAACCGAAGAAAATTGAAAATGCCAGAGGTAATCGATTTCAACACTGTTGAAATATACTAGAGCATAATTTCTGCATACGGTAGGTATACATTTGTCGTTTACATTAGTACCGTTTATTCACGTTTGGATTCATTTAGCAGATTGTCACAGCCATTCGTGTGTGAAAATCTACACATTTGTATCGGATCACAGGTTGATGGTTGGTTATGAATAATTAACAGCATCCGAATACCTACAATTGCAGACTAAAGGGATCACGCAACAACTATGCGACACATAATGACGATATTTACAAACTGCATATATCATGAGTGCAGAATCGTCTATTTGGAATGAGTGGGTCGTAAGCTGGGTCTGTGAAAAGGAGCGACAGAATGTAAGATATCTGAAATTCAAAGTGAAATGTCAGGAAAAGGTAGGGGATAACATAGAGTCAAGATCCATGGTGGTTTGGCTGGGGTCTCGACATTACAGAAATAGAAAACCGTAGAATTCTGAGATATACAATAGAACCTTTTGCTGAGTTAGGCGTAGTCGACCGTTCGTCGATAAATGCCGTCTTTCTTGAGACGTCGTGATTGTTCATCTGTATATACTTCACCCTGGATGAAACGCAGAGTCCCGACTATTATTTCTCTTGACATTTGAAGAATTCGGTTGGTCTTCTCTGTGTACCGACCGCTGTGCGCCTTCAGCCAAAAATTGGAAGTGCCAAATTCCATGACGGATATTGATGGCAAAATTTTTCGTTTTTAGAGGAAAAGGACAACGGCGGGGAATGAGGCCTTGAGGTCTTCCGAGAGAATGAGCTTTTGTTAATATTTATTATACGGCTCGAAAGCTCGATGTTACAACGTTGAACGATCGTTGTAATTGAAAATTCAAGTGGAACAATTGAATTCAGGCAATTGAACTTTTCACCCACGTAAATGGAAATTTCTTGGACCGAAATTGCCTTGTCAAGAGGACTTGACATTGTGCCAAGAAAAAAAAAAGTTAGAAGATAAAAATAAAATAAATTTCAAACGTGCAGGGTTGCACCCTTGTGCAAATACGAACTCTGTTCACCTTCCGAAACATTTTCCAGAATTATTTACACAGGGTAATCAAGCCTGAAAGTCAATCCCCGGGATTCAAAGTACCAACAATAACGAAATCTCGATGAAGCTCTCGTATTCTGAGAACTCATAATAGTATCTCTAACGAGATCATGATCACGAGGATCATCACAGATAGACAAGTGTGGCTGGCCGTGCTCTAATTATCTAATCACTGATCAGAGATAGCGTGCGCCTATAAATTAGCACCATGCTGTTAGCATCAAGGGCTTTCTCATTAATAAAACAGCATAGTACGTTGTCACGGAGTCTTTGCTGATTAATATGATAGCTATGCCACTGACATGACACTCTCCGCGTTATCTACTTCTTCCTATTAGGGTTCGCTGCTCTTCTTCTACATACCAGATATACTTGATGAGTTTGTCAAGAGAACTGCACTTACCAGAGTTATGAATGAATTTGAGAAACCGTTCAAGGCCATACTCGTAGCCAGCCAGCCACTAGCCTGCTCCTTTGTGAAAGTAAACGTACTTGAGCACGTACATCGTACACTTCTTAGTACACATGCATGCCAGAAATTTTGAGAAGAAAATTAGCGTATAACAATGCGTAGAGGCTTAGGTAAGTTGTTCATTCAAGAAGATCATTCCAATTATATCCTGTTGTTCCAACCTCTGTAGAGACTTCACAATGAATAATTGGGTTGGAACCCCTTCCCACAAGGGTAATGACCCAGAAGCCAGGGCAGCAACAGTTGATGAATGCTGACGTGAATTCCCTAGCGCAACGGGGTGCTACTATAAGGCTTACGGTAGTCATGTGAGCGCTTTACCCAGCTCGGCTAAAGTGCACTTCCACAAGGTAAATTCAAAGCCCGAGTTATACTGTATAACGTACGATTCAGGGATTGTTCAATCCCATCTCTGAACTTTCCACTTCTGCTTTACTCTGTCTGTATAGGTATTCACATGCAGCTACATTTCACAGATATGCCATTGCAGAATGCCATTTTCCTTACTTCATTTCATTCGCTCCTCTCTTACCCAGGTGCTCATTATGCGGGGTAGAAAATTAAGTAAAGAGGTATCTTCTTTAGTTCTCTAATTGAATTCGTTGCAACTTATTCCAGATCTTTAAATAGCATTTGTTACTGTTATTCATTATCGAATCAAAATCGAGCTAGAGTGAAGATTTGCTTGATCGGTTATTGCAGCATATTATGCATTGGCCGAAAGATTTTACGATTTATTGGAGAACCGCGATCGATCTTTGTGCTCTATTGACGATGGGGCATAAAACGAATTGTTTCCTCCGAGGTCTTCGACTATTGGCGATGGCCTACAGGTTATTTTCGTAGATCTCCCACCGGATTCGAAAAAGCTAACGAAATATAATCTCAATTTTTTTCCATCTTCTCAAATCCTCATCAATTCTGATTAAAGCTTATCGACCTAATCCCAGCTGCGGTTGCGGTTAATTAGTGATAGAAATATCGAACGCAATTTGGGTCTTGCGATTAATACATTTTCTCAATTTTTTCTTGTTACCTAAAACGTTGAAACAGTTTTCCGGATTTCTTTCACATTTATTTTCATTTCATCTCATACTATGTTCACATGCTGAGTCTGAGGATGTACATAAATTTTGCTAAAATACGACCAGGTGAACTCGAAGTTATTGCGTAGCCGGCTAGGGTGGGCGGAAGAAATACGTTTTGGGGATAGTCGCGGTTAATCTAAGACGTAGGTTTTCTTTTTTTATTTACAAATAAAATCTAGGTATATCCTCGGGTATATCTGTATCTGTATAATAGCTCACGACGAATGTGGACAGAAATACGACCGAATGATCA
Organism: Tenthredo livida; assembly: GCA_963992785.1. Lineage (NCBI taxonomy): Eukaryota > Metazoa > Arthropoda > Insecta > Hymenoptera > Tenthredinidae > Tenthredo > Tenthredo livida. Next base: position 14,425,264 of record OZ023066.1, on the reverse strand, counting down.
CCGTCTTCTATTTTATCGAACTCGATAATAATAACAGAATCTTCAATATCTGCTTCCAGTATTGATCGCTTGTTCGGCAATAATCCTTCCGCGAACAGGTGTATTTCTAAACGGTATTGCGTGTGGATAAATTCCTGGCTAGGAATGTAGATCGGTGTTTATTAAATCATCTATTTAAGCCTATCTATTTGTTCATGAATTTGTACGCAAACGATATACGACCCCTTCAGTTAACGTATCACACGGTCGTACGAACAACGGGGTCAATACAAAACCCCAGGATAACGACTCTCCGATGTCGGATAATTAGAAATTATCACTTTAATTTGACCGCGTTCGAAGATCGAATATATCTTCGTACAAATAGGTTCATAGCTGCTAACAAAAACCGAAGGTGAATTATATTTAACGTCTCTTCTTATTTATTTAAAGAGACAAGCTGCTCTGGCAAAACATATACCTACAGTCTCAGTGTCTAAACTGGGACACTAGAATTTTGAATATTCGTCAGAATATATTACACTGGCTTCCACTTGATTTATTTGAAAAAACCGAAGTGAATCGAAGTCCTCAAACGGCCGGAAATCATCTTCAATTATTGGCTCTTATTTTCCATCTATAGTTCCGTATATTGTCCAAACATTTGTTTTTCGCTGATCTACCACTTGTATATGATCATGATAATCGTGTTAATGATTCTAAATAATTCACACCTAGAGTCAAAGACGCCAATCACATTTTCTATTGACTGCAGTAATAGTCCGTTAGATATTTCTGCCTTCGTTCTTTTTCGTTAGAGAATTATTTGCTTATACTTTCTTCCGTGAAGTCTGTTATAGTTATGATCATTAATTTCTTGTCCTTAGTCGATCATTCACAGTTTTATCTGATTACTCGTTGATTACTGTGATTAATAGACTTTTAGATATAAGGTATGTAATTTACAGCACTCAAGAGGGTTCTTAGGTGTAATTACTGAAATCCTTAGAACTCTATAGCTCCCTTCAAATTTCTTCTGGCGAGTACGGGGTTAATCAAAAGCACGAGGGTCAATAGGGCTGGATTTTTGACAGTTTTCATTTTGTATAACACCCTACAGCGTTTCGTTACTGAACTAATTTGCATTCAGCCGCTTTTAAGCACCGGATTTTCTGCGGATATTTCCGATCTCATTTATGAAATATTGCCAACAGGTATAACGCTCGCAAATTAGAGATTAACTAACACGAATAAAACGAGAATTTCATGACTCAGATTATTTCATTCTTATTTCGGAGCGATCGATTATGCAATGAATAATATTATCGATCGACGAATCATCGAATCCGTAATTAGAAAAAATTCTACACACAATACGTTAGCGTTTTATCGGTGTTTCGAATTTTTCCACAAATTATTAAAGCAACAGAATATAAGTTCGGCGAGCTCCTTGCGTGGGAGGCAAGAAACCGAATTCAGAGCTGAGCTGGGATAACGCCTGGGCTTGAGTCGTAAAGTAAAAATACAATTCCACGAGCTTAGATACACGCAGAGACCATTACAGTCATAGTACTATTTTTACCAAGTAAATTCAGAAGTGCAGTTTTATTCCAGAAAATGAGATAACGGTTTTTATATTACGTTCAGAAAATTGTAGTTAATCCGATAGAAGATAATACCCATCAAGGAAAAAGAGGTATAAAATGCAATCGAAAGTCGGCATAAAATAAAACCGATTTCCAATAATCCGAATTTTTTTTTACCCAATCCTCGTCTACGAAGAAAGGAAGTCTTCAGCGGATAACAGAAATACCTACCCTTCGACTACATTTCCTAATAATTTATTCGTAAAGAAGTAAAAGTCCCGAGAGGCCCGTGCAGATATTCTAGTGCAGCTATGTTATCACTCTGAATTTAACGTACCTATAGGTATATGTATATACATATTGGCTTGGGGTGAATATCGAACCAGAAAAGCCAGGTAAATGGGGAGAAAATGTACATTTCGTGCTGTAGCAGTCTCAAGGGTGCTAGAAGTCAAGAGTATGGCCTAAAAATTTTGGGGTGATGTAATTTCTCCGACTTTGACTGATATAGGTACCAGCTACGGTTCAAACGCTTTATTCAAATTCTGATGTATACTGAGTGGGATTAATTTGTACTTTCCAGTAAAGTATCATTCCACATTACCGTTTTCTTATTCGTATAAAACATCGAGTACGTCATTTGAATACGAGATTGATAATTCACGACACAATGGGAATTGAATTAGGCATCGCAAGCAGTAAACAAATCGATCAACGCGGTGGCAGGGTACGGACCCTCGACTCGGGATCAGATTATTTCCAATGAATATTTGAACGGTATATATTTGTGTAAATATATAAATAAATACAGCTATCCATCACTGTGGATGTTTTTCATCTGAAACGGCCTCGTGATGTCTTCGATCTTCCTAAACCAATGCAATAACATAGAAAGCAGGTCCTTGTCGTATATCATGGGACCAAGATGGATCCAAAATCCATGTAAAGGATCAACTTTATCGTAAAATGACACAAGGTGTCAGCAATCAATGACTGAATCCGTAAAGTCATATTTTTATTTTTCATTATTACCACGAGCCATTCATCCTCGCATAAATGGTTGTGTTGCGTAAAAAGACGCCGAGGTTAAAGCCATTCATAAAGCTGTACAACAAATGGTTAACGAAGTACCTACTCTATTGTCTCCATTGGGTTCGTGCTACCAAGGACAGGATAAACGTTTTCAGACAAGAGTGCAGAAAACGTTTTCAGACCACTCAGCATTCTTTGACGTTGAGAATTTGAAATTCTGTTAGAATTAAAATGCTTACGTTTTCATTTTTCTCATACATTTCGTTCTAGTTTTGAAACAGTTTTCACGGTGAAATTACCTCCAGCTCTTTTATGACTCTGATATTAACATAACAATTTTTCCTGGGTAGAGAGTTGAATGAATTTTTTCCGATGGGCTATTTATGTGCTATTCTCGATCTTCAGTGAAGTATATAGTATACCTATAGGATCGTAGCGTGTGAAGAGAAATTCAGCTATGTGAACTTGGCCCCCCAATATTTGATATTGTGAAATTTTTCAGGTGGAAACGATTGCGCATCGTTTGCGCTTGTTTGCGCACAATTTGCTATCGTTTGCGCCGCCTCAGTTTTCGAGTCAAGAGAAAATCAAATTTAGGGGGGGGTAGATTCACACTGCACCCCAACTTTGAATATCTCTTTTTTTCTTTTTGGCCATCGTTTGCGCATCGTTTGCGCACGTTTGCGCCCCTATTAGTGTCATTTGCGCCCTCGCCGTTTTCCAGTTATGTCATAAAGAAAATTTCGTGCTGGCCCCCAGAATAAAAATTTTCCGGTCCTTTTTTTTGGCGATCGTTTGCGTTTCGTTTGCGCATGTTTGCGCCGCGATTACTTTCGTTCACACCCTCACCCTTCTTCAGTTATGTCGCGAAAAAAATTTTGGGCTAGCCCCCCAGAATTAGAATTTCCCGGTCCTTTTTTTTGCGATCGTTTGCGTTTCGTTTGCGCATATTTGCGCCGCGATTACTTTCGTTCACACCCTTACCCTTCTTCAGTTATATCATAAATAAATTCTAGGCTGGCCCCCCAGAATTAAAATTTGCTGGTTCATTTTTTTGCGATCGTTTGTGCTTCGTTTGCGCACGTTCGCGCCGTGATTACTTTCATTTGCGCCCTCACCGTTTTCCAGTCATGTCAAGAAATTTTTTTTTCAAAAAACGGGAACATCTTCATTACTAGTGTTGCTACCCCTCCGGGTTTGACCCGGCTCTCTAAATTTGAATTAGTGAAAATCACTAACAATTAGTGAATAGTCACTGGTTCGCAGTGAATAGTCTGCCACTGATTGAATTAGTGGCAGACTATTCACTGCAAACCAGTGAATATTCACTCATTCCACTATTTCCAAATTTAGAGAGGGAGTCTACGGGTATAGTAACTCAAGTTTCGTCGGGGAACGCGTGATAGTTTTCGAGTTACAATATAAATTGAGTATTTTTTAGAATATTTTTAAGTTTAAATCTTGCGGTCGAGTCGCGGAAAGCTCGGAAGGGGTTGTAAAAAATCTGAAAAATACTACTTTTGGTTCCGAAAAAAGAAAACCAAGTTTGGTCGGAGAACGCGAATTCAATACTCGTAAAATTATTGTCAACAATCTTGGTGTAACTGGAATATTCCCACACAGCACACATGTCCGATAGATGTCCATAGGATATCCATAGGATAGCCATTGGATGTCCTATGGATATCCTATGGACATCCATCGGACATGTGTGCTGTGTGGGTTAGCATCGATGTATGAAGATAAGTTCTCGCTTCGTAAGCTGGAAGTATCTGCACATAGGTATTGATATTCTTTGATTTGAGCGCCCTTTTAACTAATAATACTGGTTACTAGAAAACGGTAAAGGCGCAAATGACAGTAATCGCGGCGCTAACGTCCGCAAGCGATCGCAAAAAAAAGGACCGGGAAATTCTAATTCTGGGGGGCTAGCCCAAAATTTTTTTCGCGACATAACTGAAAAAGGGTGAGGGTGTGAACGAAAGTAATCGCGGCGCAAACATGCGCAAACGAAACGCAAACGATCGCAAAAAAAAGGACCGGGAAATTCTAATTTTGGGGGGCTAGCCCAAAATTTTTTTCGCGACTTAACTGAAGAAGGGTGAGGGTGTGAACGAAAGTAATCGCGGCGCAAACATGCGCAAACGAAACGCAAACGATCGCAAAAAAAAGGACCGGGAAATTCTAATTTTGGGGGGCTAGCCCAAAATTTTTTTCGCGACATAACTGAAGAAGGGTGAGGGTGTGAACGAAAGTAATCGCGGCGCAAACATGCGCAAACGAAACGCAAACGATCGCAAAAAAAAGGACCGGGAAATTCTAATTTTGGGGGGCTAGCCCAAAATTTTTTTCGCGACATAACTGAAGAAGGGTGAGGGTGTGAACGAAAGTAATCGCGGCGCAAACATGCGCAAACGAAACGCAAACGATCGCAAAAAAAAGGACCGGGAAATTCTAATTTTGGGGGGCTAGCCCAAAATTTTTTTCGCGACATAACTGAAGAAGGGTGAGGGTGTGAACGAAAGTAATCGCGGCGCAAACATGCGCAAACGAAACGCAAACGATCGCAAAAAAAAAGGACCGGGAAATTCCAATTTTGGGGGGCTAGCCCAAAATTTTTTTCGCGACATAACTGAAGAAGGGTGAGGGTTTGAACGAAAGTAATCGCGGCGCAAACATGCGCAAACGAAACGCAAACGATCGCAAAAAAAGGACCGGGAAATTCTAATTCTGGGGGGCTAGCCCAAAATTTTCTTCGCAACATAACTGAAGAAGGGTGAGGGTGTGAACGAAAGTAATCGCGGCGCAAACATGCGCAAACGAAACGCAAACGATCGCAAAAAAAAGGACCGGGAAATTCTAATTTTGGGGGGCTAGCCCAAAATTTTCTTCGCAACATAACTGGAAAAGGGTTAAGGCGTGAACGAAAGTAATCGCGGCGCAAACATGCGCAAACGAAACGCAAACGATGGCCAAAAAAAAGGACCGAAAAATTTTTATTCTGGGGGCCAGCCCAAAATTTTCTTTCTGACATAACTGGAAAACGGTGAGGGCGCAAATGACAGTAATAGGGGCGCAAACGTGCGCAAACGATGCGCAAACGATGGCCAAAAAGAAAAAAAGAGATATTCAAAGTTGGGGTGTAGTGTGAATCTACCCCCCCTAAATTTGATTTTCTCTTGACTCGAAAACTGAGGCGGCGCAAACGATAGCAAATTGTGCGCAAACAAGCGCAAACGATGCGCAATCGTTTCCACCTGAAAAATTTCACAATATCAAGTATTGGGGGGCCAAGTTCACATAGCTGAGAAATTCAATTTCAATTGTGTACGAGAGATCCTTATGTGTATTAGATTTCCGTAAGTGTTTACTTGAGATTCAATTCGATCGAGAGAATTATTTACCATTGTAGGGGGGGGGGGGGGGGGGGGAATATATATATATACAAGGATTTCCAATCTAGCTAACATAAGCCTGCCCTACAGGGATCGGAAGGGTAAACAAGATTCCATTTTCACGAGATAGCGAAGGAATAATTTGAGTGACAGTCAGATAATACAAAATTCTGAAACACATTCTCTCGTACATATACATACCTATGCTCGACAGACATGTCCCTTCAGAGGGAATAATCCCAAGATGGATTTCATTTTCAGCAACCATAGCGAGAAGAATTTAATACACCATATACACCTCACAACACTTCAACCTACGATAATCCCTAGAAGGCGCGTACCTACTGCTTTATGACATAAAAGAGATTTACTACCCTTCGAATTACATTTCCACGGGTGCCTCTGCGTCACCGGAAGTGGTGGCAATTATCTGTTCTGGATCGACGAAGAAAATAAATTTATATCAGCGTGTTGAAGAAGATTTATTACCGATTATTTTTTTACAACCGGACTTACATAACGTGAATTTTTGCAGCTTGAGACCTGAGGTGCTTCATACTGGCCATTCAAAAGGTATAGTTAATGTCTCGACTTTGACGAAAGTTTGTAAAAATTCGTTTATTTGGCAGTTTCGGATCTAGGTCAGACAACGTGGCTGTTTATTCCGCAGTTAAATTTCCTTAGCAAGAATAGTCAGATCTGCCCTCAGTAAAATCGTCATGAATTCACCACGGGGCTTAGTGGTTTTTCCCATAAAACAAATTAAGATAAGCTCAGAACCCTTGTGATCGATAAAACCCTGCACTTTCGTACTGATTACTTCTGAGGTCAGCGCAAGGCCTGAAAGAGCTAGACATTATTCTACCCCCAACCCATAATTCACTCAATAAGTTATGGGAAACATTTCGGAAGAAAGCAATATGGACCATCGATCACTACCTGGTCAAATATAAATGCCGAAAATTTTCTTTCGCGAGACTCATTCGGTGTTGACATTTCGTTTTTTCTATATTCATTCCTTACAGTTATCCATTTCGGTGTCGAGAGGGTTGTTTTTCGCCTTGTCGTCTAACTGTAACAAACTTCTGGGTCTCGCAGGGGTTGACCGCTGCCTGATGTCAGGCTGTCCGTGTATGTACCTACTGCGAATCTAATCAAAGCTTTGTTCTTGTTTACTTCACAAGGTTGGATCACACGGTGGATTCAGCTCCAGGCGATGATAGCATTCTGCCTATGTGCCCCGGCGCCTTCTTTCTACGGGACAGCACAAACATCAATCGTATTCTGTGACTTACACAGACACACATCCGTGAATTTTCATATCTAAGAGGGTAATTTTTGGTATGTACAACCCAAGGACACGAGCCCGAAAATTGAATTTAAGAGGTCAATCTATAATGGGTATACGTGAGCATAGCGAGAGAGCAGCTCGCCAAAAACCCAAGAAATTCGATTTGAATATCATCCAAATCTGTCTTGCGGTATGCCAAAAGTACGAGCAATTTAATCTACGAAATATTGATAAGTTTTAGAGGCTTGACTTCATCCCTGGAAGACTGAAGCCTATGAGAAGTTACCCAATTTCAATTCCAGACCAAATATTTGACTCTCGACTTTGATGAATTTCCTGTCATTTTGTTAGAACGATTCTGTCAAGCGATCGCAGCTTTGCTAGGGGGTTTATTAAAGATCAAAAGACTACTGCTGTTCAACTGCTCTTAATTCTAGCATTAAGGGTGTAATCAGCAGCACAATGGCTTCAAGTTTTGGTTTTCCAAGAGCCGTTTGGATCGTGGTTAATACTAATTTCGATTCACTGCGCTTCTGAAGTCTGTATAGCCTGTATAAAACGCTTTCACGATTTCCGGCTTCATTCGACACATTCCCTCATACAACTATAGTAGAAGTCTCTCGAGTCTTCGACTGTTTAAATATTTCACGATCGTCTCTTGAAGTTAACCTTGTCCCACCTCAGTACCCTACTTCCGTGGTTTGCGACGAGAATGCTCAAGCAGAGTGGGAAGGCGATACCATAGGGACGAAAGCGAAAGAGAACGGGGTAACCTAGGGTAGTGAGTTAGAAATACACACTAATTGAGATGAATTGCCGGAAGCAGGAGTGGGTATCGGAGAAAATGTTAGATCATTCTCAATTCAGGTCACGAGATGATATACCTAGCAGTTTAATTATTTACGAAAATTTTCTGACGAACTACGTTTAGGAAATTTCGGAATGAGTTATATATGTTATATATGTGCAGATTTTCTGTTACTGCAATACCCAAATATCTGGAATTTTAAGTACATTTCGATCGCAGATTTCTAGCTATCTAGCTGCACGGAGAAAAAGGATTTGTTAATCCATGTCCAATTTGATAATTCATCTGCAGAAAAATCCGGGGATCAGAAAAATCTTCGTTACGACAGGTGAAGTTACGTTGAATGGTATTCATTCGAATCAAATAACAAATAGTCTGACTAAACCCATTCACTTGACTAAATTCGTTTGAATAATTCAACGAATCCTATCTCTCTGTTTTTAAGGAAAACAGTTGATGGTAGTGAACCATTTGGAAAGCTGCTAAGTATTCATTACATGGCATTACTTCCCAGACGAATGATCAGCTTTGAATTTTTACACGTCTTTTAGTCTTTTGAAAATTTTATTCAAAATCGTCTGACAGATACAACGATTTTTTGGTATAATCTAAATAGCTGTACTTCTTGTCTACTGCAGAGAGAATTGAGATAAGAAAATTGCGTTTAGTTATTCCATGACATAAATTCTAAGTCGTTAGTTCTATTTTATGATGTAGGCTCATAAAAGTAAAAAGGGGTAACGATAATTCTCACGCACTCCTGGTTGCTATTTTCCAATAAAATCATACAACATTAAAGGCTTACAGACGAACGAGTTTAACCACTGCACGCTAACACATCAATCAACTTCCACACGTCAGATGTGGTAAAATTATCGAAAAAAAGAACAAAAGGCCATTTCACCAGCAAAGATTTTTTACGGAAAAACACGAGTTTTCAATCTCAAATCGTTTTCGTTATTGTCAAAGTTCTCACTAAGGGTGAGGCACAAGGGGTTTAAAACCGTCTTAGAGTTCCGAAACTTTTCTGTCAAGGTTGAGGCGTATGGATTTTTGCCAGAGGCAAACTCTTCGAACTAATGCCATACGTGGTTATTTGTAGACGAGAAAAGAGGAGAATGGTTGATCTAACGGATGCAGTGAGGTGCGGGAAAGGGAAGTTTCACACGGTAAAGTATTGCCCATTTTTTTGTTTCAAATATCGACCCAATTTTTATACTATACAATTCACGTATACGTATCTGTAAAGCTGACCTTTGACCAGGCAAATCGATTCTAAGTATGTCTTCCCAATGACCTGTGAAATTGCGCCTCGTACAATACCTCGGTTATCTTCCCCAAGGCAGTTTTGTCATCTGCAGGGTGAACCATATCTAGCCGTATATAAATTCTGGGACAAATTTTCCTCCCGTTGAAATACCCGTGTGATTTATTCCCCGTACATACAGTGAGCATATAACATACAATGCGGGTAAGTACTGATACTTATGAATTTTTCAATCTTGTTGGCACTCCAAGTATGCATAATATATATAAACGCTCAAGGAGCGCATATGCACGGGCATATGAGGGATGTAAATTTTAGGATTTTAGTAATTTGATTAGATTTCTTGTTTTACTTTAGTTGAAGGAATTTTTTGAGAGGAAATAACCACGGAGAATAAAAGGAACCCAAGGAAAACCACTTCTCCGTTTTCTTATTTCTCTTCTAAACATATATACTGCAGCGATATAGCTATAGGTAGGAGATTTGGAAGCGTGCGTAACTAAACAGAAAACACGAAACAAGTGAAAACTTATAATGGTCCATGCGTATTTAAGTCTTGTAAGATAACGGCACCACCCACTATATAGGTATAATTTTCTCCTCGAGTTTTGGCCGGGGGTGGCAGATCGATGCCATGGCGCCCGACGCAGCGTCCGCAGTCTGGAACCCCAGAAATATCCCCGTGGCGTATCCTACTACCGTAACAACGTAAACACGGACAACGCCTGTCCTTGTCTTCCTTTCTATCTCATTTTCCTCCCTTTATTTTATTTTTTTTTTTCTCAACTTTTTACATTTATGTTACTCTTATTCTGGAAACAAAAAAAATGTCACATCCTTCGTCTCCTGATGGAGCCAATTTTCTCTATCACTATAGAAGTATACGCCTCGTTGCAGCAAAGAGAAAAGAGAAAAGGAAGACGAAAAACGTCTCGAATATTGCTTCAGATATCCTGCAGAGACTCAAAAAATGGCGGAGAAGATTATTGCATGAATTTTTCATACTTCTTATTCATATACATAAAATATATCAGTATACACATTAACAGCATTAGGTATTCTGGTTATGTGATCAAAGCTTCTTCTTCGGAGGGAAGGATGAAATCCCTTGATATAAACCATGTCCCGTATACGATTCAGCAAAGGCTCTTCGACAGCCAGTCTAGACAGCATCGAAGACTTCCGAGTTCCTTCGCAGAGATGTAGGGCACGAAGGATCACTAATTTAGAATTATGTGCTGCGGTTTAAGCTGCGCAGAGCTAGGATCAACGGTGAATCGGGAAACTGCTGAAATACTTGGCAAACTTTGTTGTAAAATAGTTGGCAATGATTTCCAGAATCAGCGAGGTAAGCTCAGATGAAATGCATTTGCGCTATGAAGTCGTAGATTTTTCTAGCTATGTGCATTTTGCGTCCTGGTTTAGGACGAAAAGTAGGTTACCTTTAATACCTATGCCTTGTATTATTTATAGGAGTCAAATTCAACACAGGACGAACGATATTTTCTCTTTATTTCTTCCCATTCTTTCTAAGTATGTACCACGAATTTCGCCATTCGGCTCCATCAACGTGCAGTGACAAAAAATATTGTTAAAATATTTAACTCACGCTTCGGAATTCTCGCGAGGGTTGAAAAAATAAAGTTAGAATGAAAATATGAGTTTTACCAAGAGACTCCTTTTTTTCTCTGAGAAGACAAAAACTTGAGAGAAACTTTCGCTATCTTAAGGAAATAGTAATAATTTATTTTCCCTGAAGTTGAGGAAACGTGAAACCAAGAATAATATCGTAGTTCTATAAAAATCGGATCTTAACAACGACAATTAAGCACAGTCTATCTCCAATTCCATATAAATTGATGGATAAGAAATTGATGAAATCAGTATGTATGGAAACTGAGCTAAGAGATCTTGAATATTCTACCCCTAGCTGCACTTGCGACACGCTTTTCCTGCACATTTTTCAATTCCGAGGCCGGGTAGAACATGGACTTGAGTTATACGCAAGTAAGTCACCGGTATATTATACACAGTCGAGAAACATGGGGTATTCTCATCTCGCACTTTCATAGCGGTAACTTTGAGATGCATGACTGTACATGTACCGCAATTATTGTCCTACCCTGTCTGTTATTCCAAGTCAGCAATGTGCCTGAAGTTTCGAAGTCAGCAGACATTATGATTGTACTGCTGAAGTACAACCCCGTCAAAATGTGATACATCTTCGCTCATTTTATCAGCAATGTCAGGTAAATTAGGTACGCGTTAAAAAATTGAAGTATAGCTTGCATCTGAATTGCGACAGGAAATGCGAATCGGCTTCATCAGTTTCGCTCCCGATCATTGATGGCTCTATGGAAATCAAATATCATCGAGCCCTATATCCGACGAGTAATTGGTAAGTGGAGTCAATAAGTATTATTGAAGACTTTGCGCGAAGGGTGTCTCTTCGCAAAGCTGTAATCCCTACATTCAATTAGTTGTGAGGAATTGAGCGCTGACTTTTTGAGTTCCTTGAAGTTTAAAACTTTTTCGCAAAGAGATTTTCCGGCGAAATTCGACCCGAGCTATCTATACAGGGACAAAGTTTATATACTGCTTGTGAGTTTCGACATTGAAAATGAAGGTAATTGATTCGACAACGTTTTAAAAGCTCATGGATCGTTCGAAAGATCACACGTTTCGTCAAGAATAATAAGCAGCTCGTGCTACCGGTAAATAAATCGCCTCGTATTTATTCGTAGGGTTAAATAGAAGATTCGAAAAAATAGCTCAAGCCCAAGTCTTTACGATGAGTCATGACTTTCCTCAGCTACGATAGTTTGCTCGAATGACTCGAAGTTTGAACGTAAACATCACGAGAACATATCTATCCGAAGACCTTACAGTTAGCTCAAGTTCGTTTTTTCTTTTCTTTTATAACATTTCGAAGATCCACATGTATAGAAAGTTTGCTATGGATATAAACTGAGAAACACCTTAGAACTTCGTGAATAATTCATTTCTAATAAAAAGGTGGACCAAGACGCTGCATGGCATAGCTGTAGGTACCTACGTCGAAAGCTCTCAATTCCGGTTACGGAGGTATGTTACCTGTATTGCAAAATTTAATGTATATACTATATATATCACTCTTTATTGGGATATTTTTGGAATTCAGGCTTGAGCAGCAATTTTATTTAGTGCAGTACGGTTCATTTATTGTCTCTATAGGCTCTTTAATGTAACTGCATAAGTATACTTAATACTGGAGAATTAATTATAACGCCTCTTTGTTCCTGTATAAGTTATTATTATAGTAATATTATACTGAATTTTATTGTAAATGTTTAACCATACCAAAACTATAATCATTGTCAGGACCCTAACTAATAACTAGAATTTATGCACACTAATTCTATTCGCTTTTAACAGAGTACAAAATAATTGCACGAACAGCGATTTTAAGTTTTAATATGCTCTAGCGGGGAATCGCAACATTTTAATGAGTTCGCGAGTATCTATAGGTATCAAGTTGCCAAAGCTAGGTATATGCATAAAGCTACAGCACTAGACTATCAAAGTCATTAGCACCTTGCCTCGCCTCACTCCCTCTTCTTCAGGAACTAAAGAGGTATTATAACGATTTTCGAACCCATCATTTATCGGTAGCTATCAGAAGAGAAAAATGAATATATATAACAATAGAGCGGTGAAAGGCTTGGTACCTTTTTTCTTTATCGCAAAAAGTTTTTTCTACATAAATCAAAGACTCTATAACTGACACTCAAACTCAGTTTTCCAATCGATCATATCGTCCTTTAGCATTTTCAACGCAAGCATTCAGGTCAGGTAGATCCCACTGTTTGATCGAGTCGAACCAAGTGCTTAGATTCGCGAATAAAACGTATGAGAGTAGATCACAAAAGGCGAAAGAGCAGAGTGTTGGACTTGTTTTATTCAGAACGAAAATGTACGAATGGAGACTTTCACTTTAGTACGTTCTCAGTAATCGTTTTATACGTAAGCGGCATCAAAATCCGTAACTGACCAATCTTCAATTACGCGAGTTACACAATCTAAGCAATTGAACCAGAGACTTGGTCGAATATAGATCACGGTCAGCGACTTTCCTTGAACCTTTTTTACTCCATGATCTCGTGACCAGGGACAAGGCCATTCGCGTGGTGTGCATGTCTAACAGTTTCGTGTAAAACGTGAGTATATGCAAAGCACACGGACTTGCGGATTTTTTTTCTAATAAATTAAATAACAAATCATCGATCGTCTACCAAAATCTTCTACATCAACATGAAGTATAGGTACGATTTTTGATCAATTAATTACAACTACCGCAGCTAATGTAGTCATTCGTCAAAGTTACTACCGTTATTTAAATTCATTTAGGACAGTTTCGTATCGAGGTTTATAACAAGGCCGAACATTGACCTGATTAAAGGTCTTTCCACCAGATGGCGGTTCAGTTAACAAGTCACATGTGAGTTATAGTTTGTAAGACGTGTCCTCTCATTTCTTCAACCTTTTATATGTGCTGGTTTACTAGTAGCCACATGACTTGCAGATAGCCACTGACTTTTCACCCGCGATGTACGCCGAATGTTGAATTCTCTGTGATTTACTGCATATGCTATTCGACATTATGGGCTGATTATGATTGTGCATATACATATAAGTACAGGAGCGTAGATTTAAGTTAAATATGAATTGAATCGATGAGCAAATTTCCGAAATGGTAATTTGTGTTTTGAATGGTTTGATGAGTCCGCAATACATGTAGTCTGCTCTTATCTAAGTCTAGGAACCAACATTTTAGGAATATAAAATTTCACGCCGAATAAAAGAGACCGAAAGACTTTATGCGCCGAGATAAGTTAGTCATTAAATTTATACTGAAGTTTTATAATCAGTTTATACTCAAGTTATAAAAGTGATATTATTATTGTTATTGTGTGTTGCTGAATCAACTTCTCTTCGAAGCTCGTTACATACGCGGATACAGTAAGTGGAAACGTACCTTGATCATATCTGTGACGTCACCATGGCTATGACCAAGTTACGTGATCGCCGGATTTCCGTTTTTAAAATATTATTTCCCTCTGTTATATAGATTATAGGACACGTTTTTATAAAACGTGTTCGTTTGATTATTCGTCAAAGTCCGGAAATTTCGTGAATATACTATCTCTAAAAATCCGAAGACGCATGAACGCAGTGTGATTATTATTATTAGATTATGTAATTGTTAAGTAGATTGTAGGCAACGAATTGGATAAGAGAAAGTGAAGAATGTACATTATCTGTAGTCTGTACTACATACATGAGATCGAATTAATTTTACAACGCATATATGCTACTGGGAGGCAGGATGATACTACGTGATGTTTAATTTGAGTAATAATATATATATATATAAGCTCCCTTTCAATTTTCCGCACACCAGGAGATTAAAAAATGAAAAATTAATTAAATCCCAGACACAGAGTGTACATAGCAGAGTGCTTATGAATGTACATATATATACCTCTGTTATTTTATGCCACTCAAAGCACATATAGGGTATATAGTTTCAAAGTTTACTACATCAGAGTAAACTTTTCATCGATGGCCTACATGAAGCTATACTATCGAAACGAGTTCAAATTGTGAAGGGAACTTTAGGAGCCGAACCCAGCCCAGCCCAGCCCAGCAGAGCCCAGCCCAACTCAGCCTAGTCGTACTAGCCATGCTGGATTTGGAGCTGTATACTTCGTCGGCTATCTTATCTAACTTTTGTGTAGAATAGCCGATGCTGTGGTCCAGCACGCGATTGGTATTTGAAAAGTAACATGGTCCGATGAATTTATACTGAAGATTTTACCGTGAGGCAAAAGAGGAACATTTTTTAGCTACATTTTTACGCTCTCAAAGAAATGGATTTGTAATTAACCCAATTTCATCACAGCAGTTCCACAGCTATAAGTAGTTTTTAGACATAATCAAACAAAAGATAGAATTTCTGAACCACCGCCTGGCAGAGATAGCTGCAACCAAAATAAAAGTACCGCGTGTCCGAGGATTTTACATTCTTGGGATATCAAGTGTTCGGGAAATAAAATCGCTGGCAAATTAACAGGCAAGTTTTCGACAGTGGAAAAGTAGTTCTAGGACTTCGGAATTACGATTGGAAAAAATTGTGAAAAATTAAAAAGAACGGAATTTCTGAAAGACTTCCCTCTAAAAACTGGAAATCCAGGAATTGCCCTGTTTTCAACGCGGGTTCTCAAGCGAAATAAAAATAAAAAAAATTAGAAAATTCAAGAGGTGAGTGATTGTAGGCTGGCTGAGTTGAACTCAAATGCCTCATGTATACCTACATATATGTATATAGTATACGTATGAGCCTTGAGAGTACGTAACTACCTACATAGGGTGAAGTTCCGCGTCTAAAACTTTAGTTATCATTCAGAAAGCGAGACACTTTGGCGCTCCCATGTTATACGCACGGTAGAATGTGTGTACTTCATACTCAGTTGTAAACTCTATATGCGCGTGCAGGGCATACATTGACACAATATATATGTACTATACCCACAAACAAACATACACTTTGTAGGTAGCTGTGTGCACCCCACGCAGAGTATGTCGCGTTTCAACGACGCGTGCCTGATTAAAAAAGTTGTTCGTTGAAGCCGATGCTGGCGCCAGCGCCATACTGATGCATATTTTTACTGCATGATCTGAACAAAGTACTGTTAACTATGCAATGGTCCGTGAAACTCGTATCTAACAAAAATTACGTATACATACTTTTTATAATCAATGGTATACGAATTATCGCGCGGTCGCGGTTGGTACACTGGTTGAAACTTACTACAGGAAGCTTTATCGTCAGTTGGAAGAAGAGAGAGAAAAGAAAGAGAGAGAGAGGGAGAGAGGAGAAAAAAAATAATGATTGTGATAAGCCCGCAGCTGTTTGAATTGCCAGGAACCAGGTCAACCGTCGAGGAATAAAATTACAGTAAAAGAAGGGAAAACCCGCGGTGCTGAATTCGGCGCAATCCTTTCTCAGACGTCGATGTGACAAATATCGCAAAGTTAAGGGCGGGATACGGTTTACGACGATAACAATGCCATGGGACCGTCCACGTCGACGTAAAAGACTCCAATCTAAACCAGTTTCGTCCTCTTCAAGGCAAATGCTCATTCTTGACTTAAAAATTTCGCATCATGTTCAGAGAATGTCAAGTCTGGGGTAAGCAGAGGCTGTAAAAGGCGACGTACAAAGTGCCCTAAAACTTTGGTGCAACTTCCACCATCCGTCAGAGAAGATTTTAATCAGAATATAAATTGAAGCAAAGCTAAGCATATGAAGTGTCGGTGTCTAAAAAATAAGTCGCTGGAGGTGCGTTCTTACGATCAATGTTCACCACGACGTATTATGTTTCATATGATGTTCACGTGGCTTATTCAGTTGTTTGAACTGATGTGTCACTGACACACGGTGATTCAGCACTGCAGCAATCTCAACAATTTTATGTAATTTCACAAACCACGCACTGCTGCAGATTTTGGTAATTAACTAAGCGCTGATATCGCGCAGTGCTATTTGTGGTAGCGTCGTTATTCTAGCTCCGTAAATTACAGGTATGGTTTTTCTCTCGGGATGGTGGAAGCTAATTAAAAATTGCGTTGGGGGAGTGCGAGATATGCTACCTATGTACACGTTAAACTCTAGGGTGCGTTAATTAGTTATAAGTTTTAACTTCTACCGCCTTGCACCTCGGAGTAGTATGTATTCAGGAAAATTCACGGTACATTACGGTTCGTGCGACAATAATTATTGTATTAATGAATAGAGTTAAATTTTCGAATAGTTTTAACTTTTAGTCAGCTTTAAGTTAATTTAAATAAATTTTTGGCTCCGGGAGAAACGCGTTGTTGAACGATCTAGTCAAAATAACTTTTAAGCGACGAGAAGTCGTGCCAAACAAAAAGAGAGAAAAGCAGCAGTTGCTTGCGACATTTCAGCTGTCTAGTCAGTCTACTTTAGTGACTATAATTTTAAATAGAGGTATAGAAAACAGCCTTATGAACCGGGAAGAAGAGGACTAGTCGATTTAACTATAACGAGACGATACGCAAAAAATTATTAAAATAGGTAAAAAGAAGACTGAGAAAAATTTGTCCAATCGCGTTTTGGAGTAAACGAAATCTTGCCAGATTAAAATCGATAGTAATAATCCAACGGTATCGCATTCCGTTGCGATAATAAATTGTTACCTTACTATGATTGATAAATCACTCGCTTTTGGCACAGATAAATTCACACATCGTCATGCTATGATAAGAAATATATATTTATCAATTCTCTACGCCACTGTCGAGGATTACCATACCTCACGATCGGCTTAACTCTGTGTGCAGGTAATTTATTCAACCGGGTCTTGGGCCTGCCGGACGTTATTTACATTTATATTATTATAACAATTTTGTTTTTCTTTCCTAATTTCTCAAACAGATTATAAACGGTTTATAATATTATCATGGTTTGCCCCACGGTACATATAACACCAAATAGCTAATTTAAATACTTCGGATTCAGTAGATGATACATAAGAGACGCGGGTGGGTGTCTAACAAACGTGGTAATGTTAATGTTTATTTGTTTCAACCCGAAAGAGAATCGAACGAAATACAGAAAGAGAAATAATAATTGGGAAGCGAGGAGAGGACCAGTGCCCGGAGACGCGTATTTTTGGAAGACCTGTACGAAGCCTCGAGCCTTTTTACTTTCGTCTTTGAATATTTATACATTTCTAGCGACACTAACTTTCCTGCGAGAGTAAAATGACATTTTATCACATTCGAGTCGCCTCGGTCGAATAGAAATATTTCATCAAAATGGGAAAAGCGAGATATAGTTTACACTTCAGGGTGGATCATTTCAAACTTGTATTTTTTGTTCGTCTACCGCCTGAAAAATGAATGAAAAAACAAAAAAATATTCAGAGGTTTTTCAAATTAGCATGGTACTTTCATTTTCATTTTCTTTTACTTTTTTTCCCCCTCACGAGTCAATGATGAATGATGGATCGAAAATGATGGTTGTTTTCTTTATTCCTCGGTAGCGACCTCTGAATATTTTTTTTATGCTCTGCGTTTTAAGGGTTTTCGGGCAGGAGACGAAAGAAAAAATAAAAATTTAAAATGAACCACCCTAATACACTTATAACCACCTATAGGTATACCGCATGCAATCAATTCGTTAGAAATTTCGGAGGTTGAAGATATCTCATTTTCGAGACCCAGTACGTAATTTTGACCTCTATGGTGTATAATTTGAATAATTTAATCCATCCCCACGAAACAATGGTCGAAATTTTAACACGTAATACTATAGTGTGATATATTTATAACCAACCACCGCGGTTACCAAAGTATGATAATTAACTGCGACCAACCACGTAACAATTAATTTTCATTCACGTTCATACATAGGATACATAGAGGTATACATATTATAAATATATAATTGTCGTAAGACGTATCAAGGTAATATTGCTGTACCTTATACCTATACTCGTGCTTTTCCATCGCATTGAAAACCCAAATTCATCTTCTCATTATTTTGTGTTTTTCTAAAATATTTTAGTATTCCGCTCTCCGATCATCCGAATGGGAACGATTCCCCTAAGGAAAATTGACCCTTTAAAATATTTATCCTGCGGCATAATTTTCGAATTTGATATGGTACAACACGAGTACACAGCATCACCTTAAAAAGCCCTAAGGGATACAAGCGAATTCCGACGTCCTGTTTTTCGTATCCTAATTACTACTGTCCTAAAATCACTCTGTACCTTACTTACTTAGTTGGCACGTGACAAGAGCGTAGAGTGTTTATAGTTTCGTATCAAAACACTGCTACCTCGTTCGGGATTAGATTAAACAATTTTGACACGCTCTATGTTATCAGCCTTCGACAAATACTGCGTACAGATAACTAAATCATTTCTCTTTCTGAAAACTGAAAACTGAAACTTGATAATTTCGTTAATATGTATAATATCTGCGTACAATGTTCCGACTAATGATTGACTAGTTATCTACGGGATGTTGCACTAGTGTTTGTTCTATAGCTATATTGTAATACCTAAAGGGTATTGTGTACTATTTTTAGAACCTTTGACAACGGAGAGGGAAACCGGCTGACAACAGAAGACAACACACCCATGCCTCGACTACAGCATTAAAATCTGCGAATATCTCATCTGCTGTGAAGATGATCTGCACTATACTATATCAGTTGAATGAAAAGCGATAAAATCTGCGTCTGGTATAAAAGATTCGATCTTTAATTTTGTCAGAATATTAGTGAATGGGGCTAGTATATCTAACGTCGGTAAATTTCCGTGATTTGAATGCGTGTTCGGTATGCCGTATGCAGAAGGGCAATGCACCACGGTGACTGCAGTAGCTCGGTGGGAGATTTCCATACGTTCGATTAAGTAACAAGCGCGAATTGGAAAGTAGAAATAATGCTGAACTCACGTTTTGACATTTTCGGGCTGCTGCCAAAGTGGTTACTCTCAAAACACGATTCATGTCGAGTCTAAACAGCATCACAGCACAACACGATACACTAGTCGCCGCCATATTTCATACCCGATATAAACTGGTCGGTGCGTCTCGCACCTGTTTTCATCGGCGGGACCGGCCGCCTTAGAGCGACTGTTTCGCCGGTTGGGTTTACCTCGTTCGTCTCTAAATGGTTTGCCATGCGCGTTGAAGACTGAGCGTTTCTTGTGTAACCGTATTCGCCGCCAATGATGGGTCAGCTACCTCGATACCAGCTTGATACTCACTAACAGCCACGAGGGCATCACATCGGTGCTTTCATTACACGACGACACACAATCCAGCCGATTGCATTGCGCATAGTTCACCAATGAATTCTTATCATCTCATTGAACGTATGCATACGTGAACGTTACATACTACACTGCGTTACGACACTTGTGCTACAAATGGTAAAGACTGGCCGATGGTACAATTTGATCGCATGCAATGTACTCCAGTCGGCAATAGCGGGAGCGAATATTCTCGTTCATTCAGCAATACTCTTACGTCTTTGTACAGCCACAAATGCTACAGATGTGTTGAGGATGTTAGGAATTGTGTGGGAGATCGACGATGTGAGCACATCCAGCTATGGATTCCTCGAATGTCATTTACATTTTATGGATAGTTTCAGGATGAGTAAGATCATACTATGATATCGGGATCGAGTTACTTGACGTCAGCAGGTTCTGAGTCTGACTATTTGTATCTGCGCTCCGGGATTTGTGGTCATGGAGATTGTAAAAAAATGTGTATCTCGTCGGCGGTGATGAAAATTATAGTTGTAATTACTATGACACAATTATTATGTGACAATTTCACTCGCTTTGAGATACTCATTTATTTAGACAAATGTAGAATTAAAACTGACAAGAAATCGTTATTGGTATTCGATATTGGCTGTTCATGGAAAATATATTTCGAGTACATCTACATAAAACTGTTAACCCAGCTTTAGGTCATTTGGAATATGACAGCTAGCTGCGAGGTGGAGCAGAGTCGTGGACGGTCGTGGCTGCTCTACTGGTCAATGGTCATGGGCAGATGAAACATTTGTAGAAGGGAAATTCGATATGAAAAGAGGCGAGGAAAAATAGTGAGCCATGGGGACCCCATCGATGAACAGTGCAGATATCTAACTTATGGCATATACTCATCATGGTAAAGAGGTAGAAATCCTCATTCTTTCCCAAAAATACAGAAAAAGCAAAGCCTCACTTTATCGAACTCACATATACTTCCTAATGCCTAATGTGTTCGCTACGCGGCTACTTCTGGTAGCATATGCCTCTCGCTAGTGCAGTTCGTATATAAACCGATTCCCAGGCAGACCCAACGTCCAATACGTCCGAGTACAGCGAGTAAAAAGACAGGTGACTCACAATAAAGAGTACTGACATCATAGGACTTGGATGCATGCATATCGGATAATGCAATTGCATGCAATTTTCCGCGTGCATTTCTTTCCCCGTTGTACTTGTGACTGAACTTGGCGATGCATGTCGGGCATACATATTCAATCACTTGCAGATGCACCTGTTTGATATGGCGGTTTCGGTTTCGTGCACCGATTTTCTTGGTGGTCTTAAAATTACTTCTCTTTTTCCGCTGACCCATTGGGCCATCCGGATCCAACGACGCAAGCTTTGCACAGAGCAGGCTCTCGGTGTGTGAACCTGATTTCGCTAAAACTTAAGTTTCGACAGTTTATAGAATGATGTATTTTGGAGTTTTCAAAAAGTTCGCGATCGAATTTTAGTTTATTTGTAGGAAATTTTCAAATGACTGTGTATATCTGTAACAAAAAAATCAAGTACTTGGCGCTATCACGAGCCCATAGAATTGATGCGCCTGCCTTTCGAAATAAAATTCGACATATCTTACAGAATACATAGTATATTCATACTGTGATCATCTTATCATACAGTAAAACAGTATACAACTGTTTTATCGCTTGCGGTCGTATTTCGCAAGCGATACATACTATCCCTCTCCATAAAAGCCTTAATAAAAGCGCGGTGAAAGCACATTCGTATACATGGGAATACAAATATATGTATCCGTAAACGCGAATAAAATAATGTGTCTATTCATTTTCATATCGAAGAGGAATTTATTCACATGAGAATCGGCAAGCATCATGTTACGCTGCAAACCGCGAACACGTTCGGGGCGTAAGATAGAAAGAAAGCTATAGATAATCGGTATTTTTTGTTTTCTCCTTACAGTTGTAAAGTTGTAATGATATGACACTTGCCGTTGACAGTTCGACAAGATTCAAGTCTGACAGATTTTCCATATTTTATGGTTTTAATTGCAATAACAGTGGGATAGGAAATTATAGAATTTTCTACAATATAAGAGGAAAGAGAGTAAGAAACAAGGAACAATATTATACGAACAGTAACCTTCATCGTGTTCCTTAACCGTATTATACAACATTTTATCAAGCTTTCTTAACCACGAGTCACGGGGGCACTATCAGAGCTCGGGATCACACCGATAGAAATACGAGAATTGTCGGGAAATTCGAATTTTCTCGTGACAAATTCCCATCTCATGTAATTGCGACAGCTGGCGTCGAAGATAAGTACATCCGCGAACGGACGACCGTCGTTGGGGTCTGAGGTTACCGGAGAAAACTTCCTTAATAATGTCGTCGTTAGATAGAGAAAACTACTACGATTACACAATCCACGACCGAAATCATCTCAGGATTGCAAATTCAAGCGAAGAATTCAACGAGACCTCGTCATCTGTTATATTTCGCAGCATTCTTACGATACTTCTTCGTATAGGATTTCTCCTTGTTCAAATCGGCACCGTACCCGTTGGCAACGTCAATCTGATCCTATTGCAAAACATCGTGGACTTTTGTACGGTGACTATAGTCTACATCCTGGTAGGATTCATCGTTTCCTTCGACGGTGACATCGCTGGAGTTGTAGGAAAAGGTGTCTGGATCGGTGACAGCGAAGCAAACATAAACGAAGCCATCGTAGGATGGGAAGCGGCAGTAACTGCGTCCGCAATTTGCACCTGTGGTATCGTCGGAAGAATGCACACAGTCGGTTACCTGATCACCGCGATTCTCATATCCGCAATTGTCCAGCCACTCTTAATCCACTGGGCTTGGACGCCGCAGGGCTGGATGGCTGATAACTATCTAACTGGGAGGCCAGTAGCTTTCATGGATTACGCAGGTGCAGGAACAGTCCACGTCGTTGGTGGTCTTTCTGGTTTTTTGGGTTGCCTGATTTTGGGTCGAAGAATACTCAAACTCCGGGATATAGACGACTCAAGTTTGCCGGCAGATTCACCGGGCAGTGCATTCGCCGGTTATTTCCTCATCTTCTTGGGCCTCCAAGGACTCAGTCTGCCTATTCCTGACCACGGAACATCAAGCAGGTCTTCTTTTCAGAACGTGCCTCATGTCCTGGTCAATAATCTGCTCGCTGCTTCTTCCTCCAGCCTTTTTACCGTCGCTCTACACTTCGCCTTAAGCCGAGAAGCATTTAATTACTGGACGGTGCTGCGCTGTGTTCAAGGAGCAATTTCTGGAGTTGTAACCGTTGCAGCTGGTGTTCATCTCTATTCTCCTTTGGTTGTAATCGGCATCAGCTGCTCAAGTGGTCTGATATTTTACCTCGTCTCAAGACGCGTTTATCGCAGTGCCCTGGAGGACTATTGCAACGTGGTAGCGACGCATCTAGCCTGTGCTCTTTTCGGTAGTTTTCTGGCTCCACTATGTGGCAGACCAAGACATACTGACGCCGTCAACCACGCCATGGTACTCGACATGGCCTGGCAAATCATCTGCATCCTGGCGCTGCTTTCAGCGGTGATTTTAGCGATGGGATCACTTTTCTTGGTCCTTGAATTCTGTGGTTTTCTTCGCAACCGTTCCGAATTTGCTAATCATCTGAGGGCAACTACTGCTCTAGAACGTGGACCACCCAGATCCTATATGCAGAGGCTGTTCTTTCCAGACGTTGAAAGTCTTTACTTGCAGCCAGGATCAGCGGCGGTAACTAGCCATGGGCCTCAAATTATGAGTCCAAGACTGTGGAGGTATCAGAAAGAGATATCGAGACTTGAACAGACCAGGACTAAGCAGTTGGGCGGCAATAATATTTCCGAAGACCCTGAGGACGATGTTGATTTTCAGGTGGAAAGTCAGGGTAATAAGAATCCAGAAAATCAAAGAATAAAAAAGACCAGACAGATTCACACCCTCCGCAAGAGCAGTCCGTTAGGACACTTGGATGAAGGAGGGACTGGGGAGTCACTGGAGGATAAAGATATTCTTCAAAGATCAGCGAAGCGAGATCTGAGAAATCTGAACGATACGCTGCCAAGACTCGGGGATAATGATGGAGAATATTTATTTGGAGAGATGAATAAGCTCGAGGGTGTTGAGCAGTGTTGTATAGCGGAAATAAACTGTCCCAGTGTACAAAACGAGTTGCCGAATTCGGACAGAATTATTTCAAGCGCAGAGGGCCAGAAATATGATAACCATAGACAGTTTGGCACCATGCTGCACAGTACTGCGAAATATGTTAGCCCGCATCCCGAGAAGCTTAGTACGAAGCTGGACTGTTCACAGGCAATGTGATCTCGGAAATGAGAAATTACAATCTGCGAACAGACATCATTTCCGGTCTTATTGTTGCCTGTATGTATATTAAATGAATAAAATATTCGTAACATCATACGAACGCCTGCATAGGTATGTTACTAATAAGTGATTTAGGGATAATCTATGCAGCATCTTAATAAACCAAAGAATGGAATTTCTTTCAAGTGGTTCCTAGTTGTTGTTCTGTAAATTTCTTAATCTGAACAGTCAGGACGAAAAGCATCCAGGTGCTTTATTATATGCAGCCTGTTAAACTACGCCGACATGCGGGCTGTATATAAACAGGCGCACTCATGTTTGCGGCATAAATAGTTCGATCGTACACAAACGATAGCGACAAGTATCCCGCCCGATGATATGCAACCGAGGCAACATCTTCTTTTGAGTTGGCAATACCCTAGGCAATAGTAGATTCACAGGGGTTGTTCGTGGAGGGAAAAAACATAGTCCTGCCTATCTACAAGAAAACCTCTTGAAAGTTCTTCATTACAACGATTCACGCCAGACAGTGGAGCAGTCCAAATACCAGGGGAATGGCTATTATTGATGGAGACTAATGGCTTCAAACGGCTATTATTGTGTATAAAGTAGCATAGGAGTATAGTTTTATGCTGAGTTCGCAATTACAGTTCCTTCGGAATCAGTTTTTAATGTCTAATCTTGTCTAATTAGATTGGACCAGATTATTCCAAATTGATTGTAGAAACTATAAGCGATACTATATATTCACTCGTGATTATACAGCACGCTATACCTGACAAGTTCATACGGTAATGTTATAATCAAACGAGGAAAAAACTTGTAATATTACGGAAGAGATGAGAATTTGTAATAGATTATGATATGATATTGATATAATTTAATAGTTGAAACATTTCTGAATATCTCGGCCAATAATATTTTTTACTAGCCTAATAACTTCATTGTACTTGAAAGAGGAGAGCAGTAGACATTGCAATAGTTGGATTAGCCATTACCGTATGAAATATTCGCAATATCTATGCAGGTAACTGCGCGTAATACATGCATATACGATATACGTACGTGAATATACTTCACTCCTTTGTGAAATTGTCCTCAATGGATAGAGAGTAGACAATTCAGAGATCCACGAATTGGAGACTCTCATTAGTATCTATTGAGAACAACTATATTTATAGAGTAATGAATTATTCTACTGTTCTCGTGGCGAAATTACGTTGTTAAAGTATTATCGTTAACGAAAACCATGGTGAGAATAATGACTCTGTTCTCTATTCGTATGGTGGTCTGAAAAATAAAAATAAACAGCTCGCTGTTCTCAACAAGACCGATATAAAAACTATCTGGTACAAACATTGTACTTGGCATTCTGTAAAATATACCTTCGTACGTATATGCATGTATTATCGTCGCAACGATTAGTTTAGAGTATAATACTAGTTTTATTATTTCCTAATTATAGTTCTAGCTAATCTCGGAACTTAAAAAGTGCCAAATATGTAGTTTTCAGTGATATACATGATAGATTATACATATTACGATCACATCTACAATTTGTCCAATCAAATATTCAGTGTTGTAAAAATTGTAAGTCAATTTTTTTTCACGTGGAGTTTATTACTTTTGAATAACTATTTTATAATTAGTTGAAATAACTTGACTTTATAATTAGTTTTAATATCTTTACTTTATAATTCGTTTCAATAGCTTTACTTTATAATTCGTTTTAATAGCTTTACTTTATAATAAAATAAATATCAAACTAAATTTTAACACTTTAATTTATAAGGTGTGGTTATTGTATAGGAATCATGTTATATAAGAGACATAATTTCTCTGTTCAGAGATGATAATTATTAATTCAAATGATAATTGAATGCCATCCCTAGCAAAGGATTGCAGTGATGCCTTTTATTTTTGAAGATACCACGAAATTATTTTCAATGTATTTCGATCTTGCGAATCCAATTTTAATGAGATTATAATTAATCGCGCCGTAATGCATGCAACCCGCGGATCATTTCATCAATGGGCTCTTTCGAGTTTCATAGTTTTCCGTTCAGTGGCGCTACCAGCGTGAACTGACCTACGACAACGGCGTCCCCGCCACTCTCGCTGCACCCCCCACTGCTCAAGGCCGTTCAAGGCCGTCGAAGGAGGGGTGCAGACGCAAACCGGTCTCACCGGTTTCAATAAATTTTCAGTGTCCCTCGTGGCGTCAACGGGAGAACAGGGGAAAGACTTGGGCGGCAAATTAAATTGACATTTCGAAGCGTTATTAATTATTTAAGTGTTTTCGCGGTGAAATTACGTTGTTGAAGTATTGTTTTTAACGAAAATCATGATGAAGGCAATAATTGTATTCTTTATTCGTATCGCGGTGGGATAAATAAGATAAATAGCTCATAGAATATGTATATGTATTATCGCGGAAAAGATTAGTTGGAAGTTTAATCATAGTTTTAGTATAGCCTAGTTATAAATTTCCTCTACTATAAGAATGGAATTATCATCCTTGCCGTATCCCATCCGAAAAATATCGGATAATAATTTCAATTCATAGCAATAATTTTAAACCAGGCGTTCGCATAATTTATTAGAGAAAATTGCTGTACAGATGAAGAAACGTAAAATAAAGGGTATAGGTATTCTAACATAGTAACGTTTTTTTCAGTAGACTAATAAATTAGCGAACCCTTGTATGTTTCATTAGTTTTATCGATTGTTTATATCTTTATAAATTTGAAGAACAAATACAGCGTGGCACTGTGATGCAATAGATTATTATTACATATCATTTGTAGAAACTATAAGTAGTAATAGATGAACTCTCCGCAGTACAGCAAGCTATGCTTGATTAGTTCATACGGTAATATTATAGTCGCACAAGGAAAAGACTTGTGATTACAGAATAGATGAGAATTCGGGATGATACATTATTAACAATGATATGTTCTTTCACATATATTATGTTGTATTCAGCCTCTGGGTACTGACCTGGTCTTAATGTTCTTTATTAGTTTGAACTCGTTGTATAATAGAAAACTAGTAGAGATTGGAATAGATGCGGATTACCCACTACCGTATGAAATATTCGCCATATCTATGCAGGTAACGGCGCATAATACATACATATACGATATACGTTCGTAAAGTATACTTCACTTCATTGTAAAATTGTCCCTAATGAATGAATTGTAGTTAATTTGCAGACCCAAGAATTAAAGAGTCTCTTTAATATCTTTTGGAAAACAAATATGTAGATTTATGAATTATCTTATTGTTCTCGCGGCGAAATTACGTTATTGAAGTATTATTGTTAACGAAAACCGTGATGAAAATAATGACTCTGTTCTATTCGTAAGACGGTCTGAAAAATAAAAATAAACAGCTCGCTGTTCTTGACTAGACCAATATAGAAATGACATGCTTCAAACGTTGCACTTGACATTCTGTAAAATATACCCCCGTATGTATATCACGATTAGTTTGAAGCATAATAATAGTTTTACTAAAGCCTAATTATAGTTTTAACTAATCTCCGAACTTGAAAAGTGTCAAATATGTAGTTTTCAGTGATATACGTAATATATTATACGTATTCACGATCACATCTACAATTTTCCTATCAAATATTCAGTGTTGTAAAAATTGTGAGTCAATTTTTTTCCAAGTGAAGTTTATTACTTTTAAGTAACTATTTTATAATTGGTTGAAATAACTTCACTTTATAATTAGTTTGATTAACTTGACTTCATAATTCGTTTTAATAGCTTCACTTTATAATTAGGTTTAATAACTTTACTTCATAATTACTTCAAATAACTTTGCTTTATACTTACTTCGAATAACTCTGCTTCATAATTACGCTGAACAACTTTACTTTATAATCACTTTTACTAATTGAATCGAGTTTAATTACGCATCACCAAAGTAATGGGTAATTAAATAAGTAATTTCATTACAAACAGACGTCGTAAATACAGATCTTCCATCCCATTCTAGACATTTCCCTTTAGCAAATTATAACGACTCTAGGTATTATTGCATAATTCAGCCAACTTAATTAATTCTCTCGACTAATTGCTACAGACTTATATATTTTTAAGGACCAATTGAAAATTGTACATAGCTGTCTACGTAGGTATGTTAATATTGCTTGTATGGATGGCTTCAATCATAAATGTTGATAATAAACTTAATTTATGATTAATCATTTGCTGCATATTTTTTTCTCCCATCTCCTATCCAACTCCTAATCCAGGCGCATCAATTTAGGAGCTAAATTGAATTCAAAATGAATTCAAATCGAATTCAAATCAAATCGAAAATATCACTCAAAAATTAGGTATCAACTGCCAGAATTTTAGGAGTGAATTTTCTGGCAGTTGATACCTTTTTTTAAGGAGCCGATTTTCTGGCAGTTGATACCTCATGGTGTCAAAAACGACTCATTGAAAAAGGTATCAACTGCCAGAAAATCGACTCCTTAAAAAGGTTTCAACTGCCAGAAAATCGACTCCTAAAATCAGGTATCAACTGCCAGAAAGTCGATAGGTACGTGGAGCTCTAAATGCCTAAATTTCCCCTGGGGCAGAGTCTCAGCCAATCAGGAATAAGAATTGAAGAGAAATTGCCTATTTTCTTCTCGACTCTCGCTCCTGATTGGCTGAACTCGGCTCCAGGGGAAACGTAGGCATTTAGAGCTCCATGTACCTATCGATTTTCTGGCGGTTGATACTTTATTTAAGGAGTCGACTTTCTGGCAGTTGATACCTGATTTTAGGAGTCGATTTTCTGGCAGTTGAAACCTTTTTAAGGAGTCGATTTTCTGGCAGTTGATACCTTTTTCAAGGAGTCGTTTTTGACACCATGAGGTATCAACTGCCAGAAAATTGACTCCTTAAAAAAAAGGTATCAACTGCCAGAAAATTGACTCCTCAAAAAAAAGGTATCAACTGCCAGAAAATTGACTCCTTAAAAAAAAGGTATCAACTGCCAGAAAATTCACTCCTAAAATTCTGGCAGTTGATACCTAATTTTTAGTATAAGCAAGGAAAGGACAGGGGGAAATGATTCAACGATTGATTATTTAGAATTTCAAGAGATATTTATTCAAGAATGTGGTAATTTACTATAATGATACATGTTCATTGCATAAACAATTTTATTATTACATGAATATTTGCAGTGTTGCGAGTCACTAATTACATTTTGGATGAAACTACTCATTTAATTACCCATTACTTTGGCAATGTGTAATTAACCTCGATTCAATTAGTAAAAGTAATTATAAAGTTAAGTTATTTAGCGTAATTATGAAGTAGAGTTATTTAAAGTAAGTATAAAGCAAAGTTATTTTAACTAATTATAAAGTAAAGCTATGAACACTAATGATAAAGTAAAGCTATTGAAACGAATTATAAAGTAAAGATATTAAAACTAATTATAAAGTCAAGTTATTTCAACTAATTATAAAATAGTTATTCAAAAGTAATAAACTTCACTTGAAAAAAAATTGACTTACAATTTTTACAACACTGAATATTTGATTGGACAAATTGTAGATGTGATCGTAATATGTATAATCTATCACGTATATCACTGAAAACTACATATTTGGCACTTTTTAAGTTCCGAGATTAGCTAGAACTATAATTAGGAAATAATAAAACTAGTATTATACTCTAAACTAATCGTTGCGACGATAATACATGCATATACGTACGAAGGTATATTTTACAGAATGCCAAGTACAATGTTTGTACCAGATAGTTTTTATATCGGTCTTGTTGAGAACAGCGAGCTGTTTATTTTTATTTTTCAGACCACCATACGAATAGAGAACAGAGTCATTATTCTCACCATGGTTTTCGTTAACGATAATACTTTAACAACGTAATTTCGCCACGAGAACAGTGGAATAATTCATTACTCTATAAATATAGTTGTTCTCAATAGATACTAATGAGAGTCTCCAATTCGTGGATCTCTGAATTGTCTACTCTCTATCCATTGAGGACAATTTCACAAAGGAGTGAAGTATATTCACGTACGTATATCGTATATGCATGTATTACGCGCAGTTACCTGCATAGATATTGCGAATATTTCATACGGTAATGGCTAATCCAACTATTTCAATGTCTACTGCTCTCCTCTTTCAAGTACAATGAAGTTATTCGGCTAATAAAAAATATTATTGGCCGAGATATTCAGAAATGTTTCAACTATTAAATTATATCAATATCATATCATAATCTATTACAAATTCTCATCTCTTCCGTAATATTACAAGTTTTTTCCTCGTTTGATTATAACATTACCGTATGAACTTGTCAGGTATAGCGTGCTGTATAATCACGAGTGAATATATAGTATCGCTTATAGTTTCTACAATCAATTTGGAATAATCTGGTCCAATCTAATTAGACAAGATTAGACATTAAAAACTGATTCCGAAGGAACTGTAATTGCGAACTCAGCATAAAACTATACTCCTATGCTACTTTATACACAATAATAGCCGTTTGAAGCCATTAGTCCCCATCAATAATAGCCATTCCCCTGGTATTTGGACTGCTCCACTGTCTGGCGTGAATCGTTGTAATGAAGAACTTTCAAGAGGTTTTCTTGTAGATAGGCAGGACTATGTTTTTTCCCTTCACGAACAACCCCTGTGAAAATAAAAACTAGATTAATATGTGTTACATGGGATAAATTAACTCAATGTATTGTTCAAGTGAACATGCTCAACTAAGAACCAAAGAATGGGACTGTAAAGTAATTTATTACTAATATTGAAGTCTGTAAGATGTTTGAAAAATAAATGCGATGCCTATAATTAATTCTACAGTAATTTATACCTGTATTTATTTAAAAACCTTCAATCCTTGATCCTCATTATTCAAATATTTCTCTACTACAAGGCAAATTTATATCCAAATCAAGTGAACAATTTTCTTGAGATTCATCAAGCTCTTACTACTGTTGTAAACTCGTAACGACGCGGCGTACCTCCTGTCAAGCATTTTCTCGCACGTTGGTCAACTCGGCGCGTAAGTTTTCCCAAGCACGTCTACTACGTCACAAACCTGTTCACTCGTCGGCGCCACGAAGGCCACTGAAACCGGTTAGACCGGTTTGCTTGGGCTCCCCATCCTTGATGGCATTGAGCGGCCTTGAGCGCGGCGAGAGGGGCAAGGACGCCGTTGAGTAGGTCAGTTTACGCCGGTGGCGCCACCGGGTGACGAACTACGGAACTAAGATGAGCAGAATAATATAATGATCCGCGGGTTGCGTGTAATAGGGCGCAGCATTCGTCCCTTAGGCTTACCCTATTCTAAATGTAGTGTATATTTAAATTTTTATTTAATTAGTAAAAGTAATTATGAAGTAAAGTTATTTAAAATTATTATCATGTTTATTTATTTTTATTTATGCTTAATAAATAAAATTGTTGAATAAATGATTGAATGGTTATCCTTATTGAAAATGATTTATGCGTTGGATGTAGGTTATGTAGGTTGACGTCTTGATGTTTTGACGCTTTGACAGATTGAATTTTTAATTCGCTTAGGGGCTCGAGTCAGCTATTGCCCATAAAATAGAAATCTACTATTGCCTAGGGTATTGCCAACTCAAAAGAAGATGTTGCCTCGGTTGCATATCATCGGGCGGGACACTTATCGCTATCGTTTGTGTACAGTCAGCCAAAGAGATCCTGACGCACCGTCGGTAAGGTGATCGAGCAACCGTACGTACACGTTGAATACACGTTTGTTTTCAATTGATTTCGAGTCTTGAAAACAATTAAAAACAAACGTGTATTCAACGTGTACGTACGGTTGCTCGATCACCTCACCGACGGTGCGTCAGGATCTCTTTGGCTGACTGTACAACTGCGAGATGGAGGTACCATTTGTGGACCCGTTGGCGGAGGAGCACCGACCTAGCTAGAGATACCAGTCGTGGGTTCTGAATCAGTAGTCCTTGTTGATCCTTGTGGCGTTAAAAAGATCAGATTGGACTTGTGTTAAATAAAATATGAAAAACAAAAAATTAACAATAATAAATAATATGAATAAACAGATGGATAATTGAATGCAAAATAGTTTCTCCAAAATCATTATATTTTCCAACAACGAAATCTTAGTTATTTACATCGACTCTCAACTTGCAAGATTTTAATAATGCGTTTGCCTTAATGGGATATCCTATTGTAAAATTTGCAAGAAACAAAAAAAAAAAAATTGTCCTCCTTCAAAAAATACTCTGAACTGTCCAGAATACTATGCAAAAGGTCCCATGTAGATATTCGGAGTATTTTGTTTATAGTTATAGCGTTTGTAGCGAAGAAAGAATTAAACGCGTTAAACTAGACATAAAACTGTAAAGGTAAAGAGAAATGAAAAAAAATCAAATAAATTTTCACCTATTAAGGTGATTTTCCAGAATCTCCAAACAACGTAAGCATACAGTCATAGCAACGTGCACGAAGACACGTATACGTAACACCATTCCTTTTTCCAGCCAAAAATTTCAACACACCTACTCGTGTCAGATGTTCTCCTGAAACCTGGCGCAATTTTCGACTTAAAATTTTTTTAACTCCGATAAGAATATTGAAGTCACAACAAAAAAGGTATATGTGTTCATAGTCACTATCCGTTTGATTCGTTAGATAATTTTACTGTGAGTTGTTCTTTTAATTGTTCGTTCGTTTGTATACATCGCTAGTTTCGATACCCCCTCCAACAACTACTCCATTGATACGTAGACTGTAGAGAGCGCTGGGCGCGCGCATGAATGAATAGGACGATAGTGGTACTGCACAAATATGCAGATAAAAAAATTACTACCTTTTCTGAGAAGCGCCCGTCGATGAATAGAAAGATAGTGGTGCTGCACAAATATGCGGACAAAAAAAAACTACGGACCTTTCATTAAATGCGTGGAGGCGTGGCAACTGGCGCATTGTAGGGATTCTGAGAAATAGTATAAAAAACTGCATTCATTAATACGATGTGTCCCAATAGAGACACTCTAAATGCAGAAGACTTGTCGTAGAATAAACAAAGTAATCGTTGGCGGGATAAGATTCTTCGTATCTAGTTTTTAGAGAAATTTATTGAATGACATTATAACATAATTATGTCTTTCTGTTACAGTCGAATACTCTTTCATCAGACCCCAAACGTCTCCGTCATTATCATTGAAAATTAGAATAATTAACATATTCGTACTTATTGTATGTGTTTTGAAAACTAGAAATTATGAGCTTGACGATGGTTCCAGTCATTTGGAAAAAAAAACACTCCTTGAATGACTAATAAATCCTCTAATCTAGGAACGCTCTTAACCGTCCGAGCATTGGTACCATTACCTTACATATGTAATTAAGTTAGTAGCGATTTTCAGAGTTTTAGAAATTTTAAGTCGAAAATTGCTCCTGGTATCAGAAGAACATCTGACCCGAGGAGGTGTGCTGAAATTTTTGGTGGGGGGAAGGGATAGTGTATAGATATAGGCATGCATACATGCTTAATTATCGGTATACATAGTCAGACTGATTGATTGAATTAACTAAGACCTTAGGTGTTGAAAAAAATTATGATATACAGACAGACACCATATTGTAAGCACAGGGCACATAATAAAGCATACTTATAAATAAATTGTCTGGATGTTGTTTCATTTACCTTTGATGAAATCAAAATTTTATTCATGGAATGAATTTACTGAAATGAATTCGAAGATGTTTCCATAGTGAAAAGGAACGGATGGAAGACCGAAGGTGGTTGGATTGAACGATGGTTTGAGTTTTTTAATTAGTATTTTATCAGAACTTATCGTCTATTCGTACAGTCATTACATTATTTTACAATAGAGTTTATTATAAGTTAAATAATTAAAATCCTATTAAAATGTCGTACATGATTTCCTAAATGGCAATTGCGTGTCTGCAGCTTTATTGCAATTTTTTTATATCTTCAAATGTGTACATCATCCGGAAATTGGTAATTTCATGTAAATTATGTTATATCATGCTTATATGTTATAAGCAGCTAGACCGACTCGAAATATTAAAAGATGTGTTTCTCTTTATAATATGGCTTGATAAATTGATTTCGGGTTTTATTGTCAGGCGACAGAATCATTAAATCAACCAAACAAATCTCTAACGGTTGATAGTCGGCTCCGTCGCCGCGTTACCTCGTTAAACAATTATTATTAATTTTAATATCAAATTAGTATGTACAACACTGGTAAAATGGCACATTCATAAACAGATTAGATATTAACAGTTAACTTTGTACATGATTCGTTAAATTGAAGTCTTAACAATATTGAAAATATACAAATACAAATACAAATATGTATATATATACCTATAGATGTAGTATATATATGTACAAATTAACAAAAAAAATAGAATTAAAATAGTTTCTATTTCATCATACGTTAATAAAAGGCAACGTACGTTTTAAAATAATTAAAATAGAATCTACTGTTTTAATCATATAATTCATCGGCTAAATATAAAATGTAGTGTATAAAAACATGCACACCGCAGCATAGTGTACCTTGCTGTGCGTTGAAAATGGAATATTAAAGACAAAATGAAAAAAAAGAAAAAAAAAAGAAAAGAAAAACAGAACGTATTGAACATAGAAGAACTAGATTTGAAAATTTCAAGGGAAACTTTATCTCGCTAAAAGTGCGTATTGCTAAAATTTTGAGTTATTATATAATTTCTTTTCATAAACTATAATATCAGAGTCAATCTTGAGTTTCACATGATATCGTTTATCTGTTTTTGAAATTTTTCAGCATTATTCTAATAATAAAATAATCATCGGTTTATATGAATTTGCTGATATTGTATAATTATATTACAGAGACTAGATCTGGAGAAGAATGATTGAAGAACGCTTCGATTAATATTCTCCCTTTGAATTAGCATAATAAAAACTTAATTTACCTGCAGTTGTTATAATTTCATTAATTCAATATAATTCAATATAATCGAATTAATCTACCATGTGTCACATCAAAATAGGTATTAGCATTATTACACCGAATCTACAAACGGACGTGATTCAATTGGTTTCAATTTATACATACCAATAATAGTATTGTCAAAATATATACATAGAATCATTTGATTTATCATTCTTTAACACGATATGAATTAAAATAACATACACTGTCTCCGAAATTTTAATACGTGTTTACATCACACCATTCACTGGACGATCTCTCGAGATGCCATAAACTCTGACTATAGATATACATTTTTATTCATCACTATTCGCATAGTTGTTTTTTTTTCTTCATCTTTTCATTATATTTTTGTATAATGATTAAAAATGTGTAAATCTATAGTCATGTCGATGAAAATACTCCTCCAATATACAAAATAATTATTCTAATTTCAACTTGGACAAAATACGATAAATATGAAATATCATATTCTTCGAAATATATTTTCTTTAAAATTGTTTTTCGAAGTTATAAGAAATTCAACGAATCGTCACAAATTGGTTTTGCTAAGAAACGATTCAATCCTCGTATAAATATTTACATTCCATAATAATTGTAACATAAATTATAAGAAACGTCGTTCCTGACGCTCACCTTTAAAACGAGAAACATTACGTTAGCGATGTGTTTATTTATTTATTATTTAATTTTCTTTTAAGTATTCGCTACGTTTTCTTTTTTTTTTCTCCAATCTCATTTATCTCTAATTACGTAAGGATTTACATTTCTCTAATTTAACGAGAAACTCGTGTCTTGCTGACAGGGAAAAAGGGGGTCCCAATTTTTTATTTTCTTCTTCTTCTTCTTCTTCTTCTTCTTCTGAGAGTAGGTAACTGTTATTAGATCATAACACCAATTAGATTATTTAATATTTTATGCCATGGATCCTGAACGGTTTATTTTCATAATTAATAACGAATGGCACTCGCGATAATGGGAACTGAGTTTAATCTCGCAATCTTTACAAGGCAATAATGATGCTTATGGTTAATTCCCATTAATAATAAATTCTTAATGACTAGTTTTCCTTTGCGTTATCATTATTATTATTTTTATTTTTATTTCTTTTTAATTTTTTTTTTACTTAAATAGGCTTCTTCTTCACAGGATAGGCCTCATTCCTCTTTTCGTTAAAAACGTTATTAAAATATTTAATATACATTTAATTACAGATCTGCCGTAGCAATATACATACAGTGCTCCCATAGAAGCAGTAGATTAACAAATTACGTAGATGATTCTGCTGGTGGTAGCTAGGTCATCACAGTATCTGTTAAATCGTCCTTTAACCACTGCGGAATTGTTCTTGATCCAAGACGTTTCAAAAGCTTTACCAAAGCTGTGTTATGCGACAGATAGTACCTCTGTAATCAAATAAAATCATTTATTTCTATTTCACAGCCACACGTTCCGATAAGTAAAAACAAGTCCTAATAATACAAATAAAGTCATAAAATGTGACTATAAAAGATATTACACAAAAATCTGCCCCCTCCTTTTTTCCACAGTCCCAATAATGAAATAGTTTTTAGAAATTATAGAAATATTTCGCTCCTATCTCACCTGGAGTAATTTATAAGATTTATCTTCCATTGGTGGATACTGTCGCCCTTTGCTTTTCCCAAGGCATTTAGTATGATCCTCATTAGTCACTTGGCAGAAGAATCCTTTTTTAGGATCGTACCTAAGATGTGTTGAGTAATTAAACGCTGGTGTAATTTTTAAAAATCTCTGCAACTCATGCAGCGTTTCAACAGGGTTCTGTCTCAGCTGTTCTCCATCAATAATATGGAGTTGCTGTGGCGGGTAGAACGACAACCATCTCTCTAAATGTTGGGCATATTTTCCAGGGTTTAAACACCTGTAGTAAATAAAAGAAACTCTTCAATACACACAGCAAACAATTCGCAAGACAAACACGTCTTCGTTCTTATCTCTTTATTGAATACTTATAAAAGAAGAAAGACAAAAATCATCTTATAATCTTAGCAAGTACACTCTCAAGTCCAATTTACCTGTTCCTAAGATCTCTTAGAGGCTTTGGTGCCGTATCACTTGCAGTTATCACACTGTGAAACGTGTAATTGTTTGCAACAGGATCACCATGGACTCTGGTATGTTGATACCAAGAATAGGCCCTCCTGGCAGGAGACAGTAAAATTGTGATTAATTTCGCTCTGGGTAGAAGAGCGTGGGATCTACGTGGTACTAAATCTCCGTCGAAGTAAGTTGCCGATTTTTCGAAAAGGTAACGTGCGCTTTCGTTTCTTGCGACAGGAAAAAAGCCCATGTACCTGTAAAGTTGAAATTTTAATATAAATTAGAAATTCGTATGTATTTCGCTTATTTCGCTAACAGCTAGATTGTAGTAAACGGGACAATAGGGAAAAATGTTACTTCTCTTATAAAAATTGTCTTACCAATCGAGTCCTTTGTAATAATTTTTTCCATTGAAGAATTGAATCTCTTCGAAAGTATCAGGACTTGGAAGATTGCTGCTAATCGCTGGATGGATTGAGAGAAATGTGTAGAGTGCTGTGGTTCCAGTCTTTTGTGGTCCAATAACAAGAAATCTTGGTAGTTGTTCGCAAGTCTTATTTCGAGACCAGATTTTTTGATGTCTCTGATCGTCACACGGATTCTGAAACATTAATAAATTACTGTTTATTATCATACGATCGCGCGTGCATGACACGCACGCACTCGTTAGGAAATAAAAACCCGAATACACATATAACGCTTTCGTTTTTTAATATCCTAGACTGCGCATTCATCAGTCAATATTGAAAATTCCTGATCGGAAACAGCCTATGGGAAAATATTTATTACGAATTCCGTACATATTATACGTGATGTATGTATGGGAATGTCAATATCGCACGTATACACACATAGGAAATACGGAAACGAATGATTTGATCGTTTGCTAAAATAAGAGACGATTTTTGTTCTGTGCAGAAACTTTTCTTCCAATCTTTCTATTCGATTTATTTTCTTTAATATTATTATAACGATGGTAATGATGTCTACACTTACGCCCCATACAGGATCAGCTTCTTCCGGATAAAGTTGAAAATATTTTTCGCCTAGTTGAAGCGGCGGTGCACTGGATAGTCGCAAATTGGTCCAACACTGAATGAACTTTATCACTGATTCGAACGTGTATAGAGCCAGCCTGTCGTTTCCGTAATTGGACATATGCGTCATGAAAATATTGATCTGTAAAACAAAGGTCAGTTAAATAAGAGTGAATTGTAACGTTTTATTATAGAATCTAGATATACAGGTCAGTATTTTTTGCGTATTCGTATTCGTATTCGTATACAATTTAGAGTGGTCCTTAAAAGGGTATGATTTTAACATTTTTCAAAGTCCACCTCTCAATCGGTTTCAAATACAGAGAGAGCAAATTCCCCTAAAAATTTCAGCTCTCAATTTCAACTCCCAACACGTGTCGCAGAATTTTTTTATTCCTTTTTTTTTTTATTTTTCGACTTTGTATCTACTCGAAAAAATGTTGAGTGCTCTGAATTAACAGTATTGTCTATTCATCTTATATTGAAACGTGTGATTCTTAATTTGAATTAAATTTTTCATTCAAATGGATTTTCTAGCTAAAGGCTTTCATTTGCTTTTTGCTATAAAAAAAATGAAAAAAAGCCTTTCTCTACTTGTCTTAGAATATATATTTCAAGGAAATATAATATCAAAATAATTTTCATCAAATGAATAATTTATTTATTAATTTTTCAACCAATTTTGTTTACGAAAAAAAAAAAGTTTTCGGAATTGATTGAGAGGTGGACATTGAACATTTTTAACATCACCCTCGCAAGGACCACTCCCATGGTGATATAATAGATCGATTGAACAACAAATAAGCACTTTTTGAATTCGTGCTTAAATTTATTCACAATTAGTCAGATATTTCAGGGAATTTCAAGGTTTCGATGAATATTGATAAAATGATAACTGATAACCGGAATAATATTGATATTGATAACCGGAATAATTCTTATCACAATAGATGATACATGCGAGACAGAACCTTTTTCTCATAAGTGAGTAACGGATTATAATCGGATTAGATATGATAATATAAAGAATCGTGGATCGTTAAACGTAAATCTAGCTGACATGGAAAGCCCTATACGTATTTATAATATACCTATACGTAAACCCGATACATTAATACATACTTGAATACTTCACCCTGAGAATATCGAATTTCAATCACTACGGCATCGCACGAACGCGAAGGAAGGGCTTCTATAATTTCATTAAAAGTAAGTGATATTTAGATAATCAGTCAGTTCCCATTCTCCGAGGTTCTAAAAATTATGTTATAGGACACACCTTCCTATTAGCTATACGTATAGTAATAGAGTGACCGTGTCGTATCTAATGGGTAATTTGAAAATGATATTTAACTAAAAAATAATGAAAAAAAAAAAATGAAAATTACTCACCGGATTGTAAACGATAGTTTGAAACAATTCTCCTCCTTGTATGGATTCGTCCAGTTTATCTCTTCCCCCAGGATATCGCTCTATGAAAATTGTGTGGGTGAATAAGCCGCAGGTTTGTCTCGGCAATACCTAGAAAGAAAAAAAAAAAAAAAAATCGTAACATATTTCTCAGTATTGCGTTCAATGATAGAAACATAAAAGCTCGTATGAGATGATGAGCATTCATCATATATATTGTTTATAAAAAGATATGAAGTTTATGACCTCGCGTAGAGCGCAATTTGTTCGAATACACTGATAGATGCGTATTCTGATAAAAAAAAAAGTTGATTCTTTTTCTTTAACAAATTTTTCTGCCGATTCTGCGAGTGACTCTGAAATAGGAACGAAAATATTCATCCAACTCGTGTTTGTTTTATAAATTTTAGCACACCATACCGAGATATCGAGAACCGCAGGGGTTATCGCTGAAATGGCAATGCGAATTTTATTCAGCATATATAACAATTTATTTTTGCGCTTCGTCTGTTAACTCGTTGAAAATGGATCGATATATTATTATCTAAATACAGTTCCTAATTGGTATAATAATATGTATAATATTGATAAGCGATATATCGTCTCAATTTGTTGTCATTATTTAGGAACACTGTTTCGAGCTCACATCATTATTTAAAACTAATTAATCGATCCGACGTCGTTAATAAGATAAAGTAATAAGTCGGTGGGCGAATCCTATACCACTTTAGTCACCTCCATTATTCAAGGTATAGATTTATACCTCAAAGAGAAGGTATATCCTCATTTCGTACATACAGATGCCCGATATTAGTATACCTATACCATATAGAAAAATGATAGTACCAAGCATTCGTGTATAATATATGATCTAGCTAATGGCTCTGAATTGTCGTTTGAAAACAATTCTCGGTATCTATAGATACCCATTTGTTGCTCGCATGCAAACATTTCCGGAAATCTATCGATTACGTAATGTATTATATTTACATGGACGTATATAGATCGAACTTGCGTTGTAAGTAATCCTACGATGTAGATAATCAGATAGAATACGCTAAGCACGTAATTATACGAGTCTTCGAATGATAATTATACCTACAACGTCTCTTTGAATCCGCGATGAGACGATTTCGGAATCGTTGATTCAACTCGATCTTTAAAACGTATGTGTTGAAGTTTTAGATCGAGAAGAAAAAGATATTCATTCAAACTGGCGGATGGAATTTTTGGTTTAAGATTTTTTGATAAATTTTTATGAATAAAAAATCTCTCTCTCTCTCTCTCTCTCATTCTCTCTTTTTCACTCACCATGATATTTCGATGAATGAAGCCTCTCCTAAGTCGCGCGGGTCTAAGGTGAGGGTATTCTTCAGTGCTCGTCACCTTGATGTTCCAAACTTTTTTCCAGGCCTCATAAAGGCCCTCGTGAACCGGATATACTCCTGAATGATGGGGACTCACACTGTAACCGCTACCGGTTGGTATACCGTGTTCTTTAGCGAATTGTTTGTTCAATGCCATGTCCAATTGAAGATGCGTTACATTCTCGTAAAGGTGAGGCTGTTGATGATTCCACATGTGGGAAAACCACGTAAATCTATAAGAGAAAGAAAAAAAAAAAGAAGAAAAAAAAACATATATATGGAAGTGAAACTGGTTAGAAATTGAAAAATGTATAAATCGAATTATAACATAATTTTACGAGGGATGATCTTTCTTTTTTTCTTCTTTACGAAATTCATTGATTTCAGAGTAAAAATAAATCCGTAAAAATGAATACTTTTTATAACGGCTGGATTCACTCGGCGCGAAATGCGAGACTCGTGTTAATTGAAAATAAAATTGACAATTTACACATCAATCGGACAGAGATGGAATTAATTGAAATTTAAATCAGTTTCCAATGATAATCAACACACGCTCTATTGCCTCTTTTCGTAACAGTTTTACTGCACCCCCAAGTTATTTAGCGGATTTCAATTTTCGTATTACGTATCACTTTGGGGAAATTAAATAATGCATCTTGACGAGTTTGGAGAAATTAAAGTGTTAGCAAATCGCGTTAATTGAATTCTCAAGATTCTAGGATGTGACTTTTCATTTTCCAATTAGTATAGCAATATTATACGTTCAGGTAGTTCAAACATTTCCTTAATGGAGTTTGACCTAATTAACGGAGGAATCTTCTCGGTCTTCCTTTGAATGGACCTCGATCAAACAGATGATCGCAAGAAGCTGAATAAACTTAAGTCTTAAACTGAATAGAAAACAAAGAGAAACATAGAATGAAAAAGAAAAGAAAAGGAAAGAAAAGAAAAGAAAAGGTAATTTAATTAATAATTCTTTGACGAACCTGTCGACGTTCTCGAGAATCATATCGTCTCCATAATTCTCCTCCGTGGTCCCGTGATGAAAGTACTTCCCTGAAAACCCCAAGTTGAATTTGAACCCCGGTACAAGAGCCTGAACTCTTTGCTGTGTGGCCAATAACGCTGAAACGTCGTCCTTTTTCAATCTTGTCCCTTTTTCACCGACAAATATATCGTCAACGTCCACAAGGATCATCCGGTTTAGGCTGAGGCTCAGCTGACCGTGAGACAGGTACGACAACGAGTCAAGAAGCAGAAGTTTGTGGAGCCAGAAACGAAGACCTCCACCAAAAAGTACCCTCTGGATACCATCGTAACGCCCGTGATCCTTGAAGGATACGAAACGTGTAGAAGAATAAAATGAAATAAAATAAAATAAAATAATATAATATAATAATAATTCCAACACTCAAGATTATCGCATCGATATACCAATCAATGAGAAAAAGGAAAGAAATGTTGCGGCTGAATAAACCGAGATAATGAAAATAAACAAATAAACTTTTGCCATTAGTCTGCAGGGTGTAGCGTTCGGTTTATTGGGTGGATTATTGATGATCAGGAAGTGGTTTTCGGGGCGAGGGGTTGTGCGTGATCTTCCCATGTTAATTCAAAGATTAGAGTAGTTACTAGACTAGTTAGCAGTAAACAATAATAATTTCGTTGGTATAAGGTATATATAGGGTCGTTATGGTACGCTTGTGTGAGATTGGTCTATATAGGTATATGTAGGTGGGTAGATATACCAGTGTGGAGGTTAAAGGGCGCGTAATTAAATCGTGTGCAATCAGCCGCGAGGCAGTTCATTAAATTAATGAGCAATGGAACGAAACGCCCCATTAACGTCTATTAGAACTACTAATTTATTTCCCGAACCTAGGCAACGCTTCCTTTTTGGTCGAAGCAAAATTGCTCCGGATGTTCTTCCTCGCTGTACATATAGGTACACACTACGTTACGGTATAGTGGGTATAAGTTATACCTGTATCCACACATATGTATAATATACACAGTTTGCTTCTATCCCTATTAGCTGATATACGCAAACTTACCGCAGGTGTAACTGGTATATAACATGTATACATAGAAATATATGTTCTGTACAAATACAGAAGAAAGGCGCACCTCTGACCTGATCTATAAAACGTGTCTGGTTATATGGCGAGGTATACCGCACCCGAAAAATTTTATGCTGTATTCTTTACGTTTCATTATTCATATTCTCGATCATTTTATTAACGCTGCGAGGGTGGGAATGCCGGTTTTTTTTCTTTTTTTTTTTCATTTTACAAACTATTACGTCGATTTGTATAAAACATCACCCCAGAGGTTTGAGGGGATGCTTCTTGTTATGAATTCAATTAATTTACCACCGAATTTGATTTTTTGGACTGAAAAACAAAACTTTAATGATTTTATATTCTTTGAAATTTATTGTATACACGAGTGAAAATTGGATGAATAATTACATTTTTGATATCGCGTATCGCACGGACGAAAGTTCACAGAATTGAAATTTGTCAATGTTGTATTTTATTTGAAAATTCATTTCCAACCAGCGAACTCAAATATTTTGTAAAAACAATTTTTGT
This sequence comes from Tenthredo livida, assembly GCA_963992785.1. Lineage (NCBI taxonomy): Eukaryota > Metazoa > Arthropoda > Insecta > Hymenoptera > Tenthredinidae > Tenthredo > Tenthredo livida. The sequence goes on along the minus strand of OZ023066.1, from coordinate 14,381,186 downwards.
CAATAATCGCGGTGTATTTCAAATTTTTGTCCGAAACGGGTTCAATAATTTTCATTCCCGAATAACTGCACTCTATAACCAATCACTGTTCGCTGCAATTGCCCCAGTCATGTCATTTTCAACAACATGTCAATCAATCCTCATCATTTTCGTTTATCTATATATATTGATAACGTATCGTTGGTAGTGTCGGTTCATTTCCACGATATTTTTATAAATCTTTTCCTTTCCATTCTCTGATTTTTCGGTAACTGGAAAAAGTTTTTTATCTATTCTTCACTGCGCCCGCGCCCGGAGATTACCAGCCGTCTAATACTCGAAGCTAATGGAAAAAAATATGAAAAGAAAGATCATCGGCTCAGAGGAGAAAAAAGGAAAAACTCGAGCGTTAATCTTAGGAAAACAAGATTATTTTCACTGTAATAGAGCAAAATGCAACAAGTACAGAAAATTCGGTTTCGTGTACTTATAATATTACTGGAAATGAGTTCTGCTGCATTTTCGCTATTGCAAAAGAAAGAAACTTTCTATTTTTTGCTGAGCTAGCAATTTTTTTTTTTTTCATACCTCGGAATTGGCATTATAAAGCGTACCTATTCAATAAACGGAATATCATTTAATTTGTGATTTACTTGACCTTTCAACCCCACCGAGCTCTTGCCCTTTCGGTGATAACGCTTCGTATAGGTATATGTATACGAGATTTTTTACAAAACAATTTTTTTCTACGTTTTATTACGATGGTTTAATTAGCAAAAGTACCTCTTGATTCGAGTTTGCACAATTTCACAGGAAAAACAGAAGCAACTAATCATCTAAAAGAGAGCTTGAATGAAAAGTAATTCATTTAAGTTGCCAGATATGTTTATGATCTCAGCATGGAAATTGCGAAAATTTTGTTATCCTATCATACCGATTTTCAATGCACCGAGTACTGGTCTCTATTCGTAAAAATACTTATTACAGAGAATGGTACCAATTTTTTTTTGTTTTCTGAAATTAGTGGATTTAGGAGTATTATACGTCAGAAATTCAGATTGAACCCACAAGAGGGAGTGTGATTGAAAATTCATTTTGTCAAAAAAAAAAAACTGGAATTATACGAACTTTGTTGATCAAGGTATTGAACTGCTCAACTTATTTTTATTCGATCCATAGATTATATATACATCGAATATGGAAACTACAAAAGCTTGTTGTACACCTATAGCGATCCAATTTATTTTACTGATCCCAGTTAGAGAGCTTGGACGGACGGCAGTTTCCACTATAAACCGTTGCATTAGATCGCATTTGTCTCAAGGAATAGCCACAATCGTTGCAGCCGGTAGCGACGAACCATTTCTCGGGAATACCCATATATATATATATATATACCTCACTCGCTCTCTCTCTCACTCTCTATATATATATATATATATATATATATATATACATATAATCCACAAACGGACCTTGATATTACACACATCGTTCATACCTACCCACCTTCGGATTCGGTTGATTGAAAATAAAATTGGCAATTGGCTTTATTTCCAAGCAAGTCATACATCCAACAATTGAAAATAATCTCACCTATCCGAGAAGTTTCAGCGATAATAAAACGGCGGATAAATCACATCGCGTAACCGGATGAAATTTGAAAGGTACATTTTTCTATTTTTCTTTTAATTTTCACACGATTTCCCGCAGCCGATTCTTTCAATGATACATACCTATCTTCGATTTAAATATTATACAACGAACAAAATGTACGTATAAATAATTATATGCATTTCGTAGGTACATTTACCTGTATGATCGTTGCCAACGGACTCTTATTCGCTGGATAATCTAAGGTGTCTCTATGAGCCCAAGCCAATGGTTCATACGTGCTATGATTAGCTTGGAAAATTGTCCAATCACCACCAGGAAGTGGTCCCCATGCCGTCTCCCCGGCTCTGGTTAATCGGAGTATCGGAGATGCGTCGTTGAGCTGTGCATCCTGAAAAAAAGAATTTATTTCTGATGATGCCAGGTTCACCTCATCCTTCAGTTCTGATGATATGTGTGATAACATCGAGTTGAAATGATGGCGAATTATCACATCGATATATCTTACATAACTGGCTTTTAACTTTCAACTCTAAATCCGGAGCTGCAGAGACCTGGTCAAGGAGTTTAAAAAATTTTAAAGGTCTGTAGCGTTTCGTTTGGAGAGACGCTATCTGATCACAGAGTGTCTATTAATTCAGTCAAATGAAGGCTGATTAGGAATGAGAGAGTAAAAAATGATACTACGGATGCCATAATTCTCGTCGGCAAAAGATCAGAGGGTATTCGCTGAGTGCAGCCTATATGTGGATCTCTGCAGGTCGTGTTACCAGGAAGCAGATGTACGCGTTAACATATGAGGCATTCCGTGACGTTCCGACGTTGCTTTTGACATAACTTATTTCAATTTTGTACATCAAATTTCATTTTAATATATTAAGAATTAGATGGTTTCAGTGACATTTATAACTTTATCATTTTTTCTTTCAGAGATACGTAATTCTTCTCAAATTGGGTCCTGGAATCAGTCTATTTTTTCTTGTATTGAAACAGGTCTTTTATTCCTCGACGTGTATATTAAGAAAAAAAAAATACAAATTTTGTGGTTTTGTAGATTATAATCGCCAAGATGTTAGCCCGAACTCTGATACAGCAATATATCGCTGGAAAGAACGGAGCTAAAAATTTGCAAAAAAAGAAAGGTTCTAGGTGGTATGATAGTGAAGATGATCTGCCGTTTCCATCAAGCTTTGTGGAATGACGTTTCTCGAGACAAAAAATTTCAAAGGAATTGTATTTAACGGAAAAACGAGAAAGAGAGAAATAAAAAAAATAAAAAAAAAATAAGGAACATACAACACAAAGGAATCTTCCGATTTCTCTACCTCTTACAATGAGATCTAACAAACATCTCGGTTTCAGAAAGTTATATCAGTATACAAACTTCTTTGAAGTACATATAAGATAAGCTGGGAGACTTTATACGGTAAGGAGCAAATCCATATAAGGTATAAGGAGTAAAGCGGCATATGTGCTGACCTTTAACCTGAGGTTGGTGTGTATGAAGAGTGGAAAACCCTTGAGCTGAGCACCGACTAAACTCTCTTCGCCTGGTGGAGCGAATCCCACTATTCCAACAGAGTATTCCCTGCAGTATTTGTCGAGTAGTTCTCGATTCCATTTGTCCATTTGCAGATACTTGTTCAAATTTTCAAATACTAGAACTCCGTAACGCCCCTTGTCAAGATTGGTCAACACCGGCAGGGACTTCCCGGCGACCTCGACCTTGTACCTGAAAAATAAAAGTATAAAATTTACTCGTGAAATAGCTGTGGGAAATATTACGGTGGTCGTTACATTTGGGATCTGAACGAATTTTTACCAGCCCGCTCATCAAACCAGATCCAAATAAATAAAAGGAAACCCTGTGATGAATTCAGATTTTTATTTTAATATTCCACCTTCGGCCACAGGGGATGAACTTTTCCATTTAAAATACGTATACCTACGTTTTTGCTTTACTTTCAGTAAACATTTCATCAGGGGATGACTGATTTGCAAAAAAAAATCCAGTGATCGATATAGAAATAAGTTGGGCTTTGATGTTACTATCGGGAAAAAACCATCGTTGTCATATTTCGTTGTCATTTTTCGAAGATATGTTATTTTTGAGTATATTTTCGGCAGTAAGTGTCAAGCGAATAACAGTGTGACAAAGACGATGTAGTATCCGATAAGGGTGTAACGTAGCGCTTCAAGATTAACTGATTACACGCTCAGATTCCAGTTTCTGTTAGGTCTAACGGTCGTGTACAACGTGGTGTCGTTAGCGCCGTTAATTATTGCTACTACATAGTTCCAAGCGCGTAGGTAGGTATATATACTCCGGCGTTAAACAGCACCTACTTGAAACTTGGCTAATGTCGCGTGGTTTGTGTTCAGCAAATTCGACCGTATAAGACGAGGAAGACTTATTTTATATCTATCTAAAATCTAAATTATGACAGCGAGTATGGTTAGTATAAAGAGTAATTATTCTCGAAATGGCATTCCAATGTTTAATTATTCATTTTTCAATCATCAAATACGTCCTTGTGCAAATATTAAAATATTTTTAATTGCAAGGATTTTGTTGATTTTATTCTAAGGGATGATTGATTATTATGTCTACTGTGTCTCAGTCCCGTCTTGAAACATTTCGTTCACTGACATCGTACACCCTCGGAATACTTCCAGGAACAGTTTTAACATCATCGACGTTGTAGACATGTTAATCAAATTTATTAACAACGTTAAACATGTTTTTGCTAACATTTTTTACGATAAGTAATACATTTTTTGATTTTAAGTGCTAGAAAATCATACTACGAAAATGAAAATTATTTTCTTAGTTTCCGTCAAGTATCGAACCGTGAACCTCACGGTTCGTAACTGGACATCTTGCCACTGTGCTACAACAGCACTGGTAGGTTGGTAAAGCAGATAGCCTAATAATGAGAATTCGGAAATAATTTCAACTATGTATTGGCTTTCGAAAATGTCGATTTATATTATTTTATTTTGTTTTTAACGCAAGGAAACGAGATAAAATTTTCGTAAGTTAGCCTCGAGTTAATTTGAGATGTTCTCTGAGCTGTTATACACCAACGTTTCTATACTACCGCAATTAATCCACCTGCACTGCAGCAACAGCTACAGTATAATTTATTTTTTTATTATCTTAACAGACGCGTGTAATGCAAACAAGAGATTATGGTCTTGTTTTTTAAAACTACGTGTGTAGGCCGTTGCTCAACGTTAATGTAATGTTTGTACACATGTAGGTGTATGTATTATACATACATGTATGTATATACACTACATACTATATGGGCCTCATGTGTCTCTGCAGCGTGACACAGAGGCGGTGGGGTAGCTAGCTAGCTGTTAAAAAATACATGTACTCGCTAATGCACGTTTTCCCATTTACATATTTCCCCACCTTTATACTATACTCATTCCATCCTTCTAATGCATACATTATTATTCCACGTCTGTATCTGTTTACCATATACGAGATTAAATTCATTTGACATCCCGCCATGAGGAAATATCTGCCACCACCACCACCACCACCACCACAACCACAACCACCAGTATCACCATATTGCCGAAAAATCTCCTTCCAATTTTTATCACGAAACCGTATCCAAATCGAGTTACTTCCACCCCATGTCTGACAATATTATCCACGAACGTTTCCGATGACTCGTAGGTGTGTAATATCGCACGTTATTATTATTATTTATACAATCGTGGCTATACGTAGTAAATACAGAATTGTCAAACCGTGTATAATATCAGACGAATCCCACCTACTGCACTGGCGATATATGCAAATTCATATGACAAATTGTACCAAAATTTGATTCGATTTCCTCCACGGAGAAAAATGTTGTATAAATAATGATAACGTTTACATTAAAACAGCTGGGTACGTTCGATAGTATACCGTAATTTGTTTAAATTCATTATTTTCTTCTCGGGAACAGGACGCGATATAGATTCTGCATCATGTTACTGCAGGTAACTACCATAATTGCAGCAGTACAGTTTAAAATCTAAATGAGGTGGAACGGTGATTGAAAATCAGTAGCTTGCCACTGCAAATTAAGCTCTCACGGCAGTAGGTAGGTTGTACCGCCCGCCCGTGGTACAGAGTGTGGGTTGTTGTACACACGCTGACTGACACGATTAGTAATCACAAAATAAGCTCATTCAACCGTGTATAGTATGTAATCAATTTCTCATTAAAACATTACGGTGCTATCGATGAATTTATTATATCGTTCCCCGTTTTCCTATATTAGTGTATCTACACGTACCACTACGAAATAATAATAAGAAACGAAAAAAATAAAAAAAGATAAAATTTAAATACCAAAATTTCATTTACGTTATACGTTTTATTTTTTTTCCCCCGTATTTCAAAGTTTACTTACAGGACTTCCGACCAACGTCAGGGATCCGGAAGAAAATGCGGGGTGTACTCAACAATTGCGGTCGGACAATTTTTAATTTTTACAACCCAGGGAAGACGGTAAAAGTTATTTTTTAATCGCTGCGATTGCATGAGTACCTAATGTATCTTGTTTTTTTTTTTCCTCTATTCTTTCCGCTTTTCCTTTCTCTCGCACACTCTTTTCTTATCTCACTTGGACAATAAAATTTACAACAATTAGTACACGACACCATTGTGTAATGAAATTAATAAAAATATTCCGAGAGATAAGAAGATAATAGTGATTTGAAATAGAATGAAAATCAACCTGATACTACCTTTTCTTCGAACTTTTCATTTGTCTTATTAGGCAGCAAGAATAATGAGAATTATTATTTCACTTGATCAAATCTCGTTATAATAATAATAATAATGATAATAATAATAATTATTATTAATTACGAAATTTCACATTATGGATTCGCAAGTCGTTCATCTTCTTTCCGCGACAGTTTCGCAATTCTCGTAATTCGATATCGTCTCTTAATTAGCGCGCTATTATCGGAGAGACTAATTGGTAGATGCTGAAAAATTGGGCGAATAATATATTATCTCGTACCGAGTAAACACGGAATGTAATATTAAATACAAGAATTTAAATGATATGAATTGTTGTAGTATTTCATTTAATGGACCTGATCTTCCCAAAATGCGCAGAAACTGACGATTACAATTCAAACGAGCTACCCAAGGGCACAATTAACTTTCTCAGGGACTAATCTGAATTCACATTAGGCACTAGAACCGCGAAAAATCTAAATTCCAAATGATCGGATTCATTTGGGAGAGTATAAGAATTTTTGAACGAGAAACTTTGACCCACAAATCTTTCCTTGAGCTCTTTTCGTCGAATTAGGTACACCTAATATATATATTGAAGTAATTATAAATTCGCGTAAAAGAAGAGCAAAAACTTTGCATAATCCCGTCTCTTATTTAATGAAAAATGGCAGGAAAAAAAAAGAAACATCGAAATTCTCGATTTTTGCCAATCAATCGCGCAAACAATGTCGAGTGATGTTCTCGAGACCCTCTTTATTCTTGTGTATAAGAGATATGGAAATTTGTATCTTCCTTGAAATGTACTCCAATGCCTCATGTCAGATCGAGAGCTAAGATCGGTGAATACTGATATAACTCCTGCAAATCGCAGGAATTAATTGCGCATGAAATTGCGAAGATTTGTTTTCGCTTCTCGTTGGCAAAATAGAACGCGACATAAAGGGACGAAGGAAGGAAACAAGGGAGGAAGGAAGGAAGGAAGGAAGGAAGGAAGGAAGGAAGGAATGAAAGCCGGAAGAAAGGAACACAGGCTCAGCGACGACTGGTACGGTCGCATTGTCACAGGTGGTGACGTGCGGGCTGAACAAACACGATTCTCTCCTCTCCTTTGAGGTGCGACGACGCGACGTCTAGTGACTTCGAAAGACTAAGGTATTAGTGACATCATACCTACGAGTGAGTAAGAAGTCCCACGACTATGAGAGCAATCCTGCTATCTGGCCCCACGAATCTTATAAAATGGTATCGCGCACAAGTTGAGTAAAGAAAGGGAAAACGGCGGCTATATATGTGCGGTTGTGCGGCAGCCGCACTATGCTATTACGGTACCAAAGACTCTTTTGTTAAGCCTAGACCGGGATTGCTTATATCTCAAGATGAAATCTAATTTGAAAGGATCTCACGTCAGCTGTGTGCTGCCAAGGTTATTGTGCGTCTTGGGCATGAACACGGCCATTTTCATTCACGTATTGTCAACATTTCATCCCGATGAAATGCCATTTATTCTTTTGTCAAATTTACCGACATATCTTGATCGGCATTAACGTGCATGTGGTACCTACCTCCTGCACATACGTTAGGGTGATCCTTATTCAGGGCTCGAACGAATTTTTCACCGGCTCCAAATAATTAGGGAATTGTTTTTGAATCATTTGGAGCCGATTTGGGGGGCGTCTGCTATAAAATTCGTACGAGCCCTAAATAAGGACCACCCCAATATACATACATCGAGGATTCGAAGATACCAACTCGCGAAGAGGTCCAAAAACTTGAAGCGAGTTAAAAACCATTAAATCCCCTGATTTAGTTCATTTTAATAAATTTTAATAAAACCTTGTCGTAAGATTTCAACACGCGACGTGGGATCTAATTGGAACTAATTAGGGATAATTGATACTGTCAACACTGCGTAAGCATGCCAGAGCGAGTTCGACGTCTCTTCTTAAAGCTCGATAAACGCGTGTGCGTTAATTAAACTAGATTCTCTCCGCAGTTCTATGATATCTAATATGTAGAATGTATTGTTGGGATTAAATACCAGCTCAAAGATTATACTTGTTCGCTGGGATAACCCGATCCAACTTCTCCGAGGAAGTCGGGAAGCTATTTATATTCCCGTTTGAGTCCGGGGGCGTTTTGTTCAGGGCTGAAAATAACCGAATTTAGTGTTCCGCGGGCTTTTCGATAACATTCAAAAAATTTCCCTCACCTTACGCATCGAAATTATATTTGAGCTACGTATACGTATGAAAACAGAAAACTGCTAAAAAAAAGCTCAACTTTTTCGCCTTTTTCTATCTCTCTACGCCAAGTGAATATCCTGTCAAAGGGTCCGGCGCTTTTTGGCCCAAACCATGCATCGGATCGTTTGCGCAAGTTGGGTAGCAAATTGGAGGTAGGTAAAGGTATAATAAAAGGGAATAAAAAATATAAAAAAAAAAAAAGAAAAAATGGAAAGGAAAAATGTAACTGCGAACGGCGTGGCGCAGTAGTCGACGGGTTACAGGCGAATCCCCTCTCACCTCGTATTCCGGAACCGTTAGGAAAAGGACGTAACATGAATTTTTATGAAGTACTGCGCGCAAGGAAGAAGATGTGAGCACCCAGCGAGAGAGGAGCTGCTGCTGATGCTGGTGCTGGTGCTGGTGCTGGTGCTGGTGCGCGGAGAGCGAGAGAACGAATAATGTATAAGGGGACTGGGAATTATTCATGAATGAATTCTTTCTATATACCTATATGTACTTTTAGGCTTTATCCCCGAATGTGAAATCATATGCCACCCCTTTATCTCCCATTTTGCTCTCCTCGCTCCAGCTGAAACGCTCACCTCGTTCGTGCCATATCGAAGCATCAGAGTTCCGCCTTTATAAATGAAATATAAATTGAATTATCACGCTAGTGCTTCTTCCCCTTTTTTACCTTCTACGTGATAATTTGTCTTGGAATCAGTTTTTTATTTTCTATTGCAAAAAAATAAAATGAATTTCAATTTGGAAATCGGTTTTAATTAAGATATGAATTTATATTTTTAAGTAATCGTGCTTAAAGTTGTTATCAAGTTATCACATCGAACGTTAGGATGAAAATGAAAATTTCAAAGTTGTCTCGATCAGGGAAGGATTATCGAACGATTAAAATTATCGCCTAAAGATTAACCAGAGCGAAGAAAATTCGCGGTCGTAAGTAAATTGGAATTGTATTCGTTATCGAAGAAGAAGAAGAAGAAGTGGTGGTCTTTAAATTTATTTCACTTGGAACGATGGGAAACACCTAACTAACTACTCCATAAACCACAATTTTAATGCAGTATAAGGTACTCGAAACGAGTGTAAATGCGTTTTAAGTCTCATCGCAACACACAGCATATACCTAGGTCGTATATATTGCTGCATATGGTTGGGTTTTACCGATTAAGTGAATTTATGCATGTATTATGACACATATAGATGCATAATGCACGTCTAGGTACGTATGTAAAACACGCCTATATACATACGTAGTAAATCTGTCGTAGAAAATATATCATATGCTTTTATACTTTATTCGCCGTTCCTGAAATCTATTTTCACGAATATTTCTCAACTTGGGGAAGAATATAACGGAGATCATACTATCATACATATATGTATATAAATATGTATCGTAGATACGTATACGAACATGTATAATGGTGATGCAATTATTTCTGAAGTTAATCGCGAACGTTAATTAACACGGAGATAAAACCTGTAGGTATGTAAAAACACGTATACACATATATATACCTAATATATATATAGAGATATATTCGCACTTGTACGACTATCTAGTTAGGTATAATAAACGTCAAGTATCTCGAGCATTTTTATTCTTTACCTCTGTTACCGGGTATTACGTAGCACTCAATTCCTGCGGGGGTGTCAGGATGAGAGTCACAGTTCACTAGAGTCATCGTCGTTTTTACGAAACAAATAGCATGAAAAAAAAGGGGGTGAAGTATTTTATTATTTTTAATTTCTCTTCAGGTACTTTAACGTTGAAAAACAGTTTCAACGTGTGTCTAAAGAGATGCTTTATCTTAATCGTATTGCAGTTACATGTATTTATGTACAATGAAATTTTTTGGATCTGCAGAGTGCGGCAAGCAGAAATTTCAAATTTGTCGAGCAATGAAACTATTCAAACTGAAATTTCAATCTTTGAAAGTTCAATATTTTCGAGGAAAAAATCATTGCAGATGTTAAACGCGAGCATTATATCTGTCATTGATGAAGATTCGACCTGCTCATAGGCGTTTGTATTTTTCGAATGACCTGAATCAAAGGAGTATCGTATATTTGACAAGAATGTCTACGCGGATCGCGATCTACATATAAACACGTTTTTAATTCCGTTCCTGACTCACGATATCGGCCGTGGATTTATTTCCGACTTTAATTCAACGTTCAATTCGGTTTCCAACAGAGTTTCTTCATTTCATTTATTTGGCTCTAATTTTCATGGATTTGAATATTTGAATACATGAATTGGAATTCGTTCTAGTAGGTCGACCCAATTTGCTTCTCATTTTAATTGAATATATTTCTAGGTATACTAGAGATGTACAAGTCTTTACGCGCTGTTATAACATTGAACTATATATATATATGGTATATATATACTACAACCACGAAAGGCATCACTCGATACTTGTTAGTATAGCGAGCGTCTATAGTTTGAGAGGACAGTTCCCAAACAACTTGGATTTGAAGGGAACTTTGATCCTTGGGGTTAACTTCAGAAAGGATATAAAGAAATTATAATTAAGGTGCCTATCTTGCGCTGCTGCTGCTGCTGCTGTTTGCCCGCGTTTGAGATAGTAGGTACGGGTAATTACGTTGAACCGCTCGGCTCAGAGGCGAGGAATTAGTGATATACATATATACATCGGTATATATATATATATATATACGTGTGTGTATGTATTATGTATACATATAAAGGGAGTAGATGAAGGTGGACCATCCGGATCGGCTTGATTCAGGGATTTCTACGTCTTTTTCTTATCCCTTTTCGACGCGCGGATCTTATATTACCTTCAACCTCTAGCCTCCCGGTCTTCACCGTTCAGTAGATTTGGACAAGGAGAATTTATACCGACTTGAATAGAACTTGGTAGCTATATCTATACGGAGCTACGGAGCTACGGAGCAAAAGGAGTTATGAACACGAGGCGAGGCGAGGCGAGGTGAGGTGAGGTGAGCGAATAAACGACCAAATGAAGAGACTAGTCAGGCGGATATTGTCGTCTGGCTTGGTTTGCAGGACGATCCTATGAAAGCAGCTTCGATGATGAAAGAACCCATGACGTTCTAAACTGGTGCCAAATTTTCGCCTCCTAATTACACCGCGCGATAATAATTCGTCGATTAATTATCATTCTGGGTGAAAAAAAAAAGTTGGCAAAATATATGTGTCGAAATTTAAATTTTTCAAAAAATTAAAAACCGAATAAGCGAAATTTTTGTCTAGTTTTAATCAAAAATCGACAAGCCTCGATGATCTCGATATCCTCGTTGTAAGACTACATTGCATGTTTCGCTTACGATTCGAGCAATTTGCGAATATCATAGGTGTCAGTATAGGTGTACGGACTCGTCCACGTTATTATGGAGTCTATTCCGTTATAATTAATCAAAGTATTAAAGGTCGTGGATAGAAAAAAAAAAAAAAGAAATATGGTAGTCATAAAAATTGCTTTTTATGATCCGCGAAAGTTTTATTCGATACATTATCTTTGAATTTATTTTTTTACACAGATTCTAGCCCACGGGATATTTTGATGAATGCACTTTTTACGTGGGATACTCCGTATGTAATATATATATAAATACCCATATCGTAGTTCAGGCGTTATAGACCATGTAAATATGTAGTATGTACCTATATGCACGCGTTGAATCTCTAGGTAGCAAAAACTGTGGTGCTTGCACGTTATGCGATGCATATACCTCGACAATGAAGCTAATACAGCGGAAAATGCGGATACAGTCTACCCTGTACCCACCACGCGAGATATCTAGACCTGCACGCTGACGCGGGCGTAAATGACCCCGCGGTAATAATTATAACGTGGATTGGAGCGGGGCGAGAAAAATGGGGATTAGAGTTTTACTCGTTCAGGTATATAATCGATATCATTGGTTATATCTTTGCGCCATCGGTTTTTATGTGGTAACGATTCTGAGGTTCGATATCGCGGGTTTAATAACGGATTAATCAACCCTTTGTATGATGTGAATCTGAACTGTTTTTTCGCTGATTTTTTTTTTCGAATTTTCAAGCTGCGGGGTTGGAGTTCTGAATTCTAAAGGGTTCTGAATGGTTAGAATTCCGAATTCCGAATTCGTTTGAGAAGATTTCGAATTTTGCAGAAACGTTGGAGTTTAGAACATTGAAATTCCGAAATGTCGGAATGCAGACAGATCACAATCTCCGAAAGTCCAGATCTCCGAAAGCCCAAGGATCCGAAAATTTCTGTCTCTTTCTCAGAATATTGAGACCTTCTTTACTGAAACCCATTTTATGTATAGTACAATCGATAATTGCGATGTGATGAGTAATTGATAGGATTTTAAAACTCTTTTCCAAAAAGTGATACGGAACTTCAACCCCGTTCCATTTTCAAAAACATGACGTACCTACCTATTTCATCGCAGAACATTGAGGGGTTACGGATGAAGCGAAAGGACAAGGAATTAGATTACGTAAAAAATTTAGCTAATGTAAACTGGAGAAATTTAATAATCTTACATTTGCAGGTGAGAGTTTTTGGGGTGGTAATCCTTGGAGGGCAGCTAAGATAATGCGCTCTTAAAAATGTAGATCAGATCGAGAAGAAGAACGCAAAGTTCCGGAGCAGAAGAGGTTCGGAAAACGAGTTACCTAATTCAACGAGTAAAATCTACTACCTACCCCATCTCGGAGTTAGTGTTTAACGATTAATGCGAATGGGGATTCGAATAAAAAGTTTTCTTTCCGGCTCCAAGGGAATAATTGAACGGTTTGCCTTTTAGATTTAGAGTTACGAAACAACGTGTAACATATACCTGCTTAAATAAGGTAAACCGTACCGTTTACGGTCTAATTATTGTATAAAAAATGTGGAAAATGGGGTACCTGAATGAGAATGTTCAAAATTCTACCGTATATCAGAAAACTTGGCGAAATAAATGATCTATCCGAGTTTTTAGCTTATAGAGAAATCTACAGCGGGTTTTAACATCCTGCAGTAATCCGAGGTCTTGCCCAAAACCTAGAATCAGGGGGGCTGCCGTGACCGTGGGACGTCAACTAATAGAGGACCCTGCGGGGATAATTAGGCGAAAACCACGAGGGATATTAACTTGGCCACGGTAATTTACCAATGGTTTGAAATGCCAAAAGCTAGGCGGTGTCAAGTCGCGTTGTTGTTCCACCAGCTTTTACTTTACGGTTGTGAGGCTCGTAGCTATATAGGGGTTTGAGGTGGGTTCTGAATTTATTCGGGTCTACGTTGGTGATTATCTTAACGAATGCTACACCCTGCAGTTCGCCGTCGAGGGCGCTTAATATTAATACGGCCCTGCGGCCTCGCGGTTAGAGAATTAAGGGAACTGGAATAAGGGTGTAACTCGAGTTACCCTCGTTTTTATTCCTAATCATTTTTCGCATACTCGAGCGATCTGGTCTCCGAGTGGTTATGTGTCTGAGAATTTGTATATTCAACGCTTTCAAATATTCATCAAATGGTGGAATATGAACAAATCCTATGACGTACCTGGAATATTGATTTCTATTCATTCTTCACATTATAATTGATCTACATTCAATTAAATTCGCTTGCTAATTGAAAATGAAAAATGATTTTAAGAAAAAGACGAAAATTCCTAGGTATCATCTCCATGGCTAAAAGTTACTTCTAATTATTCATCATCGAATTGAAATATATGAAATATACCTAATACCTATTATATAATCCGCAATCAAATATTTTATACAGAAGTTCAATCAAGGGAGTCATCAGTCCCTCCTTTTCCAAAGTACATAAAAGTTTGAGCATACCTAATGTATAAAATTTCTGCTGTTAACATTTTTTTTATCTTTGGTATAGCGCTATTATTCCACGCAGTCGCTCAATTATACGATTGGAGCTTTTCTCCCTCGTTGAATTCGCGTCTGTATGTTCCAAGACAATGGTTATATGACAATGAGCAAATATCAGTTTTCAAAAGCCGCCTCGTGGTGATAATAAAGAAAAGATTTTTTTTTTCTCTCTCCTTTTTTTCCCTATAGAAATTCGGAAATATCCGATGTTCTAGAAGCGAGAGTAGGGCGAATGTCTCTAAGGTATTTTAGTCGCGGATGCTCCGCCAATCTCGTAAGCATCGCACGCTCTGCAGATCGCTTGCCGATGTAGCAGATATCGCGGTGTTATCGATTATGAAATTGCTCGGGATAAAGCAAACTGGCTTTTGAATTATCAGGCCGTGACCACCTCGGTCCAAAGCCTGTGCAAGCAGAACGCCAACACAGCATTATAATGTCGGCTATACATCGTCTGCGCAACGTATCAGTCCTGCACACCATTGCATATATTATTATTTGATTATCGGACAGATTACGGGACGAAATAACCCCTAGGTATGTACCTGCCTACCTCCTGCCTAGATGGATGCAGTACAGAGCTGAGAGCGTAATTAATTTCCTGCACACCGCTATAGATGCCATTTCGAATTTCAATACGCGGTGTAAGAAAATATATAATTATGGTATAACTTCGACTTCTGCAAAATTTTTTCTGAATTAACGTATATAATATGTTCTGCAATAATTGACTCATTCGCTTTCATTATCTGTATGAAATATTCGATTAACTTTTGAATTTCTGGATTCGAAGGAAAGAAAAAAGTCACTCAGAATATTTCAGAAATTTGTATTTGCAAGAAGTGAGATAATGATGTAGGTATATAAGTATTTTTTCAATTTTATTTTATTTATTCTCGAGTCGATGGTTGGAGGTATATTTTTATATGCTTTTGGTGTATATAGGTACCTGTTATTGCAATCAGCAGTTTGTAACTAAATTGAAGTACCTAGTCTGCGGGAAAGGTGAGAATCAGACAAGTTCCAAGACTCGAGGGAAATGGATAGAATAGCTTGTCTAAGTCTGTAAAAACGGATTAAAGTTGGTTGAGAAAAACGTGTAGAGAAGTATTTTCGTGTTTTTTTCTTCACTTTTATTTTTCGAACATTGTATTAGTCGAAAGAAAGACTAATTATCCTTTTTTGAAATTGAAAATGAATCAAACATTTGACTTACACACTATAGGTGGTCTCTACATTTTTTAGTGTGAAAATTGACTCCAATTTGAGTCAAAATTGCGCCACTAAAAATCGAAAGAGTCAAGTTTGACTCCAACAAAATGATATAGAAAGTGCAGACAGCGTTCAATGTAGGTACAGTTTTTTTTAATGTGTGAAAAAGTTTGTAATTTACTTTTCTACGCAATTATCAATTTCCTCTGATCTGTGTTCTTCGACTTTTCCTTTCACTTGCTTTCAATTTTCATCTTTTTTTAGTGATGTTTTTTCTTTTTCTCTATCATATAATTTTATTCATACCTACAGTGTATGCAGGAACACGAAGTAGGTAGTACTACACACTGCAACACTCTTTAAACCGATCTCCGGAAGAAAGGGGAGTGACTTGGATTACGCCCGTATTCCATATAACGATCCCCTCAATTATCATTTAAGCAGAAGATTATTATACTTGGTTCTGCGTGCTACTTTGATAATATACTTCAAATAATTAGCACGAGGACAAGAAAAAAAAAAAAAAAAAGAAACCTTCTCTTCTTTACATCCGAAAGGACCGAGTTGCGTTGCTCACTGACTCGCTTAGCTCATCTTGTGCTCAAAATTAACCGTTCTCGTCAAATTCTACGGTAAAAAATGAAGACAAAAAAATTATTCTAAAATCATACGTTTGAAAGATTCGCATGAAACCCATATTAAAGTGTTAAACCACTCATTTTCAAAAACCTATAATCTGAATGTCATCAAACACCATGAAAAGAATTCTGAAAAATGATATCAATTCATTGAAATTCTGAATCATCGCTAATTTGAGAATGTGAAAAGTTTCGTAGTATGGGTATACGCGATATCTTGCCCAATCTTCATTTGAATCGATAAACTGAATTCTCGGGAATGTCTTTCGCGAATCGAAACGCACGGTTGAAAAAAAAAAAATCTTTGAAAATGATAACTTTAAAGATAAGTTATTTTTTTCAAACCAACATTTTTCTCGGTAACAAATCTATAATATAAGGCATTCCGATGTGCGGTCATGCGAAAAAAATAAATTGTCATAAATCTGAAATGGAATTTTTTTTCCTGTTAAAAGTTTAATAAATCTCAGAGTTTCCCCGCTTTTTCTTTAGTAGGTACCTACAGCGTCTTGACTCACACTGATTGACCTCCGAAAAAGTGAGAACGAAAAAACGAAAGTAACATGACGTGATATTGTAAATATTATAATCGACTTCCTGCCGATTTGAATCGTGTCCAACTGTTGTTAATGGAATAAATTGATCACCATTATTTTTGGGATGAAGAAACGAGGGCGAATGGAGTCTTCGCATTATACTATTATACCTTTTATTTGTATTCCCCAATTTATTATTTTCCTTCGGGGAATACCGCGGACCATTTATCGTAAGAATCTCGAGGTAATCGAGGTAATTACTTTCGGTATCTCACAACGTTGATAACCGAGAACGAGTTATTTTCTTTCAGCTTTTTGTTTATGAACATCATGTTTCCTTGTCACGCCTACGCTGTCAACTAATCTTATGACGTAGCTAGGCTGGTATACCAGGCGAAAAACGTCCTTTTTCTTCTCCCTAATGAACCTACCGCTATGAAACCGACGAAAAGAGGTGCGAAAGAAAAGTATCTTCTTTCATATGCGAGCTGAAATTACTATTCATCCTCCTCGTCTCGCTCATCCCATTATTAAACAGGCTATAGGAGCTCGAAGAGGGTGGCTTGAATATTCTCGGCAAACTGAACGGCCTTACATGTACGTAAACTGATCCTTATAGATCAGGTGAAGTCCTGCGCGAGAAGCACGCGATATGTGGATGTATACCGTCTCCATTGTCTTTATTTTCTCTACGTTATCTTATTTCTCTAAAGATTTAAAGTTATACGGTATAATTCGACGATTGGAGAAAAACGAGAAAATATAGTTGGAAAATTTCCCCCTCTGTTTTATCCAGAACGATTGAATCCCCTTACTAGAAATAGGAAGGCTTTTGCTCCGAGGCAATTGAAGTCGCGTGCTCCAGTTTAATACTATAGAAGGAAAGGTCGGTGTGTAACTGTTCGAGGGACGATACTATAACGTAACGAGACTTACTTTATCCTGTTATAGACGAGCAACTCAGCGATTTCCCGACCCAACCTGGAGTACAACGTTTCGACAAAGACAAGGACCTTTGGGTCGATGCGTAGTCGAGCTTCGCTGCGATGGTCCGGAGCTGCTGGCAATCTTGTCGCTCCTCGAAGGGTCGAGCATCTTATAGAAGGTTCAGGCCTTGTGTCCCGGTGAATTAGGCTGGAATGAATTTTTTCAAATATACAAATATTATAAAAATTTCAAAAACTATGCAACGTATACCAGAGTTTTATATCAACATTTTTTATCCCTATGTAATGCCGGATTGACATTATTATAATATATTCAAATAAAACATCGTTATTTTATATACCTTATACATATACGTATGGATTAAAAAGTGTTATAATTTATCATTGAACATATCCTAATTGGGCTCATATTCTCACACATATCAGTTTTCATTGGGTTATTCAATGCCTCATGAATGCCAGATATATTGCTGCCAAATTATCCCAATAGTTTCTCGACTATTTGCATTTTCATTATACAAACGGTATAGCTATATGTATACCTCTGATCGCGGTATGACTAATTGATGTTGAAATTTAATAGCAAAGGGCTATCTGTCCGTAAACGTATGACCAATGAGTATTTTTTTCCAGCAATTTTTTTTTGTTTCTTTCTTGATTAGGAGAACAAGTCGAAAAATTGTGACACGATTCAAATTTTTAGTAAAAAAGAAAACGTGACTTGAATCTTATGCACGTGCAATTTCAAACATGCATAGTCGAACGTCATTTGAGGCCATCAAAATAACATGAGTGCATGACAAGCTTCGAATACAAATTCCCAATGGTGCATTAGCTCTGGCGAACGAGGGAGGCAGAGGACATACAATGGTAGGAAGAGTCGGTGAGGACTGTACCTGCGATCCCATGGGATCGAATAAAAGCATAAATATCCCATATATAGATACATCTACTATATATATTCCGAGCACACGGTTTCAGGCACACCTAAGCCATTACGTTTGTTTTATGCTGCAGTGAGTGCATTATTCTGCCCCCGAATTAACGCCAGAAGCGATCGTGATAAATTATAGGAAATACTGGGGGCTATTGATATCAGAGATAAGCTTCAGCAACTGGCATACAATTTTCGAATATCGTATGCATATATAATGCGTTCGGTTTCATTTTTTAATTTTATTGGAGCCCTCACATTGCCAGACACGTTCGAGCGCATAAGTTTCTTTCTTCCTTTCTTTTTTTTTGCATGAAAAACAGGGAAACTAGATGTATTCATATACATTGGGGGTTGTTGTGAGTTATAAGAAGAAAAGAGAGGAAAGAGTCTGTCGTCTCGAAACTCATTTTATCTTATCCCAAAAAATGACTATACCTCGATGGTTCGGTGAAGATTATGTAGTGAGTTGGATGTAACTTGCGGTTATTTAGACTCCCCTGTTCGTCGAGAAATTCAATTAACAGGAGTCGCACAGGACCGTTGGGTCAAGCATGAAAGAATTATTGTGATAATTAGAGGGAAAGTTTGTTAGGACTACATCGTAACAAATACACTTGGATTACGTGCCGAGGTCTCCAGTTCTCCAGTTCTCCAATTCTCTCTTTCTCTCTTTTATGTATACACCTATATAATATGACTCGTAAATAACGGTTCGGAAAAAAAAAATTTCAAAAAATTCATGAGTGGGTATTAGAGTTGGGGTTGCCGTATGAAAAATTATGAATCAAATGAAAAATGGTGAGGGAAAATCATTGCTCGAATTGGCATGGAATACTTCATATATAGGTCTACACATCCACGTGTATAGATATAAATTTACCTATATCTATATTAAAGCCTACTATATACACGTGCATATACCTTATCGTGTGGCTTATGGCTTGGCGTGAGTTCGAGCCGTTAACACGTAGATTATCGTAGCAGACACCGTTCCCAGAATAGGTAAAACGGTGATACAGCGAGATATCAGTGCTTTCTCTCTGTCTTCATTGATCGTTCAGGTTTGAAAAAAAAAAAAAAAAAAAAAAAAAAAAAAACCCAACGAATCTCAGCGAGGGGTATAATGAATGAATAGAATCTATTTTCAGAACAGGATAGGATAGGATAGGATAGGATGGGATAGGATGGGATAGTTCAGTCTGAAAGATAAATGAAGAACTTTCTATAAATAAATTATATCAATTTACGAGAATCGTTCTATGATCAGATAAGGAAAGTCACATGAAATTCCATACCTACATTCATGAAACGTGATTTTTCAAGATTCAAAAACATCGATAAGCCACAGGTGTTCTGATCATATCAAAAATATGTACAGGTAGGTATAGAAAGATAATATTGGAAAATTATTTCTATCAATTAAAGAACCGTTTTTATCCATTACTGGAAAAGTTGAAACTATAGTTCAATCGTTATGATAACGAATGATCGAATCTCCTCTATAAATATAGTTAGAGCGAATATTTCTGACCGACGGTCACTAGCATGTTCTATTTTCGCTTTTGACGTGTCTTGAATAATTTAATTACATCGTCGTATCAAAGTTGATAAAAGACCGTGTCTACTGCATGTTGAGATCGTTGGAACGTTGCAGGTAGTTGATATACTGACGTAGTGGGATTCCATCTTATCATCAGCTCAAGACTCGGTATACTATTGTCAGAAGAAGATAAGACAAGCAACTGGAAAGCCACGTTGACTTATACACAATGTGAATTTCACTACGCAACTAGCACTTGTCACGTAAGTCGTAAGATATGCCTGCTGTATATAAGTGTCAATAATTTTATATACCCTGTCATGTCGCGATTGCTGACAGTCAAGTTAGGAACCGTTTTGTCGCAATATTAATGAAGAAAGAGAACTCGTTACGAGCCCTTAGCAATTATAATAAAATGATGTTAGTACGTGTATGAAGAAAAGGAGACATTTTTATACTGGTGAAATAAGAAGTTGTGTGTGTGTGTGTTTTTTTGTCAATGTGGTACATATCCGTCTGTCTATTAGGTAAAATTCGAATATTCTAAAGAATTGAATATAATAACCTGAATAATTGCATGAGAAAATTTATTTCACGCCTGATTATAGTCGGGAGTAATCCCTCTCGTGTATAAGAGTCTTGAGGCTTGGGTATGAAAAAGAAAGAAAAAGAGAGAAAATAAAAAAAAGAAATTGCTGGTTTCCCCACGAGTCGGTTTAATGAAGGGAAACAAGAGGGGCGATTCGGTAAAAGGAAACTTAATTTCAGTGTAACAAATTTTTTAATTTTCCGTATCTTCATTTCCTCGAATTTTCACTTTTAGTACACGATATGCTATACACCCCTAGGTGGATAATAAATTAATATAGTTAAATTTTCTGCAAGTTAGGTACCATAATTTAGAGAACTGTTTATACCGCTTACGCATCAAAGTTTATAACATCCTCATTTTTTATTTTTTTCTAAATAATAGAAGAATTCTGAAAGAAAACGAGGGGATAAGATAAACCAACTGAAACAAAACGAGGATCAAGTTTTAGTCTTATATGATTCCAAGTGTAACCCCCTCGCACCTGTACGATGTCACGTGTAAATCGCACCGTTGGGACTAGTCGTGTATCCAAATGCCCGAGGAGGAACCTTGTCTTGGCTGAATAATTAATTAAATTCACCATCTACCCCGCACTTTATTATATACCCACCAACGAAATATCTTGTACATTTTCACGCAACGCTGAAACTAGATCTAGTTAATAGAACGACAGATATAACATATACGTACATGTACATACATGTGTATACCTATATCTACCTGGCTACCTATTCCGGGTACATTTTATCGTTAATAATAACGAACCGTATAGATAACTGTTATTGTACGGTTGAACGTAATGCTGGTACGGGTTGAGTAGACGTTACCTTATACCTTATGTTACATTTGTTGGTCAATATTTCCGGCTAACTACTCCAAAGTCGGTTTCATTCGTGCGGAAATTGTACTTCCCGGGTATACAATCCCCATCGCTATATATTTACTGATCGGGTACGTAATATCTATATTTTATAGGTACCTATATCATATTCATCTGTATTTTCTGTGAAATTGAAAAGATCAATCCCTGAATTTAGTTGGTGGAAAATTCTGGATTTAGAATCTTGATACTATTCGGAAAGGTTTATCAACGATTTCTCTGTAAAAATGAATTCACCATATGTGACGGAAAGCGAAAAAAATGTCGAAATCTCATTTCTCAAAAATGTGTTACGTGATTTTCTGCTCTTTCATATGCCATTGTCGGAAGTACATTGAATATGGCTATCTGTAAAGACGTTTTCTGAAAATATATTATTTTGTTTTTTCATATCAGTCCGCTAATGCTTTCTCTGAAGTATGAACGCTTGGGAAATTATGAGGAGTAGGTAGGTAGTCTTATTCCATGAGAAATAAAATTGTAAGAAACTAGAAAAACTCTTTAATCATGTGAATGTGAAATACGTAGTACATATCCACAGTTATTTTTGTGATTAATATTTTCGAAGAGAAGAAACATGAGGCTAGTAGTAGAAATTGAGGAAATTGAAGGAATTGAAGAGATAGACTATTGAAGGACTGTGCAGAAAATTTCAAAAAACACATTCGAAAAATACTTTTATATAAATTTTATGATCAAAGGTGCTTTTAGTTTCTTATATAAATTCATTGGTTATGAAATAAGAATACTTCAGATGATTTCCCTCGTGTATGAAAAAAAAGTAGGTACCTATCGGTAGACAGCCGTAAAATTTTTATACCTTTTATGCAATGTTTTCACTGCGGGTTTTCTCACGATATCACATGAAAGTGCACAAAATTATCTAATTTTCAAGATATGTAGGTACTTCCAAATTCTCACAAATTCATATCTGAATTCATTAAAATTGAAAATTTGATAATCAGATCTTCTCTCTCCTTCAGATAGTAGGTGCATTATTTGTACATCAGAGTAGGTATAGCGTCCTTGGTCGAAAAGCTTTGCCAAAGTGCACACACCTGTAAAGTAAGACAGGTACCTATGCTTCGAAATAGCAGGTCCATAAAAAATCCTCATGAAATGTTATTCATCAAATATTGGGATCCCGAAAACAAATTATTCGCAAATGTTAATATTCCGGAGATAAAATTCTATCTAGTAAGAAAAAAAACTATTCGGTAAAAGTCGGCGATAATCGGGTTCGTTCAGTTTCCCTGAAGTGAGACTGCAGATTCTAACAATAAGTGCAACTGACGTAATCGGAAATAGGTATACCGATTCGTTTTAAGAGCGGAAGTTTCCTTCCCAATTTCATACGAAAATCCATAAACATTATACTAAAGTACTAGAAGAAGTCCACGGAGGCATAAAGACTTGCGTATTAAGCTCTGATTTTCCAGAAATTAGTGCAAATTTCTGTTGCTTTTAAGAATGTAAATTGATAAAGTATAAAGCTGTACGTTCATTTGAATACAGTGACCACATAGAAATGAGAGTGAGAATTTGACCTGAGTTAAGACTCGAGATGGAGGTTATCTAGTTGTCACGCCATCAGAGAGTAAAGGAGGAAATTTTCACTCGCTTCGCGTTTCACGATCAATTGACCTTCGCCCTGATATAAAATGTAGAATTCTATGTACACTGCTAGTTTATACGATGTCAGGATTACCGGAAAAATAATTTACCATTAAAATGTCACTCGTATCGTGGCCGGTGCCGGCCCTCGCCTCGTTGTCACTTCATATAAAAACCCTTTTATGCCTTTCACGATTCGGCTAATTTAGGCAAATGCTTGCTTTGTTTTTTTTCACTTTACTTCATTTCACTTCATTTCCATTCCTTTTCTTCCCTTTTTATTTTCTCTTTGCTTCTATGTAGTTAATTGACCAGCACCCACTGACCCTCCCCCTCTTTACTCGGTGCCCTTATCGCGTCCGGTTAATGACATTAAATTAAATTCCATACCATTCCGTTTCGTTCCATGCGTGTTTCGAAAATATAATAGATACCAAACCGAGCTGCGATAGCGTCATATAGCTGAATGCGACGATACCAAAACTTTCGTGTCTAGCTGGCCGTAATTCCGTGCCTAAGGGCCGTATGAAACTCGAAAAGGATACACCGACTAGATACCGTTTCATACGACTACCACTTATGGGATATTGGGTCGTTACTCGAATACGACAATACGCAAGTCTCGAAAGATTGCTCGTACCAATCTATGTGAGATTGAAATAAACAGCCCGATTTTTAAACGATGAGGTGTTTTCAATTCATTTTTTCCAGGAGTCTAGATTTCAGGATTTTCAATCTCGGATTAGGATACAATTAGAAAGTTTCGGTATAATAAAGGGATGATTGGGTATATAAACTTATTTTAAGCTTTGGTTTTTGCTCAAACTGTACATTTGTTGAATTTTTTTTCCACGTTTTCAAAAAACTCGAGTTCCTATTATACCGAGAAAGTAGTACCTACCTATTAACGAGTAGAATTTCAGCTCGACCATTGGACGCATGAAATGTTGTTGGTGGATATACGCAGGTCACACGCAACTTCGTGCGTTGGTCTCGTAAAGTTGAACTACACTGTCGACGAGTATAAACGATAAGTTCGAAAGTACCCAGTCACACGCTGCAATGACGATATATTTATATTATACCCGTGTCAATATCGTTCTATTGTATTCCTAGAAACAGAGTTTTATTGTTGAAAACTAATTGCAAACAGCTAAGTAAGCATTTCGCGACACACGCGACGTGATTGCAATAGTAATATCAAAGTGAACGTTTAACAAAGAGGGAGAACCATCCCCCCTCCGTATCTGAAGAGAGAAAATGTACAATTTCGTGAGAGCAAATAATTTTACCCCAGTCTCGGGGTTCAAACAAAGATAATTGCCCCTGCAGCTGAGCAAGTATAGGTTTTTGTATAATATGAAGACTTGCCCATCTTTGTTTTTGTACAATTGGGTTTGTTCGGGAATTTGAAAACCAGCTATCGGTACCTACGCGTTTCATTTTCGAATCGATAGGTCTGAGCTTAATTCAAGGGAGGATAAAAGTCGCCATCCTCTTTCCGTCCATCTTCTTGAGATTATTGAGTTTCTTATGAAATCTTTGAGAGTTATGCAGTTTCGGATGACTTATACGAAGTATATGATGTATATATGTGTGTAGGAATAAAAAGGAGAGTTGAGGATATAGCAGCGTCGAAGCTGAGCCGTCGAAATTAATTAAAGTTAAAATTGCATTAAGGTTTTGAAACTTTTTCATGAGCCGTATGATGAGGTTTCCAAAGTTTTTCTTAACGCTGGTTTTAGTCGCTCGGTGATTTAATAGAAAAACTTATCTATATTATCCTATATAGGTGAACGTAATTAATCAGGACATTTCATGCGAAAGACCGTCTCGCCTCTTTCCCTAACAGTCGTGAATCATCAATGACAGATTCTCAGGGACTTAAATAATTAGCGATCACTTTCTATAACAGACACAAAAATCCTCCTGACAATTTCCTTCTAAAAAAGAAGGAAAGACAAAAAAAAAATACTCCAGTCCGTTTAATCAATAATTGATCAAAGCTCGTCGAATTTCCGAAGTGAAATGCGTCGTTCATAGAATATATGATAATTATGAATTCAGAGTCCATGCAGGGTGTGGAAAAGATGAAAATCCATCAGGACTGATGGGTTGAACTATCTAACGATAAAAAAAAGTTTGCTAAGTTACAGCGTTCCTATATTCGTTTTCGGTTCTGTTCTTTTTCTAATTTCTTTTTCCCCCGGGATTCCTTGACGAATGACCTATTTGCAATTTACTTCCCTCATTTTCTTGCGGCTAATTGTGACCAGGGCCGAGAAGTATGGGGTATGGGGTAACGGGGAGAATGGATGTCGAGGTTTGATTGAGTAACCGAAGGGTGAATTCCGCCCACCAGGATCCGGTACAAGTTGATTGATTGCGGATCCTGAATCGCGATAAAACGTGCCGACGAAAATTAAGCTATTCCATGGTCCCAAGGTTCCTGGGTTCCACGGTCCTACGATTCCAGGGACTCGCCTGTGTCCCTAGCTAACTTGCCAAGGATATATACTAATTCGTAAATTTATTGGCTACAATCTACACCTTAGTCGTTCAAGCCCAAGAGACAGAGAAGCTACTAGGTGTTTATATACTAAATAACCGTATAAAAAAATGTGACCAGTTTCCCGAATATTTTCACGCAAGGTTTCACCAGCCGATGCGATAGCGTTTAATTTCCTTATAGAATTGCAGATCAGGTTGAAAAAGGTGAAAAAGTATAAAAGAGTGAGTGAAATTCAATTAATTGCGAAAGAGTAATGGATCGGTGTTTTTCTCCTTCCGGAATTACACTTTCATCAGGGGGACACGCGTTTTCGGCTGTTCGAATGAAAAAGGAAGAAGAATAATAAAAAAAAAAAAGAAAGAAAGAAAAAAAAAAAGGAAAAAACTCGTTAATCCTCGGCTGGCTAGCAGAATACTTGATGAAAATAAATCACCTGAAAATTGTCGTTCTACCGTAAGCGTATTTGTTCCGTCCAAGTATACCTATAGACTTGTATGTATGGATTATAAAATTCGAAATCGTCCATTCTTTTCAAAGATGTGAAAAGAAAAAGAGCCAGATCCTTCTAATACAGTTTTTCCAATTCATTTGATCAGGCAAATGCCTCGGCTTAGTGCAACTAAGCCCTGAGCTGTTTACCCGGTAACTGCACAGTCCCCATATATTGCGGGTAATCATGCATATGCCTATATAGATGTAAAATAATTACCTATATATGTGAAGCATTTACTCCGTTCGCACGTAACACGTGTTTGCACTATCCAGCATCACGCACGACACGAGTATGCGGCATGTAACCAGCATGCGATTTTGCGGTGGTAAGTTATCCACATATGTTCAGATGCATAACATCCAGAGATAGAAAGAGAGAGAGAGAGAGGTAGGGGTGTAGTTTCGATACAAGTTTTGGTATTGTTAACCGCTTCGTTGGTTCGCCTGGACTGGATTGATAGATTATAATTGAATTTGGAAACGTCACGATAATGATTATCGGTACGTAACCTGGTGGGGTATTTATGACGACAGATTAACCGGAATATATAATGGCAAATTATCATACGAGATACATGAGTCTGCTGCTGGGTCATTAGTTGATGCTGATTCATTCATAAAGTGTAAATTTCAACACGAGGTAAAATTCTGTACGTCAAAGTAATGAGCATAATACATATAACCGGGTATGATAATGTGTGTAACTTAATGAGATTTGAAATAGCGAATTTGTACCTGCATACATTAGAATTTCATTCTATATACCTTATGACAAAACTCGGTTTTCTTGTCAAAGCAAAAAGGGTAAGGTACCTACTCATACCGTAAACAGAAATCTAGGGTAATAAGCACGAGGTGTCTCATGCCGCGGGGTTAAGATCGGTAATGTAATTGTAATAACGGAAGGTCTCCTTCCTTGACTTGCTCCTTTAATAATAATTAAGGGAAATTTAGATCCGGGAATGGCGTTACTCCAGCGCGCTCAGGATGTATCAAAGTTCAAGCAATTAATATAATGTCATTAGGGCACGCGTGACTGAGTGTTCGCAATTTGGACAAACGGGGGCTGGCTCGAAGTTGTGTATAGTTCATGTCATAGTCAGACCAGTTAAACCATAGCTATTATACGGTATATCTAACAATGAAACAATAAGCCTGAAATGCATCTCGAGAATCTATTCGATGACATACCCACATCCACCGTGAGCAACAGGCTGCTAAGTAATCTTCGGAACAAAAACCTGATGCTGGGGTAAACCTGAACAGACGATTTCATACCTGCACAGGTATAATACAATGCGAAAATGATCGATTCGTAAAGCGAAATGAGAGGGAAAGGATCAGATGAACGCCTTGAATAAACGACAATGATTATTTTTCAGCACACGCGCTCTCACCCTTCTATATACGTAGGTACCTACACGATTGTTAGAGAGGCTCGATAATTACAGTTACTTGAGTTAATGGTGGCATCGTATACACAAACATTTGGGGTTTGGTTGTTCTTTAATGTGGGAAAACTAATTGTTGTTCCAAAAAGAAAAGGACAGAAACGAAAATGTTTTTTTTTTCACTTGTATAATCATGTAGATTCCGGGAATTTCATCTGGTATAGTAGTAGAGAAAATGAGGTGAATTATTATTCCTGTAATTATAAATATGATGTCAAAAATTTATTCCATGATATTTCATGAGCCATGGAGACACCCTGGAGGACTGATGAGAGTAGAGGGAAAGCTAATTCGCGATTTTCCCCGTGACCGTTAACTTTCTGGCAAAGTATTTGAATGAACAATTGTAGATTCCAATGAGTGTCGTCTTCAAGGTTTAGCAAACTTTTTAATCAAATAAACTAAATCGAAGTAAAAGAAGTCAGCCGCGCCTGTGTTGGTCGTTCTGAAGAAAATCTAGACTAGGTACTTTCTCATTAAGCGAATTGTCTCGGGAGTAATTGACTAAAATTGAAATGAAGAAATGAAGAAATTCAATTTTCAGTAGGTATATGGTACAACAAAGGATGAAACAAGGATACTCATCAACAGGACTTATATTACTTCGCGGTGGAAAAAAGGAAGGAATAAAAAAAAAATGAAACAAAAAAAATTTACAACCCTTTCAACTCATCCGTATCACAGATTTATGATATCTCGTACATACCTACATTATATACACGATGTTTGCATTCCATTAATAACTTGTAGATATCCTTGGACTTTGCTACTATACCGTAGATTAGCATACCTACTGCGTTAATGCATCATACGGGATTTGTATGAACACGATAATGCATGAATATTGCCAACCACGCCAAGAAGGGGACTAAAGAGTAAAGCCATTTTACAAAACAGCCAATTAACACAGATCCGGATACACACTTTTTTCTTTATCAGTATAAAAGCAGTTGCCTCCTCCTCTCCTGAACGAATGAGCTGCGGTAACTTGGTATCAGTTATTCACGTATCTCGTGTGCAAGTCGTTATCGAGCATACGAGCATAAAGCACACGGAATAACCTTTCTTTCTTTTTTGTATTTAAGGTACTCTCGATTTTGACTAATTAGAAAAAAAAAAAAGGAAAATCTGTCACAGCTCTAATCATCGTTGCATCACATCAAATGCGACCGTGCGCAATATATTGTTCTTTGAATAAAATAATAATTGGCGAAAAAAAAAGGGTGAAACTCTTCTCTGTGGTCTGGTTGTGCGTATATTCAAGAATTTCAGTTTGTACCTTGTAACTATTTGAAATACCGGATCCCCCTGATTTTGTGTGAACCTCTCAGTATTATACACTTTCCCAGATAGATGTGTAGGCGTACACAGAGCAGATGAAAGTATTTTCGGCACCAAGGTAGGTATAGGTATAGTATATATACCAACGAATGTACCTAACCATATAACAAGTGGCGCGTGACTGCAATGTTGATAAGTGGAGACAAATTGGCCGATGTAAGGTCGGGGAGAAAATCTAAGAGCGTGACTGCAGAGGAAAAGAATTCCGGTATAAGATCTTAGGGAGATTCTTTAGTCGGATTAATAAGAGGTGGGTGATCACCTTACGCGGTGCTTGAAAAAACCCGAAGTAAAATTTGCGAAATTGTATTTCTCGTGTTACCTACGTATTTTTAGGGGATGAAAATATGGTGGAAGGTTTTTCGCACAGAGCGAATAATATATAATATACATTCATAAACCACCGCAAGGCGGTTTTCCCGAACGAGATACACACAGACAGGGTGTATATCTATACACGAAGCGTATTTCCTTCTTTATTACATCGAGAATATCGCTTCTTCGACAATAAATTTCTGAAACGTTCGTAAAAATCGTATACCTATCCTGCAGCTACCTCTCGAAATATCGCAGGTCAATGTCTGAAGTGAACGACGGGCGAGAACTGACGCGATATCAGAATCTTGATGTATTGAAGAAAAAAGAAAAAGAAAAAGAAGAAGAAAAGGAAAGAGGAAGAAGGCAAAGAGAATAAAACCATGGAAGATGATAAGGAGTTACGTGAGAAAATCATGTTTTTTTTTTTAAATCCCCGCTACTCCCCAAAGCTCCAGCTAAATTGACGGACAGGACAGACTTTTCTCCACGGTTTTAATAAAATCTCTGTTTTTCTTTTAGTTTTCTGTTCGGATGCTGCAGTTTACCGATCACAAAATCGTCGGAATCTATTTTCAATAAGTATATTGGGAACGACGTACAAGCATAATGAATAAAAATCTGATAATCCGTCTATACGAAGACGGGGCTTAATTTTATCATCTTAACTACCTGTATATCGCGAGGTGGTAAGTCAGTAGAGGATTATAGGGGTATATATATACGAGGCAAGGAGGAGGCGGTGAATTTGAATGAGGTTTAAGGTTTAGGGTCAGGTTTGAAAGAGATATCACAATAATAAGTGGGGTGCTCGTAATTTTATCATGCTACTCCCACATATTTTGCGAATATAACACCGAGGGCGGGAGATTTTTACCCACTAAATTAACTCACCATGATGCCTTAATGAACTGACCTTTGTTTACATAAGCAATAAAAGAGACAGTGTATACACCGTCGCTGTGATTACCATTCTTATTGTCTCTTTAAGGGTCGTTGTGTCAGCTAACGAGATAATTACACTTCGTGCTTCGGGAGTACTCCAAATATCACTATATATCACTAATACCGAAAATCGATTATTAGTTTTCAAATCTATCATTTTCTTATTAGAATTAAAAGTTGTTACGTAATTAATTATATATAATGATAAATAATATTCGATGAATTATCGCGTGGCAAATAATTGTTAAAAAATAACGACATTGCAGTTATCGTCTATGCAGCGCGTGTGATATATTTATATTTTTGCAATGATAACGGTGACGTTAGTTGTGTCTACTATTTAGAGTATCGATATAATCAGAGTAAATTATTCTATTATCAGTCTGAACCTACGGCTTGTCACTATTTAATGAGTATTTAATGAAAGCTAAATTAGTGCCTTATACAGCCAGGCAATACAGTTAATTAAACTCGTAATTCAAGCTTTTGTAAAACACGTGGAACACGACTGATTGCTTCCGTTATAAATTAATGCATTTCGGAATTACGCAAGAACTATATACGATTGTAAACTATACTGACGTAATTTCCGAGGTAATTTGAAATATTTGTTTCTCATTTTAAATTAAACTTTGAATGCATATTATATATCTAGGTACAGGGCAGATAGGAAGACTCTTTCAGTGACAAACTGCGAAAAGGTATCTCATATATGTATACGGTTATTTCTATCGTATATCGACGTGTATAAAACCCGAGTAATTCCGATCGGTTTGATTGATACAAACCTCTACGAGTACCTATTTGTATATCGATTCCTCGCACGTTTCCTGGAATGAGAAACGACATAAGTACCATCTCTGCGAATGCAGGTAGCAATACACTGTATGCAGTTAGTAAATGCCGGAAGTTTCCTCTTTTTTTTTTTCCACATAATTGAATGACATAATTTATTCACTCAATCGGCAATGACCATCAGAATAACTACTTCGCGAAGTATAATTACGAAAATATACGTACATCGGGTAAAAAAATTGATGAAATACGTGAAAGAGGGTTTCCTGTATCGTTTGGCCTCAGTAAAATATAAGAAATGTCTTTTTGAGGTAATTTGTTTCATCAATTTTGTTCGCTAATATATCATTTCCGTCACATAATATATTACCTATACGTGCAGTGCATGTATACGCTGCAAGGGTTGGAATAATCGGTGAAAATCCCTTCCAGCGCTGTCCAACTTATTTGATTTAATTATGTCTCAGGTTTAAGATCGCAGGAAACCCTGAGGAGGAAGCTTCTAGTATCGTAATTTGGTTCCCGTAGGTATAGTATATACGAGGAAGTTGAGTTTCGGTATACAATCATGAGAGGCCTACAACCGACCATAACGCTATTAGAGAGCATCGGTACGGTGCGGCCGTCCATGAATTACCCATTAGCTGCAACCCTCTATAGTTTGATCTCCTGCTTTGCTTACGGTACGACGAGCCTTCCTCATCCTTTTCCCTAATCTCCTTTAGCTAGGTTTAAACAAGGACCGAGTTGCCCACATACGACTAAGTAATAAGAAACGTTCCAAGCTTTGGGATACTTACACACATGTATACAAAAATTTCCATAAATATGTAAGTGTGTACCTAGTCGAGAAGACGCACTGATGGTTTTTTTTTTTATATATTTTTGATTTTTTGACGTCTTCCTGTTTCAGAATTGTTGTATATACATATATAATATCGGTATATGGATGCTGTATTAGAGATTTGATCAAAAACGTCAAAATCTCATTAGAAGATTCCATCATTTTCTCTCGTAGTAAAAATTGCTCACCAAACGAGTGTGGCGGATCATTTTTGTCGCACTAAAGGCTATATTTGATCATGAACCCGATCTCGACTGTCAAAGGCTATCTTATTCCGATTAAAATGAAATAAAACTGACTAGATTTAGTTTTCTCAATTATTACGTTTATCTCTGAGGCTACCTAATTCATCTCAATTCACTTCGGAGTGAAAGTCTTATACAACAGACGACGAAATTAAATCTACGAGTAAGAAGATTATTCTCTATGTAATAAGTATCAAAATCTATACTACGTCTATGTTGAATTATTAAATATAGATTCGGTTTTCATCTCATCTATATGTAAACTTCCGTACAATGAAAGTTGATGAATTTTTGTGTGGAATGTATGAGAAAAAAAAGTCAATGAATAAAAAAAAACAAAAATCGATAAATAAATCAATAAGAACCGCATACTGCGTGTATATATTTTGGAAAAAGATCGCGCGACAAGAATTTCTTATGGTTATATTCTATCGTCACCGCCTATGTATACAATAGATATATTTGTATGCATGAATATTGTCCGTGGTAAAGATATACATGGCATACTACATAGATACGTGTATGTAGATATGTCTATATACATATCTATATGTATACATATATTATATATATATGTATATGTATATATATCGGTATACAGATATACTGAAACGAGAAGGGTTCGTCAGGGCGCGTGTCTGTGACGCTGGGACATTAATCACGCCTCTAATCAGGCCTTGGCTTCGAATCAACTCGGGTATGGACCGACCTGCAGAGCCGGGGCCAAAAGGCCAACAACGAATCGTGGCAATATGAGCCACCCTGGAAATTACAATATTTTAAAGTCCATAGGAATGGAATGCCGTGGTTTTTTTTTTTTTTTAATCAAATATGAGAGGAAGTACGTCTGATGTGAGATATTCCACACCAACTAGGTTAAAGTCCTGAGTTTGACCATCTCGGATTTGATCTATTGGTAGATTACTAATTTTTCTTCTATTTATTTGATCAGTTTTTAGGTTCAAAATTTCAATTTTTTCACTAATTTGAATTTGAATTTGTTATTCAAATATTCTTTTCATCCATTAAATAATAATTAGCATTCAGTAGTCTTCTTTACTTTCATCTTTCTAATGGATATCGAGATATGAATCATGAGCACGAATAAGTAATTGGACAATGATCTCGTTTAATAAATGAAAGCGGTTTCATTTCATTTAGTTTATCTTCCAGTTCAAATCTCCTGGATTAACAGAATCGCGAATTTATTTTCGTATAATACGCGTATGTCTTCACGTCCATGTCCATCCTCGAAAAGGTCGAAATATCTGCGGGTATGAGACAAGTGACGATGTTCCCACGGCTGAATACGACTCGGTGCTCAATTCCCAAACAATAGTATAACGTTGGACCGGGGATATTTGATCTTCGGAGATAAACGGTCCGCGAAAATGATTCTTCAAAGAAAAGGAGAAGAAGAAGGAAAAGAAGAAGAAGGCGAAACAGAAGGCGAAGACGAAGAATAATAAAAATAACTTATAGTTACAGCATATACTATACACCGGCTCGTAAATTAGGAATTTTTCAATTTTCTTTTATTTGCGGTCTGAGGCCGAATGCGCTGCAGAATTTATGTAGCTAATGTTATATTTCTGAAAACGTATTATTTTCGCTGCTCTTATTCGATCTGATTGTTAGCGAATGTTGAAGAGTAATAATGTAGAAGAAAGAAGAAAAGGTTCAAGAAAAATGAATAAAAAAAAATAGAAAACAAAAAATGAAACGAGAAGAAAATCACGAATAATAATGAGAAATTCGCGCTTGCATCCCACTTTATATCTGTATAATATAAATGTAATCTATGAAATAAGGGAAATAAAAAATTGTGTGAATTGTGGGAAACGGTTGTCCTCTTTTTTCGGTACAAAAGCAGCGATGCGATTTAGAAGCCTGTGTGTGCAATATCAAGAACCTTACTTTCCCCCTCCTTAATTGTTCAAACTTTGACGCTTCGCTCCCTTTCTTATCACGCACGTTCGCACGCACCGAAAGCACGGGGCACGTACGGTCCCTGAGGTACGTGAAAGGATTAAGCGCGCGTGTTATACGCACAGTGCTCGGCTCTCCGTCTTTGCACGCACTGAGGCAAAGATTTTAGGAAAGAAGGGTAGGTAGTCCGTAGATATAGTACTCGCTCGCCCCTTTACACCCTACCGAGTTGGGAAAGGGTCTTCGTCAATTTTTTATAGAGAAAAGGTCCGTTTTGATTCTCAAAGAAGTTGTGTTTGAAGAGGTGAGGTAAGGTAAGGTAAGGTAAGGTAAGGCGTACTTTTTGAACCCGGTATAATATTCTAAGTCGAATAACACGGGACTCTGTATATAGTATAGTATGTATATATAAACCTTAGAGAAAAAGAATAAGTAATAAAGGAAAGAGAAGTAAAGGCAAAATACAGAAGTAAAAAGTATGAAGTACGTTTACCGAGCCTTGCGGGGGGGCGTTTTGAACGTAGTCGTATATAGTCTTAACTCCTCGTGTTTCAACACTATGACATACGAGAGAATAAATTGGAAATGCAATTTTTTTCGCGAAATTATATAATCGAGGAAAAGGACTGCAGTCGAGATACAATTTAAGATATACAATGAAATTGAACGATCTTGGCCTGTGGCTTTTCATCTGCCTTCAGTAAGAATCTATTTATTTATTTATTACGTCATGTGATAGTCCGTAAACGCAAGACAATCGCGTCAGCAAGGCTTGGGGCAAAGTCTCGATAAGGGATGAAAAGATGAAAATAAAAAGAAAATAAAAAAAAGGAAGAAGAAAAGGTCGTTGAAAAGAGACATCCGGTCAGTTAACCGAAGCGGAATAATACCTAAAGAGGGACATACAAGCCTGTCATCTACTGCTATATCACAAGTGTATATGTACTATGTATATTATATATGTATAGGTCATTGCTATAAATATGTATAATAATCCTCTGACGAGGAGAAATCACAATACGAAGTTCTATTCGTCGGTAATATCTCTCGTGCAGAGAAAAAGCGCCTCAAAGGTACTTTCCTGAGTGTACTACCCTACTACCCTACTACATCATTTCTAATGTCCGTTACGTTTGAAAAAATTAATTGGTAATGAAAAAAACGTTAATCAAGATAGATATACGAGCCGAGATGGGGTCTGGAGTAAATATACCCTACGTACCCGCTTTGTACAACAGAACGTACAACTTTTTCACTCAGCTATAAGCTACCCTTCAAAGTTAACAAATCTGGGTCAATTTTGCTCAGCGATATATATATATATATATAATATAGTATATCTCGATGTCCAATTCCTGGGAAAATGAAATCTCGTTGTGCGCAATATTCGCAATTATTTTCTGCGTCCAAAGAAGAACCATACATCGGCTCGTTATTAGGGAATTTTTTGACTTAATTATACAAAAAAATCTCTTTTAGGTATCGCGTCATTTCGATCTCGTGTGTCTCATGTGATAATGATGAATGAATTATATGAAACGCGGAAAGAAAACGATCTCCGATCTCTCCTTAAAACTAGAGAGATCACCACGAAATACCAAAAAAATAAAAAGACACCATATGCAGCAGAGATTTACGCAGCTATGATATATCTTTCCAGTCGAGTGAAGAACGGTAAGAAAAAAAGAAAAAAAAATTTTTTTACGATAGGGTAAAAGTCGTCTGCTGTGATTTTAAGATCTTATACTATTTCGCGCGAATGATCTGAGTCAGCGTTCAACTTTAAGAAGCGGATTGAACCTCGTCAGGGATATTTAACGATCTTTTACTGGCAGCACTTCTTGACGATGTCCTATACAGAGATCTTCCGGAGACTTATGCAGTTTGGGAGTTGTTTGTCCGGGTTCCGGTGCAGCAGAATATTCCAGGAGTCAA
The DNA here is from genome assembly GCA_963992785.1 of Tenthredo livida. NCBI lineage: Eukaryota > Metazoa > Arthropoda > Insecta > Hymenoptera > Tenthredinidae > Tenthredo > Tenthredo livida. The sequence continues at coordinate 14,345,028 of OZ023066.1, read as the reverse complement.
AATCACGGATATATATTGAATTGGTATGTGTTCTGCCGTAGGAGGTTTGAATTGGCATTGATTGGCGTAGCAACAAACATCCGGACGTCTCAATCCCACGTTGACGTTCAGACAAGCATTTGAATTAGTCTCTCAAAGGTTGAACAGTTGAACAGTGCCTCCTTCTCATCCTCATCCTCATCCTCATCATCCTCCTCCTTCTCGGCACTTGCGTTGTGTACCCTTGGTATCACGTCACGTCACGTCACGTCACGTCGCGTCGCGTTACGTTACGTTACGTTACGTCACGTAGGCACCTTGCCTTACCTCACTTCACCTCACCTTACCTTACCTATAACTGTCCTCAGTCTCCCTGGGACCTCAGAAACCTCATCGTTGGACTAAAACTAAAGCGAAGACTGATTGTAACCAAGGCACACGACGAACAATTGGCAACAGTTAGCGCCCTGTGCAAAGTTCCCTACTTCCCAAGAGAACTTCATTTGTGTAATAGCATCAAGTTCGCTAAGAGCTACTTCCTACCAAATTTCGCCACAGTTTCATCTTCCCATTCTGTACCTATATAGTTATAACAAGAATCTAACGCCGTTTGGGACCGTGTGTATATATTCACGTATATTCGACTGACACGAAAACGTTTAGATTCTTTCTAGTGTTTAATAAAATCTGTCACCAAAATTCCCTGAGAATGACAATTTTTTCCAATTAATTTTTACATCATTTACCAGCTATATTGGATTGGAACTGTTGCGTTTCCAAAAAGTGATCAAGAAAAGAGAATATCGAGTTGAAATCGACTATAACTCACGATTTATTACTTGTATAAATATCGCATACGCGTCGTTCGTGATCATTTCGTGTAATTAGCGAAGATTACATACGCGTTGAATATCTCGTGTATGATATCATGCGTTATTTTTCAAGAACTTAGCATATGGAAGAATTATCTGTATAAGTTTCACATCTATTTCCAAGCTCTAATGACGTTTCAAAAGCTCACTAAATTCATTGTAGAATAATGAATGTAAATTATTTAAATTTTAATGAGATTGATTATGAGTGTTAAATTCGAACTCCTGCTGCAGGATGAATCCTCTTCTCGTAAAAAGACACTCTTTGGAATGACACTATACGTAACTCCGACAAATCAAAGCTTTAGGATTTCAGGCCTGTATCAAACCACCCGTAACTTGAACTCTCTCTTTTGGGAGGTATAAAAAAAAAAAAAACACAAAAAAACAAAAAAAACGCTAATTAGAGTAATCCTGATCGTCTCACTCAACCAACTTTCCACTTCACCCCTTATTCCGTACGTTGTTTGTAATTTGTTCCTTAACTTGATTACATCCGAGTGAAACAGCGTGTATCTAAATTCGAAACATAACGTTAAGTCTCTAATCAGTCCAGCTTATAGATGGTGTGAAATCAGCTTCAGATATCACCGACTAGTAAATGCACCAAGATATATTGGCAGTGCAGTTTCGCCTTCCACTAATACGCACATAACACATATATACATATGGTATATGTATGTGTAGTATAAACTGAAGTAGACATTTCTAGCTATATAGATCGAATCCTCGGGTGAGTAAAGGTCTAGTTTAACGTTAGAGATAGAGATAGAGTCTAGTAAGAGGCGTTGGTTATCTGTGCCCTGAGATTGGTCCATATTGGTAGGAGATGAAGCGGCGAAGTTCTATGTATATATTCGTCTTCTGTAATTAACTATTCGAGTCCGCTAGCGCCCTGGCATCCGAATAGTTCAACGGCACCCCAACCACCACCACCACACTATTGCACAGGCTGGTTGCTCTGGGGACGCCGAGAATTGGAATTGGAACTGTTACGTTCCAGAAGTGTTTGTATATTGTATATATATATATATATATTTTAGGCAAAGACTTACCTACACACGTACATAAATATCTATAATATATCTTGATTTAAATTAGGTCGTAGGTTTATCCCATCGTACATTAAGTGAGTAGTTGGCAATTTGCTGAATCCATTTAATGATGTTGTACTAGGTATAAACGTAGTTCACGGGTTTTCGATGGACGCTCTTCATCCAATTAGGTATAGACGCGTACTTCATCTCGCGAGAAGCACTCTTCTCCACTGTGTTTTCGTACTCGACGCATGAGATTTTGTGCAGTGGCTTGTTTTATACGAATTTTAATTAAAATCAATCGCAATCGTCTTCGATAAGTTTCTAGTTATGTATTTCTATACAATTTTAAGTTCGATGCAGGGACGTGCTTAAATTTTTCACAAATTTTCAATTCCACGCTGAAATAATATTCGTATACGAAACAGAGACAGGATCACGGAGATCGTTCGTGGAAAGAAGACGATAAATCCTGTGTCTAATTTGCGGATGGAAATCGGTGTACAGTTTAGCAGGTAATAGATCGCGGCGGTCAGCCGGATGGAAAAGTATCTGCCGGCGTTAGTTATTCGTTAGTTGATTACTTAGTTGAAAAGTTATCAAGTCGCGGGGTCATACAATTGCGAATGACAATGGGTTAGTCATCTAGGAAATGGTCGGCGGGTAGAACGGCCGCGACAAAGTTACGACTTGTGCTATTAATGGGCGAGGTGAGAGATCGTAAAGTTGGGATTGCTCAAGAAGACCGGTGGCAGAAGTTTCCGTAAGTACGATTTTTTATTTTATTTCATTTGTCGTTGCGCGTCGTAGTGGTTTTTATTCTTTTTTAATTCTCTTTATCCATATGGTGTGAAGAAAATCGCGCAAAAAATAAAAAAGAGCAAAATTGCAGGCCGGGTTAATAATTTTCTTTGAATAAATTCAATGTCACAATATTTTCTGGTCTACTGCACGTCGCACATTTATACGGAACATGGATTTTGGTTAACGAACTAACAAGCTTTGACGTAGTGAATTAATAAATCTCTGACTGAAACGAGCGGATTTTATGGGTCAAGAAAATACAAAGGTATAGACGACGAATGAACGAAAACAAATGGAACGCATGTATACGCAAAAGGAAAGACTGATTTATCATGAAATTAAGCAGAGCACAATGCGGGGTAATAAATCGTTGTTAGCAAGAGAGTGAAAATCAACGAAACTGGATTTACAATCTAGAGAAGCCTGCCAGCAGGGGTGGTGCGACGCACGACGGGGTTTCAAAATTCATTTTTACTTAAATTTTTATGATTAATAATAAATTAATAACTTATAAAAGAATAATAAGAAGAATTTTCTCTCACCTTGAAAATGGACTGCTGATCACGTAATACGTGTAATAAAAGATGCTGAAGATCGAGACGAGTAGAAGTGCAGCTACACATCGCTTTACGGTTGTCTGTTTGACGACACATCGTGGTACAACACCGCCTAGCAGTCTAATGCTGGCGTCTGAACCCGCAATTACCATCGCGATTTAAGAAAATTTGTCTTAATTATTTTATCTATATTAGGTACTTGATATTAGTTTTAGATTTATTATTTTACGTTCTTTTTTTCCTCCTAATATATTTGTGGGTGCAGTGTGTGTGGGTTTTGGGTATCAGATATTTTTTTCTGGTATATTTAAGAAAATAATTTTTTTTCCTCTTCTCCCTATTTCGCCTTATCAACCCGTTAATTATTTATATATTTAAAATATTATACAGGTATACATATGTGCCTATATATTATACCAGTTATTATAATTACACGAAATAGTAAGTGTAAGGGGGCTGCAGAGTTTCTTGTTTTTTTTTCTCAACTTTTTTAATTACTATTCAGTTATTGAAGTCGAGGCTTTTAATTTATTTATACTTTTATATTATGCAAATTGATGCACTGAACACTCGGACGTTATATGGGTAGCAGGTACTCTTCCACTACGCTGAAGATTTATTTAATTACTTTGGCTTTATTCAATCTCATTGGATGTAATTCATTATTTATTATCAATTATTCATACGAATTAACTAGGTTCAATTTATTGTAACATTACGCTGACAAATATCTGCGTCTCAAATAGTCTGTTTCTTTTTTTTTTCTTCCGTTTATCTCGATCGATATATGAATCAATCAAAATCAATAAATAAAAATAAAATAATTAGCAATCTCGGTTTGCATTCGTTAATTTTTCTAATTTCTCTTCTATCAAAGCTGCCCTCTTGTATATGGTATATACATTTGTACAAAATTTAAAGTCACACGATTCTTTCTCCTACCCCTTCTCTTCGTCTCTATTTCTGTAATAAATATATCCGCAGTTGTGAGATTAAACGAGTTTGGTAAAATGGAGAGCGGAATAATTCACCCGTTGAATATCACGAAATAACGAGGAGTGAAAGATGTGAGGAGGGAGGAAATGAAATGGGTAAAAATGAGGTAATAAATAGAAGAAAAGAGAAAACGAACAAACCTAGTAATTAAATAAAATGAACAAAGAAAAAAACACTAAGATAATATTTAATCGGTTGAAATTGGTCTAACTACTATCGAGTTTGGGAAAATTTTACACATAATAGTATCTTTCGTTTCTCTAGACGAGATTCGGGCAGCAGTAGCACTTCTTTTATATCCGGGGTCAAAGCACTCATGAAATTTCACTGATACACGTAGTAATCGGGGTTTCTGTAGTCGCCATTTGTCGTGATTTAAAAATTCCTGCAATAGCGCGATCACCATTTTGCAAATTGCACGATACGGCGTCGTCCATAACGAATTTTCGTTTAACCCATTTGAACGAAAATACACGATTATCCCCCGTTGTTTAGATCGCGGTTAAAACTACCTATCGAAATATTGTAGTACGATATCGAAAGCTCTGAAGAACTTTCATCATGAGTATTTCCGTAATCAAACAGAACTTTTTACGCTCTAGATGTTATTAAGAACTGTCGGGTAGTCGAAGGCCTTAGTCGGACACGACTTTCCTCTCGGGATCATCAATCAAACAAGAGAGGGTGATATTAGTTTGTCCGCTTCCATCCGGTCTGCGTCGGGCTTATACCTCTGCGCCAACAGTTTCGTGTAGCGCCGTGTATGGCCAAATTTCTTCTTCTCTTTTTTCTAAAATCTTTTTTTTCTCACCAAAATTATTTCATCAATTTTCTTTTCCTCGTTATTTGACCCGGTGTCATCTAGTCATCGATTCCATCAAATTCAGAATCGGGTTTTAAACGAATGAAAATTCAAAGGCAAAAGTTCGCCGGCCAAATTTCCGGCCCTTATACTCCGAACTCAGCTTTTCACCGTTTTCACGCTGAAACCATTCGTTAGCTTGGCAAAGAAGGTCTTGCCGCAAATTCGAGAACGGTGCAGGTTTTTAACACTGTAGGTATATGGCGCCTGGTACCTCGCCTTGCCTTCTCTTCTCTTCTTCTCGCCTCTTTCCTCACCCTTCGCACTGTCAATTAGGGGAGACGTAGGGCCCTGCGGTTTTTACGATGTGATTTGGCCTTTATCTTTTATCTTTTCTCCACTTTCAACGTCTGCGTAGCTCCATCGAAGCGATACGCGTTAACCGCGAGGACAGGGACTCTTCTCTTTCTCCTCACCTCAGAATTCTAGACTCTTGCTTATCGTCTCCGAAGTAGGTTGTCTCTTGCTCTTATACAAGTTTTACACAAGAATATATGTGTATGTGATGTATCTCTCTGACAGTCGACAGCCATGCATGCGTGGGGAGGTATTAATATCTGAAACAATACAAGAGGTCAATATTAGAAAGGATTTTAATCACGATCATTATCACGATACAGAAATTTAATTAGCAAAAATGATCATTTCCTCAATTTCATACATCGATCTTTCGAAATTAATGGTTAAATGATCGAACCTGGGATCAGTTTGGCTTTGGATAATGTTTTCCAATGATTACTTTCTCATCAAATGTCGTTCCGATAAATTGAACGATTGATACTTCGACCGATTTTAATATCCGTAGTCCAAACAGTGCGAAAATGTGTACCGAACACAAGTATCATGAATCTGAAGGATATATCTAGATCGTTACGTTCGCAGAAGAGCAAATGAACCAAAATAATTATTCAAATCTTCGAATGTTAAAAATTTTGTAAGCCCGATATACTAATACACCCGCATTTGTATTGAAAACTATATTTTTTCAATACTCTTGTTAGTAAAAAGAATAATTTATTTTCCAGCTAGAATACATGATATTACGTTAGAGGCTTTATATATGTACACGTAAAGGTATACTATGAGGTTGAAGCTTATCGATTTCCCTGTGCCTCGCCTTTGGCGCGTGGGGGTCAAAAATAAGTTGTGGTATATGGAAGGATATAAAAAGTCGAGTGTAAAACAAGGCGCAACTTCCTGATCGTCATCCCGGATCGTGTCCGAGGAAACAGTCACGTATGAAGATCGCCTTCAGCCTGTCAATGAAGTTCAATGATATGCATATAATATATACGTCTCTGAATGAGAGATAGAATGAAACTAAAAAAGTTCCCAAGATTTCCTATAGATTTATACGTATTGTAGCTCAATTAATCGAATCGGTGTATTATATATCGTCGCGAGTAGCCGATGTAGCCGGTTAAATTTTTTCTCTCCCTTTCGATTTTTCTCTTTACTTTTTTCACCCTTCTCCTCTTTTTCTCATCCTCCGAAAACATCGCTCTATACAAGAAATCCATTAATCAAGTTCCTACTAGGTAGTAGGGTATTTGGTTGCACCGGGGAAAACCGGAGGTTGAATTGACGGCAGAGAAAAGTGGAGGGAAGAGGGCAGAGGGAAGAGGGAAGAGCAAAAAGTGTAAGGAGAAAACAGACTAAATAAATTGAAAATGAAGGGGAGGATGAAGAAAAAAAAATATATATATAGGTACATATATATATATGGGACGATACTGGAGAACTCGAGACAAGCAGATAAGGATGTCGGTTTGACATTTTTTTTAGATAAAGGAGAACCGATATACCTCATTGACGTGACGTCTATTATACGCAGAGACGCCTATAGACTGAGATAAGCTTCACCGAATTTAATGGCCACATAGTTTCTTGTCGAATCAATAGATTGATTTTTACGATTTTTAATATTGAATATTCAGATACTTTAGAATCATGTAATCCTGAAGATTGAGGAATCACTATATGGAATTCAAAGCTTTGATCAAGCGATTTGATTAACGATACGTTTGGTATGAAAAAGAAAAAAGAAAGAAAAAAATTGGAGACGTTTTTTTTTATCTAAATAAGTTTTTGAAAAATATTTTTTGCACAATCTCTGCTTCTGTGAGATTAGAAAATTCTCAGCTATTTAATATACGATCAGAACATAGATCGAGTATGTGATTTGTTTTATCAGAATGATAAAAATTGTTACTATAATTAATATCGCTTTGTAGTAAACTTTTCGGTTCGAATAATCATTCCGTATAATTTTAGCCGAACTCTGACGGGTATTTAAAAAAATAGTACCTATCCGATATGGATCTTCCTGATTTAATCCGTGTAGGTATACCTACCGCTGTTGTTATACGTCAGTTGAGTAAAATACCATGAAATCGTTGATGATGATAAATATGACACGTATAAAATCAGATTCGCGAGCTATACAGCGGCATTAATGATTAACGCAGTGGCTAAGCCTTACCTACGTTTTGCGGGGATGAAAAATAGTTTATAACTATACACGGATGGGGTATGTATGAGGTAGGCTGGGGTAGGAGTTGCATGTATAGACAGCAGTATAGGGGGGGCAAAGTCGAGGTTTAAGGTTCTTAAGTTTGCGTATAAAAATTCCTCGGGTTTAGAGAATCCTGGTATACGTGTAACGTGCAGATGGAAGGCGAGGAGACTAGTCAGGGCGAGAGTGTGCGTTGCCTAAGAAAAGTAATAATATGAAAATCCAACTGCAATATTCGTTTTATGAAGTACCTACCCTTGCCAAAAGTTGGGTAAAATAAAAAGAAAAAAAGAGAAAAGGAGAAAAAGATACTTGGGACCGCCTAAAAAATGAATAGTTTTCTCATATTTTATCGTGTTTTCGTTTTCTCATATACGATTCAAACTCATGCTTATACAGCTGAGAGTATGACGGTGAATAGAGGAGTTGGTTAAAATAGCGATATACGTATTATATTATATACATATACATAGGGAAACTCTCCACGTTTCTACCTACAATCATACAAGTTCATAGGTTTGCATAATATATAAATAATATATAGGAATATGAATCCGTATAAACGGACTCGAGTTTTGATTAATGTAAAATTTTCAATGGATATTACGTAGAACGTTTTAAAATCACGGCAGGTCCATATATAGTACATGGAATAATTCGAAATTCATTTAGATTTCGGACAAACAATACATATCTAACCTACAGGTTATCTGCTATATAGACTCTCGAAATATATGTGGCTTCGTAAAGTTTACGATTTTGTGTACGGAAACCAAGTCGTAAGAACTAACCTAGCTCAATCTTATATACCCAAAGCGTAAGTATGTAGCATTCAAAGTTTTCACATCTGGACTTGGGGGGTTTTACAACAAAGTTTTAACACTCAAATATATATATAATATACCCCTACGTAGAAGGTACGTATACCGTACGTAGAAAATTTTACATTTATAGATTACTCAAATATTTATGATGAAAAACTTTGACGGTAGAAAGTTCTTCTTCTTCATTATATAGCTAATTTTTTTTTTATATCAGAATCGAGAATTGAAAAGCCAGAAACAAGTCCGGTGCAGTTATTAGCGAATTTGTCAAAGGGCCCATCAGGATTCCGAATTCGTTTGAGACGATTTAAAATTTTCAGAAACGTTGAAGTTCAAAGCATTAAAATTCCGACAGGTCAGAATGCAGACGGCAGAAGACTCCGAAATTCCCAGATCCCCGAAAGCCCAATAGTCCGAAAATTTCGGTCCATTTCTCAGGATGTGGAGACAAAAAAAAGCTCATTCTAATCGAGACCCTCTCCACGGAAACCTATTTCATCTACTTTAATCGATAACTTCGATGTGATAAATAATTGATAGGATTTAGAAACTTTTCTTTCAACAAGTACAACCCGAAACGGTCATTTCGACCACTTATTGATTTTTATTATACGTTCAATACAGCCCGAGTAATTCAACACATGCGTGAATTTTAAGTTCCTGAGGTTTGGCCTTTCGGATCTTTAGCTTTCGGAATGTTGAACCTGCGGTGTTCTTCGTATCAAAGTTTTTGAAATCGGCTATGTAGATTCTCGGGGAATTAACCTTCGTGAAAACCGTGAGTCGGTAATATTGGAATTCAGAATTTTGTCCGTTGGGGATTCTTAAGATTCGGAACTTCAGCCCTCATTTCGCGATGCCGCGATTCTTGTATGAGAGCCTTTTCGAAATTTACCCTCGGAGGATGAGCAGGTAATAGTAAATAATCTGACAAACCGCATATTAAAAAGGAGGAAAAATCAGGGTAGGTATAGAAATGGCAGAAGAGAAACGTGCGTAGGTAACGATCGACCGCGAGGTTCCTCAGCGGTGGAGAGAAGGCAGACCTTTGCAAACACGGGTTTGTCGCTTGTGCACTGCCAAGCCATAAATCCAAGCACGGAAGTTTCTCGCCAGAACTGATGGAATCTGGGTAAGAAGAAGACGAAAGAAGAAGAAGAAGAAGAAGAAGGAGGAGGAGGAGGAGGACGAATAAGAATGAGAATAAAAATAAGAATAAAAATGAGAAAAATAAAGAGAAGAGAGAAGAGAAGAAGCTGTACCACAGGGATGGATGGAAGACTACGAGAGTAAACTGGTCTAGGAAGGTAAACAACTGGCTTGACGGAGGACGCGTCATCCGGGAATCGAGCCCGGAGATTTGAGGCGCAGCGATTTCTCCTCAAAGTATTTCAGATGTCACTCGAGTGCCTTTTCCATCCCCTAGACAAGCCTGGAGGGAAATTTAGCCAGTCGCTAGTCATATTTGTCAAAATGAGATTTTCTATTCTCATTTTCTTATAGTTTCAAAGAAAAACGATGATAGTTTCGTATTCGATACGATGGTTCGAGATCAGAAGGATATTCATTCAATTGGGTCGTAGCAATTTGTAATAAAGATCATTTCGAGAAATTATCCCATTGTCGGTTTCATCCCCTTATCGCTGTTCGTTTTTATAGAATGAAAATTAAATTTTATGGTATCACAGATCTCACGGTTCGAATTGTTTTTTTCATCCAGATCCGATAGCTACGTTTCATGAGAATATTAAATTGGAAATCGCAGAAAATATCTTCCATGATAGCAGTCGAAATTTGGATTTTCATATCAGGAATTTCTTCCCTTTATTAGGAAAGAATGAAAAGCAAAATTCGCGATCGGAGTTTTTATTTTATTCTCGAATGACGTCAGACTCGGTGAAGTGCTTCTGTAGTTGGTCTTAAAATAAACTGTGATTAACGGAGGCCTGCAGTGGGTTGAAGCTCCGAATTTTCAAAGTTTCGAACGGTCAAAATCCCGAATTCGTTTAAGACGATTTCGAATTTTCAGAAACGTTAAAGTTTAGGACATTAAAACTCCGACGATCCAGACCCCCGGAAGCCCAAATATCCGAAAGTTTCGATCTATTTCTTACGATGCGAAGACAAAAAATAGTTCATTCTAATCTATGCCCTCTGCACGAAAACCCATTTCATTTACTTTAATCGATAACTTTGATATCATAGACAATTGGATCTTCAGCTATCAGAATTTTGAACACGGGAGGTCTTCCTCTCGAAGTTTTTGGTATCGGCTGTATGTAGACTTTGGGGAAAATGCCATTTCTGAAAATCGTGCGGCAGTATAATTTAAAAACTCGGAATTCAAAAAATTCGGACCTTCAACCCGGCCCCGGTTAACGCGTCTGTAGGTAATATCCAGAAATAATAAGTGTTGGTGTGAGCAAGGCCGTCGTCGGTCATGGGACGCGAGGAGGTGGAGGTGGTATAAGGAGGTTTAAGGTCCGTCTTAGCTCACCTCGAGGTGACGTACTAGGGGCGCCAGATTTATTTTTACAGCTTGCTCTTGTTTTCGGAGGCTATACGACGCCCGGAGCTGAACCTGGGTTTGTTGTGCGTCAGGGTTACTCACGGTTATTGCCCCATCAAATGGGACCCGATCTACGCGTTAAGCCCCAAAAAATTTGATAAATCGACATATATATATGTATATGCCACGATTCCCAAAAACCATGAGAATGAAATTCAAAAGAAAATAATAAGATAATCCCCATAGCCGAATTTCGCACAGAGAAGCTAGAAATGAGACTTCGTCTTTTTTTTTCTGAAGACACCAGCTTTCGGTTTTCGAAATATAATAAATTGTAATTTCGAAGGATCGAAATATTTATAAAGATGATTCGCGATCGTCTGCGACGTTTAAAATTTGAATATATTCATCACGGATAAACGTTGTCGCGTTGTTGACTCGGGACCGTCATCATCATGCACCACCCTCCTGATCCCTGGAATTGACAGTGATTTGAATCGGAATTGATGACGGCAAAACCCCGCTAATGTATTGCCGCATAAGCAACGACCTAATAAAAGACCGTTTCTATAAGCGGGACTAACTCGCTGCGCCCTGGTAAAAACGATCAATAATAAAATCTCGAGAAAAAACTAAAGGAACGCCAGATTCCCTGTTCTATACTCCTCTACTCCTCTACTCAAGAGCAGCTTAGGGGATGAGGAGATTCCGGACTACCTAATTATTATTAAAACGTATATCCCCGTAGGCGGAATAATGACCCTACTTTTTATCGGGATCTACATTTTTCGTGAGCTAAAAAAAAAATGTATATCATCCACAAAAATTATTCATCAGGATATATCTTCATCTTTAAAAATAACCATAATATTCGAGAAAATATAGATCTCAAGATCGCGGTAAGAGTTGACCGATAATTTTGCACCCGCATCAAATTATAAAAGTGCAGAAATTTAAAACTCTAGCTTTTTGATGTCAGTTTCTTTTTCTTTGTTTAAAAGGCTCGTTGTGATATTGGCTATTGGCTATCGAAGTCCGTCCAGCTAGTCTTTTTGGTTTTCTATTTTTTTCTTGTTTCGTTCAGCGATATTTTATACATTTATCTATGCTATATAAAACATATAATACTATACATAGGTATATTTTGTCAAAGGTTATATACGAGAACTTTTGGTTTTTGTTCTCTTCCTTCACTTTTAGCCGTATTAATTAACACCTGCGTGACTGAAAAGTTTTTAATGGACTTTGGAAATATTTCAAACCGCGGAATATATATATACATATACATATATATGTACCTACATATGTATAAGCTAGCCTGAAAAAAATTTGATTTAATTTTAATTAACAAAATGTTGCGATACATATACCTATACCTACTTTGCAGTACATATTATATATTAGAAGAATATAGGTACCTAGATATAGAAGTCTTTTTTTCTAATTTTATTTCATCTTTTATTGCTGTGATATATTTTTTTTCTTCCTAGAGGGACAATTATTATTAGAGAGAGACGAGAGAGAGATAATTACTTCCAATAAAATGTAATATATAAAATTCGTTTTCTAGTGGTCAATTATTATTTTGTAATGTGAATTTTTTCCTTTTTCTTATTTTTGTTCCACTTTCAAAAAATATTCAAGGTTAATGATCAGGTTTGAATATTTGATCCACAGGATTTGGCATTTGTAAATGTGATTTGTGAGTATAATTTTTCAAGCAGTTTTTAAATTGCCTATGCTACGAGTTGTTAAAACAGAAAATTACACCTTTCGAATTAATCCACGATCGTTGATCGACAAAATTACCGATAGAAAGTACTTCTTCTTTTTCGATTTTTTATACAATTCAACTAATTGAAAGTAGACAAAAAACAAAAAAAAAAAAAATGTATTAACCGAATTATCCGAATCACAGGTTAATGGATTTCGGATAAATTAATTTATATCGACGTTGGAATCGATTGAAACATATAGGTAATACCTATTAGGTATATATAATATATACCTTTTTTTTCAATATTTTTTGTGCTAGCTATGAATTTTTTTATGAATTGCATTCAACCTCCGAAGAATTTAGTATAAAACGACGTTCGTGTACCCACATGTTCGTCGGAGAAATGAGTAAGCAGACTTACGTGTATGCGTATTCCGGACTCGGGTTCAATAATAATGCGATAGTTATCGTTTTCCACATCGCGTTGCTGTATGACTATAGTATAGTAAACGCCGGAGGGTTGTAGGGTGAAAAGGGGTTTTGAGGTCCGCGGTAGAGTGATGGAATCAACTGCCTGCGAGCTTGGAATATTTATTAAGCATCGTCCGATGACACGAACCGTGGTCTGACCCTATTTTCCCCACCCGATTTCACCCCTGCACCTTTCCCTCAAACCTCGCGCCCTTTTTTTATTCTACACTTGACCAAATCGCTCGATGATATTTATTTCCCTCCTCGCTATATAATACTAGATAGATATATGTATATAATATATACTATACCAACATTTACCTATGTATATAAAACTTTTCTGAATAACAGCCAATAGAATACCCCGATTGATGCCATGCTGGAATCTTTTTTCTTTTACTTTTTTTTTTTTTTCATCTTGATACGATAGATAGTATACGATTTGTATCCTGGTGTTGGGTTTTTCGAAAAATATCGAATACTCTTTTCTTGAATAAGAATGATTGATATAAATAAATATCCTACACACAGGAAGATATTTTTGTACAAATTTTCGCATCGAAATTTAAAGATTCCATGTCACTATTCGATATTATGTGATGTAATCCAGGTGTCATTTAGAACATAACTACCTACTCACGATTAGTAAAGAAAAATCGCTGAATTATTTGAATAGGTATATTCTCAGCTCATTCACAAATGCGATGGCAATTATCTGATTTTATTTTTTTAATTCAACAAAAATCTTATGTTTTCAGATTCGGATAAGAGTTGATTGAATTCTTTCGAATATTATGAGCGTCCGAAAAAAATGAATAATTTTGAACACTAATTTCAATTATTCAAGTCTTTAGGCCGGATTAATTTTTGTAAAAAGAAAATTTACAAAATTCTACGAGTGAAGTAGAAAGTTTGAAACCCTGAACGGATTTGAGATAAATATCGGTTCGAAAGTTAAGACCAATTTTGTGTGTTAAAATGATGGTAAAAAAAAAAAAACGCCCTAAGTGCAAATTGTCCGATTCTCATCTTTTCCTAAGGTTTGAGTCTCGTGTCGATAATTCAATGTCGTAAAATATCGTCTTCGTAATCCATCATATTATACCGTATTTTAATATAATGACAACCCGTTCTTAGATAAGCTTGGATATAATATGTATGTTTGCAAAATTTTTGTTTCATCATCACACGTTTCTTGTCTAATTGATAAAATCACAAATATAACAATAATTTGTATAATAAAAATCTGTAATATTCACCAGACTATGAGACTAAAGCTGTTATAGCGGGAATATAAATTTAAAAAAATGGGAATTTCCTTTTCTTGATAAATTGGTGAGATAGAAAAAAGAAAAAATGTGTACTTATAAATTGTGTGGGATTGTATATCAATGAAAGAAAAAAAATGAATATAGATTCTGAAAGGAAACCGATTGTTATCCTACAGTTATATATTTATTTTTATTATTATTATATCTATACCGAAGCTTAAGAAAATATTTCGACTCAGACTCATATTATACCGTACGAATTCAATGAAGAAATGGAGAAAAAAAAAATCGATGTATTATCAATTGAAAAGCAAACAATATACGAGAAAGATAGAAAGAAGAAAAAAACCGATATAAAAGAGTAAGGGTGGGAATAAATAGAATGGAAACAAAATGTGGGGATAAAAAAAAAAAGACAAACAGAGGCGAAAAAAAACCAAAGGGTAGAAAATACGGTCCGAAGGAGGAGAAAGACCGAGGGGACTAAACATCACTCTCTTCATCCAATTTCGTCCTTTACTTTATTTTATCTCGTTATTTATCTCTTAATTGTGTTATAAGTCACCTAAATCCAACCGATATTACCTCGAACCGACAAGCTAGATAAGTGGCTATAATATATCGTGAAAAAGGAAAGAAAATATCGAGTACTCGATATCCGGAAGTAAAGCTGAATATATTCTGCGATTATTACAAAATTTCACTCAAAAGGAAAAGAAGAAAGGAGAAAGAATGATCAGCAATAATTAATGTCCGCTGAAATGGGATCGTAGAAAATGAACGAAAATTAGCTAAAATAAATGTGAAAAGATGGAGTTTTCGACAATTTTTATGACCTGATCGTGTCTTAGTTATACTTTTTACCTCCTGATTGAAAAGAAAAAATAAATCGAACTGAGTTCGAGAATAGATCGCACTGCAGCGGCAATCGTAGTTGGGGAAAAAGTAGGGAGATTTGTGTTCCTCCTGTTGAGCTGCAGTTAGGCAGGAAATTGTACTTTTTCTGGTCGTAATAGAGAAGCGTTAGTGTTACAGCATTCATCGTGAAGTCCGAGACTGGTATAGTGTTGGAAAGGAAGAAACGAGATGAGTGTTAATACGTGAAATGTTGGGCAAAACGTTATCGCTGAGTGCAAGTAGCTGTGCCGAAAGAAAATCGAGAAAGAGAGCCACAAGCTGGTCTTGAAATTGCCCGCAGAGGGACAGAGAGATGGGAAAATAGCATGTGTGGGTGTGGGAGAAAGAGAGATGGAAAAACATAAATATAGTGACGTGAGAGAGACGGGGGCGTAGTACAGAGTATATTGCAGTCCACGTCGTTGCATCACGACCGCGCGTAGTTATTTGACCGCAAGCAACGCCTGGGCGGTTAGAACGGGTTTGCGAAGCTTTCAAATGAAATCGAGCTGCAATCAGGTAGATAATATTCGTTGGACATTATTCGTATTGAATGAGAAAAATGAATGGAGTTATTGACAAAAAAATTCTTCATCCGTGAGTTTGGCTCGTCTGAATGATGGCGAAATTTATCGAATGCAGTTGATTCTGCGTAATCTATTAAACCTGCAGTGGAAAAAACACACACACACACACACACACTTATCGTTTATTATGTTATAGTTGCGTGGAAAATATTTTCTCACCAGATTCTTATCCGCAGGCTAACGGATTATTCATATAGCTTGCACATGCATCATGTATTTTGCATTATTATCGCTAAAAATTTCCTATTAACAGCTACTGACGCATTCGCAGAGTAGAAGAGATAAAATCATGACACAATCAGGTTAAAAATATCCCCGTAATACGCAGGCCTTCAACTTAAAGCTTTAGGTAAAAGGGAATTCGTTAGATACGATCGTCCAGAAAATGAAAAGCTCAGTGGTTTATCACTAGGTCTCGACGTTTTTAGATCCAGAAAATCACCTTCGACCATTTTTAGATGGACCTCTGGGTGCGTACGCGTGGGTGTGCGAATCTAGTCAAATTTTTGGCTCACAACATATTCAGAACGGCTCTCAACCTTCCTCAGGTCTTTCGATGCGAATAATTTGAGAAAAGTTGATCAATTAGAATTCGTAGTTTTCCCTCGCACTGATATTTTTTGGAACTTAATATATAGAGGGTTTTTCTGTTGGTCGGTGATTGTTAAAATGAGGTAAAACTTTAGCAATTTCAAAAAATTCAACAAAACCATATTTTTTGCACTTGAAAATTCCGGGTGGAAAGTTTCAGGTTTGGTCAGCCGAATTAACCGCTCGTTTTTCCTCCTTCTTTTTTTTTTTCTTTGTTATACACACATGTTTCGTTTCAAACAAGCAAACAAGTACAAATAAAAAGTTGGAACAAAAGGGTCAGAACAATATTTGTACAGTAAATTTCGTGCCTTTGAAACCATTTTTTTGTCGTCAGCGTTCATTCAGACTCGACTCTTTGCCAATCGCGGTAAAGAAAAGAAACGGATTCGTTTAGTCCTCGGACGGATCGATCGCGGAATTGGTAGCTAGCTGGTAGCGCGTGCTCGATTGCTCGTAGTAGAACAAAAGCGTTAGAAAATGAATATAAAAAAAAAAAAGAAAAAAAGAAAAGAAAAAGAAAAAAATAGGAATCGCTTTGAATTAATATCATGTAAACGAGGCGAGAGACTGCTGAAGACGAATAGGAGTCAAGTATTTCGGAAAGAAAATAGTGAATATTGAATGGCTGATCTTAGCTTATTTAGTAATTTTTATATAGTTGTGTACTTGATCAGAGCTTGAATTGATTGGATTATTACATCGGATTTGAGGCGATTTTTTCCCTCGCTTTACTCGAACCGCGTATTTGTGGTAAAAATAAAAAGAGAGAAAAGAAGAGAAAAAAAAAACTTTTAATATCGGTATGGAGCCAGAGGATATACGAAGAGAGGAAGAAAAATGGAAAAAGGAAAAAGGGAAAAGAAAAATGAAAGAAGAAAGAAGAAATAACTAAAAAAATAAAAGACCGATTCAAAGTTCACATACTCCACCTCCACCTCCACCCTAAAGTTGGCGCAGCCTCGCGCCGCCAGAGTCCAATGTTCCATAATGCGATCTGGTTCACCTAGGGCCCTACCTAACCGAACCTTGCTGCCTTAACTTAAGTTAACTTCAACACAGCCTAACCTAACAAAGGTACCTCGTTACGAGGGACGTGTGCGCAAAACTCGTTTTCAAGTGGTAAAAGATCACGTGCTTCGAGAAGTATATTTATAAAGTTGCAGTAGTAGGTATGTGTGTGCGTATCTATTGGTCCAGTATAGCAGTAGGTATACTGTATAGGTATGCATTCGGAGGTTGAGGAGAAAACTCAATTTCGTATCATTTTTTAGACCTGAAAAAACGAGAATATCGCCTAAAGGTTTTTTCAGGTTTTTCTTTGACTGTCATTTATAGAATAAACATCACTTTTGGGGCTCGGAAAATTTTAACAAAAATATAGTCGTATACAACATTGAAATGCGGAGCTTTTTTGTCTCTTTTAGTTTTCACGTCAGGTTAACGGATTTGAAGTTAAAAATCTCTGAAATTCAAGAATTCATCAAAATTTACTTTTCTCATATTGAATTCATCACTTCTAAGAAAATTGATAATGAAAACGTACTACGTATGTCACATAAATTTAACAAAAATTTTTACAACAAAAAAAACAAAAAAAACATAAATCATTCATCGCTTAGGAAAAACTGGAGCAAAAAGAAACGCTTACCGAAAAAATGCGGTAATAATTATTTTAATGAGAAGCTGAAATTTTCACAATCTAGATCCACATGGTTGGTGTTCGCAATATTATATACGGTGTGAATATGAGGGTAGCCTTCACCTGTTCGAAGAAAGCTCCATCGTCGTTTTCTCGGCGATTTACTCATTTTCTTTATGGACCAAAAACATCGGGACTCATTTCTCTCTTCAATCTGTACATAATGAGGTTTTATTTATCAACTTGAACCCGGAAGAGCTGAGGAAATAATTTCGGAATTTCGGAGATGTTCAATTCTCAATTCGCTAACTACAAGTATAAAATTAGGCAAAAAAGAGCTGTTACAATATAAAGATACGAATTTATTTTTGAAAAATTTTCTCAATGAAAAAAATTACGTTTATTAGATAGAGAAAAAAAAACAGGAAAATTTCTAATTAAATAAAAACCGGAAAAACAGGAAAGAATAATACGTATGGTATATAATACCTAATTGAATTCGTTCGTGTTATTTAAGAGGAAAAGCTCAAATTAAGGCTTTTGGGCAGTACTCAGAATTGAGATAAGAACCTGGAGTTTTGACTACATATTTTTTTGTAATATTTGGAGACGTTCTGGCCCATGGGAGCATTGAAATTCGAGTATGACCGAGTTAAGAACCACCCTAATATATACGCGTTTTGAAAGAAAAACATAAAACCGTTTATAGGGGAAAGAAAGAGAAAAGAACAAAAAAAATTAACCTCAGGTTGAAAAAAATATATTAGATATACCGAAGGTGTATTCTCTAATATCCGTGCGTAGAATTTCAACTAAAAAATTAAACCCTTATCATATACCCTATAGAAAAAAAAAAGAATTTCTGCCTATTAATGTGAGAATCTGGGGCAAAGTGGGCACCTCGATTGAAAATTTCAAAAATTTGATTTTCGAGGAAAAATAAATAGAATGTTATCAGTTTTCAACCGAGTTGCCCATATTGCCCTGGTCTCCCCTACTAGGTATGTATAGTCGCTAACTAATAGAGCGATAACTGGGATATTTCTCTCTCTCTCTCTCTCTCTTGCGATCTGGTAAATTGTGAGCAGCAGTAGCAGCAGTAGCAGTAACTGGACATTAAAATTGCTTATTTCATCTCGTTAGTGTATTTGGTATAGGCAGTTAACACATAGATCAAGTTTAGTGTCTCGCTTCTCACGTATCTTGTTACGTTAATAAACTGTGTGAATGATACTGTAATAAATTACGACAAAAAAATCTAATATAACTATATGAAACGCACTAATACATAACTAGGTACGTTCAAAAATTTTCAACATACATGTGGGAAATTCTATGCTAAATCGTCCAACGTCTGTTCATATTTCGTAAACCTATATTAAAAATATCAAGGAATTGAAAAGATTCACTAAATCACTAATGCTGTCAAGAAAAACGAGTAAAAAAAAAACTAATGCAAAAATGACAATGGATAAATTTTCTAACAGTAATATCATAGCTTCGTGCGTATTCCCACTATTACGTTACGCACAAACTATGCGGAGGCCATTTATTTGCATCATCGCCTAGTATAATCCAATCCAATGCAATGCAATGTGCGTATAGTTGGGTATAGGTCGATCCGTACTATAACTGCGACGACAAAATAACGTCGTAATATACGTACTTAGATAAACTTTATTTTTCATCGCGTTATAGTATAACCCACACGATGATTTAAACACATTTTATTAGAATCTACGACATAGCTGTACATATATCTATATTTTTTATGTATAGGGAAGCCTTCAGCTATCTTGACGCTAACCACTGCACCACGTGCCAATTCCCTTCAGCTATATAATAAAGGCATTAATTATTCAGTACATTATACAGACATATTGTTCTGTGTCACGACCAATTCATGATTATTCCTGTTATTTTTTATTCCTAATAAATTTTAATTTCCTTTTTATTCCCAATTTTTTATCTATTTACTTTATTTCTTCCTTTCTTTTTCTTCCTCTTTTTTTACACGCAAACTCTTGACTCTTTAGCGGATAATATTATACACCTGAGTATAAATTGCAATCACATCGGGGTTATGAATTAAACAAAGAATCCAAACGTCGTTAATAATTCTTCTTTATTTTAATATTTAATACAGCGAAAATGAGGGCAACTGTGAGCTGCCTGCTGCAGGCTTACCTTTACTTCTCGTAATATTTATCCCAGTATTTTTTTCTGCAGCCGCTTCTTTAATCGCTCAAGTTTTTTTCGATCATAATTATTATACCAATAGATTCATAATCATTCATCGGTTAACTGAATGCATAATTTTGATAAATATTTATCCCTTATTGAGGGTAGGTATAGGTATGTAGGTACGCATATATCCATATGTATGTATAATATATAAAAAGTTGTATAAAAATAATTGTTATCATACCAGAAGAGAATTTTTTTTTTTTTTTTTTTCATTCTTGCAATCAACGATCCGAGGAGTTGAAAAAATTCAAAGTAATTTGTAAACTTATCTCGTAAAACGTTAAATCTTTGCTCGCCGCTCGTGACTGGATTAAAATTTCAGACGTCCTTCTCCCTCCAAGTTCGTCGACGACGTTGTACTATACCTACGCTACGCTACGAATTCTCTCTCACACCCAACCCTTGCGTGAGAAAGATGAAGAAAGAAAGAAAGAAAGAAAGGAAGGAAGGAAAGAAAAATAGAGCATAATATATTAGAAAAGGATACATAGCTACGTATTATTTTTGCGATATAATATAACGAAAAAATATACGACTTCAGACATTTTTCATATTTTCGGAAATTTGTTTATTACTACGAGCAAGTAGTAGTACCTTGACCCGGGTTCTTAGAATACAGTGAAAGTATCGTCGATGCGGTTATATACCTTCGCTGCAGATGTGGGAATTTTTACTACTTCGGTAGCGGTAAAGTCTTGACAAGGGATCGGACTAGGAAGCAGCGTGTCAAAGGTGACCTGCGTTTAAAGTCGAGACCTTCACAATACGAGGGAAAACTAAAATCCAAGCCTCCCTCCCTCCTCCGCCGAGGATCTCTTCAAAGCTTATACCTATACATCGAGCGCTGTCTTGTATTGACCTAACTATATACCTACCTGGGTTATACTGGTAGTAAGAAACTAGTCTAAATTCGTAATAGCGTGCCCCGGTATAACCGAACGGAAATAGCTCTTCCGCGTTTTGCTTCAGCTGATTAAAACTACGACCTCTATTTCGCCAAGTTTAATAACGCTAGGCGTGCTGCGCGATATTTGGCACGGTTTTTATCAAAGTATATATATAACGTATTATATACTGTAAGGAAAAAGGAGGAACTCGCTAAGGAGAGTTTGTTATACTGTGTGTATTACGTCCGTAACACTAACTCAACTTCTTCTTCTTCTTCTTCATTCTCTTTTTCTTTTTCTTTTTATATCTTCTTTTTCTTCTCAACGTGACCAACGCGCGGTCACGTATCGCGTCGTGTGTAAATATTCTACCTATATAGATAATATTAAGCTGTGCAATGAATATTACGATAACAAATTACCGAGAGAATAAGAGAATAAGATAATAAGATAATAAGAGATGAAGTCTCATTCATAGTTAGCTCATGCTCGTATACCTAACTACCTACCTTGGTATTTATATACTCCAAGTTTTGATTATATCGATGATACCTATATTTGCAGAATATTATACAATACCAATAGAGTATGATTTCGAATAAATTTTCCAATATCAAAGAAAAAATTGATAAGATGAAAGAGGAAAACGTACTATTATCATCTGTTAGTAATTAAGTTACTCAAAAACAACAACAACTCACCGATTTAATAATTCTAGTTCGGAGTCATCGAGTGGCTGACAGCAGCGTAAGAAAACTCGTCGACAATCTGAGTACGACATACATACGAAGATTTCTGTCGACTTTCTAGATTATTATGTATAGCTGACAGTTGTTCTGTTCACGTGATATTACCGTGTATGTGTGTACATGGATGTCGTTTGATGTGTTAGTGTCACAGTTTATTAATAGTCGATAAAACATTCGTTGATGTTATATCATGGTATTATAGAATGCGATAATCACGGGCACAGAGAACCATAACAGACGAACTCTTTGTCCTTTTGGAGGTTATGTACACATCTGTTTGTAGAAAGTCTTTATTCGAACTTGGTTATTTATTGGTGTAATATTATGGGATAGATTCACCCTAAGGAATCATTGAATTGTTAGATAATATCGCGCACGTGATGGCTGGCTATTATTTGGACATTAAATTGTCAAGCTTATTGTTATTTAAAGAAACGAGATACTCCTCCGCGAGAACACGTCCCGTACGCCACCGGCGTCAAACTGGCGTCTAGTATGGAGGGGAGCTGGGGCCGAGTGAACCGAGTGGCATCGCCCGGCAAATGACGCGTCCCTTCTTGGTCGCGCATGCGTATTAAAGTCGAGAAAGACACGCGGTCGCGCCCAACACGGGACGACGATCATATTGATGTCTGCACTGCACTGGGTACGAATGGAATGCTGAAAAGGCTTTGGGTCACGTTTTCGACCTTTAAAATATCACCGAGAGTATCGAAGAACGTGGTCTTTTTATTACGGAGGATTTTTAACATTTTTTTGTTTAAATACCTGCCCGATTTTTATTTCATGCATATACTACGGATATGATAAGTATTTGTGCTTAGCTAGGTGGACTATGGACCCGAAACTCTGTATGAGATAAGCTTGTCGTAAAATTACGCATCTGTTTACAGTCCGTCATCGTACTTAGTGAACTATATGCGTAACGCGATGATGCGTGTTCGATTTTCTTAGTCAATGATATAGAGGGGCTTTTATTTTTTATTTTTATTTGTTATTAGAAAAGTTGAGTATTTAAAGGTTCGTATGATGGAATTTATGACTGAATTTTCAATACTAACAGTCGATTGTGTAAATCGCAAGGGATGATTGGATAAATCATTTGATATTGGACCTGGAGTCGTCAACTTTTGAGCGGAAAATTTGTGGAATTGAAAATCCACTAAACGACAGAAATTATTGGAAATTATAGCACAGTACTTGGAGTAGGTATTATGTGTTTGCAGTGAAATTGTGTTTACTCGATTTCGGAGTCAAACACAAAAATCTACAATAATCGATCATCAATTAATATATAATCGCATTATTGAGAATTGCGATCATGAAATAGCTTTTGAGTTTTCATATCATAATTCATAGGGTGCAGTGAGAGAAATCTTTTTTTCAGTCTAGAATCGACTTTTCTGAATCTGAAATTCGGAAAGAAATTCTTAGATATGTGATTTAGACGACTCTTAGATTTTCTATCCAAACAATCCGTGGAAAGACGTATTTTTCTTCAATCTCACAGATCTGCGATTTTGAATGCTGTACTATGCTCTTTTTATTTGTTATTTTTCTTCTAAAATTATTCAATCAGAAACCATAAACTGTGTAACTGAATTTTCTCTTCAGACGAACTTGTATTTTCTTATACGTAATCAAAGTTAATGAAAATATTTTTGTACGATATCTTAAGCGTTTTTTTTTAATAAAAAAATTTGGAATGGAAAAAAATTGCATTTTTAAAATTAAATCTCGAGATTTTGCTTGAAAAATGTATAACATTACAGAAAAGCGGATCGTTTGAGGCGTTATTTAAATGCAAAGACGAAAAGTCTATCCAAGTACCTCTTACAGATTTTTTGCAGGAACCGAAGTTCCCGAAGATTCAATCTCAGACTAGAAACAACAGATCCAAGGGAACGGAGATGGTGAAAAAAAAGAAGAAAAACCGACAAAATAAGATACCGATTTTCCTTTTTTCTTAAAAACGAAAAATCCTGAATAAAGAATTTTTTCTTCATATCAACTTCAATCGATTGTCAATGAAGTTACTATCAGAGCTGAAGCGTTGTTCCTAATTAACGTCAAGTGTCTGTTGATTATATTCACATCATAATACACAAAAAAACTTCGTATAAAAGGACAACGAAAGATGGAAAAGTTTTCTATGTAGAGGCTGAGAATTGTTGAACAAAAATCTTTATATATATGTATACTTCCTGCTACTATATTGGTGTATCGATCAGCTGTAAAACGTGAAGTTTGCTTTACTCTTATACGGTGTAATTTACACGGCAACTAACAGCACCGTATATATCTGAAGATGTACAGTAGATAGGTCTCGGTATAGAGTATAAAGCCTGAAGAGACGTCTTTGTCGTTAAAAGTAAGACGAAGAATCTTTTGCAATAGTTTCCACCTGCAGGAGGATGGGATATAACCGGTGATAAAACCTTCCCGGATTATAGCTAAGCTAACTAAGCTCTAGACTTCTATTCTCTAACGACCGTCTCATGAAACCAAATCGTATTATCTACTCGACGGTGTTGACCCGACAAATTATATATTTGAATAAAATCTTGGCTGCTGGATGTAAGGTTTTTCATTTCCTAACGTATGGGAAGATATCGCCTACGTGAATGGCTGTGGGCGTTGTAACAACGATGTATAAGAACATTCTTAGTCGTCTTAGTCAAGCGATCAAAGCGAAGCTCAGAGCCGTTCGAACTTCATTGTTTGATTTTCGTTCAAACTTTGAACCTTTGATCTGGTATGGTTCGTTTAAGCTCGTCAACGCCGAGAGCTTCAGCACGCGAATAAGTTGCAAAGGCCTATAATTTCCCGAAGAAACTTGACTTACGAGGATTAAAATCCGCTAAACCTGCTATACGAAAAGTATCGTCCTGCGATCAGTTACCGAACGGTTTTCATCTTCAGATTCTTACCTCTATCGACTCCGAAGAATTTCTACCTCACGTTTTACTATTTTCCAATAGGAAACAAAAAAAATGAGATATCCGAGGAATCGAGGCCGCGGAGACTCGTCTTCTTCACAATACCTACTGTAATGGCTTCTAATTATCAGTTGTTATACCTTCAAGGTATTCGAACGGAGGGGTGCAATCAAAGGGGCCGTATAACGTCGAAAAATTGGTAAAAAACTGGCTTCAAATGTTGCAACAATAAGAACACATATACAGTATAACGTCGTCTTTTGAGCTCTGCAGCCACATTTCGATTCTAATTTGGGGTACGCGTCGCGACGTCGTAGCATTTCAAGTCCTCGTTTATCGCTGCTGGAATTGAAAAATAAAAGGCGGAATGATCTCGCTCGTATGTTTCTCGATGATTTTCGTTAGGTAAGTCTAGCTGAAAATCAGTGTTTCCCTTTTCAACCCTCTCGTTGTAGTTCTGTTTAGTGCTTCGCGAAGCCAGAAATCCTTCAACGTATGCAGACGTGTGTAAACAAGCTTGTCGACCAGATGTTCGTTAAAAGAACTCACCGTTTCGTCAGCCGGGTGTTAAACGATGTGCTAAACAACCTACTACGGTAATACCTCCTTGAGACACACCGTAAAACTACCTCCACTCGCTTCCAGACTTCAACCTCTTCGGATATAAACGCCATAACCGTATTTGAAAAAAAAAAAAATCTTATTACTACGACCTGTGCACGACGTCAGTCAACGCCGTCTGTCAATCTCGAAAACTAAGATCAAGTTATTTTCTTTTACATGTATTCCTCGCGAGTGAAGTATAACTCAACTTGCCAGTAAGCACACGACTTTTATCTCATTTTTTTGGTTTTTTCTTTTTATTTCTTCGTTCTCTCTTAGGGAATTTTATTCTTCAAGAGAATGTATTCCGATTAAGATGAAAAGAGTGCAGCAATCGTTTCTCGATTTTTTTTTCTTTCTCTCTTTTCACAAATTCACGTTTATAGTTTAGACGAGTCAGTTTTTCATGAAATTAAAAATTCTTACCGAGTTTAGCAGCTAGGGTATATAATATAGCAAGCTTTCCGGAGATATTATTACACTTTTAATTGTTACTCTTCGCGTTTATCGTTGAGACCGATTAAAATTTTACTAGCTGACGGTTTAGCCGGAGAATTCCCCTGGCTGCCTTGTTGTTTCCACTGGAATTGGTATAAAGTCTGAATAATTACACGGAATTTAGGATTATTTCCGTAGCTTCGAATTTCCGAAAAGCAAAAACTGATCCATACCTGAACAAACATAAAAATTTGATTTCGCGTATGAGCGACGAGACCAGGTGGAATCCGTACTTCCAGGGGTCATCTCTTCCTTGAAAGTATACCTACTATTCGTAATTGTGATAAATTAACAGGTAATGAAACGCTGGATAGACCTACAGCAGTTTAACGAATTGATTGCCTCCTTGAAAGCGTACACTATTCAACGGTTAGGAGCAAATTCTTGTCTCGTGTTAAACTTCTACAAGTAACCAATTGCCAATGACAATCAAAGTTCTCTAGAACCACCGGCATTACTGGGAATAACTATTTCTCACACCGTGATCAGATTTTAATTAGATACCGCGAACAAGTTATGGAAGGTTACGTTATTATGCTATAGTTTGACTCGAAGGTTTATTCCGGAGATAAACTCGATGTCAGTTTCCACCCATGGCTTATCATGGGATTAGGTATAATTCTCTATCGCTTATAATCACCGTCAAATGGTTTTCCGTAACCCCGTTTGAATTTTTTTCAAATTTTTTTAGGTCTCGAGTATGGGTACCACTTGAAAGAAAGATCCAAGTTCTTTCGTCTCTAAATTTCTTTGCATGATCTGGAGTACCTGGTTCGTAGTTCTTCCAATTGCTGTAAAATTTTCTTCACATTTCTGTTAATAATATTCTAAGAATTCATGAAGCATTTGTAGATGAGATAAGATAAATTTCAGGCATATAATCAGCAAAATTTGGCTGCAGCTGAAACATCTTTTCTTAAGAATTGCAACGATTACTAGTCAAATCTGGGCAAATAGGAATTTCAGACATTTTCAGACTGATAAAAAATATCGGAGAATTCTGAGAGGGCTGAAGAAATCCTCGTGTATTACGTAAACTATTTCGGTTACATACAAGGGTGATCCATTCGGTCATATTCGAATTTCAATGGTCTCATGAGCCAGAACGTCTCCAAATACATACAAAAAAATGTAGTCCAAACCCCAGGTTCCTATCTCAATTTTAAGTACTGCCCCAAAGCCTTTGAACTTTTCCATTTGAATATAACACACGATTTTTTAGCACTTCGCGGTTAATTTTCACTTCCTATCGCATTATCGCTTCGAATAATCTGAAACTCCGCACACTTCTTGCCTGTAATATAATTTTCATCAAAAGCCAGAACGGTATTTTAATCTTGAAACTAGCTAATTGTGATTGCTTTTTACGATGAGACAACAATTTTCTATTTTCTGAAAACGCTGTCGTTTTACGCGGGTCCGATAAGTGGTAGAATTTCCTCTCTAATTTCTGCATTCTAGCCGAGTTATACGATTCTGAAAAGTTCGATTTATCATACGGATGGTGATAAAGATAGTGATAAGTGCAGAGGTTCGCTCTAACGGGAATTTTCCATAATTTATCGAAGGATATCGAGTTCAGCATTTCTACAATAGCATTTCCAATGCATTTCCTGCATTATTTATTAAATACTGCGATATTTAATGTCAGCTATTTATATCTGTTCCGATTCACCTCGATATCAATTGCAATTATTTCATTTTTCAATTTCAACCTAAAAAACTAATTTTTCTCGTTAAACGAATTGACACCTCTCCTAAAAAAACACAAATTCAAAATTCTAACAACCTGGCTTTTTCTCAATCCGATGAACGTTCAAACGCTGCAGCGTTCATTCCCAGCTGTCATTTTATTGATACACATACCAATTAAATCGCAATGTCCAGTTTTCTCGAGTTGCAATTTTCCTCTCATCCAAATTACGTTGTGCTATACCTACATATGGCAGTAATTTAGTTTAGAATTTGCGTCTGTTGAAGCCACATGGAAATGATTAAAGCGTGGATGGTATTTTCAGAAATTAAGTGAATGCGTTCGTAGAAATGAATTTTTTTTGTCTGTTATCAGCTAATGAATGCTGCGTTCGACGTTGAATAGTCTTTCATTCAAACATTCCTTCGCTGTTGCAGTTATGCGTCGGATATAGGTATAGCAGAGTGGAACTAAAAATTGACAATGAGCCTGGGTAGAGATTAGGTACCTACATCAGATTTTTGTTCGTTCAAAAATTGCCTACGCCGAGTAAAGTCGGCCGTTGTTAATGCCACGAGCGTTATTGCTGTTAAGTTTAAACTCAAGAGCAGGAAATGACCCAGCATACAGCATCATTATTTATTTCACGAGGGAAAACGCCCCACTTTTCTTCCAAGGCCTTGTAACATTTTTCGTTCCGAGCTATACGAGCTACGAGGTACGAGCTGCGAGCTCTCGCTCGTTTTCAGTTACCTTAATTACGAAACTTAAATATAGTCTGTGGGTTTCGTCGAGTGCCTGTTAGTAATAGCCTAAAACGTAGGAGGCACGAGAAAAATTACCTCCTAATCAGCCACGTACGTTTCGTTTTTTTACTTTTTATTTTTTCTTCTTTTTTTCAATATTTCACAGCGTCTACTACACCGAGTGTAATGAATGTTGAACAAATCGACGTATATAGTACAGTTAGACATAATAATTAGTCTGAAGCGAAGACTAATGAAATATAGCCTTTTCTCCAAAATTTATATGGGATTTCAGGAATAGTTATAAAAAAAAGGCAAAAAAATTTCAACATTATTTCAGATATTTTCATCTATCGATCAACGCTGACTTTGACCACGCACTGCACTGACTTCCTGGGAATCGAATTATCGAGTTCTTCTGACGGTGCACAAACCGTCTCTGGATTCTCGCTAACGTCCAGCCGGTCGTAGGACAGTCTTGCTCAGGAACCTGGACACATACCTGATGTTGGTGCAACGTCGTTCACCGCTTGGGGACACTCGCATATAAGACAACTCTTGTCATTTCTTGTTTGCAGTAGCTTCCTACCACTCAGTTGCTGTTATAAAGCCAACGCCCATGGCGTCATACATTTATATATGCTACCTGCACCATGAAACGAGAATTGAAATATCCGACCGTTTTTCAACCCTGGCAGAATACATTATTATCATTGTTATTGATAAAATCAAAATTATTGTTCATAATTTTTATATATTTATTATCGTGTATAGTCAATATCAAACAACACTCTGTATTTTTGTAATTGGATTGCCTCGTGTTTATAAATCAATAAATAAATAAATAAATAAACGCATATGTATGTGTATATATATATACCTATATAGGCTCAGGAATGCCCCCGGGTGAATGTATATAGATTGGTATATATAATATTGTTCATATATCGATATTCCGGTATTCATATACGCATGCACATGTATATAATATATGAATTTCGTATAACTATATATCTTCTATATATGGTTACATTTTAAGGATTTCGTTTTCCACTTATATCAAGGAAAATTCCTATTCTATTTCTGTCTACCCCCGCAACGAGACGGGATCTGTTTGCGAAGTATTTCACAGAATTGAAAGACAAGGGTCAGAGATTTATTTAGAAAGGAAATAACGACTTGGCCCATGCCTAAAAGGACATTTCGAGAAACGTCGAGAAGAAAGTTGGGCCTTTAGTGAGCTCTGGGTATTTGGAAATCTCGAATCTCGGCACACAACTTTTTCTGAATTCACACCATTGTCTCAATTTTTCCTTTATATCTACGTTTTCTATAAGTCGGAAATCTGACCAAGATTCTAAAAAAAATCAATCGAATTCGTCAATGCGCTACGTGGATTTGAAATCCGTCGATAGTTGAACGATTGTTGAACGAAGTGCAATTCGTTAGGAAATACTGCACTCATGAAATGAGAAATCCTTTATCAAATCGCAAACGATTATACCTATATCTGCCTCGTTTGTCGATTAGAAATGTGTGATCGATATTTCTGAGCCAGTAAAAAGTAATAGAAATCGTGGTATTTCTCGGCATAAATCACCATGCACGCGCTTAGCAAGGGCCTGTCTAATAAAGGAGTTTGATAAGGCCCGAGGTGTCCATCACGTCGCGGGGTAAACGAGCCTGGAGTTATTTATTGGACAGGTCAGCCCTCTCTAGAACATTCGGAAAGTCGACAAGGCTCTTGATTTATATATAAAGCACCGCTTCAAGCTCAAACTGTTCGAAAGGCTAAAGCTTCCGACGTAGAATTGGCCTGCAGCTTTAATTTTCATACTGTTAAACGCTGTTTTTCATCGACTTGTCACACCTGACGTCTTCAAAAAATACCTAAGTAAAGCCAAATTTCCAAGAGGTTTCATTGTCCAATCAATAAATCCAGGTTCATTAATTCATAGAATGATTCCCGTCGACTTTCACTGTAACTTTCATCGCCTTGTGGGTTCTTTTTCTTCTTCCTTCAATCAATCCATCAAGTGTTGATAGTGATTTTATTAATGGATGAAATGCGTGCTTCTTTACTCCCAGACAGGGTAAAGATTGGAAATCAATCTACGGTTAACAAATTTGAACAGCAGGTCAAAGGCTCGGGTCTTTCGGCCGACAGTGAATATCGATTGGTACAATTACCAGGTGTTTGTCTCCCCGTCCGTACAGGCTGTACAACCCGGAGTATAGTGACGCAAAGCGAAACATCGACGGCATCAAAGGGCCCATTTAATTAGCACCTAGATATTCGACAGTCACATGATCCAAGCCAACTAGTATTCACATAGCTAGGTATATGTCGAACTATACCGACTTACTATGCCAACTGTTCTCTGTAACAGCTTCATACCCTCGAGTATTACGGATGTAGTTACATGCAAGTGCAGTATAATGCATCAGTGCATTCGATGTTGGACATTTAATTAATTGAGGCTTAATAGACCTGTTTTCATTTGATTCGAATATGATCACTACAGGTAATTAGTTAATCCGGATGGGAGATGCAACTATCACGGAAAAAATGTGCTGTTGAATTCACCATGTGAGCAGTCGGTATTTGGAGAACACTTTTTTGCAGTAGAAATGACAACGATTGTGGTAACATTTACTCATTCAGACATTGCAGGCCATACTGGCTCCAATTTACCAAATACTCGAATTCTGTGGTACTTTCCACTGCAAAGAAGTGCTGTCCATGTACTAACTGCTCACATGATAAATTCAAGAGCACATTTCTGTCCGTGATAGATTTTGAAAGATTTCGAGAGCGATTAACCGCCCCGCGATTGATCAGAAGGGGAAGTTACTCTGTGGTAACTTAATTAAGAGTGAAAAGTTTTTAGAAAATCTTGAGATTTAGGGGAATGATTTATTCGAATTACTTTCGTTTATTTGAAAGGATACAAATTTTATGATTAAATTATTTTTCTAAATGTGCAATCTATCGACCTGCAACCATTACATACAAATTCATAGGGATATTAATAACCATCGAATAATCCCCCTCCCATGCCGTATAAAGACTCGAGGATTCCACTTGGCGGGCCAACGACCGAAAAATTTACTTCAAACTTGTTCTGACCAATATTCTTTGTCAGGTTTGCAAAAAGAGAGAAATCACATTAGGGTATTCGTGCGTCACGTGAAGGTCAGTGTTGCGTGCAGCGCGGCTGTCGCACAATTATATACCTATATAGTTATATTACATATGGCTCTGTATATTATGTATATGTATATATATTCAAGTCTGCTGTAAACTGTCGTAAAGTTCGCATTGGTCGGGTAGGAGGTGAATTTTATTTACTCGTCTCTTGAGATCTTACTTGGCGATGCGCGAAACTAGGACGAGAGCTTTCCGATGATACCTCCACGGTATCGTATCGCGAATATACGTATATGCCTACACTTACCTTATACTTGGCTCGACGCACGATAACCCAACTATAAAGAGACGCTTGGCCAACGCAAAGGGGATAAGCATCCTCGTCGGTATTATGGGTCAGTATATATCAACAGCAAGGTCTGACATAACGTGGGTAGAATATGTGTAGATATCTATGAGTCTCGAAGATTGTAGAGAATGATGCGTGACGAACCAAAAAAGGAGCTTTTTTTCTCCTTTTTTTGTGTTTTTTTGTTTTTAAGAGAATTAGCGGACGGGCTTTGGAAAAAACGGTTCTTTAACGAAATTTGGGGGGAAAAGGTGGCGTCGTTCCAGACCTGAACCCGCTAATGGCCAAGGCGAGGCTTAATTGTTTTGCATCATCTAAAAAGAATGGGGAAAAAAAGAGAAAGAAAAAAGGAAGAAACTAACTAAGATGAAAACAATTAAGTAGCGAGACTCCGGGGGATGAGACCAGGTGGCTTTAGCCTTCATTGACAAATCCAATTCTAATTTATTTCGAAGGAATATGAATTTGTTCAAGAAAATTATAACCACACGTCTGTCCTATGTGTTTGCGTCGTCGTGAAAAAGTCATACTGAGATTTCATACCCTCGATATAATTCCATTCGCATTTTAAATATCGCCGAAGGGGATATGGCTGCATCCTTCCGATAAATCAAACGCTTCTGTAGGAAGTCCAAACAAAATCCATAAATTTCTACTTAACCATCGTGCGCTTTCCGTCAAAAGTTTTCCACAAACTTTCCCAAAAGTTGTATTTCTGGCTGCTCCCTAGACTCGGTGTTCTAGTTTACAACACCTATATCTACCCTTCGGAATGCATAACGGATTAATAATGAAGCAGAGAACCTGCGAGAGAAGGAGGAAACGGACAAAGCACTAGAGTACTCACGGAAGGTGTCCACAAGGGCTGCTTTGAGCAACCGCCTTCTATACTCCCCGCTGAGGTAGACTAGCTGGACAAAAGGGTTAAGGGTACAAAACAATGGCACCTGAACGTCCTGTGGGCTGCTCGTCTACAAACAAAGCCTGTTAGTCGGGGAAGAACCTTCACGCTTTAATAACGATTGTTTATCAGTCGAACTACCCTCCACCTTTCCCAGACTATCAGCTATCACACCAGATAACACCTTTGTCTCCAAATGTAGCGAAGACTTGGTTGAATCGCAAGTTTTCAATTCATTTTCAGTTCCTAATCAATTTTTTTTGTTTTTTGCTTCGAGGATTCTGCCTCGAATATCATTTTTCCCTTTATTTTCTGGACATCGGAGGATAGACAAGAGACATTAGAGTATCGTGTTCAGGAATTATTTGACGTTGCAACTATATAGCGGATTATGATAGGGCGAAAAATTTTTTACCAATTTAAAAATTTTTTAAATTTGTGAAAGAGTCTTGTGCTACTGGCAAACTGTTTGAAAGTTTAATTTTCGGAAGCACCGAAAACAGTTAAACTTTACTTTAGCCAGCCGGAGACGCCTCGAGGCTTTCGGACCAACTCAATAATTAGTTGCAGCTGACTGTTGTTTACTCACGAGTATCATGACCTCATATGACCTCAATTAGACTTCATATATTAGCGTACTCTGTGCAATTTGGTCAAAGAATGATATTTTCTGTCAAATTTTAATGCAACTTAACTGAGAATGAACGTGAATGCAATATATTATGAATAAATCAAGTGGGACTAGTATGTGTTATAATTTTTATCGAAATTGAATTCGGAAATAAATGAAATTATTGATGAACTGAGTGGAAAGCAATTCCGCACGTAAAACCAACCAGACCTACGCAGGTGCACCACTCGGATTTATACGCATTTTTTTTTTTTTTTTAACTTTATTTCGTTGGAAAAAGGAGCCTCGCACAGTATGAAAGTATAATTCCAAATAGGGAAGGACTCATGAATTTTAGAAATTTTACATCCTTTTATCACGAGCCCGAATGCATCTCTAGGTGCTTAATTCTAATATACGTGTAGTACCACAGTACAGCTATGTGAACTTGGCCCCCCAATATTTGATATTGGGAAATTTGTCAGGTGAAAACGATTGCGCATCGTTTGCGCTTGTTTACGCACAATTTGCTATCGTTTGCGCCGCCTCAGTTTTTGAGTCAAGAGAAAATCAAATTTAGGGGGGGGGGGGGGTAGATTCACACTGCACCCCAACTTGAATATCTCTTTTTTTCTTTTTGGCCATCGTTTGCGCATCGTTTGCGCACGTTTGCGCCCCTATTACTGTCATTTGCGCCCTCACCGTTTTCCAGTTATGTCAGAAAGAAAATTTCGGGCTGGCCCCCAGAATAAAAATTTTCCGGTCCTTTTTTTTGGCGATCGTTTGCGTTTCGTTTGCGCATGTTTGCGCCGCGATTACTTTCGTTCACACCTTCACCCTTCTTCAGTTATGTTGCGAAGAAAACTTTGGGCTAGCCGCCCAGAATTAGAATTTCCCGGTCCTTTTTTTTGCGATCGCTTGCGGACGTTAGCGCCGCGATTACTGTCATTTGCGCCTTTACCATTTTCCAGTTATGTCATAAAGAAAATTCCAGGCTGGCCGCCCAAAATTAAAATTTCCCGGTCCTTTTTTATGCGACCGTTTGCGTTTTGTTTGCGCATGTTTGCGCCGCGATTACTTTCGTTCACACCCGCACCCTTCTTCAGTTATATCACGAAGAGAATTTTGGGTAAGCCCCCCAGATTTAGAATTTTCCAGTCCTTTTTTTGGCGATCGTTTGCGTTTCGTTTGCGCATGTTTGCGCCGCGATTACTTTCGTTCACACCCTCACCCTTCTTCAGTTATGTCGCGAAAAAAATTTTGGGCTAGCCCCCCAGAATTAGAATTTCCCGGTCCTTTTTTTTGCGATCGCTTGCGGACGTTAGCGCCGCGATTACTGTCATTTGCGCCTTTACCGTTTTCTAGTAACCAGTATTATTAGTTAAAAGGGCACTCAAATCAAAGAATATCAATACCTATGTGCAGATACTTCCAGCTCACGAAGCGAGAACTTATCTTCATACATCGATGCTAACCCACACAGCACACATGTCCGATGGATGTCCATAGGATATCCATAGGACATCCAATGGCTATCCTATGGATATCCTATGGACATCTATCGGACATGTGTGCTGTGTGGGAATATTCCAGTTACACCAAGATTGTTGACAATAATTTTACGAGTATTGAATTCGCGTTCCCCGACCAAACTTGGTTTTCTTTTTTCGGAACCAAAAGTAGCATTTTTCAGATTTTTTACCACCCCTTCCGAGCTTTCCGCGACTCGACCGCAAGATTTAAACTTAAAAATATTCTAAAAAATACTCAATTTATATTGTATCTCGAAAACTATCACGCGTTCCCCGACGAAACTTGAGTTACTATACCCGTAGACTCCGGGTCAAACCCGGAGGGGTAGCAACACTAGTAATGAAGATGTTCCCGTTTTTTGAAAAACAAAATTTCTTGACATGACTGGAAAACGGTGAGGGCGCAAATGAAAGTAATCACGGCGCGAACGTGCGCAAACGAAGCACAAACGATCGCAAAAAAATGAACCAGCAAATTTTAATTCTGGGGGGCTAGCCTAGAATTTATTCATGATATAACTGAAGAAGGGTGAGGGTGTGAACGAAAGTGATCGCGGCGCAAACATGCGCAAACGAAACGCAAACGATCGCAAAAGAAAGGACCGGGAAATTCTAATTCTGGGGGGCTAGCCCAAAATTTTCTTCGCAACATAACTGAAGAAGGGTGAGGGTGTGAACGAAAGTAATCGCGGCGCAAACATGCACAAACGAAACGCAAACGATCGCCAAAAAAAAGGACCGGAAAATTTTTATTCTGGGGGCCAGCCCGAAATTTTCTTTCTGACATAACTGGAAAACGGCGAGGGCGCAAATGACAGTAATAGGGGCGCAAACGTGCGCAAACGATGCGCAAACGATGGCCAAAAAGAAAAAAAGAGCCTGACAAATTTCACAATATCAAATATTGGGGGGCCAAGTTCACATAGCTCCGCAGTACATTTATAATTCAAAGTAACACTTTCCGTATTAAATTGCACGCAGAATTCGAATCTTTAATTAGATCAACGAAAATTTGACTCAAATTATTCTAAAATTCTTTTTCGTTTCTTCCTGTGCGTTACGTGAAAAACTGATTGAGACAAAATCTGAGATATTTGGTTGGTTTCAAGCAGAATCTTTCAGAAAGAGTTCAACAGTGTTGGGTCAGAAGCTGTATCAAAAACTGCATGAGAGAACGTTTGGATTTCCAATTCATGACAGGCGCAGGGGTTTGTATCTCTTTGTGAAAAAAAAAACCTAAAATGAAACAAAAGTAAATTTATGTAGTAAATGGGGTAGAAAATGTAAAACCATCTTCAGGGAGTGGGTCGTTTACGTATCGAGGCACGATTTCATATATACCGATATTCCTGAGCAACAAGATTGACAAACGACCGATATAGAGTCGGACGTGTAGTTTGTACCGTAAGTTTTTTTTTTTTGTTTCATTCTTTCTTTCCTTTTCTTCACCCACATGGAAAGGGATTCTAATAATAAATTGTGCAATTCGATCAATAACTATAAATACAAAAAATCCTGTTCTTCGCAAATATTTCTTCAAAATTGATTACATAATGTTAAATCATATTAGGAAGCTAGCAAACTTGAATCTTTTTTTTTTTAATATGTAGATTAATGATGAAGTGAAGAAAAAGTAAAATTTTTCGAAAATTTTTCAATTCACGTGTAAATTTACCGTGAGCATGCCTTTTGAAAATAAACTCCTCACTTATTCTCGTAAGATGTACTATCACGGAATATAAACTTTTATGAGTACCTACCGAGACGGTTATTCTGTGATGGACCATTAATTAGAGCCTGTGTTTTCGGAGATTATTAGACCAAGAAGCGTCTGCCTCTGGCCGCCCATTCGTTCTCGGTAATTTTCTCAAATTCTTTGTTGTAATTGGCAGCGTACGCCCTTCAAGTTGTCCCAGTTACCGTTGACTCAAGGAATTCAGAGGTCAGGGTTAGTTCCGAGGGAACTTATGCTATGCTACGAGTCGGATAAAGTATCCTCGGACTTTTATTTAGCTCAACTACGTTATACGAACTATGCAGCGTATTTTCCATCCGTCGCTTTCTCTGACAATAAAGAACTTGGCACGTCGTTTTGTAAGTGTATAATTAGTCGAGAACCTCACCCGACTCCCTCGCCTCCCACGGGGTTGTAATAAATGGAATTTTCGTGACGCACAAGACAGGGTAGGGGGATAGTTTGAATCCCTAAGATGAAAAGTTGGAATCGAAAATCTCCGACATCTCACAGATTCTTGGAATCTTTGATTTAACAATGCCCAGCAGGGTCTCTGGTCTATAGGTTGACATATTTCTCGGATAATATAATTCACTCTCTGTAATTAACGATTGAATATAGATCGTGTTACCGCGTTCTCAGCGTGTTCCAAATAACTCGATTAATTTCCACACGGAATCCGTGTCATCCAGACAACCGCTGCGTTCTCCCGTAAAAATTCGATAAAACTCAAGTATTGCCAGCCACCAATCAAAAATTTAGGTCATAAAACGTACTGTACTTGTTACACGAATCTGGTTACATTTTTAAACCCTATGATTTAGCCTGTGTTCACAATCTAAATCACTGTATGTTACATCGATTGACATCGCGTAGATATTACTGACAATAAATCGCATCAAAAAAGAAAAAAAGAAAAAAAGAAAAAAAAATCAGACAAAAAAACAAAAATGATGAAAAAGTGAACCAATCACGCAAACCTTTTGCTGTGCGGTGGGCGAAACGTTGTCCCTGCAATTTCCTCGACGGTTGATTGCAGCGAAAATTGATGCCTCGGAGCCAATCAGTATAAGTCGGTAGTTACAAATGAAACTGAATTTAACCAAATCGAATTGTATATGAGAGATTAGGGCAAATTATGATGACTTATTTTGTTGACTATACGAAGACTGTGACCCGGATAGGTCAAGTGAAATATTAACGTTATTTGGTTATGAATATCAGATATGTCACAATTGTTTTCTAGTTTTGACGAAACGATAACGTCACAGTTTCATTTTTCCATTTGTTGAACTAGTTTTGATAAAGTTAGCTGTGCCGTTGCCCCAGCTGCGACATCTTATTTGTAAATTAAGATAAGTTGAAGCTATACGAGTAGAGTCTGCAGGCTTCGCTGCTGTTTACACACTCTTGCATATCTGATATTGCTTTGATAAGAAAACAAATATGAGGGAAGTTTGAACAGCAGCCCGAACCGTTTCCGGGTCAAAAATTGAACTCGCCTTTTGATCGCCATTCTTATTCTCCTCTTCAATTTCGCAGTGTAATTTGTTCGTCGCGATAGGTGGTTTACATTTACATACTATGCATGAAAAATGAT
The DNA here is from genome assembly GCA_963992785.1 of Tenthredo livida. NCBI lineage: Eukaryota > Metazoa > Arthropoda > Insecta > Hymenoptera > Tenthredinidae > Tenthredo > Tenthredo livida. The sequence goes on along the minus strand of OZ023066.1, from coordinate 14,306,657 downwards.
TAGGTTTACGTTCAGTTTGTCATTTGGTCTCGGTTCGTTCTTATATCTAATTACTTCTATCTTATCCAGCTGTCGACGGTCTTCGTTGGAAGTTATTATAGGTATGATGTTCAAGGGTGGGGAACAATAGAGTGCAATCGGTGGGTATATATCAGAGCCACAAATTTACATATTTCAGTAGATATAATTTAAAGTCGGCACAATTGCGAACTAAGTTTAAATTACGTATTTCTACAATCCATATTTCATCCTCGGCATTTAACAATTCCAGCCACCTCCACCCCTTCTGTCCCGAGACCCCGTCGTAAACTTCCAATTCCCGGTAATCGATGATCGCTTTCAAAAACCAATCGAGGCGCAAATTCAGAATGTTGAGAATCTAATCAGCGCCTCGGTATCCGCGAACATATCGATGAATATCAGGGTGATAAAACGCACCTGGTTCAGTGCGTGATTGCCAAGTGAAATCGGCGTCGGACTTCTATTTCGCAATCTTTTTAGAACTAATATAAACAAAATTTTATTCCGAAGATGTTCTTCGAGACATTGCATGATATATAGAATCACTGCAAAAGCACCCGAACGGCTTATTATTGTCTTTCGCAGCTTGTTCTCTTCTGGAACGAAGCATAATGAGAAGCCAGACTGTAAATTGGTAGAATTTCTTAGACAAGTATTTCCGTAGCGGGTTTAGCGTGCAGGGAAATTCTCGAGAATCTAGAGCAGGTATTCCCCACATCTGTCACGTGCAAGAATTAGGTATATGGCTTTGTACAGGTAGGTATATCTCCTCGATAACCTACATAAAGCAGTATCTTACGTTATACGAAGCTACCTGGTGCTTCGCTCGGATGGACATTCAAATTTAGTGACTTTTGTAAAGTTTTGTCGCTCGACTTTACGCAAAACTTTTCTTGTCCTCTTTTCTAATTAACCATAATCGGTATTCCGTGGTTTACGAGCTCACCTCCCTTCAGCCTTGCCTTGCCTTTGCAGAGATATTTTCCTCTGAAATATCCTTGGCTTTGATAACCGTATAATATGGCCTGATGCCTTCAGTGCTAAAACTCGAGCTTGCTGCTCCTTTTCGTCGAACCACGGAGGAAGGTGTTCTATGAGCGTTGCGTTGTGTGTATACAAAGTTTCAGCCATATACAGAGCTGAGGGATGCTGATGCGCGGTGTCTAGATGGAAAATTCTTGGGACCCTTCGTTGCCGAATATTCCACTCAGCATTTCGCAAATATTTTGTCAGTGTGGCTCGACGCGAGTGGGTATAAGGTATAGTTAAAAGTATTCGACAAATTTTTGACATTTTACAAATTCTTATATTTCGAGCCTTGTACTGAGAACCACAAGCAGAAGCAGTCTAACAAGAGGTAGTAGAATCGCGAAATACCTGTCTGCCCACCATGGAGGGTCTGCCATACTTCACGTACCCTAAGCCGCGTTTTTAAGCTCCGGAAATTATCTCAGGCTCTTCCGTGACCCGAAACGTCAGACTTCAGAAGAACTAGAATGCCTCTAAGACAATGGAAGCAATGTACCCTCTTTATCTGTCCCAAATTTCGAACGTGGAAGAGAGAAAAGGATAAAAATCTTGTATATAAAAGGCTTTCGAAATGTTTTACAGTTCCATCGGTCTAGATACCTATACCACCGATATACCCCACATAAGCTCGCCTTGAACACGTTCACGTATACTTAGATCGACGTCGCTAGGCATACACATGTCTAGGCCAGTTCTGAATGGAAGTTGATACTGTGAGCGAACGTAGATTCTGTGAAAGCGTGGCATTTTACCGATATCGAAGTCCCGGCGACGAGTGAGACCGGGAATGGGACGGCTGTTGGTGCCACTGTGTGCCACCAGAATCCTTCCGGCGTTCCGACGCCCGAGGACCCGGCTTTGTGCCACCAAGCGCCGATGGAGCTGATGGAAATGGTCTCTAATGACGTTAGCTGTCCGTGCCCAGGGTACCACGATTCGCTTCGAAGTTCGGATCTACCGACACGTTAACACGACAGGACTGTTTTTACCTGGGATCTGTCTTGTCCTAGTCATTTGGATGAATTGGTATGCTAATTCTGGTACCGAGGCGCGATCATTTCGTTTCTCACTTTATTCGGTCTAAACTGCAGTTATATTTATGTAAATCTGGTCACATCAGTTTCATGGAATCTGAACTCAAACTGCATTTTCTCAATCCTAGAACAGCTAGTCCTCCGATTTACTTATAATAAGAAAATGGGATAAAATCGACTTTGGCCAACGCGATGGTATTCTGGATTCCTCAAAGAAGAATATTCTGTGTTGGAATATTCGCGAAATTTTAATTACAACCCAAATGGCACCTTCCTCAGGACGCGGGAACGGCATACACCCCAAGCCTACCCTTAGTGATAGAATTTGGCAGTGTACCGTTTTACGGTTGAGTGAAATATAGACTTCGCACGAAGGGTAATCGAAAGTTTCTTAATTTTCGCCAAAAACTGCTCCAAAGACTTGAACGCTAATTTTTTTTCACGGAGAAGGTTACATCGTCAGGATGTAACCGTTGCATGGAGTTTTTTTTTCACACGATGAGATCATTCAGATTCTTTTAGTTTGCCAAAACCTCATCATGACTATAATAATTCTATGAGGATGAGACACGCAAGATTAGAAGGTTGAGATGAGAGTTGTGAAAGTTTAAAAAAAAGACCCTGCTCATGGTTCCCTTTCTACAGAAACGGCATCTTTTTAGTTGAACCCATACCAATGGTTCCAAAAATATGTTTGTTATCGAATGGTGGATCCCTTCTTGCTAAGTGTATTTTGCCATTGAAGGGGGCCACATTTTGATAGACCGTAGATCAACCGTTTCAGTTTTTGTTGCACTAGGGGTCCGTTGGCTCGTGTATCTCCTCGAGCAACGGTTGTGAATTCAGATTTTTTTTTTCGACGGATTCTGCACAGATCTACTTATATTCTCAGGATGAAATAATTCCCTTACTATTCTATGTCGGTGTTATACGATCGATAACCGGCTCACGCAATGCCTTCGTGCGAACGGCTGGTATCCCGTTAGGCGTGAGGGATAAGCTTATATGAGGTACGATGGTGTATAAATTGGGTGATTAATTTCTTCGGACAAAAAAGGCAAAGAAGAAAACGTGAAAATCAACTCTGAGTGTAGGTAAAACGACGGGTCAGAGTTCGGGTCTTAAGCACCGAAAGCTAAACCGCGGGCGATTACCCGTGCCTTTTTAACCTGACCCACAAAACGACCTTGGGTCATCACCGACCCAGAATCGTACCTCTCAGACGCACGCGATATTCTTCTCCCTTTCGGAAGACGTTTTTTCTTTTCTTTGTTAGTGGTTGACAATCGAGACCGAGGATATAAAGCACTCGAAATTTTCCTCAAATTCTGTTAATACAACATTTCCAGTCCTCACGCGAGCTTACGATGTCAGAACTTTTGCTACTGACAGAGAAAACCAGCTACAGTAATAGTGATGAGCATGGTGCGTCGACTGAATCAATGGGTTGGATTTCTCATATTTCGACTCCGCACTTTTAGGAAACGTCGGCAGGCCTGGGTACGAGGTATTTTAATCGGTCGATGAAAACCGCTTGCCTGGCACTTCTGAATCAGCACTTTATCGGCCAGTCTCTGCGACAGCAGCCTCCCAAAAAGGCTGGGAATGAAGGAATCACATGGAAGTGTAGATGACCGTTCCTCCAATGGATAACACCAAACACTAATCGTAAACCAAGAAATACCCGAGCGTATTACATACGTGTGTCCTTTCACTTTAACCATCCAAATTCTGGGCCATCACCGCTCGAATATGTGGCAGGAATCTGGTCCAGCCAGCAGTGTTCTTGTGTTTGACACATTGTTGCCGTGACGCAATTCGGGGGAATTTAAATTGACAAAAAAATTCACCCCGAAAATCTGAGACCCAACAACGGCTGCGTAACATATTATAGTATATTGGATTCGGGAGAAAGTCAGAAGAAATAAGGCAGAGAAAATATCGCGAAAAGCTCTGATTAGTCGAGTTATCAGACGAATTAATAGCAGCGAGGAAGACAATTGACGTGTTTCATCTAGAATGGAAATGAATATCGTGAACAAGAGGTGAAATGAAGATTTATAGAAAAAGAACAGCTATTCAAATAACCAGCCGCCAGAAAGCGACGAGAGGTAATTGTTGCTCACATCAGCCTCGTTATTATTTTATGATTATGGATTGGAGTGTGAAACCGAAGTTCATATACGGAGCAACAACCAGTCAATATTATACAGTGTCAAATCGAAATGAATGGACTCAATTTTGGCGTCCAAGCAATTTCTCTGGTTGACAGGTGTCGCCAAGGTATGACGTTTGTCCAACCACCGACCAGCAGAGAAAGCAATTGCTTTGAGACTGTCGAGTGGAGAAGTTTGAACGTGAGATTGCGATTGGAAAGATATTGGCATTTTTATTCGTATCCATTAAACGTCGTATAAATTTTTCCCCTCGTTGTGATAATCACAGATCGGGCAGGAGCCATTCTCAATCGTCTAATTTCAATTTTCTTTTCCTTTCTTACGATGTGCGTGAGCGTACTTGTCGCGTGGCCATTGTGGCCGAGGAAATACCGAAGCGTACAATAGCCAACGACTCAATAAGCCGTTAGTGGCTAGTTACTTGTCCAGCTTGCAGCGAAGGAAAAAGCCAAATTGGCCTGTTTCACCCTCAGTTAACCCCAGACTTCGTCATTAACTGTTGACTGTATTAATTTTATAATTATAGCGCAAAACCTCCAGTATACGTGCGCTCCAGACGGTAAGTGCTGGGTACATGCACGTAGACAGCAATACACGGAAGGTAATACGTTATACACCTCCTCGATTCCAATATCTCAGAATTCTGCGTCTTGGCGATTCGCGTATTTCTTCATCACGAATCATTGACTTTTGGGCTTTCAACGAAAGAGACACAACATTTATCGAAAATCTTTGTATCGCAGTCTTCTTATCACTAAATGTGCCACAGATATACGAGAGATGATAACGCGGTGTATGTGAGAATGAAGAAGACATACCAAGGTTTATTGTTGCAACCTGTGGTTCATGAGCTCTCTAAACCTTCGGTATTAAGCTCAGATTTTCGAGGAGAAATTCCCGCTTCCTTATCTGGAGGTTTCCGTTGACGTTTATGGATCGAGCTTAATGTAGGTTAATGATGCTTCAAAAAGCATGAAGCTTCTAGCTTGAATATTGTTATGATTATTTTCCAGTAAGTGTATTAAAAAATTGAGATAGATCGAAGAGACGTGACCACGCGGCTTCTGCGGTGGGTTAAAGACTTTTTGACAAGTTACGTTCACGCGAGAAGCTATCACGTAATAAATAATCAATAACGAAGTTTTTTGGTTTCGTAAAATAAATGGCCTGATGTTTTATTCAGAGATCGGGGAAAGAAAAGAAAAGAAAAAAACAAAAAAAAAATGGTGAAAAGTTATTTTAAGAGCTTCGGATCACTCAACAGCTGCAGAAAAGTATTCTATGTGGTTTTTGCCAGGGTAATATTATCTTTTCCACGTATGGTCGGCAGTCGCTAGCAAATCTATCAAAAAATCCGAATTATAGGGGAATTTTCCCTCGAGAGCGAGGAAGGTCCCGCAATTAATTGCAAATTCAAATCAACCACTTTAATCGGATGGGTTGTTTTGCTTCGCTACGGATGTGGAAGAATCAGCGTGCTCGGTAGTGCGATTCAGTCGAATAGCTACCAGAGGGAATCCAACGTAGAGATCCTTTCCGAGGAGATAGTACCTACCTACATTTTGTTACTTTTACGAGCAATAAAATCGATCGACGATAATCGCTGCGACTCGTTTCTCATTCACTTTCGTTTATGAACGATTAACCTCGATTATTCTCGTTCAATGAGAGGAATTAAGCTAGTGTGCATAATATTATTACTTTGCTAATTATCCGCTGTTAGACTTGCAGGGTGAATTTTGTCGAATTTCCCAACCCACGAACCAACCACTTGGAAAGTAACTATGGGGATGATTTTTAAAGAACTATCGATGTTTGCTCGCGATTTTTTCTTCGGTATACGGTACATCACTGCACTTTTCTCACGAGTAAGGGTCGCAAGCACTATCAACCTTCTACCCTCTCACCCGCAGGCGACAGCGAAGCGGTAGAACTTTTGCACTGTATCGCGACTAAACCGATAAAAAGGAAAGAAATAGATGGCGTCGCATACGTAGGGCAAGCCCCGTACTGGATGGGGTGGAAGCTTCTATTTTATGGTAAATAGAAGTTGCGGTATCCCTGTATATCTATACACGTACGTAGGTATATACAACAAGTTGGAAAGTGATAGTTGTTTTTATCCTTTTTTTTTCGTTCCGGATCCTGGTAATGTGATAGCAGTTTAAAAGTCGTCTTGTTTGTGGAAAGTTCTGATTAAGAAAAGAAATAATGACTATGAAAGGCGAATAGCCATGATGTAGGTAAAGAGCAAAGGCAGGTAGGTAGGTGGGTACATTATCGCAGGGTAAAAGTTTATTCAAATAGGTTGAAAATTATAATGGATGAGATTAGCATAGTTTGAATAGGTTCAGCCTCTCCGCCTCGAATAGGTGAGGGCGACTAATTTCGTGGGTGACAGCCGTGATATTTCTATCTACTGAAATTCACGGGGTTTGATACCATTCCTGAGTCGCATGCATAATTTGACAGAGGTCTGCAGGATCGCTAATTCATCGTTTAGAGTCCGTGAAAAGGAAATTCGAAAGCTCGAACTTTGCAGGATTCATTTTTTTTCAACATTTTTTGAAAAGTTCAAAGCTGCGGGGACTGTTCGTAGAAATTCGAAAGTCACCGCGATGATAGAGTGAAAAACTGAGCTTATATTATAACCGAGCTTGCATCTTGCATCATGCCTTCACATGCAGCGGATAAAGAAAGGCGTCGCGTCGTTACGTTATAGTATGGTGCAACTTAATACACAATTCACTAGCAGATGCTGGTAATTGCTGCTGCAACGTTTGGAATTTCTCTTAAAAAATGGAAGTAAAAATAAATGTGGAAGTATTAACGTTAATTTCTCAGTAGCTACCGGTAGTTGGTACAAGGTGTGAGATTTAGTGATATAGCTGTGTTGGCTGGTGCCCTTTTCTGCCTAGCTTTCAACGCTGGTACTATACCCACTACACGTGTTCCGAACAGCAGGCTGGAAACTACTGCTATATTTATAGTGTATGCAAAATTATAATAGGACTCTGTTTCGCCACTTAAAAACCAACTAGGATATTACCATATGGTATTTTCATCACAGAAATGGCTCCACGTTACGAACGGGCAAAGAGAAACAGTATTTAAACGAATAGCTACTTCTCGTTCCACGGATGGTATACGAGGGTCTGCTTGAATGTAATAAAATTTAAAAGCGCTTTATGGGATAGCAAATCGAAGCCTCCGAGGCGCGGGCGATCTTCTCGAAAAGTTTTTCAAAATTGAATAAACTTCGAGTGTTTGTCATTATGTTTTAGGGTATGCTTATCCTCGAGACAAATAAATTATCGTCACGAGTCAGGGAGCCTCTTGTTGCTCGGGGAACAATTTTAATTACAATATTTCAACGGGGTGCCAACCTCAAAACTTGAGCCATTACCGTACCACCATCAAAGACGAACACCAACACCTTAGAATGTTCCTGAGTTTAACTTTCTAACGTAAAGTTGCTGGTCCCGGACTCCGAACGTGATCCGGGTGCCAACAACGGACTTTTTGGCTAGAGCTGAGGGGAAAATTGCATGTCCGTATATGTTTTCGCTTATGTTACCTAGCCAGGGAAGCGCTTAGCTATTTTATGCCAACGTCTACCATGCGAGTATTATATATGCATAGTTTCATAAATTTCAACCTGGTATCGCGTATAGCTCAGAGAGAAAGGGAGAAGGTGCTTTTAATATTACAGCGTTAGGATGCTCCGCGAGGTATCTATGGATTGGCGCAAGCAGCTTCGAGGTACGAACAAGCAAAATATCTTGAAAACCAAGGGTTTAAAAATGTGCTTTTTTTTCACCAGAAACAGAAATCGGAAACATCAAACTTCAACTATTCAGCTAAAAATTGCTACTTCCTTTCCACATTTCGATTTTTTTTCGCCCATTCCATACGATTTCTCAATTTCGGCGTTGTGGTGATATATGTATAGGTATATGAGTCGTTAAGCCAGCTGTCCCAAACTTCAGGATCATCAACAGTAAATTATGACACCCAGTTATGAAAGGATCAGTGTGGGCACCGAGAGACGGGCGGACGTATAATATCGTAAATTGTGAAATTTCCTTGAAAATTTTCGAGGCGAAACGCCTGCGCCACACTGGCTGCTGCACGAAACCGGGAAATGAATATTATTTGCCAGTTGAAGGATTCGTCTACGGAAAGCCAGTCGTATGATAATAATAATTTATGAATGATTGAAATTCCTGCGGAATCGTTGAGTATTCCTCATATACCCACCCGACCCATCTGGCCAGCCTGCACGAGGCAGCCAAAGGATGATTTTCAATACTGAATTTTTTCGAATACCCTTCGAAATGAAGAGTCGATATTTGCGGTGAAATTTGGTACGAGCTGACCACAATCTCGAACTAACTCGAAATACGAATTTTTTTAACTAGTCAGGATTAACTTTACGGAGGTAAGGTTTTCCTCCTATTGCGATCGGCAGACCTCCGCTCTTCATCTTTACAATTTCGAAGGAAATTGAGTGCTTTTTTTATCAGACTAAACGAGGGAACGACCGCGCAGGAAAATAACTTCTGCAGAAAAGAAGTTACCTATAATATCCAAGTCCGCCTAACTTCCCCACGTATCAACCCAACCAACAGGCAGGATTCAAGGATTGTCGCCCGTGGAAATTGTCTCCTCTGAAAGCCCGGTTTTATGTTGAACCAACAATAGGATTCCGTTACAAAGAAACTTCGGAGTGGATTAGAATATACCAACTACCCGATTCCAGCAAAACCCATTATCGAAAGGGTAGATTTTTACAGTCCAAAGTAGGTACGACAATCTGTGAATAAAACACGAAAAAAAAGAAGCGATAAAAAACAAAAAATGAAATTTTTCATCAATATAATAGTATCAACATCAAACAACTGTACTTTCGCTATTTTTCACCGGACAAATATTATCCTGTCTTTCTTACCATCCCATCTACTATCGTCAACGGGGATGGTTTAATTTCGCTCTTCAATGCGAGTTTGCAAGTTTTCTAATTAGCACAAGACCCCGAGGTAAGTGAACCGAAGTTACTCACTACCTAGCGTCAACGCTGTCGTTCGCCAATCTGAATGACGGACAGTGCTGTGGTAACTCCGTCTTGAGGCCATTTCTGCGACGACTGCTTGATTAACTCGAAAATCTCTCCTACGGTGAGATAGTGCACGTTCATTTGCAACATTTTGAGGTTTAATCCCCGTACAGGTGTGCGTCTCGCAAAATTTTTTATGTTTTATTTTCTTTTATGGCTGACTAAGAATTCAATATTCATAACGCAAAATTTTGGGATAACTAGGTGTCCACTAAAGTATACCCTATCTCATTAAATTTTAATCTACGTTATCACGAATGTTGATCGATGGGGTTACCGCGTCGTACCTGAAATAACTCAACCCTCCCGGAAATTTTCGTTCCCAATTAAATTTGAATGGTATAATAGCTCGCTCCGTTTTTTGGTCGGAATAAACTCGGATAACAAAATTTTATGTATTTCATCCAATTAAAAACTTTAGCATGCCGACGGATTACGTCGACAGAGATAACAAAGCAAATCCCTCTGATATACTGATACAAATAAACGTCCTTTCGAGGTGTAACATATTTATTTATTAGCTTTTTAAATCGTGTAAGGTCCTCAAGCACGCAATACGCTAGTGTAGTAGGTAAGCCGAAAATATGTGACCATCGACCTGGACTTACACCGAACGATATTCTTGAACCTTTTCATTGATCTCTGCTGGGAAATACGATTTGTAACGTGGAACTTTCATCGTATCAAAAGAGTAATGGAAAAGTTCTCCAGTGGCTGTAGAAGCGACGAACAGAGTGAGAGATGGATAGATGAACTGAAAAAGAATCTCTGCGCGAAGAAATTACTACGAAAAGATCAATAAATTGATCTCGATCTTCAGACGAGTGCATGACCTGATAACGAGCCAACGAGATTGACAAGTAGGATCGTACTAACTACTTGATAAATAATTCATTAGTCGTAAATGCGAACGAAGTAGGTAGGTGCTAAAACCAGATATTTATGACACAACGGTTTATGAATTGCAGACAACTGCTAATGGTGCGAGAAAATAATTATAAATACCACAACGTAGTGACTGATCAGTGCAGATTTTGCAGAGAGGATGCGGGAGGGACATTTTCAATCGAACATATCCATATTATGTCACACCGGTGCACGAACGATGTTATAACGCTGCAGTGATCGAGGTATCCGAAAATGCTGATTGGTGGTTTGTGGTGCCGAGAACCAGACGAATCATTCCAGCCAATTAGTGGTTTCATATCAAGCGAAATATTCCGTGGTATGTATGTACCTGCAAGCTATCGTCGTACATGAATCCAAGCTTCGAGGTTCTTGACGGTGCAGGAAACACCTCTGACAGGGGATTGAACTCTGACTTGATCTTAATGTTGGCCCAGTTTCTGGAGTCGACTTCGAATTGTCGTGTGTACATTCGTGAAGTAGGTACTGTCATCAGTATTCAGTTATTTCGCAGTACCTATGCACATGAAAATGTCGATATGGAAATAAGGAAATAGTTCGTAATAAGAAAGGTATATCCCTCCTTTTTGTTTCAAGTTTCTTGTTCGGAGTGAAGCGAATTGAGATAGATTTATTTTACGTTAGAATTAGAATGTTTCCGGATATGGCGAAAACTGGATAGAAAAAAATTTGTATGATTAGGTATTTGTATACATATGCAGCCCATATCTCACTCTCATTAGCATTCAGTGAATTTCCATCCCACATGAATATGGGGCACAGGTCGGACTTCAGAGAGCGTGTAACATAAAATATGAAACGTTGAATGTTGCATGAAATATGTTATCAGTGTCGACACGCAATACAAAACATGATTTCTGTCGAGCCGTCATTGTAGTCGCTTCAAATGACTAGTCCATGGAATGACGCAGTGCCCACACACATTTCACATATTTCTCTAATTGTGTACGTCATTCGCTGAACGTGCTCGTGAAATCGCATTAAAACACTTTACACGAATGAGGCCATCAATACAGAGGCACGTATTTCTATTTGAAAATTAATAGAAATCCCTGTTCGACCATATAATTTACATGTTTTGAGTCTCGTCTAATACGACATGACTGAGTTAGTGTAACGTGTGCAAGTGTCGCAGAGTGAATGTACCAATAAATTAACATTAAGATGGGTTTTCCAGCATGCGGTCTTAGAGTTAACTTTTTTCAACATTCACCTGATTCCAACTAAACCAATGCTACGGGTATAGTTATTTAGCCACTTGATAAAAAGTAGCAGTTTTATTAATAAATAATGTGTACCTAAAAATCCGATATTTGAATCGTTCTTTTACCCACTTAGTTATGTAAATACCCTTGTAGATGTTAGATGAAGGTTTTATCACGATTTCAAAATTGCGTGTCAGACCTGGGCAGCTTATAGTATTTTATGTTGAGAGGCAGACTTTCTTGAAGAGAATTCGGAAACATAAATCTCCAAAATATTTGAGTTATTATTAATGTTGACGTGAAATTATGTCAATAACCAATACCGGCGTTATTCAGATTTCCACTGATTTTAAACAGATTGAAAGAAATTATAGGTATGAATACACAAAAGCTGCTTACGTCATTCTATTCTAATATCATCATCGTTTCTTCATCGTGGGAGTATACTTAAGCCTTGAACCTGTAATACCATTATTCGAACCCTTTCGCTATGATCAAGGATCAGAGTACGCAGCTTATTAATAAGCAGCGGCTAATTAACAAACGAGCATACCAGTAAGCTGAAGACAAACATGTCAGAACGATATTAGCATACGACTTGTTAAGAAGCTTTGATCACTTTGATCGCATTACTTCGTAATTGTGACAGTATTATAATAATAATTCGTATCGTAATCATCCCAAGTAGGTGAATAAACAATAAATATAAGTTTCCTAAGTTAGTTTAGAACGTTGTGAAAATTTTGGTCAATATTTGCCGGCAAATTGCATCTGCTTGCATAAGATCAGCAGAGATACGTAGTTTTGACGGTCGTTTGAAACTTTCACGCGGGGCATGGCTGAAGATACACGGTAATCTAAGGATGGGCTTCTGTACCACCAGTGGAAGCAGAGAAATATAAACGGCATTTGTTTTATACCAAGGAGTTTCAAGTCAAACAAAACCGACGGGTAAAAGGAGGCCAAACAGTCGCGAAGGAAGAAGGTAGAGCGACGACTTCTTACGCCCCATTTGTCAGCTAATATTATACCAAGTTTTGTCGAGTCAAAGTTTCCCGCGGGACTTTAACAGGCAGAGAAGAAGGACAGCATTAAATTGGAACTCCCTCAAATTAGAGAGTTATTGTCAGTCTACAAGGTCTGTGGTTGTCAAAAAAAAATGTCTCATTGATTAGAGGCATTAGAATTTCCGAATTGTACACCGATCCGAGGTCTATTATCGGTACTATAAATGAGGATGAAGACTTTTTGTGTACGAATGAATCGGAAATGGCTTTATACCTATACTATTCGGAATTAGTTAGGTTTGAATCGATAAAAGGAGCTTCTAAGCTCACTTGTAGAACTTCGATAGAATGAGGCAAGGGACGCAAAGCGAGGGTGCCTATAGTTAACTAAAGGTAAGCTGACACCTTTGAAGCCGTAGACGGTAAACCGACCCACGCAACCTTCACCGCTCCTTCGACGGCTATTCATCCCTATACATTCGGAGGAGGAAGAGGAAGAGGAAGAGGAACAGGATGAATCCCCATCTCGCAGCTAATCGAACGATAAAAACGCCATTAGCCTTATCAAGAGATAAACCGTAAAATAGTATTCAGTCTCACTTCTATTCATCCCACATCCCGCATTCACCATTTCATCTCTCTCTCTATTCTCTTTTTCTCGCGCTTTCTCGTCCCTCCATATCAGGGTGGATTTAAGGGTAGGTTGGGTTATATTCCTCGTTTTGCCTCGAATATCAACACAACTGGTGCAACGATATCTGGGTAGCTCGTGCGGCTTTGAACCCAGTGCGATGCAGAGGCCTCATTTCTCGGGACTTTTGCGAGGGCGTCGTCCCATTATCAAACCCCGCATTCGAGATACGGCTTGTATTCCCACGGCGACGGAAGTACCTCTTCTAGAGACGGCTTTGGTGGTAGAACGGCTATATAGCTATCGCGAGATCACGCTGACGAGACCAGATTCCCTCGAGGTATGGAAATATGCGATATCCCGCATGCATTCGCTACGGGCTTTCGATTCAAAACTAGACACTGATCGTCATGCCAACTTCACTGAGTTTCATCTCATCTAGGATCTACGTTAGAAAAACTTATTTTTGGTATATATATGTTTATTTTCACATGAGTCTGTGATTGAGCCGTGTTTAATTGAATTAAAAAAAAAATTCGTCAAAAAAAGCGAATTTTTTAAAACATTTTCGCGAACATTTTTATACCGTTTAAATCAAATCAGCTAAGCCGAAGTACTGATGAGCTTCTGGCCAAATATAATTCCGATTGCACCAAACATTCTTGCATTCGATCTCAGCAAATTCAAGCTACGTGTGAAGATCTATGAAATATGGTTCCTCGTATATCTGGCGGTGCAAGATATGCTGAGATACATTATACATACAAGCTTCTCAAAGTTGAATTGAAAAACGCCCTCACATATATATATATAGGTATGTGTCGGTATATCTGATGTATTCGTTCACGTTAACCATAACGCGTTACGCAAGCTCAATACAGGAAATATGATGGTTGAATATGCCTGAAATTATATCACCCTTCGTGTTCCGTAACACATTCCCTGTCCCCATCACATGGAAAGTTTTGTTGTGCACGCGCGAAAAAGAGACATACGTTAAGCGGTGGTGCCAACGCGGAGTTCTCCAACAAACTTTGAAAGTGCTTACGTGTCTCCCTTGGTCAACCCTTGAGAACGTTCTACCTCTCCGCACACATTCTGTTAGCTGTAGTAAGCCTACCACTTTTATTTCTGGTTTTTGTCTGAGTCAAACTTTGTTCACGCGAAAACTAACAATAAGATTTTCGCAAATCAATGAAGTCACGAGATTTGTAATTGGTTTTTTGTTTGGTTCGTCGCGATAGAATGTGGAATTTGTCGATTGATAAAATTCGCATTATATAGTTGAATGGAGTTTTAATCTGGCGGATAGCTGTCAACCAATCAAAAGAATTTTTATTAAATTTAAATACTTTTGAAGCGATTGAAGCGTCAAGCTAAAGTTTTTAGTTCTTCGATCGTGTAATCGCCTTGAGAGCCGACCATTTCCCGTTATAAAACCAATTTCCTTTCGTTTACCGTCCTTTAGTACATCCCGAGTTTGCCTACCTCTCAATCCCCCTCAAAAACCCAATTATCGAAAACAAACTTCCCATGAAGTCTTCGGAAAAACCAACAGTCTAAATATTTAAGGCTCAACCCCTGGATACTTTCACTTGAGTTTTATGCAGCCACTTCTTTTGAGACATAATCAATCACTAATTTTTCAAAACTCCTTCCCTTCCCCATGTCTCGCATCAGTTTTATCTCTACTTGGTAAACCCGAATCGAAGTTCTGCGAACTCAGTATAAGATAATCAAATAGAAATGACGTCTCATCGAATGAAAGATCCATCGGTTATTTCCACACCTATATACATCGAGAATTATTTTACCTTGACGCGACAGGCTGAACCTATATCCTAGTCTTTGAATTTTGTGCAGTATCTGCCGAGTGAAATGTGAGAATCTGGTAGCGTACAGGTTTGCGAGGCATCGTCAGAATCTCACCAGCAATTTAAATAAATAGGACGGGATGGAAAACGTAAGGGAGAAGAAAAGCAAAAAAAAAAAAAAAATGATGATCGGACATTAAAGGCGTTCTTGCCACGTCGAGCAGATTTTGAAATAAAAAAGCCTTCTACGAACCAGACGCAATACGGAACGAGACTTTCGACCTTATTCGACTGAGGCAGGTGGAAATCACGCCTCGTATGAGCCACGTTCAGCAGCGTAGCTTCAATGATAAAGGACGCAAGTCCTCACCTTTAATTTCAACCATTTCTGGGCACTATATACCACCTCCTCTCAGGAAAAAAAGCTTTCCTAGCAGGAATTCAGGACTCTCATTACGAATTCGGCGATGGGGCTTATCCACGTGGGTATTCCTGTGTAAATAAGAGAAAAGTCAAATTCCCGAGTTTGGAGGTTGAAAGCTTGACGTGACAAACTGACGAGGCATTAAATTTAGTTACTCAAAAAATAAGCGGAATTTTGAGAAATTGTAAATCTGAAAGAGCGCGTGGTGGCGTTGAAACAAAAAATAGTCTTAGGGACTTGACTGCATTTTCTGAACCGTAAACTTCCGAGACTAGAATATACTACAGTCTAGACTTTGCAGAACTGCAGCTGTAATAATGCCGCAGGGATAAAATATGAAAATTAATTTTTAACGAAATACGGAGCTGCGAAGAATGAAGTTAGTTTCTTTAGAACGAAGTCATATAGCTTAAAAAGAACAAACAATTTCATTAACGCAGTTTCTGCCTGCAATCTCAATCTCTCGGAGATAAGATTTCGTAAATGTACCATAAGAATTCCTACTTTCAGCTTTCAGCAAGTACCTACTCGATTTGCATTTAAAACAGAGACTTAGAGACCCAAACTTAGGGTACTCGCAAAATTGACTTCTTTATTTCCGGTATTTCTCTACTCAATTTCCTTAATCGAGGACGGCCGCCCCTTCGTCTAGAATGAATTCTCGAGATGACCACGTTACAGTGGGCCAAATGCATAAAAATAAACAGGCTTTCTTACTTCGTTAGGGCGTATTAAATTCTACCAAAGATATTAACAAACAAGAAAACGGAAATCAAAGTTATGTCAAATTGAAAAGGCTCGATTTCTGTGAAATAAAATAAGACCATGGGCTTTTCTTATCATGCACTTCGCCCGGTGATAGTATAATAGCTCTTCCTAGTAGTCGTAGCACTTGATTAGCTCGTTCAAACCTAAGAAAAACCCTTCGTCCCTCACTCGACTACACCCTACCCATCCGAGTCGAGCCTCTCCTCTTCTTCGTATCCGTTTTCTACTGAAATATAGAGAAACTTGTGGGCTTCGGCAAGTCTTCTTTCGATGGGGGCCTTGAAACGAGCAACAGTCGTACGAGCCTCTCAAAGACCACCCGATGACACTTTAGGTTTGCCTGACGATGAGAGGGAATGAAGAAAAGCCGACCCCATTCTCTACTATTCCTTTGAACAAGGAAGAATGAAAAAAAAACGTGCTCGAAAGGGGAAACGCGATCGTATTCCGGCGACTGTGAGGCGTCTGTTCAGAGAACAGTAGGTACGCACTTACTGCAAGAACACGACAGTCGACAGAACCAAGAGTGTTATGTTCGTGTAATGCTGGGTCAGGGGCCAAACTGGGTCGATAATCCCGCTAAGACCCAGACACTATTTGTGTCAGGGTGGCGGTGGTGGTTCTCTTATACCCCCTGCGAAGGTGAACTCCAATTCGTGAGCTCGAGGTGGCGCAGACTAGTTGGGGTTGAAGCGTAACGTAGGTACCAGCCACCGGCACACCTGTAAACCCTTGACCTCTGAGTTTGAGTTAACCGAATAGCCGAATTCTAACATTAACTCGGGTTATTTCTATAATTTCGGCTCGGTTCTTGATAGTCGGCAAGATTCGCAGAGCTAGGTGACTTTAAGGGTAGCAGATAACTTTGGAGAACTTTGAGTATAAATTGCGGTAGGCAGTATACAGTTTGCATTTCCAACCGACTTCAGAATTTCGGAGTCTTCGTGGGTGGTCCATGTGTACAGGAGATCGTTTGATCTGATCAAGAGCCTTGCAGAAATAGAGGAAATTGAGGACGGGTAGGAAATCCTGTTGAGGCTAAATATTATGATAGTCAAATTACTTTTACAGTAAAAAGAAGCTTCCATACTTTTCTGATGGTCGACTTGGCAGAGGAGTCGCGCTCGTCCCGCCAGGTACCACAAGAAATCCCTTTGAAATCTGATAGCTGTCAGTGAGTTGTCAGTAGAGAGGTTTATTATTCCCACAGAAGAACCCCTAAGGAATCTCGAGCATCCTGGGTTTCTCGTAACTAACCCTGATCGATAATCTTGGAGCCATGTCTCGCGCCTCGAAATGGTTCATTTTTGCGAGTTCATATCTCATCGATACTCTTCGATATCAATGGATGAACAAAGCGTGTTTTTACTTTACGGTCAATTTGAATGCAGAAGACATCGAATGAGAATATTATGTCCGTGAGAATATATGAATATTAATAGCATACGGTGTGTACATTGATTGATGAAATGTAAGGAGAAGAAAGACCCTGATTACATATTTGCACATTAAATTCACGATTGAGGATATAAAGCAGAAATTTTCGTCGAACCAAAACACTTCTCTGTGTGGATATAAATTTTTGTTCACCCAGTACTTTTGCGTTGTTCATCGTTCACGTATTACTTTGCATTCGTGAATTTAAATGATCGAACGTGCCTACCTGATATTGGTTCACGGAGGCTTGTTAATATACAGCAAACGGGGGTTGGCTGGGTTGTGACTGGCCTGACGGTAATGTACGTATGCCTTGCGGGTTCCAATTATTCCCTGGAGACCCAAAATGTCGCCCGCTAAGGCGATTCCGTGGGTGACCCTCGTGTGCGGGTCCATTTCGAGGTCGTTTGACCAATTAGCCCCAGTCGGCGCCTGAGTGTCGTCGACAATAGACTCCTTCGGCAACCACTCCGAACCGCAAATCTTTAACGGATTTCTCGTGAAGGATGAGTATATATGTGGTAACAGAGTGAATAGAATCCTCAGTTGTCATCTTACAACCATGATTCATGAACCAGAAGAGTTTTCCTTCAAAATTTTTGACGTTTGCAATTATTTGTACTGACTGTCAGTTGTTTTTTTTCTTCTTTTTTAACAGAGATAATTTTTTCATCTACCATAAATAAACACTAATAATAATTCTTCGGTATGATCTCATGGATTTCGGCATCCTGATTCCTGAAACTCTTGCTAATACTGTGGCAACAACAGCCCAGCGCAATTAGAGGTTTAAAGAAGTGCTATTCCTTACTTTGAGGAAAGACGCGTCGAGCAACTTTTTAGATAATCCTCTCGACGTAATCTGAGGCTTGTCAGCAATTAGGGGAACAATTTATCTCCAAGAATTTATACCAGGTACCTAACCACTTGGGTGGAACTATGCTCTTTCGACGAAACCAGCAAGCCACGATTCCTCTTTTGCGCGGACGAAACCACGTGCATATACGTGTAATATAGCTCAGGACGAGCATAATGAACGGATGTTTCTTTACGTCGAGAGAATAGAGGGCGACTCAATTTTACGCGGAGATTATCGCCCGCGGAAATCGCATCGATTATTTTTGCTACTCAGATAATTCGTCGATCGCATAGTGATCGCGGCGAATAAATGCGTGACTGTGCGGGGATTACTGTAGAGTATTTAATCCAAAGTTCTAGATGAGCTAGATGCACTCTGTGGGGTTTGATCGAATTGGAAACCGAAGTCTGTGGGTTAATGGAGTAATAATTGAATGGTAGTGGATTTAATTATCCAATTCGATACTGCAGAGGGGATTATTTTTGAAAATTTTTGAAAACGGAATCCCTACTTCTGATTTCTCTAATGAATCTAGCTCCATTAATATATATCCATATCACTCTCAATTATATAATAGTTTCAAATTAAGTCTGAAGTTTGGACGAAGAGGCCACCTCCATTGTTCTGGCTAATTGTTAAATTACTTTACTGTCACCGTTTGTTCTCATTATCATCAATAATTGTTTGTTACCCCAGAAAGTAACCGTTCACACTATGCAGAGTAAAATTTCACGCGAAATGTGCCACGGATTCATTTTCCTTTCAAAGTTCTGAGACAATTAGTAATAGATCAACATTTCTACCCAGAATCTCAATTGCCTGGATTCAGGCCCGGATCATTTCGAACCAAGATTTATTAAAATTTGAGTATTTATAAAATAATTTGCCGACTGCATCTCCGCAGATATCTTATCATTACAGTCAAAAATGGTTGGAAATTAAATTAGCCTTGGAATTAGACTGTGGGATCATTACTAGCGCCTGGTAGCGTCAACTCGCCTAGCGAATAACGCTTCAAAGTGTACCCAAGCCTAACTCAACCCAAAACCAACCCAACCCAACTCGAACGGGATTTGTAGAGCTAACCTCGAGCCACCGTCCTAATGAGGGCGTTTCAGAGTGCCATAAGCAATTTCGAATAAGTGGATGCTACGAACAGCTTACTAATGTCTGCCTGTGCTGGATTAAACTTTTAATGTAATCCATCCGTGCTATGTAAATCGATGTATCTACATAGTCTTTCGGACTCGGTCAAACTTTAACTGACAATAAGTATCGATTCTACATATTGTCGTTAGTGCCATGATATTTATGAAATAAAAAGCTATTAAGCTTAATCTATACCACAAAGAGCTCGAGAGCCAGTTGGACAAAGCACATGATAGATTACACCATTATAAAAAGCAGATAGACGGATCCGCGTATTGCCAATGCCTCGCTGACAATAACTGGACACACAAACGCAGGGGGTGGACTAACAAATATACATACCGATATTGCAGTTGGATGCAGTAATCTTGAAGAGCTCGTTATGCTAGGGACTCGTGTGGTTTACAACTCAGTTAAGCCACGCGCGTAGTATAGCTCTGGCTCTCAATTCGCTTGCGCTCACGTCTTACGGTACGTAGTTAACGATCTGTAGATAGCAGATGACGCTCCAGGGATATACTAAGATGTTAATTTAGCCATTACTTACATTCACCTACCACCCCGCCTCGAGGCACTTCCTTTTGCCCTGTGGAAGATACGCAATATATACTACATCGGCGAGGACGAAGGTGGCGGTGGATCGCGATACTGTTTAATTTCTACTGGAGCCTGGGGTTCGCGCTGGGATTTTCGAACTTTGATAATTATTTGTTTTTCACAAAGGTGGGAATACTTTTTTTCCATCAAACAAAGAGTACGAGCTCATTTTTTTTTTTAGGCATTGTCGGTTTTCTTGAGCCTTTTTAATGCTAGACTAAAGCAAGCACGTCTCGTTCGTGTACTTGGCGTCACCTTTCACAAAGGACGTGCTCGTTTGATGTTTTGAAAAGAAACGGCTATGGCTGATCTGGGGAAATGAAGGGTTGAGGAGTCCTGCAGACACAAAGCAATTCTAGAATCTCGTCGAGGCAAGATTGAACGGGAATTACAGAGAAATTAGGAAGTGTGAGAAGAAACAATAGATTCTGCGAATCGTTGGGGATATAGCTGAGAGTCGTACCATCTATAGAGACCACCACCTTACGAGCCGCTAAAACCCTTCGCTGCGAAGTGGAAATCTCTTACATCCAGCAAATGTTATGACCAGCTCCATAAATTCTCAGGAATATAAACCTCAATCCTATTCTTACTTCAAGCGTTCATTCTCTCGGACAAAAGCAGAAAACTTTTCATCATGCCGAACGATATCAGCAGTTTGAAACTCTGATCTTTATTAATCAAGCTTTGGAACGACGTATAATGAGCGGATCAGAGGAACCATTTCTTGGGTTAAAATATGATTGGGCCGAATTGTGAAATTCTGTAAAAGTTAAATTCATTGCGGCTGAATTTCTGAACAAAGTAAAATTTGTTTTGCCGTCGTAATAATTCACTCTTCTTGGTTGCAGCACATCCCTTTCAGATGTGTGGTAGGTATACTTTGAGCGGAAGATCCCAGTGTAGGTATAGGTATCTATTGTGAACATGCGGATTTCTCAGGAGTAAATTGAATTCGATGCTGACTTAGTGATTTGTTGCCTGGGCGAAGATATATGCCGAAGGGTATAAGCCGTCGAATGAATGTGAGAGACAGAATTTTCAACACGTCGAGAAAAAATCGCACCGATTTAAGCTATTTAAAGCTCTATATCCGATAAAGGCCACTTTTTACACAAAATCTAATACTTCATTTTATTCCTCGCTTGTGAGCGTATTTATTTATTCAAAGGTTTTCCTTGGTGGGGTGTTTTCATCGGGGAGGAAATCTAACGAAGTTGAGATTACTTAACCAGAGAGATGGTCCCATTTCGGAATGACCTGACGAGGGTGGCTGATTCGATCGTGGCTTAAGACTTCCGTCCTACTTCGGCTTCCTCTTCCTCTTCCTTTTCCACCTCTTTGTTGGATCACTCGTTGTACTTATAACGGAAATGTTCTTTTCTCAAGCTACTCGAAGGTTCATCTTCGACGGACCGTTAGAATTCCATTGACAAATCGATATCTGGATTCAATAAACGTAGACCACCTCGTTTCAGCTCGCCTTCTGGCGACCACCACCGTCTTGCTATATCCTCAACTCCACTTTCATCTCCTGCTGCAGGATGGTGAAACGACAATATCGTTTTGCTGGCTCCGGACAGAGAACTTTTCGTTCCTTGAGGCAAGTCGCTCTCGGTATACTTACTCCGTCGAAAAATACTTTTACACTCCAGACCACGGCGCGAAGTATCTCGGTTTACCCACTTGCTACAAATGACACTAAACCGTTCAGATGCGTCAAGTTGAATCGAGCTTTTGCTATAGGCAAACACTAACCGACCCTGGGGCCTTCTGAAATCCCTATATAATCGAAGTAACACGTGGAGACAGGAGTAAGGAAATTTTTGTATATCCCAGAGGAAAAGGCTTCGCGTCAGATTTCCATCAGGGATATAAAAAAAGTACTTCCTATGGAATAAAGACATAAGAGCTGAGGAATTTACGGGAACTTTCAATCGCTCATATGTCTTGCCAACATAGACATCGAATTCTGCAGTCACTCTTGAACTCTCAGACCGCGAAGTCAAAAAGAAATCGTAAATTTCGAGCCATGACCCTCTGCCACGCTGTTCTTCTTTTTAAGCTTGATTTTCAAGGATTTTCAGCTTGTTATTCACTTCCGCAATTTCCAGCATTTTCATTTTTTACTACTAAGTCAACACCTCGAGGGGAAAAGGCCACAATTAAGTCTCCAAGACGCAAGAGAAACGGGATTTGCAGTCATCATCTCAGTAATCATCAAGAAATCAGTAACGTGAGGAAGTACTGTGAAATCGGGACTTCTAGTTGGAGTATTATTTTTTGCATTCGTGTGTCTCCTCAATGGCGAATAAAACAGTAGTCTAGTTTGAATCTGGAGTGAGGAGGGTACCTTTCGCAGGGAATCTTCCAGGAAATCGACTCTGCGACAGGTAAGACAGGAAATGAACTGTGCTTGGCGTCTTGGGAAACTGTGGGGCGGAGACAGGAAAGAGAAGCGGAAAGCAAAGACCCTCGCTAAGGTACCTAGGGCTGAGTAGGTGGAATGGGGCAATCGAGGTTCTCGTGGAAAGGGCAGATAATTGCTCGTCGGCTAAGAGGAATCGAGAGGATTAAGGGCCCAAAGTCACTAGGTAATAATTGCGCCTCCGTACTTTTGGAACGGCCAATTTATGCTATGTGCTTCTTTATAGCTCGACAATTAGGTCTTACTTTATTCCGTCATTTGCATGTAGACACGCATTCAGTGACACGAAGTTTGCGACAATTTAACTCGATTCGAACGCGAAACAATTAGCGAGAATAGCGGATGTTCAGCATCGGTCTTAAGGGTGTCGTATTGTAAAGTAAAATGCCAAACTTCTGCAGTATCAATTCCGAGTGGAATATCGCTTCTTGTTTCCTTCGGAAATCTGGGATTAAATGATAAATAAATAATTGCGAGACTGAAAAATGTCACTTTGCATTCCCCTCCAATGTCACTCTGTTTCTTTCGCCACATCACATCCTTGAGATAGTCCACGTCTCGAGATGACAGGTTTACTATGGGAGAAGAGTTTTGACGTGACGTCTTATCGGGTAAAAATTTCTAAGGGTCGGTTAAGGTAAGGTGAAGTAAGGTGAGCGTAACGCGTTGCGCTCTGATCCGTTTTTTTCTTCTTCTCAGAGTAAATGGCGTATTGATCAGGTCTTTTGAATCGTAGTCATCAGCCGAGAGTGTGGGAGATGTATAGGTGCGGCCCGTAGCAACTGGCCTAGATTTCGCGGTAATCTGAAGGAAAGGGAGGGTCGTTTCGTCGTTTAGTCGACGAGGGGTCGAGAAGATGATGAGGAAGAGTTGGCTGGGGATGGATGAAAGTCCAGGCCTTTTTGTACGACATGCGCGCGCCCACTCTTTGGCTTATTCTCTTTCAAGGTATCCTCTCTCACCCTTCATCGGTCTGTAAGGAGTCGAGACTCATCAGCATTCATGCTTGGAGGGTGTGACGCTTTGTGGCCAGCCGGCCACGGAGTTCGATCCATCGAATGCGGCTAGCTAGCAAAAAACCAGATCAGAGAATGCCTCGCGAGAGGCACAGGCAAGAACGGCTGATTGGAAAGCTGAAAGCGGTCGATCGAGGTCAAAGTTCGTTTGGTCTCTTGCTTACGGACTCAGTCACCCTGTGATCACGTCGAAGCGTAGATTTGTTAATTAGAGAGAGGCAGTGGCTTCAATTGAGAGAGGTAGAGGCGCACTGGTCGCATATTGGATAAAAGGTGACCCATTTGCGAATCTGGTTTTTTTCTTCACAATCAGTTATTTAGCTGTTGCTCGTTAAAAAATTTACCCTCACTAACTCCTGCCGTAATCCATCAACTTATTTCACATTTTCTTGCTACTCATAGTCTGAACATATCCTACTAGGAAATGAACCGTTTGGAAATCGACGATTGAATAATCTATACAACGACTGCTGACCTCATGGCTTTGAAACATTAATTTCAATCTAATCTTTTATTTTTCGAGAGAAGTTAATTGTATGATTAAATTGCCTCGCAAAATTTAACCCGCTTGAATAATTCATCATTTTGACCACTAGCGTATTTTAACTAAACTGTACCACCAATTATAATTTTAATCAATACATGAATGAATAATTATGGATTTTTAAACTGAGCCATAATCCGAAACGAAATAAAAATCAAAGAAGTGAACAATAACATCTGAATGTAGATTCCCAACTGAATGAAACTTGATTTTCATTAGAAATCTGTAATTGGCAGAAACTTTTGTTCCCGCGAATTAATATTGAAATAATTTTATTCCAATAATTTTATTTGGTTTTAAATATCGCACAACCGCAGTATCGGAAGATAGAATAATGGGTAATGGCTCTTCTCTCAACATTAATTCGAGTCATAAAACGCCGTTAAACTGTTAAATGGAATATTTTCCCGTGTTAGGAATTAAACACAACGTTCAAGTACTTTGCTGTAGTAGCTATTACATTAAATGGCAGGATACACCCCATACGTAGCTACGTAATAGTCCCTGCGATTTCAACGCTCGGGGTTAAGTGTAATCAATCGCAATTTAAGTAAGCAAATTTCTGTTGAATGCTGAAATAGGCATGTGCAATCATCGCGATTCGATAATTTGTGCTGGATGAGTGAAATTCTATTTCTCACAAGGAGAACGATCGTTTTAAAGATTGTCAAAAACCTCGAGACTTGGGGCTTATAGCTTTTGCTGTTTTGACAAGAGATTGCAAAGTGGCGAAAAAAAAAGTTCGTTGGATGCCTTGCTCGAAGAGCT
This sequence comes from Tenthredo livida, assembly GCA_963992785.1. Classification (NCBI taxonomy): domain Eukaryota; kingdom Metazoa; phylum Arthropoda; class Insecta; order Hymenoptera; family Tenthredinidae; genus Tenthredo; species Tenthredo livida. Next base: position 14,281,706 of record OZ023066.1, on the reverse strand, counting down.
TCAGCATTGATTGATTTGATCTCGGTTTCCTAGCGGACAGTGATTAAAAACATCATTTCTATAACCACAATTGCGAGTGAAATTCGCGGGGGTAGGTAGTATTCTTTCTCAGTTCTCCTGGTGCAGGCGAATAACTTTTTGTCGGGTGGTTACAAATGATTCGGTTCCTAAAACCACCGCTCGCAGACGGCTAACAAATGCTCAAGGACTTTAAAGATTTCGGCTCTTTTTCAATCTACTTTTGCCATTAAAGCTTGATAAATTGATCACAGCTCACCAAAATTAAACCCGAATGGTAGGGGTAGGTAGGTAGGTCTACGTATCACTCGTAATTGAGTTCTTGAAGTCCTTTACTCATCCGGAATACAAAGTTGATTGGCAGTCGTGATAGCGTCAACGACACGTAACCAATCTTAAGCTGTTTCCCAATTTCACACGACCACGTGTAGTCGACTGAAGTGACAAGCCGTGAAATTGACAAGGTCGAAGCATCGGATGTTGGCTGTTCTACACGTTCACCCTTTTAGGTATACGACCGTCGTAACGGATCAAACTTTCAAACCAGTGGTGGATAATAGACAGAAGCAGTATAATATGCCGTCTCTGATCGGTACACATTGTGTGTGTGCCTTATGCAGAGTATTTGTGGGAAATTGGTATGGGGACGGACATAGCGATAGTAAAATGGATGGAAGAGGATCCGTTTGTCGGAAGGGCAAAGGACGAGGCAGACCGTAATCACCGTGACAACAGCGTGATTAAACTCCTCTTCGTTGCTGTAGTTTGACGCACCAGTCGCTGGGGCGTGAATTTGAATTGATTTGCTATCTGCTATTCAGTCGCTCCAAAGCTGTTCTGAAGATCTGTCGATCGTATCATTCCGCGTGCTTTCAGTTGGGATAAACTTTGATCGAGATAACCGACACGCAATTGCTTCCGAACGGTTCCTGTGATAGGTATTAGCATTGTAAGCCGAGGAAAATTCTAATTAGATACACAGCGGATTGAAAGTCGTGAAAATTTCTTTCTTCTGTTATTTTGAATGCAGTTCTTTTTTCGTTTCATTTTCTCCAAAGTTATTATTCTGGCTACTGGTGAAACGCTTGAATCGATATTGCCCAGGTATAAGGGAGTATAGTATATTGAAGACGTGACACTGACGCCTTGTTAACTTCTTTGTCGTTTCGTTGAGGGTGAAGGAACGTGTGTAGTGTGAATGACGTCGGTTACTGCCTTGCGGTCTGGTCTACCTCATTCCCGAGCAGTATCATGAAAAGAGAGTATTTTTAAAAGAAAATAATTGATTGAATAAAAAATACTCCGTCGTCGCCTCTCGGACAATAACTTTCTCCACAATAGCGATATTTTATCAACTTGACGAGAGAGAGAAAGAGAGAGAGAGAGACACATCGATTCTACGAAAATTCGGTGATTTAGCAATCAAGGACTGACTTGGAATGGACCGCAGGTCGTCCGCCACGGTTCCAATGATCACGGACGATATAACGGAACTATTTGTTTGCGCATTGTTGCTGCCTATCCATTGTTTTGTCCGGATGGACTCAAACACGTATTGTGCGTTCGGCAACTCGAAACACAATACTGAATATACAGGGTGCTGTATTCTAATCCCCACGGTCCGGAGGTGAATAATTTTCCAGCCATAGAAATTTCACCGGAGTTTCTCTTCAAAAACGTTCGATGGATATACTATTCTTTCAAAGACAGATTCAAATTGAATTTACGAAAGAAATGTTCATGTCGGGTTTTCAGAACGGGACACTGTGTACATAACGCAGATACTAGTACACACATGCATGCTCACTACCGAGAGTAGTTACCGCATTCAATTTCCTCGTATACCAAGTTGATTGTTGGGGCTGCCTGAACACCGGCCGTTCATTCTTGAAATTGCATTGGCCTTTCTGAAATATTTTCACCTTGGAAAGTCGCGTGACAAATCCTTGGCGGAACAATATATTATAATATGACCACGTTGGTCAATTAGTTTCCGACGTAAATTTCACACTAAAGTTTTCAGGGCAATTCAATTTCATATTACCTTATACATACTTACATACTTATACTTTGAGCTTGGAAATCAGCGTTAATATTTCTGAGACTTATTTTCCCTGGTGCAAAATTTCTGGGAGGCTTGTGCGACCTGTTTATCTTCATGCTTACACGTTAATTACAAAGTTGTGGAATTTATGCTGGTACGTAGTACCATACCTATACCCTCAAAGAAACTAGTCCTAGACTTCCGGAACAACGCGGATAATTCTGTCTCGGCTTTTCATTACTAAATTTTAGACGAATATTGTGGCTCATCCTGTTCAATTATATTTTACAATATTATCAACGCGGGTATCGCAGCATGAGTCGTAAGCCCTTAACGAAAATTGAAAGTGATATTTCAACGGTAAAAATTGACCCACAACGTTTTTACACAATTATAAATGCTTTTTACCTGACGCTGAGTAAAGCATGCCGTTTTCGACGTAATCTGGTATTGCGGAAATCCCCGCGGGCACCACCCTATCGAAATTGAATTCTTTTTCCCACGATTTGGTCCAACCCACGAAACTCGGCTTCTGAAGAGTCTTGAGTACGTATTTCTAAGCGTTGTATGAATGTAACATAGGTATATAGGTATAGGAGGTACATGACTTAAAAATTCACACAAATCGAGTCGTAAGCTTTGGCGCCGTTCTTTTCTCGGAACATTTGTTTTATTCACAGTTCAAGGTGCTGCTAAGTCCAGTAGAATTTTGTATTGAAAGAGGAAGGTCTTTATCCGTCGCAGGAACAAGATTCAATTTGTTTCATTCAAGCAATAAATCAATTTCCTTCTCCGTTCAATCGCCTTTACCATTCCCGTTCGGCACCGTGTCAGATAGAACAATCAATTGGCTTTGAAAATCCGTTTCGAAGTATTCGTCGCTTTTAAATCCGAACAGTCGTCTTGCTTTGGAACGCCATGCCACATTACGTTACGTTACATAACGCGATATAACGGAGGCCTTATTTTTCCGCGAATGAAATTCAAATTGCAACAGTAAAAAAGAAAACGAAAATTCTGTGTCGTCATCTCGATGTGACTAGCCCGACTCTTCCACGTACCATGTAGATACGTACTATGTGAATGCAAATCACACTGCGTCGTTTGTGTTGCGTGAAACCAACGGACAAACGAATGGACAAACCTACAGTGCAAGTACAAGGTACACTATGATTGCTTCGCTTTACTGTAACATACCGATACAGCTGGTAGGCGAATGTCTCTTCGTCGACTGGCAATCCGGGTTAATAGATATCGTAATCCACGAAATGAGAAATGATAAGCGTACGACGTTTCATTTCGCCAGTAAATACGACATATAGCCGATATTTTGGTAAATATCATTTAATTAATTATTGGCATGCAGGGTTTTGCGGTATAGCAAGAGTTATTGGATAGCTTCGGGCTACCACTGCAGTGTGCTGAATATTTAATAAACTCGTCGAAATTACATCAAGCTAATCTATGAATAATAGAGGGTTTAAACTTTGCATAATTACTATCGAATTACAAGTCGAGCGTTTTATTGGTCCTGATGTTCAAATTGCGAATCGGCATTGAGACGCGACTTTGACCCGAGCATTTTGAATTCAACCTTTCGTTGCATATGGGAACGCTTGTGCAATAAAAACGACCAAAAGTGCCAATAGAACCGCGAGCTACCACGCTGCTCTAACTTTAATATCTGATGTACTGCAGTACACTCAAGGCGACAAGGAGCGAAAGGAGCCAAGCTTATTGCTTCAATATTGCCGATGGCAGCCTTCGTAGAGTCTGTCGTCTTTATACCCAAAGGTATACACACGCACATATACACATACATGTATATCATGGTTGATATCTATATTTTCGAGAACGTATATAGCCAACTATCCATGTAGATCGTGGATAGAAACGTGTAGGTTGATAGTATGTTGGATGTAGGATATGCAGGGGTGGTATCATGCTCTTATTAGACTGTCTCTCATAACGTGCAAACGGTGAACTTTTGGTAGGAGTGAGCCCAGAACTGAGAACAAGGTAGTGATAAAGGTAGCTATTTTATCGAGAATCTTGGTATAATTTTGAATCAGAGGGCATCCCTCGAAAGGTAACCAGTGACGATCTTTGACCTGGGACCAGATTTCGATCTGAGGACAGTCGAAGGCGTTCCCTCTTTTTACATGAAGATTTAAGACTCGGAGGGTCCTCGAATATTCATGGCCGAGGGAGGGAAAGCCCGAGTGCGAACCAAAACCTCTCTGGTGCAAACCATTCTTAACCATTACGTTCTGTTATTCTATGCATGGCGTCGTTGTACGTAACTATATCTCGCCCGGGCAACCAACTTTATTTGACCTTAAATCCAGCCTAGTTGGCTCGCTGGTGGTCGTTTCGTGCCAAAATCGCCTACTAGCTTCCGGTCCTGTCACTTGCTAGGTATAGTATAGTGCTACCGACTTAACCATAGTCATTGATATACTGGCACGCAGGATTCTGCAGCTTAAAGCACTCACGTTCGTTAAAATGCATTCGAAGTAGAAGCAGTATTTTATGTGTAGACAAAAAACGTATCGTGCATGTTGCTGTGAGACTACCATGAACGAATGTTTAATGGTGATAATTGAAAGAAGATTCATTGTATATGCACTTCACATAATTCATGTAAAAAAAAAGTGGAAAAGGAGAGTAAAAGGAGATCATTGAAACTATCTGGACATTATTTAAGTTTGGGGTAGTTTTGGACCTTTTTCTGAAACTTGAGAGTCCTGTTAGGTGCCCGGAAGTTATTCAATTGAATTTTAAGCTCACGCTACGTATAAGTTTTGACTAAGTTTCCAGATTCTCCTACTGGGACCCACATCTGAACAATACCGGTAGTTCTTGGAGTCATTAACCAGCTAGCGAACCAGATTTTGTTACCCAGTTTCTCGCAAGACGTTACACGGACTTCCGGGTGAGCACTTCGGTATATACAGTGAACTGCGTCGCCGAGTATGTTATTGCGCGAAGCAGAAGTAACGTAATTCAAATTCTCATTAGACTGTCGTCATGAAGTGGGAGCTTTTGCTCTGCTTGCAAAGGACAAAGGTATAGAAACCAGGATGACGGATGGAGGCGAGGACTCAACCTTTAACATTAAACTCCTTACCAACGTCACTACATGAAGCTGTAACAAATTGCCTTTTAATAAACAAAAGGGAAACCACATGCGTTCAATTTTTATGATATGCCTTTATGCATGGGATTTCAATTTTTGTCATTTCGAATCATATTCGGTATCAAATTTTTCCATCTCCACTCCGATTTTGTTCAAATTTGCCGCAGAGATGGCATTTGCCTGAAACCTGCAGATCGTTTAAAGCCATTTGGCAAACAAAATATTGCAGGATTTTCACTACGCTTTGGTAAAAAATTTCAGGATGAATAATTCTGTTCTTCCTAACAACGCTGCTCCTAATCAAGATAGGAACAAAATCGATGTAACAGCTTGTTCGAAAGAAGAACCTCTAGCAATCATAAGTCCAGACGAGAAACAAGAGGACAAACCGTTTTGAAAGGCGTGATTTATGATTTTTTTAATCATGTCAAAAAATGTGAACCTTACATGTCGGAAATGTTGAACAATATGTTTACGTCCATACTAACTTTACTTATCTCGAAGCAGCCATTCGAAGAAGAGCATTAAATCATGCACTGTGATTTGAAAAACTTTACCATTTTGGTTCTCAGACGTTCCAGCTCAGATAAAAAGGGATTACTCCTTTCCTTTCAAAACTGTTTTCCTATTCTGCACTGAATGGTAATCTCAACAATTTATCAATATCTAGTGGCAAGCTCGACATGCTATAGTCATTCCCATTAAAAATGTGTCCATGGCCTGTGTACTCCGAGGTACAAGAAGGAAAAGAAAAAGAAAAGGATTCACGCGCCATACTTACTGTGCATATCATATGGGTATACGTGGATAGTATAGATGGATACCGTAAATTCGTTTGCTTCACTGTGCGTGAATATTATATAATATAAGCTGCTCGGTAGGAAACTGATAAGGCGTTATGCGATTACCAGACGTGGTGATGCGGGTGGAAAGTATGTAATATAGCTGATAATATGACGGGGCTTACGGTGAGTTGACATCAAAGCAAGTATCGCAGTGAGAAGCACAATGAATAACGGAGAATGTAAGAATTTTAGAGTACCTGCAGTATAACGATCCGCGACCTATGTGTAGGTAGGAGGAAAAAGATTGGGACAGAAAGTAGGCAGACGGAAGCGCTAGAAATTGCATCTAGCCATTCTAGTAATATTTACGATATTGTATTCAGGGAGTGGAATACTCTGGACAGTACCCTCTTTCAATCTTTTCATCTTTTTCTTCCGCTTCTATTTTCCCGGTTTCTTCCTATTCTTCTTCTTCTTCTTCGCCACTGGTACTTTTAGTTTGTTCCACGGAGACCTGTGAATACCCTCCTCGGGGACTTGGAGGCTGCCAAAGCGAGGACGAACAGAAACTGCACCGGCTACGAGTAAAACGGAAGTTTGCCAAAGTTGGTGCATTGTTGTGGCGCGCACGAGTCCCAAAGTTGTTTGGAAGCCACCGAAAGAGTTTTCCGTGCAAAGGGTGTCGCTAAAGGGTGGAGATAGGCGGGAGTGAGAAGCGAAGGTTCGGGAAAGAACAGCGCTAGACACAATATGCGTGAACGGTGCATTGTAGGAAATTGGTGCCGACTTTAAAACTTTCTACAGAAAACAAAGACAAAAGTGGGGCGTGTCGACCTAGCGGAGTGGTTTGTCGCTTGTAAAGAAAGGGGCTGCTTCTCCGACCCATGGTGAATTAAAACAACCACAACCGGGATTCTCAGGATAGGTCAGGTCAGGTCAGGTCAAGTCAGGTCATCTGAGGTAGAACCCTTTCAGGCAGAGTCCAGGGTTCTGAAAGATACCTCTTCTTAGATTTCACTCGATATTGTCCGATATTGAATCTTTGGAAATGTCCTAATCATGTGTCCCGTCGTTCTCTCGAAATGGAGAACTCATTTTCAACTAATGGCATTCGTTATTAGATATTGTCTTTGCACAATAAGAGACAAAAGGAAGATAAGAAATTCGCAAGAATAAAGAATGCCACTTGATTTCTGGAATAAAACAACATGAATGAAAGAGAGAGAGAGAGAGAGAGAGAGAGAGAGAGAGAGAGAGAGAACTTGATACATCACTTCGCGTGCCGGAGAGGTTTAAGTTAAAGAATTTCTATTTCACGGGAATATAGTGATGTCCATTGCCCACCCGTAATTTATACGCGTCGACCGGCTTATCGGTATAATCTTCTCCTGTAGGCCCTTTCATTTTGACTTAAGAAGTAATTACATATACCATGTGCACGGTACCGGTGTAGAACAGTAAAGGTAAGGCTGTAGACTCCAGTGTGAGAAACAATGTTTTAAAAGTAGAAATGGAAATACCTACGTGAAATGAAAATGATTCGTCGCGCTCTCGACGAAGAAAATCGTTGAAGAAATCTATGCATAGTAATTCAAAGACGGAGTTGCCACGCAGTCGTAAAATTTTATCGCAAGAGCGTGTTCGAAATATTTTTTAATTCCTCTCCCATCGGGTGGAACAATTTTCTATCCGCTTAGCCCGTTATAACGAAAACCTGAATTTTTTGATAACGGGATAAAAGTTTGAGTAGGTTACTCGAGGCGTGGTGGGACGGTCACTTCTTCGGAAAATTACTTCTGATACCTTCTTACGAAAAAATAAGCTGTTTGTAGAGCTATGAAAAAGGATTTAGCTACTTCTTTTCTTATCTCAAAGAGTTCGGGGCTCAGAGTTTCTATCCTAAGTTAACTTCCATAAAGTATAGCCATATTTATTACAACGATTTGGTCCCTCCAAAAAGTGCCCTCTTCAAAGAACCAAACGCTTTATTTAGTTCTCACAGTATTTCACTCGACTAACCAAAAATTAAACATCGTCATGTAGGTGGCTATTTTCCCTCGCCCATTGTTAGGTCATAGGAGAACATATTATCTACCATTTCAACATTACTGCCTATTAAAGATCAGAAACTATGGAAATAAGTATAGATACTCGGCAGATTTTTCTCTCACAAGAATATATTACTAATTGTGAAAATCTGGTAGGCACTGGTTCCCATAAAAATCCAATAAATATGCATAGCACTGGTTTCGTTAGCCATGGTACAGTAGCAAGCGTTCGCCATTACATTTGCACGTGAAAGAAATACCTCGATTCGAACTCTACGCCTATATTATTATGTAAATTTGATTACCTCGCGTGGAAAAATTCAAATATTGGATACGATCGATTCTGACTATTGGCAGAAGAACTGCAGGTTCCATGTTCTAAATTCTGTAATTCTGTGATTATAGCTGCAAGGGTCACGAATCGAGTCCAGTAATGTCAGATAAAATTTAATCAGGTCGAAATATATTTGGCAAAGAAATTAACGTCATCTTGAGATAAATTAATGATTTTATTCCTCGTTCGGTATGAGTATAAGAGAGAAGCCCTCATTTTATTACAGATTTCGCTTCCGCTCTTTCTCCAGTTAACAATCGGACGTCTCTCATTGTGAGCCTGCAGCCAAGGGAGAAAATTATATCTGGCATCTTCTTTGTGGGAGCTTTTAAGAAATTTTATTCTAATATCGCACCGCGTAATGACTCCCGTCACTCAGTTGGTTGCTCCAAGTCTCCGAGACGATGCGGCATTTAGCATTTAGGGTTTCCCATTTTATTAGCTCTCTCGTGCTAGTAGAGTCTTCGCTCGGTTGACGGGACAAGAAAATTAACCGGATGATATAACCCGCAAGGTTCCTATACCAGCTTGAGCTAACCAACCAAGAAACTATACGAAATAACCGACGACTTTAGCGTACCTCTTCTTACTCCTTGTTTCTCATCATTTTTTACTTTACAACTCACTAATTCGACATTTCATCTCAACCATTGAGAGTATTTTTTTTTTGCTTCGTCAATACCCACGGATACATCCATTCGTCTAGATCTGAGTCTGCACATATCTAGATATCTGTGCGGAGGACATACGTCGTATAATATTATGGTAAGCTGTACAGTGCACAGCGTACTCATTCGTTCTTTTGTTTATGGCGGCGGAAGTCTGTATATGACGTAATGAATGGAGGCTTGACGACCTCCGGTACCTAGTACCTAGTGCCCAGTGCCCAGTACCCAATTTTCAGGGTAGAGCAATGAGTCGACGAGGAAGTGGAGGATGGAAAAATCTGGTGGATGCAGAGAGCAGTATACAACTCGATATTTGGATACGTATCAGGCACGTAGAGAAAAGCTAGGAACACGAGCAGTGGAGAAAACGGCGGCAATGGTAGCAGTGAAAACGAGGTAAAAATGTAAAAAGTTGAAGGGAATGGCGCAGTCTACTTCCGTGTATTTTTATTTGATTGGAAAAGTTGCATCTGAATTTTTATACGAATAGAGGTGACCGGAGCCGTATTGCTTTTGCCGTATACGTATGTATATACGTATGTGTATATACTCACTGCACTCTGGGTCCCAGCCGATATCACAATCTCTTCTATTTTCACCAGATTTCATACCACTGCCCAGACGGACCATATTTTTAAATTGAACGATCGAACACACGCTCGTTGCAGACCAATAATATAATCCAAGATTGAAAGATTCACTAAACTTGCGATAGAAATTTTTACTATGCGAATCAAGGGACTAGATGAGCCATGATTGAACAAAAATGTACATGGAGGGAGAAATTTCACGTTCATATCTTCTATGACGGCTACATTTCATTCGATTCGAATTTTCTGATCATTTCTTCGGTGTTTTTCAACTCTGTTCTACTTTTCGCATCATTTTACGCGGCTTGTTGTGCAAGAGAGTAGTCTGGACCACGGTCTACGGTGAGTCTCCGATGTTTTAAATTACCCAGAATAACCCGAGCACTTTTAGAAATAAAAAGAAATTAAAAATAGTTAGCTTTTAATTGGTAGCAATTAACGTTCACTCGCATACCACGATGGTCTATTACTTTGCCAGCTAAAAGTGCACAAATATACCTTATATGTCCACTGATGAGTTTGATCGTTAGTTTTAGCCTACAACTCTGCGAGAGTATAATTCCATGTCAAATCGACGAGTGTCCTCACATGCCCTTTTCCTATCTGATTGAATATTAGTTATTACTTTCTGCATTCATCCTCCGAAGTCCGACTAGAAGATGTTGTGCAGTTTTAGATTTTTGCAAAATTCTGTGGGACAGCCAATTCGTTACTGCATGCGTTTTGAAAGAAAATTCAAATTTTCTGTTACCGTGGCTTGTGCAGTATGTATTCGATCCTTGAACTTGACATAGGATTACGTCAATTTATCTCGAAAATGTTGACTGTGAATTACATCGTCTTGATCATTATTAGCGTTGAACCCAAAAGATTTTCTAATCGTCGAAGCGGAAATCGACTCGTTTGCAGTGTATAATGAACTGCCTGCCGGTAACAAGCAGCAGTGTTTACTTTTCCACTCAATAGTCTCTCAGCGCGTAGATTACGGTGGCGCGTAAATCTGACGAATCGTCAGAATCAGATGAGAATAAAATTGATCACCCCGACGTGAAATCTTTAATTATGTATACGAATTACGGGGGTAAAGAGAAACAAAAATTCAATTTAAATTTACCATTAAATCCACATAAATATGGTAAGAGCGTAATTTATCAGAAGCCTCAGCTAAGCCCGGAGAAGCGAGTAAAGTCTAGCGAAAATATTCATTGCGTTATAAATAAATTATCGTTACGAATTAGAATCCAGGGAAATTCTGTTTTTTTTTCTTCTTCTTTTATGGTCAACATTTTTCATTCCTTTCTTAAGAAAATATTTCAATCAACCCCCTATTCCGTACGTAGGGGTGATAAGCGTTAAAATTTTTAACCTACTTCGTGTATGTACTTACGTACTTCGGTAGGTACTTCGTCAATATTACTTTTTCATATCAATTTGCCGTATTAAAGATGATAAAAACGGTACCCTCTACCGTTTAAATTATACGAAAAGCATTAAACAAGGTTTTTGTCGGGGCGTAGACGGCTCGAGCGCATTTTCCGCTCCGCAGACTTTATATCGCAGTTCTATAAATGAATTAAAACCAATTAGAACTTGACTCCGCAAGAAGGCCGGAGGTTCTCACGTTGGCTCTGATTTCTTATATACGATCACGTTCCCAGTTTCAAAGCGGTGAGCGTGACATTAGATTTACTCCAGAATAGCGTATAAATAAAAGGAATTTGAAAGAGGATATCATTCGTTCTTCTGTGTTAGAATCTGCGTCACTTTTTTCATCAGCTCATATCCATTATTGGAATGAAAATTCACATTCTAATAAAAATATTTTCCAACCGGTCGTCTGATGTAGATTCTTATTAATGCTAACGGGCAAAAACCCATTACGTACGTTCGTCGATGTTCAATTAACTTAGTACCCACCGAGCGACCATTTTCATGATTAATAATCATTCTCTATTGTTATATGACTTCTCGGATGTTTATCAGCTGTCAATTCATACGCACATAATATGTCAGTTCAGGGTGTTGTTACGTCCAGGACTTACACGCTTATCCATAGGCTAAATCGATCTAAGTAAATTATGATGTCCTGGAATTATTGTCAAAATTATCGCACGTTGGTAGTGTAACTATATAAGAGACCGGAAAATTATGGGCAGTAAGTCAGTCGGTTTGAAGTTGCACGGTTCACCTCACGTCCGAGATGTTCTCGAGTGTCCTGGCAATATGCGGTGTATTGTTTATCGGAGTTTCGAGTGCTTTGGTCCCGAGTTACTTCAATTTCGCAAAGCCTGACTACTCTCATTCTCTTTACGAGGCAATAATGGACATTTTTACTGAGAGTCCTAATACCACTACCTTACAAGCTATTGGATTGATAAGCGATAACTTGAATGAATTCAACTTGCCTTTAAAATGCCTACACGAAGACGAGACGCCGGTTATAATGGGGTTAGACGAACCGGTGTTCGTCCATTCTTCAGTTATTGAAATTAGTTGTCGGCAAGGGGAGATCGGAGAAATATTGAACGAGATTTTACCTCGTGTTACCGCTTCGTATACCGTCATAGTGTCACTGAAAAATTCGCAAGATCTTTTTTTCCGTGAAATCGAAGCATGTATGTTGAAGGTGTTTGAAAAATTTTGGGAAAAACCAATTGCGAACATTGTGATAATGTTCCCGAATAATTACAAGACTTCATCGGAAAGCTCTTCAACACCGTTCAAGATGTCTGCCTACGTCTACGAGCACTATAATGAAGAGCCTCTGAGAAATGTAACCGGGATGAGTTTTCATAAAATATTTTATGACAAGGCAGCCAATTTGCACTTGCATCCGCTCAAAGTTCTAGCCCACGAGAAAAACAGATTCTTCGTTGAGGTGACGGACCAATCTTTGCAGGCAGCTGGGATTGACGGTTCCTTGACCACAATACTCGATCAAATATTTAATGCAACCGTGATTCTTACTTACCAAATTACGACAAGATCAGAAGAAGGGCAGGAGATGGATCTACAACAGCGTCTGGAAATGTTGAGAAATGGCTCTATTGACATATGGATGAATGCTCGTATAATTTATCCTGAAATATACGAAGGAGTCACTCATACATACCCCAGTGAGCGAATGGACATTATCTGTATTTTGCCCAAATACAGGGATGGACATGTCAAATACAAAAGTATTGGCGGTGGCCGAAGTACCTGGCTCTTGCTATTCGCGATTCCTGCCTTCTCTTTGGTCGTTCTTTTCGTATTTTTGACCAACAAAATTTTGCTGCAGAATATGCCACTTATGAAGCTAGCCAAGGTGGTATTAAATCAGTCAGATATTGTTGTGCAAAAAACGTCTTCAACAACGATACGAGTTCTCTTTGGCACCTGGCTACTTGCGTCCCTAGTGATTTCTACTTCGTTGCAAACGTTCATTACCTCCCGAATCATCCGACCAACCGTAGAAGATCGGATGACGACGATACAGGATATAATAGAGTCTGATATCCGCCTAAGAATTGAACAGATATTCTGGGAGAGTACGAAGAATCACTATAACGAAGAAATTTCAAATGGCCTTCAAAACAACATAGATGTCGTGTCGCATGATGATTTCTTAAAAGTACGGGGCCCCGATATCGGTTACTTGGCGACTAGGGACACGATGCAATTCATCAACGGAGAAGAAACTCGCGTTTACGCTCTACCGGAAACTTTCCTTCCTAATCTAGCCGCTTATTACCTTCCAGAAAAATCTCCATTTGTTCCGAGGTTCAACAAGGCTCTGACGGCTATTACGGAAGCTGGTATAACAGAAAAGTGGAGGGCGGACAATCAGCATCGATACATGCTCAGCTTGCAATCTGGCAAAGCGGTTAACCCAGCCACATATATCAAATATAAACACTTAAAATCTGCCATTTATATTTACGGTACTGGAATGTTCTTTGCCATTGTGGTTTTCATTTGTGAAAATAAATTTCACTGAATTCTCCGCTCAATATAAATAAAATATAAGATGGTTGAACTGAAATGAAGCAAGTAGCTCGTTGTAGAATTTTTCTAACATGTATTTGTACCAGAATAATATGAAAAAAAAACACTATGTAATAGTTTAAAATTTTTTTGAGATTGGTGTATCGATCATTCGCGATGTATACGAATGCGTTTATCTGATGATGCACAGGGCAAATGTATGTCAGCTTGATAGAACGTAATAAAACTGAAACGTCCCGGACTAAAGTCAATTTTTCATATATATTATCATCGTAAATTTGATTCGACAGCAGTTAACCTAGATCCATCGTACATGCATCTCCATTCCGAAGTATATACTTATAAGATAGATAACCCATATACATTTATGTAATAACTAATACCAACGCGATATTGTGGTACACAGGCTTCCGCGAACCGGATATTTCTGCCAGAAGATAATCCTAATGGCTGAAACCAACGTAGCTGCCAACATTGACATAAGTCTTTCCATATAATCATTCCGATAATGATATAAATCGGAATTTATTTCTGAAAAAGAAAAATATTCTCAATGACTGCCGTATTAAATTTTATTACATAGAGATCGATGTAACGTTGTTAAAAGTAAGGATATAATAATTACTGTTCTCAACTGTGAGGTACATAATTTACCTTGAATTGGGAAAGAAATTACATTTCAGAAGAATACTCTGACGTGTTGTAATCACGCTTTAAGTATAGTGGCGTAGTGGTGTAGGAAGCAAGTTGTAAAGTGTTTTGGTGTACATATATGTAATACACTCATACCCTCGCGTAGTCGAGGAGGAGACCGCGAGAATTTCAAACGACACTAGGAACAAACGTTTGGAATGTAAATGTACGTTTCTCCAGAATATTAAAAGCTTGTAACTTTAGCCGACCCTTTCACCCGAGAAATTATATTTTGCTGTTGCTTGCAAAAAATATTAACCCCAGCACAAGTGTCTAGGGTGCCACGAGGCAAGGCAGCGATATCACGTAAGTAACTCGACAAAGTTTGATCAATTTTATTCTCTCGTGGAATTGGATTGTTCAGATCATCAATATAACGAGTTCAAATTTTTTTTACTCCTTTTGAATTTTTCAATGCTACTCGATTTATAGCATCCCTTATTTTCCTAGTATTTTGGTAGGCTCTTGGAAGTAAACGAAAAAAAAGAAAAAAGAAAAACACAAAAAAGACAAAATGTCCGAAGGAAGAAGCCCAGAGAAAACAATTTTCAAATATTCTCTTGCATATTCAGTTTACTCGCCTCCTTCCGCCCCCGATGGCAAGCAGATACGCTTCAGTATCAAGGGATAGTGGGAATCCTTCAAAGCGGGTAAAGAATCGAGGCATTTCATTCAAATAATATCAAGCAATTGAGCAATTGAGTATACTACTGCCTCGTCTATGATGTTGTCCTTCGAAGTATTGTCCTTTTTTTTTGTCTTTTATTTTTTCTCACAAGTTACGGCTTCCAGAAACACGCATCATCCCACTCTGCATTGCTGCTGCTTCTGTGTAAAAAACGTAGGTATTTCAACTTGACGTCTATATATGTATTATAGGTATACGAAGACCGCGTCTGCACGAGGCTACATCGTAAATATATGTATGTATTACACGCATTGACATGAGTCTAGGTGTAGATGTAGATATCGTTAAATATGTGGATATATCTATATATATACGGTAGAGCCACGTGCGAGTAGATGAGGTCATCATGCATATTCAGAGATGCACGTTGAAGTACTGTTTCCACAGAAGAGAGCTAAATGAGAGTAAAAAATTGGAAAAAGTCGCCACGGTGACGAAGGTGAATGGAAAAAAAGAAAAAAACTTGAGTGTTTTTTTTTTGTTTTTTCATTTTTTATTTTTTTCCCGGGTAGATTAAAAGTTGTTTGCCCCGAGGCGCTAGCCTCCTGCGGAATACTGTGTCGTCTTCATAATATGCAACTGAGGCGAGGAACTCCGTAGGGGGCTTGACGGTGCAGGAAATGGGAGTGAGAATGTAAAAAGGTGGAAAAAGAAACAGAAAAAAAAACAAAAAAAAAAACACAACGGCGCTTGAGAAAAAATAAAAAAACATGAGATAAAGTTTACTTCAGAGGTTAAACGAATCGGTACTTGGCACCTCTTAAATATCACTCGACGTCTTTGAGGGTTTAAACTAGTTTCAGTTTTTTTTTGTTTTTTTTTATCTTTCTTTTTCAGGATGTCGTACAGCTTTCAGGAACTTTTCCGTACCTATTTCTAATCAAGCTATATGGATAAGACTTGAGGCATAATTTTGTACATGAATTGTTTCTATTTTGATAAAATGATAAATTTCGAGAACGCGGTATGATCACGACGCGGTATCAAACATTTGCGAACATATTTCAATAACGAAATATGCCAATTTGTGCAGTATTCGTGCTTTGAATGGTATCAATTTACGCATGGGTTTTCGACGTATTCGAACATATTTGAAATTCTCACAACCGAAACCTGTTTCCGGTTGAACCGCACGGAACTGCAGCAGAGGTCAACTACTAGAGCTGTCGGAAGCCGTTCCGACACTGCATTCATATTTCATACTCCGTTATGACACGTAGGTATGCTTAAGTTTCCCTCAGAAATTCACGGTAGGTACTATAATCCGAAATTTTAACATGAAAATCCTCCGAAATCTCCTCCTGATAACAAAACAGGTCAAATACGGCCGCCCCCAAAAGCAACAAACAAATAACCGATTTACGTGGATTGATTCGAGCTTGTGACGAAAAAAAAAAACGATTCTATTCAAGTGAGTATACAATATATATATATCTCCTCGATACGCTCTGTTATCGTTTTTACTCTCTCCCAGCACCCACACCCCCTGATTCTTCCGCAGTAGCTTTATTGGAAAACGCATCGAGGTTTCGGAACACTGGGAGTTGATTTTCACCGTGAAATAAAAATGTTTTACACTCTTCGCCTTCCACCTATATAACGCGGGGTGTACTAAATTCTTGGATAATTCTAAAAAGTGATATCAATTCCTTTTTCGAATAACGACAAGGTAAGTCCCTTCCCGCAGTCTATAATCCAAATGTAATTTTAATCCGGATTACCGGGAAAAATAATCCCCAATGATGAAACCGGAGTATTGTAGCTTCGATCTACCTTTCAGCTATGGGCATCCCGTTATATATACTATGGTATATATACACGGCTATAGAACGGTACATTATTGAAGATAAGCTCAAAGTACTGATAGCTTTAGGTACAGCTTACTTTAAATATTATCGGTTCACGACTTACAAACTCGTTGATTCAAATGCTCCAGAAGTTGTCGATAATACCGATTACATCTCACATTTTTCTTGATGGTATTAAACTTCTCGGTACTGTAGAATCGCGTCTGGATAGGAATAACACGCGTTCCATAGACGATATCTAACTTTTTATATACGGAATGGTGATCTTAATCCCTCAATTCCTTAGTTCGTTTGAATCAAACTCAGGAAATAATAATTTTATATACCTACGTACCCGTGAGGTAGTTCAAGAAATCAACTGTCCATCCTGATAATGATCTTCAGTTTACAAAATTCTTCGATTGGATGTCGAAGCTGAATAGGTCCAAGTGGAGTTACAGATGATTCTGCGAATTTGGAGAACTGCAAGCAAGAAAGGTGAAAAAAAAAATTGAGATTGTAATTTACTGGTCATGCCTATGCAGGTGTACTTATTCTCTCAACTCGCAATTTAATACCGGGCCAAAGCAACAGCTGTCAGGATGAACTTTTTTTTAATGTAAATATAATTCCAACTCAAAACTCTTTTCTTCCTTAATATAGGAAATGTACCAGCATCAACTACTTCGTTCTAACCAATGTTAATATATTAAAATAGATGTACATTCGCTTGGATTCAGCTTCTCGAATTTCGTACCAGACTGGCGTGAAAGCGAGATATCTACTTTTCCTGAATTTTTTTTTTCATTTCGTTATACCGGCTAGCTTTGGAATATATTTCTTATGTATACGTATATTACGTATTCTTTTAAAGCTTCACTGGCCATCCAGATGGCAGTCGAACGAGTCTACAAGCATAAAATTTTACTGACTTTAATTCGCAAAGGGGTTTCCCGTATGCAGAAGATTTTTCAAAAATTTATATTTAATGTATCTCATCTTTTCGCATATACATGCTCCATCGCATCAAGATGCAAATTCATGTAGTCATTGCAATTCATAGTTTTGGGATGGAACTCCTGAAAGGCGACTATATTCATCACTATATTTTGATATTTTTCCAAAACTCGGATAATGGAGTCGCAAGCTTCGGGCAAACTGATACAACGAAGTTGCTACTAAAAAAACGAATCATTTTTCCCTCTGTGGTTATTGCTGTGAGCCCTGTTACCAAATTAAAGCTCCGAAGGTTGGATTCGAAATAACCATTAGGAGTTTAACGACATTAATACGGTTCTGATCACTGTCCACTGATCAATGTCCCAGATAGATTTGTGAACTCTGTTCAATCAATAGCTATTTCGGGATCAAGTTTCTGCCTTACACACGAAGCTCGACAACGAAGTCCCGCTGAATTTTTTGGGAAAACACGACAAAATAAAAAAAAAAAGTGCATAGTTTGACGTTCCACCGGAAACAAAAGAAGGCGGCCAATTTTCTAGCAACGGAAACAATTGCACATTGCAATCAGTCAAGCCTCGAAAGCTCCGGATTCATCAGTGACGATGTGCGGTCGACGATTCGAGGTCAAGCTCCAGTGAACCTGTTGTTTTTTTTTTTCGAAACCAAACGTCACTTTTCGGCGTTTCAGACTCGGCCGAAAAAGCATCATACCAAATTCAAATCTCTCCGATGTAGTCGCAGTCTGTCTGTCGCATCGGAGCTATAACTCTAGCTTACTTTTTTTTCGACTGATGTAAAGTTTACTCGTAGTCTGCATTGAGAATCTGAATTCTCTCAGATATGGAATCGCAAATTTTTGCTGTCACAACTTCTCAAATCTCCTTTACACACACATATAAGTAAACGTAGGTGATCCTAGTAACGCGACTATTGCGATAGATCAAAGGGTATTCACCCTGTCTCGAAACGTCCTGTCTGTACCAAAAATACCCGACTCCTTTCCCGCGATGTTTAATGCAACACGGTTTGAGATTCAGATACGATCGAAGAAATTCGCTGCAAGCTCTAAGTTGCCACACAGAAATTGTTCGATCTAAGACACGGCAAGGAATGTGAGCAATATCTCGCAGTGATTACAATTATGCAATTCCTCAGAATCTAATAAGGAATTGTCGTGATTAGACATCAAAAGAAAGGAGCTATGGAATGAAACCAATCAAGGTTTGATTAGTGGAGATTTACTGTAAGAATGGTCATCCAGCTTCCTTTGTACGCTTCATTCTTTACCAGGATTCCAATCAATTCAACGATCCTCGTTAACAATGAACGACCCAATCCTCGATTTTACTCATGTGACTGTCAATCGCCGACATGTCCTTCTCGCCTGTTTTACAAGTGTGTTCGGTTCCTAAGCAAAACCAGACGGGTATAGGTACTACGTACACGTAATATAGTTGACAGTTCTACGAAGCAGGGAATTCCTTGGTCGTCCTTACCATTATTATTATTGCCACAGTGGACACGACTGGCTGTCACTTGTTGTGAGTGTTCTCACGTAAGCATCTTACGACGCAGTAGTACGTGTCAGCGTCTGGGCCGGCTAGACGGACTCGACTGATCCGTATAAGCAAAGTCTCAGAGAGGTAAAGAAGAATGAAATCTTAAGATGTTTTCGAGGAAATATGATCGGAGTACGTCACTAGATATTTAAAAATGACCACACATCATCACTGAAGATATCATTATCGTTAATAATAACCGACGATAGTGTAACAAATACCTATGTAGGTATACATTCAGAAATTCGTACTATGAAAGGCAAATTGACTCGTATAATCGTATAATTCCACGAGTTGTAACATTTCATGGGATTCCTTATAGTGCCTACGCGGTTTATGACCCAGTAGTATCTGTCAACGTGCGAGCTGACTACGTGATGGCTCATTGTCAGATAGTAGCCAGTATTGCAGGAGTCATTGATTTGTTCTATGCGATACGTGGCTCGCTGGTTCCTGTGTTATTTCCATGTATTATTATTGATATGTTGGTGCCGATTGGTATTGAAATTATCATTACTGCTATCGGTCATTTGAAAATTCGCGAATTGGGGCGATTTTGTCCACTTGGCGAGTTCGTGTCACTTCATGACTTACCAGCTTCATAATCCCTCGTGGATAGATCTTCGCAGTGTTATGTGGGCCTCTGCACATCACTTGACACAAGGTAGTTTCATTCTTGACACGCAATGGCGTTATTAATTAAAATAATTTCAAATTTTCACTCACTGAGTCGATTGATGCTCTCTCCTTGCCTCCCTTCTACCTTGGTTTTATCCGAATACATGTCACTCGCGATTTTCCCTCAGACTCCCGCAGAATGATTTGAACATTAAATTTCGCTGTATATGTGTGCGACGAAAGATCGAATGTCTGAGAATCAATTTCAACAGTCTCATCGGCTCTTTGACAGTGGTGTATCATTTCTCTTTACCCACACAGGATACAGCAAGAGAACATAAAAGATGGAAATAAACCCAATCGTCGATGTTTGAGCTGTTCAATGCAGGCGTCTCGCGCTTGCCTACCTTTTGGGCGCGTTACTCTCCACAGAATCGCTCCGTATATGTGTAGATATGTATACGCTTCACTACTATGTCGACATACAAATTTATTTCTAGTGGTTTCCGAGACGCGCTTGGACCTTTGAGCTACTGAAGAGGGGCACTGTGAAGAGCTGTTGCAAAAGTAAAGTTATTGCTGTGAGCGAAATGGTAGTATAATTTTATTTTATTTTTTCTCTCTCTCTTTGATATATAAAAAAATATATATATATATATATATATATATATATATGGCATGAAAGGAAACGATTGAGGAAAGTTTTATTTAAAATAGTCTGGAAAAAGGTTCTTTAACACGAAGAAAAAGGGAAAAGAAAAATAATTCTTATACGTATCCGCGCAGTGAACGGTCTGATATTTCTCTCTATTTCTAGTAAATGAAATTCTGTCTCATGCCGAAGCCAGGACGAAATAAAAGCAAACTAATGAGTGAAAAGGAGCAAATAATCCGACAGCAAGACGTGGGGCCGGAAGTCAATCGACGTCTACCCAGCAATTCGGAGATAGGTTTGGTATTGGCATTGGCGGCGTAGACGTAGTCGAAGTTGAGTTGGCGAAAATTTGATTTGCTAGCAGCGAGTAAAGGTGGCGGAATCGTTGACGAGATTAGGAAGGAAAATCGCGTGAAAACGCGAAGGAACCGTTGAAACGTTGGGTAGAAATGTTCCATCAGAACTGAAAGCGCAGAACTTCACTCCTGGGACTAAGTCACGCGAAGACCTTCGATTGTACCCGGGAGTAAAGACGTCCATGAAATTTGTTATATAAAATATGCATCTTAATTTACAATTTAATTGGAAATTCTCGTGCAGAAGGTGGAGAGCCACCTGGCGAGGAAAGAGAACGAGCTTCTTTGAATTGGTAGTATCGATTTGTCCCAGTAGAAATGGCACCCAAAGGGTTTCTCTCTGAGGCAATACATTTGAAAATAGAAGCCAGCTCGGGTTAAAAAGCAAGGTAACGTTTATTCGAGTTTGTTTAATCGATTTTTCTGATTGAATTCCAGTCGGAGAATCCCGAGGTAAAATAAAAAAAAAATAAAAAAAAAAAAGGGGAAAAAAACCGTAGCCAGATAACGAAGAAAGCATTCGAGTGGTTCTTTCAACGTTTAATTTCGAGGGGAAATTAAAAAGTTCAAAGCTCTCACTGACGCGACGTACGGTCGAATAACTGGCTTGTTGATTCGTTTTTTCTTTTCATTTTTGTTTTCAATCTTTTTCACATTCTCTGGTCGTCGGAAAAATTTCTGTCCAACGATTAACAAGATACGGTAAGAATTACTGCGGGAAATAATCATAAAAGTTTCATCCTCTGTTGACGCGTCCGCGTATCTCGAGACCGTTATTATTGGTATAACGCAATCTTTCTCCACCCGACTATTATCTACCCCTACAAGCAATTTTAACCTCTCGCCGTTAAGGGAGCACTGAGATCCGGCGTTCGTTGATCAGTATAAAAATAAATCAAAAAAAAAAAAAAAAAAAGAAAGAAAACCAGAAAAAGGTTATACGATATATAAAGTAACGACCAGGGTCCTGCTACTGTACCCACTATACTATATATGAGAATATTTCAAGAGTTAAATAATTTTTGTTAACATTTTTATTTTACTTCCTTTCGGCTTACGACTTTGTATACGTAGTTTGATATAAATTATTATACCATCAACGCACAAATGACGTCTGTACCGGATGCAGGGCGATGAGACGGAGGGTCGAACTATATAGCAACGAACGTACGATACTACCACGTAGCTAATGGTTAGGCAGTAACCATAACGTGGTTAATTGCGCTCGCACCTGTTAGTCACGCTAGGAATAATTGCGTAATATTTTTTCCGCGATTGTCATTGAGGTCGTATTTATCTCTCGTCAAATGGGCAAGTGCAGGCGACTGGACTTTCTGCAAAATTCGTCTTAGCTCGAAGGGTGGTATTCTTAATTCGATTCACAAAATTCGATTCTATATTGTTAAAAACAGCTTGAAAATGAGTTTCCTTTTATTATTATATTTTTCCTTTCTTCCTTTTTTCCTTTATATTATTACTAATTTGAATAAATTTGTTTAAGCCTCGAATGTACTTCTTCCTTCAACATTGTTCCTCCCCATTCAAAATGTACAACTGCAATTATAAATTCATTTGAAATATGATTCTATTTTAAAGGCGTCGAGAATAAGGACTTGAAGATCTAATTAAAGTTTTTTCCTTCTTCTTTTCTGTTTTTTTTTTTTTTTGTAATTCGTTGTCACTCACCTCTGCAGTCTTCTGCCATTCACCGAACAGATATTATATACATGTACAGCGAAATTGTATTTATAAATAGGCACATAAAATTATATAGGAAGTTTCTTCGCCCCATTTGGTGAATCCGCAAGAAAAGGGCGTTAACAGCGAGGCAGTGAGCATTTGGCAAGCCCATAATAATTACACCCCCATTGCAAGTAAGGAAACCTTTATTCTCGCAAATAAATAGGGTGATTAGCAGCAGAAAATTTATTCTAATTACCACGTTATAATTGTTACCCACAGTGGCTTATGAATTTCTTCCCGTTTCGCTGGTTCGCATCCTGTAGAGGTTGCTAGACCGCGGGCCGGTGCCCGCATTGTCCTTTACCGTCAGCCACAGCGGCTCTGACAGAACCAGAAAATGTCAAGCTCCGTGAATAACCGAGATAAAACATATTCCTTATTTTTAATAAATTTACAATAAGGTAAGAGAAACGGGGGTCAAAGAGCGTCCATCCGTAGAATTGAATATACGCAAGGAAGATTGGTATATCACCTCAAATTATACACCGCGGTCATTTCTTCGATGAGGTAAATTTTCGACTTTTATTTTTGGTCTGCTTTTTTCTCCTTATACATCGTTTCATTCCTTATAACTTCACCCAATTTACTTTTCGCGGTACCTCGGTCTCTGGAAGACGTCAATAACGGGGAGAACAATCTGGTAGAATTACCTGATCAGTTCCTGATGGTGTTGTTGCTACAGATTGCAGGCCATCGTAGAGTTAGCTGGACTGTAGACTGACCTAATCTCACCTGACCTCGAATTTCCTGGCCTATCTAATTGTAAACCCGAAACTAACACGAGAGCGTGGTACAGACGAGCTGTTAGCCAAACCAGATCGAGGAGTGCCATGCAATGCATTTGAAGATAATGCTGCAATTACTATGCCTACGCAGGCGCGCCGCCTAACTCTATGTCCTGTTTCTCTGTGTGTATAACGTGTTCAGTGTTTAGCGTTTACTATGTTATCACTGTTCACTAGCAAATGTTACCTACCACTGCTGCTGCTACTCGCTTATCCGTAAGCACATCAATTGCATTGCCTGATGGACATCTGCCTGTAGGTACTTTTGTAGATGAAACGGTATCAGGAGAAAAAATGTGCTTTTTTTTTGAACCATCTGCATGGTTCTATACCTACGACCTCAACTCCATTTTACGCTTTGTATATTACGAAAAATGTAGTTATAGTCACTACTTTTTCGGCAGAGATTACATTTTTTCAGGCTTATCCCTGCTATAAATCAAGGATGAGGACAATTTTTATCATATTTGTCTCTCAGCGTGACCTCAACATGATTTATGGCTGAAATGAGACTGCGAAAATGTTATCTTCGGGATGAAAATAGTGAAAAATTTCATATTTTAGGTCTTATCTAATGTAAAATAGCGCCGAAATAATACCAATTCCGGTGTTTTCAGCCTGTAGCTATTTCGCCAATGAAATTATGATAGAATTGACCAACTTTAATTCTG
The DNA here is from genome assembly GCA_963992785.1 of Tenthredo livida. NCBI lineage: Eukaryota > Metazoa > Arthropoda > Insecta > Hymenoptera > Tenthredinidae > Tenthredo > Tenthredo livida. The sequence goes on along the minus strand of OZ023066.1, from coordinate 14,257,575 downwards.
AAGAATAACTTTTGGCACGACTGATCGTTTGGTATTGCAATTTTGATGGGGTATTCTCTTACTGGTGAATACTACCTACTCACCAAACTGCACTGAGGACTATGAATACAATATCTTTTAGCTGCGTCCATGAATTGCATCGTACATTAAGACTTGGTAGATTTAATTGAAAAATAATATTGGGTTAAATTTTTTATTGAAATCTTGTACCTATATGCGTTTCTCGGGGCTGGTGATTACCAGGTGCGAGTGGAATGAGTAAAAGACTGAATCATTCCGGGGGGAGTTAGGCTCATAGGAAGCGAATCGTATATCGGTAAACCAATGAAATTCCGGAAATAGTCACTGGGCTATAATGGGGACGATTTCGAACGGTGGCGCTCCAAATATAATGCGCACAATCTGATTCTCTCGCTTGTCGAGGTCATAAAAAATTGACCGCAGGGTCCGACCCCATATAGGATCGTATTGCTCATGTATATAGGATTTCATTACCCTCTTTGCCGTCCAAAGCTTCGAGCTCCAACAAATTAAGCCAGATTTTCACCCAAAACTTTTAGTGAACTCAGACAAAAACGATTTTTCAAAGTATCGCCACGTGGGTCTGGCATAATTACAGATCCAGGGGTACGTAATCACACTAATTGTCATACTGGGGTGCATATGAGTTGACATACGAAAAAAAATAAGTAATTAGTCGATAATGATATCTACGTAAGAAAAAACGGCGAATATTGGAAAATTGCTTCTACTAGAAACCGTAGGTACCTATGATGATTGCTTGATTTTGGTATGATTTTATTTGTAAAAGTACATCCAATATACGCTGTTTCTTGTATATTGATTCTTTGCTTCTTTGTAAAGGCACAGTTCTTGGAAACCAGTCTCTATTGTGTGTCTATTATTCGTATATGTTCCTCTGAAAGGATCAAGGATTACCTATACCCACACTGAGCAATAAGTTCCGGAAAACTTATTTCGAACTCTCGTTTGATATTTGTTTATATTTACTATAAAAAGTTGACATTAAGCTTCAGTATTTGCGGGAGTGAAAAAGTTTGCAAAGAGAAGGTTCAAACTTCCGATAAAAATACGACGGCACAAAGACTAGTAGTGATTTCCAAATGTCGAAAAACGCTGCCTGCAAGTCCACTGCCAAACCAACTAGAATTATGGGTGTTCAATTCACATTCATTACAGGTTTCATTTTACTATTGTAAAATTTGTTTGTTCTAACAATGCGCTGGTTATAAAAAGAGATTTGCTTAGTGATCCGACAATGAAATTGAAATGAAAAATTTGGGGAAGGACCCATGATTTTATATTTGGATCCATCACACTGTTCTCGATATTGTAATGCTATCGTGTGACGCTATATCATAACGTTATCGTGTAACCAATTTAATTATTGCCTTTGAAACAATGTTTAATTATACCCGGAATGCTAGAAGATTGTAATTAATTCCGTAGTGTGATACTATTGCGTATGCCCACATGCTGTAACTGTAATAGTGTAATATACCCTCACTAGCTGCTCTATTACATGTTATACCCGTCACACTCGTGAATGGTCTCTTTAAGCTCGCTAAAGCGAATGAGATTGCATACGGTAACATAAAGTACTGCAATTTCTCCATCAAAAATTCAATTTAATTTTAACACATTCCCATAGAAAGAGATATTCACTTTTATATCTGAAATCATTGAAAATGTACTACTGCAAACAATTCTTCCTAATTCTAAAACTGATTTATCTTCCTCAAAAAGCATTTCGAAAAGTATTTTGACTTTTTCGAGCCTTAGCTCGCCATGGATGTATCTTTGATGTTTTTGTTTGGCATTTGATTCATCTGATTACACTGCAGTGATCAGAAATTATCGTTACTTCATTCGAAACGTTTGATTTGATGGTTTCTGCAGGTACAGAAAAAAGCCTGCGTAAGTGTGCAGATTGCGGTTAGTGTCTCTCTCGTGGATAGGTGTTTGATTAACGCAATGCCCCGCGGGTGTTCTTTGTGGATTGGCACATTGTTGAGCCATTCGTGGTTAGCTGTAGGTGGTCTGGTGTAGTGAACGAATCCTGGTGAGTAGTGGAGACAAAGGCGGTAAAGAAAAAGCATAAACGGAAACAGAAAACAGAAAACAGAAACAGAGAGCAACAGCGTGACGTAAGAGAGCGAGCAGTAAAAATAAATCGAGGAATCAAGGGATACCAAGAGTCAAAGAAGAAAAATTCGTTATCTTATATAAGAAAGCCTCGGTAGTTTTTGTTTCATCCCTTTTCTTTTTTTATTCTTCTTTCCTTTGTTGCTTTCCTCTGCGTTGTTGGGGACGTTTGCTGTACTAAGAAAGGAAACAACCAAGTCAACCAGAGGAAGAAAGAATGGAAGAAAGAAAGAAAGGCACGAAAAGTGAGCAAGAGAAATAGGACGAACATGTCCTGGGTGATTGTGACTGAAAGTTATACGCTTCAATGATGTATAAAACGTTATCCTCACGACTCGAGCGAGCGTATACAATATGTTGTATAACGCAAACTTAAGTTTCGATTGAATCTGTCTCTACCATATTTTGCTTGGGTGGATTGAATTTTAAATTGAGAAACTGATCCGCATCTGATTTTTTTCTTTTATCTTTTTTCTCAAGATGAAGAAAAAGAGATAGAAAAAGTATCGACGTAGGTCAACGGTAGTAGAATTTTGAAACAATACTGACGTAGGAGTAAGAGGTGGAATGAATGAATATTCACAGGACCAAGGATACAGCGTTTCGCTCGGCCTCATCAAATTCACGTCAACCAGGACTCTGGCCGATTTTATTCAAGCTGAAATTTAGATAAAAGAAACCGACCGTTCAGTGATTGAAAAGATGTTAGTTCACAATCGCTGCGTAGTAGAATCCTGATCGAAAACGAGAAAGCTTCGTAGCTGTTAGATACGAAAGGATTATGATGGTCCCTGGTATCGCGGTAAGCGGTGTATTACTTACCTTTAAGCTTTATTCAATTCTAACGGCAGTGTCGTAATAGAAATTCTAAATCCCCGACGGATATGTACAAAACGAGGGAAAGTTCTCGAGCTGTAAAACAGATTTTGATCATTCAAGGGCTTACAGTGCACATTGAGTAAGGAAATGAGCATACCCACGAGAAAAAACAGAATTAGGAAACACAGCATGGGAACAAAGTTGTCATCAACAAATAAATGGGGCTTTCTCATATTCGGGTTAATTCTATGTTATTCTAACTGAAGACTAGAGTAACAAAAGGCAATCTTTCTGAATCAGTTTTCTTTGGGAAAATATATGAAAATGAGGAAATTGGTTTTCACCGGATTAGGAAAATTTACGTTAGGTTCGGCGAGCTCTTTAATTCCGATATTAAAGTGGGTAAATTATCTATAGCTGTGTATAACTGGCAGATTTATATTCCGGTTAGTAAAATTACTTGTTGTAGTCGTAATATAGAGCGTGGACACAATGGCTGTATAGGGCGTGAAAATATCGGTGACATAAATACTGAATGATATATATTTAATCTTGATATATTATTTTCCATTTTCGATCCATTACGCCGCGTCGAGTCATTACGTAATTGCATTTTCATGGAAATTACGTCACGAGACACGCCTCCGTAATTTCCCACGATTTTTCACAATTTGTTCGCGACGACAATCAATCCACGCCACCTGAATGTTCAGAAAGTCAAACACCCCGACTCTAACTTCGATCCGTACTTCTACCATTCATAGTTAATTATATAATACATAGCCAGTGCTATATATACGTTGGTACCTATATACTGGCGTGAAATAGATTTTTTACAGAATACTGCAGCAGACGAGTAAAAACCTATACAGGTTCACCGCGCGTTACGAAGGTCCAACAATAACGCAAGAATTTGGTATTCAAATATTTGTCCGCTCTACCATCCCTTGTTGGATGCACCCCGTTCTGTCATTCTCCTCTACACCCGGATGCTCTTCCGACAGACCGACCCGAGGACATGACATGGCCGACACATGCGTCAGAATGCCCGTTGTGGTCACGTCTACTTCTGCCAACCGGTAACAGGAACAATAGCGCCTGAGCTTGCGAGATTCTCGGGCGTTCAGCTCTTGGTTCTGACTTTTATGCGGAAGAAAATAGGAACTTTATTTCGTTCAGATGAATTTTGTGCATATTTTTTCAGCTACGAATACCAAACGGGAATGATTTTTATTCACAAATTAGTTTCAATTTGAAATTGAGTCAATATTGTAGGGCGTACTGCAATCTCTAACCGTTGCGAGTCCAGTTGATGATTTGCATGCATTGTGCATCCACGCAAAGAATAAGAGATCAAAGCGTCTTGTGCTACAGTCCAGGGTGGAAATTGCCAAATATCTCAGCGTTATCCCAGTCGTGGTTTATGCAGCTGATTGCTATCCGAGACCACAGTGTACTCAAATTGGAATCGACATGGCTGCTCGTTTCATGTGGCTTATTGCTCGAGCATAGAAACTAATCTCCATGTGCAAAGATCGAGAGAATATTATTGGCAAAGAGGAAACCAGAATTCCAACAGAGATTTCAGGCAGAGACTGGAATTGCAGAGTTGCGTATTGAGAGTTTAACATTTTTTACTTTCATGAACCGACCCATAGTTTAAGCTTCTGAAAATGTCCTCGATGAAAGCTCATTTCAACCTATGGATGGTGTACTTGCATTCCATCGATCTTCGTCTTCGTGAGCTCGATGCTTCGGAATTGCGGGTTGGCAGTGATTCTACGATAGATTTCGGAATTATAACTTTGTAGAGCTTTTCTACCTAATTGGTTGCCTTTTGGTCGCATTAGTCAACAGAACATGGCAATCGGATTCTGATTTACCGGACCACGTGGTCAGAACTATCTGCCATGCAGTTAGCTAGATAGTTGCAAGTTTACGGCTAGCGGCGAATCCTCTCAGTGCAAAGTGCGAGGAGCCAAGTGTGCATAAACCATTGGCAAAACTTCAATTTCAGAGCCTCGGCACAAGCTTGGAAACAAGACTGCAGAGCCAGTATCAAAATGTTGATACTGCTCCAACGTCGCTCTACGTTAGATGTCAATGCCGGTGGTTTGACATTCGACCAGAATTGGACTTCACTAATTGCAAAGCTAAACAGAAGCAGAAATTATCAGAAATCTGTTAAAAAATTGTATTGTTATATTTACTCATACGTAATTTTTCATCATTTTTCTGAACTCATCCGATTAACGGATCCAATTTTTATACGCAGGATGGAGTCAAGCTAATCTTGAGCTGTCACAGATTTTCACCAATTCTGACTGGTACCATCGGACCAATATTGGCTCAAAGCTGAAAGTCTTGTCATGCGTCAAGCTTGGTAGTCACCATCGGAAAGAACACTGAGGGAGAAAGTCGGACCGAGAGTGAGAGTGGAAATACGAAAGAAGAGTGCTTTTCTGGAAGAATTAGTATTTCGCGATTGGGTTTCTTCTGACTTTATTTTCGGTATTTTGCATTGATTCATCGATGTGTACCCATAGAGTTTAAAGCCAATAACTATACACAGCTGGTATGTGATATTTAGTAATTAATTAATTAATTAGTGGCGATAATAAATTCAATTTCAAAAAAGTATTTCCTTTCACGGTGAAACAAAATTTAATTAGCTTTACAGCGTTCGATATTACTACGTGATAACCACCCAACGGGGTACCAGTCGCCCTTTATAATAATTAAACAAAAGTTAAATGGGAATTCAGAAATTCCACTGTGCACAATCAGAAAGAGAAAGAGAAGGAGAAAGAGAAAGAGAAAAAGAGAAAGAGACACGACGAGGAGCGAATTAGAGAGTGGACAGATTACATGGAGGTGAAAACTAGTTTCAAACATGTCGTAGTTCCATGCAACTTGTTACATTCTATTATAAGTATTCTCATATTGTCCCTCAACCCAGCATTGCGTATATTATATGCTATTTGGAATTATAATCGTTGCAGATTTTCCGGACACACGGATAAAGCAATAATTTAGTATTATAATAGCCAAATCAGCTTTCCCACCTATTAGAAACTCTCTGAATATATCAATTTCGGGTTAAACTGCCCCTGCTCTTCCTACCGGAACTGGAAAGCAAACCTGAAGCAGTACCGAGGGAATTGTCACTCCGCTTAGCGCTAAATTTAGTTTGAATGGGGTACGTAGGTAGGTACTATAACCCACCTAAAATGTTCTGGGTAACTAATTTTTTTTTTTTTCCAGCTCTCAACCGACCAACTTTTCCTTGCCTTTTGGCCGCACAGCGATTCAGATTTCCCTGTTAAAACATACGTCGTCCGGGAATTGCCGACCCTTAAATAAAATCAGCACTCTCGACCCGCTGTCGCTTGACGTACCGGGCAACATTTTCCCTTGGTATAAGGTCTGGCCGGGGATCGAGGATAGGGATACACAGGGAATAGGGGAAGCAGACGGACGCTGAGGTCGTAGATTCGCTGAAAATGAAAAAAAGAATAAAATACGAAAAAAAGAAAAAAAAAAAGGAAAGGAAAGGAAGGAAAAGGGAAAAAAGGAGCCACCATTTAAAGTTATTAATAGCCACTTCATCACGAGGAAAGTCTTCTCCTACCAAGCCAACTCTACATATTGCTCGAGTTTCATTAAATCGACCGACTAACTGCATCGTGACTGGACTTTAAATTCAGTTAGTTTGTGCGTGCCCCGAGGGCGAGCTGGACAAGTTAACTGAGGGGTGAGTCTAGCTCATTCCGAGCTAGGTCGGGGTTAACCAAGGTCTCGCCTAAGGGTGTTGATAAAACAATTCACGTCTCGCCTTATGCTCCCGTTGATAAATAAAATTTACCTGGGCTGGAGATTTTTTTTTTTTTTTACCTGAATTATTAATTCCTTCATGCGTCTAGCCGTGTACCTACGTACCTGTGTATGACTTCGTCTGATTATAATCTCTCGCTATTTGAACTCTACGCTCGGAAAAATAAATTCAGTAATGAACATCTCAGGTAGAATAGGTACGTTGGTACATAGGTACCTACGTACACGCAGTGATGCTAGTCGAAGTCGTACCATGACAGGCATCTGAAGTGTTGGCGAAATGTCGAACCCGAATATAATTCCAAGACACACTTTGTACCGCATGAAATTCTGTCAGGTGTGTACACGCGGTATTTAATTAAGCCACTGTATACTGTCACAGCGTGTTACGTAGAAGTTATGGATTTGCTGTATAGCCATAGTTGCCACGGCACACGTATGAATGCATAATGTTGCGCATGTTAACAGCTGTGAATACGAACTAACGTGTTATATAATATCGAGTGGTTAGCTAGATTCCACGTATGTCTTGGTATAAGACACCTGTCACAGAGCAGTGAAGTTTGAGACAGTTAATTATTTACCTCATCGTCATATAATTGCCTTGCTATATGTCATTCCTGTGCGTCAGTTGGCTTAGTGCAGTGTTCTGCATAGTTCACCATGCTTGTGCCTTGTTAATTTTGATATAATTTTCTGTCGATTGGAAGATTCTCAATTTTCAATTTCCAATCAACGGGTAAAGTGTATCTTATCTTATACCTATAACAGCAAACAATACCCCCGGTATAGGTATTAATTAATTTCCGACTCACTATGGGAAACGCAGCACCGTATTGCGCCAGTCTTTAATTAGGATCGCGTGTACAGTACATGCTTAAAGCCTGTTGCCTGTATTATTCTGTATATGAACGTAAAATTAAAGCGCTTCAAGCCCGCATTAGCATTGTGTCAAAGGAGCGAACAACGTAAGCTCTTGTTACAGGAAAAGCGTGTGCCATACATATATAGCAGTGCAAGCTTCTGTGATACAAAACGTATAATAGCAAAGAATCTGCTACGTTGTTAAAATAATCTTTTATGTATAGGTCCTTCAACATCAAGGTATAATATAAACACATTCGCTTTTCTTATCACTATTACAGCATTCTTCATATATTCCATAAAGAAAAAATTCTCCTCTATATTCCGAACACTCTCATTTATGATAGAGCCATTAAACGATCGTATTCCACGCCCCTGGAAACTGTGCGTGCATATTTTCACAGAATAATTATTATGGCTTGTATACCTGTAGTTATATATAAACGTGTAAAACGCAATGTACAGTATTGGTGCATGCACGGTGTAACAAGTGATCCTCCCTCATTTCTACGTACCTACCTATAATAGGCTTTGTTGTGGGTGGGTACAGAGTTATATACCTAATGCCCGTACTCGGTACTTTCATAACTCGCGTATGCCAATCGTATAATGTTTGAGAAGGATCATTTGCGGAGGGGCTTTTAGAGCGTGGAAAATCAAATGTCGAAGCTCACGTGAAAAGGGGGATTTGGGTAATGGGAGTTGGTGTGCCGATGAAATATGTAGAACGCGAAAGTATAATTGCCATTACAAACAGAAAATAAATTACGATTAAAATTAACTCAACTTTCTAAGTAAAGGATTCATTATTTTCGAGTTGCGGGTCATAATTTTTATTTTAATCGAGGTCCACGCTCACTGTGAATGTTTCGAAAACATTCTTAATGATCAAAAAGTTTTAATTAGGTAACAACTTTCACAAGAAAATCAAGATTAGGCTTCGCTGGAATCTGGCATAGGAATAATTTTCGAGAAAAACCTTCAGATATAATATAGCAGCTATACGTATGTAAAAGCAGCTTAATCAGAATCGTTTGCGAACTTTCGAAAAACGCTAAATATTATACGGATGTCAAAAATCCGATAAAGAAACGATTTAATTTCTCGCAAATTAACTTGAAATTGGAAGGAGAATTACGTGCAACTTTATCCCCGAATCATTTCGCGTATTTCAAATTTCTCGTCGGAAGTTCTATATGCGGCTTTTCCGAGTTTGATTTTAATCTCGCCAACATATTTATGTCTTACCGACACGCGTGGTCACATATCCCGTATATCTGTCATACCTATACTAACAGAATAAATAAATATAATTGTTCTGTGCAAAATGTCGCGTTGTTTAATCGTTGTGAAAAACATGAATTTATTTGAAACCTGTACGCTCGAAAAAACACGAGTAAATATCCAATATCCAATTCCACCTGGGCGATGATGAAAATACGAAAAAACAAAAAAAAAACAAAAAAAATAGATAACTAAATTATACCACTCATGTGGAACTATAAGATTGTAAATGAAGTTCAATTTTTAAACCAATCAAGTAACTTGAGTGATGAAATATCTTTATTTGATTTACGCACAAATTCATATTTTTAACAGCTCGATTATACAGTTCGAAAATTGACATCAGCCATGACGTACGTATATTGAATTTTCAGCCGTTTTTAAATTGACGAAAATTCATCTCGAACGAGTATCAATAACGATGACTGTTTTAGCTATTGATATATCTTTCCATGAGAGTGATTTTCAATGGGCATTATAATTCTGTAAGAAAAGTTCTGCCTAGCGAATGAGACCGGCACTCTTACAAAAACTATATAGAAATAACTTTGCTCTTGAACGGTATTACGGTTACATCAAACTCTAACGGGCACGAGAAGTGCACTTAAGCGTTTGAACGGCTGCGTAAATTTTGCATACTGCAAAATTATTGCGTCATAAATATAGGACTAAAGGGGTGCTTTAAAAAGCTTACGCATGTGTGAAACGCACGTATTATATGGCGGGATTATTCATGACCCGGTAAATCTGAACGGTTATTAGAAAGAGATTCTTGTATAAAATGTATGTATAGGTATAATATACGTACGTACGTCCATCATGCGAAATTATTCTCTTTTTTTTTTAATATCAGTGAAAAAAACCCAATTCTTATAACCGACGAAGTAGTTTGCATATTGGGTACATTCTATTGCGGTGCTTTTATTTCCCTCTATCATAATCATAATATTTATAATTAGTTGGATTGAACGACCCTATCAGCATAGTCAAGAGAGATTACAAAATTCTATACTCGGTATGCTTTTACACTCCAATTTGTTGAATATTTTAATTGGAAGCAAAAACCCATACCTATAATTAGCCAGCATATTGATTAATTGAAAACCATTAACCAAATTCACCAAATACTTATATACATATTATACATATTCATATATATAGGTCTATGTATGCTAGTGATTCATTTAACGTTCGTGTGAACTGTAATCCCAAAATTCTAGTTATTTCCATATCGTACTTCATGCGCTTCATTTTACCTTTCATACAATTTTTTATAAATTATTATACATGGGGCTTTCCACGCCATCCGGGACAGCCTCTGACCCTGACCCCTCCCGATTTTTTTTATACTTTGTTCTGATATTCGGTAGACTGAAAGAAGTGCTCGTGATTTGTTTTAAATTTTTATCTCAATTGGTTTTCGATTTACATATTTTTGAAAATTTTCAATTCCTGACCATCGCAAAATGTTCAAACGCCAATATTTCTGGATCTATCAGTCGGATTACGAAATGTGACTATATGAAATTAATCAGAAGGAAGTGTACTTCTCAAAAAAAGTATTTAGGGATAATTGTGCTCCGTCCTTCATAGGGAATTCTCCGTTTAAACATGTAAAATCGATTTTTCTCAAAGTATGACATGATTCATAATTTTCAAAAAATTCTCAAAAATACTTCGAGGAAAAACAAACATTTTGAGCTATGGTCGATCGTGGCTTTCTCTTTCCTTCTAGACTTTTTTCGGATTTGAAAAATTTTTAATGCTAAAACCGCTCGTATAAGAACCGCTCGAACTTGGCATTATGTTTCATTCATTGTTTTTTATAAAACTAATGAATTAAATAATCAATAATAATAATTTATCTAACCTAATTCCGGTGGTAGCACTGCAGCGATACATCTGAGGATAAGTTTTATGAGAAACAATGAATGAAACATAATGCCAAGTTCAAGCGGTTCTTGTACGAGCGGTTTTAGCCTTAAAAATTTTTCAAATTTGGAAAAAAGTCTAGAAGGAAAGAGAAAGCCACGATCGGCCGTAGCTCAAAATGTTTGTTTTTCCTCGAAGTATTTTTGAGAATTTTTTGAAAATTATGAATCATGTCATACTTTGAGAAAAATCGATTTTACATGTTTAAACGAAGAATTCCCTATGAAGGACGGAGCACAATTATCCCTAAATACTTTTTTTGAGAAGTACACTTCCTTCTGATTAATTTCATATAGTCACATTTCGTAATCCGACTGATAGATCCAGAAATATGGGCGTTTGAACATTTTGCGATGGTCAGGAATTGAAAATTTTCAAAAATATGTAAATCGAAAACCAATTGAGATAAAAATTTGAAACAAATCACGAGCACTTCTTTCAGTCTACCGAATATCAGAACAAAGTCTGAAAAAAATCGGGAGGGGTCAGGGTCAGAGGCTGTCCCGGATGGCGTGGAAAGCCCCACATACATCCTCGCATCGGTGCATTACCTACTTTGATATAAAAATTGAATAACTATTACCAATGCAGGATAACACATGAAAAGCACCTGCATCATACATTCATACGTTTGGTATTCAATTACAGAAAAATTATTGTCTAAAAGCTTGTTAAAATTCTGAATCTATTTTCTATCATCTGGCGATCATATATTTCCGTACTTGAGACCTATTTGAGATTTTTCTCAAACAACCTTCGGCGAAATCAACCTTGATGAGTGTAGGTAAAAATGTACAGATACCTATACTGAATGGATTTCTTGGGTTTTTATCTCACTGCAGATATCGCGATGCAACGTAGATACGGTTTCATGCTCGTGGGATTTCACATATGGCATAGATGTCGCACTGGTACAGTGCATTGTCCACTCTGATAAAACACCGTCCGTTGATCTTCAGTGACATGCGTTCAACTGCTGGCGTTAAATTAGGTCGTAATGATGGGAACGAATCCGCAGGGTTTCGAAAACGTAGATAGCATCGTATATTGGCATGACTTTGAGGTGGATAATAATAATTTGTTCTAGTCTTCGAAACGTATATCAAGTCAGGTTACAGTTGAATTCCACGTGCCAAATAGAATCACGGTCTGATCTTTAAAAGCAAATAATATAATAACGTCCCACGAAAGGACGGTGGAATTATATTCGAAGCTCACGACCGGCGTATAATTCCTATTAAAATTAATTGAAATGTTACGTCTTCTCTGCTAATGAGGGTGCTGACCTTCGTCCTTAGAATCTAAGCGACTCCTTTAATTTGTCGGTGATGATAAATGAAGCTGGGTACCGTGGGGCGTTTGTTCAAGCTTCGCGCAAATTCTAACTCTCCTGAAATTCGGGCCGTGTATAATGTTTGAATTCCTTTAGTTCAATCTCGAAATGAATTTTTTTCCAAGGTGTTATCGACGATCAAAAGATCAAGCAATCAAGAGGAAACAAGACCTTCTTTGATCACGGGAAATTAATTATACAACACCACCTTAGTACGGTGATAAGATTGATATAGAACGTTACTCGATCGGATCCTACGTCCCATTAAACATCGACAAAGTTTTCACAGCAATTTTGAAAATTTTCTTCGAGCACTCAAAGAACTCTTTCATGTTCCCAAGTATCCTTTGTCAATTTATTATAATAATTATTCAAACTTTTTCTAGCGATAACTAAACGCTAACTCAGCGTGTCTTTGCTTTAAATATATATGATGTATCGTAACGACGATCTCTTTAACGATGGATGAAAACTGTGAAAAGGCTTCATTTTACTATTGTATATCTGGGCTTTTGAGTCGAATTCAAACAAATACCACTTTGAAATGAAAAGGACGAAATGAATACGGCAATTAGAGGCTTAATTAGGGAGACCTTTTATTACACTCCTTTGCAAACATGTAAATAAAATTAAGTATCAAAAACTCAATATGAAGAATTTAGATCATTTTTATAATTACGTGTGTCGATAACTTCGATCTAATTAGCGGAAGACCGTTCGGTAATTTCGGCCAATGAAATATAATGCACTATTTTCATCGATTTTATTTCAACATGCAAATTTTCAAACGCAAAAACGATGTAATTTCAATTTGGAATGGGTGTATAATAAATTCTCTACAGAATAAGTCCGAATCGGGTTTATTTTCTCCGCTTCATATAGAAGTTTGGGAAAATTTTTTTGTCCCAATTCCCGAGGTTAAAACCCACAGCATTTGCATCCCTTAATCATAAGTCACACCCTTGTTTATTGCTAGAATATATTTCTACACTTGTTGCACGAAGTGTAATCATTAACCAGATGGCTTATTAACCAACGATAAATGTGTGTATAGGTAGTTGTATAGGATGGTACCGATGGTCCTAGTCTCGTAGCAAAGGCTTGGCATTCGGAAGGACATAAATTAACTCAGGACTTCCAGAGAGAGTTCACATATAGGTGAGTACCTATCTACACAGTTTATTAGCGGTAGCTATGTGATTTACAACTAGATACAAGGAATATAATAGAACTACGGTAGCAAAGCTCAACAGTCTGCATTAGGCAATGTGTCATTGATGAATTATTATCTTCTAAGAAAATTGATAAATCACCGGCTGGCCTCAAAGTTAAATTGAATCGAAGAGGACGCGTCGCTGAGTGGGTCTAGCGTCATATCCTCTAAGCCCTTTGCGTTTGAAGTTGAAATTGAAATTGAAATTGAAATTATCTCGACTCTAGAAACTACACGGAGTTACGTATTATCGCAAACCCTTTCCTGTTGTCATGGGCAACCATTTGACTCCAAGTTGTAGATATAGTAGTTTCAATTCCGCCATGGTAGTACCTACCACGTTCAGTTTCGGCTTCGAATTTTACTAATTGCACTTCTCGACTCTACGATCAATTCTATAATTATCTTATTCGCACTGCAGAGTAGACACTCTATCTCTTCTTGCTTTAACGAACGATATAGTTTCAGGCTAGATTCACCGCGACTAGAATTCTGAAAATCGAGCTAGATGGGTAGGTATGTACCACTAAGTGCGCAGCCGAGATGCACTTCGAAATAGCTGTTCGTGCTGAATAATAAATACTCTTGTTTAACAATTTATATTTCATCATTCCGGATAATTTACCTGATCATTTTCTTCACAGTCCTGAAACTTGCAGTATAATTATCGGTTTATTTCTCAATTTATTTTTTCATTTCCATGCAAATAGCTTCTAGTCTTTCGTGACTGCCTCGCGTAATTCTTCGGTATGATTTATCGCGTTACATATACTTTACCTTACCTCGTGCTAGAGCCTTTCTAATTATCCACTGCAGCTGAAATATACCTTAAAATAAAGCAAAGGCGAGTTGTTTATCGCGAGTAAAGCAGAAGAATGTATAAAATATCGTTTAATTACTTTCTGGGAAGATAAAATAAGCCATATCGGTTGCTATATCATATAATATGTGTGCATACACTTGTTTAATAAATACGATCGTTCTAAACGACTATACCTATGTGTAATAATTAAGCGTTTAATTAATTTTCACGCCCAAGTATAATAATTCTTTTTGCGATAATGGTTATATTTCCGTATGGGGTTCTTTCAGTCCAACTCTGACCCAGTGTGTATTTTGCATCTGGTTTTGTCAGGCATTTTTCACGCCTGAGAAAGAGAAATATAAAAAAAAAAATCTGGAGATATGTATAGAGCTTCTTCGCTATCTTTCAAGCCATTCACAGATGTGATAGTGGGTCGGTGTGTGCCTTTGGCTGATGGGACTCGTTTGACCTATAAAAATACCTAATCCATCTCAGCGTGAGTTTGCTCGATCGATCGAGTGCAGAAGCAGGTTTTTTTTTTTTTTGTTTTTTTTTTATCCAGACTGGCTAAGTGTCAGATTCAAATTAATCGCCATTATTATGTATAGTCCTTTTTAACGAGGATAATTTTATGAGAAAAAAAAAATTTGGTGTGTAGAAGATAAGACAAAATAATTCATCTAACAAGTTTCCCATATACCTAGTGTAAACGGAATTTTTCACTTTCTTAAATATAAATCGAAGATTTATGGGTAATGTAGGTACATATACTTCAGGCTTTAGAATTCGGGCGTAAAAAACGAACTCATTAAGATTTAAGAATCCTTAGAGAATTATTATTGGTGATAGAAAGGTAATAAAATGAGCGCGTAAAATAATGATCATTTTCTCTAATATATATTAATATATTATGTATGTATTTATTTGAACGTTAAAAAAAGTCATAACTGTATGAATGGCTTAATTCAAATCGTCTGAAAGATTAGAAAAAAATTATCCAACAATATTTTCATATCTCTCTATACGTTCATTCGACTATTAGATTGATATTTCATATTCAAGTAACCGAATTTTCAGTCTATTATTCAGTGATCTCCGATATTTCCATTGAAATCCGCTTATCAGGATTACAATAAATTTAATCCACCACCGGGAGCCGCATGATCATTCAATCATGTGAACGTAACAATACCTACTGCAGATACATGTTGATATATAAATATTCACATTACGTGTAATGGAAGAGAACTGCATCAAAATGATCCGTTTTCTCTTACGTCACAATATACTCCACATTTCTATTCCAACATTTCATTCAGGATGTTATCGCTTACAGAGCTTGCACTTCTCTCATACGAAACCATGTCTATATATCTATAACACGGTATATACCTATATCCGAATAACACAAGTATGAACTTTACCGATTTAAACGCGAAACGAGTTCATTATTAATCGCTGACGATATACCGTTGAAATTATCCGGGTCAAAAAGGTGCCGGATAAAAAAAAAGTGTTCGTTCAGAATTGCGTTGACCGATTTTTCATTATTATTATTTTTTTCGTACTTAATCGAGACAAGTGCGTAGATCAAAAAAGGGGGGTATATTATGTGACTTCGTGTAGGTATTAGTCACACATACGTATTTGTAGATAGCTTTCGTTTCCTGGTACGTAGGTAGCATATCATGGCAGTAAATTTACCGTTTCGTTTTCAAGGGGGAAATTATAATTTTACCTCTTGCGGAAAGAGTCTACAACGCTAATGCGTCCGTGCATTAGGAGAGAAAAATAGCAACGAGATTCTTTCGCTGAAGACTTGATACTTTTATACAGAGAATCTGCGGTTCCGTAGCTACAAGAATTCAATTATTATAGTTGAGCCTACCGGTACAGCGAATGACACGATCGTGGAATCGGATTGTTGATTATAAAAATAAAGTCGGGAAGAAACGAGAAATTTTTCCTTCGCGAATTTTTCTCAGATTTAAGGAAAACAATGTGAAGAAAATACGTAACAACACAGCGTAGGATTTTTGTATGAAATAAAAATTTTGCGTACGTATGGGTAGATCTGGTGAATTTTTTAAACAGCACTTAGTATTAGCCAGTTCATATTGTGACCAAGTTTTACAGTGGTAGAGTGATGGGGATGACGATTACTGACGGATAATAAAAAAAAATATAAGAAGCGACGAAAGCTTGGGAATAAAAATACGAGAGAAATGAAAAAATCAAAAATTAAATTAAATCAATTAAAATTGATTAAATTAATTTTATAGGTCTGGTGTGCATAAGTATAAAGTCAGAATCAAAAGAGATTGAAAACTTATAGCATAAGTAATATTGGCGCCCTTAATCTAAGTCACTTGTCAAAAAAGAAAAAAGAAGAGAAAAAAAACAAAAAAAAAAACAAAAAGCAAAAAGGAAATCATAAAATGAGAGAAGACTGCAGAGGCACGTGCTCCAGATTTATGGAGCCTATTAAAATCGCGCATAGGTCGGTATAAATTAAACCTGAGTTGGGGAGGAAAAAAAAATAAAAAATTTACGATATTTCATGAATTGCCATGAATATATTCTTCGCCGAACTCCGTTTCGCCGGGTCCCTGAACGATTCCGGTGATTCTTTATGTGTTTGCTGACTCGAACAATAAGGCGCCTTTCATCGCGACTTAACTCAAGACAATTATACATACAATAAATAGATACCTACAAGAATGGATGATTCGTAATACTGTATAAATTAGGGTGGCTGAAAATGTGTTACAAACATCTTTCCGCCATTCATGAGGATTGAAATTGCTTGGAAAATTAAGAGGTGTAAAAAGGAAGAGAAATGAATGTGATTTCGGCTTTGGGCTCTGAGCCCCTCTTCTTCGCCTTCACCTTAGCTCTCTTGTTCCGCTGTGCGCTTAGGGGGTGAAAATTGATCTTCCCGAGGTAGTATAGGGCCACAATAATGAAGTTGGTGGTTATGGACGCCATTTTGCTTTTCATATACACACACAAGGTTCCTTATTTGAATTAACCAATCTAATTTATTTGCAAATGGTATTAAGAGACACGGGGGTAAAAAGTTCACCGAAACGGAATTACAGGGGGTAAATATAATTTTTCGACTTCTAAATTAACGCCTACTATTTCGTACATAATATATATATTCGCCCAGGTATCGTTCGCCGAATCGATATAACATTTGCAAAAGTAGCTTTGCAGGACTTTCGCTCCATTATTTTCGAAGTATTCTCGAAACTCATATCAGCCACTCTAGGGTAGTTTGAACAAGTCGCACAGAGTCAAATGAAACGATATAAGAATTGCACTGGAGATTTCTGAAAATTCTACCTACGTTCTTATGTCTGCATTCGATTGTCCAATCGCGAGATTTTCCGAGTAATATAGTAGAGAGTGGAAACTAGAAGATTGATGAAGCTAACTAAACCGATTGTTAGTATATTTCGTTTTGCTTCTGGAGCTTCAGTAGTTCGACGTGCAGATAGACATGCAAGCGTTGATCATAAAAGTATTCCGATAGTTAGTGGATTGAACATTTTTTCCCAGGGCTTACAGAGATGTGTAACACTTCGAAATTCCATGTCGTTGCTTAATTTGGTTAATTTTAAATGAATTCACATGCGGCTATTCGGCAGCACGAGAGAATTTCAGTAGCTATACCAACGCGCCTGTACCGCTAATACAATATTAATTGTGAAACTCGCAGCTATGTGGTTTTCACTCAACTTTTACAGTGGACGGAATAGGTAAGTACACTTGTATAATTACGAAAATAGGTTTAAGCATAATTGTAATAACAATAATAATAATAATAATAATAATAATGGTAATGGTAATGCAGGATTTCCGTCTACCAGACATGAAATGTTCATCAATTCTGACTGGGTGTTATCAAGTATTGAAGTAGTACTCTAATTGTAACCGTAGAATTGGGTATGAAAGTTGATCAGAGTAAAAATGGGATGTGAAGTTGAAGGAAGTTGAATAGTTATGTGAGTGAGAGACATGAATAGAGAAGGAAATAAGTAAGAAAAAATGAAAAAAAAAAAGTGAGAAGAGAGAAGAGCTCGTTTTTTGCAAGTACCAAAAGCTAGCAGTTCGGGTAATTCCATCCGGGGCAAATGTTTTCCGCGATACTCAGCCAACTTTACTTTTAAATCTTAAATTCTGGATGAGCTAGGCTCTGAATGGCAAGGGGGAAACTACTTTCCAATAGTTCTGTTTCATAGGGGTTCCAAGTAAAATATAAGGCCAGTTCGAGGCAGTAGTTAGAGCACAAGTCAAACAGCGAACACAAAGCTCTGCTGCCGAGTTCTGTGCTTTTCATGGAGAAAGAGGAGAGGACTAGGGAAACGGTAGGGAATAATAGGACCATGGGAGCAACGCTACTAAAGTAGAATTCATTTCGGCCGTGGTTTCGCCGTGTGTTATTCCCAACTTCTAACTATATATCTTTGAATTCTCGGCAGTTCAAATAACGTTAGAACTGAAAGACGCAGTCAACTCTGTTACCTTTTCGTGTTTGATTAGTCCAAAGGTTACTCAACTATGGTTATAACATTTAGTCCAACTGCCAAGATTATCATGCAAAGACAAAGAGAAAAGAATACAAAATAAAATGAAAATGTCAAATTGAAGGAGAGTGATAACCGAACCGTATACATATATCTTGGAACTATGATAAAGAACAAGAATAGAAGCAGAAAAATAAAAATTAAGTAAATTATTATAAATATGGTTGAGTAGAATGAAATAATACTGGAAAAGGGCCGGAGCGTGGAAGATCGTTGCTGCATAATGAAATCATAACATAATCATATTACGAAGAGAGAAGACGGTGAAGAATTCTGAAGGGTACGTGCAGGATGCTCGCGTGGATCAGTTATAATTCTTAGCGAAAGGATCGATGTGGGTATAACGTGTAATTTTTTTTACTCATTCCGTCTAGCGAGACAAATTTATGTTGATTGTTAGAGTTTATAGATATTACGAGAATAATAAGGCAGGTGTGAGAAAAAAGTATCGACTACTCCTACCGGGCCAATGAAAATGACACGGTTTTATAGGTTTCCAGGCCCTTTAGCAAATGGCAATGGTGAAAGTAGCCGGAAGTATCGGAAATATGATGAGAATTTTTTGTGAGATCGTTGCGGTCGAAAAATAGCCGATTTTTACTATGCGCCCGATACGTGGGACGATTCTAGCTATCACTGAATCCTGCAGGGTTTCAAGAACTGCGAGAAATCGCGCAATTTTTATTGGACGCGGGCCATGAGTCGAAATTTTTTACTAGCCCTCCTTTTCAAATGATGGAGTGGAGTAGGTACGAGAAGTTTGGTTGATTAAAGTAGGTAACCTTGGAATATACATGGGGAGTAAAAATTTGATTTCAAAGAGAGATCTGGGAAGGAATTGACTAAATGAATCACGAATATGTGTAAAATATGCGAAAAGCGAATGGCTATATTCACCGCTACGCACATTCCGCCTGGCTGGTTGGTAAGTGTAAAGAAGAGAGAAGAGCGCTGCAGGATGGAGAGAAAAGAGAAAAGAAATTCAATTGCGAAATGCAATCAAATAAATTTTATGTAAACGGCTCGAGGGAGAGAACAGTAGGTACCAGGACCTTCCTGGGAGTATATACGCTTTATACATATCTACAGAGTTCCTTTAGCGTTGCCTATCGCGTCCTCGGGCGTTTAGTATTCTACGTAGTACCGTCATTTGTATCGGGGCCCTTTTCGAGGCCCCCTTTCCAACCGGCTCTAGGGGCTCTCGAAGTCTTTTGATAGAAGAGTGGAAAAAAAATACCAAGCTTCAGGGCGCGTTCACACAGGCAACCAAATCACCCTTACGTGTTCGTTGAGGTTAACGAGGTATTGAACCAGCGCGTCGATATATTTTTCCCGAGATTTGCGGATATGGGATCTTCGTTAAATTGGGTCAATCCTGCGGCGTATCAGTTGACTTTGTCGTTAGTCTATACCAAGATTGATAGCATCAGATGAAGAGCTTCGAAACGCAGCAGGTAGGTACACCCATAAACCCATGTCGCAATGTCCGATCTAGATACCGGTCTGCCGCACTGGTGGCCCGATTTATCCATAAATACATCAAATATTCATAAATACATCAAACATACGAAATGGAGAATCGAAAATATATCACACCACAGGATCCAAATCGTATACCGAACAACAGTGGTGAGAGTAAACGGACCGAAACGCGGAAATACCTCTGGGTTCATATTACACGTCACATGTTATCGCGCTTTGGTATCTATTTTTCAACACTATCGGTTCGCCACCACCATCGGTTTGCGGAATAAAAAAATTCAAGAAAAGAACAGATGGAAGTGGAAGAGATGAACGGAAGAGAACGAGAGAAACCAACCCGGGAACCTCACTTCCCACGTATCTCCTAGCCAGCCAGTTGTTTCGCGCTTGTTGGGCATCGATTGTTATGCGGCCCGTCAATCCTGTGAATTCCTGGCTTTGGGATCAGAGGAAGTAGCGCCAGTGAAACCGAGGGAAAACCGCGGAAAACTGTAAGGTGGAGAGAGGCGGCCAGGGCCGAGGAAAAAAAATCCAAGAAAAGCCTTTCAAAATGGAATTGTTTCCTTTCGAAAGCTTGCCGTTCGTGGCCGGCATAAATGTTGCTTGATTTTTTTCTCCTAACCATAGGCCATTTTCGTTGCCTCAAACTTTACCGGCAGCCTTTTCTCTCTTTCTCCACAAATAACTTACTTTGCTGAAGCTAAACGCTACTTACGCTGCCTTCTAGGTTCGACGATTTTCTTCGATTTTATCCACCCCTATAGCCGCAACTCATTTTTTATTCATACCTATATCCACTCATCGCAAGGATCGTCACGGCGAATACTGCGTGCGGTTCGAACTTCTACTTTATCTTACTTCCTCCAACCTGCCTAAAATAACATTTTCTTATCTATTCACGTATTCTCATTTCAGAAGGTGAAGTGAAGAGATCACTTAGCGCGGTAATTCTTCAACGAAAACAGTTACAGATGTAAGTAGAATGGGCTTGGTTGACTATATTCAAATATGCAACTATCAAAATGCGAATTTATTTTATTCAGATCGGTGAATGGTGAGGGAAGTGTAACGTGTTTTACTGTCTTTGAATTGAAGCTTATCATTCCCACAAGGAGCACTCTATAGTTCTTTTGTTCCTCAAGTATAGAATACGAGTCGCGAAAAAAAAAAGAAAAAGGGAAAAAAGAAATGGGATAAAAAGGTGGACGTCCCGACGGCTACTTGATGGGATAGACACGTTTACCAGTAAAAAGAGTACTTGTATAGTAAAAGCATCGCAAAAACTATTTCGAAATTGGATGCCCTTCATGGCTACCACTGAATACAAAAGATTCTCAACCCTTAGAATTCCCAGATGTTTTGTGCAATGGACAGTTTGTATTGTAGCTCCCCTGTCTTATACACACACACGAGAGGGATGAAAGGAAGCTAGGCTTACTCACCTCCCTCCTTGATGACATGGAGTATTTTAAAGCGCTTTCAGAAGCCACTTCACCTCCTCGCACGTACACATACGTATTTTACATTTATATACATCGACTATGCCCACATATGGGTGATGTAATGTATTCCTATATACGTGTAGGAAGGACCACGTAAAATGGGGCACACGAGAAATTTGGTGGAAACGAAATCCAATAACATCGACGTTCAAATTTCGATATAATTGCATTTTTTCTTTAAGTGCCCCATTCCGCTCAGGCATCTACTTGTATGCTTCTATCACCTCACGTTCACATTCTCTCATTATCTACTCAGGTATATAGGAAGCAGAGAAACTGATGATTCAGACAATACCGGATAACGTGTCTTTATATATGTCGGGAGGAATCGATCTTTCGATCTTTTGTCTACGAGTGCACTTGCAAACTAACACTTATTTTGATGCTATAGAAACACTCAACGTCTCGCTGTAGGTGATGAAAGAGGTGAAGGAACCTCGCAGACATGAGAGAAGAGATTTGATAGAGAACTTAGACTATAACCTTGCGTAACATAATGGAAGACCTAATTGTGAAGCAAACTAACTATGCGCTAAGATAATCAAATAATGACTAGGAGTAGGTATACCTACTCAACTAAAGTAACTCGCCAGCTTTGAAGTAATTAACGTGTACAAAATTTCATGCGGGCTCTGATGCCAGTACTCTCTGACTTCGAGTTCAAATAGTAACCAAAAGTTGTAATCATTGTAATTGCATATTGCGAGTTGGATTGTGAAGTTTTGGTCCAGGATAAAAGCCCACAGTCTTTTATTAGAAAAAATTGTTGTTTCTTTGACGGACTACAGAGATTGCAAATTTGAAAAATTTGCGTTTCTTCGCAGTATACTGTTAGAGCAGATGAAAACGAACCACCAGTGACACTGTCCATCGTAGCTCGGATGGCGTGTGTCAAGGTTTTTTTTTGCAATGCTGCATTATTTTATTTTTCTGATACTATCAGGAATATAATGTTGAAATTTTATCGATCAAACATTGCAGGTGGCAGTTGACTGCCTTTGGCTAGTACATTTCGTGGACTGCTGGGCTTCGTGCCTGGCACTGCAGTTGGCACTACAATGTACTCTACCGATGGATGAAGCTTGATAATGAGTTTAGTTACTGGCTGAATTTTCTGGACACATGCATCCAGATAGTACAGCCACCTTTGCAAATCTGCATTATAACTGTTATTGTATGTATGCATAAATGTCAATAACATATAATATGCCAAGTACAATACTGTTGAATACCCATACGAAGCTTGTCGCTTAAGTTTAATACCCTGTCACGTGGTTCAAGTGACCACGAGACATGTGACCTTTGCTCCCGTTCAAATTAGCTTACTGTCAATTTAGCGCTCTGCTCGCTGTTTACTTGTGAAACACGTTTGTGTTAAGTAATTCAGGTTACAGGATCAGTTTAATCGCGATAGTTAATCGGAAACACTTGTGTCATGGGATAAAATAGGGTGAAAAATGTATTCGTATGCATCATTCCCTGTGTAAATATCAATCCTAGAATGAGTATTGGTAATTTAACGAATATGACAAGCTCGTGTGCTGATTCAATGAACAATCTAACAGAGTTAGAATTTTATACCCTGACATAATTCACCTAAACTTGACACGCGATACTTCAAAGGGTGTTCTATTATCAAACCACAAGCTACGAATTAGCCCAGATCAAACGATAAATATGTCTGATAGATGAATCTGATGTAGTGGGTATTACGCACGTGTGTAAGCCGGGCTTGCTGGTGACAACGGGCTGCTTTTGATATTCCTTTACCATAATGTATTCATTAGAACCCTTATCAAAACCATACAAAGGTAGTGTAATACGGCTTGAATTCAGGATTTTTATGACTCAGTGGCCATCCAGGCAGTTTACAGTTTATGGCTTGTCGACAGTTCGCATAAAAATTAGGATCCAAATATCGTGAAATAAGTATGAATTTCGAAACATTACATGTGCTACATTACAAACGATACATGTTTCAAGTGCCAAAAATAAGGGAAGAAAATAGCTCAGATCGTAAGTGGCCAAGAAAAAAGTATTTGTTTTCGGATTTACCTATTAGTTGAAAAAGTTATCCTTAAGCTTCGGAATAGCTTTAATTAATTATATTTTTTAAGAGGCTACAAAAAATGAAGAAACTTTCGTTTTGTAAAGTTTAAAATTTGACTTACAGCTGTTGCAGAGAAATACTTGAACATGGTATGGTTATCTCCCGAGCTACTGAACAGAACTTGGTAAAACACAACAGTAGTACATTTGTACTTGGATCTCAATTTTTTCTCAAGTTTTTTTGAGAACCAAAAAAATTGTCAGGCGTCTGAGTTGACATGGAATGTCCCGTACGTGGACTTAATTTATTTATTTATCTAAAATTACAACCCTCTCTCGTTACGGACCACTGCAAGGATAAATAAGAGCTGGACGGGCCCACGCATTGTCCAGCCCCTAGCAGTGAACAAACCTACCATAGGGAGGTAGAAAGGGGAAATAAAAAAAATATATACATATCAAGAGTGATACATCATGAAACGGGAAGCACATACCTCGTGCGGATCGAAGAGTCGATTGAAAAAATACGTATTGGAACACTTTGAGCTCGCGTAGTAGCAACAGGGGGTGCGTATATCCGCCTCGTCCCATTGTTATATAGCTTCGTGAACAAGAAACAACAATGGACGCACCAATTAGTCACAGAGCACAGACGTGCCAAAAAGCCCGGTAAACTCCAGCTTAAGCCGAACTTCAAGCGGACTTCGCGCATAAATCAGTGGTCCCGGGGTAGTTTTAGCGAGCGCCTCTCAAACCACCTCGCGGGACCAGGTACGTGCCTACGTACATCCAACACACGCAAGTTTCGTAGCCGGGTATATGTATGTCTGTACGCCAATTCCAAAATCGTATAAAACCATACATATTCAGAGTAACAGTCGAGAATGAGGCAGCAGACATCATCTGTCTGCACGTCCCTCGGCTGGTTGTTCTCGAATTAATACCCCAATACCATGGGCCTGACCACCATTCCGTCCCACGTTTACATGTGCAGAGTTTCTGGCAAGAGCAAGAAGATCAGCGACGTGTTTTCGATTTATGACCAGGAATCTATTGTTTCAAAAGCGCGTGGGGGATTGCTTGGTAGTTATACCCACTGACACGTTTGCACCCCGAGGCAAAGTGGGAAGTTTCATTTCGAAAATCCGATTCACGAGGGGTAACGTGCCTAGTGGATTAACTCGAGTTTAAGTTTCAGTTAAATAGAACAGCATCGTGTAAATACTAAAATTTGAATTCAATTCTACGAGTCATTTGAGAAGTTGGAAGCCTATGGTTCTGATTTCGTTATGATGAGCTGGTTTCAGCCGTATGTTGCTGAGCTGCTTCAGAATTGTTCGAGTCTGATTATTCTTCGTACAATATGCAGTTCACGTTCCGTATAAATGCAATCGTCTGAACTCCTTCAAACCAATTAGCTCGGATCAAATGCAATAACTTGACTGTTCCACGTTGAGTATTATTAACTGGTCGAAACTCTGCTTCAATTCTGTCACATATTTACCAATTTCGCAGTGGACTGGCTAGCGCGTTGCCGTGATGAATTAGTGGATGATGGTTAATGTGAGTTTGTAATTCGATTAAAATTCGAAACATGAATGAAGTCGTTAAGGGTTGACGGTTGTACATGTAGTTCGATAATGCCACAGTATAGCATTAAAATTAATAAGTCTTTCACCGGAGTTATGTTTCAAGTGAAAAGAAGAGAAACAAAGGAAAGAGAAAAAAAGAGCGGAAAGTATGAAAGAGACTTAGAAACTTGAATATCCATTTTTCCAGATGATTTTCCGATTCACACTACCGCCCGAAAGCTATACCAGTTCCCGAGCGTAACGCCGGAGCTGGAGCTTTAAAGGGTGCTACTACTGGGGTGAGTATCAGTTTTCTCGCATTCTCAGACCCTTTCGAGTGAGTACATAGCCACTCGTTCGTACACTGGACTTTCACGGGTCTATGCAGCCACTGAAATAACATTTTCAAAGAAATTCTGTCAGCTGAGTGAACACTGACCTTTCAAGAGTGCACATAGTAACGGTGTCTGCCTTTGTTGCATTTTATCAGTCTCGATATCGTACGTCTGTTGTCTATATTGAATAATTGAATCTAGACATTGACATATCACCGAATATTTCCTTATTCAATGGCCATGTAATGAAATCGATCAGTCAATCGACTCCTTCGTCATAAGAGGACGACATATGGTCTAGATGCAAGCGCTATGCCAGAAATTTGGAATGTGTGCGGAGAGGTTTTCGCAGAAGAGTAAGAGGCAAGAAGCAAGGCGTGAGGAGTCAGAAGTATTGGGTATCCATGGCAACGTGACGGCATCACAACATCAAAGCAGGCGTATTAGTGTGCCCATCCCGAAGTCGAACTCTCCGAGGTCGGTGGGCCAACACCCCTTCAGCTATTGATCACTGGCTACCAACAACACACCCTCCTAATTAAACCCTCTAGAAATTCGACCCCCTATTTTCCAACCTCTTCTTCCACTCTCACTACCGGAAGCCCTCACTTCGACTTCTTGCTCCTCTTCCTTTCTTAACTGAAGACACTCTAGTCCGATGGTCAGCTGCCTTTGCACCAGTATAGGTAATACAGTTTAGAGTCACACTGCAAAACGAATGCTCAGATAAGCTGAAGTCTTGCTCTCATTCATACTTTGAATCAAAGATTTATGGAACTCGTTGTTTTGATAAGGAATATTCATTAGTCAGTTAGTTAGTTAAATACTTGTGAACTTTACGTATTCATGTCTGATGTCATTATCTGAGAGAGCGTGATCTGTGTAGCAAAGATTCAAGGCTGTTAACACACCTATGTGGATCCTTACAAGTAAGGTACCTTATGTCGACACTCTGCTGATTCTAACAGTCTTGTCATTTGATACTGGGTGCGTTCGTGATGTTGCAAATGTACACACGAGAACATGTTTCGCTCGTGAGTGGCCTGAGTCATTCGCCCTGTTCAGGCACCGGGTGTGTTTGGCCAGTAATTAGCGCTGGCAAACGAACTTTATTAAGCCGTAGACAGGCTTAGAGGCTTAGAGGCAACCAGAATACTTCCACCGGGTGGAGTTCAAATTACGATTAATCCGTCTATGTCATTTTCACATCACATAGACGTCACGTTCGTTTCATATTAACCGGAATTGAGTTCGCATATAATAACAGACTTGGAAGACTTGTAAAATGAGCTCGTAATTCCTGAATTGAGATGAGGAAATACGCAGAAGTTTTTGCTTCATAATTATTCCAAAATCTTCCGAAGCATATACGATATAATCATATCTTGAATTACTCGCTGTTGTATTCAGCTATAATGGACGAGTTTAAATTCCTCGCAATATCTGAGCGACAGTTTCGTTCAGACGACAGATAGTACTGCAGATTTTAGCAATATTTGTCACGTTACAATACCCAATCATAAAAGCACTGTCATTCGTCAAGCTTTTCAGTATTGGATCTTTTCCGGTGCGAAATTTTAAGCACTTTGAAAATGTTTTGTGATAAATTGATCAAATAGGGAGATCAATATCTCTGGATAAGTTAGATGCTTCAAGAATCTTTGGATTCATTTCTTACATTAGTTAGAAATTCAAATCGCCTTCAATCGCCAGAATGGATGTAATCTCCTACACAACATTGTACAGTTGTAATATCGTGTGTAATAACAACTTGTATCTTTTTTCTTTGGCTTGTATTAGTGTATACGAGAGTTTGTGAAACATATATACATATATTTTTTTTTATGGCAAAGTTCTGACGAGCTTGGATACCGTCATTAGTTAAAAGTTTGCGAAACACCGCGTGCGCTGTCAACGAACAAAGATGGCAGAACCCCTTCGCGACAAAGGGGATTACTTTTGTAGGGGTGCTGTGCTACACCGGAGACACGAAGCAAAGTGTTTGATGGCTTGTCTTTCAAAGGATGGAAGCTAGGTGCGTTGGAAGCTTAAGCGAATTTAACTAGACGAAATAGTATAGCGCGCATGGGAAAACTTTTCGCCGAGATATATCTCTGCCCAGAAGATAATTAAAAAGGAAAGCTCTTTGTCGAGGAACGTTTCCTCTCTGATATTACTGCATACGAGGAAGAGGGTACGGGTTAACGTTAAGCTCGCAGAGCTGAGTAGCTCCACGAAGTCATGTATTCAATTTCATAGCGATTGTTTAAAAGGTTAGTTCGCCCGTGATGCTATAATGTAAAAGAAGAATGCTGCGAGACAGCGTTGTCGGTTCACAATTTCATAATGTATTCATAGTCTAATGAATATTAAAATATTGCCTCACGGAATCGCTTCCATGGTCTATTGAGACCAATAGAAAGAACTAGTGCAACTACTATAATACGGTCGCATATAAATTTTCAATCCCACAATCTCTCAGGACAAAGAAATTGCACAATGTGACTTAACTTTCGCTAATCAATCGAAAATAATATTATTTTCGGACTGGATTTATACTACTATTTCCCGAAGTGCGAGAACTGAGAGAAATATAATATGTGAGCATAGACAAATATCACGGATATACCCGCTCATATTTCCAACTGTTATTTGTTACGTCAGGACTGTCGTGGCAAAGAGAAGAGAAGTGCGCATAAAAATCGTTGGCCATTCTCTCTCGGTGCAATTTTATTTATGAACCCCGTCCTGGGCTGGTAATTATTGATATCAGTGTACAGCGACAAAGTGATTCTGTTTCTTCCGAGAAACTTTCAATGTCCAGCTTCCTCTTCTCATTTCATTTTCTTTCTCAGCTTGAATTAAATATTATGGGAGTCCATACTTTATCCTCTCATCCTCTCGTCCCAAGCTCGAAAGCGAGAGGTACTTATTTGAATGAATTAATATAAAAGTTGTCAATGAAGAAAACTTGAGTCCGTGAGACTATTCAGAGGGTATTCAATTTAAGTATAGCCTTATTTAAAACGTCAGGAAAATTCATTGACGCAGACAGATGTTTAAGCTCAGGAACCAAAGTGAGGAGCACTTTCTTCAACCTGCATGACAGAGAACTTAATCCTCTGACAAAAAAATTAGCCTCTAGCTTGACATTTCACGAACTTTTTCTACTATTCAGAAGCTTGGTTGTGGGCTGCGAATCTTATTATAACTCGGGTATTATCAACAGGTAGTTGGGCAGTCGGCATAATGCTTTTCAACAACTCGTTATCCGTCATTCGGCCATTTCCTGTGAACAAAAATTGCGGGCTTCTTTCTCTTATCTAACAATATCACATAAGTTGTTCTGATCCAATTCAGCTCACCGTATTGCTAATCCCATAACGTCGCGTTGCCTTCGTTTGCCAAATACCAATCAGCAGCTAGCTAACTGGTATATGCCTGAAGTTTATTCACACCATTCATTCTGGCACAAAACGACCGTCATTAAGGAAACTTTCTGAACAGGACTCGAAAGTTTCTAGACTTCAAAGGTTACGAGGAGTGTGAGTCGCTTTTTTAAGGAAAATTAGATTTGAATGTTCATTGTTTGATGTTAGAAATCGTATCTCATTGTCGTATTTGTTCCAAACTCAGCGTTTTCAACGTGTAGGTACAGGGAAAGGAACCCTTCATGTTGTAATTAACTCAATTTTGAATTTGCCGAAATAATTGGCTCGTGGATAATAATTTGTAACGAAAATATTCTCGTTTGGTTTTCTTATCAATATTTATTAGAATACCTTGTTTTCACACCGTAGCTGGAACCGCGACTAAATCTACGCACCAGACCTAATCGGAGATTTGGCCGGATTACAGAAGATCACGTAATTCTAGTTGTTCGAACCTAAACTTCTCTCATTCCCACCAATTTTTAACCCTCTACCACCCCCTTTTCACCCTCCACTAAACCAACTTTAAGCCTACCGGTAACTTTGCATAACAGGGGAAGGCTTTGCTGACAACTCTGCATGAGGATGAAAATTTAACGTTCGACTCTGTTAAGCGTGCGAGTTCTAGGAACGTTCGTAAAAGTGGTCGGTGCGTTGGCGATGAGATAGGACGATGTAATGGACGGACAGATAGGGAAGATATAATTTTAATATCAAATTTCCAAAGAAACGCTTCGTATTTTGTTCATTTTATCTGAGCTACAGCTGAAACGAATTAGAAATCTTCTCGGTTTGATGACGCAAGTGATAAACGTATGTAGTACTTAAATACCTCACCACTTTTCTCGTTACTCGAATCTACAGGAGCAAACAGTGTAAATTTATTCCCTAGATATTTAATTAAATTGTACGTAATTAGGTGTCTCAAATTTTGGGATGACTTCGAGGACAGGAAATTCGGTAATGGTCTCAACCCCGCGATAACAATCTGTGCGGAAATTACATTAACGCGATTTCTAGAGGCTACGAAACATCAAATAGGTATCGCATTTGAAGACTCGAATTTTAATGATTATTAATTTTCCGAGCTTCAAAGATATACAATATATGTATTAGATTTAGCTATTGAACTTTTAAACTTTTGGCGATAAACTTGAGCTCGGAATATCTGGTGGGTATAAAGCACCGAGAATCTGGAAATAAATATTAATTTTGGCGTGTGGAGGTGCAGTAGAAGCAGTAGCACGCGTTAATCCAGAGAGATGCGTGGTTCGTAGCTCTAATACTTCGATATTTAGAGTTATTGGCACCATTTCTGTCTCCCCAGCTATCGATGAGAGCTTCCAGTAGTAAACCCCCGCCCTTTGTTGGTCCTGACCGTAGGTTCATTAACCCCATCGATTTTTGGAAGCGCTATGAAGACCAGCTTGATATAAAATTACCATTTTTTAAATGAATAATTTGCGGTTTAGAATTGAGGGGGAAAAAATCCTTGCTGGCTTTAACCGACAAGAATATTACAGTGAAACTCCGAATATTGCGGTTATTCAGTTCGTCGAATGAGGACGTTATGAAACGTGCATGAGACGAAAATTCGTAAGGGAGAATGAGATGGTATTCTTTTTTATCAACACGCGATACATTTCTTCGAATTCCCAACATTATTCAGAAATTTAACAAACGGATGGGTGATTCGGGTGAAACACAGTAGATCACATCGCGAAAGCCATTAAAGTCACGTGAGCATGAATAAGTAATATTTCCCGTTCCAACGAACCCTTCAATATTTCCTCACCCGTTTTTGCAGTGATTCAATCACATCAAGGTAAATTTTACTGCAAGGGTTTCACCCAAATAATGCACCGCGAAGGCGGCTAGGTGAGTTGCACGTAATTGCAGTTGAATTGTAGACTCTGTCGTTGCTAATTCCGTGCAGAAGGGAAGGGAGGGGTCAGAGGTAAAGGGATGGTCGAGACTTGGTATTACGAATGTAATTTAGTTCGATCCAGCAGGATGCCGCTGCCACCACCATCATAGCTATCTAGATTCAAATCTCACCGAGTTATTTAAACTTCCGACCGCGACGTTAAAAAAAATCTTAAACAGCATAGGAATATATACTTGAGTCAGGTTTTGCTCACGAAGAGGCACGATTTGCGCCGTAATAACAGGAAACCAATAACTAAGATTTGAATTTTGATAACGAAATCAGGCATTTTTTGACATGAAGAAAAAAGGGTTACCCTAACAGACCCGACCATTTAGGCGGCTCGTTTCATTCCGAAAAATATTTTGGTTTAATTTCTCACTGAACAATGTTCAATATTCCATCAAAAGTTCTACATACCATCAGGTTTCCCTGTAGTTGTGAGCTTGTATACCTTATACCTTTGATAATAATCAGCAGAAGAGCACACAGCTCCGACCCACTTTGCTCCAACTCTCCTCATTCGTTTTGCATGATGAGACATTTTAAGGAACAGCCTTCGCTGTAGTCTCGGACATTTGGGTTAAAATCACGAGTCACGTTACCCTTCTCTATATGTGAGGAATAACTCAGGTTGAGAAAGAGAGCCAGAGGCCCGCAGAGAATGAGAAATAGAGAAAGAGAGATTAAGATTATCGGGTGTTATCTGCACCAGGCAATATCTCACGCTACCGTTACGGGAATGAGGAGATAACATTCAACCCCTAACATAGATAAACTAATGTCGGCCATGGCTCATACCATCTACGCTAACAGCCCGTAAGAAATGACCCTTTATCCGCAATATGGCTACGTTCTAGGTGCGGCTTCACACTCTAGTACTGCAGTGAGATGAAAAGGCCGAACAAAGTCGACTTGTGGCTATGGGGTCACGTTCCTCCAAGTTGACCCATATCGCAATTTCCGACTTTATCAATTTTCAAGTATTTTTTCAATTCATTCATAATCCATGCTGGTTAATATGCAGAATGCCCTCGAAGATGTTCCGGTTCTAAAATCACTGTTAATTACGTAGCACAGTCTCGACTTTGTGTAGGTGGATGAATTTTATTAATTGATCGAGCGGCGTTAATATCTACTTAAGTAAGTTAATCTGTAATGCTAAGTACAATTTGTGTATGCAGCATCTTAGACCTCACTTAGGGCCTCGGGCACGTACTCAACTCCAATTTAACTTAAGCCGGTAGCGTAACACGTTCTATATCCATCAGAACAGTTACGTTGGTTTAAGTTTTCGGCGAATTGTGTTGCCTGTTGGCTACTTTAGGTTTCTGTTTAACTTGTATCTTGGTTGTAACTTATGTTTGACTCGCGCGAAACCAAACGAATAAATTAATCATAATTTTCGAGAAGTTAGCTTCACGCTAGAGTAATATTATTGATTATCTACAGTCTACACCCACATTACTCTTGGGCAGACTCTTGAAATTTTGCACGAGATCTAGGTATACCTACTAAAATGTCAAATTTTTGTCTAATGAACGTGGATACTCAATTTCTGCGCGCTTAATTCGCGAATAAAATATTTCATCTTCGAAGTAATATGATATGATAAATTTCACCAGTTTTCTACGTGGTAACGAATAATAAAATATTAATCACCGACAGACGCCCTGCACTATTTCATAGTGAACATATATTTGACGCGCTACTCTCTGTGTATAATTATCTTAGTTTATGACTGTACGGATGTTTTCACGTCCGTCAAATAAAACATTTAACGAGAAGAATTTCACGGAATATGGAAATAAAAAGTGCTGCAGATGTATATGGTATGAATATTGAATACATGTATGAGTACTGAATTGCGTATGATTTTGGGGTTCAGAACTTTGTTAATAATCAATGTGAGAATAACTTTCTGACATTGTACTGATGGTAGTTGATTAAATATTTTTGAAATACTCTTCAAGTATGATTAATTTGATGAACGATTATTTTTACAGCAATGAACTTTATACCGTAAGAATAACTTTTACCCCTCTTCGGTATTCAAATGATATTTTTACATGTGGACCACTTTCGCAAACGAAAACATTATTCCACGTTTGTTGCCGCCAGATCGAATGCCGAATTTTAAACTTTCGATGAAAAAATAACCGCAATTTAAAGCTGTCTGAAATTACCTGACTGGGATCGGTGTCACTGATATTAATTATTTATTTTTCAAAAATGGTTAGACTACAAGGTATACGAATCCGCTTGTCGGCTATCAACCTGAGACGTGCAGTAGATCAAAAATTTAACATCACACCGAGTCGTACGACGAGAAGCCAATACACTTTATAGATATACAGCCTCTGTCCTAACATGAAGTTATTATGGCTGCTTGCGTCTTTGATATACGGGAGTTCCTTATTGCCTTCGAATCTCACGATTTATCGATAGAGAATTGAGTAAGCTGGAGGAATTGGCCGACCTGATACTTGAGATCTAAATGATTGACAAAGTCGTGGGAATACACACATACGATCTAAATGGATATTTAACTTTCTGCGTTTCCTTTACTTTGCAGGAAAAGTGAGCTGGGTGGATGGCTAAAGGTCCATGTACATATTTAAACGCTGAACCGATTTTCATTTGGAACCAGAGTCTAGCTATACAGAATTGAATCCTCCGCCTTCTCCAGGATGAAAAACAAATTAAATGCCGTTTATCTTATCTCTCTTTGTT
This sequence comes from Tenthredo livida, assembly GCA_963992785.1. Classification (NCBI taxonomy): domain Eukaryota; kingdom Metazoa; phylum Arthropoda; class Insecta; order Hymenoptera; family Tenthredinidae; genus Tenthredo; species Tenthredo livida. Next base: position 14,223,703 of record OZ023066.1, on the reverse strand, counting down.
GCACGCAATCATTGCGTGACATTTTTGGAAGAGGAAATATTTCCGAAGATCAGGAATTGCTTTCAATCGTTCTTGGTCGAACAATCTCTCGATAAATCACTTTCAGCTGTCAAGCTATCGCTTCTTGCAACTCTTCTTCTCCTCTCTGTCTCTCGATTTTCTGTTTCGAGTGTCGAGGTCGCGTAAAGCGAGTGTAAAATCCTTCTTAACGTCTTTCCCGTGGGTGGCTTAAGTTTGGCACGATGGTGTAAGTAATCAATCTCAATTTAGGAGAAAGAGCACAACGCTTCAGAGTCTAGACCAGAATATGCATTATTCACGGTTGAGAAGTAGAGACGTTTACGCAATGGTGCAACTCTGGTGTCCCTTACGCGTCGACCTCCGTTTCCTGGGGGGATGGAGGTTGAGAATGGTAAATTGCCTCCATTGTACTTTTAAACGTAGACCCTGCAATTATTCAACGATGACAAACGACTGTCCTGTAGGTACTCCCTTGTAGATGTCATCGTCTTACCCCGGAGCTGCCGTGACATCTATTTGCTCCGTCAAAGTACGAGGGATCATTTTTTTTATGTCCAAAAGTTCAAGTGGCGAATTCTAGATTCTTTAACTTCAGGCTCGTTGTCTTCGGACCGAAGTATATCGCAGCTTTCGACGTGTTTTTGTAGAAATTTCTGATTCCTCACAATCATAGATTAATTGAGAAGTAATGGTAAGACCAGGAATAACGGACGTATTTTTTTTCCTTTTTTTTTATCGAGAAACATGGGAAGTCAGTTGCTGAGGAACGTCTGTAGACACTCGAAGAGAATGCCGGGTTGGAGCTGTGTGCCAACTTAATTGCTGGGTGTGTTCTCGAGATTGGGTCTGCAAACTTGCCACTCTGGTTCCTTGGCGGTAGGTTGTTCTTCTTGTTTTCGTCGAGGAGATATTTCTCCCAAGTGAAACCATCCAGCCTTGACATCTCAGATATATTTCAGGGTTCTGATCCGAATGAAGACTGAAAGTTATTTTTCATTTTTTGTTTTCTCGATAAGCGGAGGAAGAAAATGGGGTAGAAAGTCAATTGGGATAGGAATAAATTGAGCCATATCTTCGATGCTAATCTGAGGCGTGGAAGAGAAACCTTGTTTATTGCGAATCATGCACCATGGTTGGAAGACGGGTTCGTCGCACGCCATTGAAATTTAACGCCAGAGCTAAGAATTGCTAGGAGAATCACGAACTCACCCCAGATTTAGACTTCAGGAGAGATATAGCTGGGTATAGATTTTATTTGGCAGGTAGCTATTTCCAGGAAAGTGGGAAATAGTAATTGTTTTTCTATGTATAGCGTGGATACGGAGGTTCGAAAATAGAAGAAAAAATTATCAGCTGCATTGCGCTGAGCGCAACTCCGGTTCGCGTTCCGAACGAATTGGCATAGTAGAGAAACGAGTATCCATACTGCCTATACAAGACGACAATGTGCAATAATAAATTGCGTCTGAGATAAATTGCATCACGAGGAATGTAGAAACAGTGAAATCCAAGAGAACTGCAGAAGGAGAGAGCATGAGGATATATAGAACCGAAATCAGGTTTCGAAACTAATTTCACGGTGGTAAAAGGCTGCGGATTCCCATTTTCTAGAATCGTTATACAATTCGTAAAGTTTTTGTCAGAGTTAAAATACCTGTAACGATCACGGTCTAATCGTAAACTACTTAATCTTTTAATTGCGTTCTATAAACAAGCCCATTAGTGTTATCTATAATTACGTGTCTCCAAGATCTATTATAGTGGCGAACAACAACGAAGTTGTTACCTTGCCAGTGCAATTACCCTACCGAATCGTCTTCGGACCCTTGAGGATATATATTTCCATCGAAGAACCCGGGAGATCATAAATAAATAAAGTAAAACTAGAAATAAAAAGACCACTTAAAATGCAAGCGAGCTCGAGTTCTTTTCACACGAATACGTAATACCTCTCTGGGACAGCCGCACAGGGTACGCAGAGACCCCGGAGAACATCAACGCCGGGTATAACTACAGCGATGAATGTAAAAAGAGAAAAACTCTGCAATATAACAGGGAAAGTACACGGGTCTGCAAAAACGTCTCTATCTGACAAAAAGGTTTACCAACTGTTGCACGATTCCATGCATATTTTCCTCGATAATTTTTCTCGCAATTTCATCCCTTTACGTTACGATAAAAGTAGGTACGTACGTGCATACCTACCTACACATGTATGCAATACGCAGACATCTACATAGATATACAGAAGCCGCCTGGTAGGTGGACAGCAATGTGCAGAGCGTATTCACGCGAGAATGGGGATGAAAGATGAATTTAACACCGGAGAGTATAACAGGTCCTATAAACCGCGGCTATTTTAGCCGACAAAGGACGTCCGTGGTTGTGTGTCCCAACACAGGCGATGCGTAGCAGCAAAGTGACAAATTACTCGAGTTTATCCGCAGCCTTTATCACCAGAGCTCACACAGGGCTGAAAACTCAGGGCCATCCATCATACCTGGGCTAACAATACTTACAATGTGCTTCCACCACGGTTACACCCTATATCTTTCTCTTTTTCCCATACTACTATTTATTTTTCATCTATACGAATTCTCTACTCATTTTGGTACTCTCTGCCCGTACAGCTACGTGGGGTAGTTGTCCTTTATTGACACTGGGTTTTTGAAAAATCGAAAAATTCCATTCTGCTGCAGCCACTTGATTACGAACTTTATTTTGCGATCGGATATTTCGTACCGCGCTTACTGACAATGGAACTCTTCAACACGAATTTGCTGAACCAATTATACCCGGAAGGGTACACCTGAATTTTGTAATAATTCTGTGGCTCGTTGAATTGTTAATGGATTCATCGACCGAAGTACAAGCACGGATCCGTTCGAATATTCTAGTCATCTGCAAAAATATTTCAGAAGAAACTTGCCGGGAAGAGTAATTAACTATCAATAATCAATTCGATCAAAAATCAGTTGCAGAACAACAGAAGATTGCAATTAACGAAATTATTTGGAGAGCCTTTGGAGTGTAGAGATTATTGGAAGACCTCCAAATTGTTGAAGCCTCCACCGTCCCGATGCCATTCCTTGTTGAGGTCAAGTAGAATAATAGGTATCCCTTTACCGAGAGAGGTATACATGTATAGATAAAAGCATATAACAACACCTTATCGACCCTTGTTGTTAACTTTGATCAAAGTCAGCGAATCTCTAACTACTTTGAGATTCAAACTATCCTAGTACGTCGACCAGCAGTTTCCTAAGACACACTTGAGAAAGGGTCAACTCACGGCTCTGTGACAATACATGTTCTTGCGGTGGCACCAGACATCTTCTATCCGTTTGTTCGAGCAAGGTAAAGTCGTTATCCGCTGTGAACAGGCAGACGTATTGTGATTTCACCCAGAAGTTGATATCTAGATCACTGACCACCGACTACTGTATCAACAAAAATTACCCTAATCGAAGTTACTCATGTTACAGAGTTACTAATGGGAGTCGAAGTTAACGCCACTTCAACAAATCAGTAACTGCACTTGGCCATGCATGAAGTTACCAAAATCGTAACGCAAAATTTATTGAATATTATCACCTCATAGTCGACTATATAACAGGTGTGTTTCTCTTCGGTATAGCAGTGTCCTTATTATATGTAAAGAAGTGGAAAAATCAATTGACCGAAAAATTAAGCCAAATTTCAACCCATCGATTCATAAACTTTCGAGAATAGAAGAGTGCTGAGCGTCGACTGAAAGTAACATGCATTATGATGCTACGTAGGATCTAAGATGTACAATGAAGACTTGTCTTTCTTTGAATTTTTTTGATTTCTTTTTTGTGTCTGTTTGTCTCCGGCATACATATATATATATATATTGTGAAGAGAAGAGAAATCAATCCTAGATCGTAGCGTTTCGTTGAATCGTCTAAGCCAGAACAAGGAAGAGTGACACTGTTTGCGAAAGCTTTTCGTCTCTCAGCACAGGTTCTTGAAGGTCCATTATCAGCACGCTCCATCAATTGTTGGTTGTACGAGAAAGGAAAAACAACGGGCCACAATCCACCACTGTTCAAAGCCTTTTAAGATAAGTCTACAGCCTCTGCCTTACTCTCGTCTTAAGGGTATTACCCGAAGCTGCGAGAGGTATTAACTTTTATTCGGGAAGTTGGTTTATTTCTGCGTTTTATTGCAAGCTTTAACGAAAGGGACAGACAGAAGAGAATAAGCAGAGTAAAGGTGTAAGCGCGGTGGATGAGGGCTAGAACTCCGAGTTTTATACCTCGCGCTATTTCACCGATTTCGCGATTTACACACTTTTCAAGAATCCCATTATCCTCTGTCAACGCTATCCACAGATAACTGAGACCCCACGGATGCGTAAACAACTTTAATTTATTCAACTTTAAAAAGTTCATCTCATCCGAAAATCACCTACGAATCGATTACCGGAATCACCAACTTTGGCGTATCAATATTATGGCTAAACTAAAATACATGCATGAAATAATCCATAAAATTCAAAATACATGAGATAATCCATAAAAGTCTTTCTGGACTCGTAATTAAAGTCCAGATCGCTCACTGGAGCTATCTCCGAGTATTACGTCGATTTTTATATGGATTAAGAGGGTGGTGAGACCAACGAGCCACTGCAGACAGAAGATCTGTACAGATATGACTCTCTTCTGTGAGAGAGAGTTGGCCTGGTGCCAGAGTAGTGCAATATTGTAGCAGCAGACAGCCTTGGATACGGCCACGTAGCAGGGCATAGCATATCGCGATATAACACCCGCATATATACCGTATTGTATGTCTAGATGACATAGCACACTGTCTCACTTAGTCAGCGCCACCATCGGGGGTAGTCTAAGGGTGAATCTAGGACCCTAATATACGCATGTCTAAAGTAGCTTGATTTACAACCCAAAGTAAAATACGTTTTTTCGGAAAGGATTGTGAATCAAAAATGATAGTCTGGGCGAATGAGTGATTCGTCACGAAATGATCATATTATAGTCATTCACCCAAGCTTTTTTTTTCTTATTTCTTAAATTTTAGGTGAGATGATATTGAACATGAATTTTTATGACTCGTAAAAACTATAACTGTTTACAGAGAGATAATTATTGGATTGCTGGATGATAATCTGTGATTAGATTCAGAACTAGCTCGCTATGAAATGGAGAGACATATATAATATATATGTAGCCTGGCATGTGCTCGCATAGCCTCCGGATATTCTGCATGGTTATATTTCGTTTTCACATTTTTAGGAGAATTCGGAAAATAGAAATGGGTTTTTTTCCCGCTTCTGTTATTATTTTCTTTTTTCTTTTTGTTAGCTTGATGAGTATTTTCCCACAAACCTTTGTAGTTTACCATTTTTTTCTTCCTTTTTTTTGTACAAAGATGAAACTGTGATATTCCGGCGAACCAGGACACGTCAAGGATTTGGCCAAGTCAGTATGAAAAGTCCAAAGGATTGGGGACATTACTAGTACGTTTACAAAGAACCTATACCCACCATATTCGAAAAGCACCAAAGATTACCTAGCGTTTGAAAATGGAAGATGAGTAAATGGCTGGTATTGCTTTGTAATGTATGCTGCACTAGACGTCGCATCCATAAAATGATTTTTTTTCTTTTTACATCTAGGTATGTACTATACATCAGTTAGAAATAGGGTCAAGTATTATTAAAGTTAATAACTTCAATTGATGTACACGTAAGTATTTTACGTATACACGCGTATACGAATACTACTTTCCTCTGTAGTCTAGAGGATCGAAAGAAAAGGTGTAGTTGGTGTATAGGCCATTTCCGAGAATTTTCGGCGCGTCTCGGACCAATTTGTACGAGCTTGAAAGTTTTCTTAGAGTTCCTCAACTCGATTCCCACGAGCGAAGGGGCCGTTCCCTCACTTTTGCACTTTTCAAAAGTGTTCACTTTGGATGGACGAAGGTTCGTCGGAGAGCTTGAAGGCCAGAGAGATTCGAGACAATCAATTTTGAGGAAATAAAATTATTCGACCCAGATCCCTCCACGATATGCCAATCATGTAGCCAATCACTCAATCCTATATAAAACTTTGAAGTAGCTGCTTCGCTGCTCTGTGCTTTGTATTAATTCGATACAATTCGGAGTTCAACCCTCTAAAATTGCGCCCATAGTGTACCCCAATTTGTACACGAAATATTATCATTCAACAAGAAGGTAATACAATACTTGCTGGGCCATTTGAAGATCTGATTCCACATCGGTGACGTGATACCTATTTTCTCGTGCAACGGCGTACAAATTAATAACGAAAGTACATAACGAATAAAGTTTATTTTCCGGCCTCATTCGCTCTGAAAAATATACATTCATTCCACTTTTTAGTAAACAATAGGAAAGCGCGGAGTTGCAATAGCGTTGCGTAGGAGTTCGTTAATCTGGTAAAAATGTACCTATTTCAATTCCTCATCATGCACAAAGCAGAAAATGAATTCGAAATTGATCATACCTCCATCTAATTACGGTCTGATACGATGGGAATTACTCCAGCTAATTTCCGATCGCCATCTGTCGATCTGTCATAGTGAGATAGAAATTTCATCATCGAAAAAGTTCAATTTAAATTCTCGTTACTCGGACGTGCTTCGACTCATAATTAAAATTTCGCTCGTACAACACTGGTGCAGTTTCTACGAGCGTGATAAAAATCACATATAGGTACTGGTAGTACGAATAATTTTTGGAATTTTTATTCTTTTCGTACATTTACAATTTTCTTATTATATTACACCTATATGGAATATGTTATTGATAACAATTATTTTGAACCAATAGTGAAGTATAGGTTCACATGTGCAATAGGGATCATCGCACGTTCGCAAAACGACTATATCAATAGCAGTGCATGTATCAGACGAAGTCCCGGAGTAAATATCAGTGATCAATATCGTGCATGAATGGAGCGAATTCCGAGGTCATGCCTCAGAGGGTTAATTGTATGCAACGAAATCCCTTAAGCTCTGTTCTGCGGTTTGGATCTGCAGCAAGTCACCGAAAGCATAATCCCCAGTCTCTTCTCATTTACCCGTCAATCAGCGTACAGAAGCGTACATAGCGGGCGATGTAGGGGTGAAAAGAAAAAAAAAAATTCTTCGACATTTTGTCCTCGCTAAAAGCTCGCGGTGATGGAAAGGTGCCGTACCTTATCGATCCATCATCCGATGTCTGTCTTATCGTGAATAATATATGCTGGCCTAAACCTATAAGCCTAGAAATACCAAAGCCTAACCGCCCCTGAAATCGGGGTTTGGCTTTACATCTGAAAGCTTTGACTAATCGGGTCTCGGAGGGATACGAGAGAAATTAATTATTTCGAACGAGCGTACATGCAACAAGACCTTGAAAATTTATGGATTAATATCTAATTATACCTATATACCGATATCAGACGCGATTTCATAGACTTATGGGAAATATATTACCGATGTAAATACCATCGGCTGATAAAATTATATTCTACATATTTATCTTAGGATAGTATACGTTCACATTCTCTTATTTGACTATATAGTGTATATGTACGGTCACTAGTTGTCCACTGCAATTTCCGTTTGATTTATTTCCACCTGTTTTACCCTTGACGATAAATTGCGGCATCGACAACTTCCTCTGCGGATATATTCGCGTACGTATATACATATATACATATAAATATATATCTATAAACGGCACATTTCTGTATACATATATAGCTGCAGTATTTGCGTGCGGTCAGTGGTTAACCGCGTACACAGCTTACGCGCTCTGCAACTGCTGAGCTTTCTATAAATCATTATTCTTCGTTGGCATATGCTCTATAGCTATAATGAAATTGAGAACTAGAAAGAGGCGATTCAGTTTGAATCAATATCTACGTAGGATATACTGGCCACTGTGCTCCATTATACTTGTCTTTTCGCATCGAAGAACTTTTGAAATTTATTTAAAACCGATTACAGCTAGCTCGCAATAAGAGCTGAATCGTTGGAACGTTGGCTTCGAACAGATATTTATATATTTTTTATTTTCACTGATTTTATATACCGTTTAAAAAACCGTTGGTAGGTATATACTACGAATACAAGTCGATAAATCCATTGTATGGAATTACGAGAGTTTAATGTTTATGTTTATACACTAACATGGCGTGCATCCCCTACGCGGCTGTGTACAAAGCTACTATTCAGCAACGTGCGCGTTGGGGGCCATTAGTAATGGGACATAAAGTTGGAGCAGATACCTACAAGTCGGAGTATAAAAACTGGGGAAATAAAAGAAATATAAAACAAGGCCAAACGCGGAAAATCTGTGACCTGGTGTCGTTAACCTCCCGCCGATTCTCGGAACCGATTGGATCAACCGGTGGCGTTGACCCCGAGTATATACTTTATCGACAACTCGAGACTACGAGTCCTCGTAAACTGCACCCTTGCTCAAAATTTTAACTGCCTTCTTATAAAATGCGATTTATTTACTCTGATCTAAGTAATACATCCGTACCTGAATGTCTCTACGGATCGGTAAAGCCAGTTCAGTTTAGATACACTGAATAGGTGCAACGAGACTTTCAAGAAATTCATATTCTGAGCACCGATTCTTCGGGAAATTTAATTAAACCAATAATTTAGTAATGCAATTAATCATTGTCTTCGCGGTGGCCAGGGTGAATAATGGTTTGTTCGTTCATATGACCTAAAAAAAAATATGTGGTGAGCATTTTTTATCTGAAACAGTCTCTGCTTTTTTTCTGTGTTCGGCTTCCAGGAGCACCCATCATCACATATCTCCCGGCGAGATACTAACTCCGACGCAAACTCCCTAAGTCACTGGAGCGACTGAATCGAACGATTCCATTTCGGCAAGATCGTACATCTCCAGTGTTAACCGATTTCAACTCTCTTGAGATGTTAGGCACTTTTCGGCTGAACAGTTCGATTGGTGCAGATGCCAAAGCTCAGACGATACTTGATGGAAAATTAATAAAAAAGTAGTGAATCAATTCCACGGTTTGTATAGGTAGGTACCATATTTAGTCAGGTATTGTTCGGCTTTCAGTCGTTGATTATTGATTCACGTCAATTCTACTGCTAATTTTAATTCATCTTCCCTCCGTAGATTTCTAGACCACTAAATTCATTGTTTTCCACTCAAAGTTCGATTCATCATTCCGAGATTGATCGCATTTTATCAGGACATTTATCTTTACACTTGGCAGAGCTCAAACACTCGGCACAAATGTTGGTCCCTCAACGATCGGCCTCCTTTCCCCGATTCCCATATACGTGCAGACCTTTGCACTGCGCCATAATCTAATAATGGAATGATCATTCTCAGGTTTCATGGCAGTATTGTAACGGGAATATTGATGATTCTACATTCGACATTTGATATCCTTATATAATCCATAGTCATTAGTCATAGATAATTTGTTGCTTTTAAATTATTACAGAGGTTGACTTCATCTACCCATAATAATCCGGCGTAGTATGCGTGGGAGTTAGACCGAGTGTAACGAAGCCAGTACAAGTACTAATTTTCCATGCTTAAGAGTGAATTTTGCATTTATAATTATTAAAACAAATGAAATGCGAAATCAGGGAAGCTCACAAAATGGCGAGGGCCAAGTCGAGAAGAGGTCCTGTTTGCGCCCCGAAGTAATCACAAACAAACTTAACTTCCTAATTGCGAACAGGGCGCGGTGGTAGGGGAGATTTTGTACACAACACGATTTCAAAAGTCAAACGATTAATCAAAAGCTCGCAATTCATCGTCTTATATTTTATCAAAATTTTAAAAGATCCTGGAAAATCACGTTTCTCTTACGTCGAGTATACCCACCTTCAGCATAACTGCAGAGTTGATCGGTTTCATGTCCTGATACGTTATACTACCTTGGAACGCCTCGTCTGACAACGTATTTTAAACGACCCCTAGATAACACCCCTTCGCTCAGGCTCTTCGTTCTCGTGTCACCACGTCGATATTAGATTTTTGATGAATATGATATATCTACTCTAAAATTCTGCAAGTAATACCGCAAACTTCGCAGAACCGTTGGCAAATGATTAACCGAAGAAATAACGTGTGGGTAAGTATACGTAGGTTTATTCCCAGAAAGGTGCGTTTTAATCCCATTTCAGAGGAACACTGGTCGAATATTACAATTTATTTTCTCGATCCGAAAATTCTCGCGAACGTTATTCAGAGCGTTAATTTTGGACAGTGAGTTGAGGCCGTTGCCAAATCGTATGTTTCAAATACCTGATCTCGTCTCAATGCATATTCGGTTGACTGGGTTTCACACGAATAATCATTTCACATGCGTTACAGATTAATCATACTTTCGAAAGGTTCCGCGTGAGAACTGACAGACGCATGACATACGCTTTTAGAATAAAAACCATATGACAGAAATGAATATAGGTAGCGTTAACAAAAAATGAACCAATCATCCCGCAAGCGGCTATCACAGTTATTTATTCACTATGTATTAAGAACGTTCAAATAATATAGGTACGCCGAGTTTTCTAATTCAAACAAGTATTCGTGATTGTTAAATAATTTCACAAGATAATTGGAATAGGCCGTTCCAAATATTTACACCTAGTAAACGTGCGCGATTTATTATATCCTGGAACCAGGGGTTACCCGATTGTGGGAACAACGTAACAGTATAAAATGTAAAAATCAACTAATCTCCAGGTCTAATCCAGAGGCCATATCACGAGAGAGAAAATTAGAGATCGCTGTTGTGCCGGGAACAATAAAAATTTATCGACGCTTTGATATAGAGACATTTAAGAGCGTAATACCGTATCGTTAGGTACAGGACTTGCGAAGTATGGGCGACTGTGAAGTTTACGAGTCACGCCATTCAGGAGGAATCCACCTACTCTTTTCCTGAAGAGATTACTGTAAAATGTACTAAGCGGCGACGGGGTGTCGTGGGTGTCGTATACGTACTCCCAGAACGACGTATCTCGCCGGAGCACGGCTTAGTTAAAGCGGAGAAGCGTCTGTTTCGAAAGGCTCAGCTCGTGCAACGATAAACTCTGACACTGTATATCGAGGTTTAAGGAGAGATCAGTTTGCATACGAAATCCTTCACAACAACTATATACATACGTATAGATGCAATCGACCCCCGTTCGGCACTCGGGAAACGGCTTACATCCCGAGTTTACAGCACTGACGTACCAAGTCCTGATTCTAAACCTCTCAGATTCTCGAGTATTGCATTTATTTCTGAATGCACTACGTCCTGACTTTAGACCATGCCGTAGAGCGTAGACTAACAAAGATTATTGAATCTTGGAGGAATATAATGCAGTTGTTTTTTGCTTGTTATTCCTACAATAATGGATTTTATATTTTCAGAGATAGACGAGATTTGACTCATCTACTTCAAGCATTGAGAATCCTTTTTTATTTATTATAGACTGTGTTCTCGATGCTCGATAGTAATAGATGTATTAACTAGACGTTATCTGGCAATGACTGCGATATACTTATCTTACTGGAGCAGTGATTATTCACATCGGTCCTCTTTAGTACAGAAAGCCGCATCGCTTTATGGGAGAGGTTTTTAATTAATTCTCCTCTTGTATTCGGGGTGGCAAACGCTACGTGGCGATAAAATGAATAATTATTATTATGCATAACGTTAAATCACACGATGATGAATGATATCGTGATAGAATTCAGCCCACGTGTCGACGATTTCACATCTCTATAGACTAGAAATCACCGATTAGCCTTTTTATAGATATGTATAATGCCTCGATGTACAGAAAATCCACCCATTACGTTCAAAATGAAAATAAAACTTTTTCGAAATCTCCGGCTCTTTGGATGGGTACCTTCTCAACTCTTTCATTTAATTTATCGACCTAAAGTAGCACTCGTAGATATTAGAGCGTACATTCTCTCCGCGTTTCGGTTTCTCTCTTCTCTCTTCTCTCTCCTCTCTTCTCGCAACCGCTATCTTTGGTTCAAAGAGGGAGTGTTGCCTTCGCTGCTAAGTGTACAAGCTCTAAGTGTCAGGAAGTACGCGTGGCAAAATATGGCCTCTAGTTCGTAGCTAGGGTCTCGCGACCGCAATGCTCCGTAGTGCGATGATAACTGGAAAGGTAATAACCATACTGGAGAAGTTGGAGCGTAAGTTTATTAATTACCTTAGCGACAATTCGGCGTTAGCCTCCGAAGCTAATTAAATCATATTCCCCATCCCCATCCCCCGGACAGGTAAATATTCATAAATAATTTGTATTCGAATTAATTTCGCAAGCTCTCAGAGCGCGATACACCCCATTAAAGGTCGCTCTATATCGCGATCGCATATTTCACCCTCTTTCTCATGACTCGGTGCACCGTTGTACGAGATTCGTGCAACACCTCGACCACCCTTGTTTGCAATCTTCGCTTTCCTGACAAATGACCTGTCCAGCCGCGTTATACTACGCCGAGGCTCAGCCCTGATTGTTTTCTCCAATTCCAGTCTGCAGGCCGCCCGAGGCAGTACCTAGTACCTAGTACGTGTTACTTGAATATATACTATGCATAGAATACTGAGCTTGCTTGTGTACCTATGTATGCACGTATAAACTTTTCAGTTACTTTCCTGTTATACCAAGGGTGAAAGAAAACGGTAAAGGTATCTGCTCCCTGACTTAAGAGTCGAAGACTTAATACATCAAACTTAGTACTTAAACAAGGAAAACTTTCGAATATAACGATAGAGAAAAGAGTTTATAATGAGAGTATGGAGTTGGGTTATACATACGATGAGTATAAAGGAGCTATAACTTTGTTGAATTTATACCTACACAGGGTGAGAATATCTCGATGTCGGTGCAGCATGCTTAGCGCTCAATTACTCCCCGATCATTCCAAAGTTCTAAACTAAGCATATCGATGTTATTTTCGCGTTAGTTTTAATATCATAGAAAAATCAGCGAGGGATCATTAAGAGGAAAAATTAATGTTTGAACGAAGGCTCGATAATATTATGTAATATATAGGTATATACCTCGGAGAGTTATAAATGTATTACATGGATGGATTTAGAGACGTAGTGTTAATTAATAACGAGCTGATTATGGAAATTGTCGACAGGTTCTGCCACCCAGGAGTAATTGTTAACAATTCCTACAATGTTCTAATGAATTGCAATTAGCCTAATAAATGTAAATAATTGTACCGATTAAACGTATATCGCTGTACCCAACCGCAGTTTCTAGAAGCAGACAATTATATGGTAACGTCAAGTCCTTCAGCTAGATTAATCCAATCACCTCGTAAAAAAGCTCGCTTAACAGAGACACCGCACGATGTATAGCATCGAGGCATTACCAAGACGGAGAGGAGATTACGTTACGTTATATTATGTCATTCTTTTTCTGGATGGTGCGATTCAGTCATCTTTAACGTAATGTTTTTAATCTTTGGAGTTAGGAACTATACCTATACGCTGTTTCGTGTGAAATGGTATCAAAAAATATCGGAAAATAAACGGTAAAGGTGTGGATTTTTCCCCATTCAACGCGAGATTGGGAGAAAAATCCCACCAACGCGCTTCTATAATTTACAAAAATTGCGAAGTTACGATTATTTGAATTTTTTGAATCTGCTGTCACACCTGAAGGTTTAAATATTCATATCCCGGAGAATACTGATCGTAAAGTGTGGATATTTTTCTCGTTTTGTTCACGTAAAATCAACCTTTTAGAGGAAAAACTTGTGACGATTATAATAAGGTGAAAGCACGTTACCAAAAACGCGTGACATAAAGACTAAGTGTTTAATTTGAATAATGTGAAATACCTAATTACGGACTAAGTGGAAAAGAAGGATCTTATTCCACTCTTGAAAAGTCAAAAAGATGTTAATTAAAAGGCTCTCAGATATTTAATTATTTATACTGTACACATAAAATCGTTTACAATTCGACAATCTCAATTCAAAAAGTAAGAAAATCAATATTAGGCATCGTATTTTCGCAATGAAACTAAAAATTCCTAATTCAAAATCCATATCTAATTCACAGTTTCTTATTTCGACAGTTAATCTTCACAAACGTGAGAATAAACCCTAATTTTGATAAAACAAAAATAAAAAAAGGAACTACTTGACCTCAAGAATAGTACTGACCTGAGGCGACGTTTGAATTTTTTGTCTCCGAAATGGTTGGGTCTTCCATATGAATCTCTTTATACGAAAAATATAAGGGAAGGATCAGGAAATTTTGGTGAATTATTTCAACAAATTTTCCGGCGCCTTCTGGCAATTGCGGTCGAAGTAGTGAAACGTGAGGTAAAAAAATAATTTACCAATAATAAATTTTCCTTCATCGCTGTAGCCGTACGGGTAGAATGTTTTTGAACATTGTTGCAACCACTTGGGTAAAATTCTTTTTGATGATATAACCCCACGTCGTATCGAACGTCTACTGTAGATGGAAGAATAATTGACAAAGAAATTGATGTTAGAAAGAACGTAACACCATCTCGCTGCATTTATATCGGTGTAACCTCGTTTGCACAGCCAACCAAAAATATATCGTCTGCAAGCATTATTCGATCTGGGTTACTCGAAAATTATGGATAATTATGTAGATAATAACTATATCGGGCTCCCGTTCTTCCCACTTAGAGTCATGTTCTATTCTATGGAACATTCAGTTCAGGCTACCATTATCGTTCATTAAGAGGGATTCTAGTTTGCTAAACATATGGTGGGAGTGTGAATTACTACTCGTTGACACTGAAAAATCTAGTAAACGCTATCGAATGCCATATTATTTATAATACATATATATGGTTGTCACAACTATGAAACATGCTTATCGCCCTTCCAGCCATCTACAATTTCAGTTTAAATACTATATTTCTGACAACTCTTTTCTCCGCAGTATGCCATTATGTTACCACTTTGGCTATCGGTCGCTCATCACTTCCCATGATATCTTTGTATTCATATCAATCCCATTGACAATGGCTAATGGTACAGCTCGACGCGGTCGATAAGCCTCTAATTTTTATTGGTAGTGGGATGTATTTTTGTGTTTTACGAGTGAATAGACGCTCGAATAACGGGAGAAGGCCGGAATTATATAGAATATGAAGTATTGAAAAGAGTAAACTAATGTGTGAATTTAATATTCAAAGCTGCACCTGATAGAATCCATTACTTATACAAATTGCTTGTTTTACACAAAACGTGTGTAACCATTGATCCTCTCTTCATTGGTTTAAATAATTGTTTGATAAAGCTGCTAATCCACACAGATG
Source organism: Tenthredo livida (assembly GCA_963992785.1). NCBI lineage: Eukaryota > Metazoa > Arthropoda > Insecta > Hymenoptera > Tenthredinidae > Tenthredo > Tenthredo livida. The sequence continues at coordinate 14,208,355 of OZ023066.1, read as the reverse complement.
TGCTTTAAAACTCTTTCCCCAAATGTCATCAGGATTTAACAGGAAAACGTGCCACAATGTGTCTTTCAACGCGTTGTCTGATGAGTTTTGTGAGTCACATAAATTGTCGCAGTATTTTATTGCCGTTCATTGCATTAGCGATGCACCTTTTCACGGAAAATCACGTTTCCAGAAAATTATAACAATGCCTTTCCGATTTTTCTACTGACAAAAAGTCCTCTTCAGAATCGAGAGAATAGAATTCTGTTCGAGAGACGAACACTTGTCGCAGTAGATGTAGCCCCAGTCAAGTCAGACCGAGTGTATAGCAACGGCGCGTTCAAGACCGGCTGCGACGAAAGAGTCGCTACTTCAACCATTGTCCATTCGTCCATTACCAACAAAGCTCTGGAATAACTAGTTCAAATAAAGTAAGGCAGAGACTAGGTAATCAAATATAGTGTTCAAATACTTTTTTTTTTAGCCAGGTCCGGAAAAATTCGAAACAATTCCATGTGTCTCTCATCATCGAGCCGCAATTAGTGCTGTGATGATTAATTTTCATTTATTAACATATGTCACGCTCGAAATTGTCTATACGCGAGCTTAAGCTAAAGACAGATTGACTACGAGCTTTTTTTAATCTCAGGATCCAGTTTCAAATATCTCTGGGACTTATAGCTGCATAGATATTAAACTCGTGATTATTCTGCGAGCAATGATTGCGATCGTTTAATCAATATAATCAAGTTTCAATCTTCGAGTTAGGTAAAAATCCGGATCTTGGTACAGTAATGTTGTACCAATTTGAAAATCACGCGTCTTCCTCCATCTGTTGGCAGTTTCATGAGCTTTCAAGAAAACTCGATCGAAATGTTTGCGCTCGAGGGGTGGTTTTTATTTTCTAGAAACGGGTGTGGGGATGAAAGGATTAACTTTCGGGAAAAGTATTGAGAAAACTTTGCCAAGTAAAGAGGAACTATATAAGGGGGCGGAGGATTTTCCTGGATGACGTTTTATTATCGCAACGAAACTTCCAAGTGAATTGCTATTTATTGTTCGCTATGCGCTTCTACTCGGACGATCGTAAATAATATCTTTCCAACTAACTGTTGAAAACTTCCATTCCATTACCTCTGAACACGAGGTGATCATTGCCTGCTGTATAATCGAAGCTCCACAAGATATTCGAATACTTAGATACAGATTTCTAATATTTGAGAAATTAAAGACATGTAAAATGAGCTGGTTCACGACTGAGAACATCCTGTTCAATACATGAGCAGCAATATCGTCGGCAGTAACTTGATGTACAAAATTTGTATTGTATATTCGAAATGAGACTTTGTCATATCCACGCTTTATAGACGTAGCATGGCTTCTGTGCCGAGCATAAAACGTAGAAAAGAAAATAAGCCTTGGGCGTTGGATCATTGCGATGCATTACGTCAACAAGGTTCTATATCCATCTCGGATTTATGCCAGGTAAAGTTACAACGGGGGAGATCCAAGCTGTAATAAAATTCATCGCGTTGCGTTCTTGCAATAAATATTTATCGGGTTAGATGCGATCTTCAGGAGCCAGCGGGTACCAAAATGTACAATTTTACAGACACAATGGGTCACCATGCTGATCGTGAGCAAAGTCATTTCGGAGCCTTTTCTAAGGTGAATCTGCTTATAGGAAAAAAATATCCCAAGGATTTCGACATCCTGAAATAACAGCGACGCCTTCCAAGGTGAAGAGTTTAATTTTTGGTAATAATGGCTTATCTTTAATTCTGGCCATAACACGTTTTCGAGGTACACTCGGTATAAGTACTCTTGAAATTTTTTCAAGAGTTGTTTACTACAGCCATAAAGTTCAAGCTACATTTTCTAGTGATAAATGGATAGTTAGCTGCCTTTTCTTACTGTTTTTAGGTACTGAAGTTTTCAATGGAAGTCTGCAGGATGCGCGTCGAGATTCCTGGCACACTAAGGCTGCATTCACATCTGGTTGAAAATTGAGTAGCACTATAAGCTGTGCTTGAACGTATACAGTATACAGATGATGTCTTCATTCGCTGTGAATGCAGCCTAATTTACACACCGGTTTATCATGGCGATTGTTACCACTCACGTGACGTAGCTCACAGCTAATCATCGATCTAAAGCTCAGGATAATTTCTTGCAAGAAGAACCACCTTCGCGAGGGATACTATTCGACTCTATCCGTAACCGAAAGCTCAACGAAACACTCGTAAAATATTGCAGACGAGCCGGGCATGACCTTTTCGCCATGACAACGATAACACAGCTTACAACCAGCTGCTTGTGGGGTTAATAAATTGGAGGGGTAGTAAAACCTGCCTCCATCTAGGAATTCTACGCTGAACCTGGACGCGATAAACGGGGGTGCGGTTGTGAGCTTTCAGCAAGTATCAGGGGTTCACTGAGGGTAAGGGGTGCTCAGATTATGTGGCATGCCATTCGAAGGTACAGTACCCCTATACCTACCTTCCAAAGAGACTAGTGAACCCTGAAAAAGAATCTGTGAGGTTTAAGAAGATGTGCAACAGAGGGTGTATTGTTCCGCTTCAGAAAGAGGAAAGTTATTATAATTAGCCCGAAAATGAAAGTTGAGCTTTTACTGGATCTTGACGATTCTAAACCCAGAATGCTATCCCTGACCATTTTGAAATGGACGTCTGGGTGTATGCATGCGTGTGTAAATGCGGATGTAGACAATTTTTTGGCGAATTGACTTTGAAACTAATGAACAGATTTTGACTTTCGATAGGTCCATCGATGCAGCTTCATGTATCTTAGAACTGATTAGATTTGCAATTTGATCGGAGCAGTAGTTTCTGAAATTGCTTCTTTTTTTTCTTTTTCTCATCGATAGAATTTGATCCAGCTTGAGTCTGATCTGATTTTGAAATCAATAGATTTACTATTTTTTGCGCTTGAATAATCCGGGAGGAAAGTTAAAATGCTTTCCCCGATTTTCACCATGCTCAAATCTTTACCGACACCTTACACAGTCACTAAGAAAAGTCTGTTTGCAAAAGTTTGCGATTGCGATTTGAATAAGTTATATGGATTTTTTTACACACTGCTGCAGTGCACGAGTCGAATCACTACGCGCGACCTACACGTCATCCTACGCGTATATGCCTTCAATTCGTTCAATTTATAAATCGCGTTAAATTAATCGTTCAATTTATAAAAAGTGTTAACTGTGTCCTGTGAAAATTGGAAATCACTCGGACTATGAAAATTATTCACACTGGAAATGGTCAATCTTGTATTTAGGGTCAGGGTGAATCTGGAATTATTTGTTTAATGGAGATTGAGCCACTTTAACTTGACATATATCTTTGAAAGCTACTTCCTGAGCCAACCCTGCATAAGCCTATATTTGCTACACAAATAGATACTTGGAAATAATAGTGTCTATTATTCGTCATTATACTAGACAGGCACGCAAGCTCGTTTATCAAATCATATTCCGAAAAGGTAACGTTATACGGTGACTCGATTTAGTCAGTTTAAGTTGAATCGTGGAGATTGAGAGTTCTTCCTAAATTAGAGGCATAAATCATCATCAGAAATCATAATTCTACTCAAAAAGTGGCAAATCAAAATATCAAAAGCTGCTATATACGTTAATTTAAAACATCGTTAGTCTCGACAAGATTAGGTTTGCCAAACGATTTGTGAGTCCAAAAGCTCTGCCTTCTACACCCATGGAACGGGTGAAAAAAGAAACCGATTTCCACATCGCAGTCGGGGGTTTGAGGCACGCTATGAGCCTGCTTGCAATTTGGCCAAAATCACCGCAAACTTTAACAACGACTTTAATTTGGCTCGGCTGTTTGTCTGGATTTTTAACAGCAATTTCTGCCAGTTTTGTCGGCGCTGTAGTAATCGAAAGAGACTTTGAGCATCTAGTCGCCGTGCTTGGGCAAACCATTCCGATAATTGTGATTACCATAAAGTACGGTTTAATCAAGGGACAACTTCAACCTTTGAAATATTTTCTGACAACCATGGAGAAAGATTGGGAAGTACAAAAACGAAAATTAGAAGAAAGAGATGCTACACGTGACCACGGGATTATGATTACACACGCGCGAATATCTAGAATATTCTTTTATGTGTACATAACGATTGTAATAATTTGCTGGATCCTTTTTGTTATTGCACCTGCTACTAAGAAATTATCTGCCACCAACGAAACAGCAATTATAAACGAATTGATAATGAATTCATGGTACCCCTTGCCCAATTATCTGAGGAGTCCGATTTACGAGGTCAAAATTTGGAATTATTTGTCGGTCAAATTGTATCGCAAAGTCTTCAAACTTTGTATATATTTACTCAATAATTGATCTCATCTGCAGATGTTATACTTATTCGAAGCATGTATGGGAACAGGGATGGTAATTGCACATACAAGCATCGACGGCCTACTAGTAACGTCTATTTTCCATCTGTGCGGACAATTCGAGATATTGCGGTTTGTGAAACGATGGAAATTTTATGAAAAGTCGTGAATTACAAGCACCATTTATTCACGTTTTTATTGGTATTTCAAGATGTTGCATCGAGGAATTCCGAACTAAAGACCGTAACAGTGAAACGATGCTTGCTGACGTGAAATACATAGTAAAACGGCACGTATCACTAATAAAGTGAGTCAAGTTTATGGAAGTTTGTATCCCCCAGTGATCGTAATAAATTGAAAAAAATTTAACAGTGCAGCTTCCGCGGTGGAGGAATCTTTCAATCAAATTTTATTGGGACAATTACTAGGAGGAACGCTAACCATTTGCGTGGCAGGCTTCAGTTTTTTACAGGTATTATATTCAATCGCTATTGTCTAGCCAAATTTTTTCTGAAAGTGAAGAAAGAGTGTTCGAAAATTTGTGGAAGCTCTTCAATTTATTATTACGTTTTGAATAACATTTACAGGCAATGGAATCAAACAATGTTACAATGCTTGTGAGATTTGCATTTTTACTCACGATGGCATTGCAACAAATGTTTATTTACAGTTTTGCTGGAGATTATCTAACATCACAGGTGAGTTATTCATTTTTTAGCAAAACATCAAGTCTACAATTCCGAAGGAGTAGATGTATTTCTACTTGTTTAATCATACATACTTTAGGGTGCTGTGATTAGAATTGCCGCCTACAAAGCTAACTGGTATGAACTTCCACCATTGATTGAAAAATTATTTTTATTGATTGTGATGAGAGCATCGAAACCGATAACTATTACAGCTGGAAAATTTCTCCCAATGTCATTGACTAGTTTCACAAAAGTTAGTAAATTGAAATATTTTATGAATCCAACTCAAAATGATACCTATCACTTTATAATCCAATTTACATAATCTGTACATCTTTCTTGCAGCTTCTTAGATCGGCGGCATCGTACCTTTCCGTTATGAGAGCAATGAATACGGATAAGTTCGATTAATCAGTTGAACTATTCAATACTTTATTCTGGTTTTCTACTAATCTTGCCACTCGAATAGCGAAATATGTGTTGTTTCAATGCTATCGTGCTGAATGCTGTAGAATAATTTCTGAGGATTGTAGTAAATAAAGTAAAGGATTAGAATTGACACCAAATTGCATCGATTATTCAGTTTTTGCTGGCTGGTAGAGACGTGCACCTTCATTGCGAAACACTATAGCACTGAGAAGAGAATCTGTGGAATCAAAAAAGCGTAAAATTTGAGGGGGAAATGATGGATTTTGAGTTTTAGTCGAACATAAAATTAGATTACGATCTTACTAAGAGACTTCTAATTTTCTACTTCGATGAATGCAAATTATGAAATGGTTGACTTGAATTATGAATCGAAGTAGTAGCTATGCAAAGTGGCTAAAAGTTGAAGCTATAATAGCGGTGCTGAATTAGCTCTAATTTGTCTTGCTAAAACGATAAAATATATTTTCTATAAACTAAAGCCGTTTGTCAAATCGAGTTACGTTGAATTACGGTTTATACATGCAATTCCTTACAATTCCTTTCTCACCGATTGTCTCTGATCAATGATATACAACTACAACGAGTGCGTACTAACTTGGCGAATGCAACAATGACCACACGCACTTTCACATCTACGAATCACGAGGACAAATACGATATAAAATACCACAGAACTAAACTTCTGAATGCATTAGCGCCCGGTGTAGTAACCTTCTATGGATATTCAAGCTAATGTACCGTGTAGGCAGGGAAGTGCATTGCTATTTAAGTAAATGTCACACAATTTATTACCTCTGCTAAATCTTGTTGAATTTATAATTTATTAGGTCTTGTTACCACCAGGTGCAATCTTTCATTTTTATCACTCGGATCGCGTTATAGCACGATCTTTATAATGGCGATGATAATTTGCATTGACATGCGAAAGAGGAAGCGATATTTTCAATTCTGGTGTCATATGATTAATTGATAACCAAATTATTATGGGTGAAGATGGTAAAAAGGAATGAATAAGCAACAGGTATAAGTATTTATTTTTTTTATTTTATTATATGTATGTACTTTCGTTATTATATTAATAATAAGATTATACCATCATACTCTACAAGTTAGTTTTGATAGAAAAAAGAAAAGAAAAGAAAAAAAAAAGGAATAACACAAAAAATTTGCTTGCTGTTTGCTGCACCGCTACAAAAAGTAATCATCATTATTATGATTAATATTATCGGTAATACAAGAAAGAATTTACAAAATAGTACCTAAGCACTTAAGCAAACGTCTCTTCATTAGGTCCTACCTTATCGCTACATTTTACTTATAGAATAATCAGTATGTTTTATTCCCATAATTACGGTGTCCACGTTTTTCACGAAAATTCTCATTGCATCGGAAATATATTCTGCAATTCGATGTACTAGAAGGTCTTTTCATACATATACAGATTTCGGTGGAAACGGGGTTAAATATACTTGTCACACTTCGAAGACGCTCGTGCATGTATTTTATGCTTTGGCGTACTATACGTGAACAGGCCTAAAAATGATTAATTTAATATTTACTACAGTTTTGGCACTTGGATAATAAATTTTCGATTCCACTAACTGGTATAACTCGCGAACATCCGTGAGAAGTCCCTCAAACTGAATCGCAAAACACAGATGAGGGAAAACCTCCTCGCACCAAATCGTATTAGATTTACGTTTTAGCTACCAATCCATACCGTTCGGTGATTTTACAGCATACAAGAAATTATCTCGCCAGATGAGCGAGTCGCGTCAGAAATGAAGAAATAACAAATTGAAAAAAAGCACAGTGTCATTATGAGTTGACAGTTCGAACTGTAACTGGGTGTCTTCAGTCTTTCAGTTGTACATTCTCATTTCCATTTCATATACTTGAAGAGGTATATTCTTGCTATCTGCGTATGAGATGCTTTGACAGATCACTTTCACCCGGAAAGTGGTGCAAAACTGGGTACGCAGTGTGGCAAGGAACTCTGTGTTAGGGTCTTTTAATAAACGTTTGGCTGATTGTTGATGAAGCGAGATACGATTTTAATTTCTGGTAAAAATAATGCAGGACTGACGGAAATATACCTTGGTGTAAAATAAAATACAATTAACTTAAGTAAGCCTAATTACAGTAAGTCCTAACTTAAAATGATAATGACGATGGATATGGTGTGGTTTGCCGCCCTCCACGAGCGTGTGAATAATTATGTTTGCTCTGACAAATTCTAAGCTATTTTTTACAATACATTTAAGAAAATTGAGTTTTCTGGTCTAATCGAACACTAGATATCTCACAGGCAACTAGAATTAGACTAAACAATTGTTGGAATGGCTGGCTACTGATTTCTACATTAATTTAGCACTTCAGTTAATAATTCTTTAATCATTTCATTACATACCTATATGTTGGACTGTAATTGAAGTGGTGAAATTCAATACATCCAACAGCCGTAAGGTAAGACTTGTGGAAGATATCCTTAAGTATCTATTACACAACGTACCGCTACATCGTATGAATATTTTGACGAGAACAAAAAAGCTCGTTGCATTTTTTAGAATCGAAAAAACAAAGCAAAAAAAAGTTGACATTCCCAATAATTTGTGCTTGGACTTTTACATGGTTTCGTTATACTTCGAATAAACACACTCAAGCTTGGCTGCAAGATACATATTATTACCTAATACACAAAAGTCAAAAGAATGTTACAAAAATTATTTACAAAATTATAAACCCGAACGCCATTCCAATTTAACGGGCAAGAATATCCTCCTGTAAAACATAATCGAAGCGTTTCGAACTGGTTACCGAAATTGGAAAATTACCATCTCGCCTAAAGCCGTTAGGCATTTAGACTAAACCAAAATCCGTGTGTATCGGAACGTCACAATTGTTCGGCTTTTCTGCCGCCGCCATGTTTACTTCAACCAAAGTATCTACGCTGTTGATTGAGCAGCCCTTCAGTATTTTCTGAGCAGCTAAACTAGTGAACTGAACTTGCAGGTCGCTCAAGCTTGGATACGGATAGAGATCACCACGACTTGGTGATTTCTTAAGATTGGGTTCCGAACCCTGAGGTGCGCGCTGTTTCGAAGACTCCAAATTTTCGATATATACGTTGTTGAAGGAGCCGCCGAAGCCGTCGAACGACTTGGTAGGGGACGGAGGATTCGATGCAAGATTACTCTTCGAACCTGGTCGCAATAAATTCCTGTAGCTAAGGGCGTCTTTCGACAAAGACAGGCTCAGTTTTCTGGAGTTATTCATCGCGTCGTTGGTGTTCTTAGAAGTCGGTATTGTGGAGGGCGGGTTTTCGTTTGGGTGAACCAGTGAGATTTTTTCAATGTGTGATGATCCATCGATTAGATGAGCCTGACTATTGTTCAGATGATTAGTGAGCTTCAATTTGTTCGGAGGATCTTCGTCTACTTTTGGCTTATTCTCTTTGTCAGATTCGGAAACTAATCTGACTTCTTTTCCACCGTACAAAGAGGTCGGTCTTTCGAGTTTTATCGGCTTGTATCGCTGCTCGTCTACCTTCATCGTCTTGAACTGTTTGTCATCGCCGATCTTAGATTTGTACAACTTTTCCTCTTCCATCTTAGTGATCGTCGGCTTGTAAAACTTCTCGCCGACGAGTTCCTGCTCTTGCTTATCCTTCGCGGACGTTGATTCCTTACCACTGTTATTCTTGTTGAGTCCATTCTCGAAAGTGATCACCGATCTCATTGGCGAATTATTTTGATGCACATAAATCTTCGTGCCTGGTGCACCAGATATCGTAGTCGTCGTTGTAGCGTTCGATGCCAACGTTACACTGCTCTGAACCCTTTCCTGCGGTGGACTTGTGGGGCTCAAGTTCGTCGACACTTGAAGTGTTATCGAATTCTGTGCTTCTTGCAAAGGCGTCAATGCACCTTGCTGGATGATCTTCAGAGGGGATGATTTAACCGGCAGTGTAGAACTCTTCAGGGGCGAAGACGAGAGCTTACCGCTAGACGTTGACTTCCCACTGGAGTGTGTCGAGTGACCGGAAGAAGTCTTCTGAAGTACCTGAAAGCCATAAAGTTACCGTCACGAACTTATCCTGCACAGATAATTAATGAACAAGTCTGTTTATTTTAGTAAAGTAAGAAATAGTTTACCTTGTGCTGTGGAGAGCTGTTTGACGACTTCGTTCCACTTCCGGTAGAATCGTGACTTGGTCTTCGTGAGCTGTGCCGAGTTCCGGACCGGCTGAGAGTCGCAGTTTTACCAGGACTCCCGTTCGAAGCTCTAACTGAACCGGAACTTCCGCCACTTCTGCTTGGTGATGAATTTGTCGAATGTTTTCCCGTCTGGCCTTGGTTTCGGTTCTGATATATATCTTGTGCTGTGCTAGGTGGTATCACTGACGCTCTTGACGTGCATCGGCTTAAACTGGAGCACTTTGATCTCGGTAAAGTCGAGCAAGGTGATCGATGACGCCTGGAACTTCTAGGTGTGGAATTAGCCAACAGACTGGATGAGTCTCCGCTAGCTTGGCGTCGATGGCGTCTAGGAAGCGTCGCCGAACGGGCAGAGCTGGAATCATCCCAGACTTGAAAACTGGCCTGAGACTGGTCCAAACCCTCCAGCATCTGAAGGAAAAACCGAAGAATAAACATCTGCGGCTTGTGTACTTTATCATATACCGTGGGAAACGGGCTATAATTATGCATAGAAGAGTAAGTTCAGGAGAAAGTTATACCGGGATAAAAAGTTGATTTTCACTTACCGAAGGACTAGCTGCTCTGGTCTGCGTAGCAACGCTGTGAAGATGTACAACTCTGGGGTTAAACCATTCCGTCGGTGGATATTGCGCGCTGAACGTTCCCATTAGCGGAGTGCCCTTCCTCCGAGAGCTGCGTCGAAAAAGCCTGGAGAGTAGTCCGATTTTTTCTGAAAAAATGTTCGAGAAACCTTGAAAACAGAGTGGGACGTTTAGACTTGTGAAAAGCTGAAAGGACGCATTGGGAAGGGTTTGCTATTAGTCTGCAGGGTGACTAGAAGCTCTGTAACTATCCTAGTAGGGTTCATCAGTTCTAAGAAAACAGGTCGCCAAAATTCAACCAAGACGATGTCTATAAGGTCTGAAAAAACAACGACAAAATATATCTGCGCAAAACCTATATCCTGTCCTTTTTCATTCCCGTAAGAAATCTCACGGGTTTATTTGTCACGACTTCTATAGAGTTTCACCACCCGTCACCATGTCAAACCCTTCCCGATTAGACTCACTCGTTGGACTATGAGGAGCGCTATCTGTGCTGGCATATTCTGCACTGGAAGAGGTATCGCTTCTGTCCGGTCTTCGAGGTAAGGACCGAGAACTTCCACTTCTATGAAGACGTCTGGCGGACCCCCAAAGGCGTAGGGAATGCCTTCGTTCCAATCTTCCAGGAACTGATCGACATCTGGCAAAGAGGACCTTGTCGTTTGGGTTTCCTGTGAAAGACGAGGATTATGTTCTAAAAATTCTGTCTCCGTTCGAGCGTATAATAATTGTATGTTCAAATGTCAGCAAAGAATCCTTCCGGATGGAAAAACCACAGTACAAGTCTCGTGGCAGTAAATAAATCTTGTTTCAAGCTGAAGATCGTCGGTAGTGAAATTATTCTGGTCTTTGGGAACCCTGCCGATACGGACAGCGTGTTACGGCAGAAGATGTCGTGACCAATAGCTAATATATCGTTGTACTAAACGCTTTCGAAGCACACGGGTGTTAGACTCTCGAGCTCCGGTATCGAATCGAGACCCGCACGAGAGCAAGCAAGCAAGCGATGCAATGTGGTAAGGCAAGCCTTGACACCATGGGCAACTCTTAGAAGAGAGCAAAAACATGAAAATCTAAGACCTTCCACACCGAGTGTCACATATTGTGTCGCCTCGCTTAATTCAATTTGCTGGCTCTTTGTCGAGTTACGTATTGAGGCCTCGATATACACGTAGGTAGCTTACCAGTACATTCCTTGCACCCAACGCCCGCCCGAAGATGAATAATTTAACTGTACCTATCTCGTCTCGGATCTCATCGGAGTGAAAATAAAGCCATAATATATGCTGCAGCCAAGTAATTCTTTATAGTCATTGAAGTTTTAATACCAGCTCGAAAGTTGTGGGTACATTCGTTACTCTTTTCTAGTTCGTAACGATCTCGGAATCTTCTATTTTTCCTTACTTATACCCGCACATACAGATTTTTTCTCTACTGATAATTATTACCGCCTTTCAGTGGTTGAAGTTACTCCAAAGTTTATGACAGGATGTTCAGGCCGTTGTGGTTGACAAAAAACCACAAGGATCTGAAGATTGATAGGGCTCACGTAACGGGTCAAGAATGCATAATCTTGTGCTAATCTTGAAAATGAATCCTCCGCATGAACAGTATTTCAGTGCTATTAAAAGTATAATGAATCCGGACCTTGATCTCAAAGTCCTGCGGCAACAACCGCGCATTATGAACAAGAGCTGTGCTGGTCACGTAGATAAACATACTTTGACTTGCATTTGTGAAGATGTATGAAAGCATATCATATATACATGTATATGCACGTATTGCGGGAGGTATATACAGATACGTGGTCAACGCTGACGAGAAATACGTGCGGCGCCACGGGCGTCTTCTCAGCCAAAGCGGTTATTGCGCAAGTTGGACCATAAACCTTAATAATTTCATCCGTTGCCATAATAATAGAATTTTTCGTTGTCTGGTTACTTTCACTATCCTAGTACGACATGTGAGTAGGACAATAATAGATAAGATAAGACTACGCAAGTTAACGTCGACAGGAAGTCGTCCGAACTCGACTGCAGTACCTACGTGGCAAGTATCAAGTGGTTGGATTTTCGAGATTCACATATTATTTCGAAACAACTTGTTCGACTTTTGCTTTTATTGTACCGGTCTCCGTTCCCTTTTTGTTCGATACATACTATATGCAACAATGTGGAACCGCATGTGACAGCCGCCTACGTAAATCCAACTACCATAGGTGTGCTCGAGTAGTTGAATACCGCCTTGCTCAACGCGTAGGTAAGTACAAGAATTTTCCATTTTTTATTTTCATATCTTTCTGCATTTAACCCGGTCCTAGAACCCCCGACTTGCATGTGACAGTCTAGTCTGTAGAGCAGGGGTCTACTACGGACTAAATTTCCGCACCTATAAATTTCTCGCTATTGCAAATTTGATGTGAGAGATGCAATTATACGAAATTATCAAATTCGTGGCGAACGGCACTAGTGCGTTTCCCCTTGTGTCTGGATATAGCTGATTGTTAATGTCGTAGCGTCAGACTGATTGTGGGCAAACAACGCTTGCGTGCGATTCGTGGGGCGCTTGTTAATTCCGTAGCGTCTTTTTCCTGACCGTACGTGACTTTTATGTTTGCGTTAAAAACCGACCACTTATACTAACTCTTCTGCTGACCTTAGCATATAGATATAGAAACTCTAAAATAACCCGTTATGCACACCTATGTCGTTTCGTGTATATATTTAGTGAATAATGCGATGTTGTACTGTAGAATCATCGTCAGCAGCGCGGTATTGGTATACGTGCGGCATAAGTGAAAAAAAAAGAAAATAAAAAAAAACAGGTAACCAGATACAAGTTTAGTGGTTGAATAATGATGTAATTAATTTTTCTCATCTCTATAAAACCGGTTCGATATATTCAAAAATAGAAGGCGTATTGATACCTACTCATCCAGACTCCGGAAGTCTGGACTAAACATCATATTAGGTAAAATTTGAATTAAATATAGTCAACCAAGGTTGGCGGAGACTATTTTAAACGGTCTCTGAATGAAACGTAGGAATGTGGAAGACTGAAAGAAAAATAAGAGAATTTTGGTAATATTAGAAAGCTGCACACCTCCGCATATTACGTCTGCCAAATTCGTCTGCACCGCTTGGTGGGTGACGTCACCATCTCTCAAGGTCAGCATTTCACCGTGAACCAGAGCCATCGCTTCATCGTTGCTCATCAGCATCCCACCTTGTCCCCTTGAGCCTGGGACTTCCCTGGAATTCCTTCTGGAACTCCCGGAGTCCCGTCTAAGACGTCTAGTCTCGGGCGTAACGACGAAGTAGCCTTGAGAGGTATGATAGATTTTCCTCTCCTGCATAAGCTTGGCCAATGCATCGTAAACAAGATCACGTCCTGGCCTCTGCATAGCTGGAAAAGCATTTCTCAGGGCAGTTCTTAACGTGTCTAAGGTAGCCGCTTGTCGTTGTGATGTCAGCTCAAGGATAGCCCAGCACAGTGCTTCAGGAAGTGGCGTAAACTGCCCCTGTGACACGGGTGCGACTAGGCAGTCCTCGATGTCACCTGTAACCAGAAAATGGAAGGGGAATATTAGATTAACATTGCACAGTGTAGATCCGGAATCTTTCCATACCGCCCTTCATTAATTTGTATTACGTCGGTATGAGCATGTGCAATATGAAATTTATGGGTATGGCATGTTTCTGTGGGTTTCCTGGTCACGTTTCAACTGTCTACAGTTTGGCTTCGTCGTTTCTAGAGCACGTCCCGAGGGTCCTAGCTGCCTCGCCAACTTCTGATGGTATTACAGCTACCACACGAAGAAACTCCGGGACTTGATACGGAGTCTGTACACGTCCGAGACTATAAAGGAATCAATACGACACGCCTATCCTTTGTAGCAATAAGAATACGACGCTCACGATATTTTTCACTCATAGGTATATCAAACAAATAAAATCCAGGAACTTAACGGGGCTCGTTTTTTCTTCTTCTAAATATCAATGGACGATGGCTGTTACTATATGTGTGTAGATTAGAGTCGGGAAGTCTTGTGGCTATCGTCGTGGAACAAGACGTATATCGGTAGCCAGCGAAATCGTTTGGTAAAATAAGACTACAAGCGCGCAATTACAAGGCAAGAATCCTCTGGACTCGCCTTCCTAGCTCTATGTGTAAGTAGTGACTTGAAACGTCCTCGTGGGTGCTTCTGGGAACAAGTTGGACGCGAGGAGACGGGCGCCAGCGAAACGCGGTCGGCAGGGACGTCTTAATTAATTATTACAGATCACGATTTATGGCGTGCGAATTGTTCCTCGCAGGTAAGCTAACAGTCGCTGCAAGTACCAGGCTGCAGCTACCATCAGGACTTTCTAAGGACGTGCGAACAAGATCTGTGGGAACTTGTTACGGATAACGTTTATGTTTCCGCGCCCAACGGAGACAGCAAGATATCGTAAACCCATTAGAACTGACAAATGATACGCTACCTAACGTGAAATAATTGGTTCGCTCTCTTTACCGAAGGAATACATGAAAGAGCACCGCGAGTGCACCACGTATGGCGCGTGTCAAAAGTCACCCTACTATACGACTACGGCGTGACTATAATAACGTCAGCAAAAATTCACGGCATGATAAAAATTCGAGCAGCGTGACGACCAGAAAAGTCCTACGAAATTTAAAATTTTCCACACGGTTTAAAGATTGATGATTCAGATATCGGTTTTATATTACAGCTGATATATTGCTATCCAGCAAAAATGAAATTTCTGCATTAGCCGTAACCACCTAAAAAATTCGTTGCGAATTTTATGCACATTGCGACACTGAACTGTATCGAACGTATTTAGATTCTGTGTACCATGACATATCTTTAATTACAGTTATTTTCCAACATACGAGCTCTCGGCTTGTTCATCTCTCTTACAGTCGGCTGTTACGCGTTAAGAATCGATAGCCATTCGTTCGACCATCAAACATTGAATTGGGGTGAAACTCATAAACGAACGGGTGGAGTAGCTCGCATCACCACACCACGCGAAGCTGATGTATCCATACATATCTACATATAGCCATATGCATCACAAAGAGCTTCATACCACCAACGCCGAAATTGTTAGTATCCAGGCGATCGATTCCCCTCTGGTCTCTCTTGAAACTTGAAAAGTACAAACGCTTGACGAGCATACAAATCTGAATCCGAAATGGTCGCCGCCAGAACGTATGTGAACATGTTACAGAATGAATCTTTATATCATCGCCTGTCCACAAAAAAAGGAACCGGCTGAAAATGGTTCCAACCTAATGAAAATTCCATTTATCATACATATTGCAGTTCTGCGCGGAATAAAATAAGCAATGACACTTCATAAAATGGGAATCTCTTTGATCATGCACTGCACGAATGTGAGTCACAGCTCACTACAGGTGAAGGATTTGACTACTCTGAAAATCCCCGAGCCCAACTGCTGTATAGGGCTGCTCGACTTCACCCTCTTAATCATTCGGGGTATACTTGCTGTTCGATACTCAAACTTGTTAATGCATATTAATTCGAGCCACCCTTTAACTCGCCTTCACTACCCTCGGAAATTTTCTACGTTAACAAAGCGCGGCTGAGCTTGTGGATTCTGCGCACAGGATCTATCTGCAGGGGTTGATCCCACAAAGCGTTGGTATTCGGCCGGGACCGAGGATTACGACTGTAAGTAATAAGTCCGAAGCCAGAATATGAATTAGACTCACTTCGTAGACTTTTTATATCAGCTAGTGGGCGACTGTTCGCCGAAGTAAGCACTCTTCACCCCTGTTATACTCGCAATAAAAAATCTCATATAGGGAACATAAATATCCGCAAAAGCTGGATGAATAGAGAATTATAATAAAGTGGCGTGTCCCTCCGTCATGTGGAATTCGCAGACGTGTCTTGAATCAAATCTAACATTTATTAGGTATCCGCGGACCAGACTGGACGACTGACGCCGTGAGGTCGTTCCTCATATAGAAAAACGTGCACAGCTACATTCGAGACATGTTTGAAAAATGCGGAAGATAGAGTTTGATAAAAAGAGGTAGACGCCTTTAAACGAATGTTTGCTGAAACCACTTGATAAAAAGGTAAACTATCCTGGCTTTAATCCACTGTGCATAATAGGTAGTCCCTTGCGATTTATTAGCACTGAGTAGCATACACATCGGTTTACTACCAACCAACTCACTTACTACCAGCTGTTTAGGTAATTAAAAGTTGGTAAATTTCTCGCGTTAATCGTGACTGTAAAATCTCGAGTAAATCGGAAATCGGCAAGCAATTCTATAACTACGTTGTTCAAGGTCGTGATACTGCAACCGATCCCAGAAGTATAAAGGAGCTAAGTAAAAGGAAGAGACGAATATATACATGGAGGCGGACAAGCTAACAAGCGGAGAAACATACTGAGGTACACGTTGTTTCCCACGAGAATCGGTACCATGCATCTAGGTATCGGAGTTGCAATGCGCGCCTCAAAAGGGAGTGGCACACCCACGCAGGCCGTTAGATATAGGTAAAAATGAAGAAAGTAAAACAGGTGCCTGGTTTGTGCCCTCGGTATATCGCACCAGTTCGTACAGAGATTTTCTGCGCGGTATCGCGTGTCAGCCTGGGCCAGGTAATATCTTGGTGGTAAGTTATGACGTCAAGCCGATACGGAGCGGCTTGTATCGGTAAAATAAAACCGGTGGAGTAATATAGTCCGATGAAAAGGCTGAGAGCTGAATTGCAGAGGAAATATATACGGAGGTATAGGACTAGGACTAGGTGTACCTATCAGTGTCGGTCTGGAGGATTGTTTGAATTACGACTTAAACCGGTATAAACTCCTTTGCGATAACTAAGTACATTATCGGTAGACCATAATTTTCAACCTTTTGTTCTTTACTGTACAGCTGTTTACTGCCTGAATTATAATTTATCGCCTTCAACTACAGCCTTTAGGTGTCAGGCTCGGGAGGATTTCGTAACGAGTATTTGCCGTTGGATATGTTAGGCGTCGGCGTAATTGCCGCTATACGATCTTGTTCTTATCTTCTCAAGCACAAACTACAGAGGTCATTTTTCCTCCTGTTAGCGCACTGCAGTCTCCTTGACACGGTGCAGAAGAATAAAATATTTAGTCAAAGTCTCGTTGAATAATATCCGCTCTCGTTAGCCGTAAGATATTGCATCTATCCTCTTCACCCCTGCAGCCCACACCCTTTTTGAGCTCGTTTGAGGTCAGTGCCTTTTGTAGCCTGAGCATCGCCGCGGCACATGGCAAATGGCCAAACGAATTAAGGAGGAAAACTGCGGCAAAACTTTTCTCAATGCGGGTTTCGCGTCATAATAGGAAAATAAATCACATGCATTACATGCTTCTTGCGAGACTATGAGACCGTCTGCTAGCCTGGAGTCGAATAGAGATTTCGTCGTGGCTGTAAATCACTTTTCCTTTCGTTGTCCGAAGCTGTATAACTGACAACAGCCGGCCTTCGACATAGTTTTATGAACGCAACAGCTATCACAGCCCACGTAAGACAACAGCGCATGTAATATGCTGCCGCTTGACTTGGGCTGACGGGAACTCACGAAGAACTCGAACCAACTCTGAGTACTCAGCAGAGCTGTCCGTCAAATTGTCCTGGTATTAACCTGGCATTCCGTTCTTCTATAGAGAACCGTCGATCGAGTCTCTTGACTAATGCACACTATTCACGAGTCGCGGATCTAGCGCATTAAAAACACTAGCAAAGGTTTTCTAATTTATACACGCGTTGATCACGGTGATCGTAGTTCTGAGACATACGCAATGAAATTCGTTCACAGTGATCAGTTTGACGGTTCTCACGGAGAAATTTAATTGTCATGATTAAGGCTGACAAATGACACTCCATGAAGTGAATGATTTGGACCGAATCCACCTTTTTAATGAACTAATCAGACCGATCGAATTCTGATTCGCGTTGGTTTAGTCTTTCATGGTTCTATATGGCTCGAGTATTAGAAGTAGATGTTTTTGTTCAAGGATTCTAATTTACGGTATGTGCAAACGATTTCCGGTAGAAAACTTTTCGACTATTTTAAGATAAGGGAAACTTGACATGGTCACTTGCTACTGCAGTGCGTGAGTGTCGCACGGTTGTAGGTATAAAACAAGACTTTCAAGACTGAAAGTGCTCCGGTACCTTATACCTGGATTTACTTACAACTCAAAACACAAATACGCCGTTTAAATTGCGTGAACGCGAGTTACACCAGCGTGGATTCAATTCCGTCGAGAATCCGGTGGAAGGAGGGTCGTGTAACGTTTCAATCTAGCCTAGATCTCCTACTTTCGTTACTTACTGCTTCCAGAAGGGCAAAAAGTCGGCTCAAAGCGGTGAGGCTAAAAGGCTATACGATGGTGAAAAGATTCCAAACCGCACTAACTAGTTTTTCAGATAGAGCAAAATAATATCGCTACTATATTCCCAACCGATTCATAGTTATTTCTTCTTGATTATCGGAAGACTGATCAGAGATTTGGATACCCACTTTACATGATCTGCGCCAATAAGTTATATTCAAGAAATTGTATTCTACATCATTTCCAAGGCATTTCATGGAGACATCAGATTCCGAATGCAAAGAGTTGTCTCTCTATAAATAAAAAGGGAGATTTTTTTCTTCATAGCAATGAGGTTTATTATCTGATGGTAAGTCATAGCTGGGATATAGATGAAGAAAAAAAAGTCTTACTGAATCCTAGGCACACCTGTGTGGCATATAACTGAAATAACATGTTAGGTAAGTATTCATCTTCTCGGATGGCAACGGCGATGTTATATAATTGAAAGGTGAATATTTAACCAACATAAGCATACAAGCGCGAATTTAATACGATTAGATACGCTAGCTTTGGACTTGGACGTTTATCAGAGAACTCATTATACGCTCTAATCACATATTGCAAAGAACATATCCACGAGAGAAACATTTGAGTGCATCTAGTCCTCGTCCAGAATATGAAAGTAGGCAATCAAAATGTTGCAACTATTCACGTGGACAGACATGAGGTGTTAAAGTTCAACGGAAAACACACTATTCAACTACTGTAATGATCTCAACACATGGCCTTCTGGATATTTCTTTTAAACCCATAAAACTCTCGTTATAATCTTAACTGCATATATGATCATGCCTTATATTCGAGAGTATGGTAATACTCACCGTTTAAATTATCTCCTAGGAACTGCAGGAAGTCTCTGCGATACTCACATCCCCATGAGAATCTCATTTTTCGTTGAGAAAATCGATACCACTTCGCACACCCATGATTGCGCGGTTGTAAGAAGCGAGAATAAGATGAAATGACGAATATCTGCACATGGTTGGATCTGCCAGAGGTTTCTTACGCGGGGAAGTCAATTCAATGAATGAATAAACGAGATAAAATTTTTATGTCATCTCATTACGCGATCTTTTCGAGTAATACAATGGAACCACAAAGACAGGGCGAACAAATACTGCAGAGTGAATCTTTGGTATCTACGACTTCCTCAGCCGACCGGACGACCTTTAGATCGAAGTAAGAGTCGCCGTCTTATGCAAATCTGCGACGTGCTCTTGGATCTAAAGCAGCGTCTGTCATCTCGCTCGAGGGTATGCCTGGAATATATGTACCTTAGAGTATCTCTACTCTCCTAAGTCGGTGCATATGGTATTGGCACAAGTACGTCAGTCATTTTATTGAAAGTTTAGCGGAGAAATTGTGAGTCAGTGAAGAAGTATTTTTACTTCAATATTTCAACTCGCAGACTGCATGACATTTCGTGATCGAAAGAAAACCTGGTACATATGTATTGAATTTGGTTACTGACCTCATTGGGATAAATCCTCGTGTCTTATGTACACGCTGTATACTAATAATAGACAAGAATAATTTCTCAGAAACGTATTAGGTATGCAAGTGTCTTAAAAATCTACTTGGAAATGCGCTTTGTTACTATACGTGGGCGAATCAACCAGATCCCTCTCACCTTTTCCTTCTTACTTACGTTAGCTACGCGTTATCCGTAGGCGTATCGAATACAGGTAAGGGTTTGAAGTGATAGAAAGGTTGTTTCTAATAATAGTTTACTGCCACTTGCCAGAGCAGGTGTCACCATGGGATGTGATTTATGTTAAGTGTATCTTTAAATTCATAGTAAACTGAGACTTCATTAATTCACTATTAGATGTATTCCACAGATTTCAGAGTTTATTCAAAAAAACATCCAGCCACAAAATTGTGTATACCAATCTATTACATAATTTATTAGTCACTAATCGATATCTCTATTTAATCAAATCTCAAATCAGACGACGGATTAAATTTTTATACAAATCTTTCAATTTAGAAAATGTATGTTTTCTCATCAAGTTCTATATAAATCGTATGAAATATTTCTTTATTTTGTACCCATAGAGATGAGGCGAATATAAATTATTCTATCAATAGCCACATGGAGGATACCTCTTCTTTTATTTTCTCGTTTCTTTATTCATCTAGATAGATCTGCTTACGCGGTGAACTCGTATTCTATGTACGTACATTAGATTACCGTTATACAGTGTTCGTATGTGTGTATAATTGGCAGGATATCGTGTTTCTTACATAAGCTATTTGCATTTGAATCGCCAGCAACAAAATGCCTTCCAGTTAGCACGGTGTATTGATTGCGGACGGGACTGCCACGCATAAATCCCACCCGAGTTTATACTATATCTATATAAATAAATAAATAGATATTGTGTGTAGATACAAGCCGTACTTAAGATCGTGGTAAAGAGTAAATAGTGAAATAAATCGCTCGAATGTGTAGGTAATATAAGGTGGCAGGTAACCACACCTTCTTCGTGATTCTGTACATCTGATTCCAGTAAGACAATCATAAAAATAATAGGTACGAATAAACGACGAATGGTGTCTGGTTGTTCATTTCATACTCTTTGTATCTAATCTAATTTTGCAACCTAATATAACTATCCGACATCTAAGCGCGAATTATTCTCGCGTACATAGGCCCATATTTTCTCTTCACTATTATCTATTTTCTATTGACTATTTTTCATTATTTACCGTGTTGAAACAGCTGATCGGCTGTAGATTTGCATGCAACGAACGATTTCTAATTCTTCGTTGCGCGGACCACTCGAGCCAGCAAAGTGGACTACAAACAGTTCCAATGCATTTGAATACTCGCATGCTGCACTGGTGCTACTCTCCGTCTATAACCTGGGTAATTCGAAACTCGTTCTACAGCTTTACAACGACCAACAAAATGGAGAATGATTTATTGCCGATGAATGAGCTAAAAGTAATGAGCACAGTTTTTGCGCAAGTTGTTCGCATTGTTTTTCCAGGACGGTTATCGGGAGCATGAAATCTTTGTCGTTAGAAAAAAAAAAAAAAATAGGATATGGGTAAGTGAACGTGTCATTTTTATATGTAGGTATTATGTGTGAACATATATCTGGAAGGTACAATTTTAACACATATCGCGAAAAAAGATTCAATGGACAATCATCTGTATTATAATTCTGAGAATTATATACTCTAGGAGTATATTGTTCCACTTGAGTCGTTAGAAAAAAAAAATGTCCATTTCTGAGGTGCAAGCATACTCCGTTTACAATTTTCTACGGATTAACTGTCTCTTAGCCAATGACTGAAAAGTATCGATTAACATGTGACACCGTAACGACGTTGTTTCAAGGAAGAATCGGAAGATCGAGACCAAAACCTGGTCTTAATTTTGGAACTTTTCAATCAAATTTAATTGAATGAATTGCAAAATCGAGAAATTGAATTCCATTGAGAAACAACGAATTAGTTAATTGGAAAAAAGCATTGCGAATGGCCGATGATCGGATCAAACGATATTATACTGCTACAATAAAGTCGTGTGTAAGTAGTGGCTCTATGTGTATACGATATACAACTTGTTCCATACGTTTTTATCACGTAAGAATTAAGTAGTCAGGTTCAACGAACATTGCTTTGTATTCTGAGTACGTATGGGTATGTATATTCTACCTACGTTTGTCGAGCTATTCTTAGTCGCAAGTATGTATGGGATGGGTAAGCTCAGAATTCGCTTACGATTTCAAGAGATTATATCACGAATCATACCCGCAGTTTAGATCTGAATACATTAATCTGCGTCAGAAGTTACAAGAGCGTTCGCTCCATGGTTTTACTCTGAGTCATTGCCAAATGCAAATTTAATGTAAATCACTGTTTAAGTCAATGCTAACCTTTGAGTGATCATGACGAATGATTACGCCGAGCGTCGTGACCACTGCTTCGAATTCGAATTCCAACTTTAATCCCGTTTACAAACGTAAGGATCAAGTCCGGTTCGTCTTTGAAAATTCTATCATAATACAATACATCGTACAATAGCACGCCATGGAGCCGGGTTTAAGTTCAGAATCCTAGAAGTTCCGAACGGTAAAAATTCCGAATTTGAATATTCCCAACTCACGGTTTTTAGAAAAGGCATTTCCCCAAAAATCTACATAACCGATTCCAAAAACTTTGAAACGCAGAACATCGGAGGTTCAACATTCCGAAAGCTAAAGATCTGAAATGCCAAACCTCCTCCTAAACTTGGAATTCACGCATGTATCCATTCAGTGTATGTAATAACATGTAAGCCGGGTATTTCATCCGAACGGGTTACTGCAGTCGCACGAATAGTGTCCGAATATGAAAGAAGCAAAAACTACAAGGATAAAGCGTAAAAAAAAAAAAAAAAAATGAAAAAAAGAAGAATAGGGACAGACTTACGTAAGTCCGTACAGATAGTCTTTAACGGTCCTTTCGGACAAATAGATGAAAAAGTATATAACGAAATAGAAGAACAAAGAATATTTCGTCGTACGTGTCCGCAGCGTTTGTCACGAAAACTTTTTTCCGCAATTTCTTTCATTAACGAAACTTAGCTGCGAAGTTGCGGTACCTGCAATTATATGTACATATACCTGTATGTATATGTAGTGCAGAATTATTTATGAGGCGGCATCGCGTAGGTTGGGTCAGTAAAGAGAATATAACATTACTCTATCTCCGTATCGAAGTCAAGAGTTAAGAGGTAAGAGTAAGAGTTAGAAACAAGCACAAGCACACGCCGCGCCATGCCACCTCGAACTAGCTTCCTACACAGTGTTCATTCACACCTGGCCGCATTCGTAAAGCCCATTGATACTTCCTGTAAATAAAATGACCAGTCACAGAGCAAGTTTTAGATACGTGAGTCCAGTATTACCTATTGTGAGGAATTAAAGGCTTGAAGTTTATCGCCTGCTGCAAAATCAGTCATATAGGAATTCTAGTTAATCTGAAAACTGGTTCGTGATAAATTGAAATCTAGATGACGTCAGATTTCCAACGAGGTAACTACATGGAATCATTACTTACGTAAAACGTATTTTACTACAGTTATATAGATGTTGATTATTTTTTCTTTCTTTTATCCAATAAGAAACCAACACGCGAACCCAGGTCCTCAGGCGTTTTAGCTGTTTTTGTAGAACGAGGGAATATACACTTGGAAATGTCACTCGCTTCGTGACTTTTTTCTACTCAAGTGACCTGGACAAATTAAAGTAAGCTTCCTGAGGCTTTGCCTGTCGCTCTATGTGCAACATTCACTAGTCACTTTTACTTAAATGAATTGCGATCATTCGGCACTTTCAAGTTCTCAATTTTTCAACTCAGTGGGTATAGAGCAGAATACAAGTTTTATCATAAGAATATCTGTACGAGAGAATATTTGTACGACCAAATCAAAAATTTAAAATACCCTAGTAAGTATAGTGCTGCACACAACCGAAAGCTGAAAAACGAAAGAAAAAAAGGTAACAAATTTAAAAAAAAAGTAATTTCTGCTATTGACACAATTATTTAATCGTCAGCACTTAGCATGACTTATAATTAGCAGTTAGCTCAAATTTAGTATCGTTGGTTCAGGGTCCCATTGCATAACGGTGACACTGTTATAAGTAATATTATATTTCTCACGGTTCAAATTTGCGATTCATTTGATCAGGAAAGTGCCATATGCTATAACCAGAACATGAGAAATATTCAGCCTCGGTATACCAGGCCAGAGACTTATCTATTCTCGATAACAATATGGGCGTTGCGGATTTTATTCTACATCTGATGTAAATGAGGCAATGAACTGCATTACAGCTTTGTCATTTGATTATCTACCTTCACGAATACTTTATACTTGTTACAAAGTTCAAACTAACAGAGCAGAATTCTTCAGCAACGTGACAATCTGGTTTATCTTTTCCTAATATTTCATAGATCTAATTTTCTTGTACATGTAATTAGTTCATGTTATCAAATGTGAATTGAAAGATCATTTGAGATTATGAAATACGAAAAATAGCTAGAATCATGAAGTGCGAGTAATTTTGTTAATAAAATTCTAGTATTCGGTAGTTTTCTAACTTTCGTGATCACGTAATATTCTGCAAACAAGTTAACCAGCGAATAGTTGTATATTTATTTTTGATAATGAAAGTATGTATACACACGTGATTCAAAGAGTGCAATTACGAGACGAAAAATGAAAGTCTTATTACATTGGCAAGCGCGGGCGCAAATAGGCGCATCGCGTTAGTAACGGTGGTTTAACATTAGCTACGTCTAATTGAATTTAGTTAAATTAGTTGGAATGGCTGGTCAGCTTCTTCCACACCCTCAGGGGATTTGGCTTTCGAACCTTTTCCTCGATCACTCGTATTTGGACTACATTGATGAAGCGAAAGACAAACTACACCAAAGATACCTACATAATAAACCAGACTCTCATTTATATTCAGTAAAATTCAATGGCTGGGGCTATTCACGTGAAATTATGTTGACAGAAATTGACGCAAGGCCTTGTTAACAAAGTCTAATAACAAATTGAACAAGTACAATACGGCGACGTCATTGAACAGAAAATAAAAACTGAAGTTTTGTTTCAGCCGGGTTACTTCTAGTCTGGAGAATTGAGTCTGACAATATATTATCGTCTTGCTGTGAAAAACTGAAAAGCAATACGTACAGCTCGGTTCCTTGCTGAAGCGATACGAAGGTTAGGCCAGAACCGAGAACAATTCTGCGACGTGACCGTGGACACGTTCATTTTCATTTCATTGAACCATTCAAGAAAATAATTGGTTATCCGTTCCTTTCGACCAATCTGCTCTAAGAACCCTGCCCCGAAAATAGAGTCAACTGTGGTGCGGTACTTTTCAGACCGCAAAAATATTTTCGTTAGTATAAATTTTTGCAAGGCATCCACACCGAATCGATTTGAGTCATTGGAGGATGAAATGGGTTTTCTTAGGCAAAGCATTATCTCATACTATTATGGGACCTTGATCGGCTAAACTATTTTCTAGTCTTAACAATAAGTCGGTAAATAAGTGACCACAATTGTTTCCGCAGCGAAATGTTCCGCAAAAATTTGTTTGTTTATTTATCAATTGATTTATTCATTTTTCAATAATGGAGGAATCGGGACAGATCAGGTCGAATTTAATCACTTTTTCCCGAAAAATTGATTCACTTTCAGTAAGAAAGATTCATACATTATACAAGGTTTCGCTAAACCGCAGAGACATTTACAGCCGTCCCAATTGAAATTGCTAACGTAAGTATAAAGTATGCGTATTCCTGCTGACAGGAGAGTAGGTAGTACCAAGCTTCATCAATCACATGTTTTACCTCCGCCCCCTGTCATACTTTCTTGACATTAGCCTACATACGGTATGGATGTGTATTACAAGAAGGCGATGAAATATTTCATTTGACCAGTGGAAATAAGACCCATAGACGGTGGAAACCCACTTGGCAATAAATCGCATATTGAAGAAAAAAACGAAAAAAAAAATTCAGAGTCTATTTCTAGACGTAAAATCAACTATTTTCTGCTTACGCGGTTTTCAATTAGGAAACTATAATAATTGGCTGACATCTATTTTTACTTGCTTGAAGGTAATCTTGCTTATCACGCAATCCATTCGTCGCAGTTCCAGAAAGATATAAATTTTGCTAGTGATTCAGCAATTTCTGGCACAGAAAACTGCTGCTACTTTACTGTACAGCTAGAGGGAAGAAACCTGTTAATGGCAATGAAAGAGTCGATGTGTACGGTTGAAATCATCAATTAATTGGTCCTATTTCGTCAAATATAATTTCAAACAAAAAACTTTCGGGCCTAAAGTCTATCTGTAACTTATTGTGATATAATCTGATCATTGTAAATTATACTCATTTACACACGGGGGAGACATGTATGCTCGATACGGAAGAGCTCTGGTCCAAGGCTGTTTCTTGTTCGAAAACCTGTCAACACGATTAATAAATTAAAAATCTGTTGATCAAATGCAGGGAATATTACCTCAAAGGCCATTCAAGATCCCACATCGAAAATGACGTAATAGTTTTCTTAAGGTCTTGACATAACAATGAGATCACAACCCACGCAAGAAATTAGCAAAGACGGACGGAACCAAGCGAGAGACGGTGTTCCAGGGTGTGGCGGCCAGGCCAGGTTCGCAAAATTATATTTATCACCTCCAGGTATATTTGTTCCCGCGGTTTCATGCTCGGCCAGGAAGTTGTCAAACGAGCTAGCCTGTATATTTATTTAAAAAAATAGTCGTCAGGGTTTTTTACTTCGCACGGTTATCCAGATTCCGGGGCACGGGATATCTCGGAAATTTATGCCGATGGAAAATTTGGTTTTTGACATAGCCTGCAGTCTGCATACGGTTAGAGTTTTGTATTCATCAGACAGTTTGAAAAAGATATTTAAAATACGTATCGAGTGACAAGGTTGAAAACTGCGTAGAAAATTATGCATCGATAAAATAATGGCGATGCCGAGAGAATAAGGCGTCAAATATCAGAACTGGTGAGTCATTTCGAAGTTAGCCCCAGGGTGACAAAATTAGATCAACACGGAGAAATTGGCGCAAAAACAATTTTGATTGAAGCAAAAACTTAGTGACTGCAGTATGAAGGGTGTTATTTCCGAGTTAATGACAGTACTAGAGTATGAGGTATAACACGTATACGTCCACATGAAATCGAATGAAACAATTAACTCAATCAGTTCACCGTGAAATAAAAGTAAAGTCAATTTATTTTTGGTACGAGACTGCAGTGACACACCGTTTTCGATTTCAGAGGTTCTTAAGATTAGTCAATTAGCGAGATACAATGATCAGCTTAACGTTCAACTGCAAAGACCTTGGAAAGTTAATAAAAATGATGCATTAAACAGGTATAATAAAAATGAAATATGTAATCGTTCGAGAATTCACGATCCTTGATCATCCTTGAATCATACGCAAAGGCCAGATCCGGTCTATCGAATTTGTGACCATTGGATATTACGTAAGAGATCCATCGGATTCAGTGACCTCGATGATACCTACGAGCCGGTACAACATCGGCCACAAAGCAAAGGAGGAAAAGTAGCTGGAATCGAACCAGGCAGTTCTCGACAATACAAGTGGAGCCATATTCCATATTTGATTGATGAGAATATCGTGAGATACTAGCTCGAGGGGCATCCACCTCCATTGCACTTCAGTCAACTTCAGTTTGGACAGTGAAAGGCATCACAACGTCAGCTAGGAGTAAGTACACCTAGGTTCAGGTATAGGTGCAACTTAAACCGAGGTGAATAGTCCACAGTTGTTGTTCGTTTTGTTTACTTTTTATTTTTTTATATATTTTTTTCTCTTTTTTTCCTCCTCGACGGACACTCTGAAAGAATACCTGAGTATATTCTTAACGTGCGGCTTGCGGAGATAACAGATAATGTAATCTACACGGAGGCAAAGATTATGCATCCCAGAGATTCACGACAGAGATTTCGCAGTGATCTATGGACAGTGGGAACGGAGTGAGGATCTGAAAAATAAAAAGAACAGCATTGCTAAGGCTAGGCGTTAGGACAGCTCTAGGTAAGGCTGCATTCACACGAAATGGTATTCTCTGTGCCCGAAGGCTCGTTTCTTCTCCTCTTCACTTACACTTTGAATTTCATCTTAGAATAGATGATATTTTTCTCATGTAAAAATGGATTCTGATTAGATGGTTCATATGGATATGCTGTGGGGCTGTTAAAGGGTAAAGATGAATCATAATGACGTATTCATGACGTCAGACTTTCGCCAGTTCTTTCGTAAGAGAGAATATACTGACTCGCGCCAACTCAGCTTCCGTCACGACGCGGACGTTGAAGATGGACAGAGGGAATTCCCCCTGATTTACATAAGCAGCTGGATAGATACGATCTGGCTCTCTGTGGAATATTGTAATCCTTAGGCGAAGAAAGATAACACTCTCGAGCCTAGAGTTTTTACCAACACCAAACATCATTAGCAAACCTAATTGGGTGTAGGTATACTTTGTTGTTTAATACGGTTCGTGAAAAAAAAAAAAAAAACGTGAAATCCCGCCACCTTCACTTTCGAGTTTCGGTACAAGTCACGCACTTCTGTCTAAGAAAGGCTTACTCTTCGAAAGTTCCATACAAATCTCTTTCACGCCTCTATTTCAAACCATTAATTATTACCACAAACAAATATCACTGCAATAAACGAAGAAGAAAGACCATCTTAATTTTTGAAAAAAATGTTTCCAACAAAATACAGATATTTTTTCATCGTCATTCGGCAAAAGAAAAAGGGATTATTACAATACACTGTACTTCGACAGGGAATGGACAACCTACGATCAGTAATAAAGGATCATGGCTAAAGCAGCTAGCCTGTAGATCGGACGTATAGACTGCTCTGATGTTATCTGGCACAGTCCAGATCCAGCTCCAGTTCCCATGGGGCATTGGGCGTATAATGCAGCTCTGCACGACTCTTGCTCTCCCGATGGGATATTTGTTATTCATAAGCCAGTAACCATAACCTCATGGTTATCCAAAGTATAGATGATGGTACTCGACCAGTCGACGCACGAGACGTAGTTTATGTCTAACATTTGAGTTTACGAATAGAAGAAGAGTGTGCAAAGTGCATAGACGCTTCTGCCCGTTGTTTGCCATTTTTTTTTTTTTTTTTTCATCAAAGTCTGTTAATTGCAGATTGCGGATAGCTGCACCATTGTTTGATGGTATAATCGGTCATGTGGAGGATAGAATCTTCGAGTGGAAAGGTTGTACTGTAGGCTGTAGTTTCATAGCGAAATTCTATCTCATCCGGAAACCCGTGGATCAAAGGTCAAGCATCGAAGTGACGGTTGAACGTGATTCAGCTAATCAAAGTTAAAAAGCAGCAGATCGTTCATAATAATTTATGCAAAGGCACACTCGCAGGAGGCACAATCATCGGCACACCTATATATGAATGTGTACCTATGTTCGAGTACCTAGCTCACCTAATCTCGAAAGGTTCACATTAAACGACTTCGAAGCCCACACGTAGCGCATAACTCTAAGAACATAAAATTACTACAAGTCAAATTCCAGCGTTGATATTATAAATAGGAGTGTCTGTCTCTATGTGAGTTTCATAAGCTTAATTCACAAGCTCTCCGCACTGATCCGTTGTCATTACAAGGTGCGTGCGTGTTGCGTAGATATTTACGTTTAAATACACGGGGCCCCGTTTACCAAGGTATGTACTTGGGCATAACTGCACGGGTTAATGATTGGTCTTTAGAAAGGCGTGTATGAACTACTGGTCTTAAATAATCATCGAATTAGTTAATAATTCCATTCGACGCGGTACGCTAGGCTTACTCATTTAATCAATGGCTTTACCACGATTCAGAACACAATTAACTACCTTAACGCACGAAGGTATCAATGGAATTCAAACGCTGCTATACTATCGCGCTAAAAACTGTAGTAATGACTTAAGAGGTTCTTATTACCACTTGACGTACCTAAACATTAAACCTAGTCTGACTCATTCAAAACGTAATACTTATCAGGATTTTTCATTTTTTTTATTCACGCGAAATATTGAATAAATATCATCTCCCGGTCGGAGTTTCCACGTCGTATATGACTCTCGTCAACTCAGTAAAGAATTGTGATTAGGCACCTAGTCAGATCCTCCCAACCCTGGGGTCCGCGTGTCTATCTATCGTGTCTGTCCTCCTTCGCGGTGACTTAGCGATGTAAAATGGCGAAAGGTACTCACGTTTTATCAATGCCTCTTATAGGTTTAAAAACAGAAATTGCAAAATTGTCGAGCAACGTGTCGTGAGAGAGTGACCTTACCGCGAGACAGTACCGTGTAGAATGCCTTAGGCCCTGTCTCGAAGTGTCCCACTCAGCCTTCACCGCACATTTGATAAAGGATCTGAGATCCGAACTGGGTAATTATTATTAGCTGGATGCACGCGTTCGCTCATGTAACGAGGGCAGGACACTTTCAAACCTAAGAGTGAGGAGTGATCGTGTCTCTTTAATGCCCGAGACCGGACTTTGCAAGGTACAAAGGTCAGTGTCAGAACTGACGTCAGTAATGTACCGTGAATTCCTGCTCAGAAGATAAATGTATGTATTTACGTATAGATTTCTTTATAATCCGTGCGACTCGGTCCCATTTTCACATCTAACTCATGAATACGACTGCAGCTTTGGTGAGTTATTCGAGATTTTTTGATCAAAGGATAGAATAGATGGGGTCTAACCGTAAGTAAAGGTACTTGAACATCATGACTGTCCGATATAAATATCAATTTTCCCGAAAATTGTAGAGAGAAATCGCGGAAAATTTGTTAATTGCTCATATTACTATGGGTACAGATGAATACCTAGTGTGATGCAGAGGATTTAGACGAGTTAGTATGCTATACGTATACGATTTTTTGCGAAACTATTTTACGTTGTAATTTCCTATGAAGCCACCATTTTTTAAGTGAAAGCACATCGGAGATCGTGACTGTGGTCTCTGATTCCCTCATGAGAAAAGATTAAATTTGTCGCTGAGCTCGATCGCAGACTGATGATGAATCGAGGATATGAGCAAGAGACACGGTGTGACGAATTGTAAGGACAGCGATCGTTCGGGATAAGAATTTCTTGGCACCAGGTCGATACAGTAACATAATAACCATGCCAAAACAAAATTATTACCGTTACATTTCGATGTAGATATAATACATATTAATATCACGGGAATTCATCAATTTCCGAGTCAACGGAGCGGATAGAAAAGTATCAAACGGCATTTCTAGTCACAGTCGAGCTCCTCTTGGTCTGCGATAAGAGACCAGGTGTATGATACGTCATTGCTAGCTCACACACGACGTACAAGAGATAATTTCAAAGCATGTCTCGGTTTGGCACGCGCCAGGTTCGAGACAGCCCTAACTGCCCGCCACGGTCTCAATGTAGATATTGCGTAATCGGCACCCTCGGAATGTCGCTACTGTCCTGTCGCGATTGATTCATTGCCTCCGAGGTAAAAGAGATTAAATTCCACCCGGCTGTGGCTGTGGTCCAGTCCACCGTGTGAAAGGCGCGTCCAACGACACACTGGCTATAAACATATTTCACAAACGACCGATTCCGTCAAATAGATCTTCCGAATCAAAGGAGAGAAGGAAAAGGTTTCACTACCAGGAAGTAGAGCATTATTATTTTCTTCCATTCTCATAACTTCCATCTTAGATTCTACATCATGAAAATATACGCCCGTTTCGGGAAGGGCGAAAATAATCTGCGAACGAAACCATCGAATGCAAAGTAGAAGAAGTATAGAAGTATAGTATAAGGTGGTGAGTATTCGGTCGTAGAATTGTGCGAATATCTTGTAAGGCCTATAAGGCCTGCAGTGACTTACAAATCCGCAGTCCATATAGATGCAAATTATTTCTACAAGCTAGGATCGGTATCAATCGAATTTATACCTCTCCCTCGATCAAACTTTACTACCGGATTACATATTCCGTTTCCTTCGATCTTCGATCTGGACCAGGTTTCATTCTCTGTTGCTTCGATGCCCATCGAGGTGTCAGCAAAAAGGAACTCGAATACAACAATCGGCGTGCTACAGATCTACGTAAAAATATGTAAAATTCAGAAATCCTGTAGAATATTTTCTGCTCTGTACACGTACATGATACAAAGCTTCATTCGTATGTACCAGGTATCCGACAATTTAGCATACGCATGAGCCATTCTCCGCCACAGGACGCCGGTGCGTACGCAAGGGATACGCGCATAAACCAAGCGGATGCATAGGAATTGTCCTGCTTTGAAAATCCCTGATAAGAAATAGCATTCCATTCGTTCTTTAAGCCTTATCTAAGACCAGGTGATAATCCGTTAGGCGTATTGTGGGGAGATGTACGGTGATAACTTTTTCCTTTAACACCATGATCTGGGGTAGATACAGCGTTGAGATCGAAGAGCGAGGATTTGCGCTGAAGAAATCGTATAATATCGATCCGTTTTACTGATGTAAGAAATTATTTTCATTTTTGGAATAAATTCACATAGAAAATATGGAGCAGACAAAAAGCAATACTGCAGTTCGCCATGAAGTGACCATAAAATATACGAATACTATGGGTACTCGTAAAATTTTAAGGCTTGGCGTGCTCATACGACAAATGAAATATAAAGGTATTTTATTGGACTTTGGTATCATGGATTTTCCTTTTACTCCAAGCTAAATAGTTTCTATTTTTATGATACGACTTACGAGGTGTTATAAAAGGGGTATAGGAATCTTTTTTCTTCTTCTTTCAAAGCTAAGTATTCTCTGTAGCTTTGTGTTGATGCAGCAGACTCATTGTTTGAGGTCCATTTGATCGATTAATAGAATAAAAGGAACTTACCAAGGCAAGTTATGGCATGGTCAGCGGGCGGCCGCAGAACATTGCGGGACCAAGCAGCTCGGAGAACTTCAAGCGCGCAGGGTGGCCCTCCCACGACGAGCACCCCTGGGGACACATGGCCTTTGTAGCGTAGCTGACGCGCTGCGTCGACCAAAGCCGCGTTCCACCAGCACTTGGAATTCGCTTCCAAGAAGCTCTGCAATTTATGAAAAAGAGATAAATTATATAATTATAGAGTGCTAATTACGAAAATTGAAAAAAATTCGGTGACGGAAGAAAAATTTGAACACATCTTCCATAGACAGTCACCAAAACGTCATCCTTGATAATTTAGCCACTGATCCAACGGTTTTGTCTCTCAAGATTGAGTTCTTCACTCTTTTGCGTAACATTTTTAAGGAAGTGAAGAAAATGGGGTTGAAATTTCAGAACATTGAGTAATTTCCAGCACGGTCTAGTCCCCGAGCCATACATGAATCATCCAGACACGTTGGATGAGCCATACGATCTTAATTCCGTAATTTTTCTGCGAAATATTGAAGATATTCAACCTGCCCAACCGCGACGCCCATATAAGCCTCTGGGGAGAAAGAGCTTTCAAGACAGGCCAGAAGTCTGGCGAATGAAATATGTCGGCGCCAGTAAGTGTTTAGTGCCTAAGGGCGAGGAAGCTTACTTAGCTTCATGAGCCATTCGACATCCCCCAAGGTTTTCACCCCTCTATAGGGTAGCAGAGTAAACCTAGGCCAGACAATAGACCATAAACGAATACTACGCCAGACTCTGTTCCGCGATAAAAGTTGTAGATCCCTTGGGCGGGTCACTGAAGTACTGAATTAGCGAGAATCTTTTATTGATTGCCAGATTTATTATCTTCGTTCCTCCCTCGTTCGAAGAATTGTGCAAAACGAAATCGAGACTTCATGGTAGCACGGAAAATCGTTACGCGATGCGGCTGCGAAATGATATGACATTCTATTGCAGTGCGAAATTTTCAGTGGGGTCTAAACGTAGACTGGTAGGTGGTGACTGATTAATGACTGTATCGGTGCTCGCTAGTTTGTCGATGTCAACCATCGATAGGGGAGCAAAGTGGAGTGTTCGCTTAGTAGGTATGGTCAATTGATTTATGGTGGCGAGGCATGAAGACAGAGTGCGTAGATTAATTTTCCACTTGTTGATTAAACCTTTGTTCAATTAGTGTGTACATAGGGAACGCGTGACATTGAATCGCGATATTAACTAACAACGAACGCTTACTAGAATAGTCACTGAAATATCTATCCAGTAGGAGCTTTCTCCTGGCAAGTTTTTCACTCTTCGTATAAACGATTCAAATCTTATGCCCTTATTCCATATTCGACTTAATTGAATAAGGAAATTAAACGCTGCATAAATTTCATCTTTTTCATTCAAAGGTTTCATATAATTAAGGAATACAGTGCTGCAGATATATATACCAATCTGGAAAATGTGAGAACAGAATTATTTTTTGGAAATGAGAAAAACGTGACTTGGCAGAGGTTTGAAAAATGCCTGATGAAGTTGTGTTATTGGCAGTTCTATTTCCCAGAATACCCTCGTTTCTTTTCCTCTCAAATCGTTCAAGGCGTTTTCAATTCGACGAGAACTTCTGCCGCCCCTAGGCACCCCAGACTCTATTACTATTTCGTGTCGCCTGCTGTAGACGGAACATTTTTCACAACTACTCGATATAAAGTGAACCTTCCAGAGCTCGGGTTTATCGATAAATTTTCTTTACTTTAAGCTATTCAGGGTGACGCAGCTACTTGGCTTAATAGCACCGTCTGAAAACCTACTTGTAGTCCCCCTGAAAATCTCTGCTGCAAAATGATGAATTCCCACCTGAAAATAATTCCGAGCCAACTGCATTTCGTAGTGCAATTCCGAGTTCCCTAAGATCAGTGAACTGCACTTAAAAGAAAAAAATACTCCGTCTTCGTCAACGAGCGACAACCTAAGCCACAGAAATTCACTCAGACCAGACGAACTCATCAACATTCTAGACACGCCACGGTGATTTCCTCTAAAATTAAACCCAGGAAAAATTCTCAGATCCGAACCATCAGGTCACGCCTTAGTCGCTTGGTCAGCGAAATAGCTCGTCTCTCTGGCGCCAGTTTCTCGTTCATATGCAGTTTTTGATGCTCATTTTATCCACCGAATGTACTTTGCTTTATGCGTGTAGATGCTATGTGCAGTAGACAGTGCACATAGGAAATAGCGAGATAAGATCCCAAGTCGAGTATAAACTGGTCTAACCTTACGGCAGCTGTGGGAATTGCAGTTATTCCGCAGTTTGCCGCAATAGGTTTTTGAACATTTCAAGAACAGCGGATGATTTATCAGAGTAATGGGTTCTGGAATACGAAGAAATACGTGGATCTGAAATTGCGAATTCTTTCATGACGAATCAGCAGTTACTTTAATTATTGGCAATTTTTTATTTCTATTTTCAAGCAACGTTGACACATTTTCGTGAATTTGTGCAGAAAGTCACACCGTCATTCAGACTGAACTAAAATCTTGATCGTATGAAATTTAATTAAATTTCTAGAACATGAAAGTCGTCTAACCGTAAGTCTTTGTCATTACTGACAATGGGATTTATTTGCTAAAGGGAAATAAGCATCGTGGTAAATGCAGGTTTTCAGAATTTCAAAGTCAGGCAATTATACATCTTTTTATTTTAATTGCAAACAGTTTTTTCTTCATGAATCGAAATATAAATTGACTTTGAGCGTGGAGACTCGTAAATGCATAAGATTTGACATTCGCAAATAATCTGTAAACATTTTACAGTAAGAAATTTGAATGGTCATTATTATCGATGATACTAGACCAATTTTGACGCAATTGTCAAAAGTGCTTGACCACAGCCAGTAAAAAGCTGTTACTTTCAAAGTCAAGATGAGAATAAAATCTTTCGTTATTTTGCAGCCGAATAAGTTCTAGCAATTTACTTTACATATTCATTTCAAAGTAGGTGTGTAGTACGTGTGTATAAGATATGACTATTTATTGTTCCGTGTTCAGGAGCTGTAGTAACCTCATCCGACATCCGTTCTGCACAACTGATCACCGATAATTACTTCGTCTTAATTTGGGATAGTAAATTGGCGGCGTTTACCCTGCAGTGTGCTTCTCTGTCGGTAGATGAATTGGCAATTGACAACAATTATCCCAATCAGCACCCGGTGCTAGAGCCGGACGAGAGATGATCATACCCGAAGATTATGAATTGAGATAATTGCTTATCGTTATTTTTTACGTCCTTTCGAACGAACGGAAGACTTGAAACGATGTCGGACGTCGTCTGTTCCAGCTATAACTTTTTTTTTTTTTTTTTTTTCAACGATGAGCAACGGACGTTGTAGAATAATATGAATATAAAATGTCTTTCCTTATGTCTTAGGGTCTACGAAGGTCGGAGCTCTCAGGTTCAAATAATGAAAGCAAAGCTTGGCTTTGTCACGTAGCAGAAGTACGACTGATCTTGGTAGATCCTAAAAAGTAACGTCTTGAATTTAATAAGCCCTCCGGAATATCTTGTGCAAAAATCTTCACAGTGTTAAAATACGATTCATTATTCAACTAGCGACACAAAGATAAAGTTCTAGATCGCGGAACGAACAGTCCACCAATCAAAGTTTACCAGATATGAAACGCCGAATTGCCACTCAATTTACAGTTAAATATTAACGACAATAACGAATGTCAATAGAGCGATGATAGAATGAAGTTTAAGCGTTTCACCGATCTAAAATCGCTTAGGCAGAGAGCCAGGTGTTGATTCACCTCTTTCTAATGTCTTATATGCCCAAGGATGGATATAAGCCATCGATTATCGTATATCAGTATCGATATCGACTATCTGAACAATTGGATATCGGTTCAGGACTACCATTCTAATCTATTTAACAGTGAATGAATAGGTGTTGTGCTTCATGCTCAGTGAAGCATTCTCACCGGCCCATAAAGAGATTGCTGTATTGCTGAGGTGATGGCAAGAAAGCGTCTGTAATTGATGACAATTTAATGACCCACTATTATCGTTCGCATCCCTTAAAACACGTCCTTAAACGGTTGCCTGTAAGGAGACTAATCACTGGATATTTAAACGTTGATGAAATTTGCTCTGGTTTCATTTATGTACATATAAGTTAGTCGAATGAGCGTCAGGAAATATTTTATATGTTTTTTTTCGTTTTTTATGTTATACATTTTTTTGTTATCTACCTCGTTGACCTTTGACTTCGTGTCATAACCGGTAGATATTTATGACAGAGAATACCGAGCACTTTGACCTGGTTGAACTTTTGCAAGGGCCGATTTCACTTTCTGTTACCTCTATACTCCGCATCGAAGCGCTTCGCTTAATTTGGCGCACGTAAGTGCGGTCGAGACAATTGTTCCTCGTATTATACGAGCGAGTCGTGTCTTGGCTGATATGGAATATCCTGAGTTACGATCTGTTGTAAGAGATAAGTTTAATTACGAGGTAATGTGTAATCGGTATTCGAAGTCGCTTGTAAATTTTATACATTCTATCGCCTCTTAATGCCAATCCTCTTATTCAGCGGTTGTCGAAATCCTCAATCTAACGCGTCTTCGACCTTACGATAATAGAAGCTACACGATATAGGTGTACATAAATTCAACGCTATATACAGGTCGCGTTCTTAGAGCTTATGGCTAATTTATACAATTAGACGCCTAGCTTAATCGACTCTCGAGCACGTCCCTACGATACGAGTGTTTCATTCGATGAAACACGGGCCAGATACACGAGGATCGGATATTGACGCTGGAGTGAAAGAGACGGAAGTTAATACTCCTCTTAAGGAAACCTATGACCGATGGAAAACACGTCGTACAGTAAATAATAATATTTCTCAAACTTAGGTACCGAAAGGACGAATTTTAGTCGATGATCGTATCGAGGGAACATTCGACTCGAATCTCATATTTGATTAGACGTAGTATCGAGGCTGGGTTTAGTTCGTATATTCACCGATTCGAGCAGAATAACAATGCGAATATGAAGGAAAAAACGAAAAGGATTTCATTCTGATTTTCGTAACAGATTAGGTACCCAGCGAATTCGATACCTGCATCGAATGTGATATTGTTTTCTTGGAATCTGCGTCGTGGGAGTATGCATGTATATAACAGCTGCTGCAGCGGTAGAGATCTTGGAAATGATTGCAGTAATTATCGAAAGTGACAAAACAAAATGGAGTATAGAAGTAAATAAACTGCGATTAATCTTGCGAGGTAAAGTTGCTTTGAAAAATTAGCATAAGATCTCGCTCGAGATATTATTATAAGACAGTCAGCGTCCGTTAACGGCTTGTAATATACGCTTTCACGTAGAAATTGTAACCTACGTACTTGATTTACCGGCGATGTTGCGAACGGTCATTTCCTTACCGCCGCAAAGTGATTGATATCGCACAAATGTGACGCGTCTTGCGGCCTCAGTTCGCGATGGGTTTTTACAATGATTATTTTTTTCTTCTATCACCTATTGCATTGCATGCTTCCAATTTCAACGTAGGATCTTTCCGGGGATCGATAATGTCAGTTGATCGCATGACAACAGACATATGTCTCCTTTCTAAATATATTGCTTACTTGCGAAGGAAAGAAATGAAATTTTTGTACATATTCGAAGGAAGAGCGAGTTTCCTGGAGCAAAACCATATCTGATAAACATTCGTCGGCACAGTGTCGTTTTAACGAACGTCTCGTCGTTTGCCCATCCGCGTAGCGGGTTGTGGGCATAAATCATGATAACATAATTTATATGCTAATGCGCAAATGGCACTAGTCGTATAACCGCGTTCGCGTCCCTCAGAAGGGTGAGGCGGCTATAACAACGTTCTATGACATCGTAAACGAGAACTTTTCACAGTCTCAACGTGTACGTGGTTAAGCGTAAGTTATAGGAAATCTTGGAGGCTTATTTTTCTCATAGAAAAGGTAAAAAGCAAACAGCTATAGGACTGCGTGTATCTGTTAAGCGGATTATGGTCGTAAAACAAGAAACGAATTTAAGTACCCCGCTTCCTTGGTCTGGCATCATTATACTATTGCCGAAGAGTTGAACGGTAGTGATTACTATTACCGTCAATTTTCTCCTGCTCGTATATCAAATTTTCGGCTGAACCTATATAACCTGGGATTCAATCGGGTGCCGCTAATTAATTAACCGTCAAACTAATACTGAAGTTTTTCTTCAATTTATATCGATTCGTTCCAAGTTAGAAAAAAACGGCTAAACTGAGCGGATACTTGTTAGTTAATGTAGGTGTGTGTATACTAAACAGGACGGTTAAAAGACAATAAAAAGTAAAGTCCATACTGTAAAGCACCGAGTGAAAGCGTGGACTCAACCAGCACCTAAGTAGCTACTAAATGGTTGGCGACGCCCAGCGTCGATGTCTTCTCCGATGGTACCGGGATTATGTGCCCCAAGTGCAGTATTAGAGATTATAATAGGCGGTGAATGTATCAAGCGCAGAATATAAAGGTGAGAAAAAACGATCGGGGAATAGGTCTGGATCGAGCTAATCGTAAGATGTAGATGCCAGCTGCGATTATTGAAGTAGTCCAGCCGCTTAAGCAGATTCGTTTCAATTTATCTTGTATATATGTAG
This sequence comes from Tenthredo livida, assembly GCA_963992785.1. Taxonomy (NCBI): domain Eukaryota; kingdom Metazoa; phylum Arthropoda; class Insecta; order Hymenoptera; family Tenthredinidae; genus Tenthredo; species Tenthredo livida. Next base: position 14,168,531 of record OZ023066.1, on the reverse strand, counting down.
GTATTTTGTGTTTACCGATTAAGTTTTTCTTTCAAAGATTGATAAATTCAGTATACGATATGCAGCCGAGTAAAGGCTTCCCACGATTTCTATCACCTCGAGAAAAGTCACTATAACCGACATCATTAATTCTTGGTGGTTATAAAAAACCGCGAAAAGACTGACAAAGATAAATGAGCACTGGTCTTACGCCCCTGAATTTGTAGATATTGATCTTAAAATAGTATATTCCATGAAAGGAGGAGCGAGCGAACGTCTTCTACTTACGGAAAATCACTAGTTTCTCATCTACGAACCAGGGAGAGTTTACATCCGCATATTATAAGCTAAGATACTGAAACTGCATCGATGGAGATATGGAATCGGTTTCTATTGATGAAAACATAATACGAGATTATTTGACAACGGAAGATAACTCCCTTTTCCAAACGCATTTGGGACAAAAGTAATATAAAAATATGGAAATTCGATCGAATCTGCATTGCAGATTTGACTCCCGATTTGAAAACGGGGGATTTTACTCCTTGGAGAAAACTTTGGGATCCCCATTCTTCGAGGGTGCGTGATCACGAGCCAAGATTTTCGATGCTAAATCATTTATCGCGGCGATGTAGGTATAAGTCACAAGAAAAGAGAAAATTTACCCACGTAAAAAGAAATTCGATTAATCGCCAAGTATATCTAATCCACAGCGTTGGATGCGTGAGATTTGTTGCTTAAATTAGTTACGTTTATGTTTGAATCATCTCATTTGCCAGGTTCCGTACGTGGCTGTGATTTCCTAACATGATAAGGTTCAATCCAAAGGAAAAACGTAATGAGGCTTTGTTTGCGGAATTCAAATGGTGACAGCGTCATTTCCGGTTAATTAACCCTTGACTAATTAACGTATCTTAACAACCACCATCTACCATTCTTTATGGTGAAGTGCGAAAAACCTAACGCCGTTCCACTGCATGGACTATGCACCATACCTATCCGACAACGATGTCGACAGTTATCACTTTCCGGACTGTAATACGAGACGTCTTGAAACCACATAGAGCTGAGGCCTTCACACGATAAATTAGCTGATTGTGTAATCTTTCTAGTCATGTGGTGAAATTTTTGACAACAATGAAAGTCGAGATGAGAATCAATTTTAATATGCAAGTTGACTTTCGAAACATGTGGGATTTGAATGTGTTGAATCTCGAACGGGTGGGTTATTTCATTAATTCATCATGAAAGCAATACTTTGAAAATAGCCATGAGTTTGTAATTCAAATAGAAACCCAGATTACAAGAAGAAAATCGAAAAGTTATTACAGTATTGTTCACTGACAGGCAAGTGACGTGCAAAACATACTTCAGAACTATGGGAAGCAAGATATGTCGAGGAAAGAAACTTTCCGACTGACATATCGCGTCCAGATCTATAATTCGATTTGGCAGACGCCCTGGTGTTTGGACGGGGAGCCGACAGGCGGAAGGACAGATCCTGAATCCAGGAAATTCAGGATATTTCGGTAGATACGTACCCGATAGAGTCTTCCTCGTTAACGCCGTATCGATTTTCCGAATATCTGATTGCAGTGCATCGAAGCAAACCACACACCCTCCATATAATATACGCTGTAGGGAATTCCCCCGTTTTCCTCATACAACGAACACACTCCCCTTGAACAAACTTTGCTCTTGCCTGCAGGCGCGTCCGGGGAATCTACCGTCTGATAACGTTTTATTACATTTGCACAACTCCGAACGCCCCGACCTCCGAATTCGCAATTTCCAGATAGTCCTTCACCTGGTCAACGTCAATGATCAGACGACCTTTTATACAAGCTTGGTCAGACATTTTGCTGTGTTCGCTATCAGAGCTTCTTCCAAGTGAGTTAACAGAACTTCTTCCGAATAAAAAAATTCTGCCAATTTCGTAAATTCTTTTTCTGTATACATACCACATCGTTGATGATAATTGATAAGTCAAAGTCTTGGTAGTATTGAAAAATTTGAAACTTGGAAAACTGGTGATGATTTGCCAGCCAGGAAACCGATTTGTACGTACATAGCACTTGATTTCATCTCGGTCTCTTTGTCGCTATCAGAGAACTCAGCAACGATTATCAAGCCATCGTAAAGTGTGTGGTTCAATTTGCATTCCGAAGTTACACCGACTTGTAATCTCGAGTGGACGCAGATATTTACGTTTATCTGTCTACAGGGAGAAAAGAACTTTTGCCGAGATAGCGCGTGCACGAGACGACCGGGAGGTAATTGCTGTCTTTATTAGCCGCAAGTATCGAGATGTTTTTACACTCGAAGATATCTTACAGTGTATCCACTGGAAATACATAACGAAAAGCGAGAATCGAGTGTCTTATACAACCCGGAGACGACTGGAATTACAAAACCTTCAATGTATAGAAAAAGATATCAGTCATCATGATTTGCCATGTATAAATATCGATTACTTATTATCTCAGACTTGAGTACATGAAAATTATATAAGCTCAGAGAATTCAGACTGAATTTATATTTCAAAAAAGACTTTGACCATCTGCGTTGAACAGTGAGAAAATATTTTATGAGTTTCGCGGTGGTTTTAACCAGAAATCTTTCCACTAGGTCACCAGGCCGAAAGCACAGGCTTTGTTAAATATTCAAAGACTCAGCCTCAGCCTTGGCTTCGAGAGGGGTTCTACTCTCTCGAGACCCTCTTTTACTTTGAGAGACCAGCGATAGCTTTGAATGTGCTTTTTTAAAGAGGTGTGGAGACAAGTACGTCTTCTCAAATCGAAAGCACTTCTCGGGTTCACACACCTCACTTCGTCTAATGCAGACAGGAGACCCAATATCGTTATTGTTAGATTTGAAGTTCAATATAATCGATATTTTGTGCAAGAAGGTAGGAAGATTATTCCGATTAAAAAATGTCTGATAATCATACTCAATTTAAACCGTCACTATTTTCCACTTACAGAGTTCTAATAAAATATTACAGAGAGGCACACGACGTTTGCAGTTTATCCTCGGTTTATCTTCCTTAGACCTCGCCGTCAGATGGTTGTTTTTATTACCCATCTGCTTACCCTGTTCTCAGCGAAATTGCCCATAATTTAACACGTTTCATAGTAACCTGCAGTGATGTTGCAGTCGGTAAGCAACAAGCAGTGGTACAGTTTCACACCTACTCTGGTTTACATCAGCTGGACTGTCCATCTTCTATGACGGACATATCGTGCTCGGAATAGATGTAGAACAATTTCTCACTTGTACAACTGCAGTTGGATTGGTTTAATGACCTTGACTTGAACTAACCTGGAACAAATTGTACCCCTTGTCGTACATCCACATCTCATCTGCTGGATGATCCTTGTGCCCATCACGATGGCTGTCACGGTGAACTGCGTTCAATACTGGTGGTGGTGGTCCTCTGGACAACTGGATGGCCAAGCTTCTTTGAAGAAGCAGAAGACATCGTGCTGGTCCTGGACCACCATGAGCTGAGCCATCCCCCAGCATCGAGGCCATTTTAGTGCCTCGAGCTAGCGGGTCCAGCGATTAGGTGGTGGCATCGCATGGATTCTGAAATAAAGTTAAATTCATGAGTTCAAAAGTGTTTTTGGTTATTTGATTTTATATAATCATCGCCACTACATCAACGAGAAAGTCTTTTTGACAGGCTTCGCTGAAAATGTTCTAAACCTCTTTAACTTTGGGCACTCCCTGCCTGCCATCGGGCGATGACAGGCTCTAACGTTATTGTATCAACGCCCCAGCTCCGCCCGTCCATCATCTAATCGAATTACTTGCCCTGGGCAAAAGTTTCCTTTCAAAGTAAGCGAATACTCGTGGCTAATGGCTCTTTTATCGGGATTCTGTCCTAGACAATATGGACGCAGGAGCAAGATTTTTACTCCATCATTCGACGATCTGGGCCAGTTTCTCGTGTCTAACGTAGCAAAGATTTAGACCAACGATAATTCGGTACACATATATACACGAGCGAGTAATAAAAAATCCTTGTTTCCATTCTGCAATCAACAAACCTGCGTGAATTCACCTTGTACCAGTTTGCGGACCGGAAACGCGGCGATCGCGACGTGCGGAAAAACGATTTCCTGTCGAATGAGTCACCAATGGCCAGTGTACAAACCTACGCTTATTATATAGTGGCAGTCAGCGTCCGTGACACTGTGACAACCCGTTCCTGTTCCAATGGACAAATTACTTTCTTCAACCTTTTCAAGGCCATCAGAATCTGGTCACAAATCGCAGTCCTGATCATCGACAAGCGCTATCTCGATACAAGAAGTATAACTATAGGTATACACACCTTGATATCATCTCTTGCATATCCGCTCAGGATAAGGCAATTTAAATGCATTGCATGCAACTGCCTTGTTTCGTATGGTAAAGTACAATGGATACACAAACTCAACAGGGCATTACTTCTATGATAATTTTTATCATCGTGTCATGATGAACCGAGAGATTTTTTCCTATCTTCAAGACGTACCGAGGATTGTGTTTCAAATCTTTATTATCCTCTCTCGGGGTTTCGCTGACTGATTCATTTAACATATAGTACGTACCTACAGAACCTCGTGCGGACAACGGTTCTCGCTTATCTTTAGCGTCAGCAAGAACTAACGACTGCTAATTCTAATCTAGACAATACCTCGTAGGAAACCTTGAGTCGTCGGTGTAATCGTATACAAGTATCGTTATGCAATGACGATTACCTCAAGACTTCCTAGCCTGGAGGTTGAACTACACCAAAGAAATGATCAGCATGTATCAAGTTCAGGCGAATAACAATGCGACATGGATCTAAGTAACTCGAATCGTGCGGATGAATCGTCTTATCGGGAATCAACTGTCGCCGTTATTGCTAGGTATACTTTGCATGCCAAATGCGGGTCGATTGAGCGTCGAGGAAACAATGTGAAGCAAACAAGTGAGATAAGGCCCTTTACTGTGCAGGTGAAGAAAAAGTAGGACACCGAACACCGGTACGACGATAAACACCGGCATATATCTCGAGAAAGGTAGTTTGGTCCACGCGGTTCACACTGAACTATAACCTGACAGCAACGCGTTGCGTTATTGCTTGCAAATAGAGATTACAATTTTTTATCCTCTTTCCTAGTCGTAAGCAACATTTTATACCACAGCGAGATAATCTATGAAGGATTTCAAACTGCTTCAGCCATTCATACGTGTAGCTAGATATATTTTAATACTGATGGCTTGGATCAGAAAAAAATCTAACAGAATAAGTTCTAATCGGTGATCTGCACCATCGCGGTAACTAGACCGTGAATTCTTTTATTCCGAGGGAGAGAAGAAGAATAAAATTCTTTTATTACTTATTCTGATTCGCGTTCGCGGCAGGTAGTGCCTAATGAGAAGAAAGATGCGTAGATTGCTGACAGCTACGTCAATTAAGTTGTCAAGACTAGAGATAGCCAGAAGCCGCTAAATGGGATGTGTGAGTTTGCTCACCAACCAACTTAGAGCTCGGAGGAACCAAACTTAACGAGATCTAACTGAGGAAGAAAAAAGAGGTTTCAAAATCACTATAACCTTCGTGTATTCTGTTTGGGATGTGTCAATATGACTAGAGCAAATAATAACCGAACTCATAAGCATCCCTATTCTAGGTTTTTTTAATTTCAGCCAGAAAATCGGGTTAGAGTTTAAAAATTGAAGTATAAATCTGATCAATCAAATCTGTTAATTATTTCAGGCGCAGAAGACGGGGGACGTGAACACTTTGAATGAAACACCGGAATCATTTCTGGATCAGTCCAGTGCTTTTTACCTTCCGATAAAAACGCAGTGATCGCTCGTTCGTTAGCCTTTCAATTCCCAAGAATCTTACTAAAGGATTCCTAAAACAAACTATGACCAGACTTTCAAGGTGCAATGAAACTTGATCTAGTTGTACGAGCACAATTGAAGGTTCTGTTTTTGCTGTATCGTAGCCAACGAATATCTCAATTTACCGAAACTGAAGAGCATGACGATTCGAAAATACTTTGAGAATTTGCCGATAATGTACCCTGAGCACACCATTATTTTTCATTGATGAATCGAGAAAGTATTTAAGGATATTTGTTCACGAATGCAATATACGGTCGTCATCTTCTTCAAGGTTCGTGAAAATGACCTGTCGAACCGACCACGAGTCTAGATGTTTCTGGGCGTCCTATTTTTAGAGACAAAAGAATGTGCCATAAAGATAAATCAACATCTTCCTCGTAAATTGAACGGCATGGACCTCTTGACTCATTAGCCGAGAAGACCATGCAGCTACCTGCAACGAGCTTTCTGTAAGTAATGTTCCAGATAACAGATAACCTTTCTGTATACACGGAAATTGCGTTTACTAGAAGAAGAAGAAGAAGAAGAAGAAGATGAAGAAGAAGAAGAAAAAGATCGTAAGATGTGATCTGAAGGGAAAGTGACGAGGTACGAAGTACGAAGTATGAAGTACAAATACCTACTGGAAGAAGCGATTTATCGAAAACTGGAATCTGGGGAGCTGTAATAAGTAACTTGCTTATAACGGACAAATGCCAATAGCCTTGTAATGGAAGTCTGAGACAGGCCTGGGTGGTCTTATCCTGGAGCCTAGTCTCGATCTGAGCATCATTTGCTACGTATTTCTAAAGCGACTTCAGGATACTACCAGCAGAAAATAACATTGATAATAGGAAGCCACTAAATCGGAGGCATAACGACGTGAGGTATCGTTGGAAAGTTAACTTAAATTTATAGGAGTCAACTACGAAGATGGACAGTATAGGTAGAATCTGTGGAGCGAGGAGCTGTCAATCGTAAATCCTGTCGTATAGCTTCAACGATTTGAATTACTGATAGAATGTTCAAAGTTCCGCAACCAGAGGCAGTTTTCTAATTAAATAATTGTTGACCGTGTGCAGATGGATCCAGAAGTTTATGATTTACGTGAAAGGATTCATACAGACGTATGGAGTATGGAGGATTATTCGTATCGTAAAATATGCACATGACCATAAAGAAGCGAAAATTTCTCACGTACGATTCGCGCTTATTGTATACGTACGTTTACGCATGTGTAGGTACGTATAGTTGAGGTTTGAAATTTTCTAATAATACATAATGGGCCATAGATTTAAAAGTCAGTATAGTAAACCACGAGCAATAAAATTGTATGAGTATATCTGAACGTAAATGGTTTATCTTGCACGTGACAACTTAACACTTTGACGCCGAAGAAATAATAGCAGTAATTTCATTCAAAGTGTGCTGTGGGAAAGGCAGTTTGCTTTGGGGCGAAATTATCTTATCGTTAGTATAACGATGGTCAATTATAGTTATTCGCATGGAAATTGCAAACAAATATTTGGACTCTAATAAATAGATCGGAATTAGGTATCTGAGATCAAATTTTCAACGTAACTCTTACTTCTGAGATTTATTTGAAACAAATTGTCTTCGATGAAATCTGTTACGTTGGAAATTGATTTTTACACTAAGAAACCGCAAGCATCCAGTCACGCCCTACCAATGACTTCCTTGTCAATCAAACTCGCAGAAACATTCCTCCAAGATTCGTATAATTCATCTATAATTGCACACCGTGTGCTATAGCCTGTTCACAAGCTGTCATTAAGTCACGTTACGATTTTATACATGCGTGTATTTTCAGCGATACGTGGGTCTGTTCATACTGAGTGATTCAAGATTCGTTGTAGAGAATTTCGAACTCAAAAATTCAAATCTGCGAAATTTCTAGACCACTATTGCCACCAGGGAAATGCAATCGTGATTTTGACCCAGTCAATATCGATGTCACTTTACTCTGCCCAGGACTGTTCTTGAAGCTGTTTATATCGCTGATTGAATGGTCCTGTATATGGGCTAGTGATTGGTTGGGATGCTCAACAGTCAATAAAAATCTGTGTAATTTATGTGCAATTGGATATAGGCAGGTACACCTAGGTGCTTGTAAAGAAAACCTGATCAGCCAATTTATTTTCACTTTCATTATTGCTTCTAATTTCTTTGCCTTCCGATAAATCAAATTGAAAGTGAATTTTATATTCGCAACGTGCGATTTGAAAGTTTCTCTAGAGGGTCAGCCACGTGTCGCATGAATCGACACGAATAGTACATATCCGTGGTAACAAAGCTCAGGAGACATCGTGACTCGTTTAAATTTCCCAAGCCAGGACTACTCCTTCTTTTATCTAATTATAAACTCTCTTGATGAAGAAGAAAAAAACAACAACGAAAAGCAGGAAACTGCATATAGGATTTGTCGCAAATCATTGCCTCAGACTGTCAAGTTGCTGTCGAACGAAAAAGGTTTCAATTTCATTCTAAACTTTCATGAGCAGGTCAGGTCAAAGATGATTCTCGTGCTCATACTGCAGTTATTCATACATACGTGCATACAGTCACCGAGAAGCAAGAGCATCCGGCCATTTATGATGAATGTACATAAACGAGGATCCGTGTAAGACGTAGGAACAGTACGATTTCTAGTAGTTGACTCGGTTGACACACGAGTGCCCCATGGGCCAGGCCTCGTCCTCTTTGTCTGGAAGTGAAGTTAGGTGAAAATCTCTCTCTGTGCTGTCTATGAAGTGATTTGTTACGATTGGAGCAGCACGTTTGCACAGAATCATTTTAAATATTTCCATATCCCGCCGACTCGTAGACACGGCTTGAATTATAAGTAAATCAAAATCTCGAAGAGCCCAAAGCTCGTTACTCAACATTCGGCTGGTCTGATCAACGGTGGTAAATTTTTACAGGTGCAGAGTTGAATTCATCGAATTTACCAAATGTCGAAATCAGTGGTCACTAACGGCCGACCTATCCTGCCTTGGTCTGTAATTATTGCGATCGGCGTATTTGTTTATTGGAATTTTTCACCGAGGCTAACGTGTTGAAGTTATGGATTAACCGAGTGAAACTTACGGTAAAGTTCTAGATGATGATTCAGCAGATGGACGTAGGTGTACGAAGATATACCTGGATCATATGTACCCATACACGTGTAAAAATGATAAAAAATCGCACACCCGAAAGGGAATTCCTGGGATCGGTTTGCATGACCAGGTATAGGAGTTCAGGTGTGGCCAGTCACGTGATACTGGTCAAGAAACGAGCGGAGGCTGCTACAAGATCATTGCCTACGGCAGACGTACATGTACGTCGGAGGATTTGCCAGCCCCGTATACATCTGAGTGGTAAGAAATTCCTATACCTATATTACAAGATCCGCAGCAACGCAGCTCGTTTGCCGTTTTATTCCATAGGTAGGTATATGTACGATCGTAGATCTGACAAAGGATCAATTCGGCCGAGATAATTTATGAAAATGGCTATTGTAATAGAGATCCTTCAGTTATTTATACCATAATGTATAAGTACGCGATCAATCTCGTAGAAATACCTTAGAGACAGACTCCTTGAACCTAGTAGGTGTATATCTTATGAGTGAAATAATAATTTTTCTTTCTATACGCTCTCCTGCGCACTTGTCAAAAGCGTTGTGTAGCTGTATAACGTACAAAAGCCTTAGATGACTTTCTTCGCCGTTGATTCATCTCGAAACTCATTAAAAGAAATCATATCATCATGGTAACACACACAGCCTCGGGGTTCAAATCATTTATAGATTCAGCTCGCTGTTCTATTAGCCCAGAATCCTTTGGCGCTTGATGCTCTAGAATCTCAAGCCTTTGTCAAGATAACCGTGGGTACGAAGGTCCGTTGATATTACAAGCTCACACTCCCACATACAGATGCTGTGTAACTATATACATGTAGGTAGGTATGTACCTACATATCGAATACGTGTGTATATATAGATATTCATCATCCACTCGCCTCACTTCACTCTCACGCACGAGTTTCATTACAACTTAAGCCTAATATCTATAAGGTCCACTCAACCATCAGTATGTCCATCCTTATTCTCACAGCGATATTTGTCAGCCCATAGAATAGCGGGATGCAGAAATTCGGGTGATTTATTTGACGCCTGTCTTCAACAGCGTCTCTGAACACGTTAGATTCTCTTTCAAAATTATTCAAATTGATTAGCTGTATAGATTGGTCCTGTGAAAATGACCACAAAAGGAAAGTAGTCGGACGTAAGACGTTGAACATGAAATAGGTACTTCTCATTCGATGTATGAATCCGTTAAAAAATGATAATAGAAAGATTCTGAAACCAGTGGTGCCAATCATTTCGCCATTACTCGATGCCGAGGTTGTTCCCAGCCAATGTACTTGGTGGACCGGGTGACTGAACGTTAAAAATTCTAAGGCCTATATATATTTTTGCCGGATGTAAACCGTTAGCGGTCAATATTCTAAATAACACCATCGTACACGCGTCAATTAGGGTCCAGGGCATATACGTTATCAAATGAGATAGGTAGATGTATGTATCGTTAAACAACGGAATAGAAAGTACATAAACATAAATTTACCATCGTTGATTGCCTTGTACAGGCATATACGATATTTTACCATGGAATTTTGTGCCGCCCGCTGTTTGTTTTAGACGAGTCTTTTGTTTGCCATGGTTATAATACGGTGGGACAAAAAGCAACAAGAAATATTATTATAAATAAAAAATAAGTGCGTGTAGAAAGCGAGCCATATACTTACTAATAACTTTATAACAGATCGTTTGTACATGTAGGTATATCGTATACATCAGGGCGCATATAGATATATAGATTCTTATTAATTACAAGTTTCTAAAAGTTTTTTGACTCGTGAAGAGTTTCCTTGAGATGAGAAGTCAATGACACATCCGATGATGCTGTACGTAGGTACTCCGTTGAAAAAATATCCATCTGTTAGTAGGGCACTTATGTCGTTAACAGAGAAATTTCTAATTGCGAAAAACTAGTTATCCTGTAATCACATCCGCTCAGTCTATACGTCAAGTAATTGTCACTTTATAATGCACAGCAAAAAATTCTATACGAAACAAAAAAAAATCAAAAAAAAAAAACGAAAAACGAACTACCGGATCTGATGCACTGCGGTGGTGATGCAAAAGAACAAATCATCTTGATCTCTTTTTTTCATCATTTTTGTCTCAATTAAAATTATTGAAAAATGAAGAGGATCTGTAGGCAAAAATTTCAGCCATCGGATCCTATAGAGTATAGACTAGGTTTCAGCTTCTGAGTAGGTAAGCCAGAAAGGTAGCGATCGTTGCTTTCATGCAAACTAGCTGGCGAAAGTAATGAACGGACTTTGGTCAGCGCACTCTCCTCCGCGAGTATAGTTATCTTGCTTCGTAAAGAGAGTCAATTCATTTTTGTCTCTGATCTCTCGAGTTTCGTATCTCTTCTCATTTTCCCCTGCCTATGAATTTGGTCACGAGTTTTGCGGTACATATGTACTCGGATGTATTCAAATATCAAACGAAGCTAAGCTGCGCACGAGTCTACCGCTATATCGTAACTTTTTATTAATGATCCTACTTATTTTTTCCCGATCTTTTTTTTAGAGAAATCTGAAAAATCTTTTGCGTGGACCACGATCGTGCTCACTTGTCTGTCAGTCTCGAGTCTCAGTTCACGGGCACACGTAACGTTTCGTCTCGACTCATTATTCTCGATTTTTATTAGATTTCACGCGCTATTGGACGCCGCAATTGTATTCGAAAATTGTGAATCGAGATTTTACGTTGCGCCTATTTTAAATCTGAAAATATATACCGTGTGGCGTATATACCTGTTCATAAAATTTGCCCGAGCTCCGCATCTATCTATCATTGTATAAAGTTGATATAGTAGGCGGTTTCGGATTGTCTTTATTTATAAGGTAGCCACGGTATCAAGAACTTTCTCGATTCTTCCGGCGTTTCACGTTTGTAGAACAGAATAATTACCCGGACGGATATTGGGGGGGTTGTATTGTTTAATACGAAAGGCCTAGGCCAGGATTTAATTGTAATTTAATTAAGCTTTGTTCTCTGCCGGCTTCGCCTAACATAAGTATTAAGATATAGCTTTTCAACTCCAATTCAGAGATGATTATCTAAGATTGAACAACGAGAGAGTCGGTACCATTTCTCTCCTGACAAGATCAACAACTCTTATACTAGATCATATTAAACCAAACCCTGCAGTATCCCGCATGATAAACCGTTCTACCATAATTACTAGTTCGCGTATCTACATGAGTTCGCTACGAAAATACAATCCATACATCTCGACTCCTAACACGGTCCAGTCGATCTCCTCCATATTTCAAGTTTCAATATTTCAAGATAATATCGACATCTTTTATCATCTTCATGAATATTCTTTCAATACGTTATTCATTCTCGATGAATACATTTTTTGTTCATTTTCCGGCCTTTTTTACTCATGATTTTCCTCGTCCCCTTTAAACGAACTAAAACTGTACACAGTGCTTGACCACGGCTTCTAAGACTTGCAAATGAGAGCGACATCAAAAGAAAAAAAGAGTAAGGTGAGTGCATTTCCGAGTCACCGTGAAGAAGATCGCAGATCATGCCACACGGCAGATGCATCCATTGCGCGCATTGTTTCCGCTGCAAGTAAGTCGCTTTCTATCTGTAGGAATACACGCGAGTGACAGGGCGACATGCGCCTAAATACAACAGGGAAGAAAGTTACGGTACACGCTAAATTTTCATTCGGTACAATTTTCAAACGCGAATCTGTACATATGAACAAATGCGAAATTATATTTAGTTGGAAAATCTTCCGTTTAGAACAACTGAACTAGCGATTATATTCGCTATCTATATTCATGGTATCAATCATATATCTACTGTCACGTATTTCTATGCATATATGTATACATTTAACTTATCTACCCATGCATATCATCCCTCTAGCCCGTATAGAGCGGGCGTCTAATTATTTCACCCCCGCTCCCCCCATATTCGTCTAATAACTAGAATATGATAATATAAGACACCCGCGCATTTCACGGTTTCACTTTATCAATCACATAGCGTAGTGGTATCTGGTGCTACGCGAAAGAGGCCGTATTTCGCGAACTTGCAGCGTATGATTTGACCGTTATGATGTATATTTTTTTACATGTGTGTGAGTGTGGATCGAAATACATCGAAGGACTTGGTCCAATTCCCTCGGTAATTTTTACGGATAAAATACGGCGATATACGTGTATTCATCGTTCGCGGTATTAAGTTTCACTTTTATTTCGTGAATACTATAAAGAGAATTTATTCGTCGCGGTCGATAACCGTGAAACGAATGTGAGGAACTGCCTTGAACAATTTTCGAAAAAGGTAACCTGAGAATATGAACCGTGCGCGGCTAGTGGTATAAGGTAGGTAGTTACATTATACGTTTTATGCATCTTATACATGGATATATTCGCGGGGGGGGGGGGATACACTCGACTTGTAATTTCAAAGATATTATCACATTGCGATAGTATACCTATATAACAAACGCGCAATTATTTCGCGGTAATAATGATAATAACCTGGGCATGCATAGCTCCTTTTCAGTATTAATTTAATTTATTCTCAAGATAAACATAAACTTTCAAGACTGTACGACTAATTAGATTAGGAAGTGTATCCGGGTTTTAGGTTCCGCAACTATCTACCTATAGAGAGGTAAGATAAAAATCGTTGCATAGTATGACTATATGTCTATGAAAAAGCAAATAACTAGCAAGGTCGTCATAGCCGCGGAGAAACCAGTGTTCGTTAAAAAAGAAGAAAAAAAAAGAAGAAAACGAAAATCTGCATATAATTGGCAGCGTGGGGAAAAATAAGAAGAAAAAAAAAATAATTTATAAGCGGTTGAACGAGAGCGGTTGAGCAGAAATATACTTGAGAGAATATTTAATGGAGTCAAGCACCCTGCTCTTCTACTAGTGGCTCTTTGTATAATGCAATTGGTTTGACTTCAAGGATCGCGAATCACATCACCTAATGATCATTTCGTCGAGTATAAAACATCGACCCGGTTCAACGGAACTGAAAGGAACTGAAAGGAACTGAAAGGAACTATTCATACACCAAGCGAAAGAAAATAACCGCAACCACGTCGTCTTTCTTCGTGAAAAACAAAGGTGTAAAAAATCTGGTAATTTTAATTGTACGGAAATTGATAGAACTATCAGAACACCAGAATTAAAACGAAGTTGGTCATTTTCATGGAATAATAGTATATTTCGTATCAAGGGCGTAAAATTTTATACTCGCGTGTGATCGCCGTGCGAGGCCGGCTTCGCCGACCCTCGTGATTACGGCATCACACGAGGGTATAAAATTTTACGCCCGTGTTGCGAACGATATTTTTCGATGCAGTTGGCGTAAAACTCGATTTTATGTAAGCAGAACAAGGCGTAAAATCGGATTTTACGCCCACTTCAACGAAAAGCTTATATTTGACCGCATGATTTCAAGATCGGCTCGAAATTGGACGAAGGAACTTTTGCTCGCCTTTGCCCAAATTGGCGCCTTTTTTTGCGACAAAGAAGACCGTATGCCTGAATGGGCATTCCCGTGTCTGAATGCGGGCTTAGTTCCCTTATCGTTAGTTGAGAACCTTCAGGATTCAGGTTCTACCTGGCCACCGGCGTCTCGGGGCCAGAATCCTTCGGTGAGTCCCTCTCGGCGAGTTCCTCGCGAGTGAGACGGTGTCAAGACTCTTGGGTGGCATGCTTGTGGTCACGCCCTGTGCTAACCTAACCCAACCTCACCTAACCCTAACCCAACCTTACCTAACTTTATCTAACCATACCCAACCGAACCTGTCCGACGAAGAACTTCGAAGCCAAGAAGTTCTCCCATGCGTCGGCCAATACAGAAAGAAGGACTAAAACCGCAGCTTAAACTTGTCCCTTTTTCTCCTCCTCTCTTTCTCTCTTTATCCCTCTCTCCTTTCTTTAGATTTCAGATTCAGTCTCAAGACTGATGATCAGGGTACAACTTGAACCATTAGCTGAGACCTGATCAATTCAACCACGCTTCGATAGGCGGTACTCGTCTGGAAGTTCCATGGGATCGAGGAAAACAGTTGAATTCAAAACACAGCTAATCACGATCCGTTCATCCGGTATAGCCATACCTATAGATGGATGCATACATCTACCGAAAAGAGGCATAGGCCATAGGCCATAAGGATTAAGGAAGAGATACATATAATGAGCCTCGTACCCACTTCGTTAAATTCTGTATTTTTGTACAAGCTTTGAAGTGAAACGTAAGCCTGGAGATCTCCGATTCACCTGTCTCCATTCGTGAGAAAAGTTCGATGAACTCAAACCCGAGACTAATAAGCTGCCTCCGTAATAGCGTTGTGATTTTTACTCGTTTTTGACAATGAGCCAATGACATCTCATCGTTTATATACCCGAACCTTTGGGAATTTAAAAATTATAAACTTTTTGCGAACATGCGAGATTCCACCTGCCATTCATCTTTCCCATGGATTTAATACGGACGACAAAAGTTCATTCAATATTCGCCCACGTTAGGTTGCAATCAGCGTGAGGACAGGTAACGAAAGATCTTAAGCTGGCTCGCTATTAATCCAGAGCAAAATATCCCACGCATTTTTTGGACAGCTGAAAAGGACCGGCGACAGTGTTCGGAGATATCGACTAAAGTGGGCGTCACGTTCGGCTGTACAAATGGACCAGGACCAGGACCAGGACCAGGACCAGACCCAGAGAATGTGTCATCATTCCACGGTGCGGTTGTCGGCGCGAATGTTTCACGAAGAGTTTAACCAGCCCCTTGGATACAGCGTGGGCTTTATTCGAAAACCATTAGGTATGCAATGTATGCAATAAAGGTCTTGTTTTATTTGCGGAAGAAATTTCGAGCGCAGTTTATTCTGAGAAGGTTTTAGGCCCTTTAGATACGGTGATTAAAAACCATTCGTGAAATAATTTGCAGTTTCAATAATGCGAATATCCACCCTCAACTTCTTATAGATGGGAAGTGCCGTATGGAAAATGATGTGAATCAAAATTAGTGTGAGCTCGCTAACTCGGGTTAAAAACTTGGCAAAAAATTTATTTATCAAGTAACGCAAACGAACGACATCGGTGATGCGATAGGTGAAAATTTTCTGGCCAATTTTATCCACTTATATAGCATACGGTAATTCAGTGCGAATATCTAATAACATACTACGATTGAAAGAGCCCGTACAACCGAATTACTAGCAAATTGATTGCCACTTAGTACACGTCGAAATTTCGCTAATCAAATTACCAACATCCTGGAACAGCGATGGCGTATGTCTATGAACCCGTTTAGTTTCATCAACCAGACTCTATTCATATAGGTAGTTATGGAAGGTGCTATAAGGCGGGGAAGTAATTGATTCAAACTGACGTTTATAGCTGAGAATTTTTTCTCGAATGTTAAATAAAAATGAAAGTTAATCAGGGATCGAACTAGAAGAAATGAGATTTTGAACCACACTGCGGTATATCTACGGAGATGTGAATATGATAGATAGACGTAGAGAGATAATCGCGTGGAATAAGTAGAGCAAAATTATACACCGTATCACTCCGAGACAAATCATTTGGATTGTTTAACGAGCGTTTCTTCTAAAATATACCTACTCCGAAATTTAAGAGATATAACGAACAATGGCGTATCATGAGGAAAGAATAATAGCGGATCGTGAATCAGGCTTGTGAGAAAAGAGTATGTATTGAAATTCCCGTACATCGGTAGTACCCTGGAGGTTGGAGTAGTTTGCAAAGACCGTTACTAGACTTCAAGGATATCCTGTGTCGCGTGGAATAGCAAACTGTGCGAGTCTTACTCCGGCTATCAAAGGATCGTCAAGGATAATTGCCGTTCACCTCAAAACTGGAAATCGAGTTCAATCGAAAAATCAACTCTGCGGGTTACTATCCTGCGCATTGTGCCTAGTATTAGACGATATAGACCCGATTATCTTCTCATGAGAGCCATTGATGTTCAAACTTTTTACAACAGTGTTTTTTACGCATCGAAAATACGCTTGTATAGTTGATTGAAAAAGTTCGAGGCTAACACGGTTTCAATTCTCGAATGACTGGTTACATTTGAACAGTCTTCTTCAATTTTACTTATAATCCTGCAGCTAGACGAGTAAAGTTGGTATAACGGTTAACGGGGCTGGTTATAATCCAGCAGGAATCCTCTAGTCAAGAAAATTGAAGATCATTTCAGGCTACACAGTTAAGGATGAACAGACGGCGGACGGTGGCAGCTTAGCCAATTAGTTAATCTTTGTTCATCCATCGATATACTGGAGGCAAGCAATAAATTCTAGTTCCTCGGTAATTAATGCTATTCAGAAAGTAGCGTGGGCTAGTCGGCGTCAACGTACGTTAATTGATCCAATTTAATTTCCCAATTACTCAATTACCGCAATCAACTAGCTTCGCTCATCCAATAAAACAATTGGATATAAAAATTCGAAGATACAAGAATAAAAAAAAAAATATATCACCATCGACGAATGTCCACCAACTCACTTTCATCTATAGAAATAGAAAAACCAAAGAATTTCACAACCTTGAATCATCCATGAAGCAAAAAACCACAAAATCATTATACTTATATACATCTGATTATCAGTCACACTTCCGCTGCGACTAAGAAGACATACTTTCAAACTTGGAGATTACATAAAAATCGAGTACGGTCAATTAGTACTATCATACTCATGAGAGCCCCTTGGACAAAAAAATGTTAAAATTAGATAAGGTCTATCTCCTAGCTGCTTTAAATACTCTATCCAGTGGATTGACTAATGCTGTAAAGAAATGGCTTTCTATCATTGAACCCGACGTCTATAAATATATATATATGAGTGTGTAACTAGCTGGAGCTATTTCCTCGCCGGAAGTGACCGGGTAAAAAGAAGTTTAAACATATCTGTCTATTCGGGAGGATTCTTAATTACAGAATTATACAATTGATGCGAGAAACTTTACCCAACTATTACATTACAAAGGTCGTATACCCGCGGAGATAATTATTGTAATTTATGAGGTCTGTGACAGTGCTTCTTTGTGTCATTTTCTCAAGATATCTGACGGTCTGAGTCGAGGGAATCCGAAGTTTCGAGACGGAAAGAAAAATTCGCTAAGATCTTCGGTAATTGAGGGATTAATGAATGAATTTCGTAAGACGCTAATTCTTATCGTCAAAGTTCTAAGCTCTTTAATAATTGGCAGGATCAGTTGGAACGAACCTCTCGCTTTCGCTGATAATAAATTAACACTTTAACTGAAAGAAATTAATGATAGTGGGAAAAAATTATTTAAGGAAAGCGAGCTCGAGATTGATCCTGCGAGAAACCTGTTTGAAACGAATATCGGTACGTCGAAGCTATCATTAAGGGCCTGAAGCCCGAAATCGGTCTGATTTAAATGGACCATTTCCTTTGTCGGTGGTTGTGTAAAAAATGGTATATACCTACTACATTATAGTTTTACTTTCGAAACCGTGTAGATAATGTTTCGAATATTATTTCGCATTAACATATAAACGCCGTGATATCCTTGTGACGAAATAATTACAGTATATTCTGATATCTTATATCTAACCGGTGTATGAAAAAAAAATTTATCGATAGAAAAAACAAAAAGAAAGAGAGAAAAAAAATAAAGAAGAAAACAGAAACTAGACAGGAAAAAAACCTCTCCGAAATTCTAATCACCATATGAATAAATTTTAATAACTTAGAAAACAAAAAAAAAGTAAAAATATAAAAAAAAAAAAAGAAAGAAAAGAAAACCGACAACGAGAACAAAAAATGAATCGTCCGTTACATCCGGCGATAGGGTTTGAGAATTTATTAACTCCCTCCAGAACGATATCTCTCGTCTGATCACAACTAATTTAAAATTCTTGGGGTACGAGACTTTAAGGCGAGTAATTATTAGTGAGTTTTGCCTCGGGCAAGATAGTGCGCGGGAGAAGTACTTCTTAAACCTCGTCAAGCCCACGGCGAAGGTGTTCTATCGATCCGTCATGATGATTGCTTTTAGCAAAGGATTCTTCTAGCTCACGACAAGCAATAGAGAGAAAGAGAAAGAGAGAGAGAGAGGCAAAGATGAGTAGGAGTATAAATGGCGTGAAATTAAATCGACTATCAGGTAACAAGGTCGGAGAATAATCGATAACACAAGTGTCGAAATCTGTAATTTTAAAGTTGCTTCTAATGTAACTAAACAGGGAGCCTGCAGTAGGACGACATGACATGGAATTGTAAGTTTCACAGAGAACCCCAGCCTCTTTTCCTTCTGGATATAGGCTGCATGCTACACGGACAAGCCGCAATATCCTAACAAGCGTGAGTTATAATTTAGAACGTGATCCATTCCAGAGAAACCGTGCATACTGAGCGGGTGTGTCACATGCACATATGTGATATCTACCGAATGTAGGTATAAACCTTATAGTTGATGTGCCTATCTGATATTTTAATTGAAACTTTCAAATCCTCGAAATAATGGCGGCTTTGATTAGCTTCCGATCGAGTTTAAACGACGAAAGAATTGATGCCGTATTAAATTACCTTTATTTATATATATATACCTATATATATATATATATATATATATAATATACGTATACATCTATATGTAGTAAGTTAGTTAGTTGACTCTACTGCCAGTTTACTTTTCCATCACAATTATTTCTAATTATTTAGAAAATCTCTAGTGACTAACACTATATGCTGTTCTGGTTTGTTTCAGGTTTCTTTAGCGGTTCAAGTCTGCCTTGACCGTATAGAGGAAATATAATGCGTTATAGGTAGTACTAGTTACGTAGGATGTCCTGTCTTTCGCCAGTTCCCACACCGTCTCGTCTCGTCGTACGGTGATCGCTCTTCAACTTGATCTGTCTGGCGCTTCGCAGCTAAAACTCGATACTACGAACGTGGGAGAAATTATAATCAAGAATTTGTGAATTTTTTAACGGTTCCTTTAGTATATCGTAAAAAGGTTATTCCTATACTCAAGGTAAACGAGATTTTACGTTTCATTTGCGGTCAAGTGATTGCATTGATTTCCGTTCTCATTACCAAAAGTTCCTTCGCCCCTTTTTCCCCGATTTTTATACTCTGGCGATTAGTTGATTTTACGAGATCCTGAATCCTGAACGGGAGCCTTAGCTCCGTAAAAGTAGACCAAATTTTCATGTGGTTTTCAATTTCGCAATCTTTTACGGCTTATAGCTGATGAATCAAACGAAATTGCAAGCTAATTGGTACCGAGCAGTCGGCTCACGTACGCGGCTATCACAAGGCACCATGTCTGAGGGCCTGATCATACGGCTCTTCGGTGTCTCACTCCTTGCTGGTTCAACTTATCTTGATGTAGGACAAATTAGCCCACTGAACTAACCGCATAACGCGATGGTATTACTCTTCATCCGTTTCTGTAGAAGATTAAACGATTTGGTAAATCGAATTTCGAGAAGCTATAAGTAAATGAGAAGTTCTTTGATAAGTATATCGACGTTATTTGAATTCTCCGTGCGCATGCGAATGAAAAATTGTCCATCCCCGAATCTGATCAGAATCAATTGGGTGATTGTGAAATTTTTTCAACAAGTTAAAAAGTTGGAGTTTGAACATTTGACGAGCTTGAAGAAACGCGCTAGACTCTGTCTAGCCGATGGGTTGAGACCGAGGTTGAGTAAATTCTGCATTCACGCCCGACTTCTCGCGTTTTTGTACAACCCTTTTCCCGGCGTTTGCACACCAGCGGTATTCGCAGTAGCTCGGATTAACTTACTTACGAGTGATTTTGTGGTCGACTGAATTACGCACGCCTATGCTTATAAGGATTACGCGGCTCATTCGCGTTCAGGTAATTCCTGTTTGAATCGGGCAAGGTTATTCAGAGAACAAACAAACTCCAAATCACTTTCGTTGGCAGAACCCAATCAAGCAAAAATGGTTAGGGATAAAATCGGCGATATAGACACAGACGTCCCAACAACTAATAATGTGAAATTTTCTACCCGAATGAGAAATTGAGTACAGTTTATGCGACAAATGACAATAACTCGTTATTTCAACCTGCAGAAGTGTCCTTGCATAGAAATAATTAATTGTGATTAATCGTTTTATTATTCTGTAACCACCATCTAGATGGCCAATGAAGCGTATAAAAATCTAACAGTTTATTTCACAATTAAATTAAACCTCAAACTGTTAATTGAAAACCTTATCAACCTTATTAAAATTTGTGTAATATACCTTACAACACCTGACCCAATACAATCCGCAAACAACAAGAACTATTTCGTAGTAATAAAATTTAATTATAGATATAGGTAGTTACACTAAAGAGAAAACGAAATAAAAATTAATGAAAATTAATTTCATCGCAAGTATTGACCAAGGAGAATCATTCATTTACTCGTTTCACCTGCACGACCTGCGTGTCTAAAATGAAAAAATTGATTCTTCGGTCGAAGAAGGAGAAGAAGAGGAAAAAGAAGGCCAGATTCATTGAATGAGTAGATATATCAGAATTTCACCTGCGAGCGTATAATTATCATTGGGGAGAGAGAGAGAGAGAGAGAGAGGGGGGGGGGGGAGTGTTAGTGGACGTTGTGAGTTGGATTTGGTTATCGGTCTCGATGGATAGCCTAGATCCATGAAATTCTAGTTTTCTCATCCAAAGACACTCACCAGTAGAAATATTTAATATCCAAGGTGGTATATCATGCCGTACGTTCTTCGAATTAGATAAAACTCCTATTCTACGGAGTAGGTATATCTTAATTAACGATAGTTAGCTAAAGTTTCGTAGCTAAACTTTATCACAAACACATAATGTTCACTTGGAATATAACAGAATGTGGAAAAAAATTTGTGGAAAAAATTTTTTGAAAAAAATAAGATAGAAACTGAAATTTCACACCGTGATTTTCATCAGATTTGAATTTTCCTCAAATGTACTTTTGAAAATCCAAAAATTTCGGACGATTTATTCGATAATATAAATCGAATCGATGAGAAGTGCGGATCCAACACTGAGACAGCCTATTTATTAAAAACGAAAAAAGAAATGAAAACCATAAAACAGAACTACCGCCCGTATGAATCGGAAAAAAACTTGGCGATTTAGTCTCTAGACGTACGTTTTTGCGCGAGAAGATCGCGCGCGACAGGTGCAGGCGGTTCGATTGTCGGCGTTATACTAAACGCATAGAAGGCAGGAGGAACTGCGAACAGCGGCGACAGCGGCATTCGAGAGTCGGAGGACTTCGGCTTCGGCTATGGCAACAGCAGAAGCGGAGGGAGCCCAACAAACTAGCGGCATTGGCTGGCCGCAGACCAAGTCTCGACCGTTTCAGAGGACGCTCGGATTCGAACTCCCTCCTACGATATTATGGCCTAAGACGCTGGATGCTGGATGCTGGATGCTGCGCATACGGCGCTTCGGAGATACCCGGCGTTCCAATCGCCGATAAGCGTTGAAAAAGAAATTGTCGATCTAGTCGCGTGGATCTTGAGATGAATGAATTTTTTTTTTTATTGGGGATATCGGGGGTGAAAAAATTAGCCGAAATTTCGCAGCTACGTAATCTTCGATCACTAGGTCGAAATATGAATCGGAAGAGAAATAAAAGTAGAAGAAAAAATGAGAGTGAAATATGAAAGGAATCTACGTTTAAATTGCCTCGACTTGAATGGAACGCTTTGTTGTCTGCACAGAGATCGTGGAACGCCGCGGTACTCCGAGGGTGGAAGATTGAGAGAGAAGAAGGGTGACAGCTGTTTGAATGGAAAAGAGATGCAGGCGATTCTATGCATGTATATGAGCCTGGGGAGGCTGTGTATATACGTGGGTGAGATTTTGATAGGGGAAACGCGTCGGGGATAGATTTGGGGGGTTGCCTAGCGTTTCAAGTTTTAGGGTTGGACGATAACGTCCTGGGAATTTGACGGGAATCAAAATAACGATTCGAGGGATGACTTGGCTACTGTAATTCACCAAATGAACATGGAGAGTTGAAAATGAAAGTAACAAAAAAAAGAAAAAAACTGACTCGAAAATCATACAGACTCAAAATTTTTACTTCATTTCAACTCTCACACCTGACTCGACTACCTGACCCAACCGAATTCCGTGGGATAGCGATCCCAGAGGTAGAAAAAAAGGACCCTTAGTCCACTTCCACGTCGAAGGCCCTTTTCGTCCCTCCTATGAAACTGTTGTGTGGTTCTTTCGGAGTTGAACAGCAGGACGTGAGTTGACAAATGCGTTATAGCCACGCCTTGGATGGCACGTTATGTTACAGGATCTATAGCACTTCCTTGAGGATTGTGAACGAATAAGGATAGCTTAGGTCTTAAGAGGTGGTTGGCGGTTATATGAACCGCGGCGTTGACTAAATTTCACTATTTCCTTATACGCAACACTTCCCATACAATCAGTTGTAACCAACTACTGTTTATGCAAAACATTTGAACAATTTCTCACAGCTACCTTGACGCGTTTACCTCAGTTATCAAACGTTAAGATCTGGATTACCTTCCCAAGGCAGCTCAGAGACTAGAACTGATCTCTTATTTTGCTGTTTGAGAATTCCACCTCCAAAGAGTCGAACAGCGTTCCGAGTTTAGACGCCGTACTTATGCAAATACCCAACTTACGAGAGAGTCTCTATTTTCAAATGAGGTAAATAAGGCCCTCGCGTCTGTATAACTTGACTTACTCTAAAGCGGAGTTCCGTAGCCGATGAAATGGGTGCGGGTGTTCCGATATGGGAGAACGCGGGCAGGGAAACGAAGGGAAATTGCGTGAAACTGTAGTGATGTGTGGCAGGTCTCGCTCGTTAGAGCAGGGAAATCTGCATTCCCCTCCAACTCTTGAAGACTTATTTTTCGCCCCTTTTCTGGACATAATTTATGCGGATGGTACCAGCCCAGTTAAGATATACAGGTATATCATTTACGAAAATTTGAGGACGAAGAGTAGGTAGGTAATAAGAGCGACACTCTTCATTCCATAATTCCGGAATTGAACTATTTGTGCTGAATTTCGCCCTAGTTCATGAAAACAATTTTCGGGTTCAAGCTCCGAAAAGTTCTGATTTCTACTGCACGCACGAGACTTATAAAATTCGAGATTTCAACCCGGCCCCGATTTCCATCAATTTGGAATTCTATTTATGAACTCTAACGAATCGTACTACGAAACTTGATCCTTATGTATCCGAAAGGGCTCGCTTAAGGACAGATGCAATTTATACAACGTCAGCGACACCCACGTTTAAATTTCACCTGAATATATGTGGCTTGCCAATATAATACCAGCAATTCAGATTCGCACACGCAAGGTGACCCTTACAAGGTAACCATCGTCGAAATGAGATTCGGGGAATGCATAACTCCGCGTCTAAAAATACCACTGTTTCCTTTATAACCGCAAGTCGGAGAAGCTCCTCGCTAACAATCAGCGACTACGCAGTGAGGCCATTAGTTATTCTTAACCTGTTTCTGAATCGATGTAACGCGTAATATAGTATGTCTCGGATTTTTTTGAAGATGAAACGATCTGCCATATAAGGAAAAATAAAAATAAAAAAAATATTTCGAGTATTGAAAAGGCTGCAGTACTTATGCCACTATATCTAGTAACATCAGACACGAGTGAAAGTAGAATTTTAACACCTCGCTGCCACAGTAACTGATACTTTTTCATATTTACTGGTTAGATGATGTATTAATTTAAAGGCATCGTTGTAATACACCTAGGCGCTAAACGGTTACGTGAAACCAAACGATTTCCGAACAGTATGATAGTTGCCACTAGCAGAAAGTTTGTATATAATTAAATAGATGGTTGGAATACGGTTCTATCAGTCCAAACACAGTTTGCTCGAATGAAACAGAAAGAAAGTTGCTACCATACTCCAAGAAGCTAATGTGCTATCGGTAAGATTGGGCTATGGGAAAATGATTTTCGGGTAAATTTGTTCTTCGAGAAGATGATTCGAGACGCTGCAAGTAAAACCGATTGTTTCTCATGTGTAGTATTCAGAATTGACCGATCTTGGAACGGTCGAATGTCTTACGGCTTGCCACTTACGAAGTACTCGTCCATTTGGCTTGGCGAGTCCGGCTCGAGTACGTTGACTAGGCCTGAGGCTCGCGTCTCCACGGTCCAGCGATTGCCTCCGTTCGTACTTACTTAGTTTATATGGATCTTTTACGCGACGCCTTATAGGCCTAGCGTCCAGTGATCAGCCAACCATTGAACCAGACCTACCGATGTCTGAACGGCAAGCGCACCTAGGTAACTGAGCAATTCTTGAGTGCAGTTTCCACTCAACCTGGCAAATAATCACCGTTCGGATATACACCGCTACACGGATAGATATATACCTATTAATTTATAATATCTAGGCTAGTATTATCCTTGTTACGCGTCAGCCGCGGTATCTCCGAGATACCAAGAGACGGCGACGCCTTCGTCTCTTTAATTATACTACTCGTTATTCGCTTCAGTCGAGAGACCTTGCCTCAGAATGTCTCAGAATGTCCCCGACCCGGTCCAACCACTCCTTTTTTGGTCTCCCGTCAAGCCCCCCGGGTCGCCGCTAGTCCCGGAGATCTTCTGCCTCTGGCTACCATCGCGATGATCCTCCTCCTCGATGTGCTTTCAGTGTCCTCAGCTGCACGCGCCAACAGCTGATCGACGTGCCTTTGAACGACCTGTTCGCCGAGCAACTTCTACATGGCTTATACCCGTGTGTATACGTTCCGTTTTATTGCTAACAGAGGAAGACCGCGAGTCTTTCAGTTTTTGTTTTATACCGACATTTTGTCTTGTCTGATCCACCGAGACGCACAATTCCGATAATGAATGGCTATTCTTATTCGATACGAACTTTTGTCGCGGATTAGTTCGAAGTCATCCGATTTTTCAAAGGCAAGAAATCATTCTAATGCGATTTCAATCAGCCATTCAGCTGCCGTTGCCTAATTGTAAATAGCGATTGACATCATGGTGTAGATGAGATAACGTGTCATATACGTAACTCAAGATGTGAAATTTGTAGATAGAAACGGTAGGTATTTAAAAATGACGCATACTAAATGAAATAATGATCAGTTCATAGATCTGATGAATTTGGAGTAAGACGTGATGATTCATGGGTATAGTTTGAAAAGTTTCTTCTGAATCCTATGAGCAACAGAAGAAGGAAGACTATGATCTCAGTTTCATCAAAGAGACATCGCGTTACTAAAGCCAAAAGGGCGTATCTCAAATCATACGCCCTTTTGGTTCTGCAGAGCCAAAAGGGCGTATCAAAAAAAAAAAAAATTCTCTAATCAACCTAGAAATGTTAGAAATAAGGAAATATATGGAAAATATGAAAAAAAAATTTTTTCTGAGATACGCCCTTTTGGCTTTAAAAAAAAAAATCCTTAGAACCAAAAGGGCGTATCCTTTTTTTCCAACTTATTATCAACCATGTAGCATAATTACAGAGAAAATTCGAAAAAAATGTACAAATCATGATTTTACAACTCAATAATATTATTGGTAGTAATATTAGTAGTAAATAATATTGAGTAATAATAGTATTGTAAATATATTATTATACTTGAGTATAATAACATTGAGTTGTAAAATCATGATTTGTACATATTTTCGTATTTTCTCTATAATTATGCTAAATGGCTGATAATAAGTTGAAAAAAAACGATACGCCCTTTTGGTTTTAAGAATTTTTTTTTTTAAAGCCAAAAGGGCGTATCTCAAAAAAAATTTTTTTTTTCATTTTTTCAATATATTTCCTTATTTCTAACATTTCTAGGTTGATTAGAGAATTTTTTTTTCTTTATACGCCCTTTTGGCTCTGCAGAACCAAAAGGGCGTATGATTTGAGATACGCCCTTTTGGCTTTAGTAACGCGACATGCAGAAGGTGTTTTCAGTGATCAAACCGAGATGATCAACAGAGATGTTAGTTTTCAAATGCGTCTCCAAGGAATCGCAATTTATCCTGTGAACTGTAACTGGGAGTTGCGTTGGTTGAGTGGCTGGTTATCAGTCGGCTATTACTCGACTGTGAACACATTCGACCACTGACCTGATAGCAAGCCTTCCTCGAGTGTTGGGAGAGATTTATAAGTGACCTAATTGGAGGTAGGAATTGAAGAGGAAAAATAAATGATAGAATAATGAACAAACTTGCGATTATTTTTAATAAAGATTTGAAATGAAACGCGCTGGCGAGTCTTTGGTATCCGTTTCTTCATGTGGTATTCATGGGGCGCATTATATTACCTAATTATGTCATGGTGTGTGCCTTGTGGCAAGTCCAGGTTTCGACAGGCTACCTTGGCAAGTTGTACAAATATTTCTAATTTATGTTGCTATAATAGTACGAATACAATTCAACATTTCGTAACTCGATGTACTAATCTATTTGATAAAGAGTTGGTTATAAATCGTCACTGTCATTTCGAAGTGGTTTTTTAATGCAAATTATCGACGCTTTAGTCCGATAGGCGATAGCTCATTCAGGTTCTCTTGTTAGTCGAAAGTGCTTGCCAAAAACCGTCGTTCTATAATCCATGCGGTGAAGAAAAACGAAAAGTGAATACGAACGTGGCAAATGAGAAATCAATCTTTATCTCGACCAAAGCCCTTGCCGGTTTGCCTGCAATGCTGAGCAAACATTGAAGTTACAAAATTTAGTTAACATAACTATCTTGACCTCAAAAAAACAGACATATGTTTATTTGTACAGAAGAAAATAGGTAAGACTCCGTTTCTCGTTCTCTATGCCTGAAAATGTTTACTCAATTGTTTTCAAAAAGTGTTTACGTGAATTCTTCCGCTTATGTAATCATTTAACACTTAACGTATCTAATTTAGTTGCGCGCCCCAGCTTTCGTAATGAGACGTAATCAAGTTTTAAGTATTTTTAACTACCTGGCGATGACCACGTTCCATAAAGCATGTGGCTACACGATAAAGAGAAATGTTAAGTCAAAAACAATGTTACGTGAAAAAAAAAACCAAAAAAAAATAATAATTTAGGGGCAACTTTTCCATGCTATAAAATGTAGAGTCAAGGTCTTCGCGTTCTATTCTTCAAGCCATGTGACAATATCAAAGCTAAATATTAAACGTAATACGTCGGCTATTTGTTAATTAACAAAGCTAATGGAGAAAACTCGTTGGTAAATATATGTATATCAGCAAGTATTTGCACCGTTTCCACGGTCTGCGAAGTATATATAATATGGATGTGGATTGTCTTATATGGCCTATATCCAATGCGTTACAAGCATGGATAAGTAAATGCTAAACGTTGTACCCTACAAATCGTGTCAGGTGCATTAAAATCGATGAATGCATAATATATAAGTTTGAATTCCTGGTTAGACGTGTGTAAACACTTTGAAAGATATCAAAGTCTGGATTTCCGTGTCTGGAATAGACGCATAACGTAGACTTAGCTTTTCTAAGTGGTGCTCCCCAGTGCCAATTTATTATCATCGGATGATGCAGAGACCGTGCGGGTAGAGGTATATGTTTCATATAGGTAAGAATTAACGATTTCTCAAGCCGCGTATATATACTTACTTATAGTACCCGCGATGCGACGAGTCCGAGTTTCGTGCAAGCCGCGAGATAAATAGAGTTATTTAGCCAATTTGAGAGAAGGTATCTCGGCTCCAATGCGAGTCTCAATTCCGGAACTGAATCCATAGTTTCCGGATTGCAAAGCGAATGCTCAACTCTTACTCGCATATTTTCACCTCGTATTGTTTTCTCTCGCGTTATGCCAGCCGGATAATAATTCGCAATTAATACAACGTAACTTTACGCCATAGTGAAAGTGACTTAAATTTTGAATTCCCAAACCCCTTCCGAAGATCTCGCTAATTCGACAAAGACAAAGAACCACCGCTTCAACACGCGATCCGTTTTTCTTGAAGTTATACCCAGTTATGCCTATACTTACCACTTGATCCTAAACTTGATCTCAGACTCATAAATCCATCAGTGGTCCCGAACTTGGGAAATTTTTATCAACCATATGATACAAAAATATGGTTTTTCAATTCGTGAGTTAAATTTGAACTGCATATAACGTAATATTTATAATATATATGTGTATGCCCTGTTCACCGAGCGTTCATAGTCATTTCTTTAGAAGCACATGTACATAGCTGGAGAATTAATTACAGTGAGGTCACCTGCAGGCGTCCGTGACTTGAACAAGTTGGTTTATAGCGTGGCGGAAGGAACGCGTCATGTTGTGATTTCTTCTTACATTAGAGATTTTTCAGAATTTGTCACAAATTGATGACAGCCGTCGAAAATGTAGACCAGGAATCCTGGAGTTTCTAGATACGGTGTGTGACGGGACGGCGAACGATTAGTACCTACAGACATGTAATACAGTGTAGCTGTAACAGTACCTTGGGCAAACCACTCCTAAATCGGGACTAACCCGTAGTGAACAGCCGTGGATTAAGTTAACCTGGCGATTTTAAGGCGACATACGTGGCTGCATTACAACACTCAGAGTCTTTAGCCCGGCCATTAATGCAATTCCAGGCCGGCAATATTATCGGCAAAGGCACGTGGCCTTATTTAACTTATTTGGAAGCAAGAGATAGGCTATGGAAACAGAGAGAGGAGACATCGAGGTGAACGGTTTCAAGGACAAAGACAGAAAGATCTGACATTGTGACTCACGTGAGGACGATTTCTATTCTAATACCATGAACCACCGTGGACTAGGATACGCTGGCCGAGTGACCGTGGAGAATTATTTCTAATTTCCTCCGCGTAAGAGCTATTCGAAATGAAAAAGATGAAAAACAATCCGAGTTAAAGATGAAGACATTTTTCTAAACGACTTTACAGGAATTAGAAACAAAAACCATACAGCTATACACTTTCTATCTATATCGCGAGGGAATGCGGTATGGCAGGGGTATAATATGCATATACCGGGCAAATTTACGGAAGAAGTGAAGCGAAGATGAAGAAGTCGCTAATGGAGTTATCTCACGTACCTATACTATTCCAGACGTAAAAGTTTGCCGGTAATATTATCACCGGTAAGCTATTAATTAACAGAGGAGGTCACCTATATCGCGAATACAGCCTGTAGACCGCTTTACCCGGATCAACTTTTCACTCATTTTGCCCGAAGCAATATTTTTTAAAATAACGATCTAATGGCTGAACCTAGCCACTGGATAGGATTGTGATTGGGTAACTGGTGAGCCAGAGATATTGGTACTCGTTTATACAGTTAAAAGAACTTCATGGTAAGCAAAGGACGTTGAGTTTCATTACAGATTTGCATTACATTATACGAATATGGCTTACAGTTTGTAACCAACGACGAAGCGCTTCGTTCTTATATTCACTGTCTCTTTTTATTTTTGGCAATTTTTCCTTTTTTTCATCTTTTTTTTATATAAAATTAACGATGCGGCTATTCCTTATAGCAGCAGCTTCAAGTATAGGATTCTGTTGACTTTTGATCGGCATGCCTTGAGGCATGATTAATTTATCTCAAGTTATATACTGTTGACGCAGTTGATACGTTTCTACGCATGGCTGACTTCACTTTACCATAGAAATTCTATCGTAGTCGTAAACCTATGCCGGCGTAATAACTCTTATAGTATTTTACGTTTTGTAACTTCTCAGGGGGGATTCTCGTGACTTTAAAACGTGCAATTCTATCAAAAATTCACAGGCTATATATAGGTACGATGCCAACTTTATCAATGGCAGGTTGCCGCAAGAACTAAAATCTTTGTAGCGGAACTACGGTTGAAATTGAATTTCCTTGTCGCAAATGGTCAAGTGATTTATTTTCCGAAACCGGGTTCCGGAGTAAAAGTGCTAAGGCTGAAGCTCCGAAACTGTTGGTGAAACAGACTACAGTTTCCTCAGAATAGACATAAAATCGAATCTCCTAAGTATTTTTAGATAACGTCGTGAAGAAACGTATGGATCCACACAGCGGGCTACCTACTGCTTTTTTTTCAAAAACAAAGCCGCGTCTTCACACCCCCTTGCCTACAATTATCTCAATAACGGAACACATGAAAAATATTACTTCCAGATGAGAGCCTGTACTACAAGTTGGATAGTCACGCGTTATGATCAAGACTTTATGAGTCCGCGATGTATCCCTCGGGAACGATGGCCTCGCCAAGATAAAGGCTGACGGGAGAAAAATACACGCCGATTTGGACTGTCGCACGTTTCCTACAAGATGATGTCGGGCAGATTTCGTGGGCGAATTTTCTCCGGCATAGTGATAGAGTAGGTACGGTAAAAGTAGGAAAGAAAAGGAAGAGAAAAAAAAATCAAGTCAACGATACATAAATCACGCCGTTATTGTTGCGGCACTCAAAAACGAGGGTTTGAATTTTTACACAGAAACACAGATTCGGTTAAATATTACCCATAAAATGTCTTTATTTATTACACAAGTGTTAAAAATCGTTATTTCAGATCTCCACAGATGCTGTAACAGATTTTCTTGCCTACCTTAAAACTATTTCTTGCTTTAAAGAAAGGGAAATGGAAAAAAGGTCTCTGAAGTATTTATGAAAACGTAGGAAGTCAGTCGGGTTATACATACACATAGATAACTCTACGGCTATACTTATGTCTTCCAACTTCCTGTCAGGCACAGCTGAGAGAGATTCAACTCGCTGAAGAATACACAACGGACCACCGTGGCTGGGTCATCGACCCGACAGAACTTCGCACTTTATTGATTTGATACCCGAACAGATATTTTCATCAATACGGCGAAAGTTGGTCAGATCTTGGCCTATCCCCATGCAATTACCTAACATTATTGATACCGTATTGAAATCTCGTGCAATATTCTATGGAGCGATTTGACATTATGGCGTTTCCTCGTCCGACCTATGTTACTTTCGCAGTATATGGCAGGTTGCAGATCTCTCGAATGTCTTCACACAGATATATAAGCACGTTGAATAGCTCAGCTAGCCCTGTGTGGAATGCGTTTTCAAATCATCATTCCTTTCTAATTTACATTAGAATCAGTCATCTCGTTTTTCATTGCAAAATGGATCGTGCTATGCCGGATTCGGGACCGACCCATGCGACAACGACAAACGTCAAAGTTGAAATCTATGATCTCAATTTATTCAGATCATTTGAACGTGGTAACAAAACGATTGATAAATACGTCTCGGTATAAGAACAGAGGCAAGAAACGTCTCTGGATGTTACACGCTTCTAATTCTGCACGTTTTCCACGAAAAGATCGACGTTTTACAGTTATAAGCTATATACCACATAGTGTAAACCGGGCAGGATGTTTCTGTCCAACTAATGGACCGAATGGACAACGACCTTTCAGTGTTTATACAGAAGCGTGAGTCATTTGTGAGTTTTGATAAGTCAAATAGCAATTATACGAACGGCTATAACAACTTTGTGGGAATTTTGGGGTTGCTTTGATCGTCGTTATAGTGACTTGAGAGTTTTTATAGCAATTCAGATCGGGACGAAGAAGCCTTCGATAATATAAAGGCTGCAATAACAATAGTTTAGAAAAACATCAAACGAAGTATGAGCTGAAAAAAGCCCCGATTTACTAACAACGATAAACCTTACGAATGACGACACCAATAAGTATACAATTTGATAAATCTCACGGTACACTTGAGACAGATAGGTAAACCGCACTTTCGTCTTCTCAAGATCAAAGGAACTTCTAATTTGTGGTCGGACTATTTCTCTCATTTGTCATTTAACTTCGTATTAGATATAAAAATCTGTGCGAACCTAATCCGGCAGAGCTGATTGAAAAGGAATAACCAGATGAAGAAATGACTATTTCCTACTCAGCGGGATCACCATGGTCGAGGGGTCTTCAAGAGGGCAAAACCTGAACAGTTATAGGTAACTGTCGTAGGTCAGAACGCTCGATAAAACTCTATGTCTTTATACATCTGTACCTTATACCTATCTGCGCGCGTTCTTCTATAAAGCGATAGTTTTTGCACTAGCACGGCTCATTAACTCTCGGCAATCAGTCAATCCGATAGTTCTAGGTATGCCAGCGAGCCATTAACCAGTGGTAACGATGTTCCCTGAAAATATTTTGGTATTCTCTCAAACGCCAAATTTTATACGTATTTCCTATTCATTTATTTTTTGTTCACAAATCTGCTAAAATTTCTGCTGTACGATTTATACGCAGCTGATTGATTGCTTTGAAGAGAAAGTTTGGCGCTCGTCGCGGCATACCTAGTTTCAAAATGAAATTGTTTTACTTGATACAGAGTAAAAAGTGAATGAAAATATTTGGATCCTGCACACCGCGATATCGAGGTCGGATGTAATTCAGAAGTATTCTGCGAGTCATTCAGAACTTTACTATACGATCAGTAAACGTGTGCCACGAGATAAGCTGGAAGTCCGCTTTCGGCATTCATCCATGGCGTATTACGAACCATGGAAGGGGCTTCACGGCGAACGAGGTAAAGTGCTTGCATGGTGACGAAACGCGACCCAAAACTCTAAAATCCTGCGATCGTTGGCATTGCAGAGGGCGACGGTGGTGACGTTAAGGTATAATTATCGTGCGTAATGAGATCGTGACTTGTCTACGAGTAAAGTTGCGACTTTAATTAGCTTACAACATAACTTCCATAAGAAGGCTGTCCACCGCGGTTTACCATGTCTCTACGATCGACGCATTGTCCGTACAAACTGGAGCATGAGCACATAGTTTTGCCAAAGGCAAGCATAAAAAGTATCGCCTTGGTCTAACATAAGCAGACTTCCATATTACCTCGCTTAACTGCAGCAAGTACTTCTTGGAGACTTGGAAAACGCGTAGCTATAGGTACAACTATAATCTTGAACACTGTTACACTGCAGGATAAATACCTCGGTATCTATCTGCCCTCCGCGTTTTCTACCTGCAAGAGAATTAATAACTTTCAGTTAACGACCATGTTCTACTGCAGCTACCGATTATCAACTGCACCAGAACCACCTACCTAGATTACTCGTGTTTACCTACCAGTTGGCAGAAAAACGTGATGAACAAAAAGAGAGAGCTAAATATAACCCACTTGTTCACTTATTAAAGGTAGGTAGGTATAGATTACCCACTTTATTCATCCGTAATAGAAAAGGAAAAGAAAAAAATTACATAACACAATCCATTCATTTATTTTTCATAATTAATTACCGCAACTCGTATTACGCATCTACACATGACATTCATCGGACCCCAATGCACGAGCTGCAAATTTAACGCACGTACTGTGAATCGTGATTCAATATAACCATTGAGATGCACTGAGCGTTGACTAGGTATGGTTTGAAGCCGTATCTAACGGGAAGTGTGCTATCGACTAGTAACATTGGCACGCAGATTAGTTCATCCCAATTTTTTTTCGCAATTGGATGAGAAGCGAGAAAAAAAAGAAAAGAAATTACTATTATATTGTAGGTATACTTGTGAGTATGACGGGCTAACGGATTGATTATTAATACTCTTTTATTGTAGTTATTTTTGGTACCTCAGTGTTTCCGTATTATCCTAATTCTAGGAAGCGAGAAATTAGAAATTCACTGATTTTTGTCGCCCATTTAATCTTGTTTAACGCCTTGTTTAACGAACCCACGTTTCGGCCTGCTTTTTTCTCACATTTTTTTTTATTTCATTTTTTTATTTTATTTCTCTTTCTCTCTCTCTCTCTCTCTCTCTCTCTCTCTCTCTCTCTCCGTAACCAATGAGACAAAACGCCACGCAGAGGACATCAATTCACCATTTGGCTATTAGCTTTTTCATAGCTTCTGACAAGATGTGGTAAAAAGTAATTTTAAAACTTGTGGTTATCGATTGATTTACCGTCAATCTAACTGGACCTCGTAATTTACTAATATACATGCACGCTGAGCGGCGAACACTTTTTATCACTATTTTCGTAATATGATTTTTTGGTTGGTGCATCGGTTTAAAATTACGTGTAACAATTGCAGTAAACGGTAGCTGAACACATTGTGCTGTAGTACTGTACTTCCATGAATGACGGATATAATGGATTCTTTGGGAAAGTAGAAGAATAGTTATTTTCCAGTTACAGCTCAGGTCTAACAGCCTTTCAATTAGTTTTAATAATGGCCATTAAATTGTCGTTTATGCAAGCAATACTCGTCGAGGACCGCTGGCTTTCTGGCTAAACGATGATTATTACTTTGCGAATTCAATTACAAACACCAAGGAGATTAGCTGAATTAGTTGACTTTGTTTTTGACAAGAAAATGTTAGATAAATCAAAACGTCAAAGGTGTACTGGCTCGCGTACTAATATTCATCGGCCAATGACCGTCTTAGTTAATTTGAGAATTTTTCTAGTCCCACGGTTTTCTAGGGCTGTACTAACCTAAATCCAAAGTTAATGACCCAGAAGGCGTACGTATAGGTCAATTATCAAACCAATTTGCCATAAAGTTTGACTTTCTCCGTTATTGAATATACGCGTGAGTAAAATCGTACCTGTACCGGTAACTTTTTGCGCAAATTTATACCACGCGCATTAAGATTTGGGCACATGTGAAATTTTTTATTTATTTTTATTTTTTTTTTCCTCGTCTGTCGCTAAAAAATCAAATTGCAAGTGCGATGATTGCGTGTCATTACCATCACTGTGGTCGCTCGCGGCTCTCTGTGCCCGGAAGATAGACATTCGCTTGAAAATCGTAAAGCTCCAAGTCCCAGCGAACGCGATACTCTTTGATTCTGTTCTACAATTCTCATGTATTATATATAGTTCAAATTACCTCGAACTTAATTTGCAATTTTCTCATTAAATCAATCAACCCTAATCGCGCATCTCTTCATTTCTCAGCCCGGAATCTAGGATACAATCTTTCGAAATGCCACGCGAAATTGACGCCTATTTGTATTCGAAGAACTCATTCATATATTTGGGATATTCAAGCCAATAAATTGTTCACAATTTTTGGCACAATGATTGCTCCAAGGCTTTACGATTCTGAGATGGGTATATGTGGATCTGGGTGATTGTGTTCCAACAAAATATTGTAATATCGACGAATCATTTCAATGGAGATATAATGTAGTAAGGGAGATGAGAGAGTCGAAGGAGAGATTTGGCAAGTGGCTATCGATGGTTGTGGTCAAAAATAAATTTCGCTCGAATACAAGCCGATACAAAAGTTTCGTTTGCTGATCGGTGTTCTATTTCCTTGCCAATAATTTTATAATGCAGTTTTCTATTTCACCACAAAGTTTACGTAATTCAAATCCACATTATCATCTGTCTACAGATCCAAATGAATCGGCTATGTCAGCCGGGTAATACGATGGAGAGAACTCCTTAGTTTTATAGTTAAAACCACTTTTCTACGCTGGTACGGATGCCTAACAGGGGAGGTCTATGCACGGTACATTGAATTCACCACTTCCTGCACAAAATTTTCCCACACCGTCTTACAGCTGCTTACCTTCATTCTTTATAAGTTATAACTTTCAGACAGACGGTGATCAACGAGTTTCCATCGGCGATGAAAATGTTTCTAATTAGAATACGAAATAACGTATCCATTACACTGTTAGAAATTTCTATGTGAGTTCCACAAAGCATGTATTGGAAGCTAATAGGCAAAACATCTAGCCAAAATTCCAATCGGGTATAGTAATTATACAAAACTTTTTTATCGGTATTCCAAACAATTTTGTGAATTCAAGTACAATTTTTGTGTTTTGCGTATAAAAGTTCAGCAAAATCAAAAAATTATTTGGAAATTTACAGAACAAGCTTAGCAATTCACTTTGCTACGCCAAATTTGTAATTTTGCAAAACTTTTGCATATTGGCTTCCATAAATGTGTTGTAAATTCACAATTTTTTTTTACAGTGTAGCTATGTGCATATTTTTTTCTGGCGTAGATAGTTTTCATTTCCATTCATTCAATCACGCGGATGAGGTGTAAGAAATTCGCCCGTTCCGTTAATGGAAAATAAGAATTGTTCTGGTTCATCTCTGAGAATACAAACGGGCGTAATTTCGCACCTGCCAAATCGCACGAGGCACCAGTGACCGGCGAACCGTTGCGTTGGCCTGCGTTCGTTACTTTCATTTCTATCATATCTTGCATCTCTATTCACAGCCGCGAGGTCGAGGACATGTCGAGAGAGTCCAGTACCTTCGCGAGGGAGATAAATGGATAAGAAAAAAAGAGAAAGATAATAAAATGTGAATAAGAAAGAGCGAATTTTATTCTTGACAGTCATCACAGTAACACACAAAAGATTCTACCTGTTTAAAAATGTTAATAGTATCAAAGGTCAACGCTCAAATTGAAAGTGCCAATTGTTTAGCTCGGAACTGTTTCCAAACCATCTCCTATCATCTATTTCACCATATTATGCCTTCCATCAAGTCATGATGTTAATATATTTCGCAGAGATTATATTAGAATGGTTTAAAAGGGAAGATAGAAAAAAAAGAAAAAAAATGATAACGACGATGAGAAAATTCAATTATAAAATCCAGTTCGCAATCATCTAGTCTCTCACAGTGCAGCACCGCGGTTGAATTTAACGTCTAAACTAGAACAGGAGGCGTTTTACAAACGAGAAAAGGGAAGGCCTCCATGCTCACAAAGTACTTAACGAGTCATAATTCTGGTGATTTGAGGTTGAGGTAGCGACGGATTACAACGAAGTCGTGTCCTCGGGTTCACGGGGTCAGCAGGACACGCCAGGTAGATAAATTCGAGAAAAATGTATAAGGTGCTACGGGGAGGTCAGAGGCTAAGAGCCGCTATTCGAGCGTTGACAGGGCCTCGGATATCGGTGACACCTCTAAACTCTGTACAAATTATTCTCTCACCTTATATGTACACGTAACTCTATAGTACCTACTACGATAGAATCTCATATGTATCCGATAACCGATTTCCTTTCCATGAAATCTATTCTGAAAAGCTGTGATTTTATCTCTGCGCTATCGCCTCGCAAAACTAGATCGAAAGTTATCGGTTTCGAAAATTTTCATCAACTATCCAGGGAAAATGGGAAGACTATGGAACGTGGGCGCATGAGGTAATGAAAAATGAATGTTTCAACTCCAGTTGTTAACATGCAACAACCTTGGCATTGAAAACTCGGTGGAGTTAACAATGACGGTGTTAAACTATGCGTAGATCCCGCACGTAGGTATACCTACCTTCCATGGTATATGGCTGAGGTCGGTTCACCGTGTGTTTGAGGGGGATACGCAAGAGGGGATCCCCGTCCATACGGGGCAAAAGGAAGTCCCACGACCCTCGTTGCGGTCGTTGATGCTGATATTGCATCGTCATAAGATGCGGAAAGTCTTGAACCATCGGGGAACTGGAATTATTCTACCTCAACGCTATATGGGATATGTGCGGGCGCGAGCCGCGCAAATTCTGCCTTTGTAAATCAATCGTTATTACAAAGAACAGCAATCACCGATCTGTTGCGCTTCTTATAAACGGTCCGTACCGTCTTTACAATTATTCAAATTTATGTCCCGGTCACCGGGCGTCGGGGTCACCGAGAATCACGAACCTTGGGGTCATGAGATTCCGTTCCGTCACCGACAAACTGTTATTTTGAGTAACGGGCCTATCGAAAATCGACACTTCCCACGCCGAGTGACCACGTCTCTTCTTGACATTGATGACCTACTGTTTAATGTCGCCAAAATAATTCGTGAAATTGGTAAAAAGAAAAGTAGAGACATTCTTCTCCCAGAATGAACTATTCCTCATCCAAAAATGAAAAACTTGGAAACCTAAGAGTCTATTCTCGTTCGCCAGTGTTCAACCCCATTATTCCTTATAATACGAGACGTGGATGCAATTTTATTTCTCTGAAGATTCTAGTGTCATTATTTTATGCCATTTTTGTTCATTTTCATATACGTAAGGTTTACATGTTAACGTGAATACCTATCAGCTGATTATCCTGCCAGTCTAGTTCGGCTTTCAACTATAAAGATTTATGAGCTTGTACGGGCTTGTGGAATGCAAAGATTCTCTCCCTATCTGTACGAGCTAGATTTTATATTCTCCTGGTAAAGAATTATACCTATGGTCATTATCATTATTAATTTATAACTAACGATGGAAAAGGTATGGATATGTACGTGCGAAACGCACGCGGTTTTCTCACGTTCTAGATTTTCTAAATCACCCGCGAAATAACCGGCCAATTTAAATGCTTAATCTCACAAGCTACTCTGCCAAGTACATGTTCTGTACGTCTCATCTCTGTATTATATTGAAGGTATAACCGAGTCAGGAACAGGGAACTCGCGTCCACGCCACGTTATCCCGTATCAAACTCGTACGTACGTCTAGATTTCCCACAGTTGAGAAAGGGCGATGGTTTCTTACACAGACGCAGCTGGCTATAGGAAATGAATAATATAACGTCCGATATCCAGGCCAATGCCTGCAAGTAGCTCGGCTAGGTCAGTTGGTTGACCTTAACGATTGAATCATGCTTTTGGGCGGAAATGACGTACCTTAAGCTGCAGAGTATACCTGTAGGTATATATGAGTTTAATATACGTTATAAGCTACACACACCTTCTGCCTACCTAAATTGGTTTTTACCGTAAAGACCGCGGCATGCAACGGCCTACATCTCCGGTTTAATAACCAACTTCGATTTCTCTCGGCGCGAAACATTGCCACGGATGAGTATTATACGTTACGGTGTTATTTTATCTTTTTTAAGTTAAAAAATAAAACGAGTCAATTCAGCATGTAACCGAATTCCCAATTCCAAATTACTCAATTTCGATTTTGATCATACTTAACAACCTTTAGCTCAAGAATCGTGGCTTCGATTCAGATTCACTCATTTTCTTAGAAGAATACATCGCCTCATTAAAATATTTTCAAAATGATAATCAAGATAGAAGAGCCTTTCATCCCAGATAACCGATCCTCGTTGGGTTCTCATAATGAGATGATAAAAAAATCAAAAAAGAACGGAAAATAAAAAAAAAAGGACATATATTGATGACTAGACAACGGCCACGCATCGACGTGAATACATGTGGGTATACCTACGTTCTTGAGCAGTCTTTGACTTACTCGTATAACAACGCGGTGTGACCAAAGACCGCGACTTTCACTGCTCAATCTTCGACTATATTGTACCGGTCTTACGCCGGTCAATGTATCCGACCTCGTATCACGGGCGGTATACTTATTTGTTTTACACTTGATTTCATAAACACGTAAGCATCGACGAGAACGACTCACGTTTAACTTATTTAAAATCATGATACGGTGTGGACGATTTTTATTTTATTTTTATCATCATTATTATCTTCTTTTTTCTTTTCTTTCAATTCATTGCTTTAAAAGCAATCTGGGGTCATGTTTCATATATAGAGATCGTTCAACGTGAGAATCGATCGGTCGATGTGACTTTGCTTTTCACATATACGTTCTTCAAGATTGTTTTCTTAATCATCCGATCAATTTCACCCGCCAGTCAAAACCAATCAGGTATTTCTTAGACGGGAAGATATAACTGCGAATTTTTAATCTGACATCTCAGTTCCGTTTCTTAACTAATTAACAACGTTAGTCAATGAAATTCGGTTAATTTATAGCTAAGTTCGAGCTCGCGGGTCCATACGACGCGATCGAATAAACAGTGTGTTAGTGTGTCAACGGGCGATGGGATTGTCTCAATCGAAATGGCACATCAAACAACACAGATCCGTTTTCTGCTAGTCATCGGTGCTGGGAATTTCGCTCATGGACTGTATAATTGCACGCAACAACGCTTTCTGTTATAGAAAAGGAAACGATTTCATCCACCGATATCTTTTCTCCGTATTAAAAAATCGGTTTTTTTTTATAGAATTTAGAAAATCACTATATTAAACCTCGTAAAATAACTCGTGAATATGAATGCCACGAATGATTTATTCCCAAAGAAAAAAGGCAATTCTTCATGTCAAATTTTTTTTCTGTTTGGAATGTAGGTGAATTAGTTTCGGTAGAAAAGCAAAAGCGCGAATTGGTAAGACTAGGATCTTCATTCGCGCTGCGATTGTACACCGTCGTAGGTAATTGTAGAATATATGTTTAGCCATTATCTATGCATAATTTTCGATTAACCCTAACCTGCATCACTCACAATCTCGTATGTATTATTCAGCACAGCCTGATCTCTTAGCATTTCGGAACCTCAGAGGAGAGAAACTTTGAAATGATTTCGGGATCGGTGAACGGCTAACGTGAGAAGAGGGTTGATTGATTCCTGCTCATTCATAGAAACTTGAATTCCCGTAAAATTGGGCAACACGTTGAGGCAGAGAATGGACCGTAAATATACTACGGCTGTATATGATAATAAGTTCGATTCCCGCAGACTTATTATTACAACACTGTGTTCAGATATAATTATTATGTGCCTAATTCATTTTCGATCCAGGTAACAGATGGTCATCGAACAGAAATCATGTTAATTGGCAGTAAATTTGGTTTTCAATCAAAGCAAAGGTTGTATTGATCCGCGTGCTAGCGATGAAACATAAAATTTCAAGGCTTTCTTTCGCCTTTTCTGGTTTCATTTGGTTTCTATGTCTATGACCTCGACCCGATACTAATAATCAACTCTCGCCGACTAATAATGAACAAAACTACTTTTCATTGACCTGTTATACCCGACGGTATTAAATTCTCAGCCGTGTGCGAGAACTGGGTCAGCGGGATGAGATAGACTAATTAACTTTTAATCACTAAAGCCCGGTACTACTAATTAACGGCTTGTGTGTTCACGGTAGCACCACATGGGTATTTGTTTGCATTAAAGGCCCCAACCACCGGCTGCTGCCATAGACGATCAGAAAACCGTATGGATGCATAGAGAAGAAATTTTCGCTGTTCAATAAATGATGCAGACTGCAGTTTGTAACAGTTTTGAAAATCAAATTAATTTCAGCGTTTTACTCGAGTCAATGAACGCACTGAACCGCAAGAATTCAAGGTAGTCTATATATTTCCATCTCGTTTACACTCTCCTTGACGTGGATCATAAATTTCTTCTGATTCAAAGCCTGTAGTCACACTTTCCTTTGATTGGATCTTGGAATGGGTGCTTGTATACGAAGTGATCGTCAAGAAAAAAGCTGAAAGAGGAAAGGAGATTTCGGCGAAACGGAAAACGTGTAGAATGGTCAAATGGAATGTTGAGGTAAGCTTTAATCGTCACTGTTCGAATTTTTTAATCTACGTTTCGAAAACAGTACCTACATACGTTTCAAAGATGTTTGAAAAGTGTTCTGAGCGTGTGCTTGAAACGCGACGTGAAACATCACGTTCAAATCGCGAACAAAGGGTAAGTTCACCGAGTGTGAGCCTAGTTGTTTGCTATTCCGACTCCGTCGACAATGGAAGCTCGCACCTGTTTTCATATTGGTAATTGCTGCGGTGCGAGATTGTAGGCGGGAAAGTTGTTCGGTTCAGTTGTCCCCGTAGAAAGGCGAGCCAATTTTTGCAAATTGATACTATCTACTGCCGCACCGCGCCGCAATTATTATTCCCTCGCGCCGAAATCAGTTCAGTTGTTACAGGTACGCGGTGCACGTTCCTTGGATAGAAAATAATTTGTTAAGTTATTGAAACGTGCCGATTGATCGTAAAATCAATCCTCAAATTGATTAGAAATGTGGGTATAGTATAGGAAACTTCATACTCTTCCGTACCTAGTTCTTCGTATATTCCCTCTATTATAGGTATTACGTACGTACAATACAAACTACAGCTGTCCTGCGCAAATCTCTTGGCATTGATGTCTCCATGATCTACTAGGTACTTCTTGCTATTCGCGCTGGGAATCCTCTGCATAATATTTTTTCAACAAAAGTTTATAAGCTTACGTAAGCCTGGCTTCTTGGTAAGCGCCAAACAAGGAAGAGGTCAGACTCCTTGCAGACCATGACGAAGAGGACTGACTCGAGCCGAGAGTTTTTGTCTCTTCATTTTTTCTTCTTTTTCTTTTTTTTTTCCCTTCTTTCTTTCTTTATTCTTCTCGTCATTTTCTTGCTATCAGCTGGACAAGTCTGCGGTCTGGACTGTGGTAGGCCAGCAAGACTGCAGCCTTACTGCAACAAACGAAAACATAAAGTTACCTATAAATATGACTCGCGTAGTCATTACTTGACGGTGCCCCGTGCAGCTCCAAGGATAAAACGGATAAAATTGTTTTCTGTATTATACCTCTGCACATAGTTCAATCATTGTTTTGTGAGGTTGGGTACTTTTATTGAGACAATTCAATTTGATGATACGAATATTATCTGCAGATTCATCCTATGGATGGAATCGAAAAAGGTATAAACTTACCTTGCTGTTTGAGAGAATCAAATTATTTTTTTTATCACAGTGTAAATTATTTTTCAATCTTGGTCGAGGCATTTTTAATACTGAATATTGTAATTGAAGAAAGTTTCCAATAATGAGGCTGTGATTAGAGATATATGATAAATCTAGATCTTGGTTGTTTTTTGTTTTCAAGTAAAACTGATCCAACCATTCGCTCGTTATCATTTGTACAAACCTGTGCTGCAACCGTTGATATCGTTTTGTTTTCATTATTGGACTGATTTTTTGGTTTTTTTTTTTTTTCGACAATTGTGAAATGTGTCCTTATCTCATTGTCGGACGTAAACCCTCGTTAACTTACGAGTTATAAACAAGCTTCGGTATATAAAGATTTTATTTCAAGATTGTCTCTGGGCAGAATTCCTTCTTAGAATCCACCTAGAAATGCCTACCTACTGCCACTACACCGACATATATACGCCTAGCGATTCTCTGCTCGTTCACGTATCGGAGATCTCGCTGAGTTCTCACCTGACGTGAATCCAAACAAACGAGAATTGATACGCGATGGTTAGC
Source organism: Tenthredo livida (assembly GCA_963992785.1). Lineage (NCBI taxonomy): Eukaryota > Metazoa > Arthropoda > Insecta > Hymenoptera > Tenthredinidae > Tenthredo > Tenthredo livida. The sequence goes on along the minus strand of OZ023066.1, from coordinate 14,124,528 downwards.
TCGTGAATCCAGAATTCACGACGCAGTATCATATCAAAGGTGAACTTTCACTGCGGGAGACGGCATTGTCCCTCTGTGCAGTAATGGTCTCTCCGCAGTCTTCTTCTTCTTCTTCTTCTTCTTCTTTAGCATCAAGTCGCCCTAAAAGTTCTCACGCACTGCGCGACCTTTTGACCATATCTAAACGCGTGCGTTTAAAAACTGGAGATCGCATAATCCGATTGTTTTCTCAAACGTTGTCTACTCTGCCTTTTATCTCGTTGTTATAACTATTACATACTATATACCTATACCTACCTAGATGCGACGGAAAGTCATCGCAATTCCTTTCCGTATGTAACACTTTTAAAACCTTCATAGTATTATTAGCGACAGTGAATTGCGCTTTTTGCGATTCATTCTAAACCGCAACAACTTCATTCCGCAAAAGAAAGAGTCAAAGAAAGGTATGTTCTGCCTACCCAGGAACGGTATATAAAGAACATCGTTCCTAAGGTCTGCTCGTTAAATTTCACCTCTTGTTGCGACGTGTGGTCACGATCGGTGACAATTCGATTGGAAGATGTCAAATGCAATTATACTTGTTCGCGAGAGACACACCCTCTTCCTAGTCGTAAAGACCTTCTCGGCACCTTCTCGGAAATGATTTCTAATCTAGCGTTTCTATGGATACTGAATTGTGCCGGACATAAAGCAAGTAGGTGAAGTTAGTTTTCGCGACTTTGGATGTTCCAAAATTTCATTTTAGAAATTGGAACTTATAAGATCCTCGCACCAGATATCCTGTCGTATAGATTTGACGTGGGTGAAGACCCGAACAATACCGAACCAGTCAAAACGCAACCTGCTATTACCGATGCCGAGTGATTAGTGGCTCAGACCTTTCTCTCTTGCACTTATCTGTCTCTCGCTCTCTACTTCGGTTAAATTCTAACAGATTAATACGCCCATATGCAAGCTATATACCGACTAAAAGTATACCCTGACATAATTATTTATTTCCCACACTTCTTCTCGGAGAAAGTGTGAATTTTGAATGCCCTAAAGAAATAATGGAAACTTAACGAGCCATAAAATGCTAGGTCCATCTTTGGCTGATAATGTGAAAAAGAGTTTCAAATTACTCATAAAATTGTAGGCAAGAGTTTTTCAGTCAGACATTTATGTACATACATTGCATATTACACGAATTGCATATCTTATAATTTTACAGATGGTAACGGTGGTCAATGGACTCGGGATTAACACCCTATACGTCTTTATGTCTGCTGGGGAAATCTTTCTTCTGAATATACTGCATAGACGTAATCTAGAAATGAGTTCGCCTCCATTTGATATCGCGGCCTTTCTCAACGTGGATCACAGAATGTTAATATTTTTGTCGCGAGTCGTTATTAACGTCCCGTTACGGGCTGGATGACATCTTGCTCTCTAAGGTCACCTGTGACACTGACCCTGACGGGCGACTCTCCATCGAAGCGCACAACGTCCGGTCGGGATAATTCGCTTTATAACGAACCGCGACAAGACCGTTTTCTTCGGGGTCAACTATTGTCATACCACCACGAGTCTCAGCTATGTCTATGAGATGTTTATCTCTCGGTTGACTTCTTTGCTCGTTATAACCTCGGTATTTTGATCGGTACCTCGTTTATTTATCCCTCGATCCCCCGATCCTTAGATCCTGTAATTCTTCGATCTATCAAAAGGCGAGGTATAGATTCGTTCCCACAGTCTATTACCGTTCGATGGCTTAGTGTATACAACTAACAGTAAAAGGTATAAATCATATTCATTTACGAATATAAGTATCTATTATTGTTGCCTCCACGGTATAGGGTTACACAAAATTTATATGCATATTTATGCATATATACATTCATGAATTTCATTACCTCCTATTTGCATGTCCGTCTGATCTATGTAGAATTTGTCACACGAGGCTTTGAGACAAACATATCATCCATTAATTGGATACCATCGCTTTTCTTGACTTCTGAATGAATGATAGGTATACATGTTCACTTTCGATCAGAATACTGCAGCAAAACTTAGGGCCAACACGATGCAGCAATTGCAGCTTCTTGGGTTGCAAGAATCGAACGAATAAGTTCCCTCCTTGTTCTATCAATTCTTTCATTCATTTTTGTACAAAAATTACTGGGAAAAAGATTGGATTTAAATGTAGCATAAAAATGGTATGTCCGTTCATTGGACTCGTGATTCAAAAGAGAACTAAAATAGCAGATCGAAACTGACGACGGATTGTGACAGGCAAAAAACAAGGTTGAATCTTGGCTTGGAAGGTATTTCGCACCGTTGCACCAAGCTGTGTTATTGTCACGGTTATTTATACATTAATATTTATGCAATGGCACGTGTAGGCTACCACTTGTTGCCACGAGATCAGCTATTGTGTTTAACTGACTGACTACCTTCACCCATTTTAGTACCACCTACGCAAGAAAGCCGAGTAGGTATATAAATATCTTTAAATATATAGGTACAAGTTTCGTGCATGACTTTGTCCAGAGATCCTTCTCATGTGATGTGAAGAAACGCTCCAAAGCGAAGGCGTGACTCATCGACGTTAAACGCGATCAAAAGATGACCATGCTCTTAGATCGAGGGCCATTTACATCAAGTCAGATGGGTAATCTATCACCACTAGACTTTGTACCTAAGCTTCAGTTTCTATGTCAGACCTTTGATGATTAATCAAAAGAAACACCGCAAGCTGAATTTTTTCTTTCATTTTTCTTAACAGTGACAGATTCAACAAAATAAGTGAGTTTTGAGTATCTTATAGCTGATCTAGAATCCAAGGAATTTGGATTCATGGGCTTTGCAACGTCAGTGAATGTTGATAAAAGAAGGAATAGTATTTTTGCAAACTCCACTTCCGGTACAGTGCAGATGGTTGCACTGAGCTTTCGCTGAAAACAGATGACCATGACGAGCAAGTTTTGTCTCCGAGAATGCTCGGTAACCCAACCTGACTCCACCCTTAACGAGATGTAACCTAAAGCTACTTATATAAGCGCACATTTGAATAATGTACACTGACGCAGTCGTCAGAACGGCGCATCGCTTACGCTACTTGCATGAGACTCGTATTTCTCGTTTTAGCTTATGTCTCATATGGATGTGTATGCAAGACCTCTGGTATTGTTGGGGCAAGGTTGGTCGGTCAGACTCACCACAAGAAGAATTATTACGATGCTAAAATAAAGAGTTAAAAAAGTCAACTGACTAGTAAATTTGAACTATATACGCTCAGAACACCGAGGATTTGCATACTTGTCTTTTAACGCCTGCAGTTGGGATGTGGGATAAGGTGATATCGCACAATGACATAAGAATGAAACAATAATCTGATAGCAAGATCTCATCTAATGTTCAGTTTTATTTTAGATCTTGAAAAAAAGAAAAAACCACAAGCAATCCTATTCAACTATATATACAATCATGCAAATCTGCACATCCATTTTCAAGCGTCGTCTTGTTATGCACGATATTATATCCGCCATCTTGTGCAAAGATCTTCTCAAATACGACCGAGGTATATTTGGGTATTTCTGGTCAGGATTTACGACGATTAGTACAGGTATGATCTATATATACGCACAGTTTTCTTGCCGGACAAGGGTTCAAGAGCCATATTTGAGAGGTTGGTTCGAGTTCGTTGCACCTTTGCTGCAGGGAGGCTTCAGGTCGTCTTGGCTCTTAGCTGGCGCCAAATCCTGTAAAAACCTGACGCCAGACCTGGCCAAAGTATTTTTAAACCCCGGTCGACGCGCCGAACCATCTTAGGACTCTACGGATTTGGCTGTACCCTTGGTCCCCAACCGGGCGCCGAAGTTGTGTAACGCCAATTCTTCCTGGATCTGAACTGATCCTTGTTAAAAAGATAATCAATTATAAAACTGCATCTGATGTAATATATTACCAATCCGTTTGTATCCAACCTCTCGATGACGCTAATAATTCCCGGAGTTGTTTCAGATTCAACTTTGTGGTCAGAACTTTGACGCAATGAAACTTCCGAGTATCACAGAAGCAAGTGTTCAGCTGAAAATAACCATATGAAAGAAGTCCGAGATTTAATCGTACGTGTCTTTAGAAATAATATCTGTACAATGAATACACGAAAGTGTGTATAGTGGAACAAAAAAATTTATGACAAGAACGTGTCATTTGTGAAAAATGAAGACTTATATATATGGAATCAATGCATTGAGTCCAGTTCTTGACTTTGTATATCGACTGATATCAAGAGCGCGATTGCGATTAGAAATAATCTTGTCGCAGCATTGCGATATGTTAAACTGGGCTGATTTAGTCGTATTGAAAGTAAGGATTTCACTTACAAGTGCTCACGATAAGGATTTAAGAGTGTGGTGTATGAGTAGTCGGGTTATGCAGCTTTATTTTTAGCTGTAATACGCAGTATTAAGTTTTTTCTTCATGCCTCGTTAAGTCGATTTAACATCAGGTTGTAAATAAGCAACGAAGTAGTTTAATAAATGTTCGGGAAAACTCTCTATACCTACTTTATCCACTTTATCTGTAATGGCGATTTTACCACCACGTATCTTATGCAAATACAGGATTACGATTTCGCAATTTCTCAATTAACTTGATGACGGAAAGAAAAAATAAAAAAAAATGGCGTATATCTCATCGCGTGGTGGGCTCGAATTCCTTTGGTGTGACATTCAGCGCCTTTACGCAACGGTATCGTTAACACATTCAATACTGACCATCAGCCAGCAGACTACCTCGGATTGACCCCTGAGTCATATTACCTACATGACGATCGTCTTATAAAAATTCAAAGCATAGTAAAATACCGTCTAGTTCGAATGACTAAACGTATCTCTCGAAAACGCCTGAAGACATCAACCACCAAAGCTGAAGAAAGGAAAGAAACGGTGTGCAAAAAACTGGACGAATATGTGTATATACGTCGATTTTTGTTATGCTTCGTTTTTTCTTTTGAAACATCAAACAATAATGGAGCAGAAGACATTTGTTGCGGCAGACCTAGTAAAATACTGATCATGCCACGTCGTCATGTAATAAAAATGATAGGAAGATCTTGTACAGGCAATCTCTGTATTGCTACGTGACGATCGTGTGCCCAAGTTTAAACGACCAAGCGAAATGATTCAGGACGTACACGAGACAGTGTCTGAAAAGGTCAGAGTTTCACGATCTTTAGCGTGTAATTAGAACGTTCATGAGTTGTTTAATTTTATATTCAGGTTCAAGGCGTCATGATTCACGTGTGACACAAACACAAAGTAGCGATTCGCATGTACTGCTAATTACTTAGAGAATTATAAATGATACAGCTACTCCGGTGGTCAAACCGGAAGACAGTTTTTGTACGGTAGATCGCGTGATGTAATAAGCGAGTAGTTTAGGGCTTTGAAGAACGAGACTGAGGGGCAACGGCGAATTAGATATAATAAGGAAACGATAAATACCCGGTCTCCAATAAACGCAAGAGATGTAATTCCGCGGCTAGCAGCATGGTGCTATAAAACAAATCGATTCGTTATTGTGTACTCAATGTCAAAAGAATGAAATTAAAAGAACAGTTCGAACAATGGCGTATAAAAAACTACTCTATAAACCCACATTCGTGGGTGAACATGTTTCATAATTCAGCGAAGTTAAAAATGTATTTCTTATGGTGAAGATCGGCGAACTAAATCTTTCAAAACTTCCACCACGAGTGTCGCAATGCATCAGTTCACAGCGGGCAGAAAACACGGCAAGAAATCGATATCAAAGTCTGTAGTAAAACTTTTCGATATACTTTTCGGAGGAGGAAATTCTTTGTATACTACCTACATATACAACTCTGCAGACCATGGGGCATCCGAAGTCGCCACAAACTTATTACCTACTCGTGCGGGACTTTTAGTTCGAAAAAGTTCAGGGAAGTTTTATACCCGTACGATAGCAATGGCAATAGTATTGAATTACAAAGCTGACATAATCTCCGTGTCAATCCTAGTTCGACGTCTCGGAAATATTGAGCTCGACCCAAATCCCAATCATTTCCCTCGTGACTCACGATCGACGAATGCCCTTCACCTTACATACAATATCTCATGTTCTTTTGGTCACAAATTACTATTCTATTTATATCTTAGGTTTAAAGTTGCGAGATGGTTACTTGTATGCGACCTTGCGATTAGCATATATTTCAAGAAGTAACGAGCGTGAGCCAGCAGTTTGTTTCCACGTCAAAATGACAACGATGATTTAGACGGGTACTTATGCTTCCAAACCACATGTACATTTATAACGCATTGACTGAAAAAAGCAAATAGTAAACCAAAGTAGTCGCGAAATTCACGCGCGTTTTTCAAGGCGATTTCAAATTAGACTACTTCCGCATATGGTCAGATACGATTTGTTCAGGTACCTACCCAAGTATTTCGGGCTGTGCTCGCCTTTGACTTGAAACGTATAATAAACCCGGACGCTGCAAAAGGCAACGAACTGGAGCAAGTTGCAGAAATGGAGTTCACAAATTATCGGTATTCTGCCAAGAATACTGCCCCACATTTGGAACTGATTGTAATTACTGATGCCGAGAACTGATTTAAGCGGAAATCATGTAATTTTGAATTCCTGGTGACGCCGCGTGAACTACAGGAAGTCAAATTTACGCTGTGACAAAACTCGGGAATTGCTGAGCTTAGAAAGATCATAGATGATGCAACCACTAGCGTCCATCAGACTTAATGGGTCGCTGTAGACCGCAAAGATAAACGAAACTCATTTCGCAACGTTTCAAGTCGTAGAATTGAACGGTGTGTTCAGACGGACATTGAGTTTGCGAATGAACGATTCCTCGGCTTCGTTATTTCCTTACTTGGTATAATTTTAATACTGTGACATTCCCCAACTTACTAACCTGGCGTTTTTTGTTTTTCCAAGTCTTTGAACTAACCGAATTCCATGGCAGGGTACTCAAACCCCTCTGATAAGTAATCGTATGACAATCCGCAGCTATGCAATTGATAGTCTTCAAGTATATTTCTGTTGGATAAAAATTATCTTTTTACCTATGGCGTTTTTTTCAGCGGCTCAAGAAAAATGTACAAGTGACTGTATGCGAAAAAAGTGCAATGAATATGTGAATTCTTGTATATGTATAGGAGAAGGTCGATATCTAACTCATTATCATTTTACATCGCATAATTATGACCCATAAAAATATCTAGGCATGATACATATGGTAAGAAATTTTCTACGACGTTGTACATCAAGTACACACTTACCTGCAGCTGCCCTCAGGGCTTTTTACAATTACGTCGCAAAGTCTAATTGATTTTATTAGAAAGGTGATAATTTTTGGAAGTTATTGTTAGTCAAGGTCGACACGAAATATATCGCCTGTCAAATTTAATTGGATAAAATCTAAACCGATACGTGTATACCTACCTGTGCATACACCGAAATTCAAGACTCATGACAAATCAGCAAACTCTTAGGCGTTATTAACTTCTACATATAAAAACTTGCGATAGATGAAGTCAGGCGAAATACATACCTGACCAAATATTTGTACACACCTTTTTCTGTAAACTAATTACAAAATGTCTCATTAATGATGAAAAAATTTCGCCTTACAATCATCACTTACTCCCAGCTTTTGAACGTTACGTGTATAACCTGAACACAATTTGTTACATTACCTCACGATATTCTGGCGCCTACCTACCTACCTACCTGCCTACCTAACTGCAGCGGTTATTAATTGACGCAACAATTCGCAAGCTATGTACTTATAATTATAAATCTTACCACGCTCAACCTTGCCGCATGAAAGCCTGCAGAGTTCTGATAAATAAAAAAATAAAAAATCAGAAAAATTAGAAACAATGCACATCAGCGTGAAAAACTCTGCACCCACATCTTCCGAGCGCCCACAAGATCTGGTATAATATACATACTTACGCTATACGCGCAGGCTTGTAACTATAAGAAGTTAAGATGATAGCAATCTGCATTAAAGATATATATTATGTGTACGTTAATTCACACTAAATCTCTGCAAGAGTATATCTAGAAGAGCTTATTTACTCGGTCAATATACGCGTTACGGTCCCTCGAACATGAATTTGCTTCTGTATAGTAGAACAGCATTAATCCAATGAAATCGGATAACGTTGATCACCAGCTATGACAGTTCTAGTTATCTACAAATTCCATCTGCAAACGCCAATTCCAGATGACAGATTAAACCAACGGGGAATATATGTACATATATACACATACATACGTATCTAACATGGGGGTGAAAAGGGACGACGAGTGAACATATTCGACCCTCTGACAAATAGGAACAGATTTGTTACACCGAAATCGATTGGTTCTCGCTGCTTTGGGTGACAAACGACGAGAGCACACGCATTGTCATAATATCTTATGGGGTAAAGATGAGCTTTTTATTGCGGTTGGGAGAAGACATGCGTTATGTATAACTATATAGCTCTCTGGGGTGACGAACGATATACATTACATTTGGGTATTTCTATGGGAGCGAATTACGTGACGAGATTTTGTATCGGTTTCATTCTCCCGATTTGTCTTTCAATTTCGTTATGCAATATAACGTTGGAGAAATTTTTGGCAGATTTGTCGATTCCGATGACTGTCGTAAGTTCTTTTATATTTTGGATAAACTCGTGCGATCATGCGAAAAAGGATTACGGGAAGAGGAAGTCGCGGACATTTTTTAGTGATGGATCCTTATAGGCTCGATGAAACTGACTTCCAGAACTCGTACTCGCGTTCTTTTGAGGTCCTTGGCAAAAATTTATGTCCACAGGTTGCCATTATTCGCGAAAGAAAACGACTGGCTCGTTGTCTCGAGGTTGCGAAATTCAATCCTTATAATAATTTGCGACGTAACTAAAGTAAAGTACTTGCGATCTGATAAAAAAAAAGTATCAAGATGTACTTATATGAGAGAGAAGAAGAAGGCCGAAGATCGAGTGAACTTGCAGGAAGAAAATTTAGCCAAGATCGCCTATCCAGTTCCGAATGGCAGGTTTCCACCGCGAGAGTGGAGCCAGAGGCCTACTTTATCCAAAAAAGGTTATATCTAGCTGGGATAAGGCTAGATGCAGTATTGCGTTTAGTAAGAGCTGTCACTGTTTTTCATTAACACAATTCCAGGCTAAACGCAGATAATTGGAGGCGGATTTCTATTTCAAGATGAGACTCTCGCCTATCCTGGTATACGCCAGTTCTTGGATTTATTTTGATTGCATGATCACTGAATGAGTTGATGGTCTGCTCTATCATTCGAAAAGATTACTCTAAATTACTAGACCACAGCACAGCAGCTGCCTGCGTATACGTATTTGGAAATGAAATAAAAAAAAAAAATGAGGAATTATTTCCACGTGTAAATTCGATCTGACCACAAATTTGTCGTAAACGTCACTGGATATAAATGACTTATTCTTCAATGATTGCGCAATCTGGTACGCAAAGAGAGAGAGTTACTTTCGCAAAATTCAACGGCCTGGCGTATCTACTACACGTGTGCGAAGGATTTGACCAGCGATTTAATAGCTTCGCGTTATTTGGTTACCGAATATGTTGGAACATAGGTCGGAGCAGATTACGTTTAGCAACCTCGAAATTTGAATTGTAAATTCACGGTGATGACGATCCGTGATATCTCGCGGTAACGAACAATCTCTTGCTATAACTGTAACTGTAAATTCATTATATCGCGCATCCGAGGAATGTCAAGGATCATCATTCCTTGCAAACAAATCTCGCCGCTACTGCTAATGTGAGACAAAAAAAAATGTATACTGTGTTTGAAATTTTTCGCAGAAAATCAAATTACAGGTAAATTAAATTCATCATTTCATTCATTCCAAGTAATAAAACGACCAATTAACACTGTCGTTCATTCAATTATCACTGTCATACTGTGTGCCAACCATGTTACAATTTTTTATTCTCATTTTCATTTTGTTACCGTTGTACAAAATCTTGGAACTTGGTCTTGGTCTTTCACAAACATGTATGAAGATAATTAATGAATGACACAGAATGAACATCTGATCATAAACATGAGGCTTGATTAAAAAGTGTTGCTGCGTCCTGTCCAGAATTTAAAAAAGGAAGAATGAAGATGTTGTACCAAAGCCAGACCGTAGGATGTAAATTTTTTTCTCACATGTAGAGAAGCTTCGAATTCTCGGCACGACATGGCCGGGTTGTCTTCCAACCTTTTGTCGTTAGTATACGATATAGGATTTACCCAGGTCCAGAAATACGCTACGTAGCTACATACGTACCGAGAACAGGATTCCGTTTGAAGTTAAAAGTTTCGTTTCGACACACGTGACCTCGAGTTAGATATGACTTCCTCTATTTTTATCGTAAATGCTACAACCTCACGCTACCTGACTCGACTGCAAATATAACGTAATTTCCGCTTAAAATTTTCCCAGATAAATAATCCAGCGAATGAAACGATCTGGATAAAAATTTAAATCAGATTCAAGACTCGTGGAGAATAATTCTCGACATTTTTCATCGTATTCCATCGACGTTTCATTTGTATTACTTAATTGCCTGGCAGGAAGCCAGCTCTAGGAGACTCGTAAGACGACGTGGGGCAAGTCGAGTAGTTCGCCTTGCCCCGCCGGTGCGACGCGCAATCAATCGGGAATTTTTACTTTCGCGATAAAAAGAAAAAAAAAGAAAAAGTCGTAAAAGAACCTGGAGGAGTGCTCAGAGTGGTTACAAAAAATAAGGAGTGCAAGATTTGCAAGGAATTTCAATTTCGCGCAATCGCTTGGACTTTGGACGTTGCAAGACTCCGCAGGGTTCAGCTTCGATACCGCAAGTGCTTTGATGGCACGCGCGGCTTCGGTATTCGTTGATCTCAGATACAATTATATATGGCGATAATTAATCCTTGCGGCGAATCGGCGATGTGAATTGTCAAAGCATACCTGTACTTACTTATAGTTATACAGGTATATGTCTCTGAATTCGCGAGCTCTGATCCAATTCCACGTTTACATTTTTCTCATTTCGTCAATTCTTTTGTTTTCACTTTATTACCCGACTACCATATTCATTACACACTGCAGTACCTATACCTCTGCCTATATCTACCTTTCGAAACGTTGATTTGTGTCAACGGCTTTAATTGCGTGCCTATACCCAAGTCTACCGTAATATCAGGCAATTACTTCCGACCTGTAAGACAATTTGTGGAGAAGAAAAGAGGAGGAAAAAAAAAAGAAAAAAAACTTGTTCCGTTGTCAATTAATGCAGATGTATGTAATCGTCAAATTGTTGTTGTTTGTACGGTTGGGTAATGAGGGTGTCGAAAAATTAGGAAATCAAACCGGGTGAAACATCGATTGTATAATCAAGCGTCACCGTATATCATTGCTTATCGGATATCCTCTTTAACCAAGCATTAGAATTTTCTATATCATTCATCAAGTGTAGAATCGGTTTCACAAGCGCAACTAAAACGAGTTAAACTTCGACGTCAACGATTCACCATTTCTTCTTATTATCTGTCAGTAAAGTAGTCTGGCAGCAATTTCTCGCCGGCGTATATCCGGTAATCTTACACGGTAATACATCCTCAACAACTTCGCATCTTTGCGCGAGATACTCGTTCACCTTGTTGTGAAGCTAAACCTCTGACCCCAGCTGAGAAGGAGTCACGACTTTACGCGAACTGTGGAAGCGACGAGTCTATCCGCCTGCTCAACACTTATCCTGCCTTAACTCCTTAGTAGTCACATGGTGTGAAACGATAAGTTATACTATCGCTTTAGAAGTAACCGAGAAACTGGTAACGTATGTATCGAGATTCGAGACACGCTACCACAAGAAAGATCAAAGATGTATATCGAGCAGATTGATCCTCCAGGTATAAACCATTGAAATATATAATTCCCATTTGAAACTTTTACCTATGCACTTTCATCGAGTCTATTAATTTCCTCAATACCTGCAGAGCATCAATTTGTAGTCACGTATCATGTGAAAGGATGAATTACTATCCCCTTCTAAGTGATTAGTGAGGAGCTGTTAACAAGTGTCAAGACGTAACACCGCAAAGTGTACACAGATATTTCCTCAATTAGTACATTGCACCTGATGCATTATTCTCATTGCAAAACTTTACACCGCTGATAATTATCCATTTGCCAATAACTGTTGTGTCGTTTTCAACCCTCTGAGTTTACAATTCGAAAATTGGTGATTCTTGACGTTGAAATACTTACCATATTCAACATAATTGCATTACACAAGCATACGTGTAAGAGGTTGTTAAACATCCGTGCTATCGTGTACGGATAGTAGTGTATACACGGTGGGAATAGACATGTACCTAATGCAGTCGTACGACCTTGTATCACGTAAGATAATAAGCCTGCGTATGTAAATTCAGCGTGGCAATACAGGTGGGTTAGTAACCCGATCGGTGAATGGAGAATGAAAATGCAACGCTGTCCCTGATGCAATCTGTAAATTGCACCAAGGATATAAAGTTACAGTAGGGAGGCCATGAAAATTCTCCACGTGACGCGAACCTCGCGGCTTGTCTTCTTGCAGGCTTCGGGATTTTTGAATCCGAAGCAATCGTTTCCTCGGTCAAGAGATCAATTGAGTCCCACGAACGGTATATACGACGTAATTGGTTGATATCAGTAATTGCTTCCGAGAAGATCGTCTTACACCCGGCTGCAAAGGTGAAGTTTCACTCGAGACAATATGTGTCTTCACTCGCGCCGCTCATAGCCGATGTTTCCTATACTCGATCGCAACCGATCTCCTCTTCTTGAGAGGTCAGAGTTTGAGTGGCTTGTTAGCCCAAGATCGTTGACTATAGGAACTCCGAAGGATGAAATAGCGCGTAGGTGGCTAACATCTAGGACAATATGACACGCATGTGAGATTATCTACATTCTACCGGCATAAGGCACAGTGAAAGACATCTGCCCTGATTTTTGAATCCTATTTAGTCCCAAACCCACATGTATACGAATAATAAGTGAACAAATGACATGGAGACAGAAATGGCTCGGAAGTCAAGTGCAGACTTTGGTCATGACAGAAGATGGACAGAGTAATAGGTCTCCTTTGTTCAGCCTTGGTGAATCCGAAGTAACTGTTTGACTTCTCACAACTTCCGCCAGCAGAGTCTTCTCACAGCCGTTGACACCTGATGCACGAACCAAAGACCGGACGTGTACGAATATAGCTATGTATACATGTATACCTACATCCAATGACGTTTGAAACCCCACAAGAAAATATTACGAGATAAATAGTCCATGGACAAGAAAAAAATCTCGAACAATTAATCGGTCGTTGACGTTCGTATGTATAAATAGGATGCAGAGGAAAAAATCGGAACCTACTCGTACCAGTGATACCCGAGGGTCAATTTCCGGTACATTCATACCCGTTTTTCTTCTTTCTTCAAAGATCTATCGGCATCTGTCACGTTTAGCTTGACCTCTTGCTCTTTTCAGTGGCATCACATTTGCATTTCTTTATCGGTTTTTATAGCTTGGATCATAGAGAGTGATGGGAACCAGGAGTGAAGAGACGGATAGAAATCATTAAAAAAAAATGGATTGCAGACATTTCAGAATCCCAGAATTGTCTCCTCTATCGATGTTTGCTGCTCGTATCGACAAATTGCCATTTTCTTGGAATAACTTCTACACTTTTACTGCGGTGACAATTTATTTCACTAAGTTTCACATGTCAGTTGATTTTTTGCGTGTACAGATGCGAGGTCCGTGCACCAAATCCCTCGAGATTTAAACAAGAGTCTTATTGATGATAGAACTGTTGGGTAATGTTGTTGGGGATTGAAGTTGATCCATCACATGTCCAATGGGTAATATAGTAATGGATATTATACAGCGTGAAATTAGCCCATGGCCGAGGTCTTTGAATTCATATAGTGAACGTATAGTCAAATTGTGTCTCCAGGAGAAATCGTCTATTCAATAAATACTCAAATAGCTCCGACTGCGTGGTCCGTTAGGCGTCCACGCATCTCTACAAACCTGTATATTGCAGGTACACGCGTCTCCAATCTCTACGCATCTTTGTGCTGTACGTATAGACTCGTATATATGCAGGCGCGTGTACTCGGACATACCTTACCCAACGGTACACTGCATATGTACAGATAAGTACATGTGTTCTTGACTGCGGTAAGTATAATGAAATTAAAAAAATTCTCACAATAAATATCCACGGAATCATTAAGCCGCCCTTCGGACGTCGATTCCATCAGGTTTATCGAGACCCCCAAATATGCTCTACATCAATCGATTGCCGCGGACCGCAAATCACTTCTAGATATGGCAACGAATTAAGAAGGCCGATTCGCTTTATTTTCAGACGTGAGAATGACGCAAGTAATAACAGCCTCTCAGGGATTAAGTAACGTCGTAATATGATATACATATATTGGATTATCCTATTGCGCTGTATTGACCAGACCAATTGGCAATGAGACTCTTTGTGGCTTACCATTCGTTTTCAAATATTTAACAGAATAATTGAATTTATTTTCGATTTTCATTATTGTTACATTGCTAACGATTTACTTATTTACACGATATGACAATCCGTCCTCGAAAATAGTTATTATAATAATCCCATCATGTGCGAGGCGACAATATCGCAGAAATAGGTATCACAAGTTGTTTGACATTTATTCGGTTGTTATCACTCGATCAGATTTTTATTTTTTTGTACTGCAGGGTGTCGCTGACACTGAGACAGATACGAATCCAGATTAATTACTATTCATAATTGAATTTCAAGACAAATCTCATACGATAAAATGCTCTGAGGCACATATATGCTGCACGATCGTAATACACTGTCAGTCATTCTAATGTACTCACCCATTTTGCAATACACGTATGGGGGCTGATACGCCGTCTGTTACAACGACGGCTCAAGACTTTCCTTCCGCAAGACTACAAGCCGTTTATCTTGCGGTTGGTTATTTTGATCAATAATCAAACGCCTGACGTCCCTTGTACTTTTATAATTTATAAGTTCCCAGTCGCTGGCCGCGCACAAATGTCTAACTTTCAACTCACTGCTGATGTACTTACGGATATATGAATATCTTGATGTACACCTTGCTGAATAATAGAGGCATTCATAGTCGTCCATATATAAATTCACGTATGTGGGACTAATTTTGTCCGAGTATTTTATTTATTCATCGAAAATTCTTTTGGCTAGTCCTGATGGTAGGTATATGTTGAAAGACGACAAGGTCTAAAAACAACGGAATTGAATGAAAGGAAGTTATCGGTTGTCAGAGCGCAGACTTTCGCTTCTTTTTATAAACGCCACAAGTTAAGTCCTTGCATGATACAGGTTGAGATACCGCGAGTACGACATCACCGGTGAAAAATAGCTCTCCAAATTAAGGTTTTCTCGTACCTACATTATAATATATACGTCTGACGAGGCAGAAGTTGTTACAGTCTACAGAACGATCACGCGTCAAGGAATAGCATCACTATCAAAGGCAGCTGTACAGGTGTCTTTTCCTCGGAGGAAGGGATCAGGCATTGCCCAATAACCGTGTATAGTTACTGTTAAGAATTCAAGTCTATCTTTGAGAAAGGAATTTTAATAGGTGTTGAAAAATCGGAGAGAAATTATTCGCCCTGGTTTGAGAAAATTTTCGTCAATTTTTACTTGGGGCGAAATAATTTCAATCAATCGATAAAAGCGATGATCGAAGAACTGTTGCGGAGTATTTTAAACCGCCTTTATTTTGTTATTCGAGTGTACGATCCACCGACACACATACCGAAGTGTTACATAAGTTAATTTCATATGCAACCGATCGGGTGCGTGTGATATGAATACAAGTGGCCCGTGCGCGAAGCCAAAAGAATTGGTTCTAAGAAAGAGGATGATTTGATTGCCGGTTCATCCCAATCATCAACTCCCTAGTAAAGAGCATTCCTATCGATTCAACGAATAGAAGCATAGAATCGGGAGTAGAATTTGATAGTAAGTAAAAGTGAAACGAAGAAACGTGATCGAAGTCGGGAATAAAGACTAACAAATTCAATTCTATCGCTTTAAAGCTAAAAACTTTCAATATGATTAATTAAATACTAATTGGCAATAAACCGAGGATTTCTGCAGATCGGCGGTAGATTCTCTTCTCAGAATTTCTATTGAACTTTTCATACCGCTCAAGATTTCACAGCCTAGGCCCTAGAACTACCTGGCTAGACAGGAAGCAGACCCAAAGGTGATAATAGGTTTACAACAGTCTGGAAAAGATGGTAAGGTACCTAAACGAAGGGATTTTCATAGATGGCTTCTTATACTCTTGTACCAAAAAATACGACCGCTTTATGGTTCGAAACGGGCCGCTAATACTGCCAGAGAAGAACTCACTGGCATGTTTTTCTTCAGAAATTGATCGCAGCAATAATTGAACGATACGAAGATGAATGCAAACATGAAACAACAGTTTTCAAATCCCTCCATTGAAATCATTAGGAAAGAGGTGTTTCAAATTGCAATTTGTCGGATTATTTCGCAATGTGTTGGAGTTCCAAAATATTCGGCGTAAACCTCGCATTAATTGTTGCATAAATATGGTTTTGGATAAAAACAAGAAATAAAGATGCGAACTCGAACGTGAAAATCGTTACGTACAACGATGCCAGAAGCACTCGCAGCAGCCTTTCAGTAGAAATCGTCCTGGATCCACCTTTTACCAGCCCAAGCTTACCTCCATACCTTCTGCTGCAACTTATGCCCAGAGCGGTGCATTATATCGCAACACAACCTTATATAACCTGGCGACACACTTGCAAGCGATAGGAATGTTGTGTATGCTCCTTAATTGGCCGTACGTGAGTAGGTATATGTACCTACGCCAATTTTTCAACTTATTTCAGCTAGTAGCACGTGTATAGCTGCTGTTCGTTGTCACTTTACATACATGTATAATGTACCTATAGATAAAAATTCGATAATCCATTGACATGCGATATATTGTTACAGATTGCGATACGTGCCTATAATACGTACGGCTCGCTGAATTTCGACTGTTCTCTTTATTTGATTTTATTATTTCAATATCACAAACATCTGTCTGTCCAATACAATAGTCTCCCAGATACGTCAAGTATCTTTGATCTGGCAATCGGTAGGTATATCCGTGAGAATAGAATACTAGTGTCAACCCAGACACTGGAGCCCAATAATTTCTACAGCTGTATCAAATCGAGTATCACCTGTTTGTGGACCACGCAAATGACAGATAACGTCGAATGACACGTTATACAATACATATTCGGTTAGCGAACTTAATCGAGCTATATGTATATGCTGAAGCGTAAAGGTCCAAAATCGATCTCTTGACTATTACGAAAAAGAAAAAAAAAATCAATAAATATAGAAAATGAAAAGAAAATCAAACTAGTTCTACGTGGACTGACGTGTCGCGTTACGTCATATTGGAATGACGTGAAAAATTTTGTTTACGGTTATATTTATAATTGGTTGCGGTGAAGAGGAAGTGCCCATTAGTGGTGGGTCACTTCCTGAATGAACAATCGGCAAGGGTATATGCGACGAGACTTAATAATGAAGCAAGGATCGTATATATGAATATTACGCGAACCATTGAAGGAGAGTTATTTAAAACGCCAAAGAACTACGGCATGAATATTAGCTGGTAATCAACGAATGTGTGTATGTAGGTATAATAAGCGTGTATGTATAGGGACGGTAAATAATATACTATTTATAATATAAATGGCTGTAAATCACGCACTGTTCATTGTTGGTTGGCTCGATTAGTTACGAAATAAACCCCGTCACTTGCAATAAATAATTAACAAATAAATATTCGACCTCTTGCGCTATGCGTATAGGTACGTATGTAGTACATACATAACGAAGTAGTAGGTATATACTACACAAGACTGCTCGGGCAGTAAACGCGGAACTTATACCCACCAGACAACAAGCCACACGTGAGATCGGTCCATGTAGTGAAAAGAATAATAATTGAGATCCCTGCAGAGAAGTTACACAATGTTTATTATAAGATATCTTGCAAGGTAGCGTAGGTACTTGAGAGAGTTTTCTATGTATATATATATCTAAAACCGGCATCAAAAACCATGCAGGGAATATGATATGCGTTTATTAATTTTACTCATCTAAACTTGTTCGCTTAATTAGTGGTGATAAAAATTAAGCCGGAAGTTTATATCTAATTAATGGATATTAATATATTATCCAGATTGTCAAAGTTGACAAATTCATTTACATCTCTTTCCCGCGCTCATCATGATTAACACAACTTTGTAGCCAGGTATAAGTAACATGCAAGCTATTTTATTCGTCTTTATCAACGCGTATATTTCCCATTGCTCATATAACATATTCTATACATCTATATAGGTATAATATTGTATACTATGTGTGATGATAATCAAGGTGGAAATAGTTTATTAAAACCAAAACCGGGTTTTCCATACATATAATACTTAGTATATGTATAAAAGTAGTTTTTATTCCTTTTCTTTCACAGTCAAGTTACAAAGTCAGATTAATTCCTCGGCTGAACGTCTACAACGATAGAACGACAAGACGACTCAACGACGCCCAGGATATCGCTAACGCCATCGCATCCCATCGCCGGGGATGGTTGTATAGGTGCCTGCGGCCCCGGCCAGCCGGGCGTCGTACCTACTGGTCAAACAGGTCATTGATCTGACACTGGCAGGTCTGCCTGCAGACTCATTCATGGGGCAGCCATATTTCCTACACACTGAATTCAAGCTCTGGAATACGCGAGCTGTTATACGGACTTAAAAATAGCCAGAGAAGACAGGTTGGTCGGTCACCCACCGTTGCCATCCAGTAGAAACGAAATTTTTAAGGAACCAGTACATAAATACTTACGATTTTATTCTTCACGCTATTCGTTATCAGTGAAGGTTTCTATCAAGCAGACATTAAGTTGTCTGAGGCGACGTCGTGTACTGGTGCTTTCCCATCTAATTGGAAAATCAAGCTACAGAATGATATTTTGGAGAACGAATATTCTTCTTGTAGCATGATTTTCAAATGCGAAGGAAAAACACGAGTATACAGCATCCATCGCCCTAAAGGTAACAAACTAGTACCAAAGCGGAGGAAAAGAGTCGTTTGAACTTTTGTGGGGTCATTTGTGGTAAAAACGAACATGAGTCTCGTTTCAGAAACTGATGTTTTAAAAAAAAAAGGTCCAGTTATCCCAAGAGATGGGCCTAATTGATGATCATTCTCATGGGCGATGACATTTTGGGAACAGCTAGAGTTAGTGCACTGGGCTATTTATGCCTTACGATAACAACCGATGGGTGTATATTTTACGAGTTATACTATACGGGTTCGTCTTTATTGATTGGTAGCTATGCTGCGCCGGATGCGCACTATAAAAACGTTAGATAAATATGTGGCCCTCAACGTTATGACAACTTTCGTAATATTTCTGACCGTGCTATGTCCAATTTGTGTTTTATATTCATATTTACTGATTAAACGTACAGACATAGTCTTCATTCTGTTCAGGATTTCACAATTTGCTTAGTAGTGTCTCATTTATAAGATCAATCATGGATTTGGAGTACAAAACTTTTGTGAAATGAGTACATTTTCGACAACTTTAAGAACGTTCAATTCAAGCAACTCTGACACAGTGATATAACATCAAACAGTAGGCGAATCCATTGCTTGGCCTATCATAGTATTGCTTTAGCTGTCTAGACGCGAGGGCGTCGTCTGCATACCCAGAAATAAATTGAACGACAAATGTAGAGCGTTATGGAATTCGAGTCAACACGAGCGTAATAGAATGGTCGAGTAGAGCGGTTTTATGAGAAATCACATGGAAGTAAAAGACGGTCGAGTTGCAAATTTTTGCAAAACTTAACAAGTGTGTAATATCGCCGAAAACAAATCAGACCAAATCCGTGTTATCAGAAATGCTCAAGAGCAGTGAAGCTGTTTAATTTTTTTAAACTACTACTGTGACACATGTCGGTTCGAAAGGGGCGAAATCAAATTGTCTTGGATAATTTCAGTGATCCGCGAGCTATTGTAGTCCTTTATCAAACCGGTATTTTGAGATAGATTCTACGGCTTGATGTTCTGAAGATGTACAGTAGGCGAAAGATATGCTATTGGAATAAGAATGAGTGGAATCGTATGAATACCGAGGTATTTGAATCGCAGATCTGTGTTACCAATTAATTGCAAACTCGAACGTGACGGTAATTTCTGTGCAGCTTCCCTATCCCGATACATACAGCTATTTCCCATCTGAAGCAGCAAAAAGTGCCGCTTGGTTGGCAATGGAAGTAGCTGATGTGACCTGTCAAATTACTTAATGAAATTTTTTTCAATTAATTGTATCGCAAGGCTGCACCATATATGAAATAAATGATGTCTTTTCAACTTCTCGTATCCCTGTTTACAGAGAAAAAAGGAAGTTATTGTTTTCACCCCGAAAATGAAAAGTTGAGTCTTCACCAGATCTCCACGTTTTGAGGTCTAGAGAATCATCTCCAATCATTTTCAGATGGACATCTGTGTGTGTGCGCGCATGTACGTATGTGATCAATTTTTTTGTCCGACGATAACTTGAGAACGAGTTACCGGATTTTGATGATTTTTGTCTCAATCGACGCGGCTCTTCCAAACTTAGAATTGATCACATTCTGGCTTTTATCGGATTAGTACTCTTCGAATTATTCAAATAACAAAATTCTAGAAAACAATATAAAAATGATGATATCTTGAGAATGGATGAACGGATTCGAATGACAGTTGGTACTATGAGGTTTTTTGGGTTCCTGATGGGTGCTTATCGTTAGTTGTTATTCAAAGAGAGACTATACATGGAAGCTAGAATCCTAGCAAGTATCAGCTCTATGTACGTGACACGCGTGACGGTTAGGTATAATGCAACTGGAGACTTCGTGTGAGATCTGCATGCATCACGGAGTAAGCGAGTAGCCGCAATGCACTTTACGCTATTATTTGTGGCGTAACGTTATATAAACGAATCTTCAAGCGTATAAAATTGATGACACTGTTGCCTGTTGAGATCCATGCGGAGTTGGGTGGATCATCTTCTTTAAGTTATACTTCTGTGACTTCAGCCATCTGGTCAGAGAAATTCTTGAACTAAAATTCCACTTATTTGGTATGGTGGCCGAGTTGAGCCGGTCGTTGAATGAAAAAAACGTGCTTAAGCTCCGAATCTCGAAGATTGAATCCCGAATCGTGTATTTCAAACGATCACAAATCTCAATCATTGGCACAGCCAATTATACTAGCGATGAATACTAATGATCTGTTTTTACCTGTCTATTACGAATAAATTCTAAGTTTTTAGTTTTATCCAATATATGACAAACTTGTGTTTTCAGTCTTCGTGCATATGTATAGTATAGATCCTGGGATTAAAGAGAACCGCGTGCAGCATCTGCGTAGAGATATACACGCCTGCCGATCGACATAACTCTGTCAACGAACAATTTCAAGTCGGTTTGAAACTTTCAACGCATCCATAAGGCGAAGTAACGCACCGGTATGTGAAGTCAAATATTTATACTGTACTACACAAACAGTGGCGAGGTAGGATGCGTGGGATGTACCAAACTCTTGTTCAATAATGCTGCAGCTTACGTTTTGGTAATCCAACCGGCTACAGACGGACCGCGGACATCCCGCATGTACCTATACATGTACGAGTGTATACGATCCGTGTTACTGAGGTAGGAAGATAGTCAGATACTTCTTTCTCGAGCAACCTCGAGGTAAGCGACACGCGTAATTCGGACTTGTCGGCATGGATTTAAGTATTAAGTGCTCGGCGACAAGTGCTTGAGAACGTAAGATCTCACTTATTTGAGAATGGCGATTTTTTTCGAATGAAAAGCGAAAATTTTATCGTTTTTTTTTTCTTTTTATTCCTTATCCAGAGAATTTGTCTTCGATAAATTCGTGTCAAGTATTTTGCCACATGTATCAAATTATACCTTTCAATTTCCATTCAGCTTGGAATTTAGATCAAAGATTCTCAAGCGCGAGATTAAAAGACTTGCTACTTCTCTCGCACACCATCCAACATCGAAAATAACTTGTCTCGTATTGCCATTAAATTATAAATCACGTACGATACATTTGACCGAAAAAAAAGTTAGATTAAACGATAATTTCTATCACGTCGGAATCTCCGACTAGGTGGAGAATAATTTAGTTCCAATAAGTTTATCGCAAATCAGAATAACCGTGTATAATTTCAGTGTTCCACGGGCTGTTGTAGTCCTTTATCGAACCGGTCTTGTGAGTTATAGATCCTACGGCTTGATGTTCGGAAGATGTACAGTAGGCGAAAGATATGCTATTGGAATAAGAACAAGCCGAATCATATGAATGCCGACGTATTTGAATCGGATCTGAGTTACCAATTAATTGCAAACTCGAACGTGCCGGTAATTTCTGCGCAGCTTCCCTATCCCGATACATACAGCTATTTCCCATCTGAAGTAGCAAAAAAAGTGCCGCTTGGTTGGCAATGGAAGTCCTCGATGTGACCTGTCAAATTATAATGAAATTTTTTTCTATCACTTGTATCGCAAGTCCGAGTCCTTGTTAACTTTCATTTGGAGAGTGTGTCCTAAGAATCTTATCTACCTAATCCTCATTGGCTCATTGGTTTTCATGAAAACCAATAGAAATGCAAAGTGCTTGATATAAAACGATAAGAAACTTAGCCAGAAACAGCAGTTGCAATAAGGCAGCACTGACGAAGCCCTGCATTTACAGGGCGAAAAAAAGAGTTACCACAGCTGATCTGGTAGCTATCTTATTTTCTATTATTATTTTATTTATAACAAAGAATAAACAGAGTTGGGTGCTTTTCGTTAGTTGGGCACTTTTCAAAGAGAGCTCTATATATACGTGACACACGTGACGTATATAGATTTTTAAGCGCAAGCTTAAAAGGCTTATTACTGCCCTCGCATGCCTGTTAAGCTGTTCTTCAATCAGCAATGAAATATTAACGATATAATTGGATTCTTCTAACTGTTCTTAAATACGGTGAACGTGAGAGCGCCCACTCAACATATAAGGCCTACTTTCTCACCGAGGGTTGGAAGAATGGTTGAAAAAGGCTCATGAAAATCGACGCAAATATAGTTCAGGTATTTTCGTCCACAAAAGAAAACGTTAGAATGAAAAAGCTACCATTCATTATGCTATTAAAATGATGAAAGAAAAATCAAAAATCAAAGAACGAAGTAAGAAGTAACAATTAAGATCGTATCTGTGTAGTGGGTTTCTCTCTTCTCTTGCTCTGAGTATAAGAAAATGCTTTAAGCCATAAAGATTAATAAATGATTTGAAAAAAAATCCGACGAAACTGTGTTGGGGATAAGATGGATGCTCCGACCTTATCGCATGGTTGTTTAAATTTTCTTTATACATCGAGCTATAATACAGCGTGGTTCTCGTTTACGGCTGACTACTATGGGGTCTCTGCGGTGTTGCTTTATGGGCTGTATAGTTGCACCTGCAAAAGTTCCCTCATGCATAAACAAGTAGAGAATGTTTCTTGACTTTTACGTCTAACTCCGACGTGTATATGAGCGTTTGTTTTCCGTTTAAGCTCATTACTATACTACCACACAGAGCGAGATAGCAAGAGCTAATTTATGATCTAACGTTAGATCTCGAGCGGAGCGAATCTCAAGTGAAAAAGCCGCGGGTTTCCGTGTCTTTCTATCCAGGTATTACAACCTTGCATGACACCTGCAAATTGTTTAACTTCGTTCTAACCCAGCAGCTTCTTCGTCCTCTTCTTCTTCTTCCTCATATTCTCCAAGCTTGCTACACCGCAATTTCCGATGCCAATACTACCGGCAGGCGCTAGAATAGCCAGAATTACTCTCGACGCCGAAGTCACTGTACCTTACCTCGTCAAGTTCTTGCATATAGGCCGCGAAGCACGCACCAGGTGTCGCGTGACAGGCGTACACCATATCCTATGTACGTGTATTGTTCATGCTTCATGTTTTTCTTTTTATTTTTCAGATATTTCACGAGTCTAATAATCTCCATCCGGAGATCCGGCCTCCACGTAATAATAACCACCGTTTCTTAATCAACTATCACTGCATCCAAGGGGCCATTTGAACTGTCGTCATTCCGCGAAAGAGCGTAAACGCAATAAGAAAAAGACACGATATTCGTGCGAAGAATTTTTCAAGTAAAACCCCTTTCATAGCTGGAATTGTAGATAGGAATACAGAAACAATGTTTGGTCTATAAATCATATACAGCAGCACATTGTCACCCCTCACAAGCATACTTGCGTATAGCAAAAGAATGGGATTTCTTAGTGTCGATTCCTTCCGTGCGCATATTCTCCAACATCTATAGTAATCTTGGGCAAGAACGTGAGGCTGCCCTGCAGGTAGGCGACTTTCAAGTCCGTCGATTAAAATCTGGTTCGAATTTACAGCCTCGATACGAAATCTCTGAATTGATGCACAGCCGGCGCTGCAGCAGCTAAGCGGCTTGGCGTGGCTATGGCGTTGCATTGCACTGCATTGCATTGCATGAAATTGCGAATACCACGGCATATAGGAGACCAATATTCACATAGCAGCTGATCTCTCTCATTAGGAGACTCGAGCCAGCCAGCAATAACAGAAGTATAGTATTCGACGGTGGTGACGTAGTTCAAACGATTTATTGGCAAGAACTAGTCCCGTTTTTTCAACCATTTTTTTTTTTTTTTTTTTTCTTTTTCCCTATCGACGTTTAGTTAGATACTTTAATTGATAGTTACGTAAGACAGAGCACCCAGTGGATAAGTAGGTCGTAGCAAGAAACACAACCGACGATCTATGTGATCGATTGAAGCCGTCAACAAGCCGTAGCGATCCCGGCACGGGCACGGGTCTTCCTTCAGTATTATAACAATGCCCATTTTATACTTTAATAGGTAGAAAAAGAAAACAAAACCGATTGATGCACTTTTTTATCAATTTATACGCAAGAATGAACCGTGCGGGTAGCCATTCTAATCGCATCGTTATCACTTTTAATAAACTAAAATCAACAATTTCTTTACACTTTTTACACCGCTAGACTCTATAGATTTCTTTGCGTAGTTTTATTTTGTATTATCAAGCCAAATCTAGTACGAGAATTGCTTCCATTTTCATCGGGTCGTGTTTTGCGCAACACCGTTCACAGATGAGGCAGATCAATGCCTTCGGTAAAGTTTTTTATACCAAAGTATAGTTTTCGAGCAGAATTCTTCCTCTATAATATCTTGAACTCATAATTTATGAAGAATCAAAAAGTTTACGATCAAATTCTACCAAATTTCAGACCTACGAGACCTCAAGTGATATTGGTATTCCACTTTTCTGATTCAAATTGAAGACTTATGCTTTTTTTAACATGAGAAGACCGCATAGGTCCTACTTTGATTTTCGTAAACTATCTTATGACCATTTATCTAAGTCATGATTCGTGGTGATAATGACATGAAACGCTAATGCTTTTCACCTGCCAATAATGTCGCGATATGTTCAAAGACCCAAATATTTTCGGTGGTTCAGAAGGAATAAGGTGTTTGCAGATTAACGGTGTATGAAGCCTTGAGCGTCGCGAGTATCCCAAATGCAATTCGAATTCCGGAGCAAAAGCGTGGCCGAGATCGCGTGAGTTGATCATGGTCCAAGGTCGTCAAAATTCTTGGTCACGGGAAACGCCCAATAATAAAAAGAATTTTTCTCAAAACGTCAACCTGACACGATGTGTAGTTATACTTCCCTATAGGTTCGTTCCTCAATCTTTCTTCTAACCCCTGCAACGTGATATCTGCATTTATTTTGGTGTTTAGTCTACCGACCGTATAGCCATAAATTATCAACATCCCTGCAATCGATCCTCCATGCGCGACTGCAATCCTAGTCCACAGCACCCTGACAAAGAGTATAAAACATAGCTTAATCACCGCAAGGTATAGACTTATACGTATGCATTTCTGCAATATTCCTTAGTCACATTCAGATTTACAGGTGTATCCGTTCACACACATGTAAAGGTGTATATGGCGGCTTGAGAAGCGATCATAAGCAAACGCCCCGACCAAAGATCGTTCTTCATTATTCCTTGTTGTTACTTATTGTTCGTTAGCTCGCGCACGGCGTCTCGCTGCGTGTGCTTTATTGTTATTTTTATTAGCAGCCATTGTTGAGGCTGATCGCCGATTATTACGGGGTTGTTGAACCAACCGGTACGGTACGGTGCAGTACGTAGTGCGGTGCGGCACGGCGCCCGCCGTCGCGACGCCTAGATCGAGAGAGAGTGAACCGCCGCCGCTGCAGCTGCTGTTGCTGCTGCTCACGATGGATTCTTAAGTGTTATCACGACGCACGTCATTCTGGGTCGAACACGACTGACCAACGGTGGTGTAATTAAACGGCATACCTTATACCTACCAGACGCCCACGCCTCTCTCACGGTCGACGCATCGCACAGCGACGCAGAGAACTAGGACTCGATTTCGATTCGACCAGATAAACCGGTCGAAAATATCTCATCCTGCAGCTGCCTTGAGGCAAAATAGTGGAAAACCGATTGCTGTAGTGTTTCGCTGTTTCAAAACGACAAGCAGTTTCATTTGGTCCATAATTGCAGAGATGCGGCAGTATCGTCGACGAGAAGCTTGATTCTCGATGCGCAGCAGTCCGATTCAAAAGACTAAGCCGTGTGAGAGGAAAATAATACGACTATTCAGGCCGGACAGTTGAGATTAATGAAGGTTCGAAGAGTCGATATTTGTCAATGGCATAGGTGACAGTATCAGTTGCGGGTCTCTGATGTGTCTGAACTGACGTTTGATTCTTGGCTACTCTTGATTTTCATTTTAAACACGGCCGAGGACCTCTCGAAAGAAATGCCATTACTCTTTCATCACGGTCACGAAGAATTTGATGCTTTTCGAACGGTGATAGTCAACCTTTTTAGACCCAGGTATTCCATATAGCTATTATAATGCATAGTGAATGTCGCCCTTTGTCAGGGATCTTTTGAATACGAAAGACAATCCAAAGATCGTGGAGAAATTCTTTTATTTCTGAACCAATATCGTGGAGAGATTATAAGTATTGTTATATTGTTTAAAAAAAAAAAACTATACGTGCTTTCCGGTGGACGAAAGAATGTATCCTCCTTGTAACTTGTTCTTAAATGCGATGGCGATATAACTTTCTTTCTAATTATTAGAAAAGAATGACATACGTAGTCGTGTACCTATACATATAGATTGCGATGGAGAAAAATCAGTGCTGTTAGAGAGATTGTTCGGGGCTTCGTTAACTCTTGCAAATCGTGCGACGAAGTAGCTGCAGATCGCAAAAACGGCGTATTCACCGTTATACAAAAACAACCGCAAGAAGCCCAGTTTGACGTAAGTAACCCAATATATATGGGTCTGTAGTTCATTCACTTGCAATGCAAATGTAACTCCGCGATGTATGTACTATAAGGCAAGACGACTCCCGCGTTAAACGTATTCCTCCAGACCGTATGTATGTACCAAAGCGAGCGATGCGTTAACTCCATACGATGTACGCGTGTCGTATCATGTCCACGTGTCGTTATAGAACTCACTTATAGACCACGTGCGACAATGTGATACACGTATTCTTTCGTTTATCATTTTAAAAGCTGACAAGTAACGGTCTGCTGCAGTGTGAAGAAAGTATGAGGAGTATTTGAGTATAGATATATGTATCCTGCAGGAGAAGAGTATCAAAGAGAATCTTCAAAACGCCATCATAAACAACGTCATGAAGGTAGGAAAGATACCTCTACCTGCGATGATAAATCATCATCACGAAGATGTGAAAATAATCGAGTTAGCCGGTTTCGTTGGATTGCAATTTACTGAGTCGTGCGATAAACTCTGCAGGCGCGATCAGCGGCTCACAATCAAAGCTATTCTTAGATCCTTCCAGATCCCTACGCAGTCTAGATCCTTCGAGATTCTTCCCTGGGACCAACTGCGTCTGTTTCAAACTGTCTACCTGCTTCATGGCAATTTCTTCCCAAGTCCCTCCGGGTCCCACCAGCAGGCCGACCTTTGCCGGACTGCATTCCACGCCAAGGAGCCAGGACTCCCCGCACACATGCGTGCACATATGCAGCACACCCTTCAACGTACGGTCATACATACATCCACACATACCTTACTATGATATTCTACAGGTTGACTCAAAGCCAATGATGCGTAAGTCACAGAATCTAACATCGTTAGCTATTCCATGAGTTAAGATCTCAAGTTTGTACGATGATCATGATTTTCTGATATAGATGCCATACCGGGAATCATAATCTTGAAAATATTTGAAAATAGAGATTTCGATGGACACGAGACTGGCTACAGATTTCCGAATCGCATCTTCGTTCACTTTCTGCAGAGTGTTAAGAAAACGCAGAAGCGTGTTGCACGCGTATCCGATAACCTTGGAGCACCTTGAGGTGTAACAGAGACAATAAAAGCAGCCGAAGGTTGGGCGAGACGAGATATGGAGCGGAAAATAAATCGACGCGAATGCAGACTCTCTTTGGTCGCGTGTCACCGACACTGCTTTCTCGCAACCGCAACGCGCAACGCGTGGAAAGTATAGATGTATCTGATAATTTCTTGGCTCAATGTTTTTTTTTTATTCTACTCTTATTCTTTTTGACCGCGTATTTTATGCCACGCGAGTGATTTAATTGTTAGGTGGTAACTATTAATTGTCTATTGTTTATCGAATCGCTCATGTCGCATGGATTTCAACCAACTCTAATGAAACATTCGCGATATGTGTACCAGTTGTTAGTATTTCGAATAAGAAACAGAGCGGATTTCATATAATTGCCATTAAGAAAGTCTCGCTCAAATTTTCATACAACCGGTTGTACAGATGGTGAGTTAATTCTTGACTAACGAGAGCTACCATCAATATTCAACATTTCAATGAAATTAATTTTAAAGTCATCTTAAAGCCCAGTTGTTAAAATGAATTTGGTAATTGACATGATTTCTCACAATCAATCACTCAATCAATCGATCAACAGGCAATCGGCAATCTTTCAAATAACAAATTTCGTCCACCTCTTACTGCTTCGAATCGACATGGTTACTATCTTTGAAACAGCTTGATTTTAGCCAACAATCAGGTGATTGATAATTAAATATGTATGAATGATAACGATGATAAGTTACGATTCCTTCAGTAAAATGTGAGACAATATCTTCGATTACATAATTATACGATTTAGAAGATGAAAATCTTACGACCGTACTAATAAGAAATGGCTGAATACGGTGAGCGGCCTTTTCTTTGATTATTATAGTTATAATGTAAACTGTAGAGGCACCCTAACTCGATACGTCACTGCATCATATGGAGTATGTATGTACATACATATACTCTCGCTGTAAAGAAAGCAAAAGGGACGAGGCAAAAAGTACCCGTCGTGGTCCAAGGCCAGCCGCTGGTGCACAGAACCCTTCGTGGGCATCCATTATTTATCGTTTACACAGAATTGCTGTTCAAAAACCGCATCTAATGAGCCTCGATTAATTAATAACGAATTAGCTTTCAGGCCACTGTCGCCTAGGTAATCATATTAGCGAACATTGTCAAGTATTGAAAACTGTTCTCACCCTCGGAACTAAACTGTTACGATCTTATACCGCCTCTTAACTCAACACCCATACATCGCTTCGGTATGACTAGGGCCATAACGCCGTGATTTTTTTACGCAATGTATTTACGCCAAATCATGAAAATATGTTTAGAAACATTGAAATTCAATAATTGATGAACTGAAGGCAAGTGGTCGGAAATACAAGCAGATTACAATTTTCACTTTTCACTTTACTTTTAGTCAGGGAGATTGAATAGTTCCATGAGGTCGTATTCACCCTATGATTATGTCACCTTCGATCAATTCATTTTTAATGAGCAGATGGATCTGACCTTACGACCCTGGACATCAATGCTGATAGCATATGCACGCCTTCTTATATGCAATCTCAAGGCAAAAATCACTAGATGGCATGCGGGTTATAGACGATAAGGCGTGCGTATGCAGCTCGAGTAATTCGTCAATTCGATCGCGAGATGGCAATACTATTTGCCCTACCGTTTGCGCCAGCCAGCAGCTGGGTAGGACGAAATGCACACGATTGCCGCCCGACACAGCGCGGAGCGGCGTCGTACTTCTGCAGTATCGCAGGACTAATGCAGTTAGGCGCAAAATAATATGGTCCATTCGGTAGGAAGCAAAGGGAAAGACTTGACCAATTGTCATTATGTAGCATATTTATTTTTAAGAAACAATTATGAATAGTACATAATTTCGGCAGTTAATAATATTGTATTGATTCTGCATCAATAAATTGCCATACATACAAATGATCGATTGCTTCGTTATTTTCCATTTTCCCCTCCCTGAAATTTTTGGCGCGGCAAAGAAGTAGTGTATCGATGTAGGCATAAAAAGTCGAAAAAAATCTTCAAATTTAGCAGTACATTTCGTCCAAAATGCAAGTGTTTTTCTACCTTTTTTTCGACTTTTTTTCTAAATTTTTTTCTATTATTTTTTCGAAAAATCGTTTTCGTATAGTGTATCGATATAGGCATACGTGTCCTCATGCACGTCTCTATATATAATTAAGTTAGTAGCGACTTTCAGAGTTTTAGAAATTTTAACTCCAAAATTGCTCCTGGTATCAGGAGAACATCTGATCCGAGGAGGTGTGCTGAAATTTTTGGTGGGGGCAAGGAGTATAGCGTATTGATATAGGCATGCATACGCTGCTTCGGAGGGGTTTTTCTGGCAGTTGATACCTTTTTTTCGGAGTGATTTTTCTGGCAGCTGATACCTTTTTTCGGAGTGATTTTTCTGGCAGTTGATACCTTTTTTCGGAGTGATTTTTCTGGCAGTTGATACCTTTTTCAATGAGTCGTTTTTGACACCATGAGGTATCAACTGCCAGAAAATTGACTCCTTAAAAAAAAGGTATCAACTGCCAGAAAAATCACTCCGAAAAAAGGTAGTGATTTTTCTGGCAGTTGATACCTTTTTTTTAAGGAGTCAATTTTCTGGCAGTTGATACCTCATGGTGTCAAAAACGACTCATTGAAAAAGGTATCAACTGCCAGAAAAATCACTCCGAAAAAAGGTATCAACTGCCAGAAAAATCACTCCGAAAAAAGGTATCAACTGCCAGAAAAATCACTCCGAAAAAAAGGTATCAACTGCCAGAAAAACCCCTTCGAAGCAGTGTATGCATGCCTATATCTCTATACTATTCCTCTGTCCCGCCAAAAATTTCAGCACACCTCCTCGAGTCAGATGTTCTCCTGATACCAGGAGCAATTTTCGACTTAAAATTTCTATAACTCTAACAATCGAACGATCTTAAATCGAAAATTACTTTTCGTATCAGGAGAACATCTGACCCGAGGAGGTGTGCTGAAATTTTTGGACCAGGCAAGGAGTAGTGTATAGATATAGGCATGCATACGTGTCCTCATGCACGTCTTTATGTATAATTAAGTTAGTAGCGATTTTCAAAGTTTTGGAAATTTTAACTGAAAAATTGCTCCTGGTATCAGGAGAACATCTGACCCGAGGAAGTGTCCTGAAATTGTTGGCGGAAAAATGGATGGGTGGATATGGATACGAGTCCTCATGCATGTCTATATATTAGTTTATAGTTATATTGAGAATTCATTGATGTAGATTCGATACAATATTACCAATTGTCAAAATTATATACAATACATAATTTATTTATTTTTTCAATAAATTTGTTACATTCTGAAATTAATCGAGTGTCTGTATCTACTTTGTGGCATATAAGTTATCATAATCCAAACTACATTCGTTGCCGGTCGGAGATATTTGAACTCTGAAAGAACCCTGCTAAAAATGTGAGATAGAAACTGATAGATTCGTATAAATACGGAAAAGATCCGAGTTCAAAAACCGTATAGCGAATCTGGTTTTTGGACCCAGATCTTTTCCGTATATATACGAATCTATCAGTTTCTATTTCACATCTTTAGCAGGGAAGTATACTAAAACAGAAGCACATGTCTTATAATATCACTATCATTCAATGAATGTCTTTAAAAACTAGATATGAAATTTTTTTTTCGTCAGTGAGTACTCCATTGTCTATTTTCCGCCAATTTGTATATGAGTTCGGATTATTTCCAAGAAAATCTGACGAAGTGTCGGAAGTCAGGGAGGTAATCGTATAGCGAGACTCTCAATCTGGTTAATAATTGGCAGAATCATCAACGTATAAAGAAGCATATGTTTTACATGTTCTTTTTGATATTAAAATTCAACAGTGCCGAAAGGTTGTAGACGACAGGCAGCCATGATCTGATAAAACCTTTCCTCAATCATTAGATTGTCTGCAGAAGATATTATAGACACCCCATAAAAGAGCCACAGAGATGAAACTATTTTTCCTGAACTGGGCAAAGTCGTAACCAGTTTTCGCATCGTCTAAAGTTAGCAAACTTATGGATTGGGAATCTTGGAGAATGGTTGGTAAGTCTCGAATCGTAAAACTTTTACGATACGTTTGTCTCTCCCGACCGAATATATAAGGCCCATGGTGATATAAGAACCGCAAGTTTGAAAAGAACGTTACGCGATTTATTCAAACTCATCGTCTTGACTCTTTCGTAAATGCATAGATTCAAATCTCGAACTTTATTGACCAGTGTGAAAGCGCCTTTTCTCTTTACGACTGCATAATATTATGTACACCATACAAGTGTATGACATGCAGACATTTCACTACGTTTACATGAAGGTATAGTATAAGGAAACTTCGCACAGCGATAAATGGAATTGATATTAAATATTACTGTCAATAGAAGTTAATTCAAGTTATAAGTTATTCTTTCTTCTTGTAACTTGGCGATCATTTATGAATATAATTGTATTTACGATCCGTCCACTTGTGTGCAACAGTAATCGAATGGATAATTCTTAACTGGTAATCCAATGAAATATTTAGATAAAAATCAGAAACCTGCTTTCCAGTTCTTCATGCTGTGAGATTATATTGTATTGGGATATTGTAGAGACCCACACGATAGTAAGTAACGTTATCCGGAATCCATTTCTGATTCTTGAATTAATTTATAGCCAATTAGGTCCTCGGAGTTGTGGAAAAGAAAACTCCGGATAAGGAAGTGTATACATGAATGAAATGAAATGAAAAGAACTTGGTTTATTCATAAAAGTTTGTTGTATTTTTTTTTTTGTTTTTTTTTTCATTTCTCTCTTATGTATATTCACAAAGGACAATTACATCTGGCTTATAGATATTTCTTTCTAAACGTACTTATATCAATAATAATTATTAATAGTAATTACTTAGTTATTACTTACGTTTTACTTGCTACTGTACCCTAAGCATCCTATAAGATTTCACTTTTCAAGCACAGTTGCTTGTGTACATTGTTTTCGTCAACCAGAAACATTTTCCTTAGTAATTATCTTATAAATTTTACGATGTAATAATTTAATTTATTTCAAAATGAGTCTTTTTGTCAATTGCTTAAATTTTGTCTCACGATATTCTATTTTTAGGTCAATATAGTAAACCAAAACGTTTTACAAATATATTAAAAAACTTACTTTTTATTTTAACTTTTCTTTATTCATTAATATATTAGATTTTCCTTCACTTATTCTGTATAAATAAATATTCGTAAATACATCTAAGTCAACGAATCGTGAATTTGACAATGGTAGACATCAGTAATCACTAAATAAAGATTCGAAATAAAGAAAAGAACAGAAAAGAAAGAAAAATAATAAAATAAAATAACTTTGTCACAACGAAACCACTGCGGCAATGAAGATCCAACCCCCTATATATTATTAAAAAAATGTTTAATACCTTTCGTAATTATCGTCTAATTCCGACAAATAGAGGAACCAATATGGTTTCATAAATAATATACCTCGATGTATACAATTTTGAATTATATTCGATTGAATTTGGGGTTAGTTATTTATTGCATCACGTGGTAAGACACAAAGTTTGAAAATTTTCGAAAAATCGTTTCATTAATTCCTTGCTGCAAAATGCTTCTCTCGACTTGTCTCGGCAATGATTTTGTCCAATGAAATTGTTATTACGTTTTGTCCAAAAATATATGTACACATATATTATATAAATAGAAACTATGCCTAATACTATATATATATATTTATTTATATATATATGTATATATATGGATGAGGATGTGTGTTTGTGTCTGTGTATCTTTGTTTCTGTGAATTCGTGTTTGCGTGTAATTGTGTGAATGTGTGAATGTGGGGTATGCATGCCCTAGAGAGGAGATGTCTGGGTATATTCGCCAAAGATACAAAAATTTCAGGATAGATTCGTTGGTCAAAGACCGCGATTATACGATCATCATGAAATTTTTGTATCTCAGTCATTTGGACAATGTTGCGACCGTGATCCGGATCTGTTATATTACTATTGTTTATTTCAAACTCTCTTATTGTAAACTACAATTATATTATTTTCTGTTGTATTTTTTGCTTCTTTTTTTGTTTTTGTTTCATTTTATTATTTTTTTTTTTTTTCATATATAAGGCGGACATGTTTTATGTTTGTTTCACGAGACATACACATCAATTTTTTTCCTTTACACTTACATACGTTCGCTACAAACTACATGGTTTTTATCCCATTTCTTTTTTTTTTTTTCTAATTTTTTCATTAATTTTTTCATACAAAACAAAATGGCATCTTTTTGGCATTGGAAGGAAAAATACATTTTTCAACTTTGCTTTATCGTTCGATTTTGTTCAATCATATCTTTTAATTTATTAATAGTAGTATTACTTTAAAAATGATTTCATTCTTACATACTTTAGCTTTGATAGTTTTATTATAGTTATTACAAGTATTTACTTTCTAATTATTAGTTTTAACTCTATTTTGGCATCGTCGCATTATTTCTCGATTCGTTTTTTATTATTATTTTTTTCTTTTTTTTTAGTTTCCTCATTTTTTTTTTCATTTTTTTTATATAAAAAATTGTAAGAACTCTTTCTGATTTTGGAGCACGGAATGGCGTGCCTCACCTCTGTATGTAAACTGCTTTAAAAACGTCACGATTGATATACACGTTCAATTTAAAAGCCAAATTGTTGTAGTAGAAAATTTTGATTGAAAGCAGTTCAATACTATATTCAAAATGTTTAACACGCCAAAAGAAAGTAACGGCGTATTACGTTAAAATCTATAAGCTAATAGAACTATGATTAAAAAGTTGCTTTAAAAACCGCAGTTACTTGCGTCACGACGATCCCAACATAATTCCAAAAAAATATCTTTGAAAATAATTCATCAAATACTACCATGGCACTACTAATGTAAGTTAATCTTAACATTGTTTTTTTTTATTTTTCGTTACAACAAGCAAAAGAAATTATTTCGTATTTGTGCCTTCCTGCAGTGATCGACTTATAGATATTATATAATAGAGTATATCTGAGAGAAATCTGAGAATTCAAATGATTGGACATGAAAATTTGTAAAATGATTATACACTATGGATCATGACATAGTTGTACTGTCGTTATGCTATATGAGCATACATGTATATAATATATAATATACCTCTATATCTTCAAACTGATTCAATCAAATAATTCATTCTTTTAAAAATCGAGTATTTTCATCTGAATATCTATGTCCGTCCTCACATCTTCGAAAAGTTAAAGAACTTACCTTACACAAATTTGGAATAGATTATACAAAACCCTGACGCTATACGATGTGCGATGTATTATTATTTTTTATTTAATCATTTACTTATTTTCCTTTTCTTTTTTTGTTTTTTTTTATCATTGATTTAGGCACCGTGTCAAATTTCTAAAAGTGACGGAGATCACAAAGCCAAAATAATAACGGTGCAGCAATGCTCCAGCATCAGTGTTTCGTAATAAAATATATATATAAGTCAGCTAAAAGTAGTAGTACAATAACACTTTGTCAAACTTAATCAATAAATAATTAAATTACATTATATTACTAATTTATTATACGTGATAATAATGAATGATAATATATTAATGATTCTTATAATACTCGCGGGGTCGTTCCCGATTCTCCGGGCTTCGGACCACGCGTGTCGAAAAAATGAATAGGAGAAAAAAAATAAAAATAAACCTCCATAATCAATCAGTACTTCTAATAATATTAATAATTAATAGTTATAATTAATAATAATAATAATAATAATAATAATAATAATTAATAGAGTTATTAATAATAATGATAATATACTTGATGTAAAAGTCGATAGAAATAATCTAAAATCATCCTAAATTTGCCTAGAATCAAAAACAATAGTATATATGTATAATATTAATAATAATAATAATAATAATAATAATAATAATAAATAAATAGTTGAAATTTAGCGAAGCAATGCTAAATGTTACATGTTATACTTGGTAAAAGTATACGTGTAGAATGAGAATAGGTCGGTAAATTAATTATGACCTACGATTTAGGTATATATATACTATATATTTATATACACAATTGAAATAATATAAATTAGATTTGATTTAAAAAATTCTAATTTGTATAATTTAAAATACGAATTTGATATCGTATATATGAGCCTTCAAAGTCATAGATTTGAGTCATCCTTTATTAAATTGAGTGTGGATAATTTAGAGAGATTTTAAAATACTTCTCGTGTATACGTGATACGTAAATATAAAATTTAGTACGTAATTAATATTTGGAAGTATGTAATTGAAAAAAAATAAAATACATTCCCAAACTTGGTCAACACTCACGAAATTTCTAAAATAAAAAAAAAAGAATAAATAAATAAAAAAAAAAAAAAGAAAACTTCAGCGATCACCGACTCGATCACCACGTGATAAACGGCTATAGCGTATTTCTGTGTGTGTTTTATAATATGTATGTTACTCATGATTGTTAGAAAAAATGCTTTGTACTCAGTCGCCTCGTAGCGAGTGGTTAGTATTTTTATTTATTTATTAATTTATTTTTATTTTTATTTTATTTTATTTTTTCATTATTTTTTATTTTTTATTTTTTTTTCCCATTTTGCATGTTAACCATACTTTATACTTACTATTTAGTGCAGATAGTGCAGCGTACGAATAAATACGAAATAACAAGCACAATGTACAAAGGCTAAAAAATAAAATAATTATCGTAATTAATAAACTTGAGATCATTTTGTTTTGTTTTGTTTTTTTCCTTCTATAAAAAAAAAAAAATGAAAAAAAAAAGAATAAATAAATAAAAAATAAAATGAAATAAAAATAAAATAATAATGATAATAATAATGTGATTGTGCAGTAGCTATACAAATAATCGTCAACCTAATTAAGAATGATTCATATTCAATGAAAAGTGATCGATTGAGTAATAATAATAGTAATGTTATATATACCAATATAGTATATATACATATGTATATACATATACATATATATAATGCGTGCGAAAATGCGTAATACAATATAGTATGTGACCTGGGCATGGACTAGCTAATAATAATAATAATAATCATAATCGTAATGATAATCATAATCATAATGATATAGTGCTACTAACACGAATTGTTACTTGTAACGTATATTATACTTAATAACGTTTACAACTAACAGCATTGTCGCCAGTGTGCAGGGGTTTAAAACCTTGTTAAAATTTCGCTTTTAAAATTCTATATAGGTAGGTAGGTAGGTAGGTAGGTAGGTAGGTAGATATAGGTCAAACGCTAATAATCTGTAATTTTTGAATCTCACGCGTGATTCTATCTCCGCGCAATTTTATTCTCTCATTTAGGATCTTATTGTCGATTTTTTCGAAACGTTTGGAGCTCGTACAGCTATACCAAAATCGTTTCGTTTCCACGCGTGCGACTCATCTTAATGTATGAATCAATCGAAATTAAATACAGAGGTCTTTCCACGATAAGGAATATGGCCAGCGCTCATAGTCTTCTCCCCCCACATCACCATATTATGGTGAAAAAAAAAATTCAGGAGCTTAGCTCGAGTCATGCCTACGATCTTGGATTATTCGTTCAGCTGCTTCATACAGTTTCATCGAGTTTATTTATCTTATTTTCTTTTTCTTTATATATATTCATATTTTTTATCTCATTTTGTTCATTTCTGCGCTAAAAATTTTTTACGCACGTTTCATCGACACATCTTACCATGCGAATTGAATATATCTATCCTCGAGTAAAATATAACATACATCATCGAGTAGGACGTGAAATAGAAAAATGGCAGTGCTATTTCATGTTCGATTAAAACAGCGTCTAAACTCTGAGCTTTTAGTTATAACAACCGACCGGATTGAAGAAACATTTCAATTCCTTTGAGAGACAACACCTTCTTCAATTTTTCAAACTTCAACAGAAGAATTCGCCTTCCTTTATCTCGGAGCGAAGATCGTTTTTAAAACACACACGATATACCTCATCATGCATTGTCAAAATTTCACCTCCATGACATCAGCGGTATTCGCATCATTTCCGCGAACTTTACGTCCGCGGGCAAGATCCAAGTTTTCCAAAACCATCACGTAGACTTGAACTGTACTTCGCTTCAGTAAATACTCATCCAATCGCTCCACCCTCCTGATAAGGACCGGTAATCATGCACGGATGCATGGGGAACAACGTTGTCCACGTCATGGTAGTGTACGTCGGTGATCTCATCATGAACTGGGAGCTCGGCACGCTCGGTATATGAGGTAAAGGTGGTAGTTTTTCAACACTTGTTGCACTAGGGCTAGCAGGGGTCGTAGGTGTCGAAGGAGCGGTTGTAGCAGTTACCCCGAGTTTCCTCAGTCTCATTTTTTCCTCCCATTCATCCCACCCGTGTCTCGGTCTGTTCAGATTACGATGCTGATAGAAAACCAGGCTGATTCTCGTCGGATTTATTCTATTCGGTTTCTTCAACGCCGTGGTAGAGTGCATCTCGTGTTTTGCACACTCGAATAAAACGCTACCGTGTCCAAGAGCGATCGCTACACCTCCCATTTGCGGGTCTTTGAAACACTCCTCGTTATCTGAGAAGTCCGTCACTTCGCCTAGCGGTTCTGCTTTCGGCGGTGGCTCGGGTACAACGGGGAAATAAGACGGGGGACCGTATATATCCCATCGCGGGGTTTCCCATCTCGCCCATCCCGGGTTCATTCCTTGATGATAGGGGCTCATACCTTGGTAAGGATACTGCGGTGAGTGATAACACGGCTCTCTTTTTGGCTGTTGATAAAACTGATGGGGATATTCCGGCGACTGATGATAAGGCTGGTGGTAATTGTATCCGTCCCACGTGTTGGGATACGGTTTGTCGAACACTGGATACGATGGATAACTGTACTGAGAAAAGGGGTGATGATGTCCGAGACCAGAAATAGCGTGGAAGTCTTGTATCTGTTTCATTTCTTCGGCCCATGCCAAGCAGCTCGGGTTCGAGTTTGGAGCTTCTTGTCTAACGTCGTGAAAACCTTCTCGCAATTTATCCTCTGGCCATTCCGCCCGTTTCTGGTGATTCAAAACGTTGTTACTATTGTTTTGCATGGTGTTACAGCTCGTGTGATTCGCAGCCACGTTTTCACCGAACGGTAAGTTGGTTTTGGTCGGTTCCTGGGGTTTCAGGAAAGTCTTAGCGAATGAATTCTGGTAGGTATTTGGCTCTGGGAGATTTTGACTCGGTGCAGTCCTCGACGGTGGTCTTCCTTTCGGAACCCTAAACGGAGAAGGTTCCATCGGCGTTTCCCAAGACGGTGTTGTTTTCGGGTTTTCATTGTGCATTATGACTCTCTCGTTCCACGACGCCGAGCTCTTATGTTGTTCGAGTTGATTAACCCGCTCGTTCAATACATTAGATTCAATTTGATGATGCGCCGTGCCCTGTTGTCCCGCGGCCCTGTTCGTATTCGATCCCCAAGTGTTCAGTGTGTTCCAATTATTGTTGTTATTGTTCCCACAAGAACCGCTGTGATCTGGCGATGACGGGACGAAAGGACTCGCCGCTGATCGCGTCAGATCTGATTGTCTGTGTGACACATTTTTCGCACAAGAATTAACAGGCTTTTTACCCTCTGATAATCCCATTGAATTTTGACGCTGATGTCCCGATTGATGACCATCGATCGCGTGGAGATAATCAGAATTCTGCATTCCTTGATAATTGTTTCTAGGATTTGGCGAATGAGGCAAAGACTTCTGACCACTATTTTCCATACATGGTAAACCTCCGGAAAAT
The DNA here is from genome assembly GCA_963992785.1 of Tenthredo livida. Classification (NCBI taxonomy): domain Eukaryota; kingdom Metazoa; phylum Arthropoda; class Insecta; order Hymenoptera; family Tenthredinidae; genus Tenthredo; species Tenthredo livida. The sequence continues at coordinate 14,084,001 of OZ023066.1, read as the reverse complement.
AAATCCTGACAGTCGTTTGATTCCAAACTTGGATGTCTGCTGTAACCAGTAGTTCTTGAAGGCTGATGTATTTCTTGTGATGGAAAACCGTGCTGTAATCTATTTGTGAATGTTTGATGATTATGATCGATTTGTTGTTTTGGAGATAGTAGTTTAGTTGGTTGTTGATTCCCCATACTGCAACTCTGCATCTGGCCAATATTTCCGGTATATCTTTGTTGATTTGGGTCACCTTGTGCTCTCGGTGAATTTAGCTTCAACTGATTCTGACTCTCCATATAATTCGGATGCATACTTCTAGAATAGGTAATACTAGGAGATTGGCTCCCATGCTGAGCCTCGAGTGACGTTAATGGCGCAGCTTGATATCCAACCCTTGGCGAAACGTTTCTTTGCGTTACGTCAGGATGCGGCGAGGGGTGGAATCCGACCCTCGGAGACGGTGTACCTTGTCTACTATTATCCATAGCAGAATTTTGGTAAATCCTCGGACTCGGTGAACCAAAATGATGAGTTCCATCATTGGTAGGTGTCCCGCAGGGATAGCCAGTGCTTCTTGGTGACGGCATTTTCTGTTCTTGAGGCGTTGTTGGATATCCTCTCGGAGACATCGAGTAAGAAGCTTCGCCGGGTGTATTGGGGTAAGAACTTCTCGGAGAAACTGGATGTCCTCTAGGAGAAAGAGTGTAGCTTCCCCTTGGTGTTTCCACAGTTGAATTTGGAAAGTTTCTCGAACCTGGCCTCATGTCTTCTTGAGAGAAGGCGCTCCTTGGTCTAGTTTCATCTAAGCTTGTACTGTCCGGGTCGACTTTTATGTCCCTTTCTAGTCCGCCGAACGGATATTCACCCCACGGATTTAGCCAGTTGTTTTTCCGTTGATCAAGCCAACCATTTCTCGCCCATTGCTGATCTCCTTGATAGCCCCATCCCTGATACATCGAAACTGGACTGTCCAAAACAGTTGAAGACACTTGGGAGCTTTGCAGCTGCGCATCCATCCCTTCGAGCATAGTAGCCATTTCTAAAGAAAGGGATGGATCTCTCCCAGGTGTTCTGTGCGCGTCTTGATGCACTGGCACTCTTGATGGTTCGATTGCCTTCTCAGTCGGATTCTTCGCTGTGTCTTTTTTGTTACTTGCTGCGTCTGGCTCGTCTTCTTTTCTCTTCTTACCATGACGTCGACAAGGCTGTAGGGGAACTGACCGAACTCTTACCTCACAGGGGTATCTGGAACAGCAAAGAAGCACAAGTTAATGATACAGATTTGTGAAATAAAAATGATTTCACTTTCGACTAAATTTGTTGTTATTATATCGCGTGACTAATGGCAAAAGGTCGTAAGCGACGAAAAGGGCGATTTAAGTGGCAAAAGGGCGTATATATATTTATTTTTTCGCCATTCGATAAGAAAACTGTCAAAACGAAAAAAGCCGCTGTTTTTGTTCGAGCCAAAAACTTAAAGGCAGAAGGGTGTAAGCGCTGCCGATACGCTCTTCTGCCATTAACCAATTTTCGGACTAATGCCAAAAAGACGTATCGACCAAAATTAAAATTTAACGAAGAATTGAATATTTGTGGTCGATAAGCCCTTTTGGCATTAACTTCACGGAAAGAATCATGTCAGCTAATGCCACAGGGGCGTATTCGTCAAAAATGTTCAATTCTTTTTCAAACTTTAATTTTGGCCGATACGTCCTTTTGGCATTAGCTGACATGATTTTTTCCGTGAACTTAATGCCAAAAGGACGTATCGGCCAAAATTAAAGTTTGAAAAATAATTCGAACATTTTTAGCGGATTCGCCCTTTTGGCATTAGTTTATCTAATTTTTTCAAACAGATAGGGGCCTATCTCCGGTGTTTACGTCCTTTTGCTTTTAAGTTTTTTTCGGTTTTCAATATCGACGTTTTCGTCCGTTTCAAAGGTTTTCTAGTCGAATGACGTAAAAAAAAAATTTATACGCCCTTTTGCCTTTAAGAATTACAGAAGGGCGTATAAGTGTCGCTTACGACCTTTTTCCATTAGTCACGCGATATATTTTTTAATAAATTATGTTCAAAGAATTCAATAGCGAATAGTCACAGTTCAATGACTCTGCAATATAGTTTAGATATTGTACTCACTTGCTCAAGACTTCGATTGCTCCTGATCGAACTTTCTCCTCCTGTCCTTCTTTCGAGCCGTACTCATCAGACTCGTCCATGATGTACAATGGGAGAACGTGTAGCTGTTCGTCTTCTGGTTTGGTCAATAATCGATGTTTCGTTAGACTGACCACCTGAAAACGAATGCAAAGATTTGTAAAATCTGAAAGTAAACGGTCTTACAGTATTCTGGTTACTGTAAGTTTCTGAAATGATCTTCAAAGTGACTTCAAGTTGGATTAAAAGGTGGAATCCTTCACACTTACCACAGTACAACCGTTGTTCATGTTGTGCAGATCTCTGTGCGAATGTGCGCAAAAGTCTATGCAAGCTGTAACCCCGGAAAATGGTCGTCCCGGTTTGAAACCAAGTCGACATTCACTTGCCTCGCGTTCGAATTGCGTTTGATTGTTGAAAGCTTCCGGTGCAAGACTCAGGTAAAGAGGAGACAAGAGTGTAGCCAAGACATGCATTCGTTCTTCCACTTCTTGTTCCTACAACGTAAGAAGAAAAGATGTTTATCTATAGTCGATTACGATCATTCGCAATCAGAATTCTCGATCGAACAGAAGTGAAGAGATTCTCACCTCAGTTCGCACGGAGAGACGAAACTTTCGCACGGTTTTACTCCTCGCATATTTGCATCCGTTGTAATACATGGACCAGGAGCAACCGAACGAGAAACTGGCTCCGCAAGTGTCTGGGTCTAGACCCTGACAAGCGCAGGTCCTTGGTTCGTTGGTTCCACATCTTCTGGTTGTCGGAAGACCAAAACGATTCAGTTTGTGGCTCAGGAGAGAATAAATTCTGTCAGCCTCGTGTGTTGGAACACCTTCCCAGGCAACCATCGCAACGACTATCCAGGCCGTTGCACATTTGTGACCTTGGCGATGTTTTACTACCGTTAGAATTTTCTCGTCGGGACCAGAACGTCGGATTACCTGTGGAAATTCTTCTGGTATAAAACGTGACCGTGTGAAACGTCAGATTCTATTCGTTTATATTTGTTCTGAGACTTACCCATTTCGCCATCGGACATCCCTGTGTTGTTTTCCCCTCTTTACCGGTGTAGATAACTTTCTCAAATCTTATTGCAATTCCCTTCAGTCCTGTTCTCCTTTCAAGATCATTACGAAGATCGGATAGACTCGCTGCGGCACCAAGATGCGTGTAGTATGAACCGGGTTCGGGTGGACCTTTTGGTTGAACTGTATTTTATTTACAACACCGACTCTCAACGAAAGAAGCAATTAAAATCCCCGTCCCTTGCGTTAATAGTGATTGTATAAAAGCACCGACTAGACTCGTTTCATGTGTATCAATATTATCCTTCACCATTTTTTTTTAAATATCACATATGTGTACGATGTTTCACATTGTGTGTCATGACCCATGGTTAGTGTGTTCTCTCAATGTTAGTGTCGTGCTGAATACACATTTTCAACTCACATTTGTCAGCTGGAAAGCAGTTGCAGTCCGGAACTTCGGTCCTGACATTATTCTTCAGTTTATCCAAATGGTCCTGTAACTTAGGCGTTGGTGCGGCTCTCGGACTGTTAGGTCCTTCGCTTTTGACTTCCTGTGAGTTTGCCTTTGGTGGAGGTTCGGCCAAAATTTCATCCCTGGTCTGCAGTCCTTGGCAACAACCTTCTCGCAGATGTTCAGGCGTCGGTTGTTCGGTACCACCTCTTCGACAGCACCAGGAGCCAATTTCTGACGAAACCATAGCTGGTCCCCCGTCACCCCTAAACTTGTAATTACTTTCTGACATATCAAATCTCAGATCCGGCTCAGTTTTCACTATCGCGTCAATATCAGGCGTGATTTCATCTTGGATTGTCGAACATTCCGTTGCACTTTCTAGCGGCGAACAGTTGTAGGGAAGAACTTCCTGCTTGATCACTTGTTCAGCGTTGTATTTCACCTCGTCTTCAATATTTTCTGGTCCGAATTTGGGAGAGTCTTTCAGACCCTCGACCCCGAATGTCTCTCCTTCCTGGGTACCACTGGGATCTTTATCGAAAGCGATATTGTCTTCAGTAGTCTTCGACTCTTCTTGTTCGTGGAAAGTTTGATCTTGACTATCTTGTTTGGGAAATACGCTTTCAGTATTCTGGCCGATGCATAGCCGTTGTTGGAATGATTTGTCGTCGATATTCTGATCGTCCGTAAGTTTAGTCTTAGGATCTGTCCAGGGGGGATGTTGTACTTGAACTTCTGTCGGTTTATCGGTCACGTCCTTTTCAACTGTAGCGTATTTCATGAAATTTTCAATAGCAGTTATTCCAGTTTCTGGCAACATGATGCCATTGCTTACGTTACTTCCTCCTCCAGTCCACTCCCATAAGCCACCACCGTCGGGCAAACTATTGGCCCGAGGGTGGTGGCTATGCAATAAAAAATTACCGGTCATTGATTCGTTGGTTTGTGCCATTGACATCATGGCAGCTTGATTTAAATACTCGCCCGATCTTTTTTCCTGTAACTTTTCAGCGCTTTCATTTGGTTCTCTCAATCTATCATCCGTTGGAAAATCTGCATTAGGATTATTATTGCCATTTGGATGTTGGCCAATCTGATGATGTAGATGATGTTGTTGTTGTTGTTGTTGTTGTTGTTGTTGCTGTTGTTGTTCTTGATGGGTCATCTGATGTTGCTGCATTTGTTGTTGCTGCTGTTGCTGTTGTTGCTGCTGTTGCTGCATTTGTTGCTGTTGTTTATTCAATATCATTGTTTTCAAACGACTATTGAGATTGACCCTATTGGATTGTGAAAACATGGTATCCTGGTTATCCTGATTCTCCGGAAAACCATTTTGTTTATTATTATCCGCTCCTTGTTGCCACAAAATTCTTTCACCTGAATTCTGCATGTCTTGTTTCGTCGCCTGTTGACCCCACGTCGCTTGATTCTCGGCCGTTGAATTCGGCGACCAATTCATCTGATTGTCCATTTTATTTTCCTGTGAGGTTTGACTCTGCCATGCTCCAGGCTGATGCCCAGGAGTTCTCCTCGGACTAGGTTGGGTATCTGGCCAAGGTTGTTGAGGCTGCTGACTTCCGTCGCTCTTCAAACTACTTGGTGACCAATTTGGTTGACTAGTTGGCGTATCAGGCCAGGACATTTGATTGGATGGTGTCAATCTTGGATTTTGTTCAATCTTAGTTTGTTGCCACTGTTGTTGTTGCTGTTGCTGCTGCTGTTGCTGTTGTTGTTGTTGTTGTTGTTGCTGCTGCTGTTGAATTTGTTGTCCAGACGGCGTAAGCCTTGGATTTTGTTGGCTAGACTGTTGATTCTGATTCTCCGGGCTACTTTGCTGCCAATTATGTTGACCAGACGGTGTCATTCGCGGATTTTGTTGTTGACTTTGATGGTCAGTTACTTTTGGAGAATGTTGAGGCCAGCCTTGCTGATTTTGCTGTTGAGCGGACGGCGTCAATCGTGGATTTTGATTGTCCCTAAGCTTAGGACTCTGTTGTGGCCAATTCCCCTGTGTCTGTTGCTGTTGATTGTCCGTACTTTCCGTCCAAGATTGCGGAGTCTGTGGTTCTTTAATACTGCTATTTTCCCAGCTCATATGACTCGCTGGTCTTGGAAGCTCTTGCTGATTTTGAAGGCTTTGCTGCTGATTTTGTATCTGTTGACGTTGGCTTTGCAGAGCTTGTTGCTCGCTCTGTTGCTTCAAACTATTCTGCAGTCTTTGTTGCTGATTCTGGAGCTCTTGTTGTTGCGTTTGTAACTGTTGCTGATTTTGCATCTGTTGTTGTTGGCTTTGCTGTTGCTGTTGCTGTAAACTGCCGTCAGACCACGTCATACTGTTCACGCTACCAATTTTCGCACTAGTATTAGTATCGGACCATATATGACGCTGATTCGCGTCAGATACAGTCTGCTGTTGCATTTGCTGTTGATTTTGTTGTTGCTGCTGCTGTTGCTGCTGCTGTTGCTGTTGTTGATGTTGCTGTTGTTGTTGTTGTTGTTGTTGTTGTTGTTGTTGTTGTTGTGCGACCTGAGTCTGCCATTGATTTTGCGCTTGCTGTTGACCCATTTCTACGTAGCCTGGATATCCGTTAGAGCTGTGTAAACTCTGCGGGCCCTGTTGAAGTGGATACCCAGGCATCTCGTTTCCCGACACACTGCCGGCGGCAATCGCGGCAAAGCCTTTTACTTGCGTGTCCGATGACGGCTGCTGTTGCTGTTGAGTTTGTTGATTTGACTGGGTCTCCATGTGAACCGAACTACTACGACTTGTCGGAGTTGTCGAAGGAGGAGGAGCCATTGTTACGTCCTGAAACAAAAAAAATCCTATTGTTAATTGAATCAGTACTATCACTTGTAATTAGATTAATCTGCACCACAAGCACAACTTTGAATTATAAATAGAAACAAAAAAAAAGAAGAAAAAAAAACCAAATTCTACAAGAGTGAAAAAAATAGCGGCTCAATTTACCTAGAATCTGACATTCTGGCTCACCTGCTGCTGGTATCCATTGACATATTCTTGTCTTTCGTAACCAACTGGTTGACCTGCTGTGGAAGCTGGGTCGATAAATTGACCGTTAAGAGGTCTTTGGACAGTCGTAGCTGCCGATTGTGCTACAACTGGTGCTAAAGGCGACGGTTGTCCCGTGATAGCGTATTGTCCGGTCGTCCCAGCCCGTTGAAACGCGGACTGATCCGCCGTAATGAAGGCCTGTTGCTGATAAGCAACTGAAACCAAATAAAGATCTAATATTAATAGCGTAAACTACAGCGAGTCTCCGCTAAGCCTTTTTCAACATTTTTTCTTCCAGAATGGATTGAAGTTTTGTTATAGTGAATTTTCGGAGATGAAAATGACTTAGCTGTGACTTGCCACCGATCATCAAAACTGATACTCACCAGGCTGTGGATGATAGGGAGTTGCAGCGCTGTACTGAGTGTGATATCTTAATTCTTCTAGCTGATTTGGCGCTGGGATTTGCTGAATGAATTGTTGTGGGGGCCAGGCTGCTGGAGCAGCCTCTACCGTAACAGCACCAACAGGACCAACTCCTTGGTGCCAAACTGTGTTTCCGAATCCAGCTGCGGGCCGAAAACCAGCCCCGGTATCGCCATAAAATCCTGGCATAACTCCAGGGGACTGGAATAAAAAGGGGAATAAAAACGTTGATAACTTCGAAAGGATTCGAGACGTTTTCTGGTCTCTTCCTCGAATTTACAAGACGAGGTCCCACACGTCTTTGGAGTTGCGGGCTTGGCCAAAGAAAGAAATCTATTTGAGGCAAAAGACAACGACGCGTATAGAACCGGCGTCATCCGACTAACACAAAAAGACACAACAACGCCTGCAGAGTCTAATTCACGTTTCTTAGCTCCGTTTGCTTTGCTGTTCCAAAGTACAACAGTCAAAGAGCTTTTAAAAGGTCGGCAGGTACAGCGAAGCGGGGTAAGAGGATGAAGTCATCAGCGCGAGTTTATCTCCTTAGAAATGTCGTCTGGGTTAATGCCTTGGCGGTTGTGGTGGCGGCGGGGAAAGTTGGGTGAAAAGCATCGTGAAAATTTATGGCCGTCTGCCGTGTGGACGGGGCGTCAAGGGGCCCTTTCACGGGTGTAATATGCATGCCGAGAACTGTAGACAGACGGCATAACAGAGCGAAAAAGCATAACAGTCTTTGACGGTGAACAGCTTTTCACGAGATTCTGTGAACCTAATATATCACACTTCTGTGAGACTCCACATCTGACGCATAATTTTTGCGTGCTCGTGCGAGATTATCGCGTACCTGAGTCCTGAGCCTGCAGCCTCTGTACGTCTAAGCTCTATACTATCGCGAATATATGACGCTTCCACCTCGATTTCGTTTATTTTTCCACGAAGTGAAAACCGGCAACCTCGCGATTTAAACTCGCTGCTATAAAACTTGCTACAAAACGAAAACAACAGCAAGGTGGAAGAGGTAGAGGTAGAGGTAGAGGTAGAGCCTGGATCGACTGGCTGGCTAGCTGGCTGTCTGGCTGGTACAAGAATCAAGGTATTGCAGCCTCTATCAACCTTGATGATGGCGAGGGAAGGTCTGCACTCTGCACTGTCGCATCTTCCAATGAACAAAAGTACGACAGGTCAACTTACTGCTGAAGGATAGCGAATTTTTAATTCTTACAACATTGGGCTCAAATTTTTTGCCATGCTGCTGGACCCTCTTTGATATACAGTCTAAAAATCGTAATGGGAGTCTTTCCGATTCGTCGATATCACCGATTTTCCCAATTGAAAAATTGGGTAGAAGAAGAAACCATTAGAAAGATGAATGATGATTAAGTCTGGTGTTACCCAACTGAAAATTAATTTAGTCGTAGACGAAGTGGTAATAGTCTTGCAGTAATGCCCGTACGAATAAAAGAAAGATGAAATTTCGTATCTATTCAGTGAAAAAGGAACAGGTCAAGGAGAGAGAAGATATTGGGTATAGACTCTTAAATGTCATTGCATTTCAGGAATCTTTGGATTTGACGATCTCATAACGTATACATGATTGTCTATGCAATTCTTAAATTATCACAGTAGCCATTTTGATTAAAGTGTTCACTTGAAATTGCAGATTTTACCAATTACATTATATATGAGATTGAAATCTTTCACTACAAGCACGTGACTGAAAGTGGCGTATATTAATCTAATAGATATGTTTAATCGCCGTAATAGCTGCGCGTAATTAGTGATATAACGAAGCCAGATTAGAGTCACTTCTCTTATCCGCGGGTGAATTGCGACTCAAACTTTGTTTCGAATAAGCTACAGCTCCAGAGCAAACGATTCAGAAGTTTTAATACTGTTTACTGCCTGGATCTCGGCAGTCTTGGATTATTACGCCAATTCAAACACCCGTAACAACCCAATTGGCGAAAATTAGCTTTTGAGTGGCGCCAAGCAATCCTTCGAATAATTTCGGGTACAGATCAGAGCTCCAGCTCAGGGGTGGGTACTACATTAATTTTTACCCCGTCTTCTACCCCTTCTGTAAAATCGCATCAATAATTAATCATCCGCAACGAAACACCGCGTTGGAGTCAGACTCTTCAAGTTTTTAGCGAAAGTTCAAAGGGGAATTCCCCGCGCTTTTCCGTAATTAAAGCACTTGTGTAAATTGCGGTAAAAATAAAATGTAAATAAATGTTTCACGAGGTGTCTAAATCTTTTTCGTCAATTCGTTTGAGAGGCGTTTATCCTCTCACATACACCCGTACGTATGTTTCGCCGGATTTACGGCAGACCAAGTAGCGGCGGGCGTTTCGTGCACGAAAATACCTCCATCGATTTCAGTTACACCCTCTATACCCTATAGCATTTGCTGCAAAATAAAATGCAAAACCGGAAGACAAGGAAGGAAGAGAAAAGAGGAAAAAGACCGCAACATGGCGTTTCCATGGTTATGCAGGCAAGGAAGGTGGAGGAGAGGAAGAACAGCGAACAACCTCGGAAGAGAGGTATAAAAGAGAGACAAAGATAGACCGAGAGAATGCGCAATGGCCGCTGCGCCGCGCAATTTAATCAGTCTCTTGAAAATGGCAATCATCCGTCGCTGCTCGACTAGGACATCAAGCTTTATGCAACGGGCTTGCGCCAACTGCAAGTCCAGTCTCTCCCAGATTTTCAAAAAATCTTTCAATTCAAAGAGCTCGAAAATCCCCAAACCGAGTCTCCAGTTGTTGAAAATATTCCGATCTAATTATAGAATGGTTTAATTTTTCACTACCACGCGACTGATGACTCAGAAGCAGCGAAGAGTCTACCCCATTCGTTTACTACCCCAGTTTTGAACCGGTAGCATAAATGCATCAACGATTAGAAGCGGTCTATATAGCTTGAAGCTTCGGAAGTTCTGCACTGCAGAAGACTGCACGAGTACAAGCAGACATTGCAAAAGGGTTTAATTCTTGATTACAGAACTCCAGGTCTCAGTTTGCGTCGAGTAAATTAGTAATTAGTAAATTTGTATGTATGTGAGCACGGTGTCTGGCTAGTTTGGTAACCAAATTGAAGATACTTTGGAGATAATGCGCCCTTTTTACCGTCTACTTTACATTCTCTTTTTTACACTAAGCTAGTGGTTGACCTTCGCACTGCAGCTCAATGCAACAAAGAAACATACCCAGATACTGTACTGTACAAGGCTACCACCCACCTACGAAGATCGACCACGATTGTCATGCTATAGTTGAATAAATTGCAGCTGCTATACTGATGGAGAAAGATAAGCCAAAAATTAAAACGGTTTTCAACTTTTCAAGGAAAAATAAGACAAAAGATTATTCATACATGTACGCCGTGCCGTATTTTTGCTTTAAAAAATTGTACCTGTTATGTACGATTTATTTAAAGTGATTCAGATCTCACGGCCATCGATGATGAACTTCGCCACCAGAAATTTCGAAACGTAAAACGGAAGGAAAAATATATGAAAATCATCATTAAGCTGCAGAATGTCAGTCAGAGCTAATGTGCTGTTAACTAACAAGATTCGACCAAAAATCAAATTGACTAAAAGCACTATGAATTAATCTAACAACTTTATGATACCAGACTAAGTTGTCTTATCTCTATAATTACCAAAACATGTAGAGAATCATCAGTCTCATCCTAATTAGGATAAAAGATAAACCTTATCTGACACGATCTCTGTGAGATAAGAGATGTGGCTGATTTGTTGAAAATGACGACAAGCATAGAACGTCGTAGGTATATGAAGAAGAATAGGAGGGTTTACTCTACCGCAATGTGGAATCAAGGTTCGTGTACAAGTGTCACCGAACAAGATCTCGACTTCTATCTGGTGAGAAGCAAAGTGTACCGAAGCAAGAGACACAAATGTATCCTCAAAGTGGTTGTGGGGTCGAAGCTTGAGGCGAAGGCCGATAGCATCGAATACGGGCGTCGAGCCAAGCCGTTGATTTCACTCCCACCCACAGAGCGTAAAGGAAGAACGTTCGAGGACGAAGAGAAGGAGGAAAAGGCGGAGGTCTCGTCTCAGAGATCCTTCCTTCCGTGGGAGAGCAAGCGCCGTGACCTAGGCCAACGCAAGGCGCCGATCCCGGCACCCAAACACAACCCTTGGGGATGGGAATGGGAAAAGAGGGAAGAGGGAAGTAGGAAGAGGAAGGAAACTCTCCCTCAAAGGAAGGTGCAGACCGATTCAAGGAGCAGTTGTGGCAAATCGTATCCATTAGATTAGAGACTTTTCGCAACCGTTAAAATCAGGATTTCTCTTCAAGGATTTCGAGTCCTGAGTTCACTAGGACGAAAATATCCTAGACTTGGACTTCGAGTTAGTTGGAGAAGAACCAAAAGAGACACATACTCACGCAAGAGTCAGTCTCACAACTAAAAATGAATGAATTGGTACTTCGGACTTCACGTATTGCAAAGATGCAGACTTAAGCACCGCAAATTCTAACGCGAAATATTCGGCTTAGATTCAGAAATAGTTCTTCGCCCATATCTGTATGTTGATGTGTCGCACTAAGACTACCGTGAAACTTGACACACCTTGCTTGTTCACCCTTTGAATGTGGTATACGAGTAGTCGTAATATTTATACGACTTGCTACAGCAATAAAGAAGCAAGGTAACAATATGTGATACACGACGTCCTGCTGTAGAAAAACATGCATAAATATATATCTGTGTTTAAAAGTTATTCTCGAATAACTAGATACCTGCTAAATGGTATGGAAAGATATGTGCAGACCTGAATCGTAAACCATAATCAAATTCGATTCTGTACGTAGTTTAAAGTCGATATTTATTATACACGTAGCCGCGATGCAAATATTATTTATTGACAGGCTAGTACAGGTAAGTATCGATATCCCAGTGATAGACGATGATTGTTTAAAATCTGCAGAAAATTAGTCACAGCAATCAACGTGGCATCGATACGTTGATTCAATCAATTTTCAAACCCGCAACGCTTCTACAATTTCCCGATAGCTCAGACTGATTTAACGATGTGCGGGTCACCGCGTGCCAAATTCAGTGCCAAAAACAACGTGAATTCTATCGTCGCGACGCGAGACGTCGCCTAAGATGCTCGTTCCGGCATCCAGGAGGTCGAAAATTCAGTCAGCAATGCAAATGAGATTCTTCTCTCCAAACTCGGGGGGATGTCTGATGACTAAAATATCAGAGCTGAAGCGACGGGCACGTAATTGCTTTTGAGGAATTTATATATACCGACATGCGTACTACAAGTTTTATGAGATCAACAGAGTGGAGATTCATTCTTGAATCGCACAATCATTTAATCCGAGGCTTTTACCAGCGTGCAGCGAAAAGCCATGCGAAAGCTTAGTCAGCAGTTCTCGTAATCGATATTTGCCCAAGACTACATAGTGTTTACAAACACCGAGATCCCGATAACTGGCAAAGGGCAGAGAATGCGAAAGCGAGATAAAACGGGAGAAAATAAAGTGTACCAAAAAATTGCTAAAGAACGTAAAAACGAGTGGCAGTCGTACGTATAAGCAAAGCGTATCAGCGCTGTGCAGGGGACTTCTGTATAAAAAGAATATTAATGCCAGGTCACACGTAATGCATCGAAGACGTACACAGCAGGAACCAAGCCCGTGATCCTTACCGGACAAAATCTAGTCGCCAACGTGTGGTCCGAACGCTTAAATCGATACCCAAGCTCCTCCCTACTGCCCCTGCAGCTTTCCGGTATAGGTGCTCAGTGAAATGTATTAAATGCATGATTTGATAGGAATGCGTAGCACATGCAATACTAGTCACGTGTGGTTGAGCTTCATGTATATGACGTCGGAAATCGAACTTTGCAGTATCAATTGAGGAAATCGAGCTCGGAAATCTGACCGTTTCGAGACACTTTCGAAACTGGATTAGGCGTTGTGTTATGACCAACGACCCGTGAGCAACAAATCAATCACTGTCCAAAATCTTGATTGTGAACAATCGAACAATTGATACCACCGCGTGATCTACAGGTCCAGGTAGACTAGGATACGAACTTGTTTCTGAATCCAGAAGACTATAAAAAAAATGCTTCGTTGTAGGAAAATTTTTTCACCCTAGTTTGAGAAACGGTATTTTTCAAGGTGTAGGGGATCTCTTGAGTATCAGAAAATGATTCAGAAGATTAGAAGCCGCTTTCTGCTTGTCGCCGAAGAGGCAACCAGTTGCGATAAGGGGCTTGAGGGAAAACTCTCAAGGTTGCCCTAGATCGTGGGCTGAAATGTAGCTCTTTGAGTAAATTTACGAGCGTCTTGAAAATATCCCTCCTGACGTATCCCGGTTGTCGCAGCGCAGAACAACCCCTCTGGAGGTCTCGACCTTCGTGTCAACGCACCCTCTTCTCCGCAAGGACTATCCTTATCCTGAAGCTATCTGCCGACCCGTCAGGCTCTTAACCCTGACCGGAGTCATGACTACCTTCCTACTCGGTCCTGAAAGGAGGGAGAACCACCCTTTCATCATAGACTGGCATATTGTACAACATTCTTCTTCGCTTTTCTCCTATTATCTGATCGTAAAGCCTCAGAGCTTCGCGTCTGAGAAAACAACCGATGAAAAAGGGAAGAGCAGGTGAAAAGAGGTGAAAAAAAAACTTAACGAAAGGATGGAGGACGAATAATAGAAGGAAGGGGTAGACTAGTAGCAGACGGTGGCAGTGACGGCGGCGGCCGCGGCTGTGGGGGCGGTGACCGCCCGCCAACGAGAATCAATACCCGCAGGAACAGGAACCGCCGACCTACGTAGAGTGAGATGGAAAGAGGTCGAAAGTGTAGAGAGAGAACTGGAAGCGGGAGAAAGAGAGAGATGGACCAGACGCGGCGAATCGAGACGAAAAGAGGCTGTGTTTCAGAGAGGAAAAAGTGATGGATATGATCCTGTTCCGTGGCGAAAATTGGAGCAAAAAAATTGTCGACTGATATGATCGCTGAGGAATAAATGTCAATTTTGAACCACAGAAAACTTGAGAACTTGAGGACTTGAATAGTTCATGTCCAGTCAGAGTCCGAGGAAAGATTGGCCAACCCAATATACACGGTTACTCAACCGATTCGGAGTCATTGCACGCTTCTACCTTTTTTATTTATTATTTTTTGTCTCTCCTCTCCCGAGGTGTAGGTATAGTCGAAGTGAAAGACGGAATTGTGAGCCCACAGCACGCGAACGGACCTGAGGTCACATCGGTGTGAAGACCTTCTGCGTGGCCTTGAGGGTCGGGCGAGGAACGATAGTCGACGTTTTGACTGGCTGCACGGGTTTACCCAACGTGGAGGAGGAATCGGAGGAACAACTCCGTCTTTCGCGTGTAGACGCGATAATGATACGCTGGTATGAAAGGGACAGGGAAGGTGTAGAGGAAACCTGGAGGGATACCGAGGGACGACAAGCACCCGTTTTCGAGACTGGTTTGCCCAGTAACCTGGGTCGCGTGATTCTCCTGGCTCTAGCTTCCACCGAAGTCGAGTATAAGTCGAGAGGAAGAATCCCGCATTCCTGGGGGGCGACGACGCGGTGGTCTCGAGAGGAAAGTGAAGTGAAGTGATCCTCTCCTCGGCGGCGACCACTACAAGTTACAGCTCGACAACTTGTTACTAACCGTTCGAGAGCGAGAAGTGCGACTTCCATCACGCGGATACACAACCAACGTCTATATAATTCGTGTTAAACGATCTGTATGGCGTGTTCATCTCTTGAAGGTGTCCCAAGTGGATGTAACAGCTCCTTTTTATTTTTTACGGAGAAACCAGCGTGTTACAATAATTTAGAAAGATTTACATATCGCGCTGATTTCCGCGACAAAATATACAGATAACTGTTGACAATTATTATTCATAACGACAAGCCACTCTGACCTTTTTTTCCTTTTAATATATGGCGTGTGCCAGCGACATGATACGCTAGGTTAATAATAGCTGAAACCATACATCCACATGGTTCTGATCGTATGTATGTATGTACGTGTGACGAAAACTGGAGCAAGGTACAGATACTAACCGCGCTTACTGATAAGCGGCTCGAACCATTCTGATAAGGGAACGCAACTGCGCTACCTAAATGAAAAAATATTTATAACTAGATTTATAAAAGCAGTTATTTAACGTGTGGACACTATTCAACACTGATGATAAAATAAAATGCGCGATTCTGATAGATTTTAGCCAATTTTAAATCTCAGCTGGATCTCGCTCGTAGTTAGATCTATAACTGTTGCTAATTCGACCGTGAAGAAATTCCGCTGATATTATATAATTATAGGCATATATGTTATATATATCTATATGTTGAGATTATTAATTGAAATTCCTAAACTAATATATTGGAAGACCTTCGGGAATACGAAAACACGTCGATTAATTATACATAAAAGTACAGATGTGTATATATGTATACCATGTAATATATATATATGAGCATGGATCGAAGAGAGCGTATTTCCAATTGACGATGGCGACGTGGCTGTGGCTGCAATAAGAACTTCTTTCAAGAATTCTAAGTCCGCAGCTATCGGCTAAGAGAATACTAATCTACTTATAAGCTTTAGTTCATTCAGCGAGGAATAAACGGTATTCTACTTTCGCTGATCGGGATATGTTTTATTGCAACGATTTAAAGGTTCGCAAATGTTGTCGTCGTCGAAGATTGACCATCGAAAAATGTCCAGTTGGCGAATATAATAATCGAGATTTTTCCAAGGGGTGCGAAATCGTTCTTTAAAATTTTGCCGAATTCTTGAAAATTAGCCAACTCACCATGGATACAACGGGTGGTGCAGGATTCCCGTTCCGAAGAGCTCCAGGCTGCTGAACTACCGCTGGTGACAGACTGTCCTTTGCCTGCTGCATGGCGTCAACGTGGAGGGCCTGTTGCTGCGGATGTTGTTGTTGCAAGCCACCAATACTTGCCTGAGGACTGCCAAGTCCGACTGTAGGAGTATCCGGCGTGCTGACCTGACGCGCGATCTTTCTATAACTCTGCAATCAGTCGAAACAAAGAGAAAGAAGATTAATTGACGGGAATTAGACGTATTTTTCAAATCTTATAAACGAGTAGAAAGTTATCAACGAATCACTGTTCACTCTAGACTCATTCGACACAGACATCCTTCTGTCATATACGGAATAATTTAGTGATGGAGAACTGAGTCTGATCTGCATTTCCTCTTCTTCAATGATTATGATACTCGTCGAGACGTTGATTCGTCTATGAACTGTTCTGTGGGATGAATTTTCTGAGAATCTTTGAAGACTTGCGTTAATCAAGATCAAGCTGTCCTCATTTCTTGTACAAGAGAAATGAGGCATTTTCTATGATATGTGAGGCTTGTTTGGAATGCGTGAAGTCATCGGTGTAGGTACGGGCCGATAATGAATCACAAAGTTTACCCATCTTTATTCACATCGAAAACAAACTAAACCCGGGCTTCTAGCTTAGCGAAAAAAATAAGCCTAATCGAATTTTCTCATTTGTTTCTTTCTTCTACTTTTCCATTGCCTGTACTCGTCTTACTTTTTTAGTTTTCAAAAAAATGGAATACGGCGTGGACGTAATATGTGCGCTCGTGTGACCCTGCGTTGCTAAAAATACGTGGCTAAGTAGGCCACGACGGTTGGATGGCTTTCCATAGTTGAACAAACATTTCCTTTGCTATTATAACTATATATATTATAATTCGATTTCATTATATCTAAACGTAAGATAGTTGTAGATGGTATAGTAGTAGAACTCGACTCGGTATACATGGATTATTATTTATCGCGTGAATCGCGTCTCATAAAACGCGTCGAAATCCTTTTATACACCGTTTATTTATAGCTATTAAAAAATTGGCTAAGCAACTGTTAACTTTGATCTATTCTCAGACGAACCTTATAAACTCAGGCACGAACGAAAAGGACCCTTGCGTCCTCGGTACGCGTAAGAGTTAAAAATTATAGCGTATACCTAATCCGGCGACATTTCTATACGATCGAATTCTACTATATACGGTAGAATTTGAAGGCTGAAAAGCCGAAGCTTGCAAAGTCGAGAGTCCAGAGTCGATGAGACAGTAAAACGCTCCAGGAGGCGTCCAATAAAAGTGAAACAATTGAATTTCCTGCACTCCGGGACGCCCGGCGTCGTGGTAGTATCGACTAACGAAAGTCAAAGGGTTGTCGCCGAGTCCAATGCCCCTATTACGATATACATGTATACCGAGTAAATGTATATTTATTAGGTTTATAAATAGGCAGCTTCCAACGTCCCATGCTTAGCAAGCCGGGGGAGTGCAGGAAAACGCACATATGCTCCAATGCAGTATTGCTGGTTACTTCGTATAGCTGGCTACAAGCCCCCTGCTGTGAAAGACGGTTTGGTATAATTTTTCGAGTCGTTTTTTAAAACCGATGGCAAAATACGTGGATGAAATTCCGAACATTTTCTTATTTAGGTATTTCACAACTTTTCTATACCTATCAATTATTCATTCATCAGCATGTTATTGCTGGTTCGTTTGACTTTGATTAATTGTATTTTCTTATCGCGTTGATATATGAGGCCGCGTGAAATTGAAAACATAAATGAAAACGGCAGTTGAATAATATATTTATAAGGGGATATACTAGCTAGGTGTGCATGTATACATGTGGACTACCGCTCATTTTCCTGTCCACAGAAGATAACGCGAGGGTGACACGCGATATCGAAAATACCGTATTACCGTAATGGCGACGAACCACGTCAATATTACACACTTTTGTAACGATCGCGGTGAATCGATATCTGGAAATACAAGCTAAGTAAACCCCAACAAAATAAAACCCAGCATAATCCAATCTTTATAAAAGAGATAAAAAAGATAGAAAGAAAAATGAAGAAAGAAAGAAGCCAGGGTATATTTTTACGAGGCAATCTATACGATGCTAGGGCTATAACAGCTGTTTCCAAACTCCAAATGTCAAATTCGAAATTTAAACTCTTTTTACGTTCTTTCAAATGAATCAAAACTCTAAATTCCTTCGTTTAATTATCCGCATATACACGTATTACGTATACGTTGAGGTATAGAGAGAAAAATGTAATGACTGGATACTCGGACCGGTTATTCGGGTGTCCAAGTCAAGCGTGACTATGGTTGTAACCGAAACCACAGAGGATCAATTTCAGCGTATAGATTTGTCAGAGGTAAAAGGTGCTAGGAGATGTGTGTAATCGTCAGAGTTAATCAGCGAATGAAGTTTCAAATTTGAAGATAGAAATCGAGAGATTATAAATTTTGATCAGTTTGCACATACTGTACCCGGGTTGAATAATTTCTTTCATTGATTATTTCAATATACATTATACATATTATACATAGGTACCTATGCAGTTCGATAATTTGTTCTTTGCACGAATTGTATATGAAATTTATTCATTTGGGAATTTAAACGAGATATTTCCATGCGTGGGTAAAAATTTTTCGAATTTATTAACCAGAGAAAGATTTTTACTCATTGCTATATATAGCCGGGTTGGACTCGTTCTGTTAACGAGTTTTCATGAAAATAAAATACCACTGACATCCCCAATGATCAAAAATTAAACCCCTCTTCGTGTGGGATAATTAAAAGGCGTTGGATTTGATTTGAAACTTACGAACGTTATTGCTATATTTATACGAGATTTGACGGAACGTGGGAATGTTGAATAAAATATTGTGTAACGTCCCCCGAGCTAAAAATTTCTACCCATCGGTGCTCATATAATAAAATGAAAAGCGAACAGCAATACCGCGATAATTGAAAATACCGGAAACGAATGAAAAATCCGGATGTTGCGGTAAAGAATACTAAATGTTCGTATATTATGTGCAGAACATCGAGTAAACTTTTTCCACGTGAAAGTATGCGTATATAATGATGAAATTTTCTGTATTCGATATACCTTTTGTGAGGTTTTTTTTTGTTCCCCCCTTTTTATATTGTCTTCGGAGAAAAAGGATCCGAAAAATCGTTCATCGTTCTAGGATATTCCTAGGATATTGTTCCGGAAAGAATGACCGTATGGATTTATATGATATTTTAAAATATCATCGATAATAGATCGAATATTGAACAAAACCGTGGAAAAAATAAAGAATAAAAACTCCTCGAATTATGAAAAAATTTCTTCTTCCGTTTCACGGTAAGATCTCCACCCTGCCGAGCCCCACCGCCTTTTTCTTTCATACGTCAGTCAAAATTCTCCGATCCTAACGCGTTTGGAAACCTCTTGATCACGTTCAACCAACTGTGTACAGGCCCTTGGGGATTCCCCCTTTTAGACCCTATCCCGACCCGGAATGCTGAGGGTCATTTGCCCCGTTGTGATCCTCTCGGGTCAGAATCACGCGCCTATACACCACGTGGCTCGGCCACGTGGTCTACTGCCAAATAGTTGCGTACAGATCGAGAGAAACTCTTCATTGTTATTTGAGAACGAAGATAGCAGCGTTTCTCAACGGATTTGATTGGGAACAAAAAATAGTAGAAAAAATTCAAAATTAAAGAGAAATTTTAAAACATGGTCGTTCAGTAATTTGGATTCGAATTTTGACCGTCAATCGTTTTATTTTCATCTAATTTTCTGATCGAAACTAGAAAATTCTTGACTTTATAAATTATTTGCTTAACGGTACTACAGCGAGCTATCTAGTGGTTAATAGCATGGGACACTGCGTGACCTGAATAAATTCTCGAGTATTTTTTTTTTTCTTCGACTTGCGCAATAATAAAGCCGAGTCGAGTATTTGACGCGGTGTATAGAACCTTGGAAAGGGCCTCGACGCGATAGCGTTAATAAGGCCGACAACAAGTTACATAATATATACCATTATAAAAATGATCATTATATGAAAAATTAATTATAGAATGAAGGGAAAAAGAAATTCGCTTTCAAATTACAGAAACACGTGAAAAAAAAAAAAAGAAAAACCAAGAATAAGAAAAAAACGGAAGAACCGCTTTACGACTGTGCGTGTATCTCTACGTGGCCATACCTCGCCGCCGCAGTCTATATATCCATACCCATATACTTCGACGGTGAAAGTCTACCGAGGTGGGTAATCGGCGATAGAAATCAATCCGACGAAATGAAATACATACTCGCGACAGCTGTAACCATGATTAAAGTGCACTTTTCTTATCCACGTTTGCGTATGAACGCGGTGATGAAAAATAAATATTTCTCAAAGTATGATTTTCGGTCGGTAAAACCTCGTACGTGATTCATCGTTGGCTGTTATCATATATGTAGAGGCAAAAGATGAGAGTTCACAATTTTTTTCTTCTTTTTTTTCCAGTATCTTGTCCTATTTTTTTTCTCATTTTCGATTCAATCTCGCATTTTCATCAGCTCAAGAATTCGCGAGAGGCGTGTGAGAGCTGCGTAAGCGAAAATGCGCGGGAGTGTCACGCCGCACGCGTCACGTGTAACGCGCGGGACAGACATAAGCAAGGAATGGCAAAGGATGTTCGAAGGATACGAAATTTGGTATGCGAAAGCCGTCCGCATATATACCTATACTGAGCCAGAGCAAACTACATACTTATCGATAGTTAAGCAAAAACTCACTGTATTTTGAGAAGGACGTCTGGCCAGTTCTGTTCTTTTCTGTTCTTATACACGTGTAGAACTGACGTCAATTTTATATCGTTAAACTTTGAAACTGACACTCGAGAGAGAAACTTGACTTTATTTGATTTTTTTCTCTCTTTCAATTCGTCAAAGTATCAAGAACATTACTGATTATCACAGGTTTAAAGAAAAATTGTAAATATAATCAAAATCACACACCATACCACCGACAACACGTATGTAGGAAAATACCACACACCACTAACGCGATATATACGTGAAACGTGGCCGAGATTAGTTATAGTAGGTACAACGTATGTATACGCAATACCGCGCGATCGCGATCGTCTGTAGTAAGTTGAGCGATAATATAACGCGTCTTGTAGCTGATTGATAGATGTACCTGAGGATAAATTAGAGACACAATATTCACTCGAGTTCGAAAGAGAACCACGAAGAGAGACGAAGTATGAATGATAAATAAAAATGAAAGAAAAAATAAAAAAAATAAAACACAACGTATGTAGGATCTATCGTAATAGAAATACGTGAGATTTTATGAAGTTGCTCCGAAATGTAGAACAGTGTATAGCTTCGGGTGAAATGATTTCCTCATCAATTTTTACAAATTTTATTGATAAGTAGTAAAATACAATCAACGATATTGCCTTTTAAAATATATATATATACTGTGTTAAATGAATGAGTCGAAGATCATTGAGATTTCATCTCGCGATCGCAGCCGTGGTATATCGCGTTAACGGATGAACAACTAATAGTTCTTGAACTGATTATTAAATATCATCATAGAATAGGTATATAGTATATTTAACGATGATAATATAAGGGGGAATTGTGTTAAAGCCACGCGGCTTGTTCTCTCTCTATCTCCATCTCTGTCTCTCTCTCTCTCTCTCTCTCTCTCTCTCTCTCTCTTTCTGTTTCTCTTTCTATCTCTCTCTGTCTACGCATACGCCGCGTATATCGCGAACTGCACACATTAGCGAGATAAATATCTTAACACATCCGTGTATAATATCGAAAATAATAATTATTATAATACAATATTAAATGCAGTTTACGCCACACCCTGCAACCCGCGATAATAATATATATATATAAATGTATATTCTCTATGTATCACATAACTTCCACCATAATGATTAAATATTGTAGATAAATGATTGAAAATGAAGGAAGCAAAGAAAAAAAAAAAAAGAAAAATCACGTTTAAATTCACCTTTTTTTGTAACAAAATATATATTTTTTTTTTAAACGAATATTATATTTGATTTTCTTTATATAATTATAAAGAAAATCTCAATTTACTCTCTTCTCTATTCCGTTGCGTATATTGAGAAGAAAAAAAATACTCCGTACGTCTTTGCGCTTACTCGTCGGCCGTAGGGTTCAGCCGCGGCGCGTCAAGTGCGCGCCTCCGCGCCTCCAACCAACGAACCAGTCTCGGTTATTTTCGTTAAACTTCGTATAAATTCGGTTGTATAGTCTCGTCAGTCCAATGTCTGACTCCTATACTGCCTTCGTGGCATTAACCAAAGCTTTTCGACTCTCTTTCGATATATACCTAAACATTTTTCCTGTTACTGACATGACGGTGCAGAATGCCCTCCACCAAATCCGCCCTTTACCCCCGAAAATATGCCTCCTGTACTTCAGGCTGGTCAAAATAAACGATTATGGAAATTTTTCGCTGAAAAAATATCATGAAACTAATTTTTCGCCTCATTTTTACTCCCAGGTTGTCATCCCGCCTCGAGGAGATGCTTTTCTTCATCTTCATTTTTTTTTTTTGTTTCGATGTATTGAGGATAAAATGAATGAAAAAAAAATCTATAGTATTGCGATATGCATATAAGTTGTACAATCAGTCGGATCCCCTCAAATACGCGTAACGATATACACGCCTGAACACAGATATCGTGCCGGATAAAGCGGGTAATAGAGCGTAAATTAAAGGCAAACATAAGTCGATGGATCGAGGAGACTTGGCCTTCGGAGAAAATTGCATCGCAAGCGATGATCGAGACGACTGTACGCAGTGTACTGCACCTACTTACGACGCCGTCGTATGGGTAGAGTCTGTTACTATATGATGTTAAGTATAAATCGGCTGGTTAAAGCCTGTATTAGAGTATATAATCTTCGAGGGGTATATAGACTATAGAGTATAGAGTATAGAGTATAGGACGTGGAGTATAGCGTATAGTGTATGGCTTATAGCACTATACTCTAACTATACTTTTCTCTGCTCAGGTGGGTGGCGATGGGTGGCGGCCAAGCCGAACCAGGTACATTCCGTGCCGACTCGCAAGCGGGCCAGAACCGAGAACCCGGTGGCAGAAACTTCAGATAAAGTTGAGATAATAAAAAGTTTACGCCGTCGAGCACTGACCGCGAGTATGAAACAAGACCGGCTATTGTTCCCGATATTTTTACACACACACACACACATACATGCACACACATACATAGATATGGAGTTATTCTCACCAAAGAACGACCGAAGTGTGTATTATAAGAGGGGCGAGAGATATAGAGCTGATGATTGATTGAAAATCGATTCGTCTTATTAAATCAGTTAGTCACACGTAGGTATGGATTGTAGATGTTAGTTTCTTCGCGTTGTTCCTCATTCGCGATCTAGAGAATAATATAATGGCGTAAAGAAAAAAGAAGAAGAAGAAAAAAGAAAAAAGTTCTAAAACGGAATAATCAACGATTATAACAAACGTATGGTAGCATATAATTATAGTATCGCGATGCAGTAGCGAAGTAACTCGTACGAAAACAGCAGAAATGAATCAGCCGAGACTTTGGCCTATAAATAGCGTCGAACCTTTCGGTTTGACTACGTGACTAATAATACGAGTCTTCAGCCTTTGCCATTACCCGACGAGTGCTTAAAACTTGACTTAATCTTATCTAGAACTCTAAGGGTCGAGATAAGATAACACCCGGATCGTGAAAAGTTCGACCGTGACAGGTAGATGATACGCGTATTATTAGTAGTACGCTTCGATGTAGTAGTATTTTTTATCTCTTTTTTCTTCAAAAATTATTTACGAAACTTATAATATCACTAACTATGTATAGAAAAATCTGAAAATTCATCAGAATATAGCTCCGGAAAACCTATGTATAGATACATATACTCATAGAGGTGAGTAGAAGACGGCGACATCCGGTCTAGGTGGTCGAATAATCTCACGATGTTGGTTGCTCGCATGCTTTATTTATGATGTTTGAATTGGTGATTAACTCTATTCCAATATAAACCGCGAGATAATGTTGGATATTTAAAATGATGAATAATTGAAAAGGCAGGCATGCATTGAGAGCGATAGGTGTGTACACGTCTATGGTATGACGAAATTAAACGAGGGTACATATAGCGGTTTCCAGATGCAATCTGAATTCTAAATGCTTGATGAATGAGACTGAACTACCCCCTGCCGGCGATAAGAGAGGAAGTTAAATGAGTGCAATTTATGACGTCATTAGACAGTAATTAAAAGCTCATTAATCATTAGGAAACCGGAGCTAACCGAGAAGTTTGCCACTGTATTACCTACCTATTTTCCCGCATTATATTCTGGCCCATATCGAGGTGAAATACTGCTTTGAAAATCGAATAACATCAGGCTACTTGCTCATTAGCCGAAACTCATCTTGTTGCAGCGTTATGGGTCCACGCTGAAGCCGTATATTCGTACAAGAATATGAACCGTCAAGAGTGTTATGTGACGAAGATAACGCGTTTTATCAGGTCAATTGAAATGGCCCTGGACCAAACGCCGCGGGCAAATTCAGAATCGAATTAGTAAAATTGGAAATTTTTAATCAGAAGGGAAATAAAACGGTAAAGAGATGAATGAATGAAAAAAAATGGCAATGTAGGTAATGAGTTGATTGAGAAACTGAAAGTACTTGAAAATTTAGCTACATACATGCATTGAAGTTGTTTGATAACTTCGGAACAGTAGAGACATATCGAGGGCAAAATTAGCATTGCACTTCCTCCCAGTTGAATCAATATATGCGTTCAAGTTTGTTCGACGGTGTTCCTAGCCGTATGGATGTATAGGTATATATAGGTGGTGGTTACTGGGCTCAAAATGGTGGCCCAAGACTAATGAAATTTATCTGATATCAGCGCAGCTGCACGTAGGAGGTAATGCTAATTACTCCGCGATGTATATAGTATGAACTCGTAGGTATACCAATCTACTTGGCAAGTTGTAACTTCGTTGTTCTGATCTGGCAAATGAATCTCAATTATAATTAAGTCGTTTATTATCTTCGCTCGATGTATAGAAGATTGTAATATTCAATCTCGATTGGCGAGTTACGAACTGAATTTATCTCGATGATGTGTGAAGCACATTATAGGTATCAAGAAATTTCAATCATGTGTTAGGGCAGACGAAGAAGAAAAAAAAAGAAAATCTCGTAGGTAGTTTTGATTTTTTAAAGTGCTACCATCTCCAAGGGTAGACGTACCATTTTACGAGGAAAATATTCCACAAATACTTCAACTTGATCGATTAATGTTCAGAGGTCGCTCGTGAGCACTCAATGTTATTAAAATGTAAATAATATTTATGAATTATTTTACATCAAATCCACTCCGTTTTTGAAACGTGATTTTTCAACATTTCTGTTCAACTTATTCATGGACGTCAATTCATACCCATATAAGTAAAGCCGGAATACAATACGATGACAAAATGACATATGCTTTTAAAATTGGATCTTCTATGGTTGTATAATTCTCTAGAATACGAAGTGACGACAAAAAGCTTTTCTGCAATAATCGTGCCAATGATACACATCATCTATTATGCTTTTTAGATGAATTTTCAATTGTTGACGATAGTACCATACGGTTCAATTCAATAAAAATCATTCAATCGTTAAAAAATTTATGGGTAAGATTGAATTTTTTAAATTTTAGTGCAAAAGACCAAATCTAAACATTCTTCATGTCGAGATAAACCGTTACCAAAATTTTCATCTCGTTTTTTGTTACGAAGACATGGTAGCATTGCGGAGTAGGTATGAGGGTAGGTGCTTTCGGAGCACCCTAATATACATAGATGTATAATATATGCATGACCCCCGTGAAAATGCACTGCAAGGTGCACTATAGTTGCAGCTATACCCGCGAGGGGGCTTAAGCTGGAAAATTTTAAACATGGCGGTGCAACACGGACAGGCGCACTCTGGCCCGATCAATAGCGCCTTGTTTAATATCAGTTCTCAAACTCTGTACAGCCAGTGTCAAGATATTATAGAATAGAGTTTTCTCTGATCGGTATGGGTGTACAACAACCTTACTACTTTCGCAATTGTAAATTCACACACCCGATGAGGATATTATATGCATATCATGATCACAATTTCGAAATGAAAAATGACCAGTCGTGGGAAACGCCGTTTGATAATTATGAAAAATAAAAAACTAACCGAACCCAATACGACGATGAATGGTCGTTGCGTAAAATTTAAACGATCATCCGGTAGTTGAATAGTAATTCCATTAGCCTTCAATTCTTTACTGGTCAAGGCTGATGCGTATAGTCTCTTCGAAAATCGATCTGGATGGTATAAAAACGGCGCACGTTTTATTTTCGCTCGTTGAGGGATGATTTCCCTAAATATACGAATCGAGATTTACACTACAGCACACTCTGCAGTCGAATGGCGAAGTGATTTAAAAATTTATACAAACGCATGTGTATATGAAGAGAGTATTGGCCGTGGTTTCCCATTCGGAAATTAAAAAACTTTTATATTCTATAGCTCGTATAGAATTTAAAAACTCCTCGAAGTAAAGTTTCAGTTCGAATTAACGTAGGTCCTACAAAGTCCTACAAACTCGTCTCTGAAAAGCTTCTAATTAATGCGTTGCAAAACGAGATCGTTCTTCGAATACACAAACAATAGTCGAGGTATAATAATACGAATTAAAGTACAGGTATAACTAGGAAGGTGAATTGCGTCTGGAGAGTTTCAAGTCGAAACAATTAGCCAAATGCATTTAGAAGGAGTAATAAAAAAAATAAAAATTGCACGAATATATTTTACTCTATTCAAGTACGCAGTACCCATACCGGGGGCTAAGATAAAAGGAAAGAAAACCAGTGGGAGAGAAATTAGAGGGAAAAAGCAAACATAAAATTTGACTTTTTACTGTTTTATACGCACACAGCGGTCGGCGCTGCATTTTACGGTCGCATTTGAGTGCCTCGTAAACGCGTAAGGAAAACGACGTGCTCTAGTCTTTCGCCTTCTTACCATACCCATACACCTACACATATACCTATATGCGTAAATATATATATAGGTATATATATTCAGAAATACTGAATCACGTAGTCGTAGCGAACTATATTACGTGAGCGAATCCGTATCTTATTCTAGATTTCCCTGTGGGTATAGACAGTCCGTAAATTGTCTAAATCACAACCTATTTCACGTACCAATTAACTATTTTACTCGCATTCGCGGGTACCCATATAATTCTGATATTTTAACACGTAGGCAATATAACATATCGCGTACGATTCATATCTTCAGTTCTGATCACGATCTTTAGACAAATTCCAATTTGCTCCATGAAAATACGAGGTTGCCGTGCGTAACGTGCGTGTTATAAACGGGGCTACGGTTATTAGCAGTTAACCAGTAGGATTAGGTTGAAGTAGCCATAAGCTATAGACTCAGAAGAACATAGTGAACGCGCGAAGGTCGTAGAAGAGTTTTAAATAGGTAAACGGACAGTGTACTTAGTCATAACATTATTTGCGATTAGAGTACGTAATATGTCGCCTTGATTATTATTTTCCCTTCTTTTTTTTTCATTTTTCTCTTAACGAACTACAGACGTCCTCAGTTTATGGATCATATTACAATACGATCAGCGTAAAACTGCAAGAGTAGTACATAGTACATAAGCGACATACATGCGGGTAGATTTCAGCTGCCAGCTATACGTAATATAGAATAAATTAGCCAAGATAATTAAGATGTAGTAGTACTTACCCTGGGTGTCCCTTTTCCTCTTCCTCGACCTCGTTCCCTGAAAGCTCCATCGCCTGTTTGCAGGTGATATAAATGCTGGAACAGAAAAACGGAGAGAAAATATTAGCTAAGAATATTATATCCAACGCAACGTTGCAAGTCGCGAACTTGTGTAGGCGTTTGATATAGGAACGCCTGCAGCCGCGCAACCCGCGAGGCACACAAGTAACGGATTTGCATAAAATTTTTGGTAATATTTCTGATTAATCTAAATCGAAAATTTATACTCTAGATAAGATGATATCGTGTAGTAGAATTCATGATATGAGATTACCAAAGAAGGGTGTATATTATCAACCCTTAGAAAGCCTCGGTCGATAAGTTCGCAAACTTTCGAAAAAGGTCTGAAATTCAGGAATGAAAATGACGCGTTTCGAAGTAACTTCATAATTATCGAAGTATTAGGGAAGAATAAAAATTTCCAAATTTTAGAAAATGATCTATTATACGTCAGGTTTCTGTTTTATCGACCGTGCACCCACCCCAGGATGCGCAACAGAGAAATTACCGACACCGGAAATTTTTTAATTTTATCACCGAGTCGCCAGATGTCGACAGAGGGTCGCTTCGTACGCAGCGCCTCTACAACGGGAGTCGGCAATTCTCTAGGTACGAGCTGAAAACTACCCCTAGGGTCTAGGCAGTGCGCATGCGTTTTCCAAAAAATAAGATAAAATTGATTTTTTTTTTGATGCGCGCCACTCGCAAAATTAAATTACTACGCGACTGACGCACCTAAGAGGTCGACGACAAGTTCTTTTTCTTTTTCTTTTTTTTTCTTCCTTTTTTTTACTCGTTTAGAAATCTCGATTCATCTTTGCAACGCGGAAACGCAAGGAGAGGGTAAGATAGGATTGGATAAGGTAAGGTAAGGTGAGGTAAGGCGAGGTAAGGCGAGGTAGAGTAAGGCAGAGTGAGATAAGGTTGGGTGTTCAGAGGTGAAATTACATCTTTCGACGTTTTTCCATCACCGTGATTATTTAATTTGATATTTCAGGAAGTGCGCCCGGCTCCTCGAGGCGAAGTTAGGGGGCAGGGGTTGAGGGGAATAGACGGGGGGGGTTTTCGAGCGCCAGCGTGAAATCGAGTTAAACTTGAAATTAGACTTGCTTCCTTGATATTATATAAGATATTTGTCTTCGCGGAATTAATTTAATATAAACTTGGTAAGTCTGATTTGTTGTATTTACTTTCGAATTTTCTCTACGGAATTGTCGAAGAAGAGATTTATCATTTGATATATAAATTTGCAAATTCATTCTCAACCTATACCTACACCTGTCATCCATCCTCGTATATATAATCTATTGAGTTGCATTAATCTCGACATATTTTTCAATTATTTTTAACACGTATACACCTGAGCCGATTGTATTGGGACAAAGATAATATTGAAACATAGAGACTTTTCCCATCACGGCAAAGACGACCGTCTAATTTCACTTCAACGGGATAATGTTCTGTGCATGATCTAATCAACGTCTTCGTGCAGTATTTTCGAACCAATGAATATCGGGGTTTCGCGTAAATCCGTAGGTAAGCTACGACACTTCCCTCGCTGCAGAGAGCCGTAAAGCATGAGTGACCGCAGGTACGGTCCAATTCCCTTTTACACGCTTTGCTTTATACACCGACATGCACATATGCCTATATATCTCCCTACGTACGCGCAACTTACTCTGCAGTTAAACTCTACTCATATGTGCTCGTCTTCGTGTGATCGATAATATACTGCAATACTCAATCTACGGTTCGGAGGAGGAGAAAAGAGGAAATCTACATTCTACTTCGAATGGGAAAATGCGAGGCTGTAACTTGATGTCGCGAAATTTGACTGACTTCGTAATGCGTTGCGAATTACATAAATTTACTTTTTATATACGACGTGTGAATTCAGCCTGAAGCGTCGTCGCTTGGGTATATGCACACGCAGCAGCAGGGTAAAGGGAAGTTGAGGTGAGGCTAGGTCCAAGCTTTTTCCCTCTCTATATATCCGAGGCTCTCGCACTCTCTCAACGCACCTGGCAAAAGTAGTCGATAAGTACACGCCTGAGAGAGAGGGGTTGATCCCAAGACACAAGGCAAGGCAAATGTCAATATAACGAGAATGCATCGTTCTAAACCGCTTGGAAATGCCTTGCAAAAAGCCGCAGGAGTGCCAATGAGAGCGTAATTAATCGAACGAGCTAAAGGACTCGGTTTCATTGGCTCAGAAAGAATCGATGTCGTTCGTAGCTGCTCCTGGTTTACTGGATTTACCTACGTCGTTCTTTCGCATGTAGTATCAGGTTCAAGATAGATACGTACATGTGCATATTGGTGACACACAGGCATTGTAACTATGACCTGTAAAGTAAGTAATCGGAAAAGTGTACGTCTACTCTGGTCTCTGTGAGTGAATAAAAAAAAAGAATAAAAAAAAAAAGAAAAATCTGTATGTAGAATAGCTACACTTTTTATACCGCATTTATTTTTCCTCTCTACCTCGTTTATTTTATACATTATCGAAGATACTGGGCGAGGAGCAGGACAGGCATACAAAAGATTCGAAATTTAGCACCGTGGAACCATATTTTAATTTTCTCTGGCGCAGGGCTTCCCTCAAAAGCAGAAGCACCGCCAGCAATGAATTATTTAAAATGGCCAGGCGTTGTTGCGTGCCCGGCCTGCAAACTGGCCCGATGACACTATCTAACAGTGGGGATCTCGAAGAATACAAAAAAGATATTCTCAACCATAGTCTTGGGAATTCGCAAAAGATACAAGTATATCGTCGACAACTACCGAGTGCATCGGAAGTCGTAAGAATTATTTCATCCTGAAAACAAGTCGATCATAACTGGTTCGAAACTTAATCGGGTTACCTATACATATACACACACGAGTCTTATCTCTGGCAGATGTGTAATTTAATTTTTCTTCTTTCTTTCCGCCTTTTTGCAACTCCATAATTTTTTATCGCGTAAAAGAACACCTCGGTTAAATTTTAAACACTTTTTTTTCCCTCGTCCCTTATCCTTGAAAACTTTTGCCGTATTACGTATAGAGTTGGTAAATAAGTGGTGGCAACGACGATGGCGGTGGCTGGTGCCAATTAGAAACACGCGCTCTGCAGCAGCTGTTTCGATTGACCGATAAGGTAATTAAAATATTTCGTAAATACATTACAGTAGTTTCGTCTTTTTTTTTATTTAATTATTTATTTATTTATTTTTACTCGTTTTCGATTTTCTCATTTTCTTGGTTCGTTGGTTACGAAAATTTCCAAAGAGTAACCAGAATTGATAATTAACGGAGAGAATAAAGCGTGAAAATTTGGGGCCTACCTAATCCGAATAGAAGAGTTTTTCTTTTTCTTTTTTTTATTTAACGTAAAGATATGCAGGTAGAGTGAGTTTAGGAGGCATGTGCACCAGGCTTTGTACGGCGTCTTCAAACAGACTAAACACAGAAGCAAGTCCAAATAGTTAAGGAAAGGAAACAGCATGGCGACAGCCGTCTGTAGTATTTGTTTAAAGTCGGATGACACCGAACATTTGCCCCAGAAGTTGGAATTATAACCAAACATGTCCCTGTTCGGACGAAGGGACAGTGAAAAACCGTCATATTTTTTACCCTCACTCCAGCCTCTTCTAGATTCATTCCACACTCTGACTTCTTCTTCTTCTTCTTCTTCTTCCTCTTCGTCGGTTCTAGACTTTCCGTTGAAAATATTCATATTCAAAGGAAACGCCGAAGATTCCTTGCGCGGTTACCAATGTTTTACATCTTACTACGTGGCGTTGTATGAATCACTGATATACATAGTACAAGGAATAATATTGGAAGAACGTTAGCTTCAAGATTCGTATAGAATACCATATACGAGTTAGTTTTTAGGTATGGAACATTATGTACGTATCTATAAAATAAAAAGACGAACAAAGACACACACGTGTGCATTTCGGTTACTGCTTCTTCGTATATGGTCTCGATTTTTTCTTTCATTTTCTTTTTCTTTTTTTTTTCCTCTTTTCTTTTTTCCACGCAGGTTTTCGATGCCGTGAAACAGCATGATTCGTATTTGTCACGGCCGAGTATTACAGCTGCCCGATATAGTACACCGCCAGGACGAATTTGTATTTGTATCTGTGAGGCGGATGAGAGGGATGAAGGGAGAATATAATAAAATCAAAAATCCCCCAGCTTCCGTTTCTGCCCCGTATAGCACGGATCATTGAATAGACGGATTTTATGGCAGAACATAAAAGTTTGCTATTGTTGTTCGATGTATCGAAGTGACGATTTGACGTTCGGTGAAAAAAGAAAAAAAAAAAAGAGTATAAAATAAAACAGCTTCCCTTCATGAATTTACAACTGATTCAAAACTCTGTACTATACCGATACACGACCCGATACCTTACGTGGTTTGTCTCTTTTTCTTTTCCGACCACGATGTATGTACCTATCTGGTCGATGATAAAAGTCGAATGAATTTAAACGAGAAAAAGAAAGAAAGAAAAAATAAAAAAAACGCGATGTATCAAGTGGAATGGGCTGTAATCACGTAAGTAAAAAAATCCATTTCGAATTTCTACTGACTTTCCATTTTGACCAACAATTTCACAGCGACAGCTGGTCGGCGGCTGCGAGAACCGTTGCTCCCATTAGAAGCTCGACGGTTGAAACTTGAAAGTCTACCAAGGGACAGGTTGACGCACGGCCGACCATACACCCGACTGACTGACTGACTGACTGACTGACTGGCAAAGATAATATATGTCGATTTAATCAGTTTTTTTTTTTTTTCTTTTTTTTTTAACCGCGTGTATCTCTCCTACGACATCCCTGTGTCGTTCCTAAAACTGGGGTGAGGATTGAACCCTTTTTTTTTCATTTTTTTTTTTTTCACCAAGTACAAATGAGTAAATGAATTCACGTACTGCATACGAAATTGCATGGAGTTTATTCTCTCTTCTTCGTTCTCGCAGTCAATTAGTGCGCGAAACTGAATGTGAGAAAATTACTCCGAAATAAGAGCAGCGCCGTTTTTTTTTTGTTTCTTTTTTTTTTGGTTTTTTTTTCGACGCTAACAATGCTTTTAATCGTGTGAAGCATAACGCTGGGTCAAATAATTCGTGAAAAAGGTATAGATATATATCAAATGACGAATCGTATTGCCATTAAGACCAACTGTCAACTTTCCTAAGCCACAAAAACCGATGGATCTTTTCGCGAGGGATTGCTTTATATATACCTCTATACGTGTAGGTACTACGTAGGTATATAGTATATGTGGATCAAAATGAGTTTCTTTTATTGCAGAAGCGCGTGGCGAATCGGGCTAAGGTCATTAATTTTGTTCGCCGATGCTAAAATAATTCGAAACTATTATTCTTTATAGGAGAGCTATATAGAGCCCTTGAATAACGGAGAAAATAAACCATGCAAAAGTAATTGCAAGTGACGGCAGATTAGCAGGCACCAATTTAAAAGGTAAATTTCCGAGGCGTATGGTACCTATAGGTATAGGTACTACAAGGTACTTTTACACTTGGTGCAGTTTGCACCCACCGAGTAGGTAATTGGATTTTATATGAAATAAACAAGCGTCTACTAGCTAGCAGACAGCGGTTAACGGTTATAATAATTATTTTTACAGCATTTCCGAGTACGCTTAAAGTCTTTGGCTACAGTCGTGCATGAGCGCTTCCCAGCTGGCAGTCAGAACCGGAGGTCAACCTTCTGACACAAGGGCGTCGCGTATTCGGGCGCCGATTTACCTAAAAACATATCGCTGCTTTACTTAAGCCCTTACTTTACACAGGATACGGACTGCCGGCTAGTGTCGTGTTTTCAACGTTACAACTTGTTTTTAATTCTCGGTAGTATATCCTCCATGAATCATGTGTACCTACATACGTAGATACGACGAAAAATCGTTTCCCAATTTTCGTCAATTTTTGTTTTTTCAGAAATTTTCTTCATTTCAAAGGAATTCAGCGATTGTTCATTTCAATTTTTTCAGTGCTACGCGACGCGGGAGCCTGGATTCGTCAAAGTCCATATTCCGTTTATAGTAGGTATACAATACCCTATATAAGTGTGTAAACGCTCCACTTGGTCGATTTGTGAAAAAGGATCAGTTTTACCGTCGTCAATAGATTTTCTACCTTACGTTTCAAACCAGGAACAATAACATTTCCATCACGCACAGTTCGGCGGACGCGGGAACACAAATCTTTATTTTCTTTGGCAGGATCGATTCGCTGCCCTGCAGTACGACGGTATAGAAACCTGAGACACTTTTAATCAACCGAACTGTCACCGTGAGTTGAACAACACGCGATAGTCCCGCGGTTATTTCTAGATAAATTATTATCGTCATTTTAATTTGATATTTTTATTCGCGTTTTTATTATATATTTTCTCATACAAGCGAGGGTTTAATTCACCTAAAAATCGACCAACTAGTTCCTCTCTCTCTTATTATCAAATCCTGACCTCTCTCAAGTCACTATTTCTCGTCTCCCCTCGCATAGATGTACCATAAAGACATCCTCCTTCTCAACAATTCCTCCCTACAAACGTTCCCCACGAGTTGCAGACGATCAAGATAGATCTTGGGGTAATCCTGCCGGAATATCATGAAATACCGAATCCCACGTCACACGTAGGGGGAGAGAGAGAGAGAGAGAGAGAGAGAGAGAGAGAGTTAAGAAGGTGACAAAATGATATTCCTCATCGAGTTCCAGGAAGATTTCTTTCATATCTTCTGCTCTAATTATTTCTTGCTAAGATCATCCAATGAACTTGATCCTCGAAAATTCCAGCGATGTATCTGTACCCGCGTTTCTAATGATAAAGTTTAAAGACTTGTTTGGATCGAAGGATTGCTTGTATCTGTCGCTCAAAGGTAGATACGCCCCGACGTCTCGTTTAGCTCCGGCCAAAGCCCAGAGGAGAAGAGAGACTCGCCCACGCGCCCTCAATTCGAAGGGTGAGGTTTATTCTTGTACCAAAACAACCCCATGGTGCAAGCGTACGTACGTACGTACGTATACGTACGACGGCGCGTCGGGTGGCGTCGGATGACGTCGGCAGCGTCGACGCCGTCGGTGTAGAACCGACCCACCAACCCCCTGCAGACTTCCTTCCGCGTTTGTCACCGAAAATAGATGCCATGCAAATACCCCGGCTTCTATTTTTCCCGAATTATCCGTCCCGATTTATTTAGGGCAAAGATATTTTCGGAAAACTGGGTGACATTCGTCAGGGATGATTTAACGAGGGTATTTTTTCTCCATCTAATTGCAAAAAACTCAGAACTCCCTGTCTCTGATAGAACCGTATAATAACCTCGTCAAGTAGCATTCGGCTATTTACAACGCACATAAAACAGATGTATACAAACGTGGAAGTACATACTAGATAGCGGAAAGAGCCGCGCCTAGAAGCTGTCAACGCTCGAGATATCTAATCAAACCTTGACAGTAGTTGAAGATAACCTCGGCTTTCTTTACCCTTAGCTGGAGCTTAGAACCGACGCTGAACAGATCCAAAACGCTAAGACACATGGCTAAATGAGACGAGCGTCTATGCAGTCCCGATTGTAATAGATTGAAATTGCTCGATATATGCGAATTCTGGTTTGCTGGTTTAGCTGGAATCGATATGTGGTCTAAATTTTGTTGGATATTGACACAGGGTCTATTAGTTCCGGCTTACAGCTCTAATCTCGTCAAACTTCAAAAGAAAAATAACGTGGCGAGTATAAGGAACGTTAGGTGTAATCTCCTCCTGTGATAAGCCTATAGACGAGAAATCGTTCTGTATGTTTATACTACAGGAGAAACCCCGAGGTGCCTTATTGCCAAGGAATCGATCACGTTGTTTCGAATATATGCGACTATTAGATACTAGGGTGTAATGTAATCCTGCGATAATCTACAAATATACGTTTCGAAAGACGAGAATAGATAAGCCGAGTGCTGGTTCGCGTGACATCACTCGTACAAGATATTCCGAAACGTAAAACACGTGGATGGTCCACCACGTGGATATGTTATTGTTTTGGGTATAAGAGAGTGTAAGGGTGTTCTTCCTGGGTAGGGAGACGGAGGATGAAGAGAAGAGAGGAGGGAACGAGAGGATCGGAGGGTCAGACACCCCACGACCGACCCTCCAGGAGGGATTTCATTCATGGCCCCCAAACCCCCGAACGACTGAGGAGTCAGGCCGAGGGCAAGCGATACATTACCACTAGAAAAGGGTAGCAGACGCTTCGAGGCACGTGATGGCTGGAAAGGGGACTTTGCCCGACCGTCTGCTCGCTCTATCCTCTCCATCCGTTTGACCGTTTGGTCATTTGACGTCTTAATATCCACGAAGTTAAAGGGTTACGATCTTTATCTACGGCCCTTTTATCGCTCAGATTTCTGTGATAGCTATGACCAATTTACCTGGACGAAAATGACTATCATTACACCAAGGTCATCGGCGAGTGTAAAAGTATAAAATTTACATTCACAGGGCTTTATAATCCGTGTGTATTTCAGTCGAACGAAACATCATCCTAAGCCGTATATAAGGACCCAATTTACTACTACTGAGCCAGCAGACTCGGTGAGGCTTCTTCGACGTCAGATTCATGAGGAATGAAAAAAAATACGGTAAATAGATTTCCTAAATAGAAAAGAAGAAATTGAAATTAGGACCGAGATAGATTTCGATGAACAGTAATGCGAGATCCGAGGCATGGCTGACTATAAGTTTCGTTTACGTCTCAGTGAGCCTATATTCACCACGTGCAGAGAAATCCGTCAACACCCAGCTCTTACAGTCGGAGTTTTTCGAGAAGAACGTCCGCGCCAGGTGCCCTCGAGAGTAGTGACTCGTGCGAGGGAGTGGCACGCTTCCAGATAATTAACCAGGACCCCCGTTTCGGGACCCCTCTCTAAACTCTAAAGAACCTTCCAGAATCTCGAGACTGGGGAGCTCAGTCCCCTTCAGAACTCAAAAGTGTGGCACGAGCCACGTTATGGAATAAAAAAAAAAGTTGCCATTTATTCCTTAAAACTTTTTTCGGAACTCGCCTTCTAGCGCCAAGACACGTTTCATTTCTTCATATGACTAAAAAATGTTCCCAATCAGAGAAGAATAGAATAGAAATGAAAGCAGATATTTATCTCGCCGGATTCTCCGAGGTCTCAGGTGTTACTTGGTCGTCTAGGCACGAGTGGCAGGACTGGTGGCTTTGTGTTGGTGATAGCACCGGCGCTGGATGCGAACGTGATAGTGTGTGAAAGGATACAGTGAGGCGAAAGGGGGCGAAAAGCGAAACTGCGAAAGGACCAAGGGAGGAAAGAGGAAGAGGAAGAGGAAGAGCAAGAGGAAGAGGAAGAGGAAGAGGAAGTCGAAGTCTTCCAGTCCCCTGTGGGACGGACCGTCGTCGGGATGGAATAGGATTTCCCTGACCTGTCCTCGACCCTGACCCAGACAACAGTCATAACACCACCCTAACACCTCTCTGCTTGGTGCTGAGGAGGGTCTTTCCACAACTGAGGGTCCCGGTCGCCCACTACGTCTGGTGGTTTACATTTTATCGCACCCCCTTGTCTGAGGGATCGCTTAGGCTGTACGGGGAAATACCCCAAAAGCTGGAGGGCGAGGGTCGAACCCTGTATTGTTAATTGGCCTGTAATCGCGAAATATGAGGGGATATAGATGTGGATTAAACGTCTGCCTCCACCTGACTCGTGCCACCACCAATTTTAAACTTCCTGGTTCTTCAATCTGATCGAATCCAGTTATTCTCCAGCGGTATTGAAACTCCCAATTATATAACACCGATATACCTTTATTTCTCTTTTCTCGCACCACGTTTGATTATTCAATAAGTGGTTCAGTACTCGATAGGAGAAGACTTTTTTTAATGTTTTTTGTTTTTTTATTTTTCAATTTCCTTGTTACTTCGAACAACACTTCGATCACAACTTTCACAAGCACAGTGCGCCGATCCCCTATCATGGTTATTTTTTTAAGATCTTCATAGACGTTTGATCCAATTCTAACATAGAATCGTGAATGGGCAAAAAATGATCTGCTTTGGTCATAGACAACACGAATAAAATCGACTTATCTGTGGATCGGTACAATAATTCTAGGAACCAGAGAACGTAAATTAACCTCATGTTTGAAAAAACAAAAAGAGAAAAGCAAAAGAAATGAAAAAATTCAACAGCTGAGATCCTGTACGGTCTTAAAACGTGTAGCCCCGACATCGGAAGGATCTGGCGCCCAACATAAATCAAAACGTCTTCCCAAGAAAAAGCCGAAAACAAAAAATTGTAGGGGAAAAAAAGAAGGAGAGAAGAAAAAAAAAATTAGGACAGATGGTGATCCCCACCCAGAGCATCTTGCAGTCGTAGAACTTGACGAAACTGTGGTAGGTATATATAGTATATATTATTACACCCGTGTATTAATTCTCCAGAGACAGAAACGGCCGTCTCTTCTAATATATCCCAACGATTTATAAGAAACGTATCCCCGACTATATAATATCCACACTCCCAGTTCATTCGCTTTAATATGTAGGTAACTAGGCTTTATAGATATATTCGTGGTACTTTAAAAATGGAAAGAATTCTTCTTGCCAAAAAATAAAAGGAGAGATGAAAAACCACGTCAGGCTGATCAGGTACTCGCCAATTAGTCCAAACCAGACGACAACACTCCATCATCATCCGTAAGCTAAATACTCGAAGTTAACGATTGAATAAAACAAACACTTTTCGTCGGGGTCATGGCTCCGACGGGCATCGCACTTAACGCGGGGGATGAAACCGGGCGAATGTAGCAGACGGTATTTCTGAATACATGTTTCATATAGGTATGTGTACGTATATACCTGCATGTCAATGTATGTGTATATACCTATATATACATATACACATATATATGTATATGGGAGGGAAACCTCACCCAAACAAACCTTTGGCCGCAGGGTCAAGGTTTCCATCCCCATTCCTCGGACCGGCATCTCATCCACCCCCAGGAGTCCCGGAGGCTGGGTAGTGAACAGGCGGTAGTAAACCTCTCTCTCCTTTCCTCTTGCTCATCCTCTCTCGCAGACGATAGCCGCGGGCGTTCCAGACAATGGGCTATGTTTGGGTGTGAACGTAACGCGTAACCACGTGATGTTTCGCGTACCCCGTAGGTGGTTAACGTAGCCGCACACGAAACACTCTACCGTAGATTTCACGCTTTGGCTACTACGCAATTACGTCACCGCACATCTCGGTCTCCCAACGTTACCCGCACCACGTTCATGCGATAATCTTCGCACGATGATCGCGGTCAAGCTCTAGGTCTTTCAGGCGAGATACTTTCAAGTATAGACGAGCTACTCTTAAGATTGTAATAAGGAAAGGTTTGCTAGCTAGTATTTGAACCGTGTGCATAATTATATGCAACGATCATATTATCATATAATCGTTGCATCTCTTTCTTGTTCTTTCTCTTTTTCTCACTCTCACTCTCACTCTCACTCTCACTCTCACTCTCTCTCGCTCTCGAGCGACGCTAACTGTCTATTTCCTAACTTAATCCGTAACTTCCGATGCCGCAGCAATCTGACATCCTTTTTTATTTTCATTGGCTCCGCCGGCACTCACCGACGGATGGAACCGACGGACGGACGTACGGACGGACGGGCGCTGGGCGATGGGCGATGGGACTTGTTCCCAGGATTTTTCTATCCGCGACTGAGCGACCCAACTAATCAATTTATGTCGTTGCTGCGGTGCTGACCGACCGAGAACAAATTGCCCGGCCATGTCAGTTGAGTGCGGCTTCCGTCGTCCACGTTACAGGTTCATAAAACCTGTTAAGTACCATCGCGTATACAGGGTGTCCCTTTAATTTTGTTTCATCATAAAATTGTTTGATTTGTTATCACTAAGAAATAAATACCAGGCAATCGACTCAACGGTGAAGATATTTTCGATTATGCGCGAATTTAGTTTTCGAAACGATCGGAAGTAATTTTTGAAATTCGTGATATTCGATGATTCTTAAAGTTTTTTTTCTTTTTTTTTTTTTGTCTTTTACGAACGAGTGTATAGTTTGAATGATTCAACATGTATGAAATGCTTTGGAAACCCTAATTACATAACAGAAATACTCGAGAATTCGTTGCTGCACCGTATACGAACAATCCTTCGACATTTGCATCAAGTTATGAAGAAATTCTTGGGCTCACCCGGCTAGAGAATGCTGAAAATTTTAATTAAACGATGGAAAAAAAAAGAGGAGAAGATACGAGACTGAGATGATATTAAGAATAAGGAATGATTCCACTGCGCTTCACTTTTCGGTTTAAAATTTGCACGATTTGAACGAAAAGATCGAGACGGTTGAACGCTATGCCGAGATTATATTTCACATATTGGCCTGCCTAGATACGAAAGTTTGAAGAATTTTATGTCTTCGCTGGTTAGTTCGTTCGTATCGGAGTCTGTATACCGAAAACAGAAGAAGAAATAAGGAAGAATAATAAGAAAAAAAGTTGTTGTCCTTAAAGAAGAACTTCTCAGTTCTTCTCAAGTTAGATTGGTGTTAAAGCCTTGACAAATGCGGGCATCTTATAGCCGTGGGAAATGGTACGAAATATTTTATTTCTTACCACCCTTATACCCCGAAACACACCCTCATGCCGGCAAGTCCCGGAATTTACTCTGCGATAAAAGAAGATTTAAGATTCGTTATCTTCGTCCACAAAAATTATCTTTCACCAAGAGAAATCGTTTACGTAGTAGGTACATAGTATATAGGTGGGTATACCTATATATGTAACCATGTAGCTAGGCAAGGCTAGCTAGCTTAGGTAATTTCACTTCTAACAGCCGAAGATAACTCGAACTTCGATCAGTGAGGTGAGAAACGTGGTAAATATTTACCATAAGATAAGTCTCCATACTCCAGATCCCGCGCAGTAGTTATAGCTGATACATAACTATACGCATAAATCGAGTCAAAAAGCTATTCAAGTTATTCGAAATATTGTTCAAACTATAGTAGAAGTAGCCACATGTCGTAAATGAATCATCAACGCCTGCAGCAGCAGCAGCAGCAGCATTAACTAAGACAGGAAACTTTCCGTACGAGGGAAAAGGTCCTGTGCCATCAAAGAGGAACACGTGTGTTCCGTGTGAGAAATCCTGCGGAAGGAATTCGGTCAGAGTCAGACTATTTCCAGACTACATTATAGACATCCCCTAGTCGCACCTTGTCTCAGTTGAAAAAAATAAAACGAAACCAAAAAAGGAAAAAAATGGATTCAACTTAACGAGAGTTGAGACAAAAAGAAATTGATAAAAATTTTTCAGAAATATATCTCATCGATCGATTGCCTACACTAATGCACAAATTTGTGCATATCTATATCTATTTATACTACAGTCGAGCTACGACGCGACGTATGTCTATACGTGCCTATGCATAATCTGCTCGGTGCTTCAGTAACTAGGCCCATTATGTGCGCGAGCATTGAGAGCGTGTAGGCAATACCGATGTGTAGCGTAGATCTATACGTGGTATTAGTGAACGCGTAATGTATGTCTGTAGGTTAATGCAATTCGCTCAGATCTCATTGCTGGAATTGATTGAGTCGCTCTTTCAATATCGCGATTATTACGTGACCCTTTGAATGAAAATAGCTCTATAAACGGATCAAGAAAATGTATTTTATAAAGTAAGATTTGAAGACGGTATACTCGTCGGCGATATTTAGAGGATCTTTTCCTTTTTTCATCCCTTCGGGATGTTCGCTTTGTCGGTGATCCTCTCGCCTGTTTAACCGCATGAAGAAGGTCGTGGAGGAGGTCCTGAGGTCGT
Source organism: Tenthredo livida (assembly GCA_963992785.1). Lineage (NCBI taxonomy): Eukaryota > Metazoa > Arthropoda > Insecta > Hymenoptera > Tenthredinidae > Tenthredo > Tenthredo livida. The sequence goes on along the minus strand of OZ023066.1, from coordinate 14,042,293 downwards.
AAGATTTATCTCAAACCTCTCACCCCCGTATACCGATTATAGGCTGCGAAAGTTCAACACTACAGATACCGAGCAGAAAACGGGCGTTATACCTACCTACATCCACATCAACCTATACCTACTATGTGGCAGAGTCCTAGCTGCGCCATCTGCAGAGACTAGTACCTCCTAGAGACCTAGAGAATACTAGTAAGCCAGATATCTGACAAGCATGCAGGAAAGCGGCAGATGTTCAGAGCCAATTGGAAAACCGGTCATGTTGTTGTAGCTGCTGTCGCAAATCGCTACGAAAACATCCCTTTCCCGCTATACTACATTGAACTTTGACTCATTTTTCATTGGCGAAAAGAAAAAAAAATCATAATCAAGAATAGGTACTCAGTTATCCTTTTGCCTCGGTATTATTTCGGATTCGACAACGAGAAGAAAAGAAAAAAAGATGAAAAATAAAAGGTATCGAGAATAATGAGGGATAGTTAATAGTTGACTATACACCGATTGACTCAAGAATTTCTTCGTTAATTTTCGTTGAAGTAATGGGATGCATTAATCAGACGTTTAACATGAGAAAGGTCTACGGGGCGATACGCGTCATCAATTTTCAAACAAAATGGCTCACCAGGATCAACAAAAAGCCAGGTAGATAGAGAAACTTGGAGGCAAGCAGGCAGGCACCTATAAATATAGTATATGCATGGCCACGAACGATCCCAGGTCAGAATTTGGGACAGCTGTTCACTCCAGGACATGATGGGCTGGAGTAACACCCGTGAAAAATTGAATAAAGTGTCTCGTAAAGTTAAATAATTAATTTTCTTTAGAACCGGCCATAACTCAGTTGGTTCGCTTTTCGTTGATCCTTGATCGCCATACCAAAAGCTTCTATTGCCATTTGCCGCTGCCCGCCTGCACGATTATGCATACGATTCATCAATTGCAGATGGAATGGAACGATAGACCAAACTATTCTAGCCACTTGTCCTGATCGAGGAAAACGGGGATAGATATACATATACATATGTTAGATATATAAATGGCCGCGGCGAGGTGAGCATAAAATTGAAATTCTTCAGATGTCGAATGCCCTGCGTGCAAGTTCAGTAACAGCTGCAACTCTCGTAATATTTCCGATTTTTTCGTACTGTTGGTCTTTGAAGGAAATGTATTTCCTCCACACGTGGTCCTCGTTTAAGGTCAGGTTATTCCGTCTTCATATACGGGTCTGAGGTTAGTCTAGCCGACATCTGCCCGGGTCAAAGTAAGCATCAACCAGTAGTAAGCAAAGCCGCGTGTCCCAGTTCACACAACGGCTCACCAGAGCCAAATTGATTCCAAGATCAAACAAGATTTTGTCCTCAAGGTTTAACATCTGATTCAACAGGGTAAACCGTGTAGTATTAACAAGGGTAAAATCCTGCAACCCCGTATATATTCAACAGCTACTAACCAGCTACTAGCTACGCTAACGAAGGACCACTGTTCAAGGATTAACGAGGGAAATAAGAATCGGATACCAGATGCCTCCAGTCCCTTATATAGTTTGTTTATACAAGCCGAAATCGACAACTACAGATGACAGAATCACGCCATAACTTGAAAAGCTCCTTTTTTTTACCCACGGAATCACTGCGCGATCATTTTTCACCCTGTTCGTTGATTATTTTCTTTTTCGTTTTTTCTGATAAAATGAGAACACGCCGAAGAGAGGAGAGCGATGATGATGATGAAGAAGATGATGGAAGAAGATGAGTCTTGCAATGAGATTTATTCGGTAAAACGTGATTACGTTCGATATGCAGCTGAACATTGGTGCATACGGATTCGGATAAGGGAAAAAGTCCTTTGAGAGAGTGGCCGTTGTAAAATACACCGTGTTGCAGATTATCTGCGATCTGTAATGGGATCAAGAATATGCCATCTGCTAGTTTCCCATGGTATAGAGGCACATAGGTACCTAGGATGGCAATAAATTTCAGAAATCTAAAATCAGCGGGCATAGAAAATCGCGGTTAAATTTTAACAATAACGCATTAGTCACGGACCCCCATAGAGAGCGGTTTTACTACCGAAATACGTGTAGCACCATACGCGTCAGGAGCAGAAAGGATCTCCCATGGTAACCATGGCAACTGCGCAAACAAGATGGCCGACAGCTTCCGGTGCAGCCGACAGCTGCGCGGATCTAGTTTCTAGGTAGGTACCTACTACTATACATATATCTGTATGTGTAACATATACTTAGCCATACACGCGTATACTATACATATACGAGAATTGATCCTGCCTAGGATTATACTTTTATGCTTCTCAGCTTTAACTCCGATTTCAGGAAGTTACGCCCGGTTTTCTGTTCGAGGCTAAATACAAATAACACTCCTAGACCGTATGTACAAGAACTTGATCCTTTCCGTTCAGAAAACTTTGATCGATAGCCTTGATATTATATAGAAGTAAAAAAGAAAAAAATAAAAGGCGAAAATCCTCTGTCCCAAATCACTGTCAAATAGAATTTTAGTTCAGTATATGGAAACCTGAACTGATGCTGTAACAACTGCTCGAGGTAAGTTATCTGCTGACGCATAGGTATATACCTACAAAACGGATCCGGAAGTTGAATAAACTCATCCCGCAACCCCATCGAGGTATTCGCTTCGGAGAAGATGCGTTATGAAAAATTACAGCTTACTCGAACCGCGCGGTGAAAATAAGGGTAAGGGCAAGGAGCAACGAAGGGTGAAAGTTTCGATCGGAAAATCCATCAAACTCAGTTAGGGATAATCGTTTTGGAGGAAAGATTAATTTTCCATGATGCATTTTTTTCTTCTCATTTTTTCGTCTTTTCATCATTATTATTACTTCTATTATCATTATTTGAAAATGTAACGCGATTCTGCGGGGTCGCAGCTTTATGCAAATCATCTTAATTAGGGCGTTGGGTAAAGATTTACGTTGCAACGGGTGCAATCGATTTCGCATAAACGCTCCGCTGCACGCGGATATACAGCGAAACGAGTCGAATGTGCGAGGGACGATATGTACCCGCGCTAACACCGCTGGACGAATTTTCTTTTGAAATAAAACTAATGGCCATTAATAATCGGGATTAGCATTAGAATCAGGGGTGGCTGCAGGCTGTTGCCCGTTAGTATTAGAATTAGAATTAGAATTAGAATTAGAATTACGCATTGTGCGTAAGGCGCATGTGCATCGGACGTCGTCCTACGACTAGGCTTGTAATAATGTATGCGTATGGTATGTAGGACCGAGGCTTGGACCATTCATTCGCTTCGCTATCAAACTGTTAATCAAGATTCTTTGTGCGTTCTTGTTCGCGTACGTGAACGGAATATAGACACAGACTGATACACGACGTCGTGGCTAAAGGGCCGAGCTTTTAGCCGGCCGTTTAACGATCGCCTTTAATTTCCGTTTGTTAGCTTCTCTTCTCTTCTCTTCTATTCTATTCTATTCTCTCCTCTCCTCTTCTCTTCGCACGGCCATTCCTCTCCCCCTCCCCTCTCTCTCGCTCCTTGGCTCTGGTTTTAATCGAAGATCTGTGCCAAAATAACACCGTTTCTTTAGCCGATTACAGTTTTTCGTTTACGCTGCAGCACGGAGATAAGCCCTGCCAGGTATTTACGACGGCATGGGAGGGCTGAAGCACCTTCTACTCGCAAGTCGCACCATACCTCAATCCGCGGGTTTCTTGTCCCGTGAAAAGTCTCTAATTACGCAGCTGTCTAATTGGCTAAATTAAATCTTAAATTTCAAAGACTTTTCTTCTCAGCTCTTCCGAGATCTACGTAAAAATTATTATTTTTCCTCATTCTTCTTCTCCTCATTCTTTTTTCTCCTTTCTTTTTTCCCCGTATTACCTCATTATTATCCCATACTTCTACCCATAGATACACATCATTTCATTAATTCGGCCATATTGCTGCAGCCTCGCATCGATTTAACTTCAAACTCCCCTTAGCAGGCGCAAAAAATGATATAGTAAGTGGCTATACCCACGGGTATTCTGCGGTGTCCCATGGTGCAAATAAATCACATGTGCTCCTCTAACGCCATAGGGATTTTCTTTTCTCTTTGTTTGTATATTCTTTTTTTTTCTCCCTCTCTCTCTCTCTCTCTCTATCTCTCATATGCACCCCCGTTTTTGACAATTTATTTTATCCCTAGCTACGATCTATATAATGTGGAGCAGAACCGCGGGATTATACTTACATTTGATTCACGTAATTTTCATCTCCTAGGTATAGATATGGAAGCATAATTTTTCAAGAAATAAATCTATTCAATATCTTATTGTCGAGTGGAGATAAAATTTGAAACCATCTCTACATGCAGCATTAGGTATACATACATATTATACTCTATCGAATTGGTGACTGTACGGGCTATTATCCTTTATATCGACAGTAGCGCACATACCGACTAGATTCGCTTTTATGACGTCATAATGAGGCAGCAATCAACAGCATTGTCGACATAATTCCGTGCGCCCGTTGTCTCACTTAATCCGAGCTCTCCTCGCGTATTGTTCGCGGTGTTCCTTTCATCCGACAAAGTTCTCAATCAAAAATCAAGTCGCGGTGGCCTGCAGCACGTTCCTCAAGAAATGAAGTTGAATAGGAACTTCCTACTTCCCTCGTTCTACTTTGATTCGGTATTTTCTATTGGCACTCACGGTGATTGCCAATTGTATTTTTTTTTTTTCCTTCTTTCGATTTTTATTCTTTATTTTTTTTTTTCTTTTTCATGCGCGCCAAGTACAAGACACGCGCGAGATTTCAACACGAATCTTGAAACAGCGCGAAATTGGATCACCCTGGCCTGTTTTCTTTTATTCTCTCATTTCTCTTCTCTATTTCACGCAGAGAACGTCGATCGGTATACGGCATACGATCTTCTCAACATCTTCACAAGCCTTTCTCTCATTTTCATTCTCATTCTCATTTTCACTATGACTTGCTTACACACTGTGCCCGGTACTCTCGTACTCGCTACCTTCTCAAACATCTATACAACTACAATAAGCCCGTATATCCGCAACCCTATCAGCTGACAAGCATTGCGCAAAGTTTTGCACCGTATATACTATAAGGTGCAATTTGATAGAAGTCTGAAAAATCTGCTGATAATTCTCTCCAAATTTTACTCTTCCGAACTCTGCAATACCGATAAGCATTGACTAGTTGAATGATCCCGAATCGTGAATAAATCCACTTTTTCGATCCTTTTTCGTTAATTCGTCTCAATATCTCGCCTCGCTAATTTCTATTAGTATCGATAAAATTATCCACGTATAAAAACGACAAAAAAATGTAATAAATACTCGGACAATCGTAGAGTCCGCGATGGCTATAAGTCAAACGCATAGCTTGACCGAGGGGACTATCCCGACTCGGGGTTGAATCAAATATATTTTCCTTTTTTTTTTCCTTTTCCATTACACACTGGCTACTGGACGAGTAGGTATAGGGTATATAGGTAGGTTATACTACGCGGTATAGACGAAGCAGGTAAAAAGGGCCCTACAGCTGTCTGACAGCTGCGAACTGCCGGGCCTTGCATCGGCAGCGTACTTTGGCCTTCTCTCTGTCTCACAAATAAAAGAGAAATAGAAAAAGACAGAGAGATCGAGTTCACGGTGAGCTGACACGACCGCGGCAGGGAGAAATGCATTTTATACACGTATATTCGTACCTAATACTAGACGTATGCATGTATGTATGTATATGTCTATAAGTGTATGATATAGTGGGTATGTGTATTGGATACGTGAGTCTCTACGGCGCCTTGCGAACACGTCTACACATATGTATATCGTATATCGTGTACAATGCGCTATCGTGGATTGTAAGGACGACCGCTATACGTGTATAACGGAATTAGTGGCGCATCATTTCAACCCTTTCAGCCGCTCCCAAACCCGAAAGCTCGAAGCCATCCCTCTCTCTTTCTCTCTTTTTCTCTTTCTGCCTCTCTCTTTTCTCCTCCCTCGCGAATCTCGTTATGTCTGTCCGTCATGTCCGACTGTCCCGTTCGTTCTGGTGCGCGCGCGTCAATGTGCCTAGCCAAGCGTAACGGGGCTCTCGAGTGGCAGTTCGTGTTTTTAATTAAAGAAAATTGGATTAAATTTACTCCCGTAGCACTTTTAGCGACATTCGATTATTCGGTGAAAAGTCGTTCATCTTAACGCCCTTTTATCGACACTCGCCAAAGATTCGGCCAATTCGCTATATAATATATATTACATACATATATATATAAGCATAATGATGAGCCGAGTGAATGACTCGAAAAAATGATTCAGACTTGAAGCCTATGTCTCGTCACTAATTTTCATTTTCATTTATTTTCATTTAGTTTCATTCTCTTCACTCATATCCCTACTTATCATCTTACTTTTATTTATCGCGATTATTTCACTCAAGCAATAATTAAGACCGCACGAGTGTATAATAATTGATCGTAAAAAAAATTCTGTTTAATATTTATATACGCTTACTATATAAGTACTTATATCAACTGCACGCGTGTCACCGACCAATTATAACGTTTTATAATTAACGTATCTACTTATACTCGTATATAAATAAAATTCGTCGTGTTCGAGTGTATGTATATACTTATATACATATAATTTCGTATATAGGTATATGTATAATAAAGATCACGGGAAGCCGGATAAAACTAATCTTAGGTACCTACTAGATTTACGGTATCGATTTTCTAGTGCAAGTTGCGCGTGCCAAAGATATATCGCCGCTTTGCACGGGCGTGAGTCACGAATTAATCTATATTATAATATATATATATATATATATTGTATATGTATATAGGTACATATTATATATCTATGTGCACGACACGGTTGGCTTCTCGTATCGTTCACACGCATCATACTCGAACTCCATAGATATATCCATTTTCTGCGTCCGTATAAATTTGGAAAACTTTATTCGCAAGTTTCTGCACTTATTTTCCACACCCAGATTCACTATGATAAAATTATCTAATAATTAAGTACCTATTTCAAGATGAAATTTTACTCCGCAGGTATAACCAGCCGACCGAATAATTTTTAGTGGGTATAACTACCTCGTGAAATATCGCGGTGAAGATTAGTAAGTATTCTGGATTTTTACAAGTAGGGTAACAAACGACTTTAACACACCCCGCAAGCTATGTAGGTACAGTATTCAATGCCATTTTTGAAGAAAAAAAGTGAACTGACTAACCAAGTTCTAGGATGGATCCTAGTAGAAAATAGCATTTCATCGATTACATATGTGTATCAGGACTAATACAGAAAAATATTTTTGCACAAATATAAGATAAAAAAAGAAACCTCATTTCCATCAGGAAATCTGATTTGCCTAAATAACTGTGACGAATCAAACATTCTCGTTACACGCATGAATATTGAAGGTAGGTAGATATTGCCAAATTTTCGACTCTGTGATCCAATCATTTTTCGTTTTTATTTCCTTCCCTATATGAATACCTACTATTTTTTTTTTGTCTTTATTCCAATGATCATTCTACGTCGAATCGTCTATATGAGTATTAGAGGCATTATTTTCACAATCAAAACTCAATTTCACGGTTTCATTCTGTAGAAAAAAAAAAAACCGTGATAAAATATACCGGAGATCGCTATTGCGACTAATTGGAAAAATGTTCACCAATCTACAGGGTGCAATAAAGCCGTGACTATACGGTGTAATAATAGCAGCTCTTGTATATATCTACATTCGAAAACGCTTGACTGGGACTAATTTTGCATTTCGCATTCCGCGTTTCGCGTTTCGCATTTTTCATTTTTCAGTTATGATTGCACGTTTCGAATAGATGACGTGTTCCAACCGTGTTATTAAACGCACGTAAGCCACATGTTTTCCCTCCCGTCAGGTATAATACCACCCCGTAATTCGTTATGCACCTATCTACCTATATGAATATAGGTGTGTATATCTATTATACGCAAAACAGTTGAATAATGGAAACTCTATACGTGAGTTTTATTCACCGACACGAGGCCAATCAACTCATGTCTACCACCATTAATTCTTATTGATGAGACGGTAAATAAAATTCGTATATACCTATTTCATACTTTTATAAGTCTGTACCCTACAGCCTTGGAAATTTCGCGCCCTAATTTTCTCTCCCCATTCCGCGAAGCGATAACCCCATTGGCTTTAGCCAAACGGCGTTAAACAAGAGGATAAAAAAAAAATCAAAAAAGTAAAAAAAACGAAAAAACTATACAGCACCATTTTTTTACGGATACCTCCTATAAATAAAACCTATGTGATCAAAAATCATGTACCTATACCTACCTACTTATAGTATACTGATATCTCTTCGGTGATTCAGACGAATGTACAGGCACGTACGCGTCTGCTTATACTTACACGCGGCGTTCATGTCACTCGGATATATCAGTAAGTAAGTATGCCTTCAAAGAGGAATAGAACGTGCGTACGCCTAATCAATTCACGTATAGGATAGGTATACCTACTATAGGTACACCTATATCATACAAACTTTAAACCACACACACTTTCGGTAGCTGTGTTATATATACCTATATATGGGTTCAGGCAGTTCGGTAGTAGTGAAGCATATCATAAAATTGAATACAAAAATTAGAAGAAGAAAAAGAATAGTCACAGTCTGTAATCACAATTATTTTTTTTTCTTTCTTTTTTTCCGAACGATATACCCGAAAAGTATACACAGAAAAAACGAGTTGTACCAATTTGAATTGGTCAAAAAAAAATTTTTTTGTTTCAAGAAAATTTTTTTTGTCCCGAGAAAAATTTCTTCGTCCCGAGAAAATTTTCTGCAAACGCATTGGAAACCGAAATTATCTTGAATCAAGTAAAAATTTTCTCGAACCAAGAAAAAACTTTCTTGGATCCAGGAGAATTTTCTTGGTTCGAGAAAATTTTTTCTTGATTCAAGATAATTTCGGTTTCCAATGCGTTTGCGGAAAATTTTCTTGGGCCAATAAATTTTTTTTTCTGTGTAATAATCAAAATTAACGTTGTTCAGTAGATCATACCTACATATTATCATACAGCTCGGTCGCGTGTGAGATAAAGTATTGAAATGCTATGATAACGAAATTGAAAAGAAAAAATATTGATAATTATAAGAAAATGAAAGAAATTTTCGTCCTTGAAGAAAAAAACAAAAAAAAAAAAAAAAAAAAAAACGAATAATTTATATCCACGCATATGTACACACATGCTTATGTATATTTGTATATACTGATGCCTGCAGCTAGGAGGCAGTGTGGCGTTACAGCCACGATGCTACACCTAGGACGTTGGGTCGATTGCGAACGACCAACGCATTTCTGAGCGCGTGACTGTGATATATACTTATACAAAGATATATATATATATATATATATATATATATTATATGTATATATGTATATGTAGGTACGCGTGTATGTATGCATAAAGTTGTGGATGTGGGTGAGAGTCGCGTCGTCGTCGTCGTCGTTGGCCTGGGCGTGTTGGTGTGTGCGGGGAGGCTGTGACTCATCCTGTGGGAGAGAGAGTCCTGTTCCCGTGGCAGGAAGCAGCGAGTGGGGGCGGGGATCGATATATCGACTGACGAAACTGCTTCTGCCGTCGACAGAAACTGCGTACCCGGGCGCACGGCTTCGAGGGATAGAAACTGAAAACCAGCTATATACGAGGAGTTAAACGAGACGATTGCACTCTACAAAATTTGACAAACAATTAGTTTTTCGACGAGACTTTTACCCAGCCCGACTAAATCAACCGAAAAACAACGAAATTTTGTAGATTTTCGTTATTCTCACTATTTCCGGTTTTAACGAAAAACGCGATTTTCTCTGTGAATCTGATATACAATTCAGTCTTTCGCATGTACTACTTTTCTTCATTCTTCATAGTTCTAAAAATGTGATGACAAAAAATTTCGCCAATTTTTTAATACGAATAATGTGGTTATTCATATTTACAATATTAACAATGAAATCGTCGAGGGGTGAAAAGAGATTGGACCAAAATTAAAGCGATTAATTAATTACGCATACATTCGAGGACGTCGGCTTGCCCCGGATCATCAACGCTGTTCATTTTATTATGTAGGTACCTTGTCGTATATTTCTACTGTTTTTTTTATCCACTAATATTAAACCCATTCACATATATATGTAATACTTACGCAACTACGAGTATAAATCTACACACATGTCAAATTTAGTGGAGACGATGAATATGGCTCATATGTAGAAAAGCTCGATCACAAATCGTCAAACGATGAATCCCTATTACTTTGCGTAAAATATAATTATACACGCGATTTTTCATGTTTAGCCAATTGTGATTCAGGATAGTGTTCAATTATCGTTAAATGTTACCGAAATCTAAGGCTGAATAAAAGCACATCTTCGGAAAGAGGCTTCATACGTTGATGCATTACACTATGCAGTCAGAGGTCAGTATTGGTTTTAATGAATGCGACTGAATGGTGAAAAATGAAATTTTTAAAAAGTGTACATGAAGTCCGGTGGAAGAAGTATACATACTCCTCTAATTTATAGAGTACCGTAATCACAGCTGAATTTAGTTTTATTGATGATGAGTCACTGAGCTTCTGGCTCTGATTCGTCATACGATTAACTGTGGTATAAAACGCTATTGTAACAAAAATGTTATATTACTCATTCGTACATGGTATATTATTACGTATGTAGAGAATGAATAATCTCAAATATACTTTTTGCAATCTGTACTTTTCACAATGAGATGATTATCGGTATAATTAATTAGCTTTATTCACGTTACTTCCCTCAAAATCAAATTCTCGCGTTATATTTATAGGACCTAGCAGGATTATCCTACATAATTAAATTGTTCATATAAATCTGAAATAATTCACAAATATTCGATCGATCATAGGGACTTTCCTGACCACTTTACACACATCCTTACCAAAAGGACTGCAATATCCTCAAGACACATGTTATCTGCACATGCGAAGTTCTTTCAACCAGCTTCTAATTCGTTCATGATAGTATGTAGGTATCAACGTATTCGAAACTCGACAATAAAAAAATTTAAACACATGTCTACTCGATTGAAGTGAGAAAAACCGCAAACGCATCGCTGTCCAAAGGCACGGGCCAGCTCACAGCGTAGATATAGGCAATGGATACAGTATAGGTTGCATCAATGAAACTGTTTACTATCTGTGGTACAGTTTATCAATGACTTAGGAGATAACGTATGACCGTCCAGCATGACGTACGTATAGTACGTGTTTTCGACTGAAATGATGACGAGCTTTTTTCGGGGTGCAGTGAAAAAAAAAATTACTTTTACCTTATTTCAAACAATTTCAAAACCCTATGTGTATTTATTTACGGACGTATATAATATACACTTCCATATATATGTATAACACGTACATCTGCGCAGCTTCGGTTTTAACACGCGTATATAAACGCCTAGTTTAATTTAGCCAATAGGACGGTATGTCATTTGACACATATTGTGGGGGCCTAGAGGCTGCACATCACCCTAGATCTGGGTACGACGTGACAAGAAGCAACGGTTTGGTACCTACTAGTTACTACTTATACCTATCTACATCCAGAAATACAAAATACGTTGGATAACGAGATAAGCAGCGGCTTCGGATGGTACCTACCGAAAGCTTTAAGCCTTAGGCCTTAAACCGTAACGAAGTTACGCCGAAGCTCAGCTAAGCTCTGCTATAAGGTGGGTGGGTCATCCATACCTACCCCCAGACACCATTACACTCGATCGTGTATAAAACGGCTTTAAACTTCCTATGAAATGTATGTATGTGTAAGTTACCGATTATAAGCTATATTTCAATAGAAATTACGTAAAAAATCAATTCGATAATTATCCCAAATTTCTCCGATCGTGTTAATCAATTTTTCATCTGACTCAGAGAGGGTACTGGTTTCAGAATCACCGGCTTTATGAAACATGGAGACAATATACGTAGTTTAGTCTGCATTAAAACAGTATGGGTCCTATTTCATTTCTGAAATGAAAAGGAAATTTTGCTATACGTTAAATCAGATTGTTGAACAATTCGACTAACGTTGGGAAATACGAGCCCAAAAATCTGGGTCATGAATCTCTACTCTCTGTATACGTACGTAAACGTACTACATACGTACAAACGTCTATATACCTTGTAGTAGGTATAACGTTCTACCTATATACAACGGGATTTTATGCTCTATATATGCATATGGTAATTTCGAAACATCTGTCACTATACACGAGAGAATTTATTCGTATATTGATAGCGGGTCTAATCGTAAAACTACCTTAAAGCTTTTCAACAAATAGATTAACTAAAAGGGTTGAGTTAATCCTGAAAAATCTTTGGGAATAAAACGCTACGGTTTCATCAAAATCGGTTTTTGAATCGATAGGTGAGAATCTAGTATCTTTCTTTTTTTTGCTGATGATGATCGTTAATTTTCGCCGATTCCTTTCGAATTCACCTAAGGGAGGATTCAGAAATTTGATGGACCCGCGATCGGCGTCTAACGGCGGTAAAAGCAGATTTTACACTTCGTTGAAAAACCTATAACATATATAGATATGTGCGTACTCATAGGATCGAGTATGTGTATAGCTATATACGTACAGTGCTGTCGAATTTTACTTACGTGATTTTGCTGTCACAGCTCGAAGACCCGGAGTTCCGCGTTCGGGAAATCAAATTTTCCTCTTCCCTGAGGGCGAAACCTTTTACCCGTAAAGCGGGGGATTGCGGATCGCGAAATATTTCGGTACGCTTACGGGGCGGAGAGGGAAAGCGAGAAAGAGAAAGAGAAAGAGAAAGAGAAAGAGAGAATGAGTGAGTGGAGGCGCGGAGAGGAAGTGGACCAAATTATTGTACTTCCGGCGGGATTCTGAACCCGCACCGACGAATTTCTCTTTTCTGTGAAATAATTTATAACGCGTGACAAAAGTTTTATGTTGCTTTTTTTTCTTCTTTTTTTCATTTATTTTTTACTACCCGAATAATTACGGTTTGTTTTTACGAACACCCGAACGTATAGCCGGTCGGACCGGTCCGCTTCGTCGTTTGCGTTCGAACGTAGCTTATATCCCATGATCGTTACGCTTTTTTTTCTTTCTTATAACATTTGGGTACTTTTTCATTAATTCCAAGTTTTTTTCTGTTTTTTTTCTTCGTTTTTTCCCCCCCCCCCCCTCATTGCCGACTACGCTGCTCTAACCCCTCGAAAAAATTGGAATACTTTAAACTGATTAATCCTGGGCCTGCTGCTAGCTACCTACTGCAGACAAACGATTGTGCAAAAGTGCAAGACTTATACCCGAGGCCTTACAAACTCTTCTCAATTTCTCGATAAATCGAAATGAAGAAGCCAAAAAACAGGAATTTACTTCAGGCCTACAGTTACCTACCCAACCACTACCTCGGGGTGGGTGGGTACCCTCGGTTGCAAAACTTTCCTCGATCTATTCTCCCTCGGTTCCTTATGTACACACACACACATACGTGCCTATATACGCGAACATTCGACAAGAGTCTTTCGCTATTTGCACATACAGGCGCATATGAGTATATATATCTATATTTTAGCGATGTATGTATACCTACACCTACAGAAGCCAGGTATCACTAGATACATATAATATCGAAGACAATGCCGCGGAAAAGATAGGTAGATAGAGAAAGATAGAGAGAGAAACAGAGAGAATTGCTAGCTGATGGCGGAAACGCGAAGTTGAAGTTGAAGTAGAAGTTGGAGTCAAAGTCAAAGCCACGATTCACAGAACTATATATATATAGATTATTCGTATCAAAGTTTTATTAAGGAGTAATTCTTTCGTTAGACTGTACCCATCTCCGACAGTTTAAGCGTTACTTTCGGATACTACTTTCGGTTAAGTTTATTCAGGTTCTGATAACCGAACGATAAGACGACGCAACGTTAGGTTCAGGGTTATCAAGCCCATAGGCCAACCAACTTCGGGTTATGTGCTAAAGGAAAATAGAAATTATCCGACTCCTGTAGCTGGCGTCGTCGTAGTCTTAACTTAGAAATTTGACTGACTAGTTGGTCTCGTTTTTTAGATTTTTTTTCTTATTTTGTTGCGTAAGTGCCAAAATTTTTTTTTTTTTTGCGGATATGCCCAAACGATGTGATATGGCATGAAAAAGATTTTGCCACCAAAAAAACGAATTTTTTTTTTTTGGCATTAGTGACGCGATATGGTTTTTTTTATTTTTAAGCTTTTGCAACCCTCGAATTTGTATTTTCTAGTCTGAGATTCGCAAAACCCCAACTCTCCGAAAACTTCTAACCAGGATGACGATCATCGTATTTCTATTGAAAAAAAAACTATATTCTGTTCTTTTTCTTTTTATTACGATCTCACGTCCAACGTTCTGTAACTAAAACCGTATAAAACACGTTGAAAAAAAAACTGATCAAAAAGTTGAAAATTTAATCATTCTAGAGGCATGTTACGGTAGGATCTAAAAACAGACTATAAAAGTATCTCTTATCATATAATATTCGAGGAAACTATAAGATCTCCATTAAAAATGTATTACATTCTTATCAAATCATGTATATATACGAAAGATATGAAATAATATTTCGTATACAGTTTATTATGAAATTTTCATTCAACGATAAGTGGTTGAACGATAATGATGACAAATTTTTAGCCATTAAAAAAAACAGGAAAAATGAAATAAAAATTTACCATTTTGAAGAGAAAATCTCAAAGCTATTATATATCCTTTTAAAATATGTATAGAACGACGATTTTTTTTTCTTTTTTTTTTTTTTTTATTGCCAATTTCTCTCAGACTAGTAATATGAGGCAAAAAAAAAAGTGTTCGCTTGTGATCGTTTCGCGCGTGTTATTTAAATGGCGGGGGGAAAAAAAGAAGCGATAAGTCGATTGAAAAAGGTCTTAGAAATTTTCTGCCCGTTCCCAGATATCTCCTCCGGTTTAATCTCAGACTAGAAACAACGAGATTTCCAAATTTCTCAAAGAGACGCGAAAACCGATATTTATTTTTTGCTTTTTTTCCAACCCGTTGGCTGACGATGTCACACGTCCTCGGTGACACCACGGAGCGTGTATATAATATCATCGATTTGGGGGGGGGGGGGGGGATTTTTTTTTCGCGATAATTAATTTTGAAATGAAAATTTTTGAAAAAAGCAAAAAAAAATAATTTTTTTTTTTTCTCTTCTCCACAAGAGCGTTAGAATTTCTTTCTGAAGAGATATTATAAAATGGCCGCGTACTAACCTACCCTAAACTCCGAATGGGAGGACCCAATTCACGCACGTGTGTCCCCTTTGCCCGGTTTCGTTGGCTCGTCGTTTGTTGGTTCGTATATATGCATACACGAGGGGTAAGCCTGTGGGGAAGTTGTGCCATTGGTTGAACCTACCGAGGGGTGGCAGGCGATCGAATGAACCAGAGGCAAACCAGCCCTGGCTGGCACTGGGTGGCTGTGGCTGTGGCCGTGGCTGTGGCTTCGTCTGTGCCAGTGGTAGCACCAGCACCAGCAACCAGTACCGCTTTTCTGCCTGTTCCCATGCCCATGCCCATGCCCATGCCCATGCCTATATGCCCGGCTGCGTGAAAATTATTCGAGAATCCGGCAATTGGGAAATTCCGTGAAATTGGGGTGAAAATTACTAGGCTATGCTTTAAATTTTACTCGCTATACCACCCAGCTCCTATCTACCGCGAGCACGCGCGTTTTCCATCCCTCTTTTTCCCTCTCTCTCTCTGTCTTTCTCTCTCTAATAAACGTTCTTTTTTATACGCGGAATGGTTCGTTGTCCGTATAGCACCCGTCGTTATTCTATTTCCCCGTGTTTACTCGCCCTGTCGGACCCACTCCTCGATCCCAATCTCCAACACGCGGGCTAGGGGATAGATAGGTGCGAGGATCATACGATTCTGATTCATACGACAACGCGACACAAGGCGCTGCAGCATTGAATCTGCGGCTACTTCACCAGCACAAAAAACAGATTACACACAAAAAGATGGAAAATAAAAAAACGCACGACTACACTGCAAATCCAAGTGCGTTACTTCAACACACTTCTCTGTAGTCACTTTTTACACGCTTTGAAACGCTTTAAAACGACACACGTAAGATGTGTAATGTGTTAAAACGACACATTTGAGTGCATTGTTTTAACACATCACACATCTTACGTGTGTCGTTTTAAAGCGTGTAAAAAGTGACTACAGAGAAGTGTGTTGAAATAACGCACTTGGATTTGCAGTGTATAGAATCGAAAATATAAACTTTGATGACGCGAAAAATCGATCAAATTTTAAAGGTCCTATAAACGCGATGTTACGAAGAACATGAACATACGTATCATCCGCAGTCGATAATTATGATTTGCCAAATTTACGCGAAATTCAAACAGACGTAAAAAAGGTTTTTGAATTCACGGTATTCTATATTTGTGTAAACCTGTATATTTATATCCATATCTATGTTATGTGTATACGTTCAAAAGGAAACGTAAAAGGGATGGTTCGAAAGGTATCGCGGAAGATTGTCCCTCGTATACGCGGCAGGTGTTCGTACGCGGCAAACCGCGGAAAGTCTTCGCCGAAAAGAGAAGCGCGAGAAGAGGAGTAAAGAGGAAGATAAAGAGAAAAGGGAAATACAGAGAGAGAGTGAAAAAGAGTGGGAGATAGGGAGAGAAAGAGAAAGAGAGAGAGGGAGAGAGAGGAAGGAAGTCAGGAAGAGGCTTTCCCTCGGGATAAAGAGGGTGTTAAGTCGGGGAGGGATGAGGGCTTGTTGTGACGGCGAGTCAGCCTATATACCTTCGTGTTCAGCCCCAGTCGTTCATCTATCATCCGAAACTCCTTTCTCTGCTTTATTCCCGCTTCATTCCCGCTCAATTCTATCTCCATTTCAACGCGTTATTCCTATATAGGTATATACTATCCTGCACTTCTAGACGTTACACATAGGTACAACAAAATAATGAAACTATAGACTCTCCAAATTAAAAGTTAAAATATTATATAAAATCAATTGGTTTTTTTTTTTTTTTTTTTCCCCTAATCAAACGAAATTTAAAAATATTTCTTAATTAGAGAATCATGACGTAAACATATGACAGATGTAAGTATGTCATCATTTATATGTACCTATATACATAGAGATAAGCGAGTACGTAAAGTTGAACGTTGGTTAAGTTTTTTTTTTTTCGTTTCTGTTTTTGGTTCTTATTTTAGACAAACAAATCAATTATTCTCTTCATTACGCGCCGTTCTATATCGTCTATTGACCTATGACTCACTCGCGAGCCATGACTCTTACGAATATGTGTACGCAGATAGATATAACATATAGAGGGTCGAGGGGGGTAAAACGGGCACCTCGACGGAAAATCGAAATTGGAGGCAAAACTGGCACCGTCTTAACTTTCTCAAAAACGACTTGCTTCAGTCTTCTGACGTTACTTACACAAAGAAAATCTGGAGGATAGGTCAAATAGTTGATGTGCAGCTGGGAATGATGAGGGTGATATATCCTTAAATAAGAATTGCACGTTAACAAATCATTTTTCTTTTTTTTTTTAGCATTTCATTCATCTTTTCGCTTTTTTGCGTTATTGTTGATACAAAATACGTCGGAATATCTTAAAAAATCAATTAAGACGAAATTATTATTTTCAGACTTGGTGGCCGTTTTGCCTCCCTCGCCCTCGCCTATGGGTATATACACAGAAAAAACGAGTTGTACCAATTTAAATTGGTCCAAAAAAAAATGTTTTTGTTCCAAGAAAAATTTTCTTGTCCCAAGAAAAATTTCTTTGTCCCAAGAAAATTTTCTGCAAACGCATTGGAAACCGAAATTATCTTGAATCAAGTGAAAAATGTTCTCGAACCAAGAAAACTCTCTTGGATCGAAGAAAGTTTTCTTGGTTCGAGAAAATTTTGTCTTGATTCAAGATAATTTCGGTTTCCAATGGGTTTGCAGAAAATTTTCTTGGGCCAACAAATTTTTTTTTTCTGTGTACAAAACGTGCAATGAGCGTTGGATAAATAATGTAAACTTTAAAAATGTAGGAAAGACGATAGTCTGTTGAGTCATTTGTAAGTATCGATCTAGGTAAATTGTAGATACGCGATCGTTCCGCGTACAGAAACTAGGTACAGCTCGCGAAGAATATCTTATACTTTGGTAGGTATATAAGAATAAACTATGTACGTATATAGAAATTATTGATTTTCACGAAGCGTGAGAGAAGCTTAAGACAGAAACTGACAATGAGACCGATAACCAGCGCAATGCGAAATACACCCTAAAAACGAACGCGCTTTTATCTGCAGCACCTTGGGTATCGTGGTGCAGGATTCTCTTCTCTCCGAAACGACCGACCAATCGACCAATCGACGTCATATCCGAGAGAAAGAGAGAGAGATAGAGATAGAGAGAGAGAAAGAGAAAGTGGGGAGAGCGAGGCTCGATGGAAAAAGGGGGTGAACCAGAGTGCGGTGTGGGAGAGGAGCGAGACATCATCTCAAATTGCCAATAATCAATAGTACAGCCGTAGTTCCCAAACAACGCTGACAGTAAAAAAAAAAAAAAAAAAAGATGAAAAAAAAAAAACGAGAGAAACACACGCATAGGTACTGCAATAATGCGATCCGGTAGTAACTTACGCGCGTGTATAGTTTATATTACAGGTAAGTGTATGTATAATATGAAACATGTATACGAATGTAATAATGCGAGAATATGGTTTTCATGTTATGTTACATAGAGAAAATATTCAGGGTAACAAATTGAAACGAAATTGTTGAACGTAGTGGTAGGTATATAATATTGAGAATTGCGAATAATTTATAAAAGAAAAGGAAAAAAAAATAATAGAGTAATAAAAAGCAAGTTTCTTCTGATAATTTCTTGACGTTTATAGCTCGGAGTTTGCATAGCAATATTATAGTACATACTCGATTGTAAATATGTTATAATTTTGAAACAATAAAATTGATTGTATTGAATTAATCGAGTTTTATCAACTCCAACAAAAAATACTGTATTATAATATGTAAAAGATGTATATAAATGGGAAAACAAGTGATGACTACGTTCGATTCTTATGTATGCCGCAAGAGTTAGTCGCCAAGTGGTGGAGAGATATTGGGTGACCTACGGAACAGGCCGTGAACTTGCCTGGACGATAAGATCCCTCGAACTGTTTACGAGCAGCTAACGAGTAACGCGAGTGTTCTCTATGAAACGTTGCGAAGAACCGTGGTTTATCATTCTATAATAATTGTGTAATTAAAGGGCTTTGTGTTTCATTCGAATAGAAACTGAAAACTACTCGTGGTTAATTGTTATAGCAAGAAGTAATTAGGTAATGCAATAAACGGTACAGAGACCAAAAAAAAAAAAAATGAAAAATGAAAAATTGACAAATATAGAGAATATTAATCCCGATATAGTGGCGCGTGACTCAAAACCCTTCGGTCTATACAGTAAAGTAACGCGAAATCCAGCGGTATATATGTATATATGTATATGCGTATAGTATATAGCAACACCCTTCGATTCAATGTCGACGCAATAATAAACCACCACCGCGTTATCTGTATTTCTGTATTTCTGTATTTCTGTATTTCCCTCTGGGATTCTCACCACATCCAGGCCAAGTTCAGGCTATATATGTACCTATATATATACCTACACTTTCACTTACACATGGATATGCAGCCAGAATATACAGCGCTCTGTGTACCGCGACTGTAAAACAACGCGCACCTACCCCTACCCCTACCCTTACCCCTGACGCTACCTCTACCCACCGCGGTGTGGGCTCATCCGCAAACACATAGCGGGCGTCGCGACGCACCGCGTTAAATAACTGCCCCCGAACTGTAATGTCTTTCTACATACATACATATACGCATATATGTACGTCTCTAGGTGTTGGTGTACGCTGTTTATACATATATATATATATATATATATATGTATGTAAATATGTGTATATATATGCTATACTTTGCTACCGATCAAGGAAATGTAGAGCGTAGAATGATGTTTGGTAGATACCTATGGATGTAGGTAATATGTAATACGTAATACGATGCGTACGCGTAGCGTAACGTAGCGTAGGTGTACGCGCAGGTATTAGTTATTACGCATCCAGTTTCCCGAAGCTTTAGCGTTAGAGCGAGAACGTGGATTTCGTGCTTTCACATTCGCCTCGCTCTCTAGCGCGGTGAATATTTGATCGTCTCCTCGTTTGCCGTGCGCGTGCTATCCTAACGACTGGAAAACTGGGTCTTCGAGGGTTAACTATACGCGCCTGTACCGTATATCTAACTATACTAGTGTAGTATATACCTTTGCCAAAACTCCATGAGAATATATAGAAACGTGATAGAATTAGTACAAGATGAATGAAAGTGAATCTTGGATTTTTTTTTTCCCCTTTTCTGTTATCTTAATCTATTTTTCTATATATATATATATTTTCCACACTGCGTGCATAAAATCCAACTTAACGCGCGTTGTGTTGAAAAATAAAGTTTGATACACGTGCGAAAGATGATTCTCGACTCGTGTGATTATCACCCTCGCTTCGCTCGGGCTAAAAAGTTCACACTCGTCCGAGAATCAACACTTTCGGACTAGTATCGAAAAGTACTATTTTGCCACCAACCTTTTTCTCCGTCAATTTCTCGCATCGTCTCATTTTGCATATCTGATGACTCTTGTCGTTTCTGCACGGCGCGCAATCACCGCAGTTGTCTTTCCTCTGACACCCTATGCACTCGCCGCATCGTTTCCTCTTCTTTTTAGCCGGTTTATCGCCGAGACCCCCCTCGCTGTCTCCGTCACCCATACCACCGCCCATATGATGTTGTCCGCGGTTTGCAGTGGACGAAACTGCCGCTACTTGTCCTGAACTTTCAACGTTCGCTCCGTCCTCTGACTCCATTGAACCGGCGCGAATTTTTCTACGCTCTTTCTTCCTACCGTCAATATTAACGCGCGACGTTGGCGTGTCCAGCACCGTCGACATGGGGTTTTGAAAGTTTGTATGATGGAGCTGCGGGTACTCGGGCTTTACTACCGTCAATACGGTATGATGTGGGTGGCCAGGCGGTGGCGGGAAAGCCTGGACCGGGCTAGAGCCGAGAAGCTGTATGTGACGTTCGTCAAGTAGCTGTTGTTGCAGGGCAGGAACTTCTCGGGCCTGAACTGGCGCGGGGACCAAAGGATATCCGACTGGTCCGCGATGGGGATGAGGAGTAGGCAGCGGAGTACCGAGTGTATGAAAGCTGGGTAATCCAACAGCCGTAACGGGGGGCGAATGAGATACAGAGGCAGGCGATAGCGGCGTTAACGCTGTAAGCTGAGGTTCGGCTTCACTTGGAGCCGTGAATTGGCTTGCGAAAGACGGAAGTCCTTCGCCACCAGCGTTTTTAGATTCCCACGGCCTGTACTGGCTAGCAAGAACCACCTCGCCCCGGGAATCGATTAAACGTCCGGTAAGACCCTCGTAATAATCCCAAGATGAGGTCAGGCCCAATCCAACGTCCTGTGCGTGTAGGGTTGTCAGTGTTGTCGAACTGTCCATAGCGCCGTCTGCGAAACTGCTGAAAGGCGGAAGGTGACGAGCTGCTGCAGGGTCCCCCGGGCCGGAATTCGGCGAGGTCGCGGCTACCGGAGGGCTTACCCTCTCGGAGGCGACCTCCTTGGTGACGTCAGCGCTCATCTTCTCCGCCACATCTTCACGGCCATCCCTCCGAACTTCCGGTTTTTTAAAAGGACGCTCTTACAACCTGGTTTACCGCCGGAGTACTAACGAGTACGTCTCAAGTTTTGTCATGTGCAGCGACATTTGGACTATTCTTTCCGTTTTTGCTTTCCTGTCCTTTCTTATGATGTTTTTTCTTCCTTCTTTATAGGTACTCTCTTTATTCGGGGGCTAGCTTTTTCTTATTTACTTATTTACTTCTATTTAGTTCGCTTTTATTTGTGATGTCTCTTAGTGCATTTGGGTGCTATAATTCATACGGAGATATTGAGCTATATAATTTATAGCCTATTTTTTTTTTTTACTTTTACTTTTACTTCTGTGTAAGTATATTAGGGTAGGTAATTTTTGTACTCGTCAGGTTTAGGCTACGCTCTGAAGTAGATCGGTTTGTCTGAAGTATCCTTTTGCGTAATCTTCAATAAACTTGTTTTAATTTTATTATTATTTTATTTTATTTATTTATTTATTATTTTTATTTATTTATCTTTTTTTTTTCTTTTTTCACTTTTCTTTCGTATAAATTTATAGTGTGCTCGTTAAAAAATGTAGGTATTGTACTTACGATTTAAATATAAATTTCCTATTTTTTTAGAGTTTTCTTTTTTCTTTTTTATTTATTTTTTTTTGTTTTTTAGAGTTTTTTATTCCTTTAATTACTGAGTATGAAGGACTTGTTCGTTTTCGTTAAGAGTATTTATTTATTATTTCAATGATTAGTAGAAAATGGTAGTTTCTTTGGTTTACGGTTTAATTATTATTATTCACTTTTCTTTTCGATTTGGCACTGGCGGACTTTTCAGATATACTTTGTACACTAGATAGATAGATACGATACTATAGCTCTTCTTATTATTTTTTATTTTTTTTATTAATTTGTTTTTGTTTGTTAGTTTTTCTTTATTTTCTCTATACTTTAATTTTTGTTTTTTTGTTTTTTTTTTGTTTTTTTTTTTCAATTTTCTATGAACCTAAGCTCATGAAATACAAGGATTACAACATATACACACACTAATTCATTCTTTCGCGTTTCGTAAGAAAATAGAAATCACTTGAGGTTAATGTGGCTTGTTAGAAGGCGATAGATTTGTACGATCTGTAACAAAAAGAGAAAATAATCTCAAATTAGATAAATTGTTAAGACCATTATACATTTTTCATTTCATATCGGTATATATAAATTATATATTATATTCATTTAATCTCCATCTCTCTCTCTCTCTCACTCTATCTGTCTTATCCCATACATTCAATTCCGGGAACGTTCTTATCACTATAAACTCCAAATATCGTATATATACACCATTTTCAACATAACTATACATAGTACATATTATATGCCTTAATTTTTTTTTTTTTCTTATCTATTCTGCGAATAGCGTATTCAACTTGCGTCCGAATCTTTAAGGAAATAACAAAATCCGTATACTAGAATTTATACGAGGTAAGGTATAAGGTGTAAGGTATGAGTGCGTATAGAAGAGAAGAGACTCGGGTCTGGCATGGTCACGTGACGTAGGTCCTGCATCGTATACAGTCCGCGTTGGGGATCACCGGCGCGCGCGGGCGTGTCGTCTATTACTACGTATAGGTATACCTATACCGCATCTAGTAGTCGGGTGACGGGACTAGAGCGTATATACACCTACATATACGTACGTACGGTACGTATAGCGATGCCAAGGCTACTATTAAGGTTGTCCGATACACGGCGACCGCGACTAGCCCGCGCTACGCTGTGCCGCGCCGCGCCGCGACGCGCGACCCGCTTTACACACTTTCATATATATCCATAAATGCTGCCCCCGTAGGTGGTGCTTCATTCATATAGACTGTCGGAGTGACGGGTACGATCATCACGTGCGCCACGACTACGACTAGTATTTTATAGACGACGTATTATATATAGGATATCAAAGAAGCTTCTTATATTTCACTTCATTAGAATCATTAACATTATTTCTAACATAGGAATATATTATGTATTGTATATACCAATTAGAATTATCATATGATATATCATCATTTTCCGAGAATAATTTAAGAGACTTTAAACTTATTACGATTGAATTTAAAGAATGTCCGTTCGAAAAGACTTGACCACAAAAATTAGAGGATTATTTTTTTCACAACTTTAATTAGAAGTGAATAAACGGAGGAGAAAAACGACTAGGTATCCGAATTCTCGCGCTACTCATCGAACGAAATATATAAGAAAAACATGTATAATGTGTCAAGTGACGGAAATTCGTGAAGTTAACTTACGTTTTCACCCAGCTTTTACATGAATTTATATATATACCTATATATACTTATATATATTTTGAACTTTTAATGCTTTCCGTTTTCTCTCGCGCGCGTTCTCCGTTCGTAGCTCTCTCTAGAATTTTAGCAGCGTCGCCCAGCCTCGGTGAAATATCGACCGGTCTTTGGCCTCCCTTTCTCTCTCTCTCTCTCTCTCTCTTTCTCTCTCTCTCCTTCTCTCTCTTTTACTCTCACTCACTCACTCTCTCTTTCTATGTGTTATGTGCAAGCTCGTTCTATGTGCCCCCTTCGTATATAGAACTTCATATACGAAGTAGGTACCTACGTAGTTACGCGAATATGTACATATATACATATCTATATACACATCTATACACCTATATACATACATATATCTATACATATTCTCGCGCTTGGCACATGGACCGGTGGCTGGGTGGGTTTACGTGCATACGAACCTAAACGAGGAAATACGAACGTACCTACCTACACACATAGCTATGTACATATACCTATGTACCTATATATCTATTATGTACCTACGTTATACGTACACAGAACTCTGTGTAATAGCTTATGCGGGGTAGTGTGAGAGAAGCGCGCTTTCGCTATCGCCGTTGTACCTACCTACTTGCACTGTCGGCTGGCACTTTCGCTTACAAAGCTCACTCGCGATCTATACTACGTACTCTACCTACTCTATTCCTCGCTGTTGTATACCTATATAGTACATATATAAATTATATATATAGGTATGTAGTGACTATCTATGTATAGAGAACTTCTAGCTAATCGTATAAAACACGTCTAAGTGAAATGAATTTTTCCTGTTACCAGCTACTTTATACTATTACATATACCTAGTTCATTAACGATTTAAATAATCATCGAATATTCATACAGCGAAAAAATGACGAGCTTTTATTGGGCTAAAAATATTACATATCCGAATGCCAATTTTATACGCTTTTATTATACGATGTCAGGATCAACTAAGAGGGGTACCTAGTTATGGACACGGGGTTGAGACCAGCGCGAGTCAAAAGGCAATTGAACTTTCCTAGTAACCATAAATCGTCTGCACTGAATACCGCGAACTTTAGTATTTAAAGGTCGTGGGGATATAGAGATACGTGTGTAACGCAACACCTCGATATAAGGTACGTAGGGTAGGTTCTATTGTGACCATCAAGCTATTAAAAAAACAAGCTGGATATAATAATTAATATCCATTCAATCACAATTCGTATATAGAATCCGGGGCTGCGATAATATGAAAGACTTTTATGCATATATATCGTTATTGAAATTATTTTTTAAAAACCGCACAACCTCGTACACAGTTTTACGCAAATATAGTAGGCTGCTATATACATGTGAAGAGAAATATTCCCGATTGGAAACGCGTTGATTTTAGTTAGCTTTAGGAGTTTAATCGCATTTTTACGCTTTTACGCGAGCTACAGGATTAAAATGATTTATGCTCAACGCGGTAGGGAACGACCAATGAATCATAGCTTAAATACTCTTTTTTTTTTTTTTTTTTTCTTTTCTTTTTTTCTTCATTTTTTATCTCCTCATTCGCGGGAGGTATAAGGTATATACGCCGGCAAACATTATAATACAGAGCGGAAGAGTAATACTGCAGTGAAAATCGAAATTTTGTTATTATTACCGCGTAAAGGGAAATTTTTCAACCATATAGGTACCGCGTGTGTATCGTTGATAAAAAAAAGTTTTGCAAATATTAAAATAGTTCTGTCCGATCGGTATACGAATACACCTACGTCATTTATAAATAGGTACTCTATATACTCAGTACATACGGTGCAACGTATATGTAACACAGTTTCAAGGCACTTGAAATTTACGCCAGGGCTCGGTGTCCCCTGAAATCGCGCAACACGTCGAGCTTCAGACGGTCAGACAAACTTGCGAACGGCGAGGCGGCGCGCAGATGTTTGCAGTGCACTTTCGCTCCGGCAAACTATAGCTAACGTACGAAAAATTCAATACCGCGTAACGCATTGTGTGCTGTTGCACCGTATAGACCCTACGATGCAGTATTGCATTGGCGTCGAGTTTGGCTCTTATGGGTTCAGACATAGTTTTCTTAAATAATAATATACGCAGCGCCCTAACATCTATGAAAAAAATATGAGTCATTGATTAATAGGAAATTTGATACCGCGATGAGATACACGTAAATAAGTAGCTTCTTTACTCCGATTCTTCGGAGGGAAGAAAATTTAGAAAATTATACAACGACGATGATGATGATGATGATGATGATGATGATGATAAGGGAGGAGATCTTAAAATTATTTCTTTCTTTTTGCTATTAGGTGATAAATAGTTTTGTTTTGCTTTTGATTTGCTTTTTTTTTTTGTTGTTTAAAATGAGAGAAGATATAAGAAACAGGAATATGTAAAGAAGAACGAATGGGATCGGAGGCAGTTTTCTACGGAAGACTCGGCGTCGCGTCGAGTTTATTCCGCGAATGAGAAATATACATGCATAAAGATATAGAATGAAAGATATAAAGAGAGAGAGAATTCGGTGGTGAACCAGTGGGGCGAGATGAAATTCAGGCCAACACACTCGTATATAATAATTTTTTAGCCAAGTTTGGGTCCAGCGCGGGCGTGTATAAATCTCCGATAACGTTGCTTTTCCGTCGCTTCTAATTCCGGTCCTGAACACGCGAAACAA
Source organism: Tenthredo livida (assembly GCA_963992785.1). Taxonomy (NCBI): domain Eukaryota; kingdom Metazoa; phylum Arthropoda; class Insecta; order Hymenoptera; family Tenthredinidae; genus Tenthredo; species Tenthredo livida. The sequence continues at coordinate 14,015,447 of OZ023066.1, read as the reverse complement.
ATATGGCGGTTTTCGAGTGAAAGAAAAAAGCAGAATATAACCTACTACTGCAGAACCGCGTATACACGTATAAAGGAGAGAGGAAATGGGAGAAGAAGTGAGAAACGAATGGGAATAAGAATAATAAGAAGAAAAAAAATGTGAAATAAAAAAAAAAAAAAAAAAAAAAATGAAGACGAAGAAAAAAGAAAAGGGAAATAGGAAAAAGGAAAAAGACGAGAAAAAAATCTAGTTAAAAAATATACGCCGCAAGCAAAAAAGCTTTGGGTACACTTTCGCCGACCTCGTGCAGCCGCGGCAGCGTCCCTCGACAAAGGCTGCCTGATTCAAGGTCCCACACTCGACACTCGCACACAAACTCTCGCATATACTAACGCGACGCCGCGCCGATTCTGACTTAGACCGACCAGCCTACCGGCCGGCCGGTCGCGGCACAGCCAGCGCGGCTGTCCGAAGCAAGCAAGTCGCGTGCGTGTTTCACGTATTATGCATGTTATATACGTGCAGTCTTCTTTCTCTCTCTCTCTCTCTTCGAGTGAGTTTGTATATGTAGACATTTGGGCGAGCGCATGGTCGCGAAGATGTATACTAGCGATGTATTACAGCGTAGCCATATAATGCAGTGGTGTATATATATATGTAAGTATAATACGTATGTAGTTATAGCTCTAGCTAGTGTGTACGGGGTTATATAGGTACTATAGACTGGTGTATTATATAGAAGAGACAAACACGTCGGTTGGTTAACGTTGTTAAACCGTGCGTGTGCATTCAAGGGACTCTTAAACCCACCCACACACTATAAAGATATCGGAAATGATATAAAATTGCGTCTACTACGCGGCTGATATTTAAATTGGTTCGCTAAAGCACAGATTAATATATACCCGGCTTATGGCCTACAGGCTAAAACCAAACCATTTTCCTACCTTCCTACCTTCCTACCTTCCTACCTTCATATCTTCCCACCTACCTACCCTTCGCGTATATACAGACATTATACTTTTTCTTTTTTTTTGCTTATTCATCTTCATTCATAGAAAATAATCCACTACGTTGCACTGTTTTTAATGAAAAATTAAAACCGTTCTTTCTACGAACTTTGACCTTCGACGTAAATGCGTCCTACAACTTTTCTTACGTCTTGACTGAGGGCTAACGATCGATCACTATTCTCACTATTTTATAATTTCGGTATATCAAAACGGGGATCATGACATGTGAAAGAATTGACCTGATTCGGGAAATTATTTATCCGCTAATGATGATTGTAAATTCGATAAAATTCATTAAAAAATTAAATAAAAAACGGAGCAGTTATTCGTGTAGTAAAACATTTCTAACGATTGAATTTACTAGTGTTATTTATATGACAATATAACTACTTCGACACGTTATTTTCACGGATAAGAATTAACGTTTCGATTCATTAACTCCGTTTGATAAAATTGATAAATAGAAGAGATCTCGCGATTAGATAATAAATTACCGGTTATCATTATTGTCATTGCGAACCTATTTTCATGATATTAATAAATAGTCAAATATAGAAACCAAGAGTTACTCAACACACACGATGTATAAGCTATAATGTAAGATATCGATCAATTATTACGCCGTACGTACGTATATCTGTACGATATATATACTCTCTCTCTCTCTCTTTCTCTCTCAATCTCTATCTCTTCATTCATCTCTCTCATTCTCTAAATGTTAGAGAACGTAGAGATTAGTTAAACACTTGATTATTATTATGATTATTTATTATTTTTATATATGTATATTTCGTTTTTGTTTTTTCAAATATTTTTGCCGCTGCTGCAGGCTCGCTGCAGCAGCCGCTAAGGTTATAGAACTCTGGGATGTGTTATCCTGGTGCATGCTGCAGTTCGTAGCTGCACATATTAATGTTCCCCATTGAGTTATACAGCCACAAGTTATATTATAACACAATAATTTATTAATTTTAATTTTTTTCTTGTAATAGTATAAACAAAACTCTTAATATCTATATCAATTTCATAATTGAATATTTAAAAACCTGTTAAACTCTGATGTTAGATTCTCTTGATAGGTATTACGATATACCCGCGGATAGATTCGTTTTCACATCCTACGTTTCGAGAGCACAAAAATTAATGTCGTTCTTGTAGTAGTAGCAGCAAATAGTACTTTGATCCTCGATACTGCACCGTGAAGTTAATGAATCAAACTGCTGCATAATATTATTATTTATTATATTTCACAGTAACTTTTAATTTTTGTAATTTTCGTTTTGTTGTTGTTGTTGCTGTTGTTGTTTCTCTTTTTTTTTTCTTTTTTTCTTGTTTCCAATATTCACACGTATACAGTAGCTCCGAATAAAAATTATATACGTATATATATATAAGATAAAAATAACAAAAACCACACTTTTTCACATAGCACGTAATAGCGGCCCGTTCGAAATGCCGCCGAGTAGTTTCTCGATGTTTTCGGTGTTGTTAACAGAAGATGAACGTGAAGAGGAAGTAGAATAAGATTAAGAAGAATAATGATAAAAATTAAAGAAACCAACTTTTCTCATTCAAAACTAAATAGAAGCAAAGAAAGAGAAAGAAAGAAAGAAAGAAAAAAAAAAGAAGGAACTCTCTCGTTTTTTTTTTTCTTCTTCTTATTTATTATGTTTTACGGTTTTCCTCTTTTCCTTGTTAATTATTTTTGTTATTTTCGTCGTTTTTCTTTTTGCTTTTTTTTCGTCGTTTTTTTTTTGTTTTTTGTTTTTTGTTTTTTGTTGTCTTTTTATTATTATTAACGTGACTCGGTCACCGCTCAATGGAGTGTACCTTTGGTTGCGGACTGCCCCGGTGCTGTGCGTGCTCGCCGCGCAGTGACTGTACTCTACGATCGCAGAGTATTCTTTGTCCGACTCACAGCTGCCCGCGTTCAGAGTTCGGGAATGATCGTATACTCTCGGTATAATTCGTATGTCATCGCGGCGTCATGGCGGGAACGTAGACGCACGGGCACAAGCTCTATGGGCGGGAAGCCCTTGACGCCATCTTGTTGCAACCCCCGTAAACTGAGAGGTTACCAAGATTATTTCCGCGGTCCAAGAATCATGAAAATAAAAACTTATTGCAAACTACATCATCCGATATTTGGAACACACACGTCACACCACGTCGTAAAATGTACCTTACAGCTCTCATTCAGAATCTCACCGAACAATCGAAACGGAATTGTTCTATGCTCATTTATATTAAACATGTAGTAGGCATAGTATGCGGATATACGTAGACTATTGCTGTTTAATCCCCATGAGAAGCGAGAACCTGGACTATACTGTATTGCCTAATATCGATTTGGAAGTAGATCATTGATCTATACATTCGTATAGATGTGCGAAACGCTCATTCAATATTCAGGGTTTTTCAAGGTGAAGCACCATACCTGTACGCCGGTGCTTTTCCATCGAATTGGAAAATCGTATCACGAAAAGAATATTTTCATTTTTGAGGAACGATTTTTCCTTTGGGGAATTGTGTTCATTTCGATGAACAAAGAGCCTGCGAATGATCGAAAACATTTGAGAAAAATCAAAATTGTAATAAAAGTTTCGCTGATTGGAAATTGGGAAATCATATGCCATGGGAAGAATAACCAAAATCAAAAAAAAGCACCTGCGTTAATTGGAAATTGGAAAATCATACCACGGAAAGGACCAAAATTAAAAAAAAAAAGAAAAATGAAACCAACTTTTGTTAATTGGAAATTGGAAAATCATGCCACAGAAAAAAGGACCGAATTTAAAAAAAAAAAAAAAATTTTGGTAATTGGAAATTGGATATTGGAAAATCATACCTTGGGAAGAATATTTTTCGGAAAATAGTTTTCATTCGAATCAGCGAAGAGCGGATTATCCAGACCAAAGACAAAATATTTTTGTATAATGAAGAAAAAATGTCGACTATTTAACCGCAGAATAGAATTATTTCATATCGATTCTTATTCTTGTATTTCATTTTCTGTTAGGTTTGTTTTAAAAATATTTGTGAAATGTTTCTCGTTTAGTAAAAAAAAAAAAGTAACAATCTTTCTCCTCCCCATCTCGAGAGTGAAACATTTTCATTCAGCAGCTGAAGCTGAAGATTACTTTCGCTCATATTCAAGGCGGTTTCTTACAAGTTACAAGGGTTGCACGCCCCGGAAAACGGGAGGATGGCAAGATGGAAGAAGGATTCAACACACTTTGCCTTACGGCGCTAAAAGTTGTTGATATCTGTTCAATTCGCTCTGACAGCTTAAGAAATAAATCACCAAAAATTCAACGTTCAACTTTTATTTTTCTTATACCTACCCATATCTATATCTAGCGACGAATGAGAAATGACGAAAATTTTTCACAACGGTTTATCTTCAGCGTATTAAAATCCCGATGCATTTCCGTTTCCTAAATCATATCTAAACAGCAGATTATATTATATGCAAATAAGTCGCACATAATCTACCAAAAAAATTCTAATGCCAGAACGGGTCTCGGTCTCCTCGAAAACTCGACGAGTCGTACAAATTGGAACCCGCTGCGGTAAGATTTGAGTAGTTATAAGAGTAGGTACCCCCGTACCTGTACCGATGTGGCGGGGTGAAATATCGTGGCAGTAATTTGGTCGAATTGAGGTGCTAATGCCCGTCAGACGTTCACCGGCTAAAATTACTCGACGTTTTACGTCGTGTGAGACATATTACTCCTCGGAGAAAACGAAAATAAAAAAAATCATAAAATCATGGCTTGGTTTTTCGTAATCTTAATTTATCAATTTCTATCATATATATATAGCTATGTGATGTTATTGGTGAAATTGCTTCGAAAATAACTCTGCGACTGCAACAGCAACAGCTCAGCAGCAGCATCAGCAGCATCACGAGATGACAATCTCCAATTTCGTCGCGTAAACAAGATATCAGATACAAGAGGGGTTTACAAGGAAAGTAAATACCCTCATGGAAGAGACGGTGCGGTGCGGGTTCATTCATGGTTTCACCAAAATAACATCTGTTCTTGCAGTGATTGTAATTCCGAATATAATTCATCAAAGAGAGAGAGGAGAAAATTTCTGTACGTAATTATCGCGATTCTATTTAACACGATCATTCTATCGATAGGAACGCATAGGTCCATTCTATTTTCGATATTTCTATATATATACCGATATAGTGTATATACATATGATATATCATCTTTGTGACACATTTACTTCGTACCTACCCTCACGGGAAAATGAACCCCGTTAAACACGAAACGGTCAAACGACACGTAAAAGGGAACGCCTGAGGATATACATTATAAAGGAAGAGAAAGAGCGAGGAAGTTAGGAAATCGAGGCAAGTGGTGCGGTGTCCTTTGAGAAAAGCAAGACCACCCCCGCTCTGCACCGATCCACTGGTTCTTAATACGAAGAAGAACCTCTTACAAGCTCTTTAAGCCGTGATATCGATAACAAAGTGTTGCGAACCTCCGCGACGGTTTATGGCCGAGTCGTAAAAGCAGGGGTACTACCATCAAAACACTCCGTTTTGTTCTACGTTCCATTCTCCACTTAGACAGCCATGACGGTAAAGCCTAGTGGATATAGCTGATACATATAACATATACTAGATAAGGGTGAGACACATACGCGCACCTTATCATGGATATGTTGCGAATCGAAGGTCCAATCATTTCAAATTTCAGAAAGACGTAGGTGATATACATACGTAGGAAAAATCCTTTTTCTTTCTTTTACCTTCAAGGTGTTTCAAGTGTTGAAAAAAAAAAAAAAAAAATTAATTACAATTGCCATTAATTTATTTCCGAACTGTACCTATACCTATAGCTATTCGTTAATTTATTTAGTTCAGACGTTTGCGTCTTGTTTTCACATTCAACGCCGTTACATATATATGAATTACATTGGCACGGTTTACCACCATCGTTTATAAAAAATATTGCCAATATTTCTTTTTAACCCCGCGTCGATAAGCCCGCGACTTTAAGCGGCTTTGCGCTATACGATACCGCGAGCAACCCTGATGAGAATAAAATTTTTAACCTGCGTGCACATGGATACATGTATACTATATCTCTGTGATAAAGTCACAATGTTTTTACCTGCTGCTGCAGTTTCGCACCGAAACGTTTAACAATAAAATCAACCGATGAATATTTGATTGATTATCGCTGATCGGGGGATGAAATATGCAGCGGGGTTACATTTTCCAGCTTCTCATGATCCCACGAAATTCCTTATAACCACTACCAGAATTACCGGAATAAAATTTTTAAAGCGGTGAAACCCGCCACTCAACTCTGCGTGGACATATACATACACACAAATTTCATATATAGGTACTACATACCTGTATATGTATTTATGTATATATATATTTTCTATATTTATATGTATGATGAAAAAAAAAAATAAGAAAAAAAAATTACCTATATGTATATATACGTGTAATTTTCCCAGGTAGAACTTTCCCTTCTGCATATTTAATTACGTGCCATCAACGCACACGAACCGGGCAGGGACTACTGCACATGAACGTGAAGTGCACTACCAGAATATCTGGTCCGCCTGTTCTGACAGTGGCACCGCGTCATTATCATAACAATGGCGGCGTATGCTGATATAAATTAATGCGTATTCTTGTATATCGGGGTTGCCAGGCTGTGTGGCAGCTTCTGTTGGTTGACAGGAGATGCGTCATGCGTATATACCTTATTCTACCTCCTGCGAAAATTCAAAACGTTCCACTTTTTTTTCTTCTTTTTCTTTTTCCTTTCTGTTTTTTTTCTTTTTTCTTTTTCTTTTTTTTTTTGTATTCTTTCGTTTATTAATTCAGCTTTGTCGCCTGTCCGATGTTCCCCCGGTATAAGCTACCTCCCCACATCTATCCTGTAAAGTACCCGTAATTTCATCCCGCACGCTATTAATAAAAATTAATTAAACTTACTTGTGACTCTGCAATTCATTATTTTATTAATCGGGTTCAGGTGAAAATTACACTCCATGATGTTCCTTTTGACTCTTTCAATTTTGGAATTGTATCAGTATAGGTATATTATTGAAGTCGGAAATTTTTTTCTACGATTTCAATGAGTAATTAATTTCTATGCACGTGTCAGCTGTATATATATTACATTATACAGAAAAGGATAAGTGCTTGTGTTTGGAGCTTTATTGATGCTGCAGTATTACTTTGGGCTTTTGGCTTATGAGAGAACTTTAGAGTACAGTAATAGTCACTGCCCACTCGACGCCCATTCATCGAGATTCATTTTCATTTTATCGGTCCAGAGAATTGATGGGATCCCTCCCCCCTACCCGATCCCAGATATATACCGTTGGATGCTGCGTACCGACGTTTTGAGATAAAACGCAGATCAATATCGGTACGATTGCATCGATCCAACGAGACACGCACATGGGAATCTCGCGCGCATCAGATATGGCTAAGTATGAATTGCGTTATATGTTAATGTTTGTTGGAGTGATTTTTTTGCCGCCAACTAGTCTCTCGTTTTGTATGGTAAATACGTGGTTTTTGAAATTTTTCAAAACTTTGAATTGCTGGGATGAGAAAGAATAGAAAGGCCCATGCTTGGAACAAGGCGAACTCGTTTAAAGAAATAAATTAATATGCGTGGCGGTAAAGAGATTAGGCGTCCATTATTTTAGGGGGTAATTTGGTGGTTTCAACCGCGATACATCAATGAAGAGCTAATATACATAAATACATAGAAATACTGGAATTAACCCTGTAAAGTTATTCAGGGACAATCGCCAAAATTAGAACTCGTCAAGTGTTGAATTTATAAACGCTCAATTTGCTAATTACGTCTTCAGCGACGCGCGGCGCCCGACGCGTGTAATTAATCGTTCGGGACGGCCTATATTTTCGTTTTGTTTTTCGCTTTTCATTTTCCTTTTTTCCGTTTGCTTTTTTCGCCTCTCGTCTCTCACCTCTCGCCTCTCGTTCCCATTTTACCCCCTTCTACACTCGAGGCGAGTCGAAGCGGTGGAACGCGTCCCCAGGGTTCACTGGGACAAAATTCACCCCCGGTGTTGTTTACCTACTTTGCACCGTATGAGGTTCAAAAATGAATATGTGCTTTTACTCTCGTGTTACACGGAAAAGAAAATGAATTATTGCTGCCTGTATTAAACCAGACATACGCCCGAACACCCACACATTTTTTACAGGTATATATGTATCAAAAACCTGATCTTTTGCTGCGCAAATAAATTAACTCGATCCCTTAATCGGTTTGGTACAAATTAAATCATTCGTCGATGCCGCAGGAGAATTTTTCGACTTCATTTTTCACCTTTTTCATTTTCATTATTTTTCTTCTCTCCATTTTCAGGTACATATTATTGAGTTATCAATTATTTTTGGCAATCACGTCTGCCGCTATTTCAGATGTTAGGGTATAAGTAGCACCTACATGCCATCATAACTGCGGGAAAACACCGTGTCGAATAAGACGAGCTAGCTGGATCTAAGTATTAATTTCCTTGCGCCACGATCTAACCCCAACTCCGCCTTGAGGTGAGTGAACCCAAACGAGGGCTGGGAAAATCAAGTGAACGCGGAAAGGACTTTGGCTGGTCGACTGCCAACCACAAACTACCAGTCCTGGACAAATCTTCATCCCCTACATATTGGGTATTTCCAAATTTGACTAGAATAATAATTTGAGAAAATACTCCCTGATTAGTTTCACTTTTTAGTTCACCCTTACATTGCTATTACTTTTCTGAGAGAACTCGTTCTGGGATACGATGAAAATCAGTCTAATCTCATTTCTGGATCTCGAATAATTTTTCTTCGAGCATTTTCAATCCTCTGCTAATTTCATCCCTTAGTTACAACTTACGATTTATATCACGTCAATTCGGATTTCATTATGTCAGCTTTACTTTACGCTAGATTTTCGACTGTTTACACGGCTTCTAATATTTCCCATGCAAGGTCTTACATATATAAGCATCCGGCAAATCCCGGCAGATGCAACGATATATATACCTACGCCTATATCTGTAGGTATAATATACTTACGTGCACCATGCCCATATATACAAATAAATATGTGTGTGTGTGTTCGCGTACATACGTGTGTATATATAATGCGAAAATAAATCAGCTTATCGAAACCAGGTAGAACGATTTCTGGGTATTGGTAGGCATTGGTCCTCCTCGGGCATTGTAAGATCGTAACCAGCGGTTCCCAATCCCATGTTCGAAAAAATCAGCCTACAGACTTTTTGATTTACGGCGAAAACATGAAGCCTTTTTCCGGGCTCTCTCTGTTTTAGAGTTACGGCGGGTGGCTCTACAAAAAAATAAAAAAAAATATAGAAAGAAAGGAAAAAAAATGAGAGAGAAAGGGAAAAAACGAGGGAGAGGCCTGATTGAATTATTGGCTGACGCGCGCTTCCAGCGAAACTTTTCCCGTGAAAAATTGCCGATTATTTTTGTCCGCTCGTTCCGAATCTGCCTCTGAATTTCACCTTAAATTATTGTCGTCCTGATTATTTTTATTATTATATTATTTTTATCGTCTATTTAATAATTCTTATCGTTATATGTAGTTGAAAAAATGAAAAAAAAAATTCCGAAAAATAATTCATTTCCCCAGATCCAGCTCCGTGCTAATACCAATGATTGAAACTGATTATCAACGATTGTATTGGGGCGGTAAAACGATGTCAAAATTACGCGTGTATGTTTCAAAGGGAATTGAATTCCCTTGAGAATCTCTGCGGCTACACAAGCGAGACCGCGTCGATCTCGAATATATTTATCTACCTGACATTTAGCTTTCAGTTTCTCGGGAGAAGGCCGAGCGGTAAGGCGAAGATTTCATCTCATCGTCAGAATTCTTTGTAATATTTACCTTTTTCTTTCATCTTATACCCTCCGCGGTAGCTGGCCATCGTGCTTGCAATGCAGCTGCAGTAATATCTGGCAAAAGTATAATTTTTTATTATTTTTTTTCCTCTTTTTTATAAATATTAGCTCCCATTCTATTCAAACGTTTCTCGTATCTAACTTATCTGATACGCGAAAGAATGAAGGGAAAAATTAAATAAAAGTGAAAAATTGAAATCCCGAGTCGAGATTACTCCGCGATCTCTTTCACCCTCGACAATCGGCGTCCACAGCTGTACTCTCGCTTCGTTTTCATAGAAATGAGAAAAAAAGAGGAAAAAGAAAAAAAAACGCGCGTGCATCAACCAAAAAGATCCTTGGCCTCGTTCGGAACGGCTACTCGTGGACACTCTTTGCTACTTCTAGTCAACATGTGCGAGTATAGGCTTGATGCTGGGCTCAGAACAAGGCGAGGAGCAGCTGCAGCATCGAGACACGCGTTCATTGTCACCGAGACTTTGGAAATTGAAAAATTGTCCCGACTAGCGTGGAGCATTGAAGATTCACCTGGCCAAAAGACCTTCGGAGGTCGAGGGAAACTCCTCCTCGAAGGGATCCTTTTAATAGACGTCTCTTTACACCGGACAGGACTTTCCTCGTTTTTCAACGTCTTTTCCAAATGAAATCCGTCGTTAGACACGATAGACAATTTTTCGTTTGGACGTTTTTCAAACGTCATTCTTTCGCCGATGAAGCTGCAACTTGTTTTATTACGCAAAGGAAGTTGCAATTCGATGCGGTTTCAAATTGTCGAGAGACGTATCGTGCTCTCAAATCATTCACATCGGTTTTGAAATCGAAATTTGCCCTCCTGAAATACAAGTTTCACCCAAAATAGTCGTTCGCATTCGCGCTGCTAGCGGCATCGTCAAGATCTCTGAACTATAGACACTTTTGAAACGAGAAACGTATACTTCAAAAGTCGTAGATAAGAACCTTGCAGACATTCCCTAAGACTCAGGTGCGCTTCCTGCACTTTTTTAAGCGCGTGGTGAGGATAGGAAAAGAGCATTTAACCCCTCCGGACTGAAAGCGCTAGGGCATCGACTTCAAGTCCATTGAAAAGGGCACACGCTAAAAATTGGGGCTGTGCACCCCTGACTTTGACCAGAACGCGCACGTATACGACGGTCAACACCCTCGAAGTTGATGTGTGGGTAGGGGAGTTGAACTCGAAGTAGGTATCTTGTCAGAGTTTGCCTAATTTCTCGCACGCCGTCAAACTTTCCGAAAAATCAAATTTTATCAAAATATAGTTCCAGCCATAGATTTTAGCTGTACATTTTTACGCTTCCACAACGCTGAACTGGTGAAAGAACATCTGCCGATTATATCCTAGGCTAGAATATACCGGCGCGTGGCCCGGAGCCAATCAGAACAGAGAGTATTGTCTTCCTTCGGAAGAGCAAACGTCGGGACAAAAGGATGTCCTGCGGGAGGACCTGATTTTAATCTTTACTTTGGGTGCATGTGTACCTACGACTCTATACATATAGGAACAGATGGGGCTTAAATTCTCATCTCTCTCCATCTCTCTTCATCTCTCTCTCTGCTTCCTCCTCTTTCTCGCTCTTGGAAAAAAGGAAAATGAAGAGGAAAATGAAGAGGAAAAGGAAGAGGAAGAGGAAGAGGAAGAGGAAGAAGAATTGGCGAAGTAAAACAGCGGAGTAGGTTCATTCCTGGCAAATGAGCAGAGGGTAGGAAAGGTACAACAGCTCCTGAGGGGTTGTTGGGGTGTTAAGGTGAGGGAGGGCCGACGCCGGACACTAATAGGGGATGATCGTCCTGGTAACACCCGTAGTTAACGCAATGGATTGGGGGTCTGAATCGAGGCCTGAACAAGGCTTCGTCCACGCCTCTAACTGACCGAACAAATAATAGAACTTTTACAAATCACGGGCAATCGCGATCCCGCGTTATACTCCTGGGAGGAAAACACCACTGTACCGTAGGTACCGTATTTATACTCTCACACGGGGTGCCTGACCCTCTTGTAAAATCATCATTCCTGCCGCAGGTAAGTCGCGGAATGAATGAACGATCGTTTTCTCAACTAATCTGAGCCCTAGGGTTCATCTAGCTGAGTGTTCTTCGATCGATCAATAAATACCGCAATTTTTGTAACGGTGAACACAGAATTGCAACTTTACGATGCAGCATGGTCAATAAGCCGATATTTTCCGCGGTCGGCAGACTATCAGAATTTCACGCTGATGATGTATACCCAGTTGCTGGGTTGCTAAGGTTACTGCGTCAAGCGCGTAAGCCGTCTAAGGAAGTCACGGAATCCCCTAACAGATCTCAGTCTCGAGTCGTCTAAGAATAAGCTAATCCACCCCGGGTCATCCCAGCCCTGACGTCCCTCGCAGGTTTCTGAACCTTTTCCATACCACTGAGCTTCGGCTTGTCCCTCGATGAATGCGGGTGCAGTTTCACCTTCCTCTTAATCTCGTCTTCGATCCGCGAAAATAAAAAAATAAATTCGCGGAACATAAATCGGTTAAATCCTTTTACTATCTCGTTTTTAGAGAATGGGTAAACGTGCGTGTACATGTATAGGTAGACATGCTCACTTCCTTCGTTCTCCATCGCCCTGCGCTGTTTCTTCGTATTACTTATTTCTAGGTCCCTGAACAGCTGCCTGAAATTTTAAATACCTGTTGCAACCGGAGTATCAAGGTGTTGCAATCTAGATGTTTGAGCCACACTTTGGCAATACTATGGAATGTGCGAATACAAAGCCTTAGCGCAACCAACAACAAGTGCAGACGCAGCACGACCTCCTTAATGTAATAAATAAGCGATCACCGTAATACTCATGGTCAGAACATCGCGACCAGAAGCAAGACACGTTATATAGAGATTAGTACGATATTAGCAAAGCCTTTGTAAAAACTTCATATATTAAATAAACTTGAATTACTTTGTACGACTGAGTTCCAACTCTTAATTCGACAACGAACCTTCAAATAAATTAAAGTTGTATGAAAGATCTCAGGATCCCGATTACAACAACTGGTGGCAGCGGCGAAGATCGTCGAATCGTGCAAATAAATCAAGTGTCAAGTTTCGAGCAAGTGAATTAAAAGAATAGTGATAGTGGCACCGGAAGTCACCGTGAAATCACATGTCAAAGAAAAGAATAGAACGTTCAGCATCCGTAGACTCTCCGACTAAACCTGAGTTACAAGGAGAAGTAAGCTTTGGGGATAATTCACCTTTGTTTGGCGTACTACCTCCCAGCCAGAGGCACGCCTTGCATTTATCACTGGCTGCAGCAGCACAAGAATCTTCGGAAAAGGAGCGAATGCCATTGAACAAAGACTTGGTGGAAAGACGCATTGCAGAAGGTAAAACCGCGTGGATTCAAGAATTACGAAGAGATCATCTTCTCCAAACCTGTGAGCATCTTGGCATAAACGTAAGCGAAGCAAATACAGTTGACGAACTTCGTGCGGCATTACGCGAATTTGTTAAAAGTAAGACTCGGGAGCAAGTACCACCACAACAGAATCAGAACACAGCAGCGAATCAACCTCCAATCGATATGACCGAAGACACCCCCACCGTGAGACAAGTGCTGAAGGACATCGAGATCTTCGATAGCAGTGACCGAGGAAAGGTTTGTGATTTTATTCGCTCTTGCAAGTATGCACGTGAGATAATACGACCTGTAGATACGGGAAATCTATTGAAAGCTGTTCTGAGCACCCGAATCAAAGGTGCTCCGGCACGAGCTCTAGAATACAAATCAATTGACACCTGGAATGCACTGGAGGAAGAGCTGAAGTCGATGAGCATCGATACACGGACATTAGCTTCGTTACAAGTGGAATTCAGCAGCTGTAGACAACGTCACAACGAGGACGCGAAGTCATATGGAGCACGAGTCGAGAAACTAACTGCACAGGTAATCGAAGTAACGATGAAGGAAGCCGCGGAAGAGGATTCGAAATCGACGCTGGAACGCCAGGTCAGAAAACAAGCTGTCAATATCTTCATCAGAGGCTTGAACGACAAGCTGAGGATATTGGTCAAGAGCCGACGGTGTGAAAATCTTAGAGAAGCCATATCACTCGCGATAGAAGAAGAACGAGATTTAGGCCCCATTCGTGGATCGGATCGGGAACACAATCAACCGCGCAACAGCAGAGAAGGTAACAGAGGAAATAATTGCTATAACTGTGGAAAGCCAGGACACCTTGCACGAGAGTGTCGCTCAGCGAAGACAGGATCCAGTTATCCACAACGATTGCCGACACCAAGTAACTACGTAAGAAAAATTCAGGTAATTTGTCACTTTTGTAAAAAACCAGGGCACGTTATTAGAGACTGCAGAACTAGATTAGCCGAAGAAAATAGACAAGGCTACGAGAGGAATCGGGGACCTCCTAGAAGAGAGGAACGGGTCCAGCCAGGTCCTTCTAGAGACGCCAGCAGGCGAGACGAAGAGACTCCGGGAAACGAGGAACAGGCGCGGCGGACAGGCAACCGTATCGCGTCGTACCAGTAAATTGCCTAATAAACGGATCTAAACAGAAAAACCACGCAACGATCAAGGCAGATGAATTCAAGACGAGACACGGAACTATGCTATTAGATTCAGGAGCTGAGGTAAGCTTAGTAAAAGTTGGAAAAATTGACGGCGAAGTTATGGCTGAAGACGGTGTGATCACGCTCAGAGGAATAGGCGGAACACCGGTTACGACCTTGTGTAAGGTCACGTTGAATATAAGGGTTGGTGATAGGCACATATCGCACCTTTTTCACGCAGTTAAAGATGATTTTCCACTACGAGCAGACGGTCTCTTAGGAGGCGACTTCCTCGAGAAGCATGACGTCGAGCTTAGATCTGGGAAATACGCAAGATTGTACGGAACTACATGGAATTTAGGAGCCACAGGAGCTCACATATCGCTTGAACGAAGAAGCGAGAAGATAATCCGTGCAAAGACACGCGATGACGCGGAAGGCATCGTCGAAGGAATCGAGTTACAGCCAGGAGTATACCTAGGGAGTTGCATCACCAACGCAGTCGACGGTGAGTGCAAAGTCAGCATTTTGAATACGAACGATTATAATGTAGAACTGGAACAGCCGTGTGTACAAATAGTAGCACTAGGCCAAGAGCACACAGATATGACGCAAGTGTATGCATGCCGGACGATGACACCGAGTAACGCGAGCCGAATGCAACAGCTGAGAGACAACCTACGTACGAGTCATCTGAATCGAGAAGAAAAAGAGAGCTTACTGGATATTTGTGAAGAATTTCATGATGTATTTCACTTAGAAGGAGACTATCTGGGTTACACGAACGCAGCTAGTCACAGAATTACTACAAATCCGGATATTGCGCCAATAAATGTAAGACCTTATAGACTTCCAGAAAAACACAAGCAGGAGATAAACGAGCAGGTAGATAAAATGCTTGCCGACGGAATAGTCAGACAAAGCAAAAGTCAATGGAACGCACCACTGCTAGTGGTACCAAAGAAGGCGGACGCATCAGGAAAAACAAAGATGAGAGTCGTAGTTGACTTCCGTAAGGTGAACGAGGTTACTGTAGGAGACTCCTTTCCACTGCCTAATATCACGGAAATATTGGACCAGTTGGGTAAGGCAAAATATTTCTCTACATTAGATCTAGCATCAGGATTTCACCAAATTCCAATGGAAGAAGAGGATAAGTGCAAGACGGCATTTTCCACTTCACACGGTCATTACGAATACAATCGCATGCCTTTTGGACTGAAGAACGCACCCGCTACGTTTCAACGATTAATGAATACTGTACTTTCAGGAATACAAGGCCTTAGATGTTATGTCTATCTCGACGATATTGTCATACATGCTCCTAGTTTGCAGGAACATAACAAACGACTGGAAGAGGTACTGGAACGCTTACGACAGAATTCATTGAAGCTACAACCTGACAAGTGTGAGTTTCTGAGGAAAGAGGTTAACTTCTTGGGACACGTCATCACTAGAGACGGGATAAAAGCAGATCCAGAGAAGATCCGAGCAGTAGAGGAATTTCCAATTCCAAAGACTGTAAAAGATGTTCAAGGATTTCTGGGTTTGGCCGGATACTACAGACGATTCATACAGAATTTCTCAAGTTTAGCAAAACCGCTAACACATTTGCTGAAGAAAGAGGTAAAATTTAGATGGACTTCGAGGGAACAAGAGGCTTTTGAAAATTTGAAGAAGACGTTGACGACAGCACCAATTCTACAATATCCAGATTTCGAACAACCGTTCATCGTGACGACAGACGCATCCGACAAAGCCATCGGAGCAGTCCTGTCGCAAGGCATAATAGGAAGTGACTTGCCAGTAGCATACGCAAGTAGAACTCTAAATTCAGCAGAAGGAAATTACAGCACCACGGAAAAAGAATTATTGGCCATAGTCTGGGCAGTTAATCATTTCAGACCGTATGTATATGGTACCAGATTTAAGATTGTTACAGATCACAAACCACTCACATGGTTATTCGGAGTCAAAGATCCAGGATCACGACTCATGAGATGGCGACTGAAGCTGGAAGAATATGACTACGAGATCGAGTACAAAGCAGGCAAGGCTAACACCAACGCAGATGCCTTGAGTCGCATGTACGCAGTGACCAGAAGTCAACAGAAAGAAGAAGATGAATCGAACAACCGAGAACAAGAATATTCGGAGGAAGATCGGAACAGGATCATCTATGAGTATCACGACACACCATTAGGAGCACATCAAGGAGTTAATCGAACGATCGAAAGAATTCGGTTAAAACACGATTGGCCAGGATTACGGAAGGACGTCGAAGAACACATCTCGAGATGCGAGAATTGCCAGAAGAACAAACTTAGCAAGAAGACGAAGGCACCAATGGTCATCACCGACACTCCAAATCAACCGTTTGAGAAATGTGCATTGGATATCGTAGGACCACTGACAGAAACGGAACAAGGAAATAAATATATCCTCACGTTTCAAGATTGTCTAACCAAATTCAGTAAGGCAATACCCATTCCGAACCAAGAAGCTAACACTGTAGCCAAGGAATTTGCGACCAGGATCGTATGCGAACACGGAATACCACAGAGAATACTCACCGATCAAGGTACGAACTTTTTGAGTAACGTTTTTAAAAATACCTGTAAACTGTTAAAGATCGACAAGATTCAAACGACGGCCTATCATCCTGAATCCAATGGAGCCTTGGAACGTTCACATAGGACGTTAGCTGAATATCTGAGACACTACATCAACGAGGAACAGAGCAACTGGGACGAATGGTTACCATATGCTATGTTTGCATATAACACGACGCCCCACACTGCAACGAGATTTACGCCATTCGAGCTGGTGTATGGGCACCCAGCTGAACTACCAACATCGCTGAAGAAGGATCCAGAAACGACGTACACCTATGACGACTACGCACGAGAACTACGAGAGAGATTGCGAGCCAGCAATCTCATAGCCAAAGAAAATCTGCAACAAGCCAAAGAGAGGTCAAAAATCGAGTACGACCGACGAACCAAAGAAAAAGGGTTCAAGGTTGGCGATAAGGTACTCCTGTACGACGAAACTATACGCAGAGGACGATCGAAGAAGCTATTATCTCAATGGATCGGTCCTTACACAATTTTAGAGGTAAATTCAGAAGTAAACTGTACCATAAAGGTAAAGAAGAAAACTCTTAGAGTACATGTAAATCGATTGAAACCTTTTATTGAATAATATAACTTGAGTATGAAATTTGAAACAACTCAGCTGATAGAAAAATGATATAGTAAATTAATTATACTAACCTAGCCTAAGAAACGATTATATAAAAAATATGTTAACGGGATACACTATGTAAACTACTAACCTAGATATAGCATAATAGGCAAGCGTACGCACAACGACGCAAGCCAGCAGATTTGTCTGATTTCAGAAGAAAATCCTAAGGGCTTTTCTCTCTAAGGGGGGAGGGATGTTGCAACCGGAGTATCAAGGTGTTGCAATCTAGATGTTTGAGCCACACTTTGGCAATACTATGGAATGTGCGAATACAAAGCCTTAGCGCAACCAACAACAAGTGCAGACGCAGCACGACCTCCTTAATGTAATAAATAAGCGATCACCGTAATACTCATGGTCAGAACATCGCGACCAGAAGCAAGACACGTTATATAGAGATTAGTACGATATTAGCAAAGCCTTTGTAAAAACTTCATATATTAAATAAACTTGAATTACTTTGTACGACTGAGTTCCAACTCTTAATTCGACAACGAACCTTCAAATAAATTAAAGTTGTATGAAAGATCTCAGGATCCCGATTACAACATACCGCCGTCGCCACATGTTCTTGAAGTCGGAATTCTCCTTTTTTCTCTCCCTTCCAATGATTCTTAACCGCGCCTTCCGATTGGACGATACTCAGTAAGGGCACGCGCCTTGCTGCAGCTACTGACCGTCGGAAAAATCGACGTCTCTTAGGTGCCTAGACTCCCCACTCTCTCTCTCTTACTCTCCGTTTCTCCTTCGCATCGTTCTCCCTTTTTTCTACTTTCGGCAATTCAAGCACCAAAGGTACCGAGCGCGGATCTACTGAATGCCAAGGGATGAAAGGTGTGCGTTTACCACACCGCGCTGCGCTGCGCTGCGCTGCGCTGCGATATCGTTTGCTACATCGTGTCACATCTGGAGTCTATATACATATAGTCCAGCCGTGGCAGCGGTGCTGATCGAGGCGTCCCGCCACCATCGTGTTACAGATGTGTGGAGGAAACGGGAACAGATGCGAAGGAAGTTACTGTGAATTATTATTGTTTTGGGATTTGACGCTTAGTTCTCGATATTTATGAGCCGATTTCTACCTACCCGGCTACATCATTTATGGGCATAGGGGAATGCCGTGAAGAATTATTCAATTAATTATAGATATGAATATCATTTTTTCACCACGTTGATTAGCTACCGATTCTTAATTCCTGTCCAGATTCTACCGCGGAGGAAATAGTGGCTAAAAAGAAGTCGGAATATCGAGTGAAATTGTGAATTCTCGCTCTCTGACTTGACTGACGAAATTTTACATGGATGAAAATTCGAAAGTCAAATTTTATTCGTCAAGTTTGAAGGAGCGGTATATTCTCGACGAATCGAGTTCTTCGCTGGGCCGTTTTATACCAAGAATGTATAGCTACGTTCTGGTGAATCCCACGAGAAATAGAATCGATAGGAGCTTAAGGTGAACGGACTGTATAACATCTGTACCTGGTCCAGGTACGTGTGCACTAAGCTTTATCCCCAGGAAACCTTGTGGACCAAAGCATCTTATGTGTTAGCGCACCGCCCGACTGTCTTTTGTTACCGCTTACGTGAATCTGTATCCTTGTGTCCCGATGAATAAATCCCATGCCGGGCAGGTCCTGCGCTCTGGTCGGAGCAGAACCGGCCTCGAAGGACGACAACAACCACCCCGCTGCATCGCGTCAGACCCACACCTCTCGTTCCCATGCGTATATGAATATAGACCCGACAATGTGTAACAATAATGACAATAATAACAACAGGAGATGAAACTGTGTTGATTTTGCAGAGGAATGAAATCTTCTTTCGTTAGTTTTCGGGGTGGGAAATTCATCGGGATGCAGGATGCGGATAAATTAACGATTTTAGAGACGAAATTTAAATTTATTAATGAAATTATTCATATTTTTAACCATAAACTCGTTTGGAGTAATGAGACAGGTGCTAATTGCGAATGAAATATTATGGCATAGCCTTAATCCAACATATTGAAAAATTGTTTGCTGAAATTATGGGAACAAACAATTCGGTAGCCATCTATGTTGTATACACACGTCATTTTGGTAGGAAATAAAAAATGGAACATAAAATGCGTGAACGGAGAATTTTATTCAGGTTTTATGCGAAATGGGGTGTCCAGCGATCCTAGAAGTCCTGAAAGTATCCCGAAATACATGACTCCCTGAAATGGTAGGTGAATTTCCTGGAATATTACTCGCGTCGCGGAAAGTTATCGACTTTTTTCTCTCATCTAATTGCCGAAAAGATCGTATTTCTTCACTCATTTAGCATAATCAGTTGATTTGCTGTTCCCTAAGACAATGGATGAATCTCATTTCTCTATCATTTCAACATCTAAATACCGAAATAATTGAGAAAGTTATTATTTTGAAAAATGCTCCGTTTTAGTTCTGAAAAATTCTTCTAAAAAATCCTCAATTTCCGGGCTTGAATTCTGCTGGACTCTAGGTACATGAGCTTTAATTTGAAATCTCATATTTACTCGTCATAAGTATATATATGTCCTGATGAGAATTGATACAGCGAGAGTATTACCCAGCTGCAGATATGGTGAGGAGTGTGTTATCCCGGTTGAAATTTCGGTCGAAACGACAATGCTGGGGTCTGCGAACTTGACCTTGGATCGTACGCGATTAACTCGAAAATTGAAGTTTCAACGACGCGTGAAAGCTCGGGCTTGCCGACCCTCGGCATCGGCTGTCCGAGAGGGATTAATTGCGTCACGTTGAAAACGGGGAATCGTTGCAGGATATCTGTAGTATGTAAATGTGTTTGAAAAACAAACGGTGATAAAAATGAAAATTGAAAATGGTATAAAAAAAAATCGTTATCAGCAACAAAAGCCCCTCGTTCGATTCAGCTTGAAATAAAAAAATGACGAAAAAAAACAAAACAAAAAAAAACAAAAACCGTAAACCTCATTGTTAACTGCAACGATATATACGTCTCTCGTGTACATCGCTCTCTCCCACTTCTATTCTGCAAAACAGCCTCATCCAAAACCAGGCAAAAGTTATACCGCACGCGGTATGTCGCGGCGGGGTTGATTGGGTCGTGGTGCTACGCACCACACACCGAGTCACGCACCACGCCACGCATCCAATGCTAGCGTATAGATGTGTGCTATTGCGATGAGGGGTACCTACCCGTGTACGTGTTACGTTACTCTTCGGGGTGCTCTCTAACTCTCTCCTTCTCCCTCTTCCTCCCCTGTCCCTCTCCCCCTTTTTCAACCCGTCTCTCTCTCTCTCTCTCTATCTCGCTTTCTCTCTCTCTCTCTCTCACACTCATTCCATCTGTGCCTCCATCCTCGTCTACGCACTCCACCGAGCCACGCACTCTACGCACCGGGAGTCTGCGATCAATGCGTGGCACTGCGGTTGCCATGACGACCGCGCGCGACCGAGCGCCACGCACGAAGCGCACCGACGCAACGCGGAACAGGCGGATGGACGGACGAACGAACGAACGAACGAACGAACGAACGGACGAACGGACGGACAGACGGTCGGACGAGCGAGCGAGTGAGCGAGCGAATCGACCGTTGCGGAAAGTGAAGCGGAGCGCAGTCAGCCCGCGCGATCGATCCCCTCTCCCAACTTTTACGCGCAACACAAACACGTGGCCCCATGTGCGTGGGCCGCGTCATCGGCGTAGGATTTGGTCAACAACCGAAACTTTTCTGCAGAGACCCATGACGTAGCGGTTTTTATATGGACAAGTTTTTCATCATTTTATATCTGGAATATACCGTGTCAAAGAACTTTCGGTTATACTATACACCATGGGTATATTTGCACATGCAAAAGAGAGATACTATAATATCGGTTCTTGTTCGCGGAGCGAATTGTTCTATCGAATTTCAGTCTCCCGGATATCATTCTACTCGCAATTTCTCTCCATCCTTTTGACCTGCTTCTATTCTTATCTTTTTTTTCTTCTTTTTTTTTCTCCTCTCTTATTCTTCTTTTTTTATCTCATTCGACAAATAGGAGTCGAAATTGAAGCAATATAACGTTGAGTTTTCAGTCAGTTTCGGAGTAGGTAAGTAAGCATCTTGAGATAGTATACCAACCTAGCAACCGTCGAATTCCGCCTAAGATCATCGAATTGTTGAAGTTTGTTTGTTTGAAATTGACCGGAATCTACTACCACCTACTATCTAAACTTGAGTTGAGAGAACGCGTTCATCCCGCAGTGGCGAATTCCAACCTCGATTTATTCGACGTTGCAATGCATAATAATAATTACTGTGAGTGGTGCCTAGCCACCTATATATCAAATTAATATAGAGTAATATCAGTGTTTTACTGACGTGTAGGGGGGGGGGGGGATATAAAAAAAATGAAAAGAGTGAAATTTATGCTTAGTTTGTTTAAAATAACGTAGCGAGAGAACCTTTGACCGCGACATACTGGCTAAAGTTGGGAAGAAAGTTTGGTAACAAAAAGAAAAGGCAGAATAAGAAGAAGAAAGAGAAAAAAGTGGATAGCTGCAGGAAAAACGAAAGAGAAAGAAAAAGGAAAGGGAAGAAGAGGAAAAAGAAACGAAGAAAAAAACCGTAGCGGAAAGACAAAAAGATAAAAAAAAAAAAAAAAGAGAAATCTTCTTTCAGTCGGAGGGAACTCCGAGTCTAAAGTTCTTCTTATAATTTTTTTGCGGAGCCTCTTTACCCTCGCATCCCCCATTCCCGGTCGGGGTGGCGGCGTGCGGGTGCTTCGTTCCTTATCGCGCACGACATTTGCTTTATTGTTATGGTTGAACATTTTCGGGAACGTTAGTAGCGTCTGTTTATGCGCTGGCGGCTTCGCGGAAGTAGCGAAATATTCCTCAGCATCCCCCGCAACGCGTCGAGCAACAGATTCGTGGAAAAGTTGAGCCTCGTCAAAGTCATTTACTTCATACCTCGAGCCATATACCTATATATATATATATATATATATATGTGCGTACACAACATATAATATACATCTATACACATTATACCCATATGCAGCGTGCGTGGATTATACATATAGGTACCTACGTACATTCAGGGATGGTATTATCAAAGGTACCCAGCTTTTGAGATGGATGTACTATGCATACATATATTATATCTGAAAATAAAGACTGGAATTTTGCAAAATTGGTTGAGTTTGTGTAGAATCGTTTGTCCGATATGAATTACTGTTTATATTCCTCTTCAATTATCTGTCAAACGCGTTATTTCAAATTCCGATCTCACCGATATTGATAAACTTTCGAAATACCGATTGGAAACTTCGCGTCTTCGTTATAAAGAATCCGAATTGTATTCTGCGCCCCTTGAGTTTTGGTGAATACCACCATACTCTGGCAAATTTGTATGAGAAAAGCTCATAGGCGCGTATCTCGAATGTCAGGAACCACGGAGATATCTATGAGCATAACTAAGCAAGTACGAGGTTTTCGAGAAGATTCGTGTCTTTACAGGACCTCGTGACCAGCTCTTATACTTACGATTAAGAGGTAATAACATTTCCGGCAGAATATCTGCACCGAACTATGTAATCGGTATACTGCAGGTTTGAATTTATACAAGGTGCGAAATAATCTTATCGATTACAAAAGCGAATTCGTGAGGTAATTTCTCGATGATCATAAATTAATCATAAATCTTATCGATTACTGGAATTTTGCAAAATTGGTTGAGTTTGTGTAGAATCGTTTGTCCGATATGAATTACTGTTTATATTCCTCTTCAATTATCTGTCAAACGCGTTATTTCAAATTCCGATCTCACCGATATTGATAAACTTTCGAAATACCGATTGGAAACTTCGCGTCTTCGTTATAAAGAATCCGAATTGTATTCTGCGCCCCTTGAGTTTTGGTGAATACCACCATACTCTGGCAAATTTGTATGAGAAAAGCTCATAGGCGCGTATCTCGAATGTCAGGAACCACGGAGATATCTATGAGCATAACTAAGCAAGTACGAGGTTTTCGAGAAGATTCGTGTCTTTACAGGACCTCGTGACCAGCTCTTATACTTACGATTAAGAGGTAATAACATTTCCGGCAGAATATCTGCACCGAACTATGTAATCGGTATACTGCAGGTTTGAATTTATACAAGGTGCGAAATAATCTTATCGATTACAAAAGCGAATTCGTGAGGTAATTTCTCGATGATCATAAATTACGTTATTTCCCATTGAAACGATGAATTGACATTGCGATATTACGCAACACGAGAGTATTAAACAGATATTGCAATCCCTCGAACGAAGTCTTGTTACTTTAAGACAACGCCGTGGGTTTTACGTCACCGATGGCTCGTCCGTATCTTTCGTAATCGTGGGGTGCTGCTGCTGGTTACGTTTTGTGAATATCATTTGTTCGCGTAATCGCAATAGGGGTGAGGAATTCGGAGGTGTAAATTTCTCGTAAAATCAAGCATTGCGAACCCCTTCTCTAAATCATCTTCCTTTTACATGCGGATCTTTCCATACCCACACGCAGGAAAAGGATTTTTTGAACCAATCCAATATATTTTGTTGGAATGATTAGTTGGGTCAAGTATTTCTGATTTGGTTAGAATAAATCTCGTTCAATCCGGAGGTATCGCTCGTTTCCCCTAACACTATTTCGTTGCATCAAAGAATATTTTGTTGATTTGAAAAAACAGTCGCTTCCCCGCATTTGATAGCCGCATTTCGTTTAGTCAAATGAATATCATTTGTTTCAAGAAATCTTTCCCCTCAGTGCATGCTTATCGTTTGCATGCTTACGTACTAGCCGCATATACGTCATCCGTAGGATTACGTAGTGAAACGGTGTCGCTCGTCGATGTTATGTGAGGTACGTCTTTCACAGGTACACGATGACATAGAAAATTTTGTAATCTATTGCGTGACGAGGTTTCGCGTCACCAGTTAGCTTCGAGAAACGTGAGATAACGTCTAGACTGACTTCAATGAAAATCGATCGACCGAAACTCGAAAAACCCGAGAAAAATTGTTGAGAAAAAATCGTGATGATTCCCATATTTACTATATAATTACCGCACCTTTCCCACATTCGTATCACAGGTGATAAAAAAATGACTAGGTACATACATTATGTACACCTATAGATCCCGCAGGTTGTGCCGTGGTATAAACGTCGAAAGGTCAGTAGCCGGTGGTCTCCTGTGTACAGAATACTGTGTGATGCTAATAGGCCGGCGGGGGGTCATCCCTGGGGTCGGAGCGGGTCGTAGAAAGGCAAGACGCCGACCCGTCCGAGACAAGGGCAAGGGTTTATGGAATCGCGAGCTGGCACCAGGCCGTAAACTTGACCTATCTAACTGTGGGAGGCTATAATCGGGCTTAGAATCCTCGATTAGAAATCCCGTTTTAGGGTCAATTAGTTTCCCGCTCGCGAAACCGTCCCAGCATATATATTTCATCTCCATTTACGATCGTCACACACGTACATCTGTATACCTACACCTGTAATAGCTGTAGGTACTTATAGACACAATTCCCCGATCGTTTTATCAATATGTTTAATTTTTCTCTTCGTTTGACTGATAGTTAAAAAAAATTTGGCATCAATGATCAGATAATTGGGATGACGCCGTCGAGTTGCCGGGCATCGAGGCCGGTGATATATAACGGACCGATGGATGGATGGATGGATGGATGGATAGATGGATAGATGGATGGACGAACCAGCGAATGAGCGAACGGGTTAGCTTTGAGATTAAAAGGAAGTCATCCCCCTGTACCCCGCCGCAGTTGGTCCCCCCCATCAATCACAATTATATCCTCTCTCCCCTACCTACTATCGTTCATAATTACTGTTCCTCGTGACTTTATCCAGGCGCTGCAGTCCGGACGGACGGGTTGAGGGCAAAGAAAAAAAGAATACAAACATATCTACCCGCCTACCTACCACTCGGTAAAGTGATTGTTGCGCGGATTTTCTTTTTTCTTATTTTTCGTTGTTTTTTCATTTTTTTCTTCAACCCTCGGGCTCAGATTTTTCGTCCACGTTCTGCTCTCGCGATCTCTTTATCCAGGCTTACGAATTTCTCACTTGGTCGTTCCTTTTCTTGGTCCATATTTGCGGTTTAAAAATCGTCATCGTATTCTCTGTGGCTTGGTGCCGCCAGCCATCAAGATACGGAGACAAACAAATGCGTGGTATAACGACAATCTGGGTCACAGAAGTTCGCTCGTACCTATACCTACCCTGTGTCAGTCAGTACGGTATACACTACGGATTTTGTGGGGTGCGCGCAGCCGACATTTTGATATTATTCTACCGTAACCACTCCGCGAAGCTTTCTATTTACTGATGCTGAAAAACTCGTCAATCATTATTCGGTTCAAAAATTGTCTCCCAAAGTCATCAGCGTCTTATTCATATGAATAGACATTTTGATGAAACGAAAATGCGTTGTTTCTACGAAATTCTGCCTTCTTGGGTTTAATCGGTCAAATTTCAGAAGACTGCTGTGGTTGTTGAACAATTAATTCCTTCTTCGCAAAAACAGGCTGTATCTAACAGTATCCATATCATATCGATTAATTATTCGCGTTTGCATTGATAGCTATTCAGATCTGAATTAAGTTGGATAATTCAACACTACTTTAATTTTTTCTTTGTCACGCATGTCATGCGTGTAATAATTACACCTATAACAGATAAAAAATGGTGCATATAGTTGCCTGTATTTTACGTCGACTTCTAGAGCGTAAAAATCGCGCGTACAAAGAAAGCGCGCAGAAGCTTTATAGTGCAGAGGGTGGATAAGGCATGCGCACGCAGGCCGTTGCACTTGCAGGATAATTGCGTACGCAGGTACCCGGAGCCTATTAGCGCGAGAGGAAAAATATCGCAGGACTCGACTCCCGGGGTGCGTGCACGCATAATGGAAACCCTTCAAGTACAGTCCCCCGTTGTAGCACAGAGGCCCTGTCCGTGCGCCCTGTGCGCCCTGTGCGCGCCCTTCGCACAAGTGTATACGATCTCCTGGATTACCACTGCAGCACATGCATACACCTACTGTAAGATGTATGTACATCCATACGCAAGCCTTGCGTATTACACGTACGATACACAAGTTCGTACTCTTATAAGTGAGAGTCCTCTTCTTTTCCTATGCGTCGCAGGTGGGAGAGTGGGACGCTGACAAGTGCATGCCGGGAGCTAGTACAGCGGGCGTCGCGACGTCCGGAAGCTACAAAATGGACTTTCGAGGCGCCGGTTTGTACGGGGTTGGATGAAAGTTTCGAATTTTTGAAGTCATGAATGGTCAAAATTTCGAAGTTGGATATTACCGACTAACAGTTTTCAGGAAGGGTTATATTTCCCCAACAGTCTACATAGCCGATTCGGAAAACTTCGAAACGAAGAACATCAGAGGTTCGAAATTTCGGAAGCTAAATATCCGTAAGGCCAAAACTTCGAAACTTGAAATTCACGCATGCATGCATTCAGTGTTTAGTAACTCGGGTTGTATTGATCGAATCGAGACCAATAAGTGGTCAAATTAATCGCCTTGAGATTTACTTTTTGGAAAAAACGAAGTTTTAAAATCCTATCAATTATTTATGACTTCGAAATTATCGATTGAAGTAGATAAGGAGGGTTTTCGTAAAGAGGATCTCGATTAGAAGGAATTATTTTTTATCTCCACATCCTGAGAAATAGACCGAAATTTTCGGATTCTTGGGTCTTCGGGGATCTGGGCTTCCGGAGTCTTGAGCTGTCTGCATTCTGACCTTTCGGAATTTTTATTTTCTCAACTTCAACGTTTCCGAAGATTCGAAATTATCTCAAACGAATTCGTAATCTTTACCATTTAGGAGAATTCGGGACTTCGACCCAGCCACAATTGTTTTAGAAATCCATAGCTTTCTCTCTTATGACTTATGGTACAGATGTTTCAGGGGATAATAATTAAAAGGGTTAATATTGATAAGGGATGAATTCGAGTTTTATGACCATACGTTCGCCGGCGTACACCTGCTCGTCTATACAGGCAGGTAAATTTTGGTGTGATATTTAGCGGATTTGAATAATGAATTTCTTGAGCTTTTACGCGTTCAAAACAGAGAGGGTAGGTACCTTTATATATATAATATATAAAATATAACCTACCTATATATATATTATATACCGAGAAGGAATATGAAGCGGTGTGCCAATGTTCGGGTTGTTTTGATGCGTGGTACGATGTGCGCCACGGTATATGCGCGTGTCTGACCTCTTTGGGAAAATGTGGTTGTGTTGCTGATCCTGCTGGTGGTACTACTGCTCTTGTGCTTTCTTGTTCGCAAAAAAGATATCTTATTCTCCCGCGTTCTTCCGGGAATTCTGGCAACAAGCTGTTATTATACTATCATGTTTCTTTTTGTAGTATACGATTTTCGCAGGGTAAAGCGATCTTTCCACATGACTCTAACGAGGACAAGAAAAATTTTGCGATTATCTTACAGCCTCTTCGATTTCGATCTATACGGAATAAAATGAGATAAATAGAGCTGAAATTTCGCACTGATAGGTAGATAGGTACTTTCTCGCAATTTTTGAATTTTGAATTATTTTATTCGACGAAAGCCCCGCGCACCGAACCTGCCTACGTTATAAACGAAATTTGAATACTACCGTGGCATGGAAATGTAAACGTAATTAATTCCTAAGCGTATAGGTGTAACCGGATTAAAACTTTCCACGTGTAATTTAAAGGTTTTTGTACACTGTGAACATGGATTAGACAATACTATGCTTGGCTTGTATGTATGTATATTAAATGAACGTAAATTTCATCGGATCGTATTCTCGACTGGAAAAAAATAGTCTTTCACAAAATTCCCGGTTCAACTGATCGAAGAAATTGATAGTCCTCAGGTTTTTCTATAAAATTCAATTTTCTTCAATCTCAGGTTTTTCTATAAATTTCATTTTTCTATCAATCATCACGGATGGAACAAAATTTTGGCGATTTTCGTACGGTGCTTTACCTATACACCTAGATATCAATTTTCACAAATATCGGAACAGGCAGAACCCTCGAGCGCGGGCACGTCACCTCGTAATAACGTTGTCATTCGTGATTAGGGGGTAGCGCTGCTTAAATCAAACGTTAATACATCGCTCGTCACGCGATGCTGCTTGCAGCCAAAAATTACGCTCTCAAATTGCACCTGTCCGATTCAACTCGTTTTTTGTTGAACCACGATTATCACGAAAATATATAGTCAGACATAAACTGTCCGATAATTGAACGTGTCTCAAAAATTTCTTACAATTCTCAAATTTATATTTCATAAATTTCACGAACATAGGAAATTGTCTTTTTGTTTCAATTCATTTCTGAATCATCAGCGTAAAAATTTGCGAATACACGTATTAAAAAATACAAATCGGATTATAAAAACTAATTACGAGATTCGTCCATTTAATTATCTTCTCAATTTACAAAATAAAAATAACGACCAAGAAAGTCAGAATAATTCAATCATTTTTTTTACATTTCTAACATTTCAGACCTACGTTTATTTATTTAAACAATATATTATATATGCATATATTTTTATTTTCCAGTCTTTTTTTTTTTCTTCCTATACCAGTATTCAAAATCTCTGAGATTAGGTATACCGACAGAAAACGTTTTATCGTCATAATTATCGGAATACTTACACAATAGTGACATCTGGGAGAAAGTTTAGTCGATATTCAGCAGCGACGCGATGTCCTGAGTTTATTGACCGTTATCGTCGGCCACTAAATGGGTACAAAGTCATCGTTACCGACTGTGGAAATAATGGTTCCTTCCTGATGTGGTCGATCAATTTATTTCATTAATTAAGTTCATTTTTGTTATGGGGAATTATTCAGTCGAAATAAAACGATTGCAAATTGCTAATGAAAGAATTTTATATTTTATTCAATCAGTGATGATTTTCATCGTTTCTCAGTTCTCAGACGCAGCATATATTGTATACATATATGGTATATGTCAGTGTTATATTATATAATATTGTATATAAGGTAATGTATTATAAGGTGTCAAGGAGCAATCATGTGTCTGAGAAATTCTGTCGGAAACACATTAGAAAAAATTGTCTTCTTAGTTATCTAACATTACT
Source organism: Tenthredo livida (assembly GCA_963992785.1). NCBI lineage: Eukaryota > Metazoa > Arthropoda > Insecta > Hymenoptera > Tenthredinidae > Tenthredo > Tenthredo livida. Next base: position 13,985,565 of record OZ023066.1, on the reverse strand, counting down.
TGACACGTACAACAATGTGGAAACCAAAAAACATCCGTGTAAAGACGGTCCCCACTACCTTCTAAGGCCATCAATCTTTTCTGAACAAATTGCTGCTGGCATCTACTGATATAACCAGCCGGAAGTGAGCACAACCCGTCGCAAGTATCCGTTCTGAAATTCGAAGATTCACAGTTTTTTTTCTCCAAGTAAATTGGAGAATTTACATTGCATTTGGAAGCCAAGGTGTACTACTACGACGTCATACTTACGCGCAAGTTTCGCTTCGGACTAATTGGGTGTACCTGTCTCCTACTTCTTGTAAGTTCACTACGTACATCCAATTTCCTTGGTTGTTCAGAGCGGCCTTTGGCTGAACGAATTGTGAATTTGTCGAACAAAGTGGAGTACCTCGGGTCGAGTTTGACTGCCTTCTTGAACGGCTCCTTTTTGAAGTCCCAAATTCTAATAGAGGGTTCTTTCTCAGAGAACGATTCGGCCGTCTCTTCGATACTGCGCTTCTTTCGTTGCTCCGAGTATATCTTATATCAGACAATTTTTTCACCGTTAATCGCTCAACTATAATTAAGCCAAAATCAAACCATTGACAAAAATTAATAAGCTACCTGTTTCCCCACCAGCCTTGATTCTGTCCAAGAGGATCCAGCGTTTGTGTATGAGGGTAGGAGAACGGATTGGCCGGTAGATGATGCGGAATATGTTGCTGGATGTGGGGCACCTGATGCGAAATTCCTTGTGTGTGTTGTATAAACGGGTTGTTGGGGGTTCTGGGAGGCGCTGGGTAGTTGTAGCTGGATTATCGAATCGAACGATGAGTTTGTAGTTTGCATAATTTGTATAATTGATGGCAAAAATTCAATCAATGGAAAAAAAAAAAAAAAAAAAAACTCACCCCTGTTGTTGCGTGGTGTTTGTCGGTGGTCCGTAAATTTGTGAAGGTGGACCGAAGGGGTACTCTGCTGGTAGGAACGGCGACGGCTGTGGGTACAAACGCGGTACGTTCGGCCTCCGGTACTCGTAGCCCCCGTGGTACTCCGGTTCCATTCTTCAAATAGCGTTACGGTTGGGGTATAGATATTTGCGAGATTTTAATTTCGAAAATTCAGGTTGGCTTGAGAAAGTCATAAGACCCGCACAACATTCTCGGAAGTAGTGTGTCTCCAAAATTTAGTAGAAATTTGTGCGAATTCACCGGGTCGCGACAGTCGTTATAATTGCAATGATTTATAATTATCTCTTGTATTGCCTGCCGCGTCTCATTAGACTCGACTTCTCAAACCCAACCATCCTTGACGTGGGAACAGTATTATACTATAAAAGATTACAAGAAGAAACCCACCGACCTGTAGGCGTTGAATTCGTCTCGTGATTCGTCAACTAATAGTCTATTGTAGTCAAGACTCCATTTATCAACGAGGAACCTGATCAGCTCTCTGAAAGAGAAATTATAGTTATGAACCCGCGAATGCACCCCATATGCGCTTTACCTGCGTTTATAGTTCGCCGCGAGTATACGGTAACTCTATAGAATCCCTTATTGATTATTTTCATATACCTATATGAATAGAGAGAAAAGCACCTATGTGATCTGGGTGTTAGTCTTCTTGCCATCTCGGATCGCGAGGCTGGCTAAAATTGCGATGGCTTAACGAGGAGATAAACACGTATATATATCTCACCTGATTACATTACCTATAGGTACCTATTACAAAATAGATATTGTTTGTAGTGGTAAAGGCGACGTAGTTGTTTACGTTAATTAATTTTCTGGGTTAAGACAACACTTTGTATGCTAATTAGGAATTGCTTATTCGATTGAAACTACTGTGCCTCGGGGGAATGGGGATGCGATGATAAACCCACATCCCATACCGATTACATGCGCTACCGTTACAGCCCGCGTTTCTACGTGCTCATACACACATCTATTTGTATACAAATATACAATCAGTCTTGTTAAATATCATAGCGAATACAATTTTACATCAAAATATCTTTTAACTAAGAAATAATGATTCGGTAATGTAATTTGCAAATTTGCATATGAACTGAATGCAGTTTCAATGGGCTTAATTCAATTTTCGATTTTATTTATAGATGTGCTAGTTTCTTGAAGTATCTACGTAGGTATATCTAATCTTGTATTGTACCATTCGTCGATGTATTCAAATCACTTTGAATAATATTGAATTGAATTATAATTTAATCGACTTGAACCATTCGAGGAAATGAAATGCGAACATTTTGAAATCACTTTTATGTCTATATGAAATTAAATTCAGGTAGTAAATTCGCGGATTTCACATGGAAAAGAAATTTTCGTGCAATGTCTAAAGAGTCCTACACAATAACAAGAAAGGTCATTGTTCGTAGTACCCGAAACGAATGCTAACGATTCGACTTTTGAATTCAGAGCATACACCCGAACCAGGTGCCACGGTAAAAATCCTGGAGGCAAAAACTAACGCGTGATGTGCGGGACGCATATGTGAGCAGAAAATTGAAATAGTAAAATAGGAGTGGTTCCATAGACCCACAGCAGGTGTTCCATCGATTCGATTGATTCTGTATATATATTATAGTTACGGTAAAGTTTTGTGCAACGGTAAACCCCGTCGACGTTAAAGAATTGTAATCACAGGTCATAAGTTCATTTAATCCATACATAGATTAGAATCGAGTTACGTGAGATACAAACGAAAGAAGGAATTTGAAATTTTGGCATTCTTCTAATTGCGAGATTAATCATAAATCAAATAAGTCTAGCGTCTTGGATAGATCCGGAAGACGATTCAGCACGTAGCTCGGAAATAACGCTCTTTGCAGAAGTGAGTTGTTCCTCTATCGGAAAAAAAGCACATTAGTCAACTTTCTCCCTGTTTCGATGGCACTACAAATACATTTCTCTATAATACATGTCTACGAATATGCGTAGTCATCATATAAGGCATTTTCATGTTTAATTCATGTGTAACCGTTCAGCTTAATGTTAATGTGTTACAGGTACCCGTTATTATGCCAGTGACAAAGTTCAATAGGTTCTTTCTTATACTGTTATTATCAAACTCGGTCGAGTCTATTGAGTTATGCTTTTGCACTTGGTGATTTGTGGAGACAGGATACCAGCTCAAGATGTACTCGCTAATGTGAGTATTTATGTGGTAATCCCTCGACAACTGTACAGGTACACATTACTTATGAACTAGTATGTAACGGCGATAGATATACACTACTCCAAGATCGCCGGAGGAAACGATTTCGTCTGTCTCGATCTTTTTCATTAGCTACATTAATAATTGAATTGCGTTGTGGTACGTATACTTCCTTTCATACTATATGGCGCAATTTAAATTAGAAATTTATCCGATCTAATTCATGCCAGAAAAATAAAAATAAAAAAAACATTATCCAAGTCTCTGCAATAGGGTACATGTGAATTAGGATGAGCAAAAAGTACATGTAATATTTGCACATTACGCTTGATCCCTGCCCGATAATAACTAATTATTAACACCTGTTGCGTAAAAAAAATATACGGTGCATGGCGCCTCGGTATTCTATGAGTGAAAACAAATTACGTTGTAAGATGCACTTTCGTCATAAGTGCCAAGCGTCAGAATAGGAATAATGTTACTATAATCATTTCGATACAAGGTTTGCCTAATAACTTCGGTATTCTTGCGTAAGTCAGATATTGTCTTCACTTTGCGAATCTAATTTCTTTAAAAAAAAATCTTTATGGCATGGTCCAAACACCCGATTCTTCGTTCGTCTCTAAGCTTTGTGCCTTTCACCTCGCTTTCATATTGTGTTCTTCACCTGTACGAGACAATCTAACACTGTCTCTTAAAATTTCGAAACTGCACTCTATCCTCGATCGGCATACAAATTTTTCCTAGTTATATTTGCCTTTGGTTAAAAATTGAACGCGAAGATTATGGTGAGGAAGATTTTTAGCTATCGTTAACTTTGGTACAGTTGAAGCGACTCGATCTGGTAGTGAAAAAAATAATAAAATATCATTTTCAATCATCGTATCCGCATCGGCGATCCATTTTCATAAAATTTCACATCTTCTCTGAATTTCGGAGCATCCGGGCACCGGGCCAAAATCAAAATCGAAAGTTTTACCGGCGATCTTTAGTCCGGTGTCAGAAGCTACTTTCACTATGTGTCCTAGCGGGAATCGTAATAGTGACGAATTTAATTCAACGTAAATTATTGGTCTCTATAGTCAACAGATTTTATGCACGATCAAGTATTGGCTTTTGAACAATCGATTTTGTCTCACTAAAAATTGATTTTGACAATAAACTGAGATCTGATATCTTGATGTATTTCATGAAGTTATATACGAGGACTCGCTATCCTCGATATCATAATGCTCTTCTGTCAACGGATGACAAAAATTGCGAGTTGGTCTCTTTGATTCCATTCGCTTCGACCGCAGGAGGTAATATGTCCTTCTCTGTACAGATAATGTCAGTAAATTACCTAAATCATGTAATAATCTTCAGTTTTTACTTTTGTTCGTGTAAAAATCAACTTCACTAACAATAAGTATAATACCTATGCTAAGCGCATAGCGTACCACTACGATCATCTTAAAATATAGTTTAGGAGCTTCACAAGTTAGGGGTGTTTGGGTATTTCGTTCACGGGCGAAACTTTGGGATTTCCATTTCCATTTTCATGTCACGTGGCGCGTGGTTCCGACTCGCTTCCGCTCCGCCAAACTTTCCTGAATTGACTAATTCCATTCGAGGACGTTCTAATCTAATACACCAGCTAAAAGTGGAAATACCCAAACACACCTGCGAATACACGTGTGACCCATATGACATGATAAAACGAAATTATTTTAATGATAAAAAAAAATTCCAAGTACCTTCGTGCTGTATGTAACGAAAGTATTCCGAAGTTTTCGTGAAATCTTTTCAGTCAGGTATACAAGATTGACATGGATTGACGATCGATAGCAAGATTTCTGAAACTGATGCAGAATCGAAAGATCAAACTTCAGAAATTAAACCACCCTTCAGAAAGCCCCATATAGGCATCATTGATACACGGGTAGAAAATTTCTGGGTTTGGCTCTGACCACGGGCTACCGTTTCGCAAAGTGTCAATTCGCGGCGCAGTCATTGCTCTCTTAACAACGTCCATCCGAATGGTAATTTCAGATCTTGTTTTGTTGAGAGTGACATGCTCTAAGAATTATGTCACATAAAAATTGACTTTCGATTGAATGAAAAAATGGCAATCAATGAACACCTACCCCGAGGACGAGAAGAAATAAAAATAAATATTACCTCAAAATGGAATACATAATTGGAAGTGTTCGGCAGGGTAAGCTCTGCAATGAGAGTGCGACAACTTTCAGTGACAAAATACATTTAGAGATGTGAAATAAGAAGAAGGTAACAAGGTGTGGCTATAAGACGACAAGGCAAGGCTACAGTTATGGTACACCGATCATCTCGTGTTATTCACCGTTTATCTATCTAGTTTGTATAACCACCTTCCGACAGACTTTACTCAGCGGAACATTACAGTTACATAAATGTCCCGCAGTCCGGTTGGTCATAGGCCAAAACTCCTTTCAATCAATTCGATACAATCCGTTCTATAAATGGGTCGCCAAATCCAATTAATCATCTCTGGCACGCTTTCGTTTTTTTAAAATATCACAAAAAACTTGACCGAGCTATTCACTTATCGTACTAGTTTTTTTTTTAGCTGTTCGCAAAATAGAGCAAATCGAAATAATTACACGAATAACAGCTAGTGTAGGTATAACACATTACATGTTTCCATCGTATCTGCTAATACGTTTTTGTTTGATCTCTACAGTTTGACTCTTCTTATTTTTGATTTGAATAAAAAGCAGTCATTTATGTTCGTGCAGAGGTCTTCCAGTTACGGTTCAAGCGTCGCTACATGCTCACATACAAATGTTAGTTCATTCATTAACCAACGAATCACACGGACGTGATATTTATTTTAAGACTCCTCGCCGATTCATTCGTTAATAAATAAGTTCTGAAGCGATTTAGAAGAAGAAGAAAAAAGGAAAATCTCATAATGATCTGATTATAAATTACTAATGGACATATACCTACTATAATAACATATTGAATTGAATATAGAATTACGATGCACCTTGGCATTACTTAATCATCGGTATAATAATCCCAGTTCAATTAGGCGTGTAGCTTGTATCCCGAAATACATACCGAACATGACGTGTAGGTATGCTTTGTTTTTACTGCTTGCCAACTTCGATTTGAATGATATTACTTCCGGCAATGTGGCCTGCTATTAGTATGGCCATGATTTCGAATGAAATGACAGGTTTAGATTCTACCTATGTCTGTTCAGGAATCTAGCCGAAGTTTATTTAGCGGTATACATATAGGTATAATATTATAAATAGAATGTAATCAGTTAATAACAATCGATATCATAGGTAGCGAAAGAATCACGCAGATTTTTTTATTTGTTCATTTTTTCCTCAACAGAATGAACTCATGCGTAATTGAACGCGGGGTAACAAGGCGAATTATACTGCAACCCTGAAAGTGGCTTAATCGCGATCTGAAGATCTTCGCCCGCAGGTTTTTTTCTATATACTTAGACGTGAATGTGACACAAGATCATATTGGGAACCTTGGGCTCCAGTTCGAAGGAGTTAATCATTGTGCTCTGCTCCTTGACTTGGCTTAGGCCAGAATCCGCTGTATTAGTTCATAGATTGAAATTCATGGGCTACCTTTCAGCACATATGCGTTCTATCGTGACATAATGAGAAAAAAAAATCATGATACACGCTGTTACGAGTCAATTCATGACAGCGTTGACTTCAATGGTTCAATCACAACGACAAAGACGAAAGTAAAAAGCAATATTCTCTTCCTGACTATGGTGTGCGGTCCACTTCGACAAATATTCAACATTTAAATTGGCCACACGTAAGAATACTCGGAGTTGATCACACTTTCATCGGTAGAAACGGCCTACGCATGCCAGATACCAATACCGAACAAACCAAGGTGTTAATCGTACAAGACGTTGTGATTCCTCGGGTCAAGTTGAATCGATGAATACTTATTTGTGAGATTGAGGGTAATGCCGCAGCTGAATATGGCGTCTAAGTTAATTGATTAAACGAATGAAATTAATGTTAAGATCGTAAAGTAATAGTGAAGTAAGAGTGCGTTTGAATTGTCGGTGAAAAAAAAAAAACCACATCTTGGCCAGTATGTTCATTACCTTTTTCTAAAAATTAGCATCGGCTTGATAATTTCTACGGAATTGCTGGGCGATCTTGTACCAACTTCACTGCGCATTAAGCCGGGGAATTCATAGCATGAAACTCTATAATGTATCTAACATATTACCTGCGAAACCGGAAGTTAGATCTATGATCTACTCCATGCTTTAAATCAAATGGATCAGGGTTAATCGTCGTTTGGTTTACCAACGGCATTAGATATACCATCTGCGCGTGGGACATACAGAAATTCATTTATTATGACTTATGGAAATTTGATCTATGTATGTGCGTCTATATTTCGTCAAATATAATGGACTATGGGTGCATAATGACCACATCTATACTGTACAGTGTACACCTCGTCGATGAAGGCCAGTACGTATGGTGCCTGATTCGTAGTGATAGAAATGCACAAGGAAAAATAATCAGCGATAATTTTCGGAGCGATTTAGTTCCGATGTAGTTTCCCTTTTTTCACGATTTCGTAAAATTTGATTACCTATTTCCGAAGATCGTTCGCCGATTTTATACAGTTTTATAAGTATGCGCGTACACGCATGAATCACAATCTCGAAAGTATATTGTCTGTCGTGCAAAGTATACCATAGAAAGTTCCCTGGAGCTAAACGCATCCATTTACATCTCAATAAGCTACTTCAAGATAGTAATCTACAAATGCCTCGTATCTATGTTGTCGCTTGTTTCTTAGGTACAGAGAATTTGGTAAAAAATAATAGGGATAAATCCAAAGCCAAATCCAAGACTAAAAGACTCAACTATAAATGATAGTCTTTCGCAATTATTATAGCAGAATAACTCGACAAATTAAAGTCTAATTGGAGTGATTATTTCGGTGTTCTTACTGAGGATAATGGTCCAGCGTTTCACAGAAGGTTTGTCCAGGCTTTGCGCACCTTGGAGTATGTCCTGGACGAGCTGGTAAGAAGGGTTCGTGTTTAGGAGGGTGTGGGCAGCCATATTCCGGACAAGGTTCGGACAGAGTGCCAATCACGAAGACCTGTTGAAAATAAAATCGTCTGAATAATGGAAATTAAGTATAGCTGCAGTATATGCAAGGGTTTTTTAATCATGGATTTTACTCCGATATTTTTAATAGGAGAACATTTAGTTTTTGAAAGCCACATGTAGTGTTGATTACATGCTTCTATACCGATTATGAATAAACATCATGTATTTGGTTTAAATTTTCGGTTGATACTGATTATTGAGTTATCGTATGACAGGACTGTGATTTTAACGAGACGTTTCGAAATATCTTGTAACGAATATCTAACGATATACGAATATTAAATTTACTGTCTTTCGCACATACTACATATTAATTAATATTCATATACACCTTCGTTAATAATCTAATCGCTAATTAATTTTGCATAGAGCAAAGACGACATGATTATATATTCCCACACATTTAGCTGTCAGGAAATTATTATACCTTTCCTATATTATCGCTATACATCTCGCCTGTTACACTTAGTCAGATTTTTCATTTATTCTTCGATATATTTACTGTTCTTTACGGAAACCGCTAAAAAGTAGCTGGATTTTGTGTTGGATTTTATCATGTATTCAAAATACTTCAATTTCTGTATTTCGAGCTATGAATTTATGCGAGAATCACTTCTCCTCATTTCGAGCGTATCATTTTTTGCCACGTCTAAGATCATGAAAGATTCATGTTTTTCATTGTTTCTTTGTAAACCATCTCTGAGCGAGGTGCGACAAATATCAAGTACCATAATTGAGTAGCAGGACCAAAAATTTATCATTCATTTCGCAAACCGGATCTCTCAGAGTACCTAAGTACCAGTTGAAACTTATAGGCTCGTGAAGAAACTGCTATACCGAGAATTGATAGATGATATAATCTACAAACTAGAGTGCAATAAGAATGGGACACAATTTTTTCATTGAACTAAATGCCACCTGCAATACATTTGCAGAATGGCGAATTCAAAGGTTGAACATTTTTCCAGTGATATTTGCATCTGGAACGGAAGTATAACGACGCAACGTAGATGTATAGACGAGGTTGAACTTACAAACGCTTCCACGAAGTACCTACGTATAGAAAGTCCATTCGGACAAGACAGTATCTTGTATCTGGGTTTATTGCACAAAAACATCTGCAATAACGTCAGTGTGCAGACAGAAGGGAAAAGAAAAATTCGTCTAGTGCAGGTTTGAAATATTTGTATCATTCCAGTTTTGTCGTGGGCGTTATGGCATCATATATGGAACGTTTATACTATATGCTTCATCGTGTGAGCAGTTCCATTGACCTCAACATTGACCATCAATACCGTATTGGTAATAGGTTTGATTGTGCGAGTGTCAAATATTTCAACACCAACGACGTCGTGTCCTGGTGAGTAATTCTACTATCCATTATTGAGGAAGATAATTTCATCAACTCTTAGCTATACCAAGGCCAAGTTTCGGCATTAAAAATTTGACGTAATTATTCGATGTCATATTCACTAACGCGACGCTCACTGCAATGCTCTTTTTCTCTTATTCTTTTAATGACTTACTCGACCGTGAGACTATATGAGGCAATTTATTTGAGAGGAGTAAATCACGGTTTGGTATATGAATAAAAAAATATTTCGCATAATCTAAACGATTCATTCATTTACTTGTATAATACAGTTGAACCTGTTATAAAAATGGATCTAAAATATGCAACAATTGTTACATTTTCTGAATGCAGGTATATAGTTTTCTCTTTTTACGAGTTAAAAATTCACTTCACACGAATTGAATGTCTGAGAATAAGTTCAAATTCAGATAAATATTTATTCTCAATGCGTTTTGGGCTCAGTGCCTCACGAACTTTTGTGTTAAATTTTACAAAAAATTTTTTACTGTGTATCTTATTCATTTATGTCGGTATAACGACACAGAAAGATCTTCGTCACGTTTCGTTAAAGAATACCGAGAGTTTATCTATTTTTGATGAGATTATCTGTGAGGAATATAACCGCGAGGCTAGTTGAAGTCTTGGTTAATCGGCGTATCCTATTTTCGATAATACTGTATGTGTAAAAAAAAATATTTTCAACCAGATTTCAAACCGGGATATTCCGATGGATATTTAACGAGTCAACGATTCATATGGGGTCGCGTTTACCTCCTTGCCGAACACATAAGAAAAGACCTTAACTGTCTTACGTAACGAAATGCTAGAGTCGTGAAGCATTTGCCACTCTCTTACCAAAGAGTTCAAGATCGCCATTGTCAAGCTAGAAAGATCTCTCTCGATGATAAAGCCTCAATAGTGTAATAATCTAAACGATATTTAAACATTTCTCACATTTCTATGCATAACGCTGTCATTTATACATAAATGATAATTTTGCACCTCGTGCTTTTAACAAGTCGATGTAATTAGGGCCGCAATTTCTAGAAAAGTGAACGAATATCATAGATGGTATATGAACCTGAATAGCATGTAGGTATATATTTGCCAGTAGGTCGATATCTAAAATAATTGTATAATATGTACTCCGTTTGTGTATGTGGTCAGATTTGAATGATGATTTTAGTCATGAGGTCAGTTAAATGAAAGTTCTGTAGATGTTGAATAATTTCTTCAGTTATTATAGGTATATGAATCCGGCGTTTGAAAGTGCGACTAATATTTCTATTACCTATATGCAGATTATGTCAATGCGAATCTTACACAATCATTGCAAGTGTTACTTATAGAATCTGCAATTTAATATGTACTTAATATTGATGCCTAATTAAGAGGTGCCCATGAGATGATGCAAAACGACCACATTAATGTCATAATCAGATTTATCTATTTCGTAAAACGTTATAGGACCCACTTACCGTTAAAAAAATACTCGTAAATTGCGGCAGTCTCATCTTGATTAGTCTAAGTTTAAATTAATTATAACATGAACACTCACTATAACGAACAGTTAGGTATATATATATATATTGGGATTAATGATACTTGTATCATTTACTTATTTTCACAATATTTATAATTCGTGTACTTCATATATTAATACACATCATTGTCACTGCTTATCATTCGAATCGATATCTTACACACAACGTAATTAATACGGCATCGATTTTATACCGCGAGTAGGTAATTTAAATTATCGATTAATTACACACCGACGTCAAAAATATTGATAACAATAATTCGTAGTTTTTATATGAATTTTTTACTCGTTAGTGTCATTAGTTACGAAAAATGCATTCATTGTTTGAAAAGTATAATTATGATATGATTGAATTAAAATCGATTTACCGCACTAAAAACCCGAAGGTATATAGGTACGCGGGATATAATATATCGTCGGCGATAAGGCTGAGAGGGGTGGAGATCGAGATGCTTGTTAGACGATGACTTGGGCCAGATTAAGAACGAGGATAGAGTAAATCGAGAATATATATAAATCGTGGGTGGATCGGGAATGATACTAACCACTAGCGATCAGTTATACCTGCGCGATGTCGCGGGCGCGCTTATGTTGCCATGTCCGGGGTCTACCGCGATGTGCCCCAGATGATTCTGTGCGTGTAACGTATAAGAGCCTTGCTTACAATTAGTGCCCCTTGGTGAACGGGCCAAAGCCAGGAAGCCGCGAGTCAGGTCGCGCCTCGACGGAGTCGTGTGTCCCGACTGGGTCCTATGGCCCAGGGTGGGGCTTAACCATCGGCCACTTTCACTGCCACACACGTTAGCCACTTCGATGACGCATTTAAGTCCGGTGGCCCACTCTTCGTTTCATGAACTTCAAATTTTCCGAGAAGTTAAGGTGCAGAGATGATTATACTGTTCTTTTCATTTCATCAGATTCTTCCATCCCTTAGGCAGGAAACCTGCAACCGGCTTCATCAACGACGATTCAGTTAAATGGAATACAGATTTTGAGGAGTCATACCTTCTCATTTGGACATAATATCGGTCATCACACATTTACAGTATATAAATTTGAAATTGAAGTATAGTTCAATGACCAGGATTTCGGAACATGTAACACATAATTCTTGGATGTCCGTTGCGATTTCTACGTCGATCGCAAAGAAGAGTGTGCAATTTTACTCGCTATAAACTCCTATGATTATTTCCTTGATTTCAACAATTTTTTTTTAAATATGCGTCGTTAGGTGTATAATTACCTACATCAATCCGATATATCGCTTCAATAACAGTTGATGCATTAATTACTACAGGTAACCAGAACGACTTATTGTTCTCCAGTGATTTTTGAACTGGCGTACCTTGCTCAGAGAGAAAAGATATTTGTTTGGCTTGTTGAACAAAGCAGTTTGTTGAAAGCAGCATGCATTTTATTTTTACGAACTATTGTATTGGAAATCTGGTTGACAGGTCTTCGGTTGAATATCGAGATTACCCTGGGATTGGGTTTCTTGGTACCACTGGTAACGCCTGAAATGGCAAATACTGTAGAACGATGCTTAACTCCGGGTCAGGATTTTCGTATCTACCTGGAATACGTTATACTTTTTTTTCTGCATTCGAAATAGAATAATATCTGCAGACTTTCAAATTGGAACAAACCGTCAAGCTTTGAAAGTTGTTTGTTTTCATTTTACCCATGAAATAACGATCTTAAACGATGATATTGTTCCTAATTCGCTTAGACAAACCTACTTCGTACACACGCCAGATTGATCAGTTCGATGAATAGCTCGCTTTGTGTCGTTGGAGTACTCGTCTTTTTTTTTCTTTTTTTTTTCTCCTATTGTTGATTTTGATAAGCAATCATCCGATGACTAAAATTACACCCTACTACGTATCATAACTTCCTGACTCTTTCTGAAATTCACTCATTCACCGCTTGATCACCGAAGGCAAAATTTCATATTATAATGGCTGGGATTGATACTCATACAGAAATTCTTTTCGGGCCTGAATTCATATTAGAGCTTATTATTTGACGACTTACTGTCGCTATCACGACTCGTTTTAATTTTTTATTATTATTCCGCTGCATCAAGCATATGACATTTACATTAACGACTTATTTTACCGATAAAGTTTTACAGATCCTGCTTAGTGACAGCTACGATATGAACATCGAGTGGGCCCACCCTTGGTGATTAATCAGTAAAGAATGCGAACTGTTATACATAATGTGCTTGTGACAATAAATCATTGAATTGAGCGTGGCTGGACATATGTAGTATACTTCTCGGTTCATGTGCCATACCCGCTGTTCTTACTCTTATACTGTTCACTAGATATTCTCTGAATATACCATGATTACCAAACAGCAGTTTCATTCCCTGCAATTCGAGTGCAAGCAGCAAGACACGATGAATACCAACTTCTTGGTACTCGACATTTAATTGTATGATCGACAATAATTCATACCGTCAACCTCTGGAGCTAGAATCGAAGTAGTAATTTTTCTTTGGAATTCTTATTTGACTGTGGATTACATTTCTTTCCGATATTTTTCGTTTTTTTTTTTTCTTACGCAGAAGGCGAGTTTTAGATCGAAAAGATACTATACGAAGGGAGACGACAGGATCAATTGAGTCGGCGTGCTGCAGAGTTGCGAAATGAAATATTTGTCAGTATCGCGAATCGAAGTTCGGTATAATTTGCAGTGTCACGTTAATGGTTGATGATATCGTCGGGTTTTTTTCTTTCGTTTTTGTTTTTCAACCGGAAATACAATTGGAACGCGGACACGAGAAGAATTCAATCATATAGGTCTCGGAATTTGGAGCTTCCCCGTTCTATGATTATTATTATCTGTCTTCTATCGTTGGAACAATCGTCTTCCCACCGAGGCTAAAAATGATCCTGCGATTCAAGGCTTGAGCGATCAAGAAACTCACGTTAATATACCAGACTTTGTTTAACGAGTCGTATAAGAGGAAAAGAGGAAAATTTATTCGACGAGACTGATGTGGGAAAGACTTCTTAACACCCTGAATCTGAAATGCTAACAACGAGTGGAAAAAATTGTCACGTTTCGCTAAACAGAGTGTGGGGAAGTCCCGCAAATCACGGCTGTAAATATTTGATTTCGAGAAGAAGAAGGGAAAAAACTCAAGGGAAACCTTGTTCGCGTGGCTGACGATGGCAATGATGGTAAAGAGGGCGGCGGATATGTCAATCTTAGATTCTCACGATTTCAGGATATCAGACCTCATTGAGATGAATATTACATTGCGACTCTTTATCTACAATTTTACCTCTTTCACCCAGGTCTAAACGTAGCTTACCATTAATTTTTCACGTCAATACTGCCTGAAGTTTTACTCGCGCGATTTTGAACTGCAGTGTTTAAATGACGTCTTATTCGGTACCTATCATGTACCTATATAGGTATCATGTACCTATAGGTATATAGGTTTCTCTCACATCATTGCGAGGTCCCTTGAACACGCGAAGGTTGTGTTAATCGGATTCGAGACGAAAAAGTATTATTGACTTCCTTCCCAGGTACTACATACGTGTAATCCCATTTGCGAAATTTCCCAGTTGATATACGTAGGATGTATCCTGGCTATACAGGAAACTGAAATACGAATCAAGGTTTGACGATTTCTGGATATCTTCAATCCACGGTGAGTTTCTGATTCCGTATACAAACAGCATGGCGTGTAATAAATCTCGGCATTTTTACTAACAATAAATTTGTCCGATTTGAGGTAAAGACAGAAAAGAGTAGGTACTCTCATAAAGTAATGGAAAGTTGAAACATTTAATTCGCAAGTTGATTTACATACTATTTCTTAATTCTTAAGACTTTTGCTTTCCAGTATAACTGAGATGATGAAATCCTCTAAAAATGATAATTAATTTGCATGGAATAACGATAAAGTTTTGCTCGATAAAAACCAACCGAGAAGTCCAGGAATTAATGGTCAAAGACCTTGGCATACGTATATAGTCGCCTATATGATATATGAAATACACAATTATCTTTCGATCAAATCATTACAATTCGCAGCTAATGACATGCGGAACTTATACAACAACGTTCTGATATACATACATAAATTAATGTATGTTTTTGATTAAATTATACTCTGCGAGAAATAAATGACTATGATCTAGTCACGGTATAATAATTTGATCTCAATTTCGTACAAACATATAGCCGAGTGAGACATCCAATATATCTCTATGTGTCACGGCCAGCCTCAGATGTTCGTAACACACTAGATACAATTAACATTGGGAAAAGTGAGAGCGAATGACCCTCTGCGTTCTCAAAAAATAATTATTTACAAACGGACATTCCAATCATTCGAACCAATATATATATATACTATATTCGAAATAATAACCCGTTAGATATTGTGGAATAATATATGATCTAGTTAATCGAATGACCACTATTATAAAAGCAACAAACGTCATTTCGCTGTTGTTTCATGCAGGTATGTAAATTCTTACTCTTTTTGTTAATGTGTATTTAATTATCAATAAAACGATCGTTAAGATCACGTGTATAATTAAAACGCGTGGTATAGCTGCGCAAGTAGGTATAGGGGTAAGCGATATGATGATGGAACTTGGATTGGATTAAAAGAGTGATTATTATAAATTTATTATAGCGAAAATTCTTTTGTAAGCTACGTAGGTATAGCTGTTAGAAATTCTTCGTTGCGGCTGTTCAGCTGGTACTTTATCTTTAGCAAACTACATTCCATTGCATAACGCAAGTTCATCTTGTTAAATGCTATAAATACGTTTAAAATAGATATTCCGCGCTTCTATCTGATTCAATAATATGAAATATAAGTGAAAACAGATTTTTGACGTCTCATTAAACATCACGGATGTAATAAAACAAATACCTGCAAATTGCAATGTAGTCATAGTTATAATAAAACTAATATAATCCGGTTTAGAAACCAGGTATATTATATCGTATGTATGTATGTATATGTGCAGTAAAACCACACGAATATATAGATTATATCATGTTTATCATTATTGGTATCGATTCCGTGTTGATTAGTGACCACTGACCGTTAAGCGAACAAACAGAGGCATGCATGTATACGTAATATGTCTGATCTGTATGCTGGGGTTCCCCATTGTCAACATCTATTGCTAATTGGGTGTTTAGAGAGTGTAAAATTGAATGAACAATATACAAATATGTGATAACAAGATGAGTCTAAAAAACCGAAATCTACATTCTCTGCATGCATTGCATTGAAGAGTTTTTAAATCGTTTGATCACCAGCTAGAATCTAGATATAATTAACTTGTGGCAGTCGGCTATATGTCTATACATATAATATACTGTCAGATTTCATAAGGCTGATTGTCGTTTATTTGTACGAATAACAAGTCATATTCAAGGAAGTGCGGCAGTAGACCGCAATTTTATCTTCACAGAAATCTTACAGTGTGATAAATAAGTATCGGGGCTGTTTAGCCTTTGTCATAACGTTTTTACGAAGCGTAACGACGATAGAAATGATTAATCGTCTAGGATACCAATATAACGCGATATGACGTTCGGATAATGACCGTCGTTCTAATTTGCTGGTCCCATTCTAATTTTCGATGGGTTTTTCTATAGATTTTTTTCATTATACCGTCAGAGCCAGTCGATATTTCTAAAGATTTAGCCACACCGTACGTTTAGGGAAGCGAAACAAACGGATTTAAAGTTTACGCAATTTTTTAAAAAGGCGTCGACAACGAAGATAAAGAGATAAAGAAGAAAAAATGTTCATCAACTCAGTGTTTTTTTTCTTGATTTTTTATTTTTTATTTTTTGTCAGAATACATCCATCATAGCTCGAAGTACATAGTCTTAAAATAAAGTAGTAATATAACATCTTTCCATAAATTTTCATCAGACAAACGGCAACAACACGTCACGCGGTTATTACCATAAGCAAAATACTTGCTGTTATTACGATATAGAATTTTAAATTGTAACATATTATTTACGTAGGTAGTACGTGATTTGAACAGTTCAGATTCGGATCACAGCAAGAAACAGTCCGTCTATTTTTTTTTCGGTTTTAAGAATGCATCGTAATTATTCACGATGTAATTACATACATAAACGGTTTGAACATCGCGTCTGATAATTAAAATTATCTCATTCAATAGCTACAATTTTTTTTTTCAAGGAAACTGATACTAGTAATCGTTATTCATTGGATCGAATTTCTTTAGGAATTTTAATCGAGGACTTTAAACCGAATAGACAAACTGTACCTATGGCACTCATACGTAAAGGGCTTCCAGAAGTAATGTCTAAAATTGTATAGGTGCTTATGATTTCGAATTACTATTATCCTGGTATTTTCTTATCCGATATCTGATCATTTAAATTAACAAGACGTTATGATTGGAAGCCATTTAGGTATCGACCTTGCAGTTCGTCAAACACCCGTGTACCGATTTCTATAATAATATAATAATATAATAAACTATTTACTTGTTTTTTTAATGTTTAATATAATTTAAATTGGTGGTACACATAAAGATAAGCGCATACATTCTAATTTACAATTAAAAACATCTTGTTAACAACATTTTGACACATCAGTTACGTCAATAATATATATATATATTTCCAGATATACTATATATATTTAGTTACAGTTGTTTGTTCTTTTTTCTTTTCTTTTTATTTATTTTTTTTATATATTTTTGTCTTCTTTATCTTGAAGACAAACTACGATAATAATTATAACAATAAATAAATAACTAAGATAAATCCAAATGATCATTAGATACATTTTTTTGGTTCTCTTGTCTAATATAACTGTTATTCATTTCCTATTCTCTCTCTTTCTCTCTTTCTCTATGTTTTTTCTAATAATTCTTACACTTTGTGACATCAGATAAGTATCAGTTTTCTCAATTCATAACATCGTACTCACCAAATTTTTAGTTTATTCTTCGAGACGCGCTAGAGTAGTGTGGACCCTATACACATTCAATTTAATAATGTTATTAAATAGCTAATTAACTCAACGTCTAAAGGCTACACGCATTTAATGACAAAACATAGATTACTGTTGTATGCATGAAGCAATATGTGTGTATGTCTAATGTTTGTTACACATATTAACATTCACTCGGTCTGCGATATTATTTATACCAAAATGAAAACTAGAAGGAACTAAATGAAAGGAAAAGAAGCGATAAAAACTAAAAAGATATGTGATTCATCTATTTTTTGTTTCTCTTCTAATCATCAGGAATAATACAAGTAATAAAATAAAGAGGAAAAATATTGGTGATATTTGATAAACTAAAGATTGTAGGAAAATCACATGTAACTTTATTCAAATTTGAAAGGTATGTAGGATATAGTAAATGCACGATTATAGACATGAACATGAATATGACATCCGATTTTTTAACGAATAGAATAAAGTATTGTTAAATATGTTTAACAGATTGAAAAATCAATAAATATGATTGTTATTTCTTTTGCTTATGTATAATACGACACATAGAAGCAATATAGTAATTACATGAAGAGATTAAAGAAGTGGAGCTAGTGGATGAAACTATTGCTAAGTGTTAAATGAACGACGATTTATTGATTGGATGGATGGATTAAAAATTGGCGAAAGAAAATTATAAGTTCCCCAATAATCGCAAATAGTTAACAACGTAATGACTTAGATTTCTTTTTCTTTTTTCTCAAGAGGTACGATAATATGGAGCAAGAAATACTGACCAATATGATTATGTATACCTCTGAACTGGGCACAGGTCAGTTTGTTAATCTTTTACTACATATAACTACACAGCGATATTTTGTCCTGGAAAATGATAATTGTTCATTTATTCAATTCAATTCAATTCAATTCAATTCAATTCAATTCAATTTAAATTCGATTCGATTCATGCCCTCAGATTAGATAAACGATTGATGAATTATTGCAAAATGGATTTTTGCAAATTGTTATGGAATGCGTGAAAGATTAGTATTATCTAGTACTCTATTTCTTACAACTAAACCAAGACCGTAAAAGAATTTTGACTAACATTTAATAAATATATAATAAAATGTTAAGTATTTTGACATAAATTCAATTCAACTATTTGTTATGCTCAAATATGACATTAAAATAAGTTATTAATGGATGATAGATGTCTGTCTGATCTGACATTTTGAACAAACATCACATCATCTTTCCATAATAAAACTTAATAAAGTTAAAGCTCTTGCATAGAAATATTGTTCAGAGTCTACAATCCAATTACTTATTTACTTTGCTACGGGAGTTTGGGTTTTTCATTTTACATTTCACATTTAACAATAACCATTTATTAATCAATTAATCGGATTAAAAGTTCGGATATAGTCAAAGTTAACGTTTGTGATTCATTCTTAGAATTTGGAAATATATAAACTAAAGTTTTCTTTCCAATCCCATAGCAATGCAACGCAATTTGGGCCCAAACAATAATCCACATGCTACTTTGAGTAGCCGGTAATGTTTAGGGCGCATTAAGAATACCTCTGTGCTCCAGCGCGTCTCGCAAAGTGTAAAAAAGCTGCAGCTGCTGCTCTGGCTTCAAGTTGTACACCTGCGACAAAATATAGTCGCTCTGTACGCGTGGTACAGAATATTTATTAAGGGCTGGCTTGGAAATATTGTAATATGTAAAAGCGTGAAAGGAAAAAAATTCATGCATACAACAAGACTCACGATTAGAATCGGTGAATACATTCATACTTTAAGATTAGCGTAAATGATTAAATTATATGAAATCGCAGAGCTTGATTAGACTTTAATTATCTGGAATTAGATGACAAAAAGAGGTAATCAAGTTTACGAAAATATTGATAAGATAAATGTAGTATAAAAATTGATATGTCCCTAATAACGAGTCTTCTTGTAAAAGTACAAAATAACACAATAGAAAAACCATAGAGGAGATGTTAAGAATAAATTGAACCAAAAATGGGATTAGGGATAGAAAATGAGAAAGTTAATTAGTGTAAGAAAGTATATTGAAAGAAAATAATAATAGTATTCATTATTAATCGTGACAGTGCGCTCACAGTGCACAAGCCAGCCCCTCGTATGGTTGCGAAATTAGTAAGAAAATGTAAATAGTTAGTAAAGTTCAATAAGCTTGATTTTCATGCATCATCTACTTTCATTGTATGAAAATGTTGACTCTAAAATCTGTACTTCGATCAGGTTTAAAATCGAATAAACATCAAACTCGAAACATTTATTATTCATACTTGCAATCTAATATGATAACTAAAGAAAATTAAATGCATGCGGCTTACCTGCTGAAGAAGCTTCTGAGGAGAGGCGGTGTGGATGAACGATGAGATATAAACATTGACAAATGTTGCCATCAAGTACTGACAGTCGAATCTATCCATTATTCCTCCATGACCAGGAATCACGTCACCAAAGTCCTAGCGGAGTAAAGAATCGTTGATAAATTCGTGAGTAAGTATGATATTATCTAAAAACCGACTACACTATTCTCATACATATTTTAATCGGCATATATCTCGATACCTTGATTTTGAAAGCTCGTTTAAATCCGCTTGCAAAGAATCCTCCGAACGGCCCAATCACAGAACTGAATACGGACATTGAAAGTGAGTGCAGCAAAAAAGGATACATCGTGAATGTATTCTTCCAACCAAGCTGTGAACGAATTAGAAAGTTGTGATTAAAAAACACAGATAGAAAACACAGTAGTAACATTTTCTAGATCAATATTAATATTTGGTACAAGGACGAACACAGGAGTCTTATCATAAATGAATATTGCCAGATTCGCCGACTTTACTTACCCAATTGGATAAATTTTGTAAGGTTTCAGTTGGTAGAGTATATTCTTGCGGTCTAAATAGGTAGGATGGTTCACAGTCCATAGTCATTCGACCCAAGGCTTCACTATACTCAATTGGGCATACGAAGTAGCGGTATTGACAAATGGCATACGACATCTAAGAAAGAGAAATAATGCTTTAGAAGAGATGATTTTTCGGAGTTACCTAGGAAGATCAGCATAGGTATGTGCGATTATTGTAGATAGGCTTAGAGTAATTTGGGGAAAAAAATTATCGCACAAAATTTAATTATTGCAATATTATGCTGGAAGTTTTACTGACCAATAATCCAAGTATGACTGTCGAAATACCGCCACCTACAAAACCCTCCCATGTTTTCTTTGGGGATAATTTAATCAGCGGAGTTCTGCCGAAGAAAAATCCAAATACGTACGCCATTATATCATTGATGACAATCATACTGACTGGTACAATGAACCTTGAATGAATAAATGAATAATTCAATAAGGAAAGAGAGGAAACCAACTTCTTGTGATCATCAAACCTACCATATCAATCCTTCAAATATGTTTTGAATGATTAAATAACTTTGCGTTACTACAATCAATAGCGCAACGTGTGTCCATGCGAAGAGAGAGAATTGCTTCATGTAATATTTCTTAACAAGAGATAGAACGAACCAAACAAAACCCATAATGTACAAGCAGAACGAGACGAATCGGTGATACGTTACTAGAACGCGTAGGTAATCCTATGGAGAAGATTTTTGGTATTAGTAACAGTGTGATGAATAGAATTCAGTTTTTAATCGGTGAATCAAATCAATAATCAAAGCTTTGACTAATTGTTGCAGTATGAATTTCATCAAGCTTGAAAGTGTACCATGTCTGTAACTAAATTCATTACACAGAATTTTAATTAAATACATTAAATGATTGTAGTGAAATTTTCGAAACGAAAAAAGATATTCCTGAATCAGCAGTGACCCATTTAGGATTATTTTTTTCGATATTAAAAGCATTAGTGTAAAATAAAGCCATATGACAGAGACAGCTTTGCTTTCGTTAAAAGCTTATTGATTTTATGTCACTGTTATGTTTATCAAGTCTGATAATTTCCATGATGATTTTATATTGTATAATATGTGGGATCCAAGGCTGTGGTGGAATGGATATCTCAATTATATAGGAAAATATCGAAGTCCTGATCTAATAAACTTAAAGTGAATGAACGATAAATTATTCTCACTATCAATCGTGTAACTCACCGTCCGATTAATTACCACAGCAAAATAGTCCATCAGGTTCTCCCCGTAGAAGAAATAATTTGAAGTAATCAAGAAATACCATGAAAGAGATCTGAACCAAGGTAAACCATGAATTCGATAAACAGTATATCCGATGTTAATTATCTCTTCAAAGCATTTCACTTGTACAACTAAAGTCTGTTAATGAACAAGAGAATGAAAAGCAATGTTATTCAAAAATTGAAATTTGTTAAAAATTCATATATTCATTATATCAATTTATCATTTTTGCTACTAAACAATCTGGATTATTTTCATCAAGCCTAGTATTTCTCTACATAATTAAACTATATCTTGTTAGAAACTCATCCAAACGTTATGAGACTAATCTATTCCTCAGATTCTTGAATAGATCAAAATTCATTTTCCCTATTAAAAAAGCATCTGCATCTACATGCTTATGAATCCTGTTGTTCATTCGATGAAAAATACGTACCGTGACCATCAATGCTAGCGGTCCACCATAAATAATAACAGCAAACCCTGATACCATTAGGCATGTAAAAATGCCACGAATCATCCAGTTCCTCCAGCTAAATAAAAAGTCCGAATTTATTGAAGATTCATTATTTAATTTGGCTCCAATTCTCTTAAAGCTTTTTCACTTTTGTTTTGCTGGCTACTTTTTATCTAGCAATAAACAACCGTCCGCTTGGAACAATTCCAATATGTATAAGAATGTCTGTTACAATACAAGGATTTCACAATGTACAAAGTATACATCGACCAAGACATAGGCGATATTTGTCCGGTTGAAACAACAAAACATACCTGCGTGTCTTATGAGCCTAATAAACTACAGAAAAAATAGTTAAAAATACGTTTCTGTGGAATCCACTCAAACCTAGATTCAAAAAACAGGAGAAAAACGAGTCCTATAGTATTATTATCTCGGTATAGTTGAAATTTACCGATCTGACATGCCAGAGAGAGCTGAAGCGAGCGCATCTGGAGTGTGGTTTGTCCCTTGAGGCAAAGTCCTTGCCATTTCATCAACTTCAAGCTTATTGTCATCTTCTGACTCTGCATCTTCCTTCTACAATATTAGTTGGAATTTTT
The DNA here is from genome assembly GCA_963992785.1 of Tenthredo livida. Lineage (NCBI taxonomy): Eukaryota > Metazoa > Arthropoda > Insecta > Hymenoptera > Tenthredinidae > Tenthredo > Tenthredo livida. The sequence goes on along the minus strand of OZ023066.1, from coordinate 13,962,128 downwards.
TTTCTTTCTTTTGAGTTGATTTTAACGAATGAAGATAACAGGTGCATTGTATTGTAATATGTTATGTGTATGAGTGAGAATGGGAGTTTTTAAGTGATTGAATCAATGGCGTTGCTGACATAGCAAAAAATAGAATAAATAAATAAATGTTTTATAGATCAAGCGTTATGTATACATACAACGTATTATTGTTCAGTTATCTGTTAGAGTTACAGATTTATTTCTTTCTTATATTTTAATCTTACTTTTTCCTTTTTTTTTTGAAAATATGTTTATTCAATAATTAACGCATATAATTTATAGCCATGTGCAACGTAAACATTCAGCAATCAACTTGATGGAAAATAATAATAAATTGTATTATATTACGTCTTATTTGTTCGTAATAATAGTACGACTGCCAAGTCACGCGCGATGACAGTATAACGAATTGCAGGCAATCCAGTATTTGTTATCTTGTTGAGTCTGACTAGTGCTATCGAATTATTTCATTATATTTTATTTCCATTTATTACATTCACATTTTATCGCTAGTTCGTACAACATATTCCTTACTCTCGAAACTTCCGAGTATTCTGACATTTAACTGTGCAATAATCTTACACGCATTATGCATTTATACGTCAGTGAAGAGTGCATAATTTTATATCTGATAGAATGATGGTTTTAAATTGTCAATTGTTGAATAAGAGTCATTACTTTTTTTGTTTCTTTCATAACGTTAGTGATCATGGTGTGAGAAATTATTTAGGAATATCCTTACATGATCGTCGTTGACATCTCCCGCTGCCACATCTCCAACAGTTCGTTTACGGATTTCCGACATTTTTAAGCCAGATAATATTTGGCGATTGATAAAAGCTTTGAAATTGATAGAGCACTGTGATCACTGACCTGTACAAATTAATTGCATATTTACATGTTTTAAATAATTGAAAAAATGAAACGGACGTGATACATCAAATCACGTTAACCGACTTCAACGTTTACACATTGCAGGTTAATGCAAGATTCGGGGATCTTCGCCCCGCAATCGTGTACACTCGGGAATTCCATATCGATTCGAAACCGACTACACGCAGTATACGGAAGCCCGGTTGGGTCGTCGCAACGTCAATTTACTTGGGGGTTCCCAAACCTATTTCATGCAGGCACACGCTGTCGGTGTGACGTCACTTTGCAACAAAAGTAACCGCACGCGATCGTTTGCCAAAATTAGGAGAACTGTCGTCAGAATGGGATTAATACAACTGAATCAGTGTATTCTATGCTACCTGCATGCATCTACCAGTTGTTCGCCCTATTATAATAGTTCCTCCTCCCAATCTATTGATAATTATTGGATAATAAGTTATTCCTTTTTTTAAACATCGATCCCCCTTATCATATGCAACTTGCATGTTAGTATGTTTATTGGGTTGCGTTAATAAGGCGCACAGATGTTTACGGTAAAAATAGTTAGCCGATTCATCCGCGAGATGGCAATACCATTTGCCACACGTTGGCGCCAGTCAGTAGCTGCGCGGAGTCAACTTCTCCATTGATACGTAGAGAGCGCTGGGCTCGCATGAATGAATAGGAAGATAGTGGTGCTGCACAAATATGCGGAGTAGCCGTAGTACGTATGTACCTGGGTATGAATGAGGAGATAGTGGTGCTGCACTTTTTTTTTTTTTTCTCCAAAAATACGTATAGCGAGAAAATCGTTATTTAAGGTGGTTCTTCCACGAAGGGCCGAATTTCATAGGTGCTTTAGTTGGGCCCCGTTAAAAATTAATAAATTACGAAATTATGTGATAATCATACGTGGAACAGAAAAAAAAAAAACAACAAAACAATAAAAGAACAGTCTGTATTATTTATTTGTAGGATGGACTAAATAGGGTATAAATATAATGAGAAATTATTCATTTGATTGTAGATACATAATAAGGTATAAATTTATATGTATATAGGTATATGGGCATATCTCACAAACCTTCGACTTTCATGTAACTTGACTTACGGCTTGCGAAAGTTCACTTGCAGGCAAAGAATTGGGTATTTATGCATGTAGCAAAGTATTTTTGAGATACACGAAGCATAATCAATGTAAAAAAATTATTTACCGTATCTACAAACTTCTTGTCCCTAATTGAAATGCAGAAATTAGCTACGTTGCATTGTGTAACTATGACTTCAAGAAAACTTCGTACGGGATTTGCATTGATATGCAACTTTAGAAAAATCGGAAAAAAATAATTGCCTACGAGCGAGGTAGTATGAACATAATGTACGTAATTGTAGTCACCAAAATTCGTCTGCGATACCAGGGACACAGTACGAAGTACTGTCACTCGGTTTCGATATCGCACCTGACACCAAATGTTTCACAATTAAGTACTGAAAATTAAAAGAAAAAAACATATTTTATTTTTCCACTAATCAAAATGCTTCAATCAAAAATCGCCTCCAGCAGTTTTTAGATATTAGTAATATGTATATTGGAAAAAAATATAAACCTTCTGCGATGAAAGTGTATGCGCAAGGAACCTTTCGCAGAAGATTTCCTTCGAACCACTGCGAAGTCAGTAGCCTTTGTAGCAGTTACCGTTCAACTTTTCTGTATACGATTGGAGTGAAATAATTTTAATAATAATAAAAATAATGAAAATTAATTAATTTTTTTAATTTCAAGTTTGGTTTTTTTTGGTTTTTTTTTTTTTTTTTGGTTTGCAAATAGTACTCCGGGTGCAGAATAAAGATACAGATAGTTCTGACACCAAACCTAAAGAAAATGAATAATCGCGAATATAAAATGGCAATAATATTTTTTATGCACGCACCCAGTATAATATGAATTGTACATGAATAGATATTAATTTATGAAGGTCTTGTAATGCGAGAAAAAAATTGGCGGAACTGTGTTCCCCAAATTAGATTTTTTTTCTGAGCTGCGAAAGTTAACTGTTTGTGAGATATGCCCATATACCCAGTAGTGTGGAGAAGAAATACCTGAAATAGGAAAAAATAAATCGGGCTTTCTTTTACGTACTATACATATAATAAATACTCTTTTTATTTATCATTGTCACCATTATTTTTATTATAGTAGGTATAATACATATTATCTATGAATATATATGTACAGTTTATATTATATATATTTTAAATTAAAAATTAATTCAACTGTAAGTTCTACATTACTGAAGAGTTAATACTTTTATCTCTCTATGTATACTATACATATTACTTTTTATTATTATTATTATTTAGTATATACCTAGTTACAAAAGGTAGAATGATGATTATTAATTTGAATGGTTTTTTTCTCTTTTCTCCATCGTCGATTATAAAAGGTACAAAGAATCATTTATTTTAATATTTTTGCTGTATTTGCAATTAGATATGAAACATTTTCAGAATAATTAATTACGCGCTTATTACGCAGCATCGGTGAGTCGCATGATTTTTGGTAACGGGCTTCCTTTCCCTGGTATTCTCTTTTCTATGTCGCGTGGCGTGACGGTAACATTGTACAATCTCCGATTTCTTAGCTCAATTCAGATAGGCTCACTCGCGACTGCAACGGAGCTTGCTTCCATAATTATAGATTCCCCTATACAGACGGCAATGTAACATTAAGGGCGTTGACTAGCTGAAAAGCGCGGGCTACTCCGCTTCCCGCGTTAACTGTGACGAGCGAGACAGCAGACAAACTTAAGAAAGACAGAGCATCGTAACTGAACTGTGGTTGGCTAGGCTGAAGACGGTAGGCTCCCACTCCTCGGCTGCGCTATAAATCGCCCAATTTCGCGCCGAAAATCACTGTTCAATGCTTCAGGTCTTTCCTCATTACTCCTTAGTCATTGATTCGATAGTATCGATCATGATCTTGATTAGGAGGTAAAGGATGTAGCTATGTTATGGCTTTCGCCGAATATTTGAAAAAAAATCGCTGCTCGTTGTACATCATCGCAAAGATGGCTTACTTTCAAGATTATTTTTTGCAAAGCTTAAAGTGAAATCGCGAATTCGGCCAAAGCCATGACACGGATACATAATTTATCTGTAAGGATTTTCATCGAAAAGTCCGTTATCTTGAAAAATGAGGAAATGAGAAGGTAAATGCCGAGAGTCTATTTGCGCGCACTCGGCGAAGCCTAGTCAACGCCCTTAAACTTGTTACTGCGCCGTCATATTACAGATATACTAGATGCAGATAAATGCTTAAACTCGCTTTCACGGCCCTTACGCGGCCCTCATCCGTTGCAAATCGCGGTGAGCATCGCGGCGGGAGGACATCCATCGCTCAATCGGTTTCCGCGATTATCATTTCCCTTGCTCGATTTGCTTGAATTCTTTCCCGATTGAGTGGTGGATCCTCCTGAGTCTCAATTCATGTTTTACAAAGTCTAGGAGCAGGTCCGACACAAGAATGAACGACCCCATAGCAAGATATTCGAGTAGAGTCAATTTTTATTTATAACGAAACATTTAAACATCAAAACATTTATAAATATTGAAATGAGAAAAATTCTAAAATCATTTAAAGTCCAATCAAATTGGTCCGCTTAGAAGAAAGTTTGACAATTTTGTCCAGGACGTACTAACCCGTTCTTTCCCTACAGAAAATGAAAGGTAAGCTTCGAACCACGGTGTGTGAACTGATTTGTATGTTTGTGTTCGAGAGAATCTTATGCCGGAGATTATTAGCTTTCCGTACAGGTGAATCGGGAAGGTAGGGCAACCCGAGGGAGGGTGGTTACGAGTCTGTGTGTGCGTGCCTATATTATAATATGATATATTTTTTTTTCATCTGCATGCTCGTTGGGTGGGTCATGGGAACCAGGCGAGGGTAAGAAGGGCCGCGTAATGGGATGGTGGTGGTTCTAATACCTTATTCTCCACAGCAAATTCAAGCGATCGCAATAAAAGAAAAACTAGCCACTTTAATATAGTTTCTTTGAAATATAACTCATCCGTTCAAATACTTGTTCCCAGTTTTCCGTTAGTACCCGTCGTGGAATTACAATCGAATAATCTTGATACTCGGAATAAAAACTCTGAATGAACAAGAGCTTCTTTGATATGTTCTCGACTTATTCGAATCCTTTTCTCTTAATATCAGTAGAATAAATCAATTTTTGCAATCAAGCAATTTCTCTGTATTGAATAAGCTGCGATCGCTTGAATGGGCAAGACGCCTCTCTTTATTTCCGCGCTTACGTGGGGCGCGGAGATGAGAGAGGCTGAGCTTGAAGACTTCACGTTGAAGAGGACGCCGACCGTCACGCCACCAAACATTCTATGCATGCCTCGTTATCTTTACACCTTCTATACTTGACGACTATCTGTCACTAACTATTTGCCACTTATAAATATCTAGCCAATTTCTATCAAATACCAAAAAGCAGATAGCGTCAAGTCTCCCTTTCCTTGCATGCCTTTCTTCTTACATACGTTCAATGCAATGCTATGAAGCATTTTATATCTTAACTAATCTTGTACATTCCAATTTTTTCAGACTTTCACAGGTTCGCTATTGCATTTATTTCTTTCAGAATATTCTCTTCTTTCAGGGTATTTTGAGATTAATCAATCATTTTCTTTCAGGGTATTCTAAGATTAATCAATCATTTTCTTTCAGGGTATTTTAAGATTAATCAATCGTTTCCTTTCAGGGTATTTTAAGATTAATCAATTATTTTCTTTCAGGGTATTTTAAGAGCTTAATACTGATCTGTGATCAGTATTAATAACTAGGGACGAATTAATCACCTTTCTGTTACAGTTCTGCCAGATGATTATTTGACTATAGGTCTATAGGACTATAGGACTATGCGACTATGGGACTATAGGACTATAGGACTATATGGCTATATGGCTATAGGAGAGCGATACAAATAAGATAATGTTATGAATATCTCAGATAGTATACGTGATAAACGTATGGCACATTGAGCATTATTTTTATTATAACGTATAGAAGATTTCTCGTGACAAAAGCTGATCCTTTTAATGGACATTCAATTTATCACTCATTGTAGTTACTAATACTTTTGTTTGATTGTTATAGATAAATGTGTACCGATGTGTACCCCTGTGGAGTGCAGCAAACCGGATGAATCCAGAGGATCCGAACACCAAATGTAATGGGAACGAAAGAAAAAATCAGACGAAATGGGAAATATTGCAGAGGAACGAACAAGATATCTATTTATTAATAAGGCTTTTCAAACTTTTATGAAATCTCTCGAAATCTTTTTTAAATGAGGTAAAACGCGATCTATACACATCGGATTATTCGGAAGATTATATATACGCGATTGATAGGACTTATATTCCGTAAGTTTCAGATTTTAGGTGAATTTGGTAAAACTCGACTTAGGCATCGGAATATTCAGATAATCAGATACGCAATCCGCAGGAATATTTTCCATAAGTTTCAGATATTAGCTCGGTTAATTATCAGGCGTTTGAATTCGAACTCATTTTATCCGAGTAGCTTTTACTTCTGTTTTTCCGTTAGCTCTTGACGCTCTTTTTTTTTTCTTCTAAATGCCTTGGGAGGAGTTAAAAAACCATACAATGGAGTATAGGCACTTCGGGGCTGCAAATCCCCTGGCGAAGGGCATAAACACTTGTAATGGTGTACCAACTCCTTCAAAGGCATAGCTTGCTTTGCGTGTTCTTTGTCCATAATTTATCCTGGCTACTTGCGATGAGTGAATTCGTTCATCCGTTTACCTAGGATTTTACCTAAATACATAGAAATGCAGGGCACGTTTCATGCGACAAAGAGAATGAGATTGGAATAAGAATAAAAAGTAAAGCATGAGAATATCTTTAAAAATAATAATATAAATGAAAAAAAAAAGAAAAAAGAAATGGTATTTTGTGTGCATAGATGTGTTGTAACTTAGACAAATCTGTAATAGATTGATGTTTGGTAAGGAGTAGAACTATTGAAAATAGTACAGCTTGGTTTAATTCAGAATTCTTTATTTCTCGTAATATGTCGATTATAAAATTTGAACTTATGTTCTTGAAACTATAAGTCGAGTAAAAATTATATTTATTTATGATAAAGCAATAGTGAGTTTATATTATGATAAAATATCTTGTCTTGCAATATTGTATACGGGAATACGCGAATAATAACAGATATAAATTTGTGAATTTATTTCTGGACAGTACCTGGGCATTTAAAAGTATAATATATTTTTTTGTCAAAATTTATTGAATGTTCCTATATTATAATAATTATAGCTACTATCGATGATCCGTAAAACAAAGGAAGGGAAAGAGAGTATTATATTATATTATATTATATTAAAAATGAAAAAAATGTGTATAAGTCTATTTATATTTAAATGCATATAATATGTATTATAGTTTCATTGACACAGTGGCATCATAACATTCGTTTATTAATTATTATAATCTATTAAATAATCTATCAAACGTTTTTCAATCCTTGGGATTCATTCGCATTCCGTTTAATTAATTAATTAATTAATTAATTAATTATTGCTAGAATAAGGTGAACCGGTTGAATCTAAGGGTAAACGGTGCGCCTTGTTACCTGTAGAACATTTTATTATTACGCTCTTCTTAGTTCTATATTTTTCCGCCTGGTGGCGCCACTAGGATGAACTGACCTACGACAACTAGTCCTTGCCCCTCCCGTTCCTCGCGCACTGGGTCAAGGCCGTTGAAGGCCGTCAAGGGTGGGGATGTGGAAACAAACCGGTCTAACCGGTTTAACAAACCGGTTTGACCACTTTCGTTTTCGCTGTCTCTTTCACTCTTCAGAGCACTTCAGAGTTCAGTGGCCTTCGTGGCGCCAACGAGTAAACATGTGTGTGGCGTGGCGAGAGGCTCCTGCGACAGGGAGAAATCTAAGCGGCAAATTAAATAAAACCTGTGAGGAAAATACGATGGACAATTAATACGCTGCGTCGTTACGCGTTCGAGGAGATTCACAGTCCAAAGAGAGTTATACCAACGATAGAACGATGGATATAAGTGAGTTTAGATCATTTCAGTCACTATTTTATCATAACCGTGAATAATCTATCCTGACCCGCGAATAACTGTGTGAAAATCTGAATTTCTTACGAACATAACCTCTTGGACCTATTTTAAACACAATTCAAATGAGCGAGGGAGTTTCCATGTAGTATAACCTCACAATAATGATCACCCTATCGTATTAATAATCATATGATTCCATGTTCCTCGTACTCTAGTATCGTTTGCTCTACGAGCATATTTTGCGCCTCCGAGGTTAAACTAATGCCTCGTGTTATTTTGAGTTTCTAAATGTTTTCTGGGAGAAGACTTGTTCCCCGATTTATTCTTTCATTCGATTTTCTGACAGCGTTATCGATCAACGGACATGAACAAGCATCGCAGATAATTGAGAAGCGTAGATCCTGCATACCACTTGGTCGGAGATGGATGCTACCCAAAACTATCCAGCTAGTCCTGGATTAATAGTCAACCAACACAATGGTAAGCTTCATATCATGTCAGCCAAAGATCCTGTGTAACTATAAATGTATATCGATAGAACAACCAATACAGAAACGCATTTATCTAGCGATACTCTGCATCTGATGCTCACCTTGTATCTTCAGCTGACTATGGGTGCTCCTCACTTGCCTCTATCATCACTGTACACTAGACACTCTTACGGCGTCTTGGTTCTACTCAGATGCGAGGGAAACTCTACTGATGCGACATTAATATACCCCAAGCCAACATATTGACGTGATTCGTGTCATACTTGGGAATCTTATTATAGGGTAAGTCTCGGAGAGACTGATCATTTAATTCTTTGAATTATAACTTGTTTCCTTTTCACAAAAAACTTGAATCTTTCTGTTGTACTGACAACAGTAAAAAAAAATTGAGGAATCTCTAGAAAATATGTTTACTTTATTTGTCTATAGACTTACCTCGTGGTAGAGAAATATTTGGAGAATAAGGATCGAAATTTAAAGGCTTGAAAATAAATACAAGAGTGGATTACTGTAGAATTAATTAGGCATCACATTTATTTTTTAAACATCGAACATAATCCGATATTGGTTGTAAATTACTTTCGAGTCCCAATTGTAAGGATTGAGTAACAATTGAAAGATCGAAAAATCTATTAATGCATGCACTATTGATACTAGCTTATCGACTTTCTTGATTCTGTTGAAAATAGTTGGTAGTTTATAATACGTTTGAAAATGGTTTAGACAGGCTTACAAAAATAATCATAAGAAATATATTATAATAAATTTTACACAGATTAGCAACGATATTACCGGCCATGAGTCAGATGTATGATCACAATTAAAAACTCTTTGGTACTTGGTTGAGAATGTTTGCTTGAAAAACACATTTAGTTCATTTATTCCGTGTACCGTATGCTTATCTAGTTTTCATCTTCACAGGTGTTGTTCATCGAGGGAAACGAAGTCCTGCCCATCTTCGACAAAACTTGTACGAAATTCTTCAAAACAGCGATTCACACCAGGCAGTGGAGCAATTCAAGCACCGAGGGAATGACCACAAGACAACTCGGCACTGCAAAGTGTTGATAAAGTAGCATAAGCATATAGTTTTAGGCTGTGTTGTATCGAGTTCGTAATTATAGTCCCTTTGGGATCAGTTTTAGTGAAATCTCGCATCTCGTCTAATAATCAATTCCGTTCGAAACGTTGTGCATTAAACAAGCTAAGCTGGTTGCCACTAATTTTCAGTCAGCAGACTCTTGGACGTAGTATATGTGTGATAAATAATGAGACCTAATTTTAATATTATCTACGATTAGTGACAACCACAAGCATTATTGCCATAGCATCTTGCCGTATCCCATTAAAAACATATCAGATAATAATTTAGATTCATGAATAACTTTAAACCAGGCGTTTGTGTAACTTAGGAAAATTGTTGTACAGGTGAAGAGACATAAACACATGCTGTTGGTTCTCCATCATGGTAACGTTTTTTTATAGTAGCCTAAATATTAGCAATTAGCAAACCTTTGTATGTTTCGTTAGTCTTTTCGTTTCTTTATATCTCTACAAATTTAAATAACAAATACGTGATGCAAGAGAGAACTATTACATACCTATCATTTGTAGAAGCTATGAGTAGTAACAGAAAAACTATTTACTGTACAGCAAGCTATACTTGACTAATTCATACGGTGATATTATAATCGTACAAGGAAAAGACTTGTGATATCACAGAATAGATGAGAATTCGTGATGATATATTATTAACAATATGTTATTTCAGTCATTACCGTATGAAATATTCGTAAGATCTATGTATTACATGCAGGTAACAGCGCATACTACATGTATATACGATATACATTCGTGAAGTATACCTCACTCTTATGTAAAATTGTCCTTTATGAATAGAAAGGAGATAATCTAGAGATCCATGAATTGAAGAGTCTCATTCATTAGTATCTTTTGAGAACAACTATATTTATAAAGTTATGAATTATTTTACTTTTCACTTGGCGAAATTACGCCGTCGAAGTATTATTGTTAACGAAAACCATGATAAAAATAATGACTCTGTTCTCTATTCGTAAGACGGTCTGAAAAATAAAAATAAACAGCTCGCTGTTCTTGACTAGACCAATATAGAAATTTCATGCTTCAAACATTGCACTTGACATCCTGTAAAATATACCCTCGTATGTATATAACGATTAGTTTGAAGTATAATAATAGTTTTACTAAAGCCTAATTATAGTTTTAACTCATCTCCGAACTTGAAAAGTGTCAAGTATGTAGTTTTCAGTGATATACGTAATATATTATACGTATTCACGATCGCATCTACAATTTTCTAATCAAATATTCAGTGTTGTAAAAATTGTAAGTCAATTTTTGTTCACGTGGAGTTTATTACTTTTAAATAAATATTTTATAATTAGTTGAAATAACTTTACTTTATAATTAGTTTGATTAGCTTTACTTTATAATTCGTTTTAATAGCTGTACTTTATAATTCGTTTTAATAGCTTTACTTTATAATTCGTTTTAATAGCTTTACTTTATAATAAAATAAATATCAAACTAAATTTTAACATTTTAATTTATAAGGTGTGGTTATTGTATAGGAATCATGTTAAATAAGAGACATAATTTCTCTGTTCAGAGATGATAATTATTAATTCAAATGATAATTGAATGCCATCCCTAGCAAAGGATTGCAGTGATGCCTTTTATTTTTGAAGATACCACGAAATTATTTTCAATGTATTTCGATCTTGCGAATCCAATTTTAATGAGATTATAATTAATCGCGCCGTAATGCATGCAACCCGCGGATCATTTCATCAATGGGCTCATTCGAGTTTCATAGTTTTCCGCTCAGTGGCGCTACCAGCGTGAACTGACCTACGACAACGGCGTCCCCGCCACTCTCGCTGCACCCCCCACTGCTCAAGGCCGTTCAAGGCCGTCGAAGGAGGGGTGCAGACGCAAACCGGTCTCACCGGTTTCAGTAAATTTTCAGTGTCCCTCGTGGCGTCAACGGGAGAACAGGGGAAAGACTTGCGCCGCAAATTAAATTGACATTTCGAAGCGTTATTAATTATTTAAGTGTTTTCGCGGTGAAATTACGTTGTTGAAGTATTGTTTTTAACGAAAATCATGATGAAGGCAATAATTGTATTCTTTATTCGTATCGCGGTGGGATGAATAAGATAAATAGCTCATAGAATATGTATATGTATTATCGCGGAAAAGATTAGTTGGAAGTTTAATCATAGTTTTAGTATAGCCTAGTTATAAATTTCCTCTACTATAAAAATGGAATTATCATCCTTGCCGTATCCCATCCGAAAAATATCGGATAATAATTTCAATTCATAGCAATAATTTCAAACCAGGCGTTCGCATAATTTATTAGAGAAAATTGCTGTACAGATGAAGAAACGTAAAAAAAAGGGTGTAGGTATTCCAACATAGTAACGTTTTTTTCAGTAGACTAATAAATTAGCGAACCACCGTATGTTTCATTAGTTTTATCGATTGTTTATATCTTTATACATTTGAAGAACAAATACAGCGTGGCACTGTGATGCAATAGATTATTATTACATATCATTTGTAGAAACTATAAATAGTAATAGATGAACTCTCCGCAGTACAGCAAGCTATGCTTGATTAGTTCATACGGTAATATTATAGTCGCACAAGGAAAAGACTTGTGATTACAGAATAGATGAGAATTCGGGATGATACATTATTAACAATGATATGTTCTTTCGCATATATTATGTTGTATTCAGCCTCTGGGTACTGACCTGGTCTTAATGTTCTTTATTAGTTTGAACTCGTTGTATAATATAAAACTAGTAGAGATTGGAATAGATGCGGATTACCCACTACCGTATGAAATATTCGCCATATCTATGCAGGTAACGGCGCATAATACCTACATATACGATATACGTTCGTAAAGTATACTTCACTTCATTGTAAAATTGTCCCTAATGAATGAATTGTAGTTAATTTGCAGACCCAAGAACTAAAGAGTCTCTTTAATATCTTTTGGAAAAAAAATATGTAGATTTATCAATTATCTTATTGTTCTCGCGGCGAAATTACGTTACTGAAGTATTATTATAAAATAATGACTCTGTTCTATTCGTAAGACGGTCTGAAAAATAAAAATAAACAGCTCGCTGTTCTTGACTAGACCAATATAGAAATGACATGCTTTAAACGTTGCACTTGACATTCTGTAAAATATACCCCCGTATGTATATCACGATTAGTTTGAAGCATAATAATAGTTTTACTAAAGCCTAATTACAGTTTTAACTAATCTCCGAACTTGAAAAGGGTCAAATATGTAGTTTTCAGTGATATACGTAATATATTATACGTATTCACGATCACATCTACAATTTTCCAATCAAATAATCAGTGTTGTAAAAATTGTGAGTAAATTTTTTTTCAAGTGAAGTTTATTACTTTTAAATAACTATTTTATAATTGGTTGAAATAACTTCACTTTATAATTCGCTTCAATAGCTTCACTTTACAATTCATTTCAATAGCTTTACTTCATAATTCGTTTCAATAGCTTCACTTTATAATTCGTTTCAATAGCTTCACTTTATAATTAGTTTCGATGGCTTTACTTTATAATTAGTTTTAATAGCTTGACTTTATAATTAGGTTTAATAACTTGACTTCATAATTAGTTTTCATAGCTATACTTTATAATTAGTTTTGATGGCTTGACTTTATAATTAGGTTTAATAACTTTACTTCATAATTAGTTTTCATAGCTTTACTTTATAATTAGTTTTGATAGCTTTACTTTATAATTAGTTTTTTGTAACACATGCATGGGAAGTTCGACTTCGCGTGCCGTAAGCAGTGCGCGAGGCGGCCGATTCCCCAACAAATCCAAAACTGTTGAGTATGTCGTAAAACTGTTAGGTAATGTTTATTACCTAACGCTAATCCGAGCGAAACGAGCGTAACTATGCGCCATAGAACGAAACAAGTGGTGACTACAATCACGCCCTCAGCTGTCCGAAACATTCAGGTTGGGGTATCGTCACCGCGTGTTGTGTACACGAAGTGCGAACTTCCATACAGTGTTACAAAAAATAGTATATACTTCGCGCACTTGTATCGTAATCTACTATTAATAGCTTGACTTTATAATTAGGTTTAATAACTTTACTTCATAATTACTTCAAATAACTTTGCTTTATACTTACTTTAAATAACTCTGCTTCATAATTACGCTGAACAACTTTACTTTATAATTACTTTTACTAATTGAATCGAGTTTAATTACGCATCACCAAAGTAATGGGTAATTAAATAAGTAATTTCATTACAAACAGACGTCGTAAATACAGATCTTCCATCCCATACTACACATTTCCCTTTAGCAAATTATAACGACTCTAGGTATTATTGCATAATTCAGCCAACTTAATTAATTCTCTCGACTAATTGCTACAGACTTATATATTTTCAAGGACCAATTGAAAATTATACATAACTGTCTACGTAGGTATGTTAATATTGCTTGTATGGATGGCTTCAATCATAAATGTTGATAATAAACTTAATTTATGATTAATCATTTGCTGCATATTTTTTTCTCCTATCTCCTATCCAACTCCTAATCCAGGCGCATCAATTTAGGAGCTAAATTGAATTCAAAATGAATTCAAATCGAATTCAAATCAAATCGAAAATATCACTCAAAAATTAGGTATCAACTGCCAGAATTTTAGGAGTGAATTTTCTGGCAGTTGATACCTTTTTTTAAGGAGCCGATTTTCTGGCAGTTGATACCTCATGGTGTCAAAAACGACTCCTTGAAAAAGGTATCAACTGCCAGAAAATCGACTCCTAAAATCAGGTATCAACTGCCAGAAAATCGATAGGTACGTGGAGCTCTCAATGCCTAAATTTCCCCTGGGGCAGAGTCTCAGCCAATCAGGAATGAGAATTGAAGAGAAATTGCCTATTTTCTTCTCGACTCTCGCTCCTGATTGGCTGAACTCGGCTCCAGGGGAAACGTAGGCATTTAGAGCTCCATGTACCTATCGATTTTCTGGCGGTTGATACTTTATTTAAGGAGTCGACTTTCTGGCAGTTGATACCTGATTTTAGGAGTCGATTTTCTGGCAGTTGAAACCTTTTTAAGGAGTCGATTTTCTGGCAGTTGATACCTTTTTCAAGGAGTCGTTTTTGACACCATGAGGTATCAACTGCCAGAAAATTGACTCCTTAAAAAAAAGGTATCAACTGCCAGAAAATTGACTCCTTAAAAAAAAAGGTATCAACTGCCAGAAAATTGACTCCTTAAAAAGGTTTCAACTGCCAGAAAATCGACTCCTAAAATCAGGTATCAACTGCCAGAAAATCGATAGGTACGTGGAGCTCTCAATGCCTAAATTTCCCCTGGGGCAGAGTCTCAGCCAATCAGGAATGAGAATTGAAGAGAAATTGCCTATTTTCTTCTCGACTCTCGCTCCTGATTGGCTGAACTCGGCTCCAGGGGAAACGTAGGCATTTAGAGCTCCATGTACCTATCGATTTTCTGGCGGTTGATACTTTATTTAAGGAGTCGACTTTCTGGCAGTTGATACCTGATTTTAGGAGTCGATTTTCTGGCAGTTGAAACCTTTTTAAGGAGTCGATTTTCTGGCAGTTGATACCTTTTTCAAGGAGTCGTTTTTGACACCATGAGGTATCAACTGCCAGAAAATTGACTCCTTAAAAAAAAGGTATCAACTGCCAGAAAATTCACTCCTAAAATTCTGGCAGTTGATACCTAATTTTTAGTATAGGCAAGGAAAGGACAGGGGGAAATGATTCAACGATTGATTATTTACAATTTCAAGAGATATTTATTCAAGAATGTGGTAATTTACTATAATGATACATGTTCATTGCATAAACAATTTTTTTATTACATGAATATTTGCAGTGTTGCGAGTCACTAATTACATTTTTGATGAAACTACTCATTTAATTACCCATTACTTTGGCAATGTGTAATTAAACTCGATTCAATTAGTAAAAGTAATTATAAAGTAAAGTTATTCAGCGCAATTATGAAGTAGAGTTATTTAAAGTAAGTATAAAGCAAAGTTATTTTAACTAATTATAAAGTAAAGCTATGAAAACTAATGATAAAGTAAAGATATTAAAACTAATTATAAAGTCAAGTTATTTTAACTAATTATAAAATAGTTATTCAAAAGTAATAAACTTCACTTAAAAAAAAATTGACTTACAATTTTTACAACACTGAATATTTGATTGGACAAATTGTAGATGTGATCGTAATATGTATAATCTATCACGTATATCACTGAAAACTACATATTTGGCACTTTTTAAGTTCCGAGATTAGCTAGAACTATAATTAGGAAATAATAAAACTAGTATTATACTCTAAACTAATCGTTGCGACGATAATACATGCATATACGTACGAAGGTATATTTTACAGAATGCCAAGTACAATGTTTGTAGCAGATAGTTTTTATATCGGTCTTGTTGAGAACAGCGAGCTGTTTATTTTCATTTTTCAGACCACCATACGAATAGAGAACAGAGTCATTATTCTCACCATGGTTTTCGTTAACGATAATACTTTAACAACCCAATTTCGCCACGAGAACAGTAGAATAATTCATTACTCTATAAATATAGTTGTTCTCAATAGATACCAATGAGAGTCTCCAATTCGTGGATCTCTGAATTGTCTACTCTCTATCCATTGAGGACAATTTCACAAAGGAGTGAAGTATATTCACGTACGTATATCGTATATGCATGTATTACGCGCAGTTACCTGCATAGATATTGCGAATATTTCATACGGTAATGGCTAATCCAACTATTGCAATGTCTACTGCTCTCCTCTTTCAATTACAATGAAGTTATTAGGCTAGTAAAAAATATTATTGGCCGAGATATTCAGAAATGTTTCAACTATTAAATTATATCAATATCATATCATAATCTATTACAAATTCTCATCTCTTCCGTAATATTACAAGTTTTTTCCTCGTTTGATTATAACATTACCGTATGAACTTGTCAGGTATAGCGTGCTGTATAATCACGAGTGAATATATAGTATCGCTTATAGTTTCTACAATCAATTTGGAATAATCTGGTCCAATCTAATTAGACAAGATTAGACATTAAAAACTGATTCCAAAGGAACTGTAATTGCGAACTCAGCCTAAAACTATACTCCTATGCTACTTTATAAACAATAATAGCCATTTGAAGCCATTAGTCCCCATCAATAATAGCCATTCCCCTGGTATTTGGACTGCTCCACTGTTTGGCGTTAATCGTTGTAATGAAGAATGTTGAAGAGGTTTTCTTGTAGATAGGCAGGACTATGTTTTTTTCCCTCCGCGAACAACCCCGGTGAAAATAAAAACTAGATTAATATATGTCACATGGTATAAATCAACTCAATGTATTGTTCAAGCGAACATGCTCAATTAAGAACCAGAGAATGGGACTGTAAAGTAATTTATTACCAATATTGAAGTCTGTTGGATGTTTGAAAAATAAATGTGACGCCTATAATTAATTCTACAGTAATTTATAGCTGTATTTATTTAAAAACCTTCAATCCTTGATCCTCATTATTCAGATATTTCTCTACTACAAGGTAAATTTATATTCAAATCAAGTGAACAATTTTCTTGAGATTCATCAAGCTCTAACTACTGTTGTGAATACAAAAGAAAGATTCGAGTTTGCCATTGAAAAGAAGCAAGTTATAATTGCTTAAAAAGACTGAGTGTTCCTCGTCTTCTGGACTTACCCTTTAATAAGATATCCAAGTATCACACGAATTGCGTCAATATGTTGCCTTTGGGTAGATCCCAGGTGTTTCCCTCGCAGAAGAATAAATCGGGGATCAAGCATTCTCCAGGAAAACATTTGTATACTCAAAATAACACTAATAACATTAGTTCAGCCTCGGAATGGCAAAATATGCTCGTAGAGCAAACGATTGAAGAGGAGAAACCCGGAATTATATGATTGCTAATATGACAGGATGATAATTAATTATCGCGAGGTTATCAATGAATCTCCCTTACCTAGTATATTCGTATTAAAAATAAATCGGAGAGGTTTTGTTCGCAAGAAATGTAGGTTTTCACAGAGTTATTCGCGGGTAGGGATAGAATATACTTGAAAATGAACGATTCCCTACTTCCCTGAATAATAATCAAAGGCCTCCAATCGTCACTTACTTCGCTGATTGAAATACGTGACACTTTATATTACGCGAAAATTCATAATTATTTATGGTTATGGTAAAATGGTGATCGGAATATTAAAAACTTACGCCTCCTCATCTCGTAACGACGCGGCGTACCTCTTGTCAAGCATTTTCTCGCACGTCGGTTAACTCGGCGCGTAAGTTTTCCCAAGAACGTCTACTACGTCACAAACTTGTTCACTCGTCGGCGCCACGAAGGCCACTGAAACCGGTTAGACCGGTTTGCATTCTTGACGGCCTTCAGCGGCCTTGAGCGGGGCGCGAGGGGCAAGGACGCCGTTGAGTAGGTCAGTTTACGCTGGTGGCGCCACCGGGTGACAAACTACGGAACTAAGAAGAGCATAATAATATAATGATCCGCGGGTTGCGTGTAATAGGGCGCAACATTCGTCCTTTAGGCTTACCCTATTATAAATGTAGTGTATATTTAAATTTTTATTTCATTAGTAAAAGTAATTATGAAGAAAAGTTATTTAAAAGTAATAAATTTTATTTAGTTACCTATTACTTTGGTAATGTGTGATGAAACGTGATTCTACAGGGTGTTATTACAGGGACATCTCAGTACTGCAAGTCTCGGATCGTCAGGCGGCTGATAGAAATGTGCGTGAAATTATCAGGTTCGCCGCTCGACTATTAGGTAGCTATAGTATAGTCAAAATTCGATCAACGCGATCGTAGCCACAGATCGTAGCCGTGGATTTTTCTTTCCTTTTATTTCTCATCTTGGGTACAAGCCAGTGCAGCCAGATCGTGCGATATTTTTACCCCTTCCCTAGAACCAGAGTCTGGTCCGTGTGAAAGGGGCATTATTCCCCTCGATTTGGAGGGCGACCTCGGCTTCCTTCGGCACCGATCGGCTTTCCGACACACCGACACACATCGTTTACTTGTGTGTCGGGCGCGCGCGTCGCTAGGCAAGGGGTAAAAATATCGCACGATCTGGCTGCACTGCCCTGCGCTAGTTATTATTCTGTGTCCTAGGTCAGTGCTCCTTGCTCCGCTACTGGTGCCAGCGACACGACGGGCCAAATGGTAACCATAACCATTTATATCGACCCGTGATACCGACAAGTTCAGTGCAACCAAATTGGCATGCAGATTGCATGTAATCAGGCGCGCAGGCATACGGGTTCCATATAATGAGGCACACTGCTTATTTTTATGATTACCTTTTAGTTTTTACTCTTTGATATTTATTATATAGTTCGCATTTACTTCCTTTGCAATTTGATACTTTGTTAGAAAATTCCCAGTCTAAATTTCCCGAATCTCAGTTAGTTTTTTTCACGAATATTTATAGCGTTTTTGAACAGGATTCGTGTGGAAATGCATTGCAAATTATCAGTATCCCTCCTCCAATCTCCCAGCAGTATATGATGAAAGCATTAAATGAAAATACTGTAAAAAAAACCGTCGAAGCGCCAAGATGCTGAAATACAGAGTTTATCACTTTATACACACATAGCATTTGCTTCGGATCATAATATGATATCTTTCTTTTGGTTCAGCCATCGAGTCTCTGTATCTTGATCAGCTTATTCGTATAAATCATACCGCTATGTGACATTTACATTGATTACATAAATATACACACAATTATGTACATAGTTATTAATTTCAGGTATGAATACATACAAATTTACATTGCTATGTATATTTAATAAGCTCTATAATAGACTTTTATCTGCTTCAACATCTTTTACTAGATATTATAATTCCGTAATGAGGTATACGAAGACAAAAGCTAGTATACCGGATGATTCCTCGCTTACATTACAGTGATGCGGGTAGCAGACCGTCTGAACACAGAGTTGTATATCTATATAAATCATATATACAGATATACATTGTAGGGATATGACGGTCTGCAACCCAAATGACTGAGATGCAAGCGAGGAATCACCTGGTATAGTGTACGCGAGTCGATTAGATTTTTAGAAAAAAGTAATATGTAATAAGAGAATAAGATTAATTGAACAGGTATAAGGATGTAGCAAGGATGAACGACGTAAATAATGACATTTATTTATTTATCAATTTTACACTGTAATATTATACGTTGAATACAGAATTGTGTATTCATATCGTATACATTGATAAAGACGATTAGTACGTGAGAGTGTTCGCATTGTAAGAATATAAAGCTGATGTACTAATTATTGGTCATGATATTCTGTGATCAATTTCTTATTTGTTCGTATTGTTGATTATACTATAGATTTCGTTAAAATAGAATAAATTCATATTATTATTAATATTAATGTTATTATTATTATTATCATATATATATATTTTTTTGTGTGTAATATATTATTATTATTATTATTATTATTATTATTATAATTATTAATTATTAATATTATATAAATTGATGAGTTAGTTTGTGTATTGGCTGCTTGTGTATTATAATAAGGCCACTATCATTTTCGATGCACGCGCGTTATTATATTATCTAGTCGTGTTGTTCTTTTTTTTCTTTTTTCTTTTTCCATTTGATAGAATGAAAATTTATTATATTTTTCTTGTACAGCGTGTAATTGTAAAACACATGCATATTTATTAACGACGATAGACACCTTTCGCAAGCCTTAAACCGTCAGTTTCCCATAAACAGCTAAAATTGAAAGAATGACGTTTAAAGGCTCCGTGAAAGATAAGAGATCTGCTTGATACGTATTGCGAGTTGCAACTAACAACAATTAGCTACGTGCGGATCGTGTGTGCATGCGTGTTACGTGTATTTATGTTTGTGTGTGTATGTGCATGTGTATGTGTGTATGTGTATGTGTATGTGTATGTGTATATAGTATATTAAATGTGTATATTCGTGTGTAAGTATTGCGTATGCCCTGTACAGTGTGAATGAAAAATGTATACAGTAACGGTTAGTTCAATAAAAATAATATTACTATATATATATGTAGATATTTTTTGTTTTTGTTTTGTTGTATTTTATAACAATAAAGTTTCGCGTATTTCTTGGTGATCAACAACAGGGTCCATTTTACTTCTACCATATACAAAGCAAAAATAATATTAATAACATTATATAATATATTTATATATATATATACATATATATTTATATATATATATTTATATAGGTATATAGTGTATGTAATATACTTTTTTAATCTAATTTAATAGTAAGGCGATTTGATTCTCGGATTTTTAAAGGCATTTCGGTTTTTTTTTCTCTTTTCTTCTTCTTCTTTTATTTTTCTTCATTCTCCCTCTTCATCTCCTTCTCAATAGTCAGCGATATATTCTTTTCGTCATATTTTTTTAAATATTACTATATTAATATATATATATATATAGGGTTTCTTATAATCCACTTGTCATTACATACAATATCCCACAGGAATAGCAAAAAAAAAAGAAAAAAAAAAAGATATTAATCTTGAACGCTCGAAGTCTATATATATATAGGAAGCATCTATGCATTATTAACGCTTCTGCGATCAATGATACTATTCAATATTAAAAATTGAAAATAAAATAATAAAAATAAAATATAGTAATGACTACCGTCCCTACAACTACGAAGCTAGGAAGTTTGCCCTAAACACGGCCATTAAATAAAGCGAAATTACCTTTAAGTTACCTCCGCTAGTTATAGGAGGTGCCGAGATAATTGTTAAGACCATTTTACTATATACCATACGATTATTTCATTCAATTTTAATCTCGTTTTATATATCGTCTTAATAAAGTTTCATATTTACGCGCTGAAGTGTGAGTATAATATATTTTGTCGCTAGCGTGTAATGCCATTTAAATTTTATACCCAAAATCGGATAGAACATTTCAAAAAAAAATTTATCGGTATTCAAACCCATAGAGACATGCTAGTAGAATGTTGCTGTGATAGCGAATCGTAATACATACAAGTAATCCTTCTATCAAGGGTCGATGATAAACGTTGGGCGTTACACCGTAGCGAGAGAGTATGGCTTGTAAAGAGATATGACGACTTCGTAGACGTTTTTAGTGTTAATTTTTTTTTTTTTTTTTTGTTTTTTTCGTTTTTTTTTGATAACGTCCTTTTTACATCAACTTCTGCTTGGCGCATTCTGGGCAGATAATGTCATCGGCGTCAGTTATGAAGCCACGACCAACCAGAGATGTCTTGCAACCGGCACAGATGAAGCAGTCGTTATGCCAGTGCCTATCTTCAAATGAGATAAAACGCGTTCCACCAATACCTGTGAAGATTTTAAACAAAATTTACACGTTTAATCCCACAGGACATTATCGAAATTCGTTTTGGAGTTGGTTATTATAGTGCCAATCGTATACCTCAAATCCTATATCATGACGCAAAGATATCTACGATTTATCTGAATATGTGAAAAGTTTTGAGATGTTGAAAGATATTTTTAATAAATAAGAAAAAATCATTCTTACCGGTGATTGGCTTGGTGCATGCGGTGCACCTCTTTGCAAAAAGCTCGCCGAAGCAGTCAGCGCAATATGGCTTTTCGTCGCGAGATGTAAATCGTTGACCAGCTAATGATGTACTGCAGTTACTACAGGTGAAACATTCTCTGTGCCAGGGTTCGTTCTTGTACGTTACACCACCGCTGGTTATTATCTGTAAATCATTTTCATATTTGTTCAAGTAAACGTTGAACGTTTAGGTGAAACTGATGAGACGTAGTGCAACCTGTTATGCCAATCGCTTTAGCACACCGTCATTTGAGTCTCCGCATGATCTTGATATATGATCAGACAGACTTCAATCGTTACTATGGCTTAAGATTCGGCCATGAGATATCCTGTGGAGTTGATATAATTTTGACATAACAACAAACCTTGTTGCACTTGACGCATCGCGTAGCGAATTTATCCTCGTAGCAACCAGCGCAATAAATTTCCTGTTCACGAGGAATGAAACTCTTCGTGCCGATCGGGTTCTTGCAGACAACACAGCAGAAGCATTTCTCGTGCCACTGCCGGGTCTTGTACTCCATCTTCTTAGTGCCTGAAAAAAAATCAATGAACAAGAAATGAGAAATTGAATGACATTTATTCGATCATTGTCAAATGCGTTTTCACGAAATTAGGAAAAAAATTGAAAATAAAATCTGTGTACAAACACCGGTTTTATCGCGTTAATCATCTTATCGCGTGATGCTGCTATTGCTGCACGCGTATATGTAGTAGACGGAATTAATTATACCTATGGAGACATAAAGTCTAGACGCGTGAGTTACACCTACTCGCTTTGGAGCGTGTGGCTCCGAGACAGGTGAGTATAATTTTAGGTGACAATTAGCACCACCTATCAACGTCGGTTAGATTTTTGACAATACATCATATCTTCCGCACGTTTCCATTACCCTTTAAACGTTCGCATTAGTTTCTGTGAATTTTGCGTACCGGAGGCACCTTCGTGCCATGATGTGCCAAGTACGGATGGTTTCTAGCATCTATTCGGTCGAAAGGCCAAAAATAAAACAGACACCTCCACCTATATCGTATACCACCAGTTCACCAGGCTATGGGGGATACGAACCTACGTATCCTATCTCCCTACAGATATACATACATCACAACTATGACGTAAAGAAGAACCGCGTGGAAACTAAGGATCCGCACTGCGGCACAAACAGAGGAAGAGAACGAAGCGTAATGCCCCAATTCCCAAACTCATAGAGGATGAGAGATATTTACGTAGGTCTAATCCAGGGCCTAGGCTATATGTCCGGCTGTCCGTTGGCAGACGATAAATTTTATCGGCTGTTCTGTTTTATCGCTTTTATCGCACTTCCTTATAACGCAGGCCGAAAAAAGGACGAAAAAGAAGGCTCGTTAGTTCGATATCATCACGCGTTTATATTGTGTAAAACGAGTACCACATGAGACTGAGAAGAAACTTATATCTGCTTTTCGCTATCAAACAGAACAACAAAGAAAAAAACAACGCCCGGCTTAATAATGCATCAGAATTGTTAATTCACGAATTTTCGTCGCATTAGTCATTAAGTCTTGGGATTCATGTCCGATTAATATTCAGATTTCCAATATATTGGGATATTTTTCATCGTGAAATTAAATACTGCAGAAGGTGAGAAGATTCTTCGTCTAATTTGACAATTAACATTCATCTTGATGATTAAATTAAATTTAATAATCGCCGTATGTATTCGTGCGCCGATCGCGTAAGCGAGATCTGATTTCCTCCCAACATTGTCTTCGGACGCGTTAGCCTGTGACTGACCACATTAATTAAATACAAGATTAAATCCAATGTCGCGTCAATCAGTCAGTATACAGCATCGGTTGTATATCACGCGTTTGTCACTATTGACCCATTTTCTTTGAACGTTTACAGTAGTGGTATGAATAACTTATTTTTAACTACCCACAAGGCACGAGGAAAACGCAACGAAGATTTATTCGTCAAATGGGATGCGGGGTTGATTGATCAATCGAGATCCATAATAATTTCATATCAATATTTTGAATCATGAGTCAAAGTCGCACTATTAGGAACGTCAATCCGCGCTTTTGCGTAAAATATTTATTTTAAAGAGAATAATTGACCAGGTCAATCAGAATTCTCGACTCAATGGTCCATAATGAAGTCCGGAGATGCGAAGAACAGAAGCTGTTTTCTCATCCCATTTTCAGCAATGAACAAATTACACAGACAATTAGGACTCGATTCTCTACTCTATAATTATTATGTATAGTCGCTCTTCCCCGAAGATTGATTCCCATTAATTACAGTATTCAAATAACAATCTTTTACCACTAGTTAATTAGAGAGAAAAAAAAAAAAAAAAAACTTTGACTAAAGATATTGCCATATTTGTTCGCGTTCACGCGTGGGATGCGACCCATTAACAGGTTATGCTAATTAAATACGTCACTATCGCGCGAGTATTGTGGTGGGCGATTCTTTGCTTCATGTATATATCGGTATGTAATATTATTTACAGGTAATAGTTCACAGGTATTTATCTACGTCTGTTTTTTTTTCTTTTTTTCTTCTTCCTCTTCTTCTTCTCGGATCGATTTAGTGTGGCTTATAGATTACGACTAGATTCGTACATTTTTATACAATTTTCTGTTCAATTTTAACACCTCATTTTACAAAATCGGTTCAAAATCGATCCCATTTTTTCATATTAGAAAAATAACATTTTATAGTCGATGAAGTTGAACTGAAGTTGCTATACTTGTGACTATCTTTAATTTCACCTTATTATACTCGAATGGCCTCTTTCAACATTTCAACCGATCCAGCAAGTTTACTATATAGATACCTGTGCAGCACCGGCTTTAACCTTCTTTCAAACAAGTAGCACGCGATGTAAGACCATCGTGAGTTTGCAGACTCTACTACCATATATAACTTTCTGCCTCTCAATCAAGCAACCTTTTTTTTCTTCTTTTTCTTTTTATACATTATCCAATAATAAACCATGTTCCATCAGTTTTCTGCATCTCGAATGTGTTCGATGAATTTTACGATCGATAATTTATTTTGTTACACACTGTCAATAACGTTTGCTCAATTGAATATTAGACAATTATTAATTTAACTTGAACGTGATCAAAGCTGCGTTCATCTCACACCTACGGTACAATTTTCTCATTATGAGTCATTCAACGGATTAGGTATACATTTGTTAATAAAAAAATACTGAGTGACACGCATAGCTCGCAGGTTGTATTAAATCCGGTAAGAGAATATTGCACCTACGCTTATTGTTGCACGTGGGACTATTTCCGTAAACAAGACTTTACCAACGAGTTCGATTTGATCGAATTCTTTTTTTTCTCTCTCTCTCTCTCTCTCTCTCTCTCTCTCTCTCTCTCTCTTACAATGAAGAAAGGCGTTCAACTAAAGACAGAAAACTTAGTCTGAGTGTTACACCTATCGTACATTCGTGCGATATAGATTTGTGGATTATATGACTAAACTGCTATCCGATAAAGGATAAAACAACGAGACGTATTCGTGTATTCGTATTCTTGAAGTACATTATTTAGTTTCCATTGAATTTTCGTTCAGACAATCCCGCAAACTGTAGAAAATAATATATCTTATCACAATTTCAAGTTAGGTCATTGTCTATTCTGGTCAATGACAGAATGAACGGTATTTAAAACGATGACCTAAGATCCGAGAATTCACAATAAAAATGGAAAAAGAAAGAAAAAAAATTCTTCTCAAAACTTTATAAAGAGTAGAAAATTCATAATTCACAGAATCTCATCATAGACTGAAACATGTTAAACGACAAGTCCGACTTACATATTACACCTAATGAATTTTACTGTGACTCTAAATGAAAGGTGGGATGTACAAATTGCATTTAAGAAACCGCGCGTGTAAATTATGTTAATATTAAGAGTGCGGAGTGCAGCACGTCACAGATAAACTTAATCTATAACAGCGATAAGTCATGTCTACCGGGTCGATTAGATGAATAATAAAAACGGCCACCCACACGTTTCGAATCTGACTATAAGTCGCGTTGCCTCATTTTTTAACAAACTGGAAAATACTCAACATTTGTGTGTATATACTAAAGAGGAAGATTAGGCCCTATTATAATACATTTTCGTGTAATTAGGCTCTCGCTTGAATGACTCAAGGTAGATCTGAGCTGGAATGACGTCACGTGGTCCAGCCTATGTCCGTATATGTATAAAGTCTGATGCCCCAAGGTCCGAGTGTCCCAATGTGGCTGTGTTTCGATACTTTATAGTTTACATACGATTTTATACCTCTGATCATCGGTTCGATTATTCATATACGTAGAAAAAAAAAAGAAAAAAGCGTTATTTGAAACTGAACATGTACTAGTACCTGCACGCGGCCATTTACTCGAACATAACGAAAAAAAAGACGCGCTCATTTGGCACTGTGCACAATCGAGATCCATAAGGTACGAATAAAGGTTGCATAACGTGAATCGGAGTAAGAAATCAATAATTTTGGCTTCGAGTTTGACCAGAACTAATTTTCTAAGTGTAAATAGAAATGTACAGGTAATGACGTGCAGATTTTTTCGACGGTAGATCAATCATAGATCGTACGAGTCAATTAATTTATTCATTTGTTTTGGAGCGGTGATTGAAATCAACTCTCTTTAAAATTATCAATATGTATATACATATTATATATATATATATGCCGATCCAAATTGATCTCTGTACAGAGCTGTGAAAGTGCGCAATACGTAATATGATATGACTCATTTCTAAATTTATATACCTACAAAACGAATACGAGTATGATCATTTTGACCCAAGTGAGAAGGCTCGTTTGCGAATAAGAAGATGTGTTTGAATTCGCGGTGAAAGACTGTTTCGTAACCATCATCGAGAAGGTATAATTCG
Source organism: Tenthredo livida (assembly GCA_963992785.1). Classification (NCBI taxonomy): domain Eukaryota; kingdom Metazoa; phylum Arthropoda; class Insecta; order Hymenoptera; family Tenthredinidae; genus Tenthredo; species Tenthredo livida. The sequence goes on along the minus strand of OZ023066.1, from coordinate 13,934,951 downwards.
CCGGTGTATGCCCTGATTTGCGAAAAAATAAAATAAAAAAATATGAGAATTTTTGAACCTGTTGAAGATTATGAAACTAATAAACGTCAAAGTTTCAGTATCGGTCATCTATGGTCATCTGTCAAATTCTTATCGAAATTATGAAGTCATGCTTTTGAAAATATACCAATATATGTTTTCAAACGGGATAAACATTGCGGCTGAACCCACGTTGTAAAAATAATATTTATTTTCTAGGTAAAATCCTTCGATACCGGGTAGAATATCAAAAATTAAGCTACATCGATTTTTCTTTTCTTTTTTTTTTCCTCTCTCTCTCTTTCTCTAAGTATTGAGTATTTGGTACGTGGCCCTGATTCGAAGGTTATTAAATATTTTTCCACGGCAAATATAGATGCATCTTAATAAAACAATGACGAATGTTTACTTCAAATTAATTAAACTACGCTCTTCAATTTATGTTCATCAAAGTATCGATCCATGCTTCGCGCACCCAGTGATTGAGAGCAATTCAAAGAGTTGACATTTGACGTTAACTAGTTGAGCGTATTTATCGATGTAGCTTTTAAATATTGACTCGATTCAAAATTCTTGACACATTAAAATTACGTGACCTAACACGTAATCTACGTGAAAAAAATCAATAAAAATTTTCGATTCCTGCGGTGCAATGTGAATAATTTTTCAAAATTTGTCAACAATTATCGTTTACGAAATACTTAGAAATAAAGAACAAAATGCCAACCCTTATTTCATCAATTAATTTGAAGGCCATGTGACAAACGTGAACGAGTCATCTAATACACGAGGAACATCGCGACTAGGTGAAAATAATATCCACCGAGCTAAAGTGTACTTAATACTGAATAATAATAATGGTTATGGGTAATTAGCAGGTTCATTAACTAAGTGGACGGTACACACAAGGGTGTAGCAACAGAACTGTGTTCTATCCTGATAAGGTCATGTGTGCTGACTACACAAATGCACTGAACTGTCTGATCGAAGCGCATATATGCCTAATGCCTATATACTCTTATCGTAGGATACAGAGGTATTTCTCCACGCTGAATAACGATTAGGCAACGTGGGATTGTGAGTTAGATAAAATGACTTATACGATTAAGTATTGGCTGCGATATATTTCGATTTTATTTTTCAATAAATCATCACCTGGATCGGCTTTCTTTGGATCACCCAGGAAGCAGTCGTTTCCAAGATAGCATCTGAACTTTGGATCACTTGCCAAATCGAACATTGTTAATATGGCGACATCTTCGTCCTTAGATTTAGCTCGTTTGATTCTTTCCTCGCCGACAGTTTTAGTTTTTAGATGCAATTTGTTTGCTAATCTATCGCTGAGCGCGTCTGTAGCCATTTTCAATTATGTATTCTCAATTTGATTACTTTTACTCAAAGCTCACACTTTCGAATCATCCAATTTACCCGATCACTACGATATACTGTCTTTCTATACCCTCTCTCTTTCACAGAACACTCCGATTTTATACGAAACTTGTATAATGAAATATTTAAAACGAATATAAATTCACCTGTAATAAAAAAAAAAAAAGTTCAAGATTGACTGATTTCAAATATTTCAAAATAGCCGGAACCAAAAATGATTTGGGACAAGAGTCGATTGGATTTACATAAGCTGTATAAGTTTTCAGTCATATAACGTTTGACTGGAACGTTAGATGAAAAAAATATATTGCAATTTTTAGCTACCGGGTGATCGTAAAATTGCAGATATGAAATCTGATAAGTCGAAAACAATATTAACAGACGTGAAAATTAAAGGTGGCGCTTATATCTCGCTGATAACTTGTTGATAAGGTAAAAATGATAAACAAAACGATAGGAGTAAAGTCGCATGTTATTCTATATTGCACCTGTAACGATTTGCAAAAAAAATTACTAAAAATTTGAAAATGAAATAACAAGATCAAGAAAAATTTGGTAAGAAATGAAAAATGATGAGAAAAATACTTTATCGTACAAATGCGATATGTTATCTGTAAAAGTAACTACATAACGAACTTTGAATCCATTCTGAAAGAAATAAGACCGCGGATAAGCCTAGGGAAATGTATAAATTTTACAGCAATAAGACGATGGGAATGATAATTATAATTTAATCGATAAATCATCAGCTCATTTTCTATACACCATCCCTACGAGTGTAAAAATAATTGGAACTTTTCATTAGGGGATACTAATTGGATGGGTGATTAACATGATGATGAGAGTCACGCCCGTCAATCGTATATTTTCAGAAATATGTATATACCGTGAGTTCGTTATCCTAATTAACCTAATGGTTCGAATTTTTTGAAATATTTTTATCAGTTTTTCTCTACTATTTAATATTTAAATTGAAACACAAGTTCTCCGTACGATTGGTATGAAGGCTTACGGACTACTGAGGGAAAAACGCTCCACGACGCTGGAGTCAGAGGCGGTGGCACGCGCAACTGTCATATACACTTTTACACTCCTACACTTTCACACTTCTATATATCTGCGTATGTACTTTAGTACTCGGCAATGAAGACTCCTGCGTCTTGTCTTAGGCCTCCTGCACATATAACATACGGAATTGTTCCTGTATGTACGCGTATAAAAATAACCAAGGTTCCGCAGGCACTTGTGCTGGTGTAGGTACACCTTATGTTGAAAAAAATTTGTGAAAAAGACAAATTATGGTAAAACCTAAAGACATTCTAATCACTTGTCAGGTCCATTCTGCAGAACACGAAATATCATGAGGAAAAAGAATAGGTGAACAAAAAGCATGCAAATAATTGCCATATATGCTCGTTTTAGTGAATAAGATCAAATTTTCCAAATTTCTGGATTAGGGATTGAATCTGATTGAAAATCGCGAATGAATTATTGAAAGAAAGAAAAAATATTGGAATCTATCAGATTATCCAGACAATTGTAGGCTTTTTTGGAATTATTTTTTATACGCGATTGTTAGGAGGCTGAATACAACGAAAATGATGAAGCTGAGCGATGCTGGTTGTTTGCAATTTCATTTGCAAATTCCCATCGCCCACGTAGACATACACAGATCCATCCACAATGATGTCATACATGCTACTATGAAATATACGAACGAAACGAAACGAAACGAATAGCTGCTAGCGATAACTGTGAGGTTTTTTTTTCTTTTTTCCTTTTTTTTTTCTATTTTTGTTTTATACATAAGGAAAGGTACGTGTGTTGGACAGGAGAACAGATTGGGAATAAACGTGTGAAACTTATCTGATGCGTGAATATCTGGAAATAACGTGCCGGTATGAGTGTATAATGAAGCTAATAAATTATTTCTGAGTTACAAATTCTCCGAATAACCCGGCAGGGGAATTTCGGATAATGAATGAGATTACGTTCAATGTTATTAATCAGTAATCATCACATTATAAAAAAGGAGTGAGGATATTCAATTATCAATAAATTCATTATAAGTTGTTCTAAGTGTGAGATGCAAAAACTCGAATGACTTCTCTTCGAATTGACGTAAGTTTTATGTATTCATCGCGGTGTTTATTAGAAACAAATAGATATAAGAACAACAAAAAAAAAAAAATTTTTTTTTGGAAATCTACGAGTAATGTGACAAATTTCATTGGAATGAAACAGAGGACTCATCAGAATCCTATAACTTTCATTGAATGTTGGAATAAAAAGTTTATAAACTCCCTCAATACCATATAAGTACACATGTTTACTAATCAGAGATGATCTTCGAAATGAAGAATAATATTTTTCCGCTGAAGTTTCAGACACAAAAATTGTATGGATACAATCTGAGATGGTTCTTAAGCCAGAGACACGGTGGAATGAATGAATTTTTCGTCAACAACTGATATTCGCAATTCAAAAGCTGCGATGAAATTAATTAAGCAGTATAACAGCCGAATAAATTGATGTATTAAGAGACGTCGTGAAAAATATAAAAAAAATCTCGTTTTTTTTTTTTTGTTTCTTCTGGAACGAATTTAATATCAAAGTTTGGCATTTAGACCCGTGGAAAATGCCGAGCTTGATGATTAAAAAACAAAGCGTATTGCTTTCTGGTTAGAGGCTCCTTGTTGGGTGCTTAAGCACAGTTTGAAACCATCTGAGTCTTTACAAGCCGGAATGACATCATCCGGAATCACAATCAATATAGGCGATAATGATTAGCGGCTGTAGCCTCCGCGTCAAGTGTTTACCAACGTTTTCAACCGTGCGAAACTAACGGGTAGATTATTGCATAGGTTCTATGTCGTATATGTATGTATGTAAGAGATGAAGACACGTGTTATACGAGAAGACAACTTGTCGACCATAAAAAGGATCTGCAGCTATAGGTATAGTCACTGCAACAACCTACGCGGGCCAATTTTCTAATGTAATATTAATGTACTTAGGGTAATTAGATGCTGGTCACGTAAATTCTATAATAAAATAAGATAAATAAAGTCTAATGTGTGTAATAACGTAGTAATATTTAATGTCTATAATGGCAAACTCTTTTCGAAACTCGCAATTTTCGATGTAAATGCAGGTGTGACGGTCAGACGTGCAGACGACTAGACACGTGAAAAGGATTAGTCGCTTTGAAATACAACAACACGTGATAGCAAAACGCACGATCACTCTGGGTTGTAAATGCTTCGAGACAAGATAAAGAGGTGCAGATTAAATGAATTTCGTATAAATTCATCGATTCTTAGATATTATAGATTTCATTACTTTTATTTTTCTTTGCAAACGCGGAAAGATAATCTTTCAGAAATGGGATGAACTTAGACTAAAGGATGATCATAATTATCCTTATCTCTCGTCATTTAATTTCTGGCTAACTTGAACTAGAAATTTTTCAAAAATATTCAATGTCCATAGCCAGATTTGAATTTGAATATTGAATTTCGTAGATTCGTTTTACAACCAATTCTAATGGCGATTGTACCGAAATTTTTTTTTCAACTAGTTTATGACTTCGGATTAGATGATAATAATTTTCAAATTGCTTTACATCCTGGTTTAATTTTCAAGGTTTGAGTCACGACCTTGGTCCTTCAACCTTTACGGTTCAAACTTTTGACCTAGATTTATTGAACGAAAAAAAGTTATTAAACGTCGGTTTAATATGGACTTTGATTGGGCGTGGGCCGGCGGTAAATTCAAAGACTTGGGTTTGACCCATTAAAGTAAAGTGCAAAAGTTCCGCCCCACAAATTGCGTTGTCACGTATGAGATACATGAAACTTAGAAATATCTGAAGGCCGGGTAAAAATTAGTAGGTATTAGATAAGCTTTTAAATTTTGAATTTTCGTTCAAAGAACGTTCACACACGAATTTGCTGATATTAATAATTCATAAATAATATAATACTAGAGATATTTGGTGGGCGCGATTCTTAAGTCTCGATCTTCCCACGCCAGGATGGACCTGAATGAAATATTTTCACTGTGAATCACGGCTGTTTTGTTACACTATAATTTTGTTTTATTTTATTTTTTTTGTTCATACTATTAATATTTTGCTCTAGGCCAGGGCCTTCTCAATTTTAGGTCACTTTACAACGTAACAAGTCTGTCATAACGTTGACTAATTTCTATTGATAGCTCCGCCTTATCTCTCGCTTATGAAATAAGAAAAAAAATGATCGCTTAAGATAAAAAAAGAATCTGCAACGATAATAAACTTTGTTAAACCTCTAGGATTATAATAAGTATTGTAGGAAAATTTTACAGCCGATCCTCATGTACCTTTATAAGAAAAGAAAAGAAAAAGAAAAAAAAATTGAATCGATTCCGATTCGGAAAAACTTCCAACACAATAAATCAACTACTTAACGATTATTTTTTTTTCAATATTTCCCGTGTACGTGTATGTCAATCGCTGGTCATTCAGATGCGGCAGATTATCTACTTAATTGGTGCACGTTGGTGGCCCCCGACTTATTCTGACTGTCAGATTACAAATTAGGATTTACGAAACTCCCACGTCTCGTGTTTGATGCCTGATGCATATTTGTCATCCAGTTTTTTCTCCTATGAAACATCCGTGACCTCAGAATAAACCGGTGTCTTCTAATGTCATTTTGATAATTGAAATCTTACTCTCGTAAAGTCAAAAATCGTAAGTCAAATGATTAGGTAACATAAAACAAGCATGAAATCATACATGGAAAAGTGCTTATAAGCATAGAATTCATTCCTTGTCACTTGTATCAACGCGAATTAAATTTTTCTACGTAATTATTATGGTTATTATTTTAATGTATGTATGGTCACGTATCAAGTATGACAGTGTTATTACTCATGCCATACTGCATCATTCATCTTAATTGTCATTGATAAAGTATGAGAGACGCAGTGTTGTCTTTGAAAAAAAAAAATTTGTTCGCGACTTGCTTTATGCGCATTTGTATTATTAGTCTCAAACAGTGATTGAAGATGTAAATATTTTTGAAGACTTCAGAAACGTATCGATCAGTTTTTTGCGATCTGCAGGATTATATAGCATACGATATTTTATACCCATTTGACAAAGATTTGAGAATGAAAAAAAAAAATGAAAAAAAAATAAAAACTCATAAAATAGGAAGGAGCTGAATGCTGGCAACATTCGGCTGCAGAGATCTGTGCCAAAAAAATCGACGAGGATTTTTGATAAACTTAGAAAATCTCGTGAGGCAGGAAAGCCCTGTGAATTGAATAGAGTGGCAAATGAAACGTCTGGCGTATGTCTAGGCATGAGGTTTAGGAATCAATTTTCAAGTCAACGTATGAACGCTACGCGATCACGAGACTTTATACAAACGCGATATAAAATTGTAATTTGGTACATGATTCACGTGCGATGCGATCTGGGTCATCTCTTCCAAAAACCAAGCAGTCTGAATTCTGAAGGTCGCCCAGCTGTACATTTGCCAAGTTGGTGACGGGGGCTTAATGGTCTTATATTAAACGACATTTCTGACTCGTTGCTCTTCCTTACCCAACAATTAGTCCCCGCACGCGTACCCTGTCAACGAATAAATTACGGACCACCTTTTAATTCGTTAATCGACCGCAAAGAGCTTAAGGGTTAATCTCCGAAGCAATTGGCACTTTCCCACTAGCAGTTGCATGATAGCAAAAAATTGGCTTCATTCAATTGGGGGGAAAAAAAAAAGAACCGATTGAAAGAAGATACGGAATTGAATCTGCGATTGTACAAGCGAAATGTTTTTTCATTTTCAATGATCTAATGGTCGGAAAAAAAATGATGGAATGATGATCGACGAAAGTCCAGTGGTCGATGGCTGCTCGTACACCGCAATAATAATTGCTTGTGTCTGGGCCAGAACCTTGACTCGGTTACCTTAATAAGAAACGCCAAATGCGAGATATAGTTTCGTCCCTTCTCACTCTTTCTCATATATCGTTCATAGACCCGCACGTGTGTTCTCTTAGTTCGCAATTACACAGGTTCTCGATTGACCCTCCCATTTATCTCCTGCAGACACGCGCGAATGTGTCCATATATCCATATTATGAATCAGCCTGAACTAAACCAATTGACAGAAGTCAATTGTGCGAGGGATCTGAGAGTATCGATTCGCTCGCAGTACCTATTATATATCAAGAATTCTATAGCTAGTTCAAAGCCACGTGCAAGGTCGATTGTTTCCGTCATTCGAATGATGCGGCATCGGGATTTTTTTCCTACAAATATTTAAAATAATTATAAATTATTATTCACATACCAGCACGGAAGATCTCTCCGCATCCATCGCAACGGCTCGCAAATTGGGCGTCGTAACAGTTTCCGCAGTAGATTTTGTCCACCTTACTTCCAAATTGTTTGTCAACCAAAGAAACTCGGCACTTGTTGCAGAGGAAACAGGCTTCATGCCAATGCTTGTCCTTGTACGACAGATCCTGAAACATAAGAATAATTTACAGACTTGCTTCTTCTCAAACATACTATGCAATGTTCAATGTCCTTTTTTTTATCTTTATTTTTTCAAAATGTTTTTTAAAAGAACTTCTCACATCGAACAAGCCAGAAGATGTGTGATAGACACGTCTGCCATTATCCTAACGATTAACAGCTCGTATAATTCGAGGTTCGAATTCGCTGCTCGTCATGATGTAGAAGAAAAAAGTAAGCGAAGCAAATTCTAGTTGCGTGGTTCAAGGGTTAACCGGATTTCGTGAATACTGTTCTGTTAATGGAGTGTAGCTTGAGGCAATCTATAATCCATGACAAGGGAGATAATTGATTCGCGTACAGGGTAACAAAAGTAAAAGAAGATAAAAAAAATGGGAAAAAAAAATAGATGAATATAAGAGCATCGTTAAAGTAACTATTAATCGTAATGTAACCAGGCTTCTATATAGGAGTATGTAAACGGAAATGAGCTTCTGTATAAAGTACAGTAAAACCAATACCTATACGAACGAAGACTACATCACCGCGGCTATTTCTAGGAATGACTAATTACAAGTCAGTCGTAACTGGCCATATCTCAAAGAGGTATTACGCGCTCGTATTATTTCGCGTATGCTAATGTCGCAGAAAGGATTCAGCGAAAGGTATTGTTACTGCTCAGATCTTCAATGATATGAATATAATATGCATTACTCAATCGAATACTGATCACGGTACGAAAAATCATTATGGAATTGGCACTATATGGCGAGTGAAACAGTTTCTCCGATTTAGAAATGAATCCGCTAACAATTGTGTAACAGATTTTTTTCATTCAAGTCTGTAATGGTAACTTTCTGGATACATGACTTAATTTTTTACGCAGGGAACGAAGACGGTAATAGAGATGAAAATATTACCTTCGAATCAATGCCGATGATCTTGCTGCATTCCTCGCATCCATTGGCAAATACGCTCTCGTAGCACTTGATGCAGTAGGGATGTTCATCCCTTAGAACGTACCGTTGACCAGTTAGAGACTCGTCGCATTGCCAACAACAGAAGTGACCGCTATGCCAGTCCTTGTTCATCGCCCTGGTGAATTCACCACTGAAAATCAACTGCAACACGAAGCATAAATTTCGTTAGTTAATTCATTCCACCAGTACTACAGGTAAATGTCTAATGTAAGCTGTACAAAGATCGTATGAAATAAAAGTTCGCAAACGCCTTAGTAGATGACATTTCAGCTTTCGCCTTTAAATCCCCGCACAGTACCCCAATTTTTTTTTGTTTTCGTTCGAAGGTTGTTATACATACGAATCTATTCGTATTCCTTATTAAGTATCGGCAAATCTGATTCAACTTCAGTATATGACAAGCTTGGTGACGTAGGCAAGGACATTGCGTATTTCTAACGATTCATTCTAACCCACTAACGAAAAATATCTCCAGAGGGGTTTGGAATTTCTCCATCGTTCTAGATCGTTTTCAAAGTCTGTGTATGAAAAAATATGAAAAAAAAAAAAATCTAGGGCAATGCGGACAGCTATATGTGCTGCAAGTATCGTTCGAGTATAATAGACATTGTGATTATTGCCACAATAATTGTCGTTCGCTTAATTAAATTAGTATCTGCGCCCATATAATATATCAGTCTTGTCGGTTCACAGGTAGGTATTACAGATACAGATATATATACTATATGGTATGTACCTTGGATGAGTGCTGTTGTATGTGCTGGCTGGGTTTCTGTATAGATATATCATGTTGGATGCGTTATTCGTGATTGAGGTGAATTTGTATGTCGTAATGCTAGTACTGATAAGTGTTCAATATTTCATTGAATTTTAGTATAAATCACGAGTTCTTGGAATGCCACGATACCATGCAGGTTCAATCGTTACGCAGTTTGTCTTTTTATTCGCTATATTTAGTCAAACTTTAGGTGTTTAGGACCGCTATCTATCATTCCATTCAGTCACGAAATATCGCGAAAAAGAGATAGGCCTGTAAGTTAACGGATGAATTTCATATAACGTTAGAATCACGATCAGTCGCGTGCCGAATGAAGCGGCTTACGTTCCGTGAATATACAAACGAAAATAGATCAGAATTGAACGTAAACTTTATGCATCGTGGCGAGTTTCCAATTCCGGTTAATAGCTCGTTCCTGCAGTAAACGGAAGGAGTTTGCAATGGGAATGAAAGAAATTCATCTGGGTGGCAAAAACCATACGTCGTATCAGTGGCACCCAAAGAAATGTATAAAAGCCCGATAGTTGACAGTATTCTACCGTCAGCCAGCACATACTTATCGATGGCGTTGTCATGGTGGTTTTGGGTGCTGTCAACTTCGGTGATCGTGACCTCAGCATTCTGGTCAGAACTCTCCCTACGCTTTGTGGTTTTCTTCACTTTACGAACTTTACGTTCCGTCGTGGTGTACACTACACTGCTGTCTACATCCGCCATTGCTATCGAACTAACGGTCTTTCAAAATTCAACACGAAAAGGTTTGAGATTGCTCTACGGCGGTCGATTAGCTCTGGTTGTAGTCGAAAAATATTTTCTAAGATACGGAGTGAAGAATTTTGAAAACTGATTCAAATCGAGGATCAAGACGGTCGTCCGGACAGTACCGCGACCCAATAGTGTTTGCGAACTGACTGAAATCTAGGACCCAATCCCTGGCCGTCTCATCATAACCGGGACGCTATTTTCGGCTTCCCGACGACTCCAGAAACCGCGCCTGGTTCCCCTACTCGTGTACCGCTGCAGTGTGCCGGGTGCAACTTTTCTATACCCTCGCGATATCTTTCGCGAAACATACCTACGCCGAATACGCGTCGAATGCTTTAATCGTTTGGTTATTTTTGGACTACAACGTTCCATTGGACGGGTAAAGGCACATTGGCGCATTGTTGTCAATTAAAAATTACCTAACGGCGCCAAAAGTCTGTAAATTTTTCAAAAATCTATCGCCAATAAATTTCGTCATTGATCACCAAAAATCTCTCAAGAGCTAATCTATGCCGTAGGAACTAAACATCTTCGACAATTTTCACTCTAGTTACACATTACCCACTTCATGTGCTTGCGCAACTTCCCGATTTATCATCTTACGTGAGACAGACGGACGACGAAATCGGGTCTGGGAATGTGAGGGACTCTCAAACCTCTCCAACGAACCGTCGTAACATAAGCTAGAAGAGAAGTCGTTACCGCTTACTTGTCATTTTCATCGTCAAACTCCATTTCAACTTAATTACACATATGAACGATGGAAAATTAGTATAAGGTATTTATAGACGTTAAAGATGATCGCGGAATTGAGTCGATCCTAGACATGTACAGCAGGGTACAGAAGACTTTATTGCAACTTGTAAGGTTAAAGTGCTTCGGATTCCATCGTTCTGTAAGCATCAACTCTCGGCATGTGTTTCTATTTCTGTGGTCTGCTATTACTATCAACGAAGTGGAATGCATGCCACCGTAAATGTGAAATGTCTCGAGAGGTTTAAAACCCTAAGACCTATGCTTAAGTTTGACGGAATAAAATAAATCCCATCGACAAGCTCGAGGATTTATCGCTTACATAATACTATACGTCAACTCTCCCAGCTTCCTGTTTTTATCATTTCCGAGCTCAAAAGTATCGACGATTCAAATATAAGCAATAGCTACGGAAAATCGTAGCCGATGATGGGAAATTCGATACCTCATGGAGAAAAAGTTTAGTTTTTTATTTTTTTTCAATAAGTATTTTCAATTTTCAAACTCATGAGTCAAGAAGAAATGAACGCGCTAAGAACAAAGCGTTGAAAACAAAGTAATCTCCAGCAAATATGTCCGAAATTTGGCGCGAGTTATTTTTACGAAACGGCGTAAATTGATCGGTGGAAGAGAAAAAAATGAGGAGCTTTTGCACACCGAACCAATAGCTCCGATAAAACAGGAAAATAATTTATTTCGATAATTGTACCGGCGATGTTTCTTTGAACAACGACTACTCGAGCTGTACCTAGTGCCGATGTGTGTTTTCTTGGACATATAGCTAGCCTAGCTCAACTGACAGGTGACATTTGTCTTTTTCCTCGACGCGACGCCCCGACACACCGACACCCCGACGCCTACGCGTCGATATCTAATTCCCGCATCGCGGGTAAGCGTTCCAAAGTTGTATTTTATTTTTGATTTTCTATATCGTATATGAAAAGTAGACCCCCACCACGCCGAGTCTCTCAGTACCTACTCTCGAAGACGAGAAGATAGTTTTGATACTGTGCCAAGCAGGTGGTTCCCGAGACATTCAACTAACCAAGAGAAACCGACGGCGGAGGCGTCGCCGAGAAAATAGAATCGTGAAATAAATAAAGAATCGGTCGACACGGTATGTAGGCCGGATTTTTCCGCACATCACCAATGATGCTGTTTCCGTGAAGAACGAAATCTTCTAGAACGATGGAATATAATTATTTTCTCACTTTCGTTGATATCGTCACACATGTTTCTGAAATAGATTCTTTTGAAAACAACAACTTTGGCTATGACGTCATCGTTATGGATCAACAAGAGATTAAATTTCTCTTCCTCTACAATTTTACGCCATCATCTATCGAGGCTTTCGATAACCAAGACCAATCTCCATTCCGTTTATTTTTTATTTCATTGCGAATTCATGCGGATTAGATAACGGATCTCATCATGCGGAGGACTGCAATATGATTCGAAAGTCAAAATTTCCCCCAAAGATTTAGTGAGAAATATTTGCGAAAGTGGCGACTGGTCTGAACTGACAGCATGGTAAAGTGAGCCTCGGTAACCGCGAAAATATTGCGGAGGAAGGAAGGCAGGAGTTGACGTTTGATATTTTGGGCGACCCCACGCAGAGCACACGGCACCAACGTTGCCACGGTCGGCCGATGAGCCACGCGAATGTAAAACGTTTTGTAATATCACGCTTTAGTGCGGAGATCGCCTCAATAAATCTCTATGTTTACGTTGCCTTTTATTCTTGTCCGATAAAATTATAGCATAGTTAATCGATCCGCGAATTTTTAAGGTCTGTTTCGAGCCAGGCCTTTTCTGACCACTAAATCAACAGCTCGAAATATCAGTCTCGCAGTTATCAATCATGCGAAAAAAAAAATGAAATAGAGGAGGTGATGGAGACCGAATTTCTATCCACTATTAAATATATCAAACGCTTAAGATTTTTCAGAGTCAAAGTTAATCGACTATTGGACTATCCTTGGCCTGGGAATAGCATTTTGCTCTCTGAGGGGATACAGTTATTGTCATGTGGCGTTGTATTTTTTTCTGTTTTTTTTTCTTTTTTTTCTCATGTCGCCAGGAACGCTGAAAGATGCCCAAAACAGATGTTCATATCTTATTTCAGTGAAATACGATTCTCCTATCACATAGCGTTGGGGTAGGTCTGGTAAAAATAATATGCTGAAAGAAATTTGTGTCTAGCGTTACATCAGATTTTCCCAATTATTATAATCCCTATGGAAATTTGAATCATTCCGAAAATTTACGACCTATGATCTCTTTCCAGTTCGGATTTCATCATTTTCTCATGAAAAGCTGCTACTTGTTTATAAAGTTTAATGATAGGCATGATTTGTTTGAAATAAAATTACCCAGAAGGCTTTTTCCGTGCCAGATTCCGGTACGGAATACTCGATGGTTCCCTCTTCCGCGTCTTTAAATTCTTCATCAATCAAGTCATCGAGCATTTCGGATTGGCTTTTCGGAGCTGAAGGATTTCTCTGAACGGCGGGACTCCTGGATTTACTCCTCAGATCTTGGTCCTGACTCCTGCTGTCGCTCCTGTCTGATTCCATGAGGACATTTTTAATATTTTCATAATCCCCTTCGTGAGCTTCTTCGAAACTAGATACTCTGATTGGCTGTTTGAATTTCCGCGACCTTTCTACGGACGGTGCAATTTTTTTTATCCAAACCACGTTTGGCCCATCTTCTTTCGAGCCATCAACAGATCCATTGAACCTCCGTTGCTTGAAAGATTTTTTACGCAAATTATCCCTCGACGTCATATCTCGCCTGCTTTCAGACAATCCAATAGCCATCCCGTTGTAATCCTCGAGATCTTCGTCGTCGGAAATGTGTTCCTCAAAGCTAGTTTGAACTTGGACAGAAATACTCTGTCTGCTTTCTGATCTGGATGGATCGCTGTCAGGCGGTGATGTGTTAGTAGACTCATCGCACATTGAATCAAAGTTGATAGTTTGTACGGAAATGTCGGACTTCCGTCTGTCCGGCTCTCTGTTTCGTTTTGATTTTTTTGATACCAAATTTTCCGCTGACTTACTGGTTTCCGCATTTTTAGATTTCAGACGTGTTGGCTTTCGGAGAATTGTCGTCGCAGAATTTTTCGAACGCTTTACTTTCTTTCGACTATCAACTGCAGGAGTCTCTTGAATATTGCTGTCATGCACAATGTCCAAGTTTTCTGTACCAACGTATTTAGTATTTAAATCATCCGTTCCTCCACAGCCCTGATCTTTATGACCGTTATCGCCCCAAATTTCAGAGGATTTGGATAAATTGTCAGTGTCGTTAATTGACCTGGAGCTTTCTGGGGCTCGTACGAGATCCGAAGAATGCCTAGAGATGCTTTCCACGTCGTTGATAGATTGCTGGGGCGACATGCTCAACCGTATGACGTTAAAATCGCTCAATGACGACGCTGCGGAGTTGCTCACAGCTGACAAATTATCGAATGAATTTTTCGTGGGTGCTTCATTCCCGGAATCATTATCAAAAGAATTTCTCCTATCGCTTGACGAGCTCGAACTTGACCTGGACCTGGACTTTCTCCATGCATCATCTGCGGCAGTGGAAAACGGTATGGGGGTAGGAATTCTCTCGTACTTTTTCGTGCTCGATGTTTGAAGTGTCAGGTTCTTAAGTATCGAATTAATTTCCACGTCACTGACCATCGGGGACAAATTCTCTTTACGATTCGCGAACGGGGAAGTTCCCTTGGAACTATCCCTTCCCTCGTAATCAGCATTGTCCGCTCTGTAGTACGACTCAAAATTCGAACTCCATTCATCTCTAGTTTCATAGTCGGCCAAGCTACTGAGCCTCGAGTCAGGCCTCGAGTTACCCAAAATATCACCAGTACTGCAATCCGATAAGGTACTGTCGTCAAAGTGTTTGTCAAGTGACCTCAGCTCTCGCTTAACCTTGAGACTATACTCGTGAAGATTTTCCAACTTGTGTCTCGCACCTCTTGGCAATCTTGCCGTTTGGGTATGACTATATGTGCAGAGGGAATTCAGAGATGTGTGTCTCTCTGAAATTTCAGTGTGATAGGACAGACATGGTGCGGTTGGACCCAACGATGGAGTTAAACCGTCCGAAATGTGACGAAGACAGGCAAGGAGTTCAACGACCCCAAGGCAGCCCACCAAAATAGACATCATGAGACCCATTTTGCTAATTATTAGATTAAGAATCAATTTCTACACATGTCCTTCGAAAAAATAATGAATAATTTTTCGACTCTTCGTAGATCAGCATAACGATTGAAGTCTCGTTTTAGTTGTCATCGAATTTCGATACCATATTTCTTGATTTTCAATTCTCTTTCAACGGATGAAAGGTGAGTAAAAATCTACATTTACAATTAGTCAGAACTACGTAGTCCGTTCGTAGGCGGTCCGATGCTGTGTAAATGATTTATCTATTTGTCCTATTTTCGTTTGGTGATTCGTGAGCACTTCCAGGTGGAGGGGGCAGCAGATCCAGCTGATGATACTCTCTCCGACTCTACGACGGTTCGGATGTTCAGTCGTCCTGAGACACCTGGAGACGATGGAGGTTCTCGCATTCGGTTGCTTCCCGATCTTCGCACGATTTACAGACATTAATCAATCTTAACGAACGGCGATAATTATATATTGGTAAACTTTGTCACCGCACATCGGCAGTCACCCATTAAATTACATTTTCTTCACTGTAGAATGAAAGGAACAAAAAAAAAAAGAAAAAAAAATGTAGAACCACCGTCAAGAAGACGAAAATCTACTTCCAACCTTCATTTGCCCGGATTCGCAAAGAAATCCGCTGGCATCCGCGATACCATCAATTTTCCAATTCGCGAGTCATCAAGCTGCCGCAACAATGTTACATAATCCCATAGCCTGCACCCACACTTGATCAGCCCACACCCCGCTCCAAACTGTATCCTTTTAATCTCGAGTTTGACCATTATCCATCCTGACGGAGGGCGACTAGTACACTGTTTTATTTTATGCGAGCAAAGACCGAGCGAGATACTGTTTGGCCGTTTTGCTGGTTCGTGGCTTCACCACGCGACAGCTAATGTCTAAAGTTAGCACAAAGTCCCTGGACGCGGATTGTGTCCTTAATGTAGTCATCGATGGCAACGTAATAATCTTTAGGTGTCTGCTGGCTCGTATAACATGCCTTGGCACTAGCCGGAGCGGGGCTTGTTAATGGGCAAATCGAAGTATATCCTCAGCAAAGTTGCCGAAGATCGGAGTCAAGCCTTTAATATGTCCAAAAATATCCCCAGTGGAACAAAACTGTTATTCGGTTCAATCATCGCATCACATAAATTGGTAATGAAGAAAAATAGTCATGGATCCGATCATGGATTCGAAAGGAATGTTGTGTTTCAGGACTTCCATTTTCAGGTTTATAATTCAATGCATCCTTTCAGAAGCATGGATTCTACATTTCCTTTTGCAGGCCATTTGTCCCTTCCATTACTGATTAGCGATGTAGATTTGTATCTGGGCGTAGCTACCAGCCGCGTACCTATGCCTCGTCGTGTTTTATTTCGGTAGAAAATTTATTGTTATTCGGCTTACCTCATCGACCTACGTCACGGGAATCTTTGATACTGGTTTTGCACTCGGTGCAATTTTGGACCGAGTCCAAAAGTTATTGAAACTTCGTGCCGAGGGCCTATTGAACTTCGATACATTATTTTTAGGCCACTCGACATGTGGGTTGTGAAAAAATTTAGTAACAGCAATAAAAATCATAGAGAATATGAGTCAACCAGCTACCTGCACCCCTCTAGAAAATTAGACTATTCAGCGTTCGAAGACTATGCCTACATATTCATGACGAACAAAATCGGATGAATGATTCAAAGACAGGCATGAGAGAAAGTCATGTCGTTAAAAATATAAGTGAACTCGGTATGAAGCAAGTGCGGGTTTCCTTGGGCGCCTCACTTCGTTCTACCAACTTCAAAGTCAACGTCAAAAATAAATCTTCACTCACCAGCTTATCGCACTCAAACAAAAACCGTCTATGACGTTAACATGCTCGTTGTTATATGAAATAATTAATATCAACGGGTTATCCATTGATACAAATATCTATATGACGTTATTAGACGTCTAGACGAGGGCTGCGATTCGTCTCACTTTATATTTTTTTAATTACCCATGTACGATCACTTCAGTTTGAATTCTTTTGAAATATAGAACATTCTAAAATTAACTTACGCTAGATATTTCGGTCTTTGATATACCTATGAGTTAATCGTTATAAGTACAACATTCAAGTGTTTTCAAAGCTGCCAAAAGCACCCACCTCTCAGATCTCACGATCATGGTAGAAAGCTTTTCAGTTTTTCATTATCCCTTACGCTTGCAGTCTTCTACTCTTCATAACGATAAAGTTCTCAGATAACAGTGTCTTCTTTATCAACTCAAGACGAAGCCAAACAAATTTCTAATTAGTCTTACTCAATCATTTTTCAAGTTTAAGTTTCAAATTCAAGTTCAATATAAGTCAAAGTTGCCAATTCAATACTCAAGCCTTTGCAATATCTAACTGCAAAGAGTTTCGAGTATCCGTATTCCTTTATGTTGGCGAGAGATTATCTTCATCGATGAAAGAAGTGAAAACGTTGCATCGCCTACATACAAATCCTTATCCTCGTTGATACGGGATCAGGGCAGGGTTCATTATATATAATTGGTTGTAAACAAGAGTGTTTTGCATTTTACTGCCAAACGTCCAATTAATCTTTGATCGGAATTAGCCAAGCTCGTTACGTCGGTATTCTTGTAAGTCTTTTCTCGAGTAAAACGGAACAATGCCAAAGCTATTTTCGCCAGTGACCAAACCTTGCTTAGTTTCTTCTTGGTTGTTCAGCCCACATCCATTATAATATACGATGACATGGTCAACTGCATCAACCTGCACCTAAAGATCATTGGATAACCTCTTGGAAGATAAGATATGCAATCGTCGACCCAATGATAGTATCTGATAGATCAACTAGGGTGATTCGAGGAAGAATGCCAACGGGAAGCACATGCGAGAGGGTAACAAAGATTGGAGAATCAAAGTGTGTACGTTCACGTGAAGTTTCCCATATGATGAACAGTTTGCATTCCACGGTATGAAATTTTTTTCCTTTTTTTCTCTTAGCGTTTTGCTTTCTGTTCGTTGCGCATTGGCAATGTCTCGCGAGTCCAAAAATGGGTCGACTATCCGATGACGTTACCACCAACACCATCTCAATCGTGGTTTGGTATATCGAGTGTCTGGGCATGCGCAGGTCAATTATATACTACCACCCAATCACCAGGAGTCACTGGTACGACTTGGTCCAGAACTCTCGACGAGGAGCTTCACAAACTAAATCGTTCAGACTTTCCATTCAAATGCTATACCTACTCAGCTGACGTCCCTCTTTATAATGATTCAATATGTCTTCTACCTAAATTTCCAAATCCCTATAGCTCAAATTAATGGATAGTCAAACTCCCAACAAAGGATAGGCACTTAGGGTTTTGGCAACAGGAAATGGTCAAGTGCAAAGACCTGGTGAAAATGCGTGGCGTTCGAAGCGTTCAACCTTTTGCCTGCATGTCTACGTTCCTGAGATTATCACTAGGTAATCCGGTTTACCAGTTGAAATTATCGATCTTTAGCTATCGAATCGATTGAATATAGTTTCATGAAAGTTTCATCGTTTGCAGAATTCTTTGGGTATATGTGAAACGACTTGAAGCTAAGATACACGCCGTTTACCCAATTAATATCGTTGGGCAAATTACCAAGATTCTAGTAACGAAGGTATTGAAGGGGTTTGCTCTGGTCAAACATTTCCGACCTAGATCCATCCATTCATCTTGCCGTTGCAAAATCGGTGGCTATTTCGAAGATTTCTTCGTAGTGATTCAATCTTTTGACTCTCCACCGTATACCGTCGGCGTTATACCAATATTCTTCGCACCGGTGCCGCCGTTTGCGTAGCTCCTTGGGGTCGCGTGCAAAATCTCGAGATCCGCAAGTCTCGGGAATTGCTACATACATGCGATTATATGCGCGTTGAGTATATATGTATATATATATACAGAAACACGTACAAAGTTTACATGTACGTACACGTATACACCTACTGGCAAGGCGTCGCGACGCCCTCTTTGAGATTCGACTCGACAACCGCGTGCTAATCCACCGTGATGAATTCTCGTTAGTGGTCAGAAGCGGGTATTGGACCCGTGAATTTCGCATTACGTTTTACAATTATTAGGACAGCGACATCCGGTAGGCAGTATGATAAAAATATGCGGGAAAAATTGGCATTATTTTTGGCAAAAACTATTCCTAATATTTCTAAGATGGGTGAAAGTATCGAACCGAAATATTGGGGCTTTCTAAAATTTCGACAGAATTTATAGTGAAATCGAGAAAAAAACGCATAATGCGCAGTTCGTATCTTGAGATTAATCTGCACGTCCGCGAAACTGACTACCTACATGAAACACATTGTGTCCTCGCGGGTCTCGGCTGTTAAAAATAGAAAGAGGATGGAAATTTTTGAGGAAATTCGAGGCTTCTCGAGTCTTACCTCGAATTTCCTAACGGATTAGAAATTATGTAACTGTTCGGATCTGCGATTCTGTATAAAAGCCAAAAAGCTCGAAGCTGTTTCATAGAATGCGGCACCTTCTCAAAGTGCAGACATCGAAGAGTCAATGTAATATGCTATTCGACCCGCATATCGCGAGTACCTAGACGTGATGGAATTTGGCACTGTGGTTGAAAACGTTTATTGCAACAGCTGCTTTCTTCGCGATTATATTGCTCTTTGAATATTTAGAATTCCATTTTTTTCCGTCCTTTTTTCGTGGCATGTGTGTGTGTGTGTATACATGTTTCACACTGCACTTACCAAATATATTATTTTTATTCAACTTTTCGGAAGAACAATCCAGATTTTTTCTTAATACATATCAAGCATCAGAGAATTAAAAACTTGGGATTTTTTAGAGAAAGACACGCGGTTGTATAATGAAAAAATAATTAAATATAGAAAAAAATGAACGGAACGAAAAACGTTGCGAATATATTCCTAACGAGCTATTTTTTAAAAACAGAGATTCTCCTCGATGATAAGAACCGATTGGTTGGGTTTGGTTCTTCGGTGATGACTGGCTCTAATAAAAGATACGAACTACGGACTCTGGACACACAGTATTTGTGGTGGGAGCTTTCGCAATCAAAATAGATTAACAACCCTTAGCACCTCGCGGAAATGCAATTCTTGCCATTTGATAGATTACGTAAATCAGTATTATAAGGGTATATGCAAAATTATTTCAATCGATTTAAATTATGTGCGATAAGTCTCAAATAAACCAATCTTAAGAATATCCCACCATTTCAAGCCTATAACTAGATGCTTTTTCGTCTGACCTTACGTTACGCAAAAGATTTCGCTGATATGTGCAATGCATGAAAGAATCCAAAGATTTACACAGAGATAGTTAAGAGAGAAATAGCGAGAGGTACATATATATTAGAAAATACTTTTTTATGCTTAAAAATTTATAAAATATTGTGCAAAACAACTAGAGGTTGCAAACTATTCGCGTGTTTGTTTTATTACTTATATGAGGACTCTGCCAAGATTGTGAGCCAAAAAGATTCTTCACTAAAATATGTTCCAAATTTTAATACATCAAAATGAAAAAGCCATAAATAACTGAGAAATATTCGAAGAGAAGATAAAGTATGACATATATCTTGGGAAAGGTGACAGGACATAGAAGCTGATTTGAACAGTTTTGAAAATTCTACTTCCAGTTATCAGATTGGAAGTATAGTAGTGAGTGCATTTGATGCAAATTCTCAGGTTTCCCCGGCGCAATCTGCAGCATGGCAAAATTATCCTGTGTCTTCCAACCGGCTATTTTGGTATTTCTAAATAAAGCCGGACGCGACCCAGTTCTTCCCCCTTCACCTGTCTTTCTCTGACTCTCGCCATCACCAAGAAATCGCGATTAATAATCGCGTGACATTTTGTTTAGTTGTACCTCCGGCAATTTGGTGCTAGGTTTAACGT
The DNA here is from genome assembly GCA_963992785.1 of Tenthredo livida. Lineage (NCBI taxonomy): Eukaryota > Metazoa > Arthropoda > Insecta > Hymenoptera > Tenthredinidae > Tenthredo > Tenthredo livida. The sequence continues at coordinate 13,913,649 of OZ023066.1, read as the reverse complement.
GCCTTCATAGTATTTCGGTCTTCAATCTTTCCGTCACAAGGCTAACGTAGCAAAACCTTACCTAACCCAAATCCTAAGTCTAGAGCAATTATCTGCCTAACTCAACGCAAGGAACTTTTTATTTGACATTTTGCTCGCTGCTTCCGGTTGGCATTTCATTTTCGTCTATCTCAACCTCACTAGTCTTCATCCGTCACCAAAAGGACATCGGTGACGGATTTTATCCTTTATCCTATACGAAGTTTGACATTTTTTAATATTCATTTCGTGACCAATCAGATCCAACTCCGTTATAATCCTAACATACCAACTACTTCTGCACGGTACCCAAGCTTTTTTCATCCTGCGATACCGTACTGGAAGTAAAAGTGAAGCTGTTTAATGTTCGCAGGCCGAGTGGGCCTAAACTTAGAAGCAACATTTTCACCCTCTAAATGTGAGAACTAAATTATTGTTTATTTCTCTACGTATGTTTGTATGTATGTTCATACTACAGGGATATTTTCAGCTATGAAAGCGTGACCAGTTCGATTGGAAAAAAATCTACGATCGAAACATTGAAAGCGAACATTTTTGGGTCAAATGAAACAATGGTGTATTGAAACATGCATTGAATGAGCACTATGTCTATAAATGCCACGGTTCAGACGAGACTCATTGTTTAAGCTTGCTAGCGATATGTTATCATAACGTTGCTACATCGAGAGCAAAATTGCGAGAAAGAAAACATTCACGGTATGGAGTAATTCACATGACAAATGAATTTCTTTTGGCACTAATTGCCGTCTTGACTGAATGGGGGATTTTTTAAGATCGCTAATTTTGGTCATTCATATTTTCTACACGATTTATCCTATCGATTCTTCAATGGATTATCTGCAGATTAGATATTGAAACATTTGAACTATTAGCAGAAGCACGTGTTGATTTATTTTATGTGTTATTTTGAGTATTATAGTAATTTATTAGTGAAACAACAGCTCAAATGTTATATGAGTGGTTTAAATTACTTGAACTTCTTCGAGGATTCTCCAAATCTTGGATTAAAATTATGAATATTTCTCTGTGGTTTTCCGTGCGATGTGGGAAGCTGAACTAACCACTGATTTTACAAATTCATCTAGATATACAAAAATCCCCTACTAAGTTGCCTGGCAGTGCTGTGAGCTTATAAATTCCCATAAGTCCGTCAGATGGTAGGATATAAGTATAATATACAAGTTTTGCCTCGGATATTTCTATGATTAGAATTTAAGCACGTGGATTATTTAAATGAATTAACTTCAAAGTCATGGAGTCATCATTTATTCTGTGAACTGAAAATATGAACGAGTGTGTCTCAATCTATAAATTCCCAATCTTAAAAGCGGAATTTCGACCTCCGATGGATCGCAGCGGATGGATTTTTCTTTGGATTTGGCGCGTGGATTATAGACAAAATTAAAATGCCATCTCTACTTTTCACGAAATAGAGAAAAATATCTTTTCAACTACTGCGTATAATAATTTTCGCTGTATAGATATGTATCGCTCGTTTTCGCATCTTAGTCATTCCCGATACCAGTATAATAAAATAAATATTGCGGTAAATCTGGCATCGGGTGCAGTTGTCGCGGATGTCGATTCTGGCTGGGGAGATAAATTTCTATTGAAATTCATAGAAACTATAGAGCGACAATTTTGACAAGCTAACTTAGAACGCAATATATAATATCCCATAAATTCAATATGCACATGAATAGTACGTTTCAAAATTTGGAAAACACGTAAACTCCAAATATCGCAGTTCGAAAATTTCGGAGAGGTATATATATCTTCTAAATTCTGGCACTTCGTTATACCTATCTATATGAAAGGTAGGTAGTGGTGCCAGTTTACTTTCATTTATACTTTCATCTTTTGCAATACCTAATTTTGTTTCGAATGAAGAACGAAATTCTAAGTAGAAGATGATCCGGAATAGAAAGCATGCTGTTATTTAGATCCAGATTGGATGCGGTAGTATGGGACTTATTTCTGATTGCTGAGAATCAATATCACCTATAACGTATAAAATAGTGGAAACTGGAAAGATAAGTTTCAAGTTTGCATCGTGCGTTATGCCCGCCTTGAAAGTTTATTTGGGTCAATGCATGGTTCAGATTCTGTAACATATCGTCCCTGCACAGTTCTGTATTACAGAAGCAATGCCACTCCATAAAATTGGCTTACGAAACGAGGTGGTGAGCCTTCGAAAGAAATCAGGCCTTATATCGCGGTCCCAACTCCTTCTACGGACAATTACAAACCGGCTGTCTACTTTCAACAGCGTAAAACCTACTATGATGTTGTATCAGCGCTCATTTCGAACACCGAAAACGAAAAGCTTTCGAACTACTGGGCATAATACGACCTGCTTGCTAATATATCCGACTGGTAAAATGACGTGTTTAAATTTTCATTGGAATCACTCAATTTTCACACATCAATGAAATATTAAATTTTCGTATGAATAATTGGCAGGCTTTTTTCTAATCCAAATAATGCGAATAAAAAATTAATAAATTAATTCAACTCCATCGCGTTATCTACAGATTGATTTCGAATGAGTATGAGAAATCTGTCGATATAAAGCTTTCGAGCTTTCGGTGGTAAAGATTTTCGCCCGCTAGTCAACGTATGACGGTAAAACAGATTCTCGTGATTTACATCAGTCGGTATTCATCAAAGCTCCAGGTTGTGTATCGACTGCAGCCTTTTACTGCCGACCACTTGTTGCATCAGAAATTTAACTCTAGTAGGACTTGTCGCCTTTACTTATTTCGAAACATCGGTATTTGTCAATTTTCAAAATTCATGTAACGTGAATTTGAGAAATGACTAATTGTTGAATAAATACAAGCATTTTATGCCCTCGAAAGTCGAAACGCGTTGACTTAAAAATATAAATGAATAAAATTCAGCTTACCTCATCGCAGGCTGCACATCTTCCTTTTAATCGTTCGGCATAATGTCTTTCGCAGTAAACTGCATCGTTGTAGACACAGTATGCTAAGTCCACAAGCAGCTCCCTGCACTGAACGCATTGAAAGCATGCAGGGTGATAATGTTCTCCTAATTTGCCTGCTGAAACTGCAAGAGAACCGTATTTCAAGCTCTCATTACAGCTTGCGCAGTTCTGAAACATGAATACGGAGTATATGCTGTAAATACGGGTTGAAAGCTTCGCTAAAAAAACCTACGCGAATAAATGAATCGACATTTCTTTTTATCAAACAATTTCATCCATGGAGGCAATGAACTTTAGAAAATTTATTACATGGGCGTGAATCACTCGGCTCTTTTTTTATTCCTTGAATAAACGATTCTGGCTAAGGAATCACAGTCGATTAATAGTTTTATTAGAAGTGTTTACAAGCGGACAAAACGTTTGAACAAATCATGGATGAGCGACGTGATTTGACTTGATGTGATGTATGATGGCAATTATATTAAAGCCACTTCCGTATCAATATTTATTGATGATTTGGTCATCATCACGTCGCGGATCTGTACGATATACTTTGGCACTGAAAGCTTCCACCAGCAAAGGTAAACATCTGACCTCTCCAATATCTAGGCTTAATTTAACAGTTCTAAGTTTATCCATCCCTACGGAAGCCTCAATCGAAGTCTAGGCGTTGACGAGGCATGTGTCTATTACTATTATCGAGAGTTCGAGGTAAACAGTTTCTATATTTATCGCTCCGGATACTGTTTCTCATTTTCTTCTTTCTCTTCTTCTCCTTATGCCACCAATTTCATCAAAGGATAATGCGATATCGCAGACTTAGCGACTTTAACAGGATAAAAAAAATCACTAATGATTTTCTGTTTTTATTCTAAACACAAAACTTACGTCTGAAACTAAGCAGGAGCAGCAAGCTGCTAGCCCGTTTATGCTATTGCTGATTATCTTGTTACTATGTATATTACGTCAAGATTTCACGATCAAGTTCAGAATTGCACAACCATGAGAAATGTTAGTTGAAGTAGCCTTAACACCTCGTAAAACTCCCAACACTTCAGAAACTCTAAAAATCTATCATGCATCTATTTATTTATTTTTTTGTTCATCACCGAATTTTCGCTCTGTGGTTATAAAAGCTCATCACCTGTGATACAATGATATTTCGATTCTAGTATCAGAACTCTAATTGATCGGGTAATCAAGTTCAGTCTTCGATGCAGAAATTACAAAAAATGAATCACTTGCTAAGTTGCGTTATACTTGTCATTCAAAAAATTCGAACACTTACGGTCCCAGGTTCGAGGATTTCCTGAACGGTCCCGATGTCAAGAGCGATTTCATTTCTGGCTGCCATAAAGTCATCAGCACTGGTGTAATGCTCGGTGGCTAAATGTCGACAGTATGCTTTGGCCAAATCCTGTTTTGGCAGTTGCATAGCCAACTGACGATCCCTGTAACGTTCACCAGCGGTTCCTAATCTCGGTACTGATACCTCAGGTAGCATCAAGAAGTACTCTTCAACCTGAAAGTCATCATTATCATATTTAGAGATCATTCGATTCTTGAATATATTGGATGCTAACGAGATCTCAGAAAGGCAACAAAGAGTCGATAAAAAAAAAAAGAAAAAAAAAACGGTATATCGATGCCAAAAAAGGAAAAAATTCGAAAAATTCGTTCAACTATCTCATAGTCAGTCAATTATTGTGATATATGTGGCATAACTCGTTTTTTTTTGTTTTTTTTTTTTGAAAAATCTGTTGCGAATATAGCGATGAAAATAGCTGCTAGCAGCAGTTTAAAGCTATAAGCTCATGATTTACGACACTTATGGAACGTTTTATGTCTAAACTGACGATCATATAGAACATTATTCAAGTATTTCGCGCCAAAATTAATACGAGAAATTTGATTGCTATATTTTCATTGAAATTGAGTTGATCCCCAATCTTCTCCTCGAGATAAAATATTCGCAAATCTACGACATAAAATAATTTGATTTATGCCGATAACTCTGAATTAGTATACATCGTCATTTAATCCATATCTCGTTAACTATATAATCCCACATTCGTTGATATGGGTGTATGCGGGAATTAGAATTAAAGCCAAGATAAACAGCGGGATGATTTCTGCCACGTGTTATATTATGTATAAGGCATTGCAAAATTCAGTGTCGAAAGATTATGAATTATAGGTTGATATATATGCGAGAAGGCGAGAGAACTGGCAACCTTAATTGAAAATCGCGATCATAAATGTATATCTGTATGTACACGGATACCGTTATTCGTAATATAACCACACGCTGCAATACACATGTGGTAAAAATGCCCCATGGTAGTAGTACAGCATTAAAGCTGTGAGAAACAGCTTGTACATATAATAAAGCACCGCAACGCGAGCCGGGCGTTAGAAGATTGCAAGCATGTGTGCTATCTGCGGCCTATAACGATTAGTTATTAAATAAATCCCTTAAAATTCAAGCCATCCGAATATATATATCGAAATTTGGCATAGAGCCAGTGATGCGGGAGAGCTGCATAGCACATAAATCCAATCATTAATCGGGTAGGAATTTATCGATTCTTTAATTTCTATTTATCCCATTTGTCCACAGGTCAAGGATGAGACGCATCTCACTGTGGTGATCGACGACGTAAAGTCATCCTCTGATACTGACTGAGTCTGATCAATTTTTTTTAAATTGTATAAACGATTTTTCTTCTTCTTTTCTTTCTTCGCTGGTTTTCATTTATTTATAATAGATCCTTGAAATTGTTTTACCTTGTGGGATGGTAGTCCTGGCGGGGCCCAAGCAAGGCCCATTTCTCTGGGATCGCAAGCGACAGATCCACTCGCCCCATCGCCTTTGAGTCCCAGTCGAGATCTGACTGATACCCATTCCTCGTGACAGACATCGTGCGCTTCTCTGGGACATTTGCAGCTGGTGCAATTTTTCCTGGAAAATAAAAAAAATCGTTTATGTCTCTAGTTCTCTTTCCCCTTATTTTTCTTTTGCCAAGAGTTAGTGAAACAATTTCCAGAATTTATAATCTTTTGGTATAAAATCTAGGAGATTGATTGTTTCCGCTAAATCGATCGGAAGTCGAATCGCCAGGAAGAAGATAAACTCTGCCAAATTTGGATTTTATACAATCGTTCGCTTTTTCATTACGGTTTTTATTATTGTACTTGCTTATCCCAAAAATAATGATGAGAATTTATAGAGATGTAGACGTCACTGCTTAGGTACCGAAATTGGTTAAACAATTTCGATGTCTAAGTAGTCGGAATTGGCAAGAATTTCAGAGCAGAATACTGGATGTATATGTTTAACTTGACGTTAAATGAGAATTACTCGTAAAGTCGTCTTTGGGTAGGTGATAAATATTTGTCTCTCCTCTTAATTAAACCGAACCTAAACCTAAACGTCGGAGAATTCTAATAAAATGTTACTGCACTGTTTATAGGGCTAAATGATGTTGGCAGGTCTTGTGATAACACTGCAATTACACCATAGTGCAAAATTCCAATATATTTTCATAAAACTTGCTTGAATTAGCATCTTCTACGCGAAGTTAAAAGAAGCTTGATAAATATCAACGAATTTATTGCCTTATACCTCAATGCCCCCAATAAAACTTAACTTTCTCCAAAATTGAAATCCGAAAATGAAATTTACTTTCTTGCTGATGTGATCAGCTTGACTTTGAGGCTGCGGTTATAAAACTGAGAAATAAATCGAAAACAAGAAATGTAAATGTTTGTTTTTTAAATAAGTTATCAAAGATTTGAATATTTTTTCAAGCTATGGCACCGCGTTGGACAACACCATGTACATACCTTACTCATAAAAAATATCTACCTATATGGTTATATTTACGCAAATTCAGAACAAGGATATACCTATATATGCTCGGTGGTTGAAATTCTTTAAAGCAAAACTGAGGCACCGCATGTGTATTTTTCTATCAATACGATAACCGGCGCAATCGAGGTCAGAATCCATCGTCAAATTTATATCGTTTTTTTTTTTTTTTTTTAGTTTTTCTTATACAGTGTAATTTCGATCCGTTTTCGAATTCCCTTCCATTAAAAACCGATTTCAATCAAACAGTTTGCGTACGTGCGATATTTGCGTAGATTCACCCACTACCGCGATTGTTTTCAGTAAAGTGAAGGAAACCGTGATATTGTGGTAGTCATCGAACGCCAATATAATATATATATATGCCAGATGCACTTGCTCTCGTCGATCGGGTTGTTTGCGCCGCACCCCACCGGAAATCGGTCGACGTTCAAGGCTCAGTTGCTAATGCAAGGACACCTTGCAATTTTCCTCATCCAATATCACGGATAGCTATATGGCAAATTCTCAACAGAAATATGATACACGCCTTTTTATCACACTACTCTCACCCTACGTTCTTTCTATATCAGTCTATTTCAAATTCACGGGTGTGAAAAAAATCTTTTCGTTTTGACTTTTGAACGACGAAATAGAAAATCGTCCTCGAAATTTTCCTGCTTTCAGAATTTACTTTGGATAATATATTCATTCTGTCTGAGTTCTAACTAATAAACGTCAAAATATCTAATGCTGTTGGTCAGTAGGGAAAGCATCGTATATTTCGTACTCATTGCGAGTTGACACATCGTTAGGCAAAAGAAATGAAGTTTCTTTATCGTAGGTGTAATTTTGTTTGAATCCTTTTTTTTCTTTTTTTCAAAAAAGTACGAATTGAAACGTCAAAGTCTTTTTTTTTCTTTCTTTCAAAGTCTTTTTTCTTTAGGTACAAGAAGAAAGATTTGTGTAACAAGTTTTCAGCATCCGAAATGTCAAACGCTGTTGATTTCATAATGTCAGAATGGTTTTTTTTACTCCCGTTGAAAATATGTTTCACCTATTACTGACATTTTACGACAGTTCTAACTGTCAACTCTTTATAACCAGCTCAAAGGGAGCTCTGAAGAGGGTAGGTATGTAGTACATAGAATATCTATTAATAAGGTCTTCAGATATCCGAGGACGCTGTGTGGACGGATACCTTGTTAGCGACAGTGGACAGACGTTTTATGTCTAGACCTCATTTTTCCCAAAAAAAAACAAATGGCTGGTAATACCGAGCTTATTGTAGAAGGGCGGACATAGCATTTATCATTATCATAATCATAAGCCGCGAAAGATCCCTTGTTATACCATTTGCCCAATTTGTTTGCAGACTAACAGCCGTATTAGTTGAAGATATTTTTTCATATTGGGATATCGCTGTACCCCAACGAATGTCTAGATAAACAAGAAAAAAAAATTAAAAAAACCTGTGAAATATTGAAAATTGCGTGAAAAAATTGGTAAATTTTTTTTACTAAGGCAGTGATTAAAATCGACATAGTAAGTTAGAAATTGATCAGGAATTTACGTCACCCTAAACTCGGAACTGCGCGCGTATATAATTATAAACGACGATAGAATATTACAAGGCGGTTTTGTCATAATCCAAAAATATAATAAATTTTTTTGCGATTCATGTATATGTATAGGAATGCAGTGAAGAAGAAGAAGAAGAAGAAGAAGAAGAAGAAGAAGAAGAAGAAAAAGAGAAAAGAAAAAAAAAGTTCAAAGAAAAATAAAACGCTGGCCTATCTATACAGACGGGGGCTTAAAATTTGACAGATATTAATACACTCTTCTCGTGAAAATGGTTCTGAAAAATCTTCTCAATTTGTAGACTAGAGTTTAACATAATTACTCGATTAGTTTGATGGTTCAAATTTCTAAATAGTGTTGCAACAACGAGAACCTCACCGTATATAAACCCACCTAGTATTTTAATGCAATAGGAAGTAGGCAACTCACACTCTCTGTTAAATGGTGGCAATTTAATTTGCATACGTGCGGTCGACGAGATCTATAAATTGTTCCCGATATAGATACTCGGACTGCGCAGATCATTTCTACTTCATAGACGGTATAAAAATAAAAGGTGAAATAAATTGCGTAGGTGAGTTTAACGAATGAAGTAGGTATAGGTATAAACCTAAAATTAATGAAAATATTTCAAGTCAAATCGCGGCGCAGGCAGCTAGCCAAATATAAGTTATTTAATTACGTTAGCTTTGACAGATCATAAGAGATTAAAAAAAAAAAAAAAACTACAGTTGACAGAACCGTCTAATTAGTGTTACTTCTCTTGCGGTAACTTGTTTGATCAACGCATGGATAATGCGATTATTCACATCCACCTGATAGAATGGGTAGAGGAAAGAAAAAAAAAATCTTTTTTCTACCCCAGAGAAGCTCCTAATTATTTTATTTTATTTTATTTTATTTTATTTTTTATTTTTACTTTTTGTTTTTCGCCCCGAATATTTCCCTGCGTATAATAATATCTCCAGAGAGTTAGAAAGTCCCTGCAGAAGCCCGAACCCTCTACAAGGATCAGGAGAAACTGACTCTAGGAGAAATCTGAACCTATATGACTTACGATTAGCGTGAAAAATGGATTGATATGGCTAATCGGAACGGGGGACTGACTGACTTACTCTCCAAGCTAGAAGTGAAACGCCAGCAGCAACTTATCTCTCATCTGTCAGTGATAGAATGTATGTACCTCATTTCGATTCGCCCAGCTTGTAGTAATATCTCGCTTCAAACTGAGCAGGATTTTCTAAAATCACTTATACCTATTAACTAAAAAATATCTCTTCAGAGAATTGAATAAAATACTCGGTAGGGCGAAGTGAGGTAATTAGGAAACAAGTTTTCGCACTTTTATATCAATCTTCGCAATTACTGATCTGAGAATCTTGCTTCTTCATTCAGCGACTAACTTAGGAGTTGAAGGAAATGATATCTGACTGAAACGATGCAAGTTTGAAGCATGAATAATGCAGCTTGAATACATTTCAACAACTAAGCTCAACTTTGCACTTAGAGTTGGAGGAATTCAGATTTAAGTGATTCATACCATTATCGAAATACTGCCCACTGACTAACGAGGGTGACTAATACTAGGGCAAACTGATTTTGACGTAAAATTGACTTTTGGTATAATCTGAAAACACGTATGAAGCCAGCGTTCCATTTTCGCGTTGTTCAGTGTCTCGCTTTTGCCTCTTTTCAGTTATCTTTGCAATTAGGTACTTTATCATCATTCTATGGAATATCAGAATAAAGAGCTTCACGGTATTCAATAGACCGTGTTTTCTTGACTGTATAATAATAATCTCACATCTTTTTCTCTCGTGAAGAATAATCAAAACTTTATAAGGCAGCGTAAAATTTCGTTCAACTCCACAAAGAACAATTTCAAACAACTTTTGATCCCTGAATAAGTCAATAGGGATATGCAGGACAAGTCTATAGCAATCTTACAATATACAATGCTGCAGTTGAATATTGAATTCGTCACGTTTCAAAAGAATGTCTGATTCCTGTATGTTACCCCATTTCAGCCGAGTGACAAACCGAGCTAATGTTAGTAACACCAAAAACGAAAGAAAAACAACAGTTTGCATAGTTAACATGTATAATATATATAAAGGTATATCAAAAGCCACACAACATCGAACTGTCAATCTTTATCTCGTGCGATAATGAAATTTACCTAACTATAAGTTCGAACAGTTCGAACTGGTCGAAGACTTTGCAGTAGAGATGAAGTACCCTGACACAGGCCCATCGCATCCCAGGCCAAGGTGCTAGGCTAAGATCAAGACCATCTTCGAGGGGGCATTTCCCGATTGTAAAACCTCTCCTCAGTTCAGCCCCAGACAAAGTAGGATACCGGTGTCTCCTATCCAACATTGGATTTCTTCTACCCTTTGAAAATTCGTTCGTAACACCAATCAGTCCTCTTTTTATTTCGGCGCCAGACAACGTAGGATATCTTTCCCTTCTGTCCAGAGAATTAGACTTCCTGTAGAGTTCTTTTTCCGGAACCGATGGACACCTCGCTCGCATTTCTTGAAGTTTTTGCTGTTGCTGTGCCTGCGGGGGACTTGTGGGCCTTTTTGGCTCCGGAATTCGAACTCGTATTCCTTGGGGTTCTGCTCCAGGTGTTGGCACGCAGTACACCCGGACTTCAGTCTTTGGTACATCCTGGGTCGGACCTTTTGGGCTCATTTTAACACCCGTTGGCCCTGCCAGGAGAGTTGGCGTCGTATGACGCCGGCGTAGTCGACCGTTCAGGGTGAAATTTAAACCTTATCAGTCACCATTTCGATTCCTCCAAACAGATGATTCACAGATAGTCACTTCTCGGTTCACACAAAATTTAGGATTTTGATTATTTTTTATTTATTTATTTATTCTTTTCACATTGTATTCCTATCGTTTATTTCAATCCCCGTTATTTTCACGTAAAGTCAATCGATAGATTCTTATAATTCTTTCATAAAACTCAATCAATGATCGATACTGTTCTCCAAAAAGTTTCACGGTATTCCGACAATTTGACGAATTCAATTTCAGTCTGAAATATTTCATGGACATTATTGGTCTGATCGTATACAGTTTATACAATATTAGACTATGTACATTTCAAACGTATAAAATGAGATAATTATTTATACGTTTATAAATAAATATTATATAACTGCAGCTAGCGCTAGTAAACGAATCAGTCTATCCGACTTTAGTTCGCTGTATGAAATGATATAAAACTTTGGTATATTTGAGTTCGCTGAATGAGGCCTCACCCGTGCGCATGATTTACATCAGATTTGGGTTTATTATCGTTGAGGAAAGTCATACCTATGTATATCCGATCCATAATAAAAAAAAGCTCATTTAATTTATCGATAAAAAAAATCAATCATAAAAAAACATAAAAACGAACGAACCGAATATATATTTTATTTCTTTTCTGATTCGTCACCTCCTTTCGCGCGAAGTTTAAATTTCGAAGCAAACGGGGTATGAAAATTATATATTTTCGTGAAACGCAGTGATACCTAGCTATATAGAAACCGGGGTATTCTCGTAACACCCTGCGCATACCGCAAGGCACAGCAGTTATGTCAGGGTTAAGCGAATAAAATTGGAGTGCTTGGCGGTGTAGCTTCAAGATAAGTCTGATAAATCAGACAATAGAGATTAGGCGAAAGGATCATCGTCATTCGTCGCACATTACGTGACCTCAGTTGATCCTGGGATCAGATGGACTTAGCGCACAGATATATACAAGAAAATTTCGATCAAATTTTTGTTGGACATTTTTTCGTCTTCTTTTTTTGTTCTTGATATTTATCTTGAATTTAATTATTTGAATGTTAAGAAGTGAAGCTAGAAGACAGTCGTATAGACCCAAGACCTCGGCATCTACGACCAATTGACCATTTCACATAGCTGATTAAATTTATTAGAGTTCATCTAGTTAGAAGTTACTTGACCCATCTGTTTCTCTAGATCCACTTGATCTTTTGACACTAAAAATTACCCCTTTTCTTGAATATTATAAGTTTATTTATTTCGCACAAAATTGCGAGAGCTAGATGACTATACCGCGATTTATTTCAAGATTTTAATTTACCTACATGATAAGCTGTAAATATTCAGTTGGCTAAGTTAACTGTAGACAAAAAAAAAAGTAGGAAAAATTAAAAAACGACTCAGTTTTGTGTTTTGACGTTCTAACTTCAAGGCACCGTGCCTTTTCTAAATAGAAAAGACTCCACGTCGGATTACAGAAATACTGCCACAGAATCCCTGCAGCACAATTTTTTTTTTTAATCTCCGAGTTCTGAGACCGTCGATTTTATCAATGATAATTATTGCGATTTAAGTGAATTCTGAATGTGTGCGAGTATAGATATATATATACCTCCATACGTATAGGGTTGAAATAAAATGCAAGAACTGTAGTTAGTTGATAACTTTGAATCGATCGTATTAACTCCAAAGCTTCTGGCTGTTTGAGGTTTATGTTTGTAGGCAATATGGATCAGAGGCATCGACTAATGGCTATTAATTAGATAAATGCCTGGTGTACTAAGAGAGGTAATAGTCATCGTTTAAAATAGCCGCATGGATAAAACGCAATTTCACATTATTCTATTTTAGTCTATTTTATTATATAGGTAGAAGCACAAGGTGCATGTCGATGTGTGGGTACGTATGTGTCTGATGTTTCATCCTCTTTGAGGTCTCGGGTTATACACGATGACGCGATTTCTTTAATGGATTTTTGCTCTTTTCGTTCATTTATTGTTATCTATTCTTCGCCATAATCATTGTCGCGGAATAACGATAGAAAAAAAAAATTCTCTTAGTGATAAAAATCGACTGTATTGAACAAGATCCCGATTTCGTCACACCGTGATTTCATTTTCCCAGTGAAATTGCATCTCGTTCATTAAGCCATTCAAGTGAAAGAAAAAAAGATAAATGAGACTGAGATATATTCCATCTGTATAAAATTCTCGCAATAAAAAATAAAATAAAAAAAAAAAAAACGAAAGAAAGAGTTATACCGTCGAGTACCCTTCACCGTATAACAGTTTGAAGCTGTTGGTTTTAAGTATTCTCCAACCTGACAGGACTTTATTATTTTTCGTAAGAAATCTGCATAATAACTCGATGAAAAAATGTAAAAAAAATCACTTTTGGAAGGATTCTTGAGATGCTAATACAGAGTGGTGAATACTCGACGGCCTACGCTATACTCCTAATCAGAATTTAAACGGGAGTTAAATGTTCGAAATACATTAAAGACTGAGAGAGAAATAAGGTTGTAACTAGACGATTAATTGCTGATTTAATTTAGTAAACCATTTTTAACTATGATATGGTGAAACAATTTGTAGAAACTATTGAAGTTTAATTTACGAATCGAAAATTAGCCGATATCGTTTATCACCCGTAAATGTTGCAGCACTTTTGTATAAATTCATGCGTATGTGTCTTTGCGCTGTATATTTATTTATTTAAAGAGACAAGGTATAGTATATACCTACCTACGTTGGTTGTAAACGGTTGAAACAAATTCTACGAATATTGTGGTAACTGAAAACTAATTTTACTTCTGAGTCATTATTTACAAAGTCGAAGAAAGCCGGACTACTTTGATCATGTTTAACGGAAAAATCATTGTTGATGGCAAAATTGAATGCATGCAGTCCACCTACTATTCGATATCGCGACTAGGCACGCGAACGTTTCGCTCTCAGAAAACGCAGACAGATATCGTGACGTAATCTGCCCCCACGATTCGCACTATATACTACACATACAATTGATAGAGAAAATAGAAATGAATGAACGAAACGTTAGCGTACGCACTTACAGAAACAACCTCTTTTTGATTCACGAGGGATTTCGTTCCCGCGTTTCGGAGCTCAAGTACCTACATCGCGAATATCATATGAGAGAGAAAAAAACAAAAAATAGGAAAGGTGTATAGAAATTTTCTAGATTGAGTACCGTTTGGAGTAAAGAGTAATTAATACGAGGTAGGTGTGTTAAACATAGGAATGTATCGAGCTAATCTGACGAGCGAGTGATATTATACCCATTTTTGTATTTCTGACGCAATAAATTGTCTTCAGCCTTGACTCGTCAATAACTATAACTATATTATATAAATGGTCATAAAAGGGAATAGAAAAGAGTATGAAGATCTTTCAACTTTTTTTTTTTATTCGATTAGAAATTAGAATCTACAGACGTGCGTAAGAAATTAGAATTCGCGAAATAAGAACGCGAAAGCCATGAATGAAAACGTAGAAATTGATAGTTCGCTTATGTTACGAACGGTTCGATCACGTGCTATATCGATTACATAAGACTACTTTAGCCGTAATTAGATCCAACTCAATATCACGCAGATTTCAATAAGCTAGTGTTCGAATAAATTATGCGAAAAAATAAAAAACGAAAATCGGGTACTTTTCGCGAAGCTCAAATTTAGTTATCTATAAGTGCTACGTACGTATAGGTATGTCAAATAACGAAATTCATTCAAGTCCGCACGTTCTCTGTTTCCAATGACAACTTTATCGCGTCGTCGGCTTTACGCAAATTGGATAATGAACGATGCGAAGTGATATATGGATTCAATATTACCCACTAACCGCTTGAGAGAAAAAAAAGCTTCTTTTTTTCAAATTTTTTTTTTATTCATATAACACACATATGGCGTTTATTGGAGGCCAATTAAAAGAATATTATGAAAATTTTTATTGATTATAGATAAACTTTTAAACTCGCTCCAGGTAATGTAACACGTTTAAAAAAATGATTATAGCTACTCGATTAAAACAAGTCTTTACCAAAATTGGAAATATTTTATCATTCAATGCTTGCGACAATTTTCTTTTTTTTTCCTTTCTTTTCTTTTGCCACTTCCTCTCTACTGACCAGAAAAAATAAATGTAATATAAAGAAAAATGATTAAATTGAAAGAGAAAGTAGGTATGTATGGCATTTTATCTGAAATAACCATCACGCGGCAAATGTGCGGTACGGGTTCACATCCTACCCGGAAACCTCATGAGGTGTCTTAAAAGTCGCAAATTTTCCGGAACAAAAAGATATTGTATAGATATAACTGAGTACTGTGTCATTTAGACTCGCCCTTGAATTTCAGTCTTCATAGATACATTCATACTTATGTATATCCGTATATATAAGTAATTACGCGTTTACCTTCCGCGGACAAGGTGTGCAACACTGCAAGTGATACCTATAGGTGTACATCTATCTCTGACGCCTGACGTTAGTACTCCAATTAATATAATGATCCATATATAGCAAAGCGAGAGAAATAAATAACGATGCATTCCATTGGAAAAATGAAGATTAAGAAAATTAAGAATTAAGAATGACAAAGCCCAGTTGTGTGAATATATTTATATGCGCCTCGCGGCTAAGAAACTCTGAACATATTGCTGAACGATCTTAATGATGTGATGAAAATTTTGCAGATAAAAATGATTAATAAATAGCTAATAATATGTAGTACACGTGTATATCATAGTCGTAGTTATATGCTCGCGCAGCAGTTCGACAAAAATTGAAACGCGTTAAAAAATGAATTGCTAAATATTCCGACACTGAATGACTCGGTGCAGGCATAATATAGCTAACTGGAAAGAAAAAGATGTAAAAATATGCACAAGCCAGACCGAATAAGAAACTGTCACCACTTCACTTAGTTACAACTGTAGATAAGTACTTCGCTCATCGTTACGGTGTATGTCGCATGGAGTTTTCTGAATTATTTTTAGCGTCACTCTCTTCTACATGCAGTTAGATGCTTTTGTACAAGTACGAATGCAAACGTACGTACAATAGGTGTGTACATATATCCGTAAATACAGTCACCAGCCCTAGTTGTCACTTTTTGCCGAGGCTAGGTGCGCGTCGGTAGTGCATCCGCAGGAAAGGCATGATTCAAACTGGCGCCATGACGCGCGTTCTACCTCGGCATTGCTCGGTCTACATCGGCATTAATCGGTCTATACCTACAGTAGACCGGGTGTCGAGGAAAAATAAAATCATTGAATAAATGCGCGTGCGCAAAACTTTCCGCGTCGTATTGTGTGCGGGAAAATAATGAGCGCGGTTTTATTTGAAAAAAGAAAAAAGAGAAAGAAAAAAAAACGTCATACATCATTTTATTCCATCGATGATGTTTTTCGATTTATAGCAAATTCAGAAACCAAATGAAAAACCAGTCAAAGGCGAAAGAAATAAAGGAAGAACCGACTTGATATATTGATTTAAAAAGAAACTTGCGATTAATTTTTGAATATTTAATCGATTTCGGATCCTGATTTGATCGGTTTTAATCGATAACTGCACGGAGTCAAGTTGCACCGATTCAATTAATACATTTTTCACGCTAAATTTGACACGTAGATTATTTCGTCACTATATATACATCGCAAGTCAAAGCATGGGTTTAGCGATTCATTATGTACACGTTGGTAAACGCATTTTTTTTCGAATACAAACGTGTAAGGTTGCTGTTATACGAAACTGTTATTCGTATCATTTTACAAAACCATAAGTCTAATCGTAAGCACGAGAATAATTTCCAATTTTAACCCACTCAGCATTAATAAAAAGTGTAAAATTTATACGAGTAGATATACAAGCGTGTAAGCATATATGCTAGGAAATAATTAATACAGTTTAAACCATATAAGGTATCCAAAATTGATTGAAAAAAAAAAAAAAATGATGAAATTTTTAATTTCGCAAAAAAATTGGACGTGAAAATAAAAAAAAATTCGGTTCTATTTTGCAAGAAAACAAAAATGTAGTTTCTTTATAGATGTACACACATAATGCATAATAACTTAAGCATGCATACCTGGTTTGTACACTGATTGGATTTCAGCAAGCGCAACCTTAATATGGCCCAACCTTTAAGCGTTAAAGTCAAGAAACTTTTCGAACACGTTCGACCTACATTATTCCCTGCATATTCTATTCATTTAAGTATATTGCTAAGGAGCTGGGTAATAATTGTCAAATAAACGAGTAGGTGATACGAGTACAAATTGAATCGATTATTGTTTTCGGTGTGAATTCTAAAATGCGAGAAGAAATTTGTTACGTCGAAGGATAACTGCGTTTAGTTTTAATAAGTGCAATCAATTTTGGATCATTCAATGGTGAACTGTAACGAATTTTTGAATAACTGCGTAAAAGACTGAAGATTATAGCAGAACGCGACGTTTGCAAAAATTTTGACAATCTAACACGAGGGTGACAGAAGCTTGGCAAGAACTATGAGCTTTTCTTCTTCTCGAATCCTATACTCTTGTGTTTTAGCACTTACACGACATGTGGGCATAAACATAACATCATTCATACACCGCGAGAGCACCCTGTTCGAAAACGTTGCGTTGCCAAATCGTCCGAACCCTAAAAGCTCTAAAATTAATCTTACGCCGAAAGTTTTTAGTTCCTTTGAATAAATAAATAAATCCAACACTTTTACACTCAAAATTTAAAGTCATTAAGTTATTTCAGGGTTGGAGAGCGCAGCTAGTTAGTTGAACAGTGAATTGTGCCTAAAATCGTCTACACAAAACTGAATTGTCGTTCAATGTCTTATGCTCATCTTCCCTCAACCAGTCATGCCTAGATTTGAATAATTTCAGAGAGAAAAGGGCCCTTCAAAAACACGTAGCAGAAAATTTGCACACGATATGAATATGCGGTGAGGGAATGAAATTTTAATATGTGTGTAAGCAGGACTTTGGACGAATGACGAGTCTGTACCTGGGTGGTGGGTAGAAGGGTATACCTATAACTGTAAAGGTAAAATTTGAAAAGCAAGTAATCTCGCATTATGTATGTAATGAGTTGGAATTTAATTTAACGACCAATCCAGCTCGAGCGTGGTTAAATAGATAACTTGTGTTTTTGGATTGCGTTGCAGGGTGACTTGAGTCATGACGTATCATTACGCTCATCCGTCATTTCGGACGGTTTGTTAGCTGGGTTCCAACTCCGAATCCTATTCTAGTCCGCCTAGAATGACCTAATAAACTTTATATTTGGCGTAAGTCGGGTTCCTTGGAACGCAAAACGGTACCGCAACCAAATACACAAACAAATAGGCGAAGGTTAGAGGGAGAACTTGCATCGTATCACGGAAATTCGTCTATGTTTTAGTACTTGGCAGTCAGAACATAGGAATTTTAAGATAATAATTATAGCTAAGCTATACGTGCGTAAGTCAGAGCTTTGACGCGAGAAAAACCAACGATATATAATACTACGATATCCACTAATAGTATTCAGAATTTTGGCATTATCGCCGAATGCAGTAAGGGAATGACTCGTTTCATTATTAGTTTTATTTAAAACTAAATTAGACGACGTGCTCACTTAGGCTTAGGTACACGTAATGGATTAGTGGATTTCAGGTATGAGATACATAGGTATAGAGAAATCTTAGTTTTGTATAATTATAGCGATTACTGAATGAAGCAACTTGACTCCGGCAATCGCTTTACCTTGGACGTCATCTTCCGCGTAGCTTGGAGCAAAACGGAATTCAAGAAGAAGAAGAAGAAGAAGAAGAAGAAGAAGTCCATATTAGGCAACGTCAATTTCGTCTTAATTAAAAGCATCAGTGCGGCGCCCTGAACACTAGCGAAATATATATACGCTGACTAATTACTCTTGAGTTATTATAATCATTTGAATTTCTAATACGGAATATACCTACTAACTAGTAATTATCAACTTATGTTTGAATAGGTAGTGACAAACTCACAACGAACTCCGAAATTCGCATTTCTAGTCAAACATATCTACACTGAATAATTTCACAGTTTATTAAATCAGTTCCGAAATTATTAATGACGTTGATTATAAGTCCGTAAAATATTCCTGCATGATATATCATATTATGTATTTTCTTAGCACTAAGCCAGACGTACAGTGAGAAGAAGAATACGTTAGGTAAGATGACGCAGATATTCAAGGTACTAAGCACCAGATGACTGTAATTCAGCGAATGTCGCGTCTGTAATGCAAGAACGTCGAGTGTAGAATAGGTGTAACGTGTGCGCGTTGCTAGAAGCTTATATAATATTGTCGATCAGCTGTTTGTACTAGCGATTAGAAATCAACGAGGAAAGTACATAGGTCCAAGAAAATTGAAGGAAAAAAATGATTGAGCGGCAATACCATCCTGAAAAATATTTTTTGTATGCAACTCTACAGAATAATAGGTTCAATTCTGTTTTTCCTGATGACGTAGGTACCGCGATTCCTCACCTATTTCACATCAGGTATTTGGCTGAAATAAGACAGATCTTACACCTAGTGAATCGACGAAGGAAATGATATTCTACCAAAATAGCCAGTCCTCGTTATTTCATTTTTTTTTTTTTTTTTTTTTTTGTCTCGAAAGGTCAAGTCTATAATAAAGTATCCGTCATAATATATCCTATTGCTCTGACAGCATCGAGGTCTTTGCATAATTGATGCAATTATTCTGGGAAATATGAAGATGATGGGTATAAAACCTTACCTAGGATTTGATTGATGGATTATGTATTTGGCTTCAACCCCTTTATAACTTCCTTGTACATCATCAATTTTTTATGAAAAATGTCTCGAAATTTTCACAAGGAACTTAACTGACCTTACGAAAATAATTCAATAATTTTCGCTTATTCAAAGTTATTGTAATTCATTTAGTATAAAACCCGCTCGAATATTCTTGTCTTCGATTCAATTTAATAAATTAAATTTGAATTCACTCCATTATAGCAAAGATGATTATCCTGTGTAATTTCTTACCATTATTAGATACTTCAATCGTTCATCTTATGGATTTGGGTTAGAGATGTTAATTACGAGAATTATTTAAGCAAGCAATCATCGAGTGAATGAATTTCTGAAGTCTTATAGCATCTTACAAGCGATACAAATCTTAGCTCAAATTGATGTCTTTTTTGACATTTTTTTTCTCGTATCTAATTCATTGTTAAATTAGTTTCGATTCATGATGAAACGAAGCGATACCTTGTCTTCCGACTAAAACCTGAATGAATCTATCAATGCCAAAGTGAGATATATTGGGATACGGAATTAGACTCAAAAGGATCATTGTGGTATCAAGTGCCAGATGAACAAGTCAGGGAACAATGAATGTTCCTTCTGTTTAATGACAAAGAGAATTTCCCCGAAATTCGTGTATAATTTATATAGCTTCGGAGAATAGCCCGTAGAGGCTTTCATTGTCATAAAGGCATATCTTTAATCGGGAGGGAATGGCCTGCGGATATTTCACCGCAGGTTAAGAGTCGGGATTGACGCCTTTGTCGCAGGGTACTTAATTAAACGCAATTCCATTTCTCCGGGTTAAAATTTGACGAAAATTAAAAAACCAAGTCCCGTTTCGCGGTGGCTTTGCGAACTCGGTCAAAAATTTTTTGACTATACCAACATAAGTGAGACATAAGTCTATATGAATAAAATTTAGTAAGAGAGAGCCTTACGTGTTACTAGTGCAGGCTATGGTGTTACACGAATCCTCGAAAGTGTAGGCGACACAATCCTCGGGTGTCGTGGGCGTCGGAGACGCACCCACACGTACGTCGACACCGACGCCTCCCGAATGACGTCGACCTCGTCTTCGAACCGCGAAGTTTCTTTCTCGGGATGGAAAACGCGGTGTTTTTTTTTTACTTTCGGTAACCTCGAGCACCGATAATTGGGTGTTATCCCACACCATTTTTATTTCTGTTTTTTTTTTGTCTCTTTTTTTAATTATAAATTTGAATGATGGATTTTTTTCGAAAAATATTATATTATATTATATATTCCTTTGAGATATATTATGCGTCTGCTTTTCGAAACGATTGATTATTACCACGCATTGAACTCATTCGATGGAATATAACGACGCGATAACAAGTACGCGATGAGAGAATACATGCGTTGATAAATAATCGAAAATATAAAACTGACACATAACACACGAATGATTCACTCTTCAGAGACGCGGTTCTATAAGTACTATAGTAATTATAGGTGAAATCATCAGGAAATGAAAAAATCCGAAATTTATATTGAAAATAACTAAGCAAATGTATATTGAATATAATTGTAAGAATAAGGAATGAAGAATTTTCCAGAATCACAAAACTCGCGCGTATATTATACGAACGATACGCGAAACGAGCTTTGCTGCACTGCTATAGTTGCCAAAGTGAAATAATCGCAGAACGTCGCATGCGGCTGTCTCTAAGCTTCGCAGTAATCGAATTAGTTTAATCTTATTATAAGCTTAATGAAATTTTCCTAATTTCAAGTTAGCAAAACGCGAGGAAAAAGATAATCTCACGCGAAATAATGGCTCGAGGTCAAACCTTCGTTGTAATATTATTATCGTACGTTCACGTGCACTAGTTTTTTTCTTTTCTTCTTGTGTTAATTACCACCAGGTGACGTTGGAATCCCACTTAACTTGTTGCTCGCAGTACTAAGTCCGAGAAAGAACTGACTGAGCTCGTACATCGGTTAATGCCGTGTATCGTGTAACTCGTATTCATGCACGCACATCGTTGTAATACGTAGGTAGGTACTATCTGCCGCAGAGTAAGCGTGACAACCTTCGGACGTTAACTAGATACCTATTGCTTTGAAAATCAATTATTCGCAATTTGTTACATACTGTATAAATGATAATTGATAAATAATAATTCACCCTAGGAATTCCACGAATGTAAAAATCAATGGTAAAAAAAATCAAAAAAAATCTAAGAACAAACAGAAACCGAACGTATATTTCCAGCTCTTTCCAAAAATCATTTAACACTATACACATACGTCAGTACTGATGCTTCATCTGACTGGTACTGCTTCACTGCATGGTAGCTAAAAAAGTCGACAGTTTATCGAGTAGGTGTCGATGAGATAGTCGTATCAGAAATGAATAACTGTGTTATCTCAAGACATACTATGACGGTGATGAAATTTGTTCAGAGACTTTCCCTTTCTTTCTTTATACTTTTTTTCCTTATTCCGTTAGGGTATTGTAAAAATATACACAAGTATCTTAGGTATATTTTATCAATCATATATACTAGAATAAAATTGTTAATTTTTTTCTTTTTCTTTCTTTCTTCCTTGTTCTTTGACGTTTTCACATCAGTCAGTGTGCCCCTCTTTACCAGAGTAAATTTAGAATGAAATTTATTTGAATATTAATCCGCGAGGTAGGTATTGCGAAAAATATCTCAAGAATCTCGACGTTTGAATAAATTAATCTTTCGTATATCATCGCGCAGTAGATTTATTTATTTATTTTCTTATTTTTTCTATCATATTCCGCTCAATCTTAGATCCAACAAATGTTTGCCATCGTTTCGAGATACCGTGATGAATTAGATATTATAAACTACTCGTTAAAAGATTCGATACGAATTTTTTTTCTAACAATTAATGAAATTCAACTAACGATATACAAGTGCTGCACTTTTACCGATGCTTTTTCAATAGTCATACGAATTAGGTACGAGGCTATCGGTCACCTGGACATATACCACGTTTTTGAGAAGCTCAATTAAAATGCAACGCAACGTATGTACGTACTATTCCAACGTAGGGAAAGCAGCTTGTGCGTGTCACGACGAATACGATGCGTGACTTGCGAGCTGTTCAGATTAGTGGTTAAAAATAACCGAATAATATACATACACCTACAACGTTAATTATATTCGATTCTAAGATAAGAAACTCGCCTTAGCTACATCCGCCACTTTTTAAAACTCAAAATATTGACCAAATAATAAAATGACCAACCAATCTTTTGGAACACAATATAGAACGGACCTTTTTCATTTTTTATTCAAAGTCCTCAATCTCCATTTACCAAAAGTCCAACGGTTCATTATCATCTATCCGAGAGGTATGACATCACCTCGACTGATGTGTGAATGATATCAATCAGCATTTTTTCGAATGGGTCATTTTCTAGGAGAGAATAATTTGGACACGCAATCAAACGAAATTTTATAAAATTTGCCACAGGTCGTTGGAAAAGTTGTAGTATTTGTTTTTTTTATCAAGAGAGCGGGATCAAAGGCTTAAAATAAATGTCATGGTACAGGAACGTAGCGTATAATTCGTATGAACATTATAATAATATCTAAGAATAAAAAAATCTATACCATCATTGTATCAGCCTTCTTATTCCGCGGCCTACAATAAGTGAGAGATGAATCAAGTTTTTAATAATTGTTTTAAAACAATGAGCGACTCACCTCTGAGGCCCAGAATAAGTGCAATTAGCGCATCTCGTCTGAGTGCACATGTTGTCCAAAATGTGTCCAGCTCGTTTCCAATTTTCCCAACCATTCGAACGATACATTACGCCGATTTATTAACACGATATGTTTGATTCCAAATCACTCCTCAAATCTCGGTCTCATCATCATTGCATTAATTAAATATAAATATAGCATATGTTCATTATATTGAGGAATAAATTTCGTATGACTATGATATAGGTACTACGTCACAGCAGAGGCCACAATCGTTCGTTATGTTTATCGAAAAAATATATTATCTCCTAGCTCTGTTGAGATTATGACGTTAGCTGTTGGTTCTTCGTGCAGATAAAACGAGTGCATGATTAAAATTGAAAATAAAAAATGAAATCCGAAAGTAGCGCGCGAGAAATGATATCAATACAGACACATATATATATTTATATATATTATTGATGTGTGAAAATTATCGTATGAAAATAATATTAATCGTAAGAGCGCGCGCGATGTGCGAAGTTCATGTGCGAAATTCTTTTTTTCAACTGGATAGCGCAAACCGCTACGCAATACAGACCAACCCGTAGAGGAATTTAGATCGTTGCACACGCGACTTCGCGAGGTTAAGGCTACATTAACCCGCGTGTCTGCCGATATCGTAGGGTTTCTCAAACACAACTGTAATCCGCTATAAATATAACAAACGTGACGTCATAAATATGTCAATTAATATGATCACGCGGCTCGTATATGCTATATACACCGATGCTTCAATTATTCTAACGCTAACTCGCCTTCGCCGAAGACTAAATCATTGCTGTAGACGACGCGCGAAAACTTATTTTTCTTTTTTTTCTTAAATAACCAGAAGAGAATAGTGACGTTAAAAAATTGATTCCGCGATATGGAATCGAAGAATTTATTAAAAAAAACACTTTGAACAGCACGAAATTTTTATCGAATATCAAACGTGGGGATTTATTGTCTTCTTTATTTCAGTTTTAACGAATCATTGGAAAATTCTTTGGATTTGATATAATACGCGAAAAGTCTCGGTGAGTTTGTTAAGACTCGCCATGGACTCGACGAGGACTAAAAGGACTGTCGAATAGATATTCGGCGGACGTAACGCTTGCGCGTTATACGATAACATTTTCACGCCTACAACTCGCTCGGACGGCTATAAGATTGTTTTGCTCGTACATCCTCTTTCGTTTTCCCACATAGTAATCAAGCCTTTAATAATAATAATGCGTTCACACAAATGCATCGCGGGTAATTACCACTGTACGCAGTGTGCTGCTCATATATACCTATATCTATGTATCTGGTGAGCGAGGACGATACCCTTATGAGATTAACGCGAAACGACTCGAAGCGCCTGCGATATACCGCGCGAATAGCGCATGCATATGGGCATAAAAAAGAAAAACGTGGGTTCAATTGAGTTTTTATTAAAAATGAATGATCAAGTTTAAATCGAAAACCGCAATCTCTTCTTCGACTCATGTCAAATTTGTTATTCGTCTGATTTTCGTAACGAAAAATGTTCAAGAGTTGAAATTTTTGTTATCAAAAATAAGAAACGCGAGATGTTCATCTGAACTTGGAGAAATAATAGATGAAAAACTTGAATCCGGGATACGAAGATTCGGTCGAAAATATAGACCCCTCTATATCGTGACATTGATAATCTCGCGAAAGTAAGTCAGAACCGCGAAGAAGAGATAGAAGAGAAATTGAGGCTTTGAAATGATTACGAATAGCTGGAATATATCAGAAGTTAGGATATATGGTTATTTTATTGAAAATTTGATCGAATCTGCAGTACTCCGAAAAAATGCCGATGAAGGGATTTTTCTATAGCCTCATATGTATACATATACCTAAATGAAATTTGAGAGGGTGAGGTAACACCAGCTATACTTAAGCCTGCTTCAAACCGAATGTATTTTCCCACATTTTCACTTAGCTTAGACGGTAAAAAACGCATCAAATTATTGAAAAATTATACTCTTCGTAAATCACTTCACTTCATCGTCATTAATTATTATTGACAATGCAGTACTTCAAGGCTGAGACGCCTGCCCAGATATTTGGCGAACAAATTTTTCATACAACACAAAATGTCAGCTGATGATGGTTTGCTCATTACTGGAATCTCAGTGCATAATTGTTGTCGACAAAGGTCTGAGAAACAATGAAAATTCGATATTATACCTACCAGCCGATGCTCAGTCCTTCGGCCACGATGATGCAGTTGTATCATCTTGTGCAGATACTCGGGCTAATGCAACCCTCTAGGGTCTAGCGTCTAGGAACTATACGTAATTATTGTTAGATAGTATCTCATCACTGTAGTAACGCGAGGCAAAGTGAAATTTATTGAACTTTTATGTCGTAACTGGATAAGCTTGAGAGGGTTGTTCCGTTTATTAGAAGACCACACCTCAATATTAAACGGGCTGCAGCATTATATGGGGTGCGAAGCGTAAAGTGATTGGTTTTCAAGGTTGATGGTATTACGACTATGCCTCTACATACGAATGTTCATAAATTAACGTATAGGCACGCAGTGATTCGTAAAAAAGAAAATGAGAGAATAAAAAGAAAAACTAAAATAAATATCCGTCCAACGTTTCCTGAAAATACTTGACAATTTTATCTTACGATGTACTAATTAATAATGAAATTATATCAGAGAAGTAACGAGTGTAGCATTGCTGGTGAAAGAATGGTGAATGGTGCTACGACTCGTGCAAGTCTGTGAAAACATGGTTCTTGTAATAAATCTGCTCCCTAAGGCTTCTACATTCTTGTTTCAAGCTGCACAGTGACTCCCATGGGTCCTGGTACTACAATTCACTTGAAAATGTCACTGGCTACCCTTTCGCCAGCTGCGTCATATACATCTGTGTTAATTCACCCGTAATAAATAAGACCAGAAATGATAAAAAGCAGATTATAGTTCGTATATAAGGAAAAAAAAATTGGAGAACGATATATTAGAAGATAAATCTGCGTTCCAAACTTTCGAAATATCTAAAAGATTATGGTTTTTTTCGAAAGAAAAACTGGGATAAACTTTATATCATATAAAGAAAAGAAAAAATCAGTAGATTGTGGGTCGAGACTTTAGAGCTGGGGCTAAAGTTACCGATGCTAACGACTGGGGCCTAGTCACGTTTTAAAAATCTCGAGAAAGAAAACATTCGATATGAAACAGAACTTTCGAACGCACCTCGGATATTCTAAGGCGACGATTCGACTCTTTTAAGATTACCGAATGGTATTTGAAAATAACAAACCACTCAGAGAAGAAGTACTTATGAAATCGAATCGCAATGAGCAAAGCTTCTTGTAGACTTGGCGAGGCATCTTATAAATTAAATGGTGAAATGCATCCACACCCTGAAAATGAGGGCATCTTAAACCCAGACGTAATAAATTCAAGTTTCGAGAGCTATTTAACGCGGAAGCTTCTAAGATGAGAATCATATAGATGTCCGAAAGCATGTAGACATGCATATTGCAATATCGAATGAATCCCTCTTATTTTCGACCCAGACGTTTGTAGCGTTTCCTCAATTTGTCAACGGCACGCTGTTCTCGAATACCTAAGTTTTGTTTTCATACAAAACAGATTAGTGTTGCTGGTTTAGCAAGATGACAGCTGTTCCAGATTTGTGTGTCGTATACCATATGGCTTAATGAACATATATATCCATATGTATTATAATATGTGGTAAAAATAATCGATATGGATATACTGCTGCAGGTGCTGTTGGTATAACGTCTCGTTTTGCAACTGGCAAAGACTAAACTCCATGAATTTACTTTTAGTTTATATTACAAGTCAATGACCGAACGTTTTCACCGGGAAGATCTAAGAACTGCGAATCACCTTCCCGCAGGAATTAAATACTTCCGCGATGTTATGAATTTATGAACAATGTGGAAGACCAGATCGGTTAATATTATGACCGCAACGCAAGATTTGTTTAAACAGGGAGGATGGAGAATATTAATAACAATATCGTTCATCTGGTTATATCCGTTTCATCATACAAATTTGCAGCCAGTTTGGCCCCGAGTTTTTATTGCTTGAACACGTGTATGCGGTTGGGGATGTTTGTGTGCTCACGAAACAGGTGGCCGGATGAAATAGCTGGACCAGTAAGACACAGATGTATTTCAGAATTCTAATTGATAAGCGTAAACTGGGTCGATTCAGAGTTCATTGAACACTTCTACGCACGTCCTTGTCATGTAAATTCCATAGATATGTGTATACAGACGTCACTGTAATTCCTTTGTTCAAGGAATCCTCAAATTGTTTAGTCTACATTTTTTAAGTGCCTTACCGGAAGTCGAAGAATATCTTAGGTTGTTATTATGGACTAAAACTCGTCCATCTATCTCAAAACTTTGCATCGAATGAAACTAAAAGCTACAAAATTCACAAATCAGCATTTCAAATTTGATAATGAAACACAGACTCGCGAATTCCTTTATTTATCTCAATACGTTGCAGACTCGAAATTTATGTACTAGCGATTTGATACTTCGAAGCTGTAAGATACTCGAAGATTTCAACTCGTTTATAACTCTTCCGAAAGGATTCTCTGGATATCTCAAGCTGCAAAGCCATAATGCTCTGGACCCCACATAGGCACGTTTATCGTTAAATGTTTACTGCAAACTCAGGTACATACGTTTAAATATTAAGATTTGAAATGTTCGGAGCCATAAGATTGGCATCCTTTGAAAAGGCCCCATTTCGAAAGCAATTTGCAAATGAAAGAACGCTGTTCCATTCCCGATGATTACTCGAGTTTGGGGGTCTGGAAAAAGTTACTATTAACTACCAAATGAACCGTTTCGGGTATATTTGTACAAGGGTTCAATCTGTGTGTCGAGTTTTTAAATGAGAAACATGATTTCTTACATGTGAAGAAAAAAATGTCGAATAATTGACCAATCAGGATGCTAATGAACCCTGAGGACTCCGCTGCGTCGCGTCTACGTTCTATTAGGCATAAGGTACATAATACTTTGAGTGGTGATTAAAAATCGGAAACTTAGTGTGACTAAGAAGTAAAACTACAGTGATGACCTCATCTTAAAAGCGTGGGCGTAAGGTACGGTTCGTAGGTACTTACCTACTGCCACGACGGACACAAATATTGGCCAAGTGAGTTGACTTTCATGGGTTCGTAAAAACGTAATTTATTTCGTTGGTGTTTTCGGATCGTTTCGATTCCTCTAAGGGTAATTAAACGAACAGGTACTGGCTCGTGTTAGTTCCACTTTGATTTAACGTATTCGGTGACAAAATCTAGCAACACTAATATAAAGCGGAATGAACCTCTTCGATGTTATAGCTGCAGGTATAGATCTCTTGACGCATACTAAACCCAAAAAAGTAAAACAATTTAATGTACATGTATGAGTGCTATACCTGTACATTACACATATATGTAACTCATTGTGTTCCTAAAAATGTAATTTTTATCGCGCTGTCAGTCATAAACTATTGTTTACATTTTCTGAAAACACTGTGTTTAAAATAGAAATTTTAGTTCGAAAACTACAAGAATATACTAGTTATTTTATAGACGTAAAATATTTAAGTATTAAAGAATTTTGTATTTTTGGAACTGACAGCAGATGTACTTAATACTGGTGGGCAGTATGGGTTCTAAATTGAAAAGCTACGCTCTTTACTTCGTTGATAAAAAAAGAAAAGAAAAAAAAAGGGTACAATCAAATATGAAATAAATTTTAGTACAATGCGGTGATAAATCGTAAAAATATTATCACTATCTTGACGATTACGGCCTTCCTTGAAATTCACTTATATATATATTCAACAATATTATATCATTATCGCAAAAGTTAAAAATTTACAAACTTTAAAACGTATCACCGTTTACGATGCCACTTAACACTCTTTTTCACTAAAATTGAAGATCGTATAATGTGAAAATTTTATTTTCTCACAGCTGTGCAGCGGTTGTTAACGATCGAAAATAAACGGCTCTTTATATTGATAAAGAGAATATATATACGATGTACGAAATAAATGTTTTGAACAAATTTTCAACCAGCACAATGAACTTCATCACCTCATTTCACCTCCGGGATTCGATTCGAAAAAAAAAAAACTCAAAGTAGAATCGAAAACTGATGTATATGTCGCATACATCGGCCCACGTGATTTGATACCAAGATCGTTGATGACCTTTCGGATATTTTGACTGAACTTTGGGGAAAACTTAAACTGCAGAAATGTCATATGAATGAGGTTTCCGGTGTTTTTTTCTCAATTCCACATTTGTGATCACCAAAAGATGAAATTTTAAATATTTTTCACTTAACACAAACATTGACGAGACTCAGTGTCTTTGAACTCACTAAAGATCGGAGACAAGCATCCAGTGTAAACGGTTGGCACCGAATGACTCAGTAGTTCACGTCTCAAACGGTGTAAACGATACATGTATGTATGTATGTAAGTAAAATTGAACACACTGACGCACTGACGTATGTACAGTATGTACATCACACAATAAAACACATAGCTGCCAGAGAGCCGAGAGGAGCGCTCTTCTCAGAGATATCATTCTTTGATGGTTGGTGTGTTTATGAGGAGCCCCCTGAGGCGTTTGTTATGTATGCGAAACAGACTACGTCTTCACCAAACCGCATCATAATGAGACATGCATCTGGTACGGAATAAGTGCATCTCTGCACGTCTCTTGATGACCGTTTTATGAGATTTACTGATTATATGGTACATACAAGGCGCCTGGCCCCATGTAATCATTCGAGATATGCAGTCAGAGTTTACGAACTGCAGGCAAGAGCAATATAATCACGTTTTACGTCAAAGCTTACATTCAGCGAAAAAAGTATCCGAAGTCAACTGATTTCGTATGAATATTATCCTGCAGCTTCTCACGAGACGGCGATTTCAGTTATGAATAATGCGAGAAGAAATTTTTCTCTTCAGAAAACTCGCCTGTTTCATATGTCAGAAAATAAGACTCTCAATTTAGATTTCTGCTTCGAAAATAATCTCTAAAAACGCTAATTAGATTAGCCGGTCGCAGGTGGAAACATTTTTAAACTGTTGTCGTCAGTGTAGTTGGCTTTAGACGTCGTCAAGTGAGGATAAAGAGATTCTATGCAGATAATCGTCGAGTATAGATGTATTTGAATTTATGCGAAAATGTTGGGAAATTTTCTGCGATACGAAAACGGTACAGAGCCAACAGAGTGAGTGCGGCACCCCTCAGGGAAAAGGCCTCTGTTTACACGGTGCATAACTGAACCTGAACTGAGAGGTTGAGTGTTCATTTTTCATACTTTCGATGTTTTTTTTAACGAGGTAAAAAATCCGAAAACGAAAAGCTCGAGGAAAAAAAATACGAGCACTCGCTAATAGAAAAATTGCGAACCGATAAAAGCTCGTCGCTGATTGCAAAAGCTTTGGGGTTCTTCAATTAAAGGTTCAATTTCATGCTTCAACAGGCAAAAATCACCATACATATTTCCGTACCGGCTTCATTCCTACATTTTTGTAATAACCAAAGGCGAAAAGTAAATGCAGGGTTCAAATAGCTATACTCCAACTCGCCGTTTACACTATACATCAACTTGATCAATGATAGCTGATAATATTACAGCTTGGGAGTCGATGGTCGGTCGTTAGTTTTTATCATTTTTCAATAATACGATAGTTTGTTGAAGAGGCTCTATAGCGTACGTATACATGAAAATTTTACACCCATTTTCTACCACCGCGAAAAAGTCATCATACCTATATATACGATATTGGATCTGAACACCTCGCGTCACGAGATTTCCGCATATCGCAAAATTTCCAACAAGAATTTTCTTACATATTTAAGTGATATATCCTCCTCGTGTTAAAAACACCAATTTCCTAAGTCGATACCGATACTCTATACTGTTTACAAGACACAGTTTACCCTCCGGGCAATTAGCTCTGACAACTTCAGCTTATCGATCAGACTTCCGTTATAAGTGATCACCGTATATTTTTTTCTTTTCTTGGCCAATTTTTTTCTCTTCATATAGTATGGTTATCCTTTTATAACTTTGCTCGCATCCCCTCGATTATCTTCACTTCACTAGTTTATCATATATTTTATGAAATATGTTGATTAAAATTTATCGCCGATTTCGTGTATTTAATTACACTAATTTTTCTCTTCTCTTCTCTTCTTTTTTCGTTTTTATGTATATCTGGTGAATTTATAATAGGTAATTCGTGTCAGTATCGCGTGTTGAAAACGTGTGAACACGCACCCTTATAACGCTGTGCGTTTCGTACAACAGTTCGAAATAAACTGGACCTGACCGCTGCCTTTAGAATGTAGAGTTTGGCGAACGAAACGCGGGATTCGCACGCGTTCGCAAATAGCCTGATTGAATATCCGAAATAGAAAAGTAAGATACGAGTACAAACTACAAATTAGTCCACCGCACCATGCGCCACTAATTATCTTTCAACGACGACAGGTTGTCTCACTTACACCCCGCAACTGTTGCTAATTCTAAATTAAAATCTCAACGATTTAGAATAACGACGCAAGAAAAACCTTAAATAAATAAATAAAATAAAAATCTTCGCGATATCGAACGGGATGGAAAAAAGTATGAATTATAAATTATACACCTATGTAGACAATATAAATAAATTTTTGCAAATAACGAACGTGGACAGAAATCTACTCCTGTCCAAACAACCGTCCAAACCCTAACTTATTAGACGCATATACGTGTATCTTGGTCCGTGGTGTACATTATACACGGCGGACATATTTAATTCAGATATTTCTTTAACCACTATTTACACCACATTCAGATTTCGATGGATCTCAGATACAAGATCGAACGCTCGCGATCAGTGTCGCGTCCAAGTGGTCCGATTTCAGCCTCGTAGATAGCATGTAGTAAAACTATAAATACCATAAACAAGAGCACGTGGTTATCCCGAACTGAACAGAGGGAAGAGAAGTGGTCCAATTTTAAAGAGAGATTTAGACCGCCGATTGCCCAGTCAATCGATTCAAGAGCCTCAAATATACTCGGCGGTGTTTTCAGTTGATCAGAGTTCAAACATGTTAAAAATGGGTGAAATATAGGTTTGAAACATGTTTTGTATCGGCAGTAGACGATCTGCATTTCTGCAAGTTAATTCTTCCGGTTTTCTGAATTAAAATTCGTCAATTTTGAAAACAATATAAGGTCTCGACACCGAGTATATAATAAGTTATGAAGTTCCTACTTCCGCGTAAAAATAAATTTCTCGGTTGAGAATTTAACAAAGTGATATTTCGACGGGTGAGTAGGGATTGCAATTTGGCGTCTAGATCCCTGGCTAAGATCTCACCTGCCAAATGTGTAATTGAGCATGTAATGATCGTATAAATTTCGACTTTTCACTAAACTCGGGCTTCGCATTGTCATCCCTCCTAAATTTGGTCGCCTAATGAATCCGCGACTCGAATTCAACCGGCAGGCTGTATAATGAAATTTTCTTTTTTCATACGCAGATATATAACTACTCGGTGAGAAAATTCTCAATTGAAATTGTTCACGGACTAAGTGCAGGGTGCAACGCTGAATTCACTACATCCTTATTAACACCGTCGACTGTCTAGTCTAACAGCAATAAAATTATACCAATCCAAGTAACAATAGCTGCGGGATCAGTCGTCGTCGTCGTCGTCGTCGTGGTCGTTGTCACATCCTAATCTTCAAAATACGATCCGAAAAGGTAAGCAAAAAAGTAGAATCCCCCGTACGAATATAGTAGGTGTGATGACGGATCAATGGTATCCATCGGTGATTGGACGAACGGTAGATTGCGTTGTTCACTACACGTATTGACGTGGGTGTATATTGTCAGGAGAGATTTGCGTCCATCTAACGCAGTCCTATCGAGCTAATCTCATGTCCACTTTGGGATTATTTCAGAGAATCAGTGCAGAGCAGTGTGATGGAAATGAGTTAATTAAATCCGATTAACGTTCGCAGTATATGGGTGTATTGGTACCTATATAAAAATCAATCGAATGGAGGATATTTCGACGATCGAATGAAGCCAGAGATGTGCCTCTCATTGTTCTGTGATTTATTTTTCCAATAATTTTTCAGTGATTCTTATATTTGTTCAATAACTTCTTTTCAAACTGAATAAGAAAGATGATTTTTACTAACACTTGACGCCCCGACCCAAAAAAAAAAAATGAGAAAATTTAAACTGTGTCGGGTTGTTCTCATATAGAGAATAAGACAAAAATCTAGTTCTTCATTCATTAAAAAAAAGTCGTAGTAAAATGAGCCAAGGCTTGAACCTGCCGAAAATGGAGCCGGCGGTTATACGCTTTTTAATATATTTCAGTTTATGAGTGAAGACAGGTACAACCTAATCGCCACATGTCCGATGAGAAGACATAGCTGTCAAAATAGCAAATGAGATTTCTCTAATTTGGCGAGTTCAAACATTTATACGATCGAGGCCATGACTCGACGTAGCTGTTGAGCTGTAAAACAGTTTTTTTTCATTTTTTCATTTTTTTTTTCCACCTACCAAACGCCCATGTAACAGAACGGATTCTCATGCATATATAATATATATGTCATATTATGCAAATGGATCAGAGTTTATAACCGTAAAAACATAGACCCAGGTAGGTGGTCCAGGTGGTTTTTAAAAATGATTTTTTTTATCGGCCTTCCAGGTCTTGAGAAGTTAATTGATGTCCATAGAGTTGAATTATTTTCATATAAGAATGAAAAGAAATTAATTAACTACCTAGACAATTACTTGCAGTCACACCTGCTTAACTGCATAAAATCTACAAATGTCGCATATTATACCTACAGGTATATCATAATGCCGTAACACACAATACAGTCGTATTACGTTATATGTACCTAATAACGCATTAAATCTGTAAACGAATTTAGAAATTTATCTCATTGTTCTTGATGCAATATCTCTCGCACCTAACACATTTCTAACATGATTCAACGTTTCATTCCCCATTTCCCTGACTGCCTAACGTAATATTGCCCGGTAAATCTCTTGGTAATAGAGTTGTAACCGTAAATTTTGCGGTGTAATATAGTTTAGCCCTAACATTTCCTGATTGTTTGAACTTAATTGTAATGTAGATGCATAATTCTTTCGTGATTTTTCGCGAAATTTAATGGCTTAGCATTCGACGTAACGTTGTACTATAGTACGCGTATAGGTATATGTCAAACTGCACGCCAATGTTTGTTGGGTTGCATAAGCTGCAGGCGTGGCTAAAGTTCAACTAATAATAAACTGCGAATAAGTTTGATATCGAATAGACGGGATTCCCTTTCTTTGTTTAAAGGGCTATAATTTTTGGCGATCATTTCGACCTTGACTTTTATTATTGGATAAACATCAACGGAGAATTTCCGACAACGGATGTCTTCAATTTTTATAACTGACACCCGGAAGTGGCCATGACAGCCGTGACAGCCGTGTCAGGTGTCTACAGAAGCATCTTCCGATTTCCTGATTCGCAATCAGCTTTTTACTTCGTGAAATAATTTCAACGAAACTTAAATGTCAAAGAGGGATTTTTAACATCAATAATTACTATCGTCAAATGCAAGAACTCACCTCCAAGGATGCTGGAGAAAACCGGAACAAGCATCTTCGCATTTTAGGCAAGGTTGACCCTCGTCTACGTCTGTGATTTGAGCCCCCTGAAACCACGAAAAAATCGTCATCGTTAAAGACCTGCTGCTGATTGAAAAATTGTATAATTTGAAAATATGGAGGGAGTTTGAAACTTCGAAATGCTTCGAAATTTCAGGGATTTTTAGACGTTTCATTTATCATTAGTATTTGACTAAAACGTAAAATGATATTTCTCCGATCACTCCACACCACGTCGAAAAACAGAGTCGTAGATGCCTGCCTGCTGCTGCTTTGGCTCAATGTCAAGTGTACTTTTTACATATTTTTTTATTTTATTTTTTCATCGCTATATGAACCAGTAGGTACTATGGCCCGTTCTATCACCCATTGAATCTAGGCCAGTCTTTCGGTGACCGAATCACTCAACATGAAACGACACGATGATCACTTTCAAACGGGGTGTAGGTAGGTATATCAAAGGAATCAGTTTGAAAAATAAAAAACGATTATGCTGCACGCAGAGATGTCTCTGAAAATGATATCCCGGTTCTATAGGGTTCGCGAAAACGCCAAGAGACCAGAAATATGTGGAGAGTTAAGCTCGGATGATTCAGGAGCAGATTCCATTGCGTGTTCAAAATTTGACTCTTCATCAAGAAGAGAATTGCGTAGGTATCTATAGCGAATACCTGACCTAGACAAAAGTAAATTATGTACGGCTCTTCAGAAATTAGTCACAGCTCTCCTCGCATTCTTGAACAGCGTCCAACCGTTTCGGAAATTCGATGTTGCACGCGTGCACGCGTACACACCCAGAGAAAAATCTGGTTAACTGCACTATAAATTATTGTTCGCTGAGAGGACAGTCCGAATTTATAGTCACTAGAACTTATCAAATTATGTTGTTCTGTACTATAAATTTACCGTTAATTTTGACAAAAGTCGTATGGTCAATGTAGCAATATAGAGATCTGACCATGTATGTACAGTCGGTCAAACTATATTCATTTAGTCTGCTCTAACAAATTATTTGATTAATATTGACCATTTCCATCAAGTAAAACTAGTTGTAGATAGTTTTTTTTTAGTGCAGTTGACTCTGGGAGAAGTCGGAGTAATCATTTTATATGGTTATGATAAAAATCCAAAAATAGTTAAACTAGCTATTTTTAGATAAATCAATATGAAAATATATTGAATCATATATAATATATAAATATATATAAATATATATAAATATTTATATGTATATTTTTCATCACGTTTTGTAGACATCGGACATATCTTCGGACTTGCATATAAGCGTAGGCCTAGTTCTGCTAGTGGGAGTGAAACGAGTTGCTGCGCCGCGTAGTGAGCATGAAGTGACACTAACTTATTCTCAACTCTATTTTCCTAGATATACATCAACAATTTTAGGTTCGAATTTTCTCTGCGTGTATGGATCGGTGAATCTAACCATAACGCATACTGCCGAAGACCATAGCAGAGGATACGCGGTACGATACTGAAGTAGTCATAATGAACATCCATATTTGGTGAACATTTCCACTAATAAATATGACTAATTGTACATTTATTATTGTCTCTTTAACGTCCCCGCGTTAACTATAAGGGTTTGGTTAAATTAACGTTGCGTTTATAGCGTGCCGAACGATAAATAGAGTAAAGTTTACTATAAAAATTGTCCGCCCGACTTTAATTTTCCAACCATACAAATTTACAACTATCTGCAAGTTATTTTCTCTGAGTGCATCTTCTTATTTGCATGTGTGTACCTATCTACGTACATGCATACGTATCTACACTCACGCAGAGTCTTTTTAACCACAAGTATACCAGAAATACGAAGTATGTATCAAACTTACAGCGTGCATTCGTACGCGTGGGTAGACACGGAATTCTCTGAATATTAGTGTAAAGTGGCATCTTCTGTTCCCTTTTTTGTTCTCTTTTTTTTCCCTTTATACGCAGATGAATTCGAACGGTGGAATTCGCATTAGAAAAATAATGCCCCTCAAACTTGCGGGAAAAAAAATGTTCACCCCCAAAAACTTGCATCCGTTACGTTCCGCTGGTTAATTTTTCATGCGTCAATGTCGCTCTTTTAACTCCGTTAATGTAACCGCGATATCATCCTATAATGCAAAGTAACAAGCGATATAATCAATCGCTCAAGTCTCCTCGAGCGTGAACCAAGCGATAAAAATATCACGATCATTTTATGGTTTGCTTGAGAGCCGCTTATAAATACGATATATATTTTTCACCTTTTTTACCTTCGCCCCGACCGCGATCACTTCTTTTTATTATTCCTCTCGAACGAACCGCAATCTTTAATATAATCAAAAAATTCATCTTGAAATTTGGAGTCGAGATTATCAATCGCATTTAGGTATATTAAAAAATAAATATTTTCAGATGAAGAAAAAGTGATAGAATTAAATGCTAATTGGAAAAGATCGTGAGGTTCATACATCCTAGTGAAAAATATTCATTTTTTGAATTTTTTGTGACAATCCTTGGAACGTTCAGAACGCCACGTGGTTAAAAGAATGTAAAAATCGGTTGTCCAGATTTGAGTAAAAAAAAACGCGAGTGCAGGCGACGACTACTGGACCACGAAATATTATTTATTATAATTTTACTCTACTTAGGCTATATAATTTCATAGCAATTGCGGTTAGCCTGACAGTCGGCAGGTTTCAGTTTACGAATGATAAATCATACCTGCTCGTCGTCCACTTGGCAGAAGCCTCGAAAAGCAAGACCACGTAAGCCTCTTACTTTTATAGTGTTAATGGTCCCAACAATGACGAAAAAGGAAACAAAAAATTTTTGCAGAATACAGAGAAAAATGACGTCATAAGATTCTTGGATATTCGGAGCAAAATTTTTTACCGGAAAATCGGTAGATGCCGATCTTTGGTTGGTATGAAGTGACGTCAGCTCCTCCGCGATGCAAAGAAGATGCATTTTGCAGTGAAGATGAAGAAAAAAAACAAAGCGAATAAATAAAATGGAAAAGTAAAAATAGCTACGGAGTTGGTTGGACCAAGTTTATGGACTGGTCCCGGGCTGGAACTTGGTTGGTTGCAGTGAAAGAAATAATAAAAATCTCTTGATCTCGACGTAACGTAGGTCGAAGACAACCTTGAAATACCAGTTCAACCAGAGTTGCAAATATGTAGGTATCTCGAGCTGATTGG
Organism: Tenthredo livida; assembly: GCA_963992785.1. Classification (NCBI taxonomy): domain Eukaryota; kingdom Metazoa; phylum Arthropoda; class Insecta; order Hymenoptera; family Tenthredinidae; genus Tenthredo; species Tenthredo livida. The sequence goes on along the minus strand of OZ023066.1, from coordinate 13,874,984 downwards.
TATAAAAAAGTATCACTGCACCAAGCGGTACTTCCTCCTTGATAAAATGATTTCAGATTTATAATCTAACGTGTCGTTAAAAAAAGGTACGTATCAGATCACTTTGCGTAACTTCTAAAAGTACCAAATGTAACGATATGGCCATAATATAAAATGATGTGTTGCGGTATGGCGCAGGATTTTTACTACATACTCTCTATATAAAATATAAATGTGAATTTTTAGCCACAATACATATAAGTATAGAACCGAGGATACTTGCTTTCGTAAAGTGCAGCACTCTGAATCGCGTGGTGCGAGTATAATCAAACTTTAACTTTCTCCGTTATTCGAGGAGTAGAAAACTAAAAGAAAAATGAACAAATAAATAAACGAATGAATGGGTAATACGGTGAAAAAAAAAGAACGAATAACTATAATGGACAAAACGTGCGAGCACAATCTCCGAAGGATAAATCTTTGTTGCGCAATGGTAACATGCTCCAATTTCATTGCGACAAAGACGTGTCCGGCAGACTAATCGTGTAACGATAAATCGTTCAATAAATTTTTTTATTTTTTTTTTGTTTTTGCTCTCGGTTGAACACGGTGAACGTATGACCGTTGGCCAAGCCCTGGCAAAGATATGATATTTCTTTTTTATTGCAATCCCCTACGCTGGTTAATACATCATGTGTGCGTGCGTGCAGAGTTGTACCTAGTCGTATCTATGGAAATTTACGTAGAAATGTTCACGACAACTCTGTGCATCGAGGATAAACACATGAATAAACTGTAAGATTTCGCGAAATTTTTAACGTTGCATAATAGGTACGTGTAATTTTTGTCAAATACGTTTTTTTTTTAATCCTTACGCAGTCGTGGGAATCGGAATAAAAAAGTTCTATAGCATTTTATCCTCAAGATGTAATTTCTTGCAGTATACATGTAGCCAGTTACAGAAAACCGGACTAATCAACTTCGGACAATATTAACACTATACCTTCAGAATTTCTTGTTAGGTAAATTGTGAAATGAACCGTTCTGAGCGCAAATTTACACAGTGCAAAAGTCATTTTTGTAGTATACATACTAATGATTGCTGTGCAGGCGTTGATAAAACAACCATAGTGAGATTGTTGGTCTACAAAAGTGATTTAAAAAAAAATGAGCAAATAGCAGAATTTCAAATGACTGAGTACCGGTTTCTGTCCGAGCACATTTTAAACTGTTAATGTCAATGTTTTAATTATATACGATTTTTGAAGCGTAATATAATGAGCGTAGAATCAATCTGCAAGTTATAGTTATTTACTGTAAAATGGTCGTTAAATTTACGACACAAAATGGCCTGTAGGTGAAAGGTTTCCGCTTCGAGCGGCATCTATGCTTTTATATAAATACACTATACCTGTATACGTATACATAGGTACTACAAGGAACTCTGTCACAATGCAAATTACGAATTGTTGCAGTGGCGTATAATGATGAAGAAAACTATTAATATCACTCATATAACCGCAACAGATATAATCAGTATATTATACAAAGAAAGATATCCATTATACATTGAAGGAGCTGTAATATCGCTTCAGTTATATCAAATGATATAAGTATTAGGGTGGTCCTTATAATTTGATCATTTTTTAATTTCGATGCTCCAATGGGCCAGAACGTCTTCCAATATGTGGAAAAAAATGTAGCCAAAACCCCAGCTTCCTATCTCAATTCTAAGTACCGCCCTCAAAGCCTCGCGAATATTTCCATTTGAATAAAACACGATTTGTGATATTTCGCGGTTAATTATTTTTCTTCCTATTGCAGTATAGCTCCGAAAAATCTCAAACTTGGTACACTCCTTACCTGTAGCAGCAAGTACTTCATGAAAATTCAACAGGTTTATAACGATATAATTTTCGAAGCTACAGCGCATTCAAAAAATTCTCGTCCAATGTGAGCATTGAAATTCAAATTTGACCGAATTAAGGGCCATTCTAATGAGTATACAGTGCACAAGAATCATATACGTCGAGTGTATAATAACCCTTCCGTTAACACTAAAATCGAAGATCCGGATCGGCGGTGCAATGAACGATTAAAAAAGAATGAAATAGGAATAAAAAACAGAATTCTTTTCGATCTTGATAATCAGACTGATAATTAGAAAAGGCGTATTTAAAGCCTGCAGTCAGTCAATTACCTCGAACGACGACCACACGACCCGACAATATGCAGATTCGATCCGGTTTCGAGTGCACGCATGACTGGTTTGGCGTAATTAACTGCTGGAAAGCTGGACTGACAATGAGTCAGGTATAGATTCTTTATTTGTTTATACAGGTATCGATTTTTGACCATATGTATATTTTTTTTTCCTATTCCTTCTTTCTTAATTTTTTTTTCCTTCTCCTTTACTCAAACTTCAAATTTGATTCTATGAATCATTTAAATCAGCGATTTATTAAGGAGGAACATCAGCTTCGCGCGTAAGGGGAAATTAATAGGGAGGGTTGGTAGTGTTGAGCTACAACCCCTCCTGAAATCACTCAGCTGTCCGTGGCTGTACGCCAATCAAAACGACTCGCGAGAGAAAAAAAACACTGTACACGGCAACGGGTGTACCACGATTGCCTTGCTTTAGCGTGAAAAACGACAAAATATCGCATTTTTCGGAGAATTTCTGATAAGTATAGGAAAATGGCAGAATGAAAACATCTCTAACTTTGCATATAGGTTCTTGAGTGTTTGAGCTGTTCAGAGGTAGTTTTTTTCTGACCTATCACCATTTTTTATTTTACTATGAATATTTCAAGACGTGGCTGACGAGTTATTCGCTATGATCATGTATAAAATGTTCAAAGTTTGCAAATTATTTATTAAAAAATGGCTGAATGAAACCGTTTAAAAATTTGAGAGGCCATCGAATGTATATTCAAGAATATATTCTGAAAATTTCATTTAGTTATCACCATTTTGATGAAGCTGATGTTCCTCCTTAACAGAAAGCAGCGCATCTATGAACACGTGTGTGTGTGTGTGTGTGTGTGTGTTCATGTGTGTGTGTTGTAGGTACATGCTGCAATAGAAGCAACAGGCGACAGCCTTCTCTTGGCAAATATGGTAACTGCCCACGTGTACGAGTCCGTCCGTGTTGTATCGCCAAATATTGAATAGCCTGCAGAAATACTAGCTGATATCTCGACGACTATATTTAGTCATCTTGAATAATGATCGCAAATGATTCTTACTAATTATCATACACTTTTATTATTTATTCATATCTTTTTCATTTCTTTTTTTTTTCCCCCTTTTCTTGATCATTATATTCACGCGTATGGGTCAACGAACGTATAGTGTACAAACTAACTAAAGTTAATGACCAGCTATTTAAATATTAGTTAAGTATATACCAGCGTTTCTATAAACTATAACAAGAAACCGATGTCAAATGAGAGATAAAAACAGGATAGACCGAATTTCAAATAAACTATTAATCTCTATAACGAACGAATTGAGTTCGGCTCTCAGGTATTACCGCACGATATACCTAAGTAGTAGTACATCGTAAACTTATACTGACAATGAAATTTGAATTATAAAGCTTTTGGGCGAGGATGAGGGAGTTTATATTCCAGTTTTATTCTCATTTTACGATAAATAACGCAGTTGAGTAAAAAAATAATAAACATACTACGACTAACGGTAACAGAGGCGCTTCGAAATGACCAGACGTATATAATACAGATTTAAGATCCGATTTAAGCTCCGCAGTTAGTACAGTGGAAGTTTTTTTTTTTTTTTTTGCTTTTTTTTGTGATCTGATATCGTTACGGCGTTGCAGACTTGTTCGTTGGACATCATCTTGCGACAACAAAGACCATTTTTAAGACAAGCATGACGTCGACGTGGAGAGATCGTATCTAACGTGTCCTGGCGCAGTCCTACACAATATGGTAAGTCTGGAGGCGTGTGGTGACATTTACGTGACGTATTAAGCAACTGCTTATTATGTAACGAAAACTTCATTTTTAACACAGAGTGACGTGTGCATGAAATAAGCAACAGGTCCGCTCAGCCACTCGCGCAGTTTTGTAGAAAAATCAGATCAATTCGTTGTAGAGCGGCGATTCGTAATAAAATTTTTAATCCTATTATAAAAATTTGAAATTCATTTCCGTACCCCGTCCCTATAATTCCAGATTTTTCTAGCTGGTGTCGTAGCGCTGGTCCAATCTTTATCTCTGTTCCCTCGACCGTCTCCTATTTTGGGCGAGTCATCGCCGTGCCGTCTCCTAGTTCTGCCGTTTATTTCCTCATTGGCAACAAAAACCCCTCTTTTCGTTCGTCTCTCATTCTCGGAATGGTCCTCTAACACGTTGCGAATTTTGATGGTAATTGGTTCGGTCCGTCCGTTCGTCCGGTCAATATCCATCGTATTTCTCATCGATTTGCGGTCGAGCTTCGAGTCTGTGTTTCGTTCGTTCAATTCCATAGCATCCATTCTCAAAGATGACGTGTGTTTTTGATGAAAAGCCGCATGATTATCCGGCGAGTTCTTCCTACGATCTCCGAAGTAAATTTCTTTCGGTTGATCTCTGCTCGGACTACCATGGCGAATTTGATCTCTGCTCAATTCGGCCTCAATATCATTTCGCTCTTCAACTGCAGGTGAACGAAGCTTGCTATTTTCCTGCAAATATTTCACTGCGAATTGTTTGTTCGTCTCGTACCAATCCTTAGTGCTAAAATTCGCCCTTCTTTCTTCGAATTTTTGCTCGTCGTCATCAGGCGGAGTCAGCGGTCGATTGTGTCTCCCGTTTCTCTCCTGAGCCTCGTTCAACTCCTCTTTAATCTTCAGGGAACTGCGCCGTTTCACTTCCGTTTTTCTACTCAACTCTGGGTCCTTTCGAGGCCCGGTTAAAGCTCGTTCGTACCTTTGAATTTGCACATCGAAATGTTCGGGCGAACCGGAATAAACGTAACTCCTACGTTTCGACGATGATTCCTTGCCATCCTCCTCTCCAGGATCCCGAGCCTTTTGGCGAACGCTACGTTCGACGCTGTAGGTATCGCTACGTTTCCTGAAACCAGCCTCCGTCGAATCTCGCGGATCTCCGTTCGTCCGGTGCTTCCTCCTCTCGAGAGATTTGTAGCTTTGAATTTCAGACTCTCCACTATTCTTCCGCTCATTACGGTCGAGTGATTCGGAATTCCCGTATTTTTGGTCATTATTCTCTTTCCATTTCCGATTTGTAGATGCATGCCGTCTTTCATCTTCCTCAATTTCATCGTATCTCCCGCGGTATTGAGGAGCTTTCCTCTCGAGCGAATGATATTTCCCACTATCCTGCCAATCGTCAGACTTCTCTTTCGACGAGGTTCTATCTATCGAACCGAGACCATCTCCAGATCGTATTTTCACCCGGTATTTATCCTTTTCGCGACTTGGCGATCTGTGACGTTGAGCTGCCTTCCTCCCTGCCGATTCCTGAGTGTCGTTCTTCTGGTCGTTGGTCTTGAATCTGTCAATTAGCAGCCTGATTTTATCGTTCTCGCATTCAGGGGAAACGTTACTGGCATACCGCCTCTCAGTACGTTCAGGGGATTCGTTCGTCTTGCTAAATCTACGTCGATTTGGTCCAAAGTCTTCAATCTCTTGGAGCAAAGCTCGATTCTTTTTATGCCGATATCCATCCTCGTCATAATACTGCGGATTTGTCGTCCTCTCGATTTCCTTGACCGGTGATTTCGTCCTCGTTTTATCATAGGCGCTGCTGTTTTTCTTATTTAATTTATACCTCTCACGCTCGATATCGGGCGATCGACTTTTGCTGTGATTTCTCTCGTTAGAATTGAACATTTTCTCGTTCAGATCGGGCCCTGGACTTTCTGGGGATTTGTGTTTAGATCTGGTGTTTCCATTCGCTACCTTTTTTCCCTCCACGCCATTCGATTTGAACAAATCGAATCGCGATTTTCTGTCGGTTTTCGATACTCCATCCTCCGCGATCGGCATCTGGTTCTTCTCGCCGATTATATCTTGAATATTCCAAGAACCAAAATGGTCTCTACTTCTGCGGTACAAAAGATCCGGATCTTCCTCCTCTCCCACGTCACCTGGAGACGATCTGTAGCCATTAGTTTCGTATTTAGCGTCACTCCTTTCCGCAAAACCGTCGTGTTTCCCTCTAGAATCTTTTCGCGATACTTTTTGACGGGATCCTTCGAAATTTGACTTATCTCTGGGTTCCCTAGAAGAACTCAGGTAAGTCCTAGACTTCGATGACAACAACGATGTAGGTTTTGGTTCCTCCTTCGCCGAGCCACGAAGGCGGGAAGTCATTTTAGCTAGGAACGGAATCTTGGCAATTTTCCTGTAAAATTATTTACTCGAAAATTGTCCTCGCCTCGAGGTTATCAAAACGAGGCACACAAAATCGGCAGTGATTATACTCTAAACGGGCATGTTCAGATCGCCGGAATGACGTGTTAATTATAAAATACTGTTATAGTTATGGCACAACATTTGTTTAATCACTTTACGTCAATTACGTATAATAGTGATAAATAACCGTAAAAAATCAGCACCAACTTATTCCTCGAAGAATTTAAACACTGACGCACAAATTCAACAGCCGATGATTCTGCAAAGCAGCGAAAATGAGTCGATAATCGGAAGGAAGAAATACAAAAAATAAAAAAAAAATCTTCGAAAACTTTGAACCGCGACAAACTCGATCGTAGCACCAATCGGCTTAAGCAATTATGAATCGACTGCAGTTCCTACGACCACGGACTAGACTGTCGAATCCTGTCTCCTCCTCACTCCTCTATAACCGGTTGCACTGAATCACCAAATTTAATTATAAACTGATTACAAAAACTTGTGGAAAAACCGAATCGAAATAAGCGTATGACGATGAGTTTGAATTAATACCGTAATTCCGATCTCTTCTATCTATATCTCATCATCTTTATTGAAGAATCTCATAATCGAGGGTAGATTATCTCGACACACACAAAAGATGAATCGTTCGTTATCCCGAAGATCTTTGCCACTATTTTTTTAATTTTTTAATCTTTCTATAATTTATACAGAATTTTAGTGGCTTTTAGAAAATGTCTTTAGATTGAATGCCAAGCGGCTGCTGGAAAGGAAATGTTGATATTGGCGACAGCGAACGAACGATAGTCGGTAGGAGGCTGTAAGTGGCTCTGTGTTGAGCCAACGCTACGCGGGAGGGAACGACGCGACGGACTGACAGACGAACAGGCCGGTTCGTGGCCACGCGAGAAAGCAGCGTGGTGTGCGCAGGTGGTGAAGTACCTGAGGAATTGTCCTTGGGCAAATTTATACTGAGGACGAATCAACGGGTTCGTTTTTTTTTTTTTTTTTTTTTTTTTCATTTTTATTTTTTTTAAACAATATATACGCTTTATTATCTACAGTGAAAATTATGTGACTATCGCAAATGGATTCGGAGACTGAATGGCAAAGTTGAGCTTCGGGTATGACTACCTATACATACTGAAAAATGAACGCGAAAGAATGAATAAATAAATAAGACAGAACTGAAGTAGATAAGCCCTGACAGTCGACTTTTCATTTTTCTTCTGATTCTCGCACGAGTTTCCTTGAGTGGATAATTAGGTAGTTAGAAGTTTCCTCGCGGGTTTCTTGTTCCGTATACTACGCGGATGATGTATTAGACGTTATTCGAGAAACCGTGAGTGCTTGTTATTTAATTTATAATGAAAACGAAGAAAAAATGAAAAGAGACGAGAAAAACGGTATGGGAATAATTAAAAGAAAACTTGTTAACGTGAGCAAATGCGGAAAAATTTCAAGCGACCTTACCTCACGCATCACCGCGGTTTTGTCTAATTACATTTTTAAACACGTCCGGGCGATTTTCCTGCAGATTTTTCAGATTTATTATTATATTTATATATTGTATGTATAATACACGATTTTATAACCATTGTTATTCGTTTCAAAAGATCTGGAAGAGAACTTCGGAAATTTATAAAAAAAATAAAATAAAAGAAAGATAGATTGATTGATAGAGAGACAGAGACAGCTATTAGGTACATGGATAGATATATAAGAAAAAGGATCTGAGTTTGTGGGCTGTATAGCTACATTTATGTAGGCTAAGCCAGCTATGATCGATTTCACGACCCATTTGACATGCATAAATGTGAAATCAAGGCCATCATTTACCTATATACCTACTATTGTTCTTTTTATGTATGAAATTCTACGTTGCATTGGAGTTTCTTAAATCGAAATTATACAGCCGAAGAATAATTATCCGCGAAAGTCGCATCGTTTTTTCGACTTTCAATTAACATATATACCTATACTTAAGGCTACCAGACGTACTGGATTAGGCAGGACAGTCCTGGATTTGAGCTAAGTGTCCTGGATTTTTTTACGCCCCGAATTCGTACTGCATTTATGAGAATTGTCCTGCATTGTCCTGGATTATGTGCGAGTTCGTTTCAACTTGTTTTCAAACATATAAAATAGCCGGATATCTTGAAGAAAATCCACAGTTCGGAAAAGTTCGCGCCGCAAACTGAGTAACAATATCGTAACTGATACGTATACTATAGATATATTATTCAATCATTTGACTGTTCAATTTTTTTCGAGATTTTTCTTGTTTAATGTTTGCAATACCTACATATAAGATTAAGGAATTGAGAATTCTAGTCTAAGATAGGTACTGTGAGTATACTACAAACTTATGTAAAATATTATATTTATCTATTATTGTAACGTTACTTTTATCGTGTTGAATGAAAAAAATTGATACTGATTGATTATGTCCATGAATTACTCGGGGGGGGGGGGGGGGGGGGGGGGGGTAATGGCGGTGTCCTGCATTGCACTTGTTCAGATCTGGTAACCTTACCTATACTCAATCCCCTCAATCAAACATTTCGATTTCATACTACTCCATCTCACGTTGCATTCGATGCAGAGTATACTGCATCTCGTATTTTTCTCTGGTTTTTTTTTTTTTTCGTTTTCTTTTAATACAGGCGTTTGATTAGGACCATTATCTATTATTCTTATCCGCGTATATATAGGTGAAAGTTAGATCAAAGCTTATAGAACTCAAGAAAGGCTAATGACATTGATTTGTTACTTACTAGAAATAATAACGTAGAGTTTTAGACTGAACAATGCAGCAGAGCCTGAGTCATCGGAAAAATTTTAGCTGACCATATAAATTATAATGTATGGACATGTAGTATGTTAAAGAGAGAACACGTAGGACAGGAATATCGTCGGGTCATCGAGATAATTCCTGCCCAGTCCGGTAATGACCATGATCCTATTTTACCTAACGTAACCAAACCTTAAAATCTCCGTCTTTTTTTCTTTTTCTTCTTCTTTCCGTTTCAATCTCGTCAGCCTCGAGATTGAGAAAGATTATTTTCTATGTAACATCACGTATGTAGGTATATTTATACAGAAATCGAGATAATACCGTATTTCCAAGGTTTCACGAGTGATCGGAGTCGCTAAGTTTCTTCTTTCGTTATGGATACGTTCTATAAATTGCATATGAGCTTCATTTTTCTCCTTTTTCCAAATTACGTCTCTGGAGAAGCACCTTTTTCTCTTGTCACTCTTTTGGGTTAAACTTTACATTTTCGTGTTTAAATGTCTGGGAATTCAGCCTTCAAATACTGGTTCTTTATTGCAGTACTTTTATTAGTTTTCTGGCATAATAATATTTTCGTCGTAGCTACACGTGTCCCAATTTACTCGTCTGGCACGCGCCCGACTCGGTATTATAATTTTTCAACGCTTTCGGATTCATCGACATAATTTCTTACTCTCCAAACTAGATTTTGTAATAAATAAAGCAATTAATTACGGTCCTATACCCAGTCAAATATTTCGAAAGTTAAACGCGACACCGGAAGATAATGACCCCCGCAAAACTCGCAGGGCTGCAGAAAAGACGAGAATTCTAAAATCGATGGAACTTTCAAGATTTCTCTATACCATGTCGGTTTTCATAACGGGGAAAAGCTGACGATGAAAATATTTTTTCATCATCGAAATAATTACTAAATTTCTTGGTAATGGAACGAGTCGTTCTGTAGAACAGCCTGCAGCTTCCAAAACCTATTACATAAGATTATGTACCTACCTATATACGACCACTGTAGATAAAGGAATAAAGAAAGAAAGAAAGAAAAAAAAAAAAACAGGAAAAAAAGTTTACCGGCACTTTAGCGAGAATTTGACATTTTATTCAATCACCTGTATAACTTTTTATTTAAAAGGTTGCTGCAGGCGAAGATTGCATAAGAAATGAACACCAATTCATTAATATACCAAGTTTAAAAATGAACCCTATGTGTATCTTCAACTCTTTTACATGATCTCAAAAATCGGAGAAATTTCTATATAAACTACATGATGAAGCTTATGAATATACTTATTATGATAACCTTTAGGTGAAAGTGCGAAGAGTTGATATACGAGAAATTGAAATCGAAACTTGAAGACCCAAAATGAAAAAAAATAACCAAAATCAGGTTTTTAAAGCATTCACTCGAATATCATTATTTCCAGGATTTGATAATGGTGCAGAGTCTTAATTATTAGAACGTATTTAACTCGAGTGCAATCTACGTACGAATATCTATAAGTAAAAGGCCCCAATGCCGTCGTTAGAATAAAAATGAATTTATTTTAACAGTCGCAATCTACGTGTCACAATTCTGCAGCAATTATTGTGTCGGTGAGTCATTCGGTAGCTCGCAAGTTCTCGATGACAGTTCAAGTTGCCCGCATAGTGAATGGTCGATCGAGTGCCGAAGCCGCAGCCATACAGCCATATTATAGCCATATAGCCACCGTCACGTTCCAAACGATTTGAATTCGATCTGATAAATCGAGACTCAATTGTAAGAAAGTTGCTTGGCGGCGATGTAGATTGAAATAAGAAGAAGAATGAAAAGAAAAAGAAAAAACCAAGGCGAAGAAAAAGATGTAAAAAAAAAAAAAAAAAAACGGATTGACTTCTATCAGTATTAGATCTGTCATCAGAATATATCTATACGAATATGGACCGTCACGCAATCTAAAGATTAAGGATGATTATTTTACGAATTTAAATAACAATTCCGAAAATTTTGAAGAGAACTTAGTTAGTGAATATCGATGCTACTATTTGGGAAAAACATTGGAATCATCTATGAATATGACTTTTGTTTTTTTTTAATTTTACAAAATGCATCGAAAACTGACAACGAAGCGTTAAAGTGAAAGAAAATCCCGCGATGAAATATTTACTGAAATTATAACAAGAACGTGTGTATTCAAAACGAAAAATTTTATCCCCTGTGGTCAAGGGTGAAATATTAAAATAAAAATCTGAATTAATTATAATTCTTTGTTTTTTTTATTTTTTAGTTATTCAGAGCCGATTTTTGGGGTGGCCGGATGAAAATTTGTTCAGATAAAATGAGTAGATTGATTGAATTGATGATAGATCTAAATTTTTTATTTTCGAAGTCCGTACCAACACCGCGGCATCGAACGGCAAAGTGAAGAACGTGTTCAAGCGGTTTTATCAAGGTTTGGTAAGTCAGATTTCTGCCATAAAATGGGTTTGTTTCTAAGTATAAATATAGGCTCTGATACATAGGCTTATATACCTATATGTATGTGTAATTAACTGTATCAAAAACGCGTGGGTCGTCGGACGCTTCCTTATGAAATTTCTCGTTTCCAAAGATCAGTGAAACTTTACTTTCTAAGAATTGAAGTTTTACATCTCATCAAAAGAATATATACGTATAGGTGCAGTATTGGAATTTCGGCTGAAACTTGTACCGAAATTCATTGAAAAAAATTTCAAAAATTAGGAAAAAAATTAAGAAAATGAAATAATTGAATCTGTATGATATGTTCTACATGTGTGACTGCGACACACGTGTAGAAGTGATAAATACACGAATGTAATTATTATTTATTAGTAGGTATACATCTTCCTACGCGGTTCCCACAATAACTTAACCGGACATATATACACATTGCAATTTGCAATTACAATTTGCAAATGATATGTCTCGAGGTGGGCCACGATGACATTCAGTTACTTCAGTGATGTCAGTCTTCCGGAAATGACGTCAGTAGCTAGTTGAAATAATTCGTTATTGATATGGTCGTTCAAACGCGTAAATATATAGTTACTCATTTTTTAACTTCCTTCCGCATTTATAACAACATTAGAAGCCTATAAGTACCTTGAATAAAATTTTCAATCACATTAAATTTGCAGAAGTACTTCCGGACCGCAGATGAAACAGAAACCTGTGTAATTTCTTCTTGTTTTTTCGCGGGTTGTGCAGTTTTCCAATTACCATATTATGGCCTTAAACTCGTCTGTTCAACAGCCCGTAGATCCTATCTCGATAAACCGTACGCGTATACCTATATGCATATATGTTTTTCCCGTTAGTGCGTTAATTTTATTTTTCTACCCACTCTACTGCGGGAATTAACATTATAAAGTGACGAGTATGAAGTGACACGAAGCCCCAAGACACACCGACGATGTACATTCAACCAAAACTCGCACCGTCTTATTCCTCCGCAATAAATGATAAATTTATGCACAACATTATATTGCACGTTTTTTTTTAAATGCATTATATTAAAGCTTTTTTGGAAAACTAGCGAGGAGGTAAATTATTTCTAATACCGGTGCAGCGTATTACGTATGTACCCATATAGTGTCCAATTTCAGGTAAACCTATGCGCTAAGGTGTTAAAGCAACGTTCTTTTCTACGAAGTTAAGTCCATGTGACATTAACATTCCCGTACGCTTATGTCACGGACACATATATATATATATAGATAGATGCCAACTTTTTGGTGAACACCCTATATGTATTAAAAACTGCTACTGGCTATCTGTTTACATCCTTGTTAAACGACACGTACGTCTACGCCTTGAATTCCGTATTAGAATACGTGAATTCGATTACATTGATATAATAAACGTGAGAAATCAAACCCTTTTTTTTTTTTTTTTTTTTTTTTTAATTTTTTGATATCATTATATTCAGTCATCAATCGTTATAATTTGCAGACGCGTATATTATACGTATAGGTACCTATAATGTAGCAAATAATGCATAAGCGATGAGGTCTCGATTTTTTATCTGAAAAATTGCGTTACAAATTTGTTGAGTAATATTCATTTCTATTTAATTGAATTTAAATTGAAGGTAAAAATTATACGAAGAAATAGCATAGGTCAATGAAATTACCCACAATATTAGGACCTTTGACATTAGGTAGGTATAGGTAAGTAAAGCGTGAGCGCGCATGAATATAGTGTCAAAGTGTAATAAAATGAGGTGGAAAAATTCATCGATGCATGAAATTGGTTGAATAAAATTGAACTCATATATATAATATAGATACAGATATATAGGTATGTAGAATATATGTAATTTTTTGAATGACAAAAAATTACCCTTTTATTTATCTTAGATATAGGACTATATTATAGAATTGACATATACGTATATTATACCTTGGTTATAGTTGGTACAATTTATACTGACCAATGTCCATGATTGGAATGCAGCAAGCAGCAGCAACGCAGCTTGCTTTCTATATTTAGAGTCGTGAGTTTTCATTAAATATGCGAAACAACTTGTCGATTGCATTTCTGAAGTAACATAAGATAACGAGTTTCAAGGGTGGGCGTAATTATTTATCAACTAAGTTACCGGACACTGGATTCCCGGACGAACTTGATCACTATAAACGTATCAAAGATGAATAGATAATACGATATACTCTTTTATCCAAACCAGCACGAGTAAAATCTTTCGATGAATAATAAATCTATATAATTTATGTAAGTATATAAAAAACGTTACTTAATTATCTGTATATACCTACCTATATACCTATTATACTTATATACTATCATCTCGTATCTCGTTGCAAAACTAACTAATTTTTATAGCTGCACTTTCCTACACACACTATATACCTTATAGTATATTAATATACATAAATTTCTTGACAAAATTTCTTAACAGCTTTAAATGCTAAGTGAAAGGCACAACCACGTAATAAATTATGCAATCAAAGTATATATACGTATATGTATATAACTTTGTTAATATTAAAGAAATTGACCTTAGTTAAAGCAATAGTGACGCGGTCGTGACATTGACGAGATCATTTTATTATTCTTTGACACGGTTATTCTCTCATTAGTATATATATGTATATAAAATTATGTATATAAAATTATGTATATATTATATACTTATATAGGTATGATATATGGATTGAGAAATTTTTCTCAAACCGGAAAAATAAACTTACTGACTTTCTGTACTTTTAAGGTAATTTTCTTTCATTTGATCGCGAAGATAATATGAATGTACGTGTTGAATGATACGACGTATTTCAGTTATTTTTTTCTTACCACGAATCTAGTGCAGAAGATAACAAAAGTTCAGCCACAAGAGCCACTTCCTGTCGACTTGTTTCAAGTCAGCAATTAATATTTCCAGAGTTAAACTCGCTTTATGTTATGTAAGTAGGTATATAATTATGTATTTATAACGGTGATTATTTTATTTTATATTCTTCCTGAATGAATGAAAAAAAAAAAAATTACACTATATATGATAAGACGATGCTTGAACCCCTTATATTGCCTATAATCTGGTCGATAATTTCGATCTATAAAAAGCTATACATCGATGCAGTATACTCTTAAAGATTATTTATAACATTAATGCCGAATATCTTATCAGTTACCGAATACGATAACTGTTTGTGAAGAACCGTCGCAATATCTAATCGATAACCGAATGGAAACACCATTATTAACTTAAACTGATAACCTGCAGGTATATGTGGTATACCACTTTGAAAATGGTCGATATAACGCGGCTGATTTTCATACCTTATCATTTATCAATTATCTTAATATAAACATGACTGGACCTACCTTTTCGAGTAATACAAACTCTCTGACTAATTATACAAACGAAATTGGGAAATTAATTAGTATCGAATATGAGAGCGATCAAATATCGTGAATTAGCAAATTGTAAAGTACCATAACGCAATTGCTAATTTTTTTTTTTTATATATATATATTATAATATATATGTATGACTATATCATGTGTAACGAAGAGTTTATTATGCGAGTTTTATCCGAGTAAAAGCACCGTTCTTTGGGTGTTAGTTTCTTGGAATGTAAAGTGACGTAATTACCGCGATTATAATTATATTGTAAGTATAATCCGAGGAAAGCGTGGAGATCTTAGCTTGCGAGTTAAGTCAGACTATGAAGTTTCTGTGCCTTATCGCCGCCGCGAAGTTAAGAAGCAAAGTCTCCAGTCCCTAGACTTCGAGACTATCGTACAGCCACCAAGATGAGGTTGACAGAGGACCGCTATGCAGCAATGTATACTATATCCACCATCACCATCACCATCACCTGCGAGGTTGGACTAGGCTGATGGACCAGTAGAAAGAGATGCAGTAGGAGATACAACGTGGCAGTTTTATCTCCATCTTTATCTCGCTATCGTGGCTTTACCTTAGGCTGAACGAAGTGAAATGAGATGAAATAAAATGAAATGAAATGAAATAGAATGATTGATAAAAGAATGATCCTAGAATCGAATAAATGAAAATTTCTTGAGAGAAATCAGTAGAAACGTCGTCAACTAACGTGGGCTTGTACCACCATAACCCATGATGTATTTCTGCCTAGATTTGCATGTATTGCATGCCGACCAATACTCCGATGTCTCTATAGAGTGTGGAGATCAGGACCGAGGCAAACCATATGTATATGATCCTTGCAACACACAAGACTACGTATAGTTAATATGTATAATACGTGTACAGCTACATTATACAGTTACAGTTCTCTCTCTCTCTCTCTCTCTCTCTCTTATCGAGTGATCCTCGGGAACTGGCAAGACCGGAACAGTGCGAACAGCTGCAAAGCTATTAATTCTGTTTTCCGTTTTTTTTTTCTTTTTTTCTGTTTTTTTTCGATGCAATTTTTACGGATGAAAAGATCTTACTGAACGAACATCGAGTCTTGCTACTAGATAATGTGTTGCTAATCGATTTTATCTATTCGTTTTTTTGTTTTTCGTTTATACCTAATAGGTATGAAAGTTCGTCGATAAAAATCTCTTAACCATAGTGAATAAAGGAAGAGTAGACACCATAGCCAGTTTAGCGGTGGTTTTTGTCAGCGAAAGAAAATAAGAGAAACCGGTTGTTATCCAGAATCCAGAATTTATTTAAAGAGTTCTCCTCCTGTCTCGATCGACTTCTCTTGCGACAGGTCGACCCGAATATCTACTTTTTACTCTCTTCTCTTCTCCGCTGCTTTCCTGTTCTCGTAAGCGAAAAAACTAGTAAACGAGCATGCAAGTGAGTATGAGCAAGTTTGTTGATCCACATTCGCAAAAGCAAGAGCCGTTAAATTGTCACCCGTTTGCTTGTACCACATACACCAACATTTTATTCATTTATTTTTTCCTTCTTTTTCTGGCTCCATAAGATAAACTATCTCAATTTTTTTTCCTTTTCTTTTTTTTCTACCATCAAGGTATGAAGTCATATACCAAAGCATTAAAACATGTCTACGCAAAATCGTTGAAAACTGGAGCAATGCCGAATCGAAATGAGAAAAAAGCGCATTGCCGTTGGGGAAAATGGCAAGCGAGAGAAATACGGATTGGAGTAAGGGTCTAGCCGCGAAAAACCCTGCATCGGCATAGATTTCAAAGTATTGTTCTTCGTTGGCTAGAGCAATGAGCTTTTCGTTTCCAAGCCATTGGGAGATAGCCTCTTTTGAATATTAACTATCAACAAAAGCGAAACATATAAATGGGTGGCGAAGTGGAGTGATTGAAGTAAAATTTCAGTGCAATTACACAAATACCGGAATCGAAGCCAAGAGCGAAATTTTAAAAAATTAGAATCGCGACATATGACGAAATGACATAAAATAGCGAGAAATACCTAAAGCGAGAATTGGGCTCTCGTAATCATCTATAGAGGATGAAGATAAGGGAGGCCAATGTAATCACTTGGGTTTAATGTAATTATTGATTTGATTGTTCAGTAGTAGAGGTGAAAACGAGGTAGAATAATAATGAACGATTCCCCTGCGTAAAGTATTTGAGAATAAAATAAAATATATGAAGGATGGCTACGTTGTTAATTGTTATTCGACGTGCTATAGAAATTTTGCTTTTCGATCCACCACCGCCAATTTAATTTTAATTGGCAATAGGAATGGGACGGGATCTTCTGCGAGTAAAGGTTAAAAACGCAAAGGGGTAAGTACTGATTGAAGGGCGCAGTCGAGATAAAGATTCAGGGTGCGGTTGATTACGTTACGTTTATTCTTGCTGCTAGCTGGTTCGACGTTTCGTTTATACCTACCTGAGGTTATTCGCGTGATTTACCATTCACCCTAAATAATAAAAAATATAATACTGCAGAAATAAGGGAATAAAAAAGTACCAATCCGTATTATTATTTCAAACGATCATCGCGTTCTCATCACTATATTAAATTTTTTTTTTCTTCTTTAAATTACACTCCTCGAAGAATACATCTATCAATCATTCAACCGTAAAGTACTGTCAAACTTTTAGGCGATTGCCTTATCGATCTCACAGTTTTATACCGTATAACTGCAGGTTTATCACGCGATCTGATTAACTAGATACATAGTGACTTTGCGCTAAATCTACCATATGCACACTCCTTTCAGATTTATTAACTACATTTCATTCAGTGCAAATAATATACCCATATAGATGCCCTGGTAGAAAATTGATCAGATTTTCTGGCCATTCACCATCTTATGGGCAGACAATCTGGGCAGAACCTGGCCAGATATTTAGGGGTATCTGGTCAGAATCTGACCAGGATCTGGTGAACGATCTGTATTACGTTATTATTTATTTTCGTCAATGACAACGCTGTCAAATACCACGAACAAGCGATCTACCGATATTTCATATGCCTATGACTGATATCTTCAGACGACGTAGCGGTAGCTGTCTGGTCGTAGGTTATAACGAACTGGCATATTAAAATATTGTGTAATTAAATTCTTATATTGTTCATAATACAACGGTATACGATACTATTTCAAAATAATGCAATATTTTCTACAGAAAATATTCCTACCTTGTTGTCATTGAACTTTCTAATTACCTGCATTTCTATCATAACTTCCAATCACACCTCAGATTCGTTCACCAGACTCTTCAACAGAATCTGCCCAGATACATATGGCATTCTGGCCAGAAACTGTCGTCAAATTGATGAGGTATCTGGCCAGAAAATCTGACCAGAATCTGCTCATTCACCAGAAAACTCAACAGATTCTGGTCAAATTCTGTTCAATTTTCTACCAGGGTGTATACCTATGCCAATTTTTTTCGTATTTTGACGCGAATGAGTTACGTTCCCAATAATTACTGAATAATTGTTTAATTAGGTATCAAGTGCTAAGGCACGCAGACTCTATCATTAGTAAGGAAAAGGATAATGTTATGATTCATTGAACTATAGTTCAAGCCTTAAGGTGAGAGTGGTTTGGAGTTAAAAAATAAGTGCAAATAGCTTATTGGCTAATCGCTAATAGACCATATTGAAATAGAAGTTTGCAAACAAAGTGACCGAACCATTCAGCGGAGCGTGAAATCATCAATGAAACCAGCGCATCGTTGGTCATCCAATTCATTTATTATACCAGCCAATCCGTCCTCAGCTACGATTTCACTATCGCACTAAAAAAAAAGGGAGATAAAATTACCTCCATTTCCGTCGTTTGACCGGAAGGCTGGGACCGTCACATTATTTCTTAAATGAGCCCTGCCATACCATAACATATTGTATAAGTACCATTTAGGCCTAAATTGGGTTCACTATATACAGAACCGCCATAAGCTTTACCCTTAACGCCATATGTTGAGACAGCTATGATTGGGTGCCATTCATTAGCTGAAAAAAAACACCTAATTCAGATAAAAATTATGAAACTGTTTCATCGAATTGAAAGGAAAAAAAAACGACAGAACAGACAAACAGCCGGCTGTCGGATCTCATTATAATTTTCGTGAAAGTTTGAATCGTGATATTATAGGGAAGGTCACGTTATTCCTTAGGGAAAGAGTCAGAAGAGGAACACGAAGCACGCGATTTTATAACAGACCATATCTTTATCTATAAAAGTACGCGACACACTTTTAAGCAATTTATCAAATGAGGAAAAAAAAGTGATCATGCTGTAGGTCGGGTTTTTATCGCGTTACTGCCATGTACTTTTTAATAGAAAATTTTAACAACGTTAGCATATGCCTGCGGAAAGCTTGGATCTTAACTTAAGCTGGAGATCAGCTCAGTTCCTGTGTAATATATGCACCGAGTATGAAATTCTGTTAAACTTGTGTCTTTCCCGGTAAAAAAAAAAGGGTCGTAAACGTGTCAAGGTTTTATAGACGGGTTTGTTTTACATAACAGAATAACAAAATACTCAATAAACGATTTGTTGTTTCGTAAGAGAAGTCGAAGTCGAAGTCGAAGTCGAAGTCGCGTGAGGTAAAGTGATACGTATACATATACATATAGGTATGTACTTGAATAAGAAAAATAATTGACACATAAAAATTGACAATGGTAAATAAGAGCGACATAAACAGCTGTAATTCAAACCAATCACTTCGTACCTATATATGCGAATATATGTATTATGTACAAGGGATATGTGTAATGCAGCCTACCTACGCACTCCGTTACTGCGCCACGTGTCGTGAATGCAAATCTCACTTAATCCAGATCCTAATTGAATATAATAATTTCATTAGGACACCACGTACCGCTATTTCGGTGCAGGGCTTATGAGAATATGATAATTGGTTGCATGACCCATAAACTTTCAAGGACTGATATACGATCGGGAATAAAACTCACGGATCACTCGTCTGTTTATTAATTACAACAAATTTTCTACCAAAATTTGTATTTACTAAAATTTTAACACTTCGAATATCAGCCATGTGGTTTCTTCCATTTATTAAGTATGAATTTCACATCGTACAGATATATAAGATTGCGTTTCAATTTCTGGAGACGAAGATCGAGGCTCCAAATTTTTAAAGTTCCGAACGATAAAAATTCCGAATTTCGTTGGGGCGATTTCGAATTTTTTCAGAAACGTTGAGATTAAGAAGATTAAAATTTCAAACGTTCAGACCCCCGAAAGCCCAAAAGTCCGAAAATTTTGGTCTACTATTTTTCAAGATGTGAAGAGAAAAAATAGTTCATTCTGATCGAGACCCAGCTGTTTACGAAAACCCATCCTGTCTACTTCAATCGATAACTTCGATGTCATAAATAATTGATCGGGTTTTGAAACTGTTTTCCAAAATGTTATATTAGTTCCGATACGATCAATACAGCCAGAGTTATTAAACACTGAATCAATATACATGCGCGAATTTTGAGTTTCGGAGTTTTTACCCTACCGATCTCTAGCTTTCGGAATCTCGCTCTTCGTTTGAAAGTTTTTCGAATTGGCTGTGTAAGCTTTCGGAAAATTCCCTCCCTAAAACTGTCCCTGTCCACCCCAATCGACTAAATTGTTTTCTTGTTCGTCGAAATCGGACAGGTAATGAAAGATCTAGGCGATTTAGTTAAAAAATTTGTTCCCGATTCTATCGAATTTAGCTGTCTCCTTGTGCTTACGACCTGGCATTGGGTCAGATGGACAAGTTGCCATCTTGGAATCCTCATTACATATCTAATTTCTACGAATAGGAAAACGACGTATTGAATCAGACTGGATCAAGAAGTAAGATGATCGATCATTACGTTTTATGTATCTACATAAATGTGAACAAAATACACAACTCTGTACCGATATTCAATCACGATGCTTCTGAATTACAGTCTTGAAATACGTTTTGTGACTCGGTATAGGATTCTGGTAAGCAATTTATTCTAAATCGGTAACGTTTATGAATACACATTACTATGAGCGCGGTTCAAACGTGATTTAATTCTCGTTATAACTGCAATCATCTCGTTCTGCGAAAACTATTTCCAAATAAAATTTATTAACGCAAAAATCTTTTTCATCATCTCTAATCTTTCAATCACACACGTAGCTATAATATATACCTACTATAATCTACATCCACATCGCGTTGAGTCGTAAGTTAAGTCGCGAAGAGCGCAACCTGTGCAACATCTCCTTAAAAGTAATTCTAACTTATCGTTAGCATTGGCCCGGATTCATTTATTTCAAGATTAACTACTTTCTTAATAGGTTAAGATCGTTTTAATACCTGTTCAAGAGAAGAGTGATATACATCTTATACGTATACAGGTATACAAATACCTATACGTCCCGCGTTAATTCTTATGCAATCGCGCAGCAGGCTTCGCCCAGGGCAAATATACAAGATTTTTACGTTTTTTTTTTTCTTTTTTTTTTAATATTTTTTCTTCTATACTATACCTACATACATTTATATATATATTCGTATACTTGGAACCGGAAAATATTGACAAAATTTTTTTCTTGTTAGGGAAGTGCCTCATCTTATGTTATCTTTCTGACAAGATGAAATTGGTTCTTGGATTTTTGTACGAATTTATATGTAACTGCAGACTGCGCTTTTCCTGAGATCATAAAAACCTTGAATTTGAATTTCTTTTTTTCTTTTTTCTTTTTCTTTTTCTTTTTCTTTTTCTTTTCTTTATACTTCATCACTTCCGAAGGCATTTCGCCAGGATCAGATATTTCTACACGGTCAAAATTTCGCCGAAAAGTCGAGGGTTAAAGCTCTAGCTTCAGTGATTTATCGTTTGGAATTTTGCCTGACTGCCTTCTGGCATGCATACCTATCTGTAGGAGCGTCTTATTGAACTTTTTTCCATAGTATTACCTTCTAATATCTATACCAAAAATTGGAATCCATCCTTCCAATCTGGGAATTCATATACACGCAGGAAAAGGATTTTTTGAACCAATCCAATATATTTTGTTGGAATGATTAGTTGGGTCAAGTATTTCTGATTTGGTTAGAATAAATCTCGTTCAATCCGGAGGTATCGCTCGTTTCCCCTAACACTATTTCGTTGCATCAAAGAATATTTTGTTGATTTGAAAAAACAGTCGCTTCCCCGCATTTGATAGCCGCATTTCGTTTAGTCAAATGAATATCATTTGTTTCAAGAAATCTTTCCCCTCAGTGTATACATCGAGCAAGAAATTATTGAATATACAAACACGGCACTACCGTTGCCCGAAATCACACTAGCTGTACAAAAAGCTGCACATATGTACCTAAAGCTGAATGATTGTAAAAATATGTGAAAATTGTTTTTTTTTTCATCGCTCAATACCAAATTTGGGTATAATAAAGGAATTATTCTTCAATTGACGTGAGCATGCCGAGGTAACATACTTGTCATGTGCGGCAGAGTTGAACCCATATTTAAAATTGAAGTTTTTTTTTTTTTTAGTTCTTTTGGACTGCAGGTCTGTATACATATCTTCTACATGCATCCGAATATCCACGCGTATGTCGGATGTACAAGGAACAGCCACGTGCGTAGCACGTGTCTTGTTTAAACTCCCGCTGTTTAAAAATGTGTCAAAACAGAAAGAGAGAGAGAGAGAGAGAGAGAGATAGAAATGGGATATATAATTTTTTTCACAAAGGTAACAAGTACAATATCGAGTAAAAAAAAAAAAAAAAATGTACAAGTACGTGTGTATCTAATCTGCGGATTTTTTTTTACTTCAAATAGGTTGGTATATTATTTTCCATCAGTCTTATCAATTATATTAACTGTTTGCAACAACTTTAACGCTTTTAATTACGCCTTTATAATACTTGATTTCAATTTAATTCATGCGCATATTTATATACATATATATTCATTACAGGGCAATGAACTTGCATTTACAGATCAAATGCCCGATTACTATCACATAAGATACGTTTCGACTGTAGTTTTTTTTTTTCTTATGAATTCGTTCTTTTTATACTTCAACATGAAATTTTTCACAATCCACAATAATTGAGAAAAAAATTTATCTAAATAAGGTGAAAAATAATTCACGTTTTATTTTTTTCTCTCTTTTTCTCTATTTTCTTTATTCATCACGTACTACGTGTATATCCCGGTGTTATCGTCGCGTTATCGGTGAATGTAGGTACTATCTCATTTTTATTTTCACGCAAATGTTTCAATGAGGCGTTTCGCACGTCCGTCAATAAACTGCAGCCTTTTATCTCTCATCGATATATAAAAATAGAAGAAAAAAAAATTAAAAAAAAAAAAGGTCCCAATGTATTCGCGATTCAATTTTCTAGTCAATGAAAAATGCACGCAATCCATGCCAGTAATAAAGGAAAGGATATTGTGAGCAATTAGTAACACGTTCTTTATTGTAACCGATAAAAATGAACCAACGCGTAACAGCCGGCAAACAGCAGATGGATACGAAACCGTTAAGGATGTGGGTAAGAGAGACGAGGTTCATACTTTTATTATTCCTATTCGAAGTGATCGCTCTTAGAGTATGTGTGCATTTATGTAATTGTGTACATATTCTATGAGCTCAGTTCTTACGTTAGCCAATGGTAAAACTAGTAATTATACGTTACATCCGCGAGTTGGTCAAAGATTTGCGAAACTGAGTGGTTTAGCATTATGTGAACGAACTTCACATCGCGAACCCGGCTATGCAGCATGATATATGTATACTAAACAGTACCTATATATATGCGTCATTTATATTTTCGTTATACATTTCATTATGAAAATTATAATTACATAAAAAACTGGAGAAGAATAGAAGAAGAAAAAAAATCTTAAATCTGAAGTTAATTTCAATCTGAATATCATAATAGCTGCGATTTATGTTATATCTCTTCACAAATTCTATTCTTTATTCAGCCCGCAGTGTCATACAATTTTTCTTTCCCCCTTTTTTTTTTTTGTCATTATTCATTCTTTCGTATATAATATAGTACGACGTTTTATACAAGTTTAAGAATAAAAGATCCTGATAACAAAGTGGCGTGAATCAATTTCGATAAAGGTTACTAAAAGTGTAAAAATAAAGAAATAATTGTATTGTATTGTAACTTTTGACAAAATTAATGGAACCACCAGTCTGGCCAGATTGAAAGTTTCACCTTTACCCATTCACCATGTAATATACGATATATAAGAAAACTAAAAATTGTCAAGGACAAAAGGTCGATGTAACTGAACACGCATAGCTCCCAGGTATAATTCATGAAAGTTAAATAAACTATCCATTAAAAATGAGCTGAGCTGATGCTGCGCCTATTCGTGATTTTCCAATTCGTTGGTGAGGCGAACGTACAGTATACAAGATTACCGAAAAATATTGAGGATTGCGATATGCCGGTAAAAATGTACCTATAGTATTGAATATGCAATATGTATATCCAGAGTCTGAAAATCACGGGCCCCGTCCCTATGCGTATAAGAAATGCATATTAAAGACCGGCTAACTGCAGCATATATGATATGTATACGTAAAACATGAGATTTCCATGTATTCTGAATTTCTAATAGTACAGATGCAAGAAACGTTGTTGAGGTAAACTGAAACAGGAATATCGGTGCCACTATACGTCGACGACGTATCGGTGAACCGGTATGAAATTATTATTGACCTGGTAGTGGCTACACTGGTCAGTGGTCACTCACTACCCACTCTAGACTATATCGACTGGCTAACTGCACCAGGCGACGACAATATAACGATAACTGATAATATGAAATGTGTGAAAGGTAGAAGGTTGCATTTTCGCGATTATAACAATTAGATTTTAGCAATATAACTATACGGAGGTAGAATGGAGAGTAATATCGCAATAGGTCCTTAATTCGGTCATATTCGATTTTCAATGCTTCAATATATGCATAGAAAGGTCATCAAAACCCCATGTCATAAGAAGATAAAAAAATGAACCGCGAAATATCATAAATCGGGTTTTATTCAAATATTGGGAATATTCAAAGGCTTTGGGGCAGCACTTAGAATTGAGATAGGAACCTGAAATTTTGGGCACATATTTTTCTACATAGTTAGAGACGTCCTGGCCCATGAGAGCATTGAAATTTGAAAGTGATGAAATTGAGCTCCACACACCTTCGATCCTAATGAATCGTCATTATGTATTTCTAAATAAAACCTGCTTACCCTTGCATCGAACATTTCGGCGGGCATACGACTAGCTGTTACTCCGTTCATCTTGCTCACTATTGATATATTTAATCCTTTTCAAAGTAAACTAACACCACCGACCACTGCATAAGTAACAAACAATATCTAGTCGTTGTTTGTTTGATTAACACCGAAAAAAAAAAATCACTGTTACTACAATCAAGAATCGTATTATATTTTATAAACACTCGCGTTTATTGTAGTTTTACTGTTATAATTTATATATTAATTATTATAGTATAACGAGATTAAGGATTATTATATTATATCAATTTAGGTAACGATTGTTTATCAAATAAACTTTTCAATAATTAAGAATTAAGATTATTATAACGATATGCATACGAAGTTAGTGTATATGTATATTCGTATTTAACGCCGATTAATCAATTCAATGATTTGAATCTATCACAAGTATTTATAGAATATCATAATCTTCTTGGAAGAGAACTGCATCACAATAATTGCATTCTTATTTTTAATCTCGCAACTATATTGTTTTGTATAATTGTATCGTTGTTGTAATACAAAGAGCGAGAAAAAAGGAAAATAAAAAAAAATTATCATCTATGTAGGTACATACAAAGCGTTAAAATGAACAAATTAAGATCAAGAATATTGAAGTTGATTTCAAATGTCAAATGATCATCTTTTATACTAAATAGAGAAAATTGGACGTATACAGTGTATAATGTTTCTCAGAATCATGCGGAGACTCGAATATTTAATCTTTATTTACACCAGATAAGTTCAAGTAGTCATTGACTATATGTTTAATTCGTCATTAAATTTTCTTCAGTTTTATATAAACTAAGCTCGATTAAGAACTCTTCGGTTCTGTAGCTGTACACCGCATCAGTACGCGATTTTAAACTCAAAGCTTAACTCTTAGGAATCGCATTGCGCATGCGCTGATTTTTATTTAATTTTTCTCCTTTTTTTCTCTTCTTTCGTTTCGTTTTTTTCTTTCCTCTATTTTTTTTTTTTTTTTTCTCTACCGTTGCAAACACGTGGTGGTATCTTAGAACCGTATACTCACGAACCCGCGCACGAATGATGCTCGATTTTTGTATGTAATCAGATTCTTTTAATTCCTCTATCTAAACTGTTGCCTCTTGGTGTTCCTGCAGCAGCGTCGATAAACTCGTTTCAAATTCTTTCATGTTAGAAATTTATCCAACGGTATTTAGCCGGCTGGTTTTAAATCGGTTGAATTCATTCGAAATATAATTCAGCGGAAATCCCATCGAAGAAAGTGATATGCGATATAATATTTCACAGAAATTCAAGTATTTTTAGTTCGAGTAATCAACGATCGGAAGTAAGGCAAGAATCGGATGTAATAAAAAGAAAAAAAATGACTCTGGCCGGTATCTTGCGAACTTTTTTTACGCGGGGATTATGGCTTGACGAATTTCCGAAAAACGTACACTGACGTTCCGACGTTCAGGAACCACGTGGTTCATCTACAGAATTCAGACTGCCCGCGACCAACGCTCATGCGAAGCGGAGTTGAGGCGCACCGCGTCGCGACTGGCGCGGGTAAAAAACGATACGATGACCTCATCACTCGCTATGTTCTCTCGAGGCAGGTATACTAACCGTACTAAAAACGTTGAGATTGCCTTCGGCGGACTATAATCCTACCACTTGCACTCTATAATCCTACTTTGCGTGCGTACACCCGTAGTAGATGTACATATACCTATATATCTTTATATGTACGTGGCCCCTAAGGCATTTCGTCTATCGCCATAGGTATGACTCGCTTTACTATTGACGATGAGTCTTGAGTGATGCAAGTTTACCGGCGCCGCGGCTATAAGTCTGAGTCTGACCAAATCTTCATTTACATTTATATTATAGTCAAACGTCAAATATTATTGTGTATAATATATTAAGATTTTTATAAAACACCTTCGAACTTCGTTGTACATTATTATCGTAGAAAAAAAAATGAAATAATCGCGGGGGCCGGTTTCCGAGCGTTCGAGGGAACGTTAGACGCGATATCAAAGCAAGGGGCCTTTTCTGACCCTCACCAATTATTTTCTACGGCTTTACCTCCCATACCTTCTTGTTATACTTCTCTACAGAATCTCTGAGCGAGATATAGGTATATAGAAAGAAAAAAAAAGAAAAAAAAAATCTCTTTTTTTTCACCAACAAAAGCGACGTATGGATCATCGGAGACTCATTAGTCGTCTGTATAATGCGACATATGTCTCATCCCGAAGAGTCAGTCATTTGAGTAGATACGCAACAATCGTTGCATGTTAGACAGTATCAATTAGGGTTTCAATTGTCTCGCGATATACCTGCGATATTGAATCAATAAGAATAAATTAAGTAACTTCAGATAAAATACAGCGAACGCGTACGCGGTGCGGTCTTGAAATAGCCTTAGACAGAAAAGATAAAGAGATTCAATATGAGGAAATAATATACGACTTGGTCATCTTTTGCGGTTATCACTAACGCTGTGCTACAGGGTAGCAGATTTGATAATATTATACATAATTTAATCGAATTTTATATACGGAACTCTGTCACACCTTTGTTTTAACGATTAGAAGAGCGATGTTTTATAAGGCTTGCCTATACGTATTATACTTAGAGCATGTCACGCGAAAGCATAAAAGCGGAACAATTACCAGATCATTATAAAGCATGTTGTTATAGGTCTGTGCTTAAATAATATTTTAAATTAGATATATTATAACGCACGTTTCGCATCACGGAATAAAGAATTATCTTTCAAGTTCCATAACTAACGCTGCGGGCGAGCTGGTGATAATGTTTCTTATTCTGCATAATATAGCATATACAGCTAGTATCCACTATCCACTCAACTTGAGTCTCGTCGTCGACCTTTGCCGAGCTAATATATCATATAACAACCAACCTGGGCTTGGATTCCCGACTGCAGTATTATAAAAGCATTGCCAGCAAGGCAAGAAAGGTCACGTCCCAAGGGATTAACGTTAAATAAAATGTGAAAAGTAAAAAATAAAGAATTGATAAAAAACAAAAAAAATAGACAGACTTGTTCCCCAAAACGCCCAGTCAATGTAGGTACAAGTACTTGAAAAAATTAGTATAAATTATTCTGCGTGTAGATGTGTGAGTATACACTATAGCGCTATAAAAACTGTATGTAGGTATACCTCCGCATTATTGTAGATAATATTTAATGGAATGTAAATATTTATTTCAATAAAAATTCCAATCGCCAAACTTTCTATAATTTATATTGTTGTTCTGTTTAATTTCTATTATAAGACCGTGATTTCGAAATAAATAGTATATTATACGTAGATGCAGTATTTTATCTTTGAAATCGATGCTAGAAATAATTCTAAGTTTTATTGCAAAAATGTTAATTGTAAAATATCGAGAATCTATCAAATTTGATACAGTTTCGACTTTACTTTTAAAACGAGTAGAAAAGAAAAACTCAAATAATTATAATTCAATGAACTTTAGCGATAGCTAGCGTTTCAAAGTCCAATTTTGTTCCGAAATATTCATGTCGGAGCGAAAACACTATTCGTAAATTTAGCGCTCATTTAAAAATGACAGATTGCCTATTTTCCGATTGGTTAACGCCCAGCCAATCCACAAAGTACTCGGCGATATACAAAAGCGCACACGTGCGTGTTGCAAGGTGCATTAAAGTTAAACACTCGTCCCGACTCTCGACTGATCGTCGACCACAAAAAAGTAGTGAATTTTATTAATCATCGGCCAAAACACGTCGAATTTTCATAATACAAGGATAATAATTTCCAGCTTCTGGTAACTAGATACACTTTTCCGTAATCTTAACTCACCCGCATGTATACGTCAACGAAATATATCGAAAATAAGAGGTTAAGTTAGGTTAGGTTAGGTTACGTTATATCATTTAGCGAACGTTTAGCGCATTACACGCTGTCTATCACGAATCGTGATTAACTATTTCAAGCTTTAAATGAACGAAAATATTACTCAGTTCATTTAAAATTAGAAATTAACGAAACTAGCGTCGCTCTCGATCTTCAAGAATTTCTTACCAGTCATGGGATCGCCGTATGGTTTTTTTTTCGTAAAAACTATTCCTTTTCTTTATCGTCCTCGTGAATTTGAAATAATCAAATAATCTGCTAGAATCACTCACTGCATTGATTCTCATCAACAGAGATGAACTCTGAAGAATCTAGCACTAGCGACCAAGGACCAGATCCTACGATCAAAATCAAGGTAGAACCAGGCACGTCGACGTCGACATTGACACCGACGTCGACATTGACACCGGCGTCAACACCTTCGATAATCCCAAAAGTCGAAGCTGTTGTACCACCGTCAACAACGAGACTAACTTCGTTTAGAGTACCGAGGGATTTGACGTTGGGTGGTCATGTGAAGCTAGAAAAACCCAAAAAGTTGTACACGCCGAACCTGAATGTACAACGTAATAAATCCAAGGAGTAAGAATGCAGCTGATTGTTGAATTAATCGATAAAGATTCAAGATCGGCTTTGTTTAACACTTTGATAATGTTTCAGTGAGCATACTGTGACAAAGAATAATACAAGAAGTTCAAAGGAAAGAGGTCGTGGAAGAGGTCAAGGTTCGAGAGGTCGAGGTAGAGGAAAAATTGCCGATAATATTATCCAGGTGATTAATTTTTCATTTTAACACGTTGAATAATGATAAAAATGATTTTCTAATTTTTATTTGTTCTTATAGACTGCCGGTGTTTTCTCAAGCGGTATAGCCGACTCTTCTAAAACTGGTCGTAGGAACAGAGTTGATAGAGAAAGTAGCGGTAGAAGTGGGGATCGATTGAGCAGTTCCGCTCTAGAGAAACAGAAACTAAATTTGAATCATAAAATCGACAAAGCTGAGGAGGAAGAGAAATTGAAAAACTTACTAAGGGATGATTTTATCGAAAATGGAGCTGTACCGGATATGGAAAATGCACCGGTCATGCTGCCTATGGCTGACGAAGGCAAATATTATACACATCTTTGCCGGATAGGATTGGTAACAATTATTCATTTCTATATTTCGGTTTAATTCATGTTTGTGAATTTTTGCAGCAAGATTATACAAGGAAGAATTTAAGGAAGAACCTATAGTGCCTAAGGTCGATGATTCAGAGGAAGATGTGAAACCTTGTATACTAGAAAATGGCAAAGGTGATAAATAAGTTGGGGGAAAATTTTCGAGATGAAAATGAGATGAACGCATTTACTTATTTCGTGGTATTAATATTTGAAACGAAACAGATTAGTAAATTATAAAATGGTTATCTTTTAGTGGCAGATGATAACAACAGGGTGAAAGTTCCTCTTCCGAAGAAAACGAAAGAAGAAAAGAAGCTCATTACCATTCCACAAATTGTTGCAAATGAAACAAATAGCTACATTTTATTACAGGTATTATTGAATTCTTTGATGCACTTTCAGAGCGATAATGGTTTAGACTCTAGACCCTTTCTCATAGTACGAATTGTACTTTCAGTTTCCTGATTGTTTACCTGGACTTCGAACAGACGACGAATTTAGCGATCCAAAAATGAAGAAGGCGGCTGATTCAAGCACAGCAAATCCTAGTGATAATAATACCAAGACTGAATACTGTACACTGAACAGCTTGAAGGAAGGGATGCTAGGAAAATTGCAAATACTAAAATCTGGACAAGCGAGACTTGTCTTGGGGGATAACAAACTGGTTGTAGATGTTGGCTCGCACATCAGTTTCAGACAAGTATAAATATGAACAATCGTTGAAACCGACGCTCTCTTGAATTGGAAAGTACGACTGATATAAATCTTATATTTATTTTTCTCATTTCAGGATTTAATCGCCGCTAAATTAGACCTGGAAAAATTGTCTGGCGATCTTGTTAATCTCGGATCAGTGGGCAGTACTTTAATTTGTTCACCAGATTGGGAATCGATGTTAGCAAATATTTAAACTTGTGAAAATAAATCTTATTAACTTATTACTATTAGTTTTCATTATTTTCTTTTCATTCATTTTTAACTTTGCCACTAAACACACATACCGCGGCCTTAATTGCAAAAACCATAGTATTTTAATTTAAGTAAAGATTTGATATTTGTTCTCGTATTAGCTGTTATAATGTGATGGTGAAAGAATTCCCATAACTTATTATGTTCACACGATTCCCCTTTAATTTATAAACAAGTGATTCACACAGTTTCATATGTATGATTATTTTCCATTTTACTTGTTATAATTATCTGTTCACATGTAAACTTAATTTACAGATTAATTGATTAATTCACACTGCACGAACACCTTTTTTTTTTTGTTTCTTTTTCTTTTTTTGCAATTCTAAATGAAAAATAAAGTACACCATATTTGCTTTCAATTTTCTAATACTAGAAAATTATGAAAAAGCGCGGTACGTATTGTATGTATGTGTGTACGTGCTTTTGTAAAGTTATTCTAAAATACAATTGAATAATGTAATGCAATTTTGTTAACGGTACACGAAAATACTCGATTGTTTCTTTTATCGGTATTAATATCAGAGATGTTGTTTCACGAAATGATAATACAGTCTATCACGAGAAGGAGGAGACTTTGTTTAATTCAATTGTCGGTATGGTTTTTATCAGCTATGATTATTTGGCAAAAATAATATCCTTAATAATTATGTGTGTTTGAACGATACAACTTCTCTGACATTAAAAACTCTATTCGATTCGATATACAACCCCTCTAGTCACTTTGTTCAATACTATGCCCTTTCTTCATTGATTTCAACGCTTTTTCACGAAGTTTTTTCTCCAATTCTTCTGTATTTCCTTCACTTGCGTCAGACTCCTCAGACTCTACTGCCTTCTTCCTTTTGTGCTTTCGATGTTTCTTGTGCTTCTTGTGTTTTTTGTGCTTCTTATCCTTCTTTTTTTTCTTCTCTTCGACTTCGCTGTCCTGTTAACAAAAAAACAATTTTGTCAAAGTCAAATGATTCACTCGGAACTTCCAAAATCGCATGAAGCATAAAATTGAGTAAAAATTTGTATAAAAATGATAAATTCTCACCTCAGATTCGCTCGTGCTCGTCTTTGTCTTCTTTTTGCGTTTCTTCTTTATCTTTTCATCGTCACTACTGTCTTCAACTTTCTTCTTTTTCTTGCTTTCTCGCTCTCCGATTTCTTCATCATCGGAACTAGAGTCCCTCTTGGCTTTCTTTGACTTGGATCTTCCTTCATCATCGCTGGTTGATTCTTTCCTTGACTTTCTACTCTTCGATTTCGCATCTTCTGATGAACTGTCTCTGCGTTTTCTAGACTTTTTAGGCTCCTCATCCGAGCTTGAATCTTTCTTGGATTTTCGGGACTTGACTTTATCATCTTCTGGCTTTACGAGTTTCTTAGACTTCAGATCATCTTCATCTGACGTCGAGTCTTTTCTTGACTTCTTAGCCTTTCTCAGGTCTTCCTCAATTTCCCTCTTCGACCGTTTCCTCAATTCTAAGTCACCACTAGTGTCACGTTTCCTGTTATCACGTCTGTCCTTACTGCGATCATCCATCAATAAATCTATTCAACAAAAAGTCACGCAAAAATCAATATAACTTAGATGTAGAAATTACCAATGAAGATTATGGGCTTAGATAGAATTAGGAATATCCGATCATATCTAAACTTTGAGTTAAGCCTAACGCACAGAAGATTGCAAAATATTTTTGGGAAGATTTACTAACTGTTATTATTACTCACCAGGTCTTCCAGAGTCTCTAATTTTCTTGGATTTATCTGCTACGTGTTTTTTATCTTCTTCAGATTCCGAGCTGGATTCAACTTTACTTCTATCAGATTTCTCGTCATCCGTTGATTCCTTTCGAGGTTTTCTTGATTTCTCTATTCTTTTCTGCTGTTTCTTCTTACCTAATAATAGAATACAGTATTAAATATGAATGGCAACAGCAGTAGATCTAATGAAATTTCTAGAAAGGTAAATACAATCGAACTAGGTACATTATTCGCATTCCAAAGCAATTTAAAGTATTGTTTATAATTAATTGTTAATCTCACTTTCGCTCTCGCTGTTTTCAGAGTCTGAAGATTCGTCCCTTCTGTCTCTTTTTATTCTCTTATTTACTTCATCTGTTGACTTCTTTTTCAACGATGTAAGGTCAATCAATTTGTGGGTAAGTTTTTTATCCTCAGTTGTAATCTTAGGCAATTTGATAGGTCTTTCTTCTTTCTTCAATTGGAAAACATCGCTGGACGAAAGTGTGGTCTCTATAGACTTTGGAGACTCGTCCTTATTGTCCCTAAAAATGATCATTTGTTCATTATCGAATACCTTCTTATTTTCACTGTGTGAATTCAGATAAAAAATTTCCATAAAATGTATTTACGCTTTACCTAAGTAAGCTTCATCTTACCTCGAAGGAGTTTGCTTGATTCTAGCTGCAGCAATAATGTCTTCAGTTTTCTTGAATGGTGATGGGGTGCGGGATAAGCTCTTTGAGAACTGTAACAATTTAAGACAATTTTATTCGAATATAAAATGATTATCCGTGAAAAATAATGTGGTATTATCATTCTGAACACAATAATGGCATTAATCAGAAAATGAAGAATAACGAATGTGAATTACCCGATGCCTAGTAACTGGAAGTATTGTAGTTGGAGTCTTCTTCGGTGAAACACTGACTTCTATTTTTTTTGGAACAACAGCTTCAATTTTCTTAATTTCCTTCTCCACACGAATTGGAATTCCTTCCTTGACGACCTTCTCCTTTTCTTTCTTCTTATTATCTTCCAGGATTTCTCGATCTTTGACTTCTTGGGGTGGTTTAATTTCCGGCAATTTTCTGCAATTTTATTTTCGAAATAATTAGATTCGTTTTGAGTAATTTCTATAGTACAGTATTAGGAACTAACTTCTTGGATAAAATTCTTGTTGCAAAACTTAAGAGTGTTATTCGATAAAAATATACTCTGTGATTTAGACTACAGGTAAAAAATTCTTAGCATCATTTGGCAAGAAAGAAGATATGTTTTTCTCATTCTCTACATTGTTATTGGCGCAGATTTGTTAGACAATATTCATAACTAATTATTAAAAATACATTCATGTGTTGAGAGACGATAAGAAATACTCTGTAAGATCTATATGAAAGAAAAATCGGATAAAAAAATGGAAGAGGAAATAATAAAGCTAAAAATATTTGAAACGCTGAATTAAATGTTTAATGCGAATATCAAGACCATCCAGTTTCTAGCTAGTTGTACGAATTTCTTTGAGCAATTTACTTACAGATTTTGTAAATAGAAAAGAAGATTGTGGAATAGTAATGAAGATTTACTTAGAAGTCTGGCGCATCGCATCACTCACCTCGCTGCTTGTTCCTCATCGCTAGAGGAACTACTCTCTGTGCTTTGTGAACTACTTGATTTAGATCGTCCATTTCGTAGAGTCTTCTGCGGTCTTCTATCGTCTGTTCTTTTAGCTGTTTCATCAACCGAAGGTTTCTTTTCCTTTGGTTTATCTTTCACCTCTTTATCCGGTGATCGTTTGTAATCCTTAGATCGATCCAACGATGTCTTAGCTTCTTTTGATCTCGCTCTTGATCTATCAGGAGATGTCTTACGGTCCTTTGGATCCCTGGATCTTTCACGTCTACTAGATCTGTCACGGGAGGAGGATCTTTCGTACCTGTTCGATCTGTCCCGCCGTTCTGGTGACCTTCTCCCATCTCGACGGTCGACAGATCTGCGACGATCATGTCGTTCCGATGATCTACGTCTACGATCCGGCGATGATCTCCATCTGCGACGATCTCCTGGGCTCGGTGAACGCCGACGATCATATCTAGCAGGACTACGTCGTGGTGGGCTTTTTTGATTGAAGAAAAAAGGGGTCATCAATTTTTTCAACAGATTATATGCTCATTCAGATTTTTAATATTTTACCTTCGCCGACCAGGAGCTCTGCGAACAGATGGAGGCCTCATTCCTCGTCCACCACTGTATCGGTCCACTCTATCTCTCTCCCTGTCCCTATCACGGTCACGATCTCTCCTTCGATCTCGTTCCTTTTCGAACGATGATCGCCTGCAATAATGAGCGATTAGTAAAGTTAGTGAAGATTGATAAATTTCCAGTTAGATATCGGTGTTTGAAAAGCACCTTCTATTTCTATCTCGAGATCTGTCTCTGTCCTTAGATCTATCATTTCTGGGTGAAGCGCTCCTCCGTTTCTGTGTTGATTTCCGTTCGCGACTAGAATCAGAGTCACTGCCACTATCATCCTTGTTGGTCTTTCTGTAGGATCGTTTCGCTTGGACACCGTCTTTCTTCTTACGAATTTCAAAGTCGTTTTTATCCTTCGCACCCTTCTCCATATCCGATCCTGAACTGCTGGTTGAACTTGCATCTCGTTTTCTGCTAGAGTCAAGGTTTTCCTTTCGTTTTTCCGGCGACTTTGATCGTGACTTTGAAGAGCCAGAATCACTCGAATCAGAACGTGATTTCCTCGACTTACTGCGATCGATGCTCTTCGATCTTGACTTTTTTGAACGGATTGGTGATTTCGAGCGTGACTTCCTAGATTTTGAGATCGGCGATTTTGACTTAGACCTTCTTGCCTTCGACCGATCTTGAGATCTGGATCTTGATCTCCTGCCCTTAGATTTTGATCGAGATCTTCGTGTTCTTGACTTAGAACGTGATCGCCGAGATTTTGATACCGGAGATCTGGATCTCTTCGACTTTACAATCGGCGATTTTGACCTGGATTTCTTGGACCGAATAACAGGAGACTTGGAGGGTGATTTTTTTACGGGCTTTTCTGGAAGTTCCAAAGATGGCGAACGGTTGATCTTCTTCTTTCCATCAGCGATGCTCATCAACTTGGCTTGTAGTCGTGATATAGCTACCGCCGCTTCTCTGTTGGGAAAAATAGTCGGTCTAGAATTAATAAATCTGAAAAAAATTCTCTCAAATTGACAAAATCCTTCAAGCAAAAGACTTACGGTTTAGTTTTCACGGGCATTAGAGGTATCGCATTATCTGGCTGCGGTGAATCCTCTCTTTCGACTTTGACTTCGGTCATTTCCTTGCCGTTATCCTTTGCCGAAGGTTTGGTTGGTGATCTTGAATTCGATCTTCTTTTACGGCTTGAACGGTCACGATCTCTATGACGATCGCGTGACCTACTCCTCTTGCTCCTGCGTTGAAAACTTATTCAAATTTATAAAATGGTTCCAAAACTTATCAATAACTTTCTTACTCAGTAACAAATTATCCAATATAGAGAAAACAAATAAAGAGAGAAGATCTAGTAGCCAACCTGTCCCTGTCACGATCCCTGCTACGATCCCTTCGTCGTTCTTTCGATGAACCTCTGTCCTTATCTTCTTTCTTCAGCTTTGATTCTGCGTCATCTTTTTCCTTCTCACGTTCCTTTTCCTTTTCCTTCTCTGCCAGAGATGCTTGTAGCTTCTCTTGTTCCTCCTATTAATTATTCGAAGAAGCTTGATAAACCGAATTTAAAATACGACAGTCTTAAAGCTAAATCATTTACTAAGTTGAACTAAGTTGGTCGCTAAATAATTATTTAGGATTTTTTTAATGCGATATATCACTGATCAATGCATAAATCAATTATTCGGGGATTAAGTGAACTGATTAATGCTAATTCTAATAGTAATGTTAACACAACTGGAAAATCAGCAATAAGATGCAAAGCTTGTAAGGCATTTTGTCGGTGGTCAATAAACAGTCATTCATTTGATAAACAATAAAACACGTTTTTATAGTCAAGGCTATCTCAGATGTAGCACAACTAGAAATGGAATTAGTTATTGAGAAAAATAATTACCAAGCGTTTCTTAATCTGGTCCTTTTTTTGTTGTAAAAAAGCTTCTGGAATACCGGTGACGCTTTCTTGTGCGGAAACCAACAAGTCCCAAAGTTCATCCATGAATGATCGTGCGTTTCTACCGTTGAGAAAACCTGTGAGATTCATCTGCATTTTTCGAGGATCAGGAAACTGTAAAATATTATTTTTATAACGTTAATGATTGATGGATATAACTGCAGGTTTTATTCCTAGAAAATAAAAGAAATAAGCTTAAGGCCCTTTAAAAATAGTGCAAATTATCATTTGGCATATTAAAAGAAAGGAAATTTCTTTTATACACACACATTACCTGAACCTAAATAATAAGATATGGTCCTAAATCAGAATAGCGTGAAAAACAAAAACTCATACGTTCATACTTTATAATTTATTGATAGAAATAATCTACAATAAACATAAGTGCTTTTCCCCCTCGAAAAAGCAGAATTGCTTGTTAGAACCCTAAGTCCATCTTACCACCTCTGCAGCTGTATAGTAGCCGCGTCTTTCTGTCATTCAGATTGCAGATATTGCTAAATGAGGAAACTAATATGATTAGACGAATAGGGTATAACCAGAAACACCTGAATGGAAAAAGAAAAACGACATTACGAACATCTGGATATTATCAACGATATATTAATGAATAATTTTGAAATTTATGTATATAACTCTGTTGTATGCTGGAATGTGAAAAGTTCATTAGATACAATGTCATATCATAGTTTTCAGCTTCTTATTATTAGCTGAAAAACGAAGAATCAATTAATCGAATTTAAGTATCAAGTCAAGAAACCAACCTGTCATATTGACTAAGATTGTCACAACATGTGCGAATATGATCGTTGTCTACCAATCCCAATCGAAGTTTTCACAACTTCACTCCCCCACCTTCACAGTCGAGAGTCAAGACTGAACAGCGATAGTTCAGGAAAACCCGGACTTAAGAAGCCCCCAATCCTGTTCGTTGGTGTCGGAGAGCCTCGACTGAGGCCCGCAGTGTTGATTCCAGTATTTAGAACGGAGAAAATCCTGCTGTCTGGTACATCGATGTTAGAAGCCTTGCCAAGGCCTCGATGGTGCGCGTTGAACTGCCTCTGAAGAGGCGACTCTGCTATCTGCAGCGGTCTAGTAGCAGCGATGTTCTTTAGAAGAGGTAAAGCCTTAGCCAAGGCCTTTGCGGATGGGGAAGAAGGGCTGCTATGCACAAGATGGTAACAGTCGAAGAAGATTAAAGATGGTTTCTAGATGATGTTGGATCAGGAACTGTGGCTCTGATGTCCTAAGCGGCGATGCTGATACCGATGTTACCGGTTGATGTAGACGAGGACAGCTGATGCTATGGCTGACGGCTGATAGAAAGGCGGCCAATCGGATGCAGAGAGGAACACATCCGAATGCCATTGGGACAAAAGGGTTGAGCCCCAGCAACGGTTTCTACTTATAATAACGGGGAATTCAAAGAGACGTGATAAAACTTGTCATACATAGGTGTGGAGTGGAACACGTGAGTGTTTTTTTGTTTTTTTTAATCCTTTTCATCAAGGAACTTCATTCCTTTGTTGTAATTTATGCTTTTCTGACAATCTGTTAGGTCTAATAAGATACAAGATACAAAATCTATACTTATTCATTCAATTCT
The DNA here is from genome assembly GCA_963992785.1 of Tenthredo livida. Classification (NCBI taxonomy): domain Eukaryota; kingdom Metazoa; phylum Arthropoda; class Insecta; order Hymenoptera; family Tenthredinidae; genus Tenthredo; species Tenthredo livida. The sequence continues at coordinate 13,836,137 of OZ023066.1, read as the reverse complement.
CTTTCGTTAAATAATATTTAACATCACATGCAGATAGACCGATCTGATGTTGATCAGGAATTCCACTTTCCAGTTTCAGATTGACGAAAAAGTTATCGATCAGTGAATTTTTTGTTATTCCTCAACTTTAAAGTTACAAGATCAATTCAATCTCACATATTGTATCTTTCAATCACCCTCAAGGCTTCTTTAATGTCCCAATTTTGATAATTCAAAAGAATTTTATAAAATGACGATGATTTCGTATCTCTTTTATATTATTTTATGTTTATATTTATATAAAAGAAGAGTGACTGCGATACGCCTTAGAAATATATATATATATCTCATATATTTTCTATACGTTGTTAAAACAGATCATCTACACAATGTTACGAGGGACTTGGAGTGTAATAGCATAATTTTTTAGTGCCAGTGTCTATGACAATGTGTGCTAATATCAGTGTTCTATGCTGAGGGGAAAAAGCCAAGTGAATGAATTGCTTATTCAATTATTTAGACCATTCTATTGAATTAAATGATAAATAAAAAGCTTAATAAACACAGAAAATAATTGAAACAAAAATTTGAAACAAAAAACAAACTAATAATAATAGTAATAATAACAATAATAGTAATAATAATATAAAATGAATAAGAATAAGAAAAACACTTTCGTTATATTCTTACCTTTTCCTCAAGCTGATTATATGCAAACTCAACCACGACGTCGTCTTCCATTCCAAGTATCTGCGTTATCTTCGTCGTTATCCACGGCTTTATCACGTCCAATTTTACCTTGCTCATATCCACCTGTAATTTTACATCATTCATTATTTTCAATCTATTTCTTTCTATATACCCATAAAAAATTGATTTTTTTTTTTTAATTTTTTTTTTGTTCACTCTAACCTAATAAATCGTTTGTTAATTATTCAATCGATGTATATCGTCGATTATTTCATGTAATTTTACCTTCTGCGTTAAGGAATCACTGAATTTCATTTGCTTAAGTAGTTTTTTCTCCTTATCACTGAACCGCGTATCCTGGGATGCCGTAGTACCCTGTGAATATATTTTTTTACGTGTGTGAAAAGTAATTGGTTAGTGTGTATACGTATCTATCTACGCGGGGTATAATTAATTCATTTCAGGAAAATATTATTGTTAATTCGGATTATAGAGGATTCCGAGCCAATCTTACCGTGTACATCATCTTGTAGGCCGGGTTTTTCTATATACGGCTCCGATATTGGGCGAGAGACTGCGGGAAAAGCCTCACACTCCGCGATTTGTGAGAACGACGAACGGCTCACTAACGCGTTATAAAAAAAATCGTATGATGGTTGAATTTCCGTTAATATAACACCTCAACTTTATTATTAGTCAGATTTTATAAAGAAATTTTACCCGATTAATGGATTTTAATTGCTTAATATATAGGCTGTCCAACAACGCGTTTGCGACGATACGATAGTCAATCCAACAACATGGCTGATGACTGTCGCGTACCCCCCACTCCGCGATTTTTATACCATGCTTTTTGAATGGAAATGTGTGAACGCAGCCGCGACTGGTCTAGCGATTTGACGTCATACCGCGTCATAGACAAGGAAAAATTCTTTTTAATTATAGCATCGAGGCTTTTGATTCATCACAGATCTTCGTAATTCGAATTATATTATAGATGTATAAGAAAGAAATTTACCACAACGATGGGCAGTGCGAATAGTGGGGGTCGATGACTTCTATAGTTCAATGTCAATCGGCAGTCCACCTCGAAGCTTCAGCCTACGTGTTCTATCAGCCGTCTTTTAAATTCGTCAAAATTATTGTTGCAGCGAATTTTCTAGCTAATGCATAGTTGAATAATATCTATTTTCTTCATATTTAAATAATTATAATATCGTGAATCGCAATAGAAATTTATCCGATTATGACGTCACGTCAGAAACCAATGACGTACTACATAGGCGCATTGATATGATGTAAGTTTGGTTGCCCACCGTCAGGCGCTCGCTATTTGCATACACGCATATGTGTATGTATGTAGTGTGTTTTTCTGTCATCGTTGTTCGTGACTTCGTGTGCTTGTCAGTTATCGTTTAGTAGAAAACCTAGAAGTTATTAGAGGGATTTTGACCTAACGAACTGTTGGTAAATATGTAGAAACCAAATCACTAGTTTTTTCTATCTATATTTAAGATTCAAAATATTCTACCGTTAAAACTACGCTCAATACGTCCCTAGCAACTACATATGTATCAAAAATAATACAACTATCAACAGTATTTTTCTATCTTATCTATTCAACACGAACACACGGTTGACGACACGACTTTAACCTCTTAAAAATTCACCGTTTTATGTATCATATCTGTATCATATTTCAGCGATTATTTACACCACTCAGACTCATTCAAAGCATATTCATCCTATCTGTTTCGTGAATCATAGACGAAGATATTTTGGCGAAATTGTATTCCTGAAAGAATAACCTCAAAGGATATACATCATATCATATCGTAAGTACTTGGTTTTTCCCCTAATTATTTATCCGCATCTATAAAGTTCATGGCCATATGTGCAAAATACGATAATGATATCAAGGCCTTTTCGTTATCTCTTTAATCCGTCCCCATTCTGTGAAAAGTTCCTTTTCCTCATGCCGCAGTTTCTTGATCGACTTGTTTTAGATAAAATTTTGTTCACTTCCACGATTCAGCATCAAGTAATCTTGCGAGATACCATAATCATCATTGTTTTTTTGTTTTTTGTAATTCTTCTATTACTTTTACAGATTTTTTCTCAACGCTGAAGAAAATCTATTCCAGCAATACCTCTGTTCGAAAATAAACAACCATTAGCTGAGAAAATGAACAGAGTAACTATGGCCAATCTACCGGATCCTCGGTTGAATTTACCCAGTGAAATCATCGACTTGACGGGTGATTCTCCTGTTGCCAATTGGCCACAATATAGGGTTAATGACAATAACTACGCAAGAGATTTACGAATACGTGATAATTCACCTATACCTATTCACTACGACCATCTGACATCCGTTGAACGGGATAACTCTTTTATTCAGTAGGTTTATAAAACTTTGGAAAGGACCCCGCACAAATCTTATGGAAATTGGATCCCGGTCAAATTTGTGACCATGATGACTTTTGATCAGGATGACCTGAAGCACAACGTACTACAATTTTGGACAATTTGACCGGGATCCAATTTCCATAAGATTTGTGCGGGGTCCTTTGTATAAGCTATTATTTTTTGCCTGGTTAGGTAGAAATAAGTATATTATTAAAAAATGGAAAATGATTTGCGAATTTTATAAGGAAACTATCCAATAATTGCAAATTTCAATTCATAGTAGAGAAAATGATTGTCTTTGAATCCGAAAAATGATTCCTAAGATCGATTTTCATTAATATTTCATTTAGAATCAATAAAAGAATAGAAAATAGTTATAAAATGATCAAATATGTATATTTTTGTTATGAAATTAAAGAATGATTAGTTGCTTAGATAAACCAGATTTTTGTTCAGAAAGAAAACACAGGTTCTCTATCTAACACATAAATTACATTTTTTTTCTTTTATTACAGAATTATTGATCCAGATGAGTCTGAATTGATGGCTCGTCGTTTTGGTACCGAAGAGGAATTCAGAGACATTAAAAGCGGGAAATCAAACGAAGAATATAGCACGACTGTGCCCTGCATAAATGATTCATTTAGCGGACAACAGACAGTATTGAGCTGCCCAATTTGTTTTGAACCATTAGCCGCGGAGCAAAGACCAATGGCCACAAGTTGTGGCCATATATTTTGTGCTTTATGTTTGAAACAAACACTCCAGAGATCTAGCAGTAAATCTTGTCCAAAATGCAATGCACCCATTAAGATCAAAACCTGCATCAGACTTTATTTTTAATTATAATTATGACCACATTGCTTAACTCAATTATACCTGCAGGTGTTTGGGATGGTTTATATATTTTTATTATTGTTTTGAAAAATAATTTGAATTATTGGAAGGGAGTATCCAAATCCTTCCTAAGAATTGAATTTTTTTCAAATAAAATTTCAATCTCACGTTTAAAAAAATCCAAATTTCATTTTAACTAATATATTTACTCTTTAGGACTTATTATAAATAAATTTTAGCCGATACGATATAACAGACAGGATAGTTCATAGTTTGCAATGATTTCAAAAAGTTGATCAATTTCTTGCGAATCATCGTCCTTCATAAACTATCAATTATCCAAGGAAAGATATGTGAATGTTGGAAACTGACGAACGAAATATTTTCATAGGCACATTCTTTAAGCCATTGGGATCTAGTCTAACTAATGGTTGAAGATGATGCAATTCATCTAAATTAATCTATTTTGTAACTTAATTTTAATTACCTATTAATACGAACAAAACACTAATTGTCTTATTAAAAAAAAAGTCATGTTCATGTATAATATTATTTGATTTTCAATAAACTTTACTCTTTACTGTCAAGTTATGCATATAATGTTTGAGATACGATTTTGCATTTCTTAATTACAGTAATATGACACTAACAAACTGCGATATTTTTTTCTTGCTATATCTGGGTTCGAGTTTGTAGAAAAAAAAAAAAGAATAAGAAAAGTACTGTGAATGAGAGTTGATCTCAATTTCAAACAACTTGATAAAAGATTGTTTTTTTTTTTTATAACAAAAATTTATTGTACAATTTTTTTTTTTCTATCAAAAATGGTGAAAATGTAGAAATCTGCAAAAAAAAAAAATAGTTCAAAGTACAGAGATAACATAACACATGGCAATGAATTGCGAATTCGTAATTTCATGAAAAAAAAAGAAAAAAAATTCTATGTGGATTTAAAAATGAGGACAAATCAAGCACATATCTGAAACACCAGCAGTTTACAAACCGCGAAATTTCTCCTCTAGAAAGACGAAAGAATACGCAATAGTCAATATAATGCGAACTCGGTAATTTATATGACTTTTAAACATCATTAATTGCAATAAAAATCATTGATTGGATAGAATTGATTCTCAATTAAAAGTTCGACGAATATATACGCTATTAATAATCTAAGATTTCCTATACATGCTTCAAGTATTTACAATGCAGCTATATAGATTTTATACTATAATAAAAACCCCATTATAACATTATATTATTGCCATAAGCTGAACTATCAGGTTTGGTAATAATTAACAAACAGATTGACTTTCAGATATTCAATCCTATATTATGCTGATTAATTGCGTGAGAGAAAATAAGTTATCGCATTACTTATGATTCGTGATAATAAATATATTTATCATCTGTTCGAATCATCCATATAATATATACATAGTCGCCCCAGACTGTCATTACACTATATATAGAATATTGATGCGCATTAGGTTTGCTTTAACAAAGAGGGTGAAAAATAAGGTGGAGAGACTCGTATTAATTTAATTGGCGCAGTACGTAAAAATAACCGTGAGTCGTAAGTCTCGTTTTATTATTCCAATGACGGTCGTTGTGTATGTTAGCTTGATAACAACGACGTCTTTATCAGTAACATGAAACCACGGCTTTGTTACAACGGCTCCCCTATCTTCAGTACCGTTTAATATATACAGCTACGAGTTCTTGTTAATATTATATTGAATAATAATAAATATAATATCGACGAAATTCAGTCAATTAAATCATAAAGATTTCTTCCATATGCATTTACGTGAGATTTTAAAAAATTTCCATGATCGATTTAAATACGATCGTTGTTCCTCGTAAAATACGAATTAATTATCATCTATTCTCAACTCAACTTACGCAGTATATAATTATAATGTTTTTTCGCATGATAAACTCGGTATTTTCATTTTTTACTTAGTAACAATTCATAGAACTCTGCGCTTGATGAATAATAGCGTATCATTTGCCAGTCGACAGTAGAGTTCAAAGCGACATTTGTCGTGGGTCGGACACGCTACATACATAACTAGATGTAACTCATAAAGCAGACAGTATGAATATCATTTTACATTTATTAGCTCAAGCAGTAGTTTGATGACATCAAAGAAAAAAAAAAGAAAAAAGAATGAGTGCTCGGTGCTTTAGGTAACAAATCATTCATTCCATGCTACAAATATGCGTTTATAATGGATATTGCTAGGGCGTTTAAAATTCTATCGAATGTCATTAAATATGTTTACTTCAAAAAATCCCGGGTTAATAGTCGTGACGTATAAATACGGGCGAAACAGCTGATTGGCGATTGTTTTTACCACGCCCACACGCTCTGGCGGTGTAGCAGAAAAACATAATAATATCCGAGCGAGGATATCGCTCGCACAGTAAATTTTTCTTTTGTTTTAATCGTTATTTCGATAGTGTCTCTCTAGAGAAAAAAAAAATGCATCGATGATACATTTACAATTCGGAATAATAAACCCGCGCACGTAAATACGGTATAATAATAACAGTTTTTCTTTACTTCGAAACTTGTGAATTTTAGTAAGAGTATCGCACTCATCGACTTACGTACATACATATGTACTTTGATATACTAGTGTCAAATCTGTCTCTAGAATTCAGATCTCAAACATGTATGTATTCCGCTAGGACGAATATAGCGAAGTGATATGCAGTGAAGTGAAGTGAAGTGAGGTTGAGTGAAACTGTTAATCTTTTAAAAAATATAAATAAAATAAAATAAAATAAAATAAAAATCATAACCGGTCGCTCTCAATCTATTATTAACGCTACGGTCAGTACATATTCAGTTGCAAAACATTTTATAAATATATTTTGTTGCTAACTGCTAGCAGGGTCTCTTTAATTTTCTATAGAAAAGTAAAAAAAGGAAGAAAATAACAATAATCACAATAATCATAATCGTAATCGTAATAATAACGAAAAGAGAAGAGGGATAAGATTAAAGGGAAAAAATAAGGCATAGGTACCTATAGTATGCACATTACATACGATATTCATAAATTGAAAACAGTGTAAACTGTGACAGTCGCTATATCAGCCGTGATAACTGTCTGCTTGCGTTTTTTCAAGTACCGGACGAATTGACGTTCATCGTTCTTCGTTCTACTTTTTGTTTTTTATTTTTATCCAATTTTACGCGTCGTGTTCCCTATTTCATACACATTAAATAAGTGCTTGAATATTAATATTCCAGTGTAATTTTTTGAACTGCACTCGAAGATTCTCTTTTCTGCCATATTCCTCGCTTGGAACAACAATATTGGTAGAATCGAGCACCAGAAAAGATATCAATATTTTCGTGTTATAATACGTTCCGTGAACACGTTGCTGTTGAAATTATCATAAGATACAATAAATAAAATAAAACAACGACCTCGAATTATTCACGAAGAAGCGAGACAAATATCATAACAATATAATTTCTCCTGTGATAAAAGAAAGAAAAAAAGGTTATTATCTTGAACATTATCTTATTCATTTGTTTGATATTATTATTATTATTATTATCATTATTATTATAATGACAACGACAGGGAACGATAAAAGAATAATAACCACAATGATATATTACAAAGATTTTAATCAATAATTAGACTAATGTTCATTTGTGATCGGAGCACAATGCCAGTGCATCAAATCAATGTTTATCCGCCTGATTGGCAACCCCAACATTTAGGTCCATCAAGCAACGTTAGTCCAGGAAGTGGAGAGCCTCCACCAGAATGGATACCAAGGGTATATATTATATTGTTCTATATAATTATGTATTTATAAAAATGAATCTAATTTTACTTTCAATTTTTAAATTATTATTATTCTCTTTGAAAATTTATAAAAGTTTATTGAAGCACAATGAAATAGGTATGTGCATATTAAAAATGATGAAAGTAAAATAAGTTATTTATTTGTAAAAGTAGTTAGAAAGAGAGTTGGAAATTTTTTTTTTTCTCTTTCATCTGGAGCTATTTAAAAAAAAATAATTAACAAACGTGTTTATTGAACGAGGCCAAAGCTCATTAAATTATGGTTTGTAAAAATTTTATAGAGAAAAAGAGAAATTTAATATCTCATATTTTGTTTATCACTTATACTTGATTCAACTCTTAGAGAGTTATACTGAAAATAAAACTCTCAAACTTTCTTTAAAAATGATATCCAATTCGCGAGAAACGATTGGATTGAACAAACGTACTACTTTTATTAAGACACTCAATTTATCGCAAATCCAATGTCAGGTCTAGAGAATTGTTCATTAATTTCATATTCATATATATGTGTATAAAAATTTCATAAAACTTGTAAGTTTTTGGACCAATACCTTTTTTTTTTTTTTTTTTAAAGAGATTGAATATGAGTATTTTTATCAGAATTAGGAAATACGGAAATGCATATGGTGTTCTTAAAATAAGATCAGAATGTGATCCACATTGGCCTAGCCAAGTCTTACAGAAATAACTTGATGTGAAATAGTAAGACTAATGCTGAATGTATATAGGTAGAGCTTTATGCTTTCCACAGAAATCCAGGATTTGAACATATGTGCACAATAGGAAAACGTTGAATGATTATAAACGCTGATGTTCTTTTACCGTGATTGTATATTTGAAAATTAATATTCTTCAAGCATTGAGTACGATTTACAACGCGTAAAAGCAACATTCATAATGCAAGATGCGCTTAAAGGTCGGCTCAGATATCTTACTGTACAGCAGAATAACATTTGTAATAAATATAAGTAGAAATTACTCAATTTCCATAACGTCATGCGTATACTGGATGTAGTCTATCTGCTATCACATCAACTAAGTCTTTGTTTTTATTCAAAATGTATATACATACCTATATTCAAGGAGTTGCATTATAATATCTTGTCTTAAATATATATTAGTAACTATGGAAAATGATAAAATTCAAATAAATATTAATTTGTATTCATCTCATGCCTCATGGCACAGAAGCAAAACATGCATACGCATGAATTATTCTGAGACAGGTCTCGACGTATTATTTGTCAATAAAAATATTCCTGATCTGAAAACTTGTTGTGCCTTCAAACTTTCAAATCATACTTTCCTTATTGGTGTATTCATGCTTGTAGTCATGATATTTTATTGATGATAGTATATGTCTAAGACGAAGTAGCATATATTATCCACTGATCTTAATCCTTGATAATTTCAGGAAACAGCGTACGCCACAGTTGTTACAGTTATACCTGACCATTCGCACTCTTCGATGAGTAGTCTATCCTCAAACAGTCATGACATTTGCCGGTGAGTTTATTGCAATTAAATGCATAGTGTAAAATGTGGACTTGCATAGACATGGTTTTTTATATGGTCAATTGATTATTGGTGAATATTTTTATACAGCATAAGGCACAAACCTGTATTTCATGAATTGTGAAATTTGAAAGTATCCATTTGTGGATTACTTTTACAAGAAAAAAGGAAGAGAAAAAAAAATAATGCCCTTGGCAATGTAACAGTTGATTAGGCTAACTTGAAACTTCCTTCTTTATTACTTAGAATGAAGAGAAAATATAGGCTGAAAGAGTTTTAATTCAGGGCACTGAAAAGTTTACTTGAAAAATATATTATTATTTATTTACAAATCCTTGCGAGAATGAATTGGAAAATTTAAACCGGTATATTGGCATGCTAAAACCGGATATTGTAGTATGTGTCTTACTGGACTTTTTATCTATACTTTGTGAATAAGCATGAATATAAATAGATATGCTGAAGAGGATGGTAAGAAAATTTTCATTGTGAAGGATATACCGGATAAATTAATGTATACTTTCATCAGAGTTAGTATTGCAGACTGTCGAATTGTTTAATTAAATATTATTCTAGTCGGAAACAATTCACTGTTTTCACCAAAGGTCGAATTGTTATTCATAACATCCGCTGAACTCAAATATTAGCCAAAAGATTTGGTCAATATTTTTCCAACGACCCTGGCTGTGAAAGGCATGTACTCGAATATCAATTTGCACAGCTGATTTTAAAACATAAACAAGATTCGACATAGTATGGATCACTTGTATTTGACAAATAGTAACATTGAAGAAATTATGCTGACAATTGAGTACCGGAACAAGAAATATTTTCATTAATTAACTATGTAATTAATTGATTGATCGATGCCGGTAGTATATAGAAAATTATACCCAAATTAATCCCTGTGTGTGGAGAAAGAAAACATCTGGAAGAATAAATTATTCCGAATATCTCGCAATACCGCGGGTGCTAATGGACATCTCTTATAAAATGATGAACATGTTTTTTTTTATTTAATTACCACAAGATATACCAGTCAGTGTCATATCCTTCTGTGAAAGAAAAAGGAAATTTATCTTGTTATATTTCATGAGAGAGAGTTCTCATATCTTAGTATTATCATAAGAGCTGCTATGTATTATTATTCGTTATCCTTGAATAGGATTTTAAAGGTCCATTTAATTATACAGATAGAACATAACTATTTTGAGAGTTATTTAACATATCTTATACAGATTTATTTGCCATATTTAATTTTTCATTCTCATTTCTCTAGAATATGTCATTGCGAAGGTGAGATAGGAGCTCCGCTGCTGGCACCATGTTATTGTAGCGGAAGTCTACGCTACGTTCACCAAGCCTGTCTTCAACAATGGATAAAGGCTTCAGACACACGTGCCTGTGAATTATGTAAATTCACTTTTATCATGCATGCCAAAACAAAACCGTTTTCAGAGGTGAATATATATTTTAATACATATTCAACAATACTATGCAGCTGAATACTGCCCATTTCATAAGCTGAGTCCATATTAACCGAGGAAGAAAAAAAAAGTTTCCGGCTACCAAAAAGCTGACTTTTCTGCATACAATAATTTTTTACCCTTCCCGTTTTACATACAGGGTAAATTCTTAAAGTTCAAATACTCAGAGCCGTGTTGAGGCGGCTGCGTGTCGAAATCAACAACTGTTTTAGTGGTTACCGAGTCCTCGATTGACTGTAGCCACTAAAACAATTACCGATTCTTTGATTGACTGTGACCACTAAAACAATTGCCGATTTTAACTCACAGCCGCCTTTACACGATTCTGAGAATTCGGACGTTAGGAATTCACGCTGTATACATCAACTAAAGTCTATTGTATAGAAAAAAATTGACTATAAAATGGACAGTATCTAGTTAAAATTTATTTAAAATGTTGAACTGACCAAGTATAGTTATAAAGCAAGGAGAGCATTGTATTGACTGACCAAGTGGTTTGTTATCATCTTCTAGTGATATTAACACTTTTCTTGTTGCCTCATTACTGATGAGTTTATTCATAAATATCATATCATAAAAAGAACGTAGCAACTCATTATTTATACTGGCAAAAAAAATAGCATAGCAATTCTTTCATTAGTAATAAACTATTTATTTTTACCTTGAGGCCTAGAAAAGTTTTGGATTCTCACACTGTGTCAATCCTAACTCATGTTATTCGGTATTAACATCTTGTCTCTCCTCTTATTCCAACATCCTCTTTACACCATCAATTATAACTTTTCAATTTTCAGTGGGAAAAACTGGAAATGTCTGCACTGGAGGTGCGCAAACTCTGGTGTGCAGTTGCTTTTAATGCTGTAGCTGCGTTGTGCATCGCGTGGTCACTCTATGTACTTGTAGAACGTTCTATCGAAGAGGCAGGAAGAGGTTCCATGGACTGGCCATTCTGGACTAAAATGATCGTCGTCGTTATCGGCTTTACCGGAGGCTTGGTATTCATGTACATCCAATGTAAATCATACATCATGCTCTGCAGAAGATGGCGGGCATTCAACAGGTATAACATTTTACGCCAAATGAAAATTAACAGATATTACAGATGGTGTATCTCCGCATCAAAAACGATTTACCATAAATTCTGATATTGTTTTTAGTCACAATGGCTAAATCATAGTTGGAAATTGATAGATCTGAATGAAATTTGATTGAATAAATAATTCTGTCCTTTTTCCAGGGTGATTTTCATCCAAAATGCTCCTGAAAAAGTGGTGCTCCCACCATCCCCGACAGATTCTTTGAGAGATGTAACGCTGCCCTTGAAAGATCCAACAGTATCAATGCCAGAGCTGAATCATACTTTGTTGCCGCGTGCTGATCCTCCTTGTGCATCTCAAACAATGAAACCAGAGTCCGCGCCGCCTCCGCATCGGCACGATGCTCAACTTAAACTTTACGTATTTGACAAGCTGTCTTCTTCGGAAGACAATTTGTACAACAAAAGTGATAATTGCTAAAGCAGTGACAATTGATTGATTGATGAATATTATATTTAATCAGTACCTAATTGCAGTGAGCCTGAGAATATAGTGGAAAGAAATAATAGTCGATCGCATAGTAGACTTGAACGGATCAAAGGGCTGTGTTTATTAATCTGGTAGTTTTGATAGGATAAATAATAAATAAAATTCGTAACGTATTACCTAAGTGTTAACAATAAAATACGGTGAATTATTATTAAATTTTGATAATAATAGTAAATACCATGAACAAAGTTTCCATATACCTAACTAATATACCTACTGTTTAATCTCTTGAAAATGCACAATCGTTTAAACGTTAGTGTACAAAGTAATGGTTAATTAAGATTCTCATAAGTTGAACTGCGTAATTGTGATTATTTTTCATCGCACCTAACACATCTTCATATTATTATTATAACTATTATTATTATAAATCATTATAGATAATCATAAATTGTACCAGTTTTACCTTAATATTTAGCATACATACTTTCTACTGTATTCTTAGTCGGAATTTGGTACTCCAGTACTTAGATTGACAACGGGGTGCTCCAACGTTCGAAACGGAGGTCTCGGACAAGTATGTACATAATTATTGTATCTGTGATGTTAATAAATAAACTTTAAGATATTTCAACCAGAATCATTCGACTATATCATTTTTATTCATAAGCTGGAAGGGGATTGAAAAATACATTCAGAGACGCAGTCTGATTACACGGTCCGACAAATTCAGGTCAATTTTAGGGCGAGAAATGAAACTTACGCCATTCGATAGATTTTGTCACGCTGAATCCAACGGTGTTTATGAAATTTCGCTAGGACATCTAGCTTTCGAGAGAAAAAATGTTAAAGTCGCGTAATCGGCCTAAAATGGCATTTTTCAAATAATTCTAAGTCAATGAATGTTAGACGGAATCGAATGAGAAAAATGACAGAATCTAGTTAAAAGATTTTTTTATCCGATCAAATAAACTCCAATCAACTGCGAGGCGTAGTTTTACTGGAAAAAAAAAATCATTCGAATCATCAACTTCCGATTGTTCACTATACATATTACTTATTATTATTATTTAGTATATACCTAGTTACAAAAGGTAGAATGATGATTATTAATCTGAATGGTGTTTTTTTCTTTCCTCCATCGTCGATTATAGAAGGTACAAAGAATCATTTATTTTAATATTTTTGCTGTATTTGCAATCAGATATGAAAAATTTTCAGAATAATTAATTACGCGCTTATTTTTCTATAATACAAATAATTCTAAACAGCTGTTGAAACGAATAAAATTATAGCTCTGTGGAGGTAAATGGGAGGGAATAGCTGGGGTATGGTAAGTGTACATAAATTCACTCTGATTACATAATTATATGAGTTACGAAATCGTAGCATCTCATATACTACTTGGGAGCATACTTCTAATTTTCAATTTTTATAAGATTATAATTTATTGCGCCGTAGTGTATGCAACCTGCAGATCATTTTACGTGTAGGTATGGAGAGTCGATAAGTTAGTTGAAATCTTTCGTATCACCCGAGCAGTAAGAGTAGATTCCATACTAACCTTATCGGCTTTATAATAACAACAATGATAAAATGATCAGCGAGTTGTGTGAAATGAGGCGCATCGTCCACTTCTCCACGCGTTTAACAACATTTTAGCAATTGATTGGCTATCAATGATATTGTATAACACAAAAGTAGTTTGAAAGCTTATTTTATTGCCGAATAATCTGGCTCCATCACGTCGAGAACCACACCAGGTATTTCTAGCTCAGAACGCCCTACGTTCTCCACAATACCATAGAGGCAGTCCCATAAAATGTGAATGCCAGTATATTAAGAGCTGTGCTAATCTTGATATTTAATTATTCCAATTTTTAATCATCATTACTAAACATACATTCTATCTCTTATAGTATGAAATGGTTTGTACAATAACACACCTTATAAATTCAGGAATGAAAAATTGATTTTCATATCTATATTTATATCTGGTCTGCTTTTGATGAGTTTCTCAGGAACTAATAATGATTTAACTAATCATTGCTCTTTATCATCTTCATCATTATCATCATATATTTATAGATATTCATGTAGTACTACAATACACCTATATCATATGTCGTCATATAATAAATGTCGTCTCACCTCTTCAACTCTGATACAGCGGGTTCGTCAAGCCCGTCACGTGAAGCGTGCCCTGTATTTTTATATATAATTGATTTGAAACCGAAGTTTAGGTATAAACTAACCGACTGACACCAAGTAGCCAGAAGAAATTATGGGGAAAGCACATGCAAAGCAATCTATGCCTGTAGAGGAGTCGTCACACCATTACAACAGGTTCGCAGCTTAACAGCTCTTCGCAAGAGGATTTGCACCTCGAAGTATCCCGTCGTATGGTGTGGTAACTCCTCCGAGGCGTTTACAAACAAAAAAAAAGCAAAAGTATAAGCAGAAGGGGAAGCTACTTGGGGTCAGATTGACTCGAATCCGAAGACGTAATGAATAATCGAACTATCGCATAAAACTCTGAGAAATTGGGTCTCAAGATCGCGTAACTTATGGGTAAATATCCGGTCGTCTAAGACGTCTTCTAGATGACCGAACTAACTTCTCAGTACCATGAGAATGTATCCGAAGGTCTTGAAGCTTATGAATAATTGTGGCGTTTCTGAAACGCCTATCGCATTGCAAGACTTATGAATAAATGTCGTCACACCTCTTCAACTCGGGTACAGCGGGTTCGTCAAGCCCGTCACGTGAAGCGTGCCCTGCATTTTTATATATAATTGATTTGAAACCGAAGTTTAGGTATAAACCGACCGACTGACCCCAAGTAGCCAGAAGAAATTATGGGGAAAGCACATGCAAAGCAAATGACATTGAAGTTTGCATCGTTGGAACGCAACGAAATTCAAAAAAATAAAAAAAATTAAATGATCGACATTCACCAAAATTTTATTTCACGTAAATACTTTTGGGGATTGATAAAGTGCTAGAAAAAAATAGGGAACCAACCCGACTTCCGGAACACTTCCAAAAACGGAAGTGAAGTCTTTATTTTTTGATTTAATCTCTATATTATATTATTTCACCCAGGATTATGACATTCACCAAAATTTTATTTCACGTAAATACTTTATGGGATTGATAAAGTGCTAGAAAAAATTAGGGAACCAACCCGACTTCTGGAACACTTCCAAAAACGGAAGTGAAGTCTTTATTTTTTGATTTGATCTCTATATTATATTATCTCACCCAGGATTATGACATTCACCAAAATTTTATTTCACGTAAATACTTTTTGGGATTGATAAAGTGCTATAAAAAATTAGGGAATCATTCCGACTTCCGGAACCCACCGTTAAACGGAATTGAAATCTTTATTTTTCAATTTAATTTCTATATTATATCATTTTACCCAGGATTATGACATTTCCTAGAATTTGATTTCACGTAAATACTCTTTGGGCTTAATGAAATGCGAGAAAAAATATGGAATTACCCGACTTCCGAAACCACCTTTCTCGAAGCAGCCTTCAGGTAATGGCGCCATGCAGCCTTCAGGTAATGGCGCAAGGCAGCCCTTAGATCATGGCGCAAAGCAGCCTATATATGATGGCGCGAAGCAGCCTATATATGATGGCGCCATGCAGCCTTTTGGTGCTAAGTATTTCTCGCTGTCCAGGTCCTCGGCTTCGTAGTTCTTGTAGTCCAGGTCCTCGGCATCGTAGTTCTCGTAGTCCAGGTCGTTCGCTAAGTATTTCTCGTAGTCCAGGTCCTCGGCTACGAAGAACCACGATGATATGATGGGGCAATGCAGCCTTCAGGTAATGGCGCAAAGCAGCCTTTAGGTAATGGCGCAAAGCAGCCTTTAGGTAATGGCGCAAAGCAGCCCTTAGATCATGGCGCAAAGCAGCCTATATATGATGGCGCGAAGCAGCCTATATATGATGGCGCGAAGCAGCCTATATATGATGGCGCGAAGCAGCCTATATATGATGGCGCCATGCAGCCTTTTGGTGCTAAGTATTTCTCGCTGTCCAGGTCCTCGGCTTCGTAGTTCTTGTAGTCTAGGTCCTCGGCTTCGTAGTTCTCGTAGTCCAGGTCGTTCGCTAAGTATTTCTCGTAGTCCAGGTCCTCGGCTACGAAGAACCACGATGATATGATGGGGCAATGCAGCCTTCAGGTAATGGCGCAAAGCAGCCTTTAAGTAATGGCGCAAAGCAGCCTTCAGGTAATGGCGCAAAGCAGCCCTTAGATCATGGCGCAAAGCAGCCTATATATGATGGCGCGAAGCAGCCTATATATGATGGCGCCATGCAGCCTTTTGGTGCTATAAATAGCAGAATTATTATCTGACCAAAAGTAAATATTTCTTTCCTCTGAAAAATTTCTTCTCTTCCCGTTTGAAATGTTTTCAGTCACATAATCATGTTTTTTTTTTCACGGGATACTCCGAATGCGTTTCCTGCATAATTTGCATAGGAATTTTTCTGGCCTCGTCGCACGTAGTAATTTTCTCCGTTTGGTTCGTTTTTTAATTTCTTCTTCTTCGTCATCAGTGTTTGCGTTCGATTTGAATATACATTGTTCGTGGCATTTGCGGTAGCACACTTCGCACTTTACTGAATTTGAGTCAGCTACGGTGAAGCAATTCAAGCACGTGTCTTCCATGTTCTCTGATTTCAATAGTAACTGGTGAGCAACTTCGGATTGGTATTTATAAGGGTTGAAATCCATCTCAAATGGCTTCGTATTTCCCAAACACTCCATGTAATACATCACGTATGCTCCACAACTGTGGCCGTCATTCGTTTTTTGATGTGGTCGCTGGTTCGATTCGGAGTTTACCTGCCAATCGATGTTCCTCAACTTACGAAAAGATGATTCGGCTTTGCAATAGCTTATGAAATCTGTGAATGCTTCTATAGCTCGGTGTGAATCACTCGTACTCTCATATGGATCCATTAACGTCAATTTTTTGTCTTCAATATTTGCAATTAGTAATCGCCAGTGACCTTCGAACAGATACGGCATCAGTAAGTTATTTTTTATAACGGTTGTCACTTTACAGATTCTTCTCTGTGTCGAAATTCTTTTCCCACTGCAATCACCTACAATAAATATCATGTCGTCTGTCGATATGTAGGTAAAATCGTTCCATTCGTGAATGTTTGAAGCTACAAAACAATCTATGACGACTCCGTCTATCCACATATAATCACGCAGTGTTGCGTACTCTTTCGTCGTTAATCGAAATTCATTCATTGATAGAACGTCATTTGAACGGTATACTCCAACTGTAACTGTTGACGATTTTGATGCCATGTAATAATTTGTGTATTTTACTAAGCCGTTATAAAATTTTGGTAGGTTTGTTTCAGGTAATTTTTGCTTTACCGCAAATATTTCCTGTGTTTCTGTCTTATCAAGCATTTCGTCTTCGCTAGGGTGATGATGTGTTTCATGATTGTTTGTTTCACTATTTTCATCCGCCAAACCACTGTGCACGTTATCATCATGATCAAACTCTGTAATGTCTGTGGCATTACCGTGGAATAATATCTCCGATGTT
This sequence comes from Tenthredo livida, assembly GCA_963992785.1. NCBI lineage: Eukaryota > Metazoa > Arthropoda > Insecta > Hymenoptera > Tenthredinidae > Tenthredo > Tenthredo livida. Next base: position 13,818,274 of record OZ023066.1, on the reverse strand, counting down.
CCATCAACTATTTCTTCCTTGTGTTCATCGGGTTTGCTTTCTTTTAGTCTTATTACATCAATTGTAGTCTTTTTTTCAAAAATCTTTTCACATCTATCTTGTAGTTTTGATGTTCCCAAATGTCCCATGTTCCGTTTATTATATTTTTTTCGCATCCAACTTTCTTGAACAAGGGGATTTGAGGCGGTTTCGGGGTACTTTGGTTTCGGATGAGATTTTTGATTACCCTTTACGCGCACATCTAATATTATTTTCGCCATTGTATCCTTTCGCGCCGTTCGTAATTGCCTCACTCTATCAGCGATCGAAGAACTTGTAGTACGCTCGAAAACTATTTCTTTCAATACTTTATGAGCACTTTCTACATATGCATTACTGATGCGTGATATCGTGGGATCAACTAAATCTAAATCCAGAAATACCCATAAGACAGCGTAAGCCATGTATTTGTCGACTACGTACTCCACGAATCTTGGTGCATAGTACTTATTTGTGATATTGCTTCCTTCTTTCTCAATTTCATGGAGCAAAACTGAAGTTATTGCGTTATATCGCTTGTGAAATGGAGAACTCCTGTAAATGGTAGCATCATCAGTGGGATAATATGCAGAGTTGTCCACTTCTGGATCTTTTTCTTCATCTCCATCTGCATCGTCGATATCCTTTAAAATTTTAGAGATGACCTCTGGCTTCTTTTTCAACATGCTGTTCAAAGCAATGATACTATCATTAAACGTATCTTCACTTTTGGTGAGCAATATTGTTGCAAAGTGTTTGAATATTTCGTCAAATTTCCTAATACTCCGGCATATAGCCATAAGCCCCACACATTCTAATAAAAATGACTTAATATTCATATGCTCTTGGAATTCTCTGCGTATAGTTTCTGACACTCGCTTCATGAAATGCCCATAACATGTTTTTAGTATCGGTATATTCTTTGGCGGTAGTACGTTGTTGACACAGAATTCGTACATGAGATGCAAATAATTTCTAATGGTCAGAAGATTCCACTCCTGTAAAATTGCGTGTATAAACGCCCAAGACCGGTCGATCGTTATGACGTTTGCAATCGGCCACTTTCGACCACATTTCATCACGAAATACTTATAATTTTTCAAGAATAAACTGATGGATGCAACGCCATGTTCGGATGTTATCATATGAGCAAGTGTGAGTAATTCTGTATCATGTTTCATTATAATACAATAATAAAATTTTGGTGAATGTCATCATCCTGGGTGAAATAATATAATATAGAGATTAAATCAAAGAATAAAGACTTCACTTCCGTTTTTGGAAGTGTTCCGGAAGTCGGGTTGGTTCCCTATTTTTTTCTAGCACTTTATCAATCCCAAAAAGTATTTACGTGAAATAAAATTTTGGTGAATGTCATAATCCTGGGTGAAATAATATAATATAGAGATGAAATCAAAAAATAAAGACTTCACTTCCGTTTTTGGAAGTGTTCCGGAAGTCGGGTTGGTTCCCTATTTTTTTTCTAGCACTTTATCAATCCCAAATAGTATTTACGTGAAATAAAATTTTGGTGAATGTCATAATCCTGGGTGAAATAATATAATATAGAGAATAAATCAAAAAATAAAGATTTCAATTCCGTTTAACGGTGGGTTCCGGAAGTCGGAGTGGTTTCCTATTTTTTTCTAGCATTTTATCAATCTGAAAGAGTATTCACGTGAAATAAAATTTTAGTGAATGTCATTATTCTCAGTGTCATAAAAAAAAAAAAAGATTTTATTTCCGTTTAACGGTGGGTTCCGGAAGTCGGAATAATTCCATAATTTTTTCTAGCACTTTATAAAACCCAAAAAGTATTTACGTGAAATAAAATTTTGGTGAATGTCATAATCCTGGGTGAAATAATATAATATAGAGATTAAATGAAAAAATAAAGACTTCACTTCCGTTTTTGGAAGTGTTCCGGAAGTCGGGTTGGTTCCCTACTTTTTTCTAGCACTTTATCAATTCCCAAAAGTATTTACGTGGAATAAAATTTTGGTGAATGTCATAATCCTGGGTGAAATAATATAATATAGAGATAAAATCAAAAAATAAAGATTTCAATTCCGTTTAACGGTGGGTTCCGGAAGTCGGAGTGGTTTCCTATTTTTTTCTAGCACTTCATCAATCCCAAAAAGTATTTACGTGAAATAAAATTTTGGTGAATGTCATAATCCTGGGTGAAATAATATAATATAGAGATTATATCAAAAAATAAAGACTTCACTTCCGTTTTTGGAAGTGTTCCGAAAGTCGGGTTGGTTCCCTATTTTTTTCTAGCACTTTATCAATCCCCAAAAGTATTTACGTGAAATAAAATTTTGGTGAATGTCGATCATTTAATTTTTTTGATTTTTTTGAATTTCGTTGCGTTCCAACGATGCAAACTTCAATGTCATCAAAGCAATCTATGCCTGTAGAGGAGTTGTTACACCATTACAACAGGTTCGCAGCTTAACAGCTCTTCGCAAGAGGATTTGCACCTCGAAGTATCCCGTCGTATGGTGTGGTAACTCCTCCGAGGCGTTTACAAACAAAAAAAAAGCAAAAGTATAGGCAGAAGGGGAAGCTACTTGGGTCAGATTGACTCGAAACCGAATACGTAATAAATAATCGAACTATCGCATAAAACTCTGAGAAATTGGGTCTCAAAATCGCGTAACTTATGGGTAAATATCCGGTCGTCTAAGACGTCTTCTAGATGACCGAACTAACTTCTCAGTACCGTGAGAATGTATCCGAAGGTCTTGGAGCTTATGAATAATTGTGGCGTTTCTAAAACGCCTATCGAATTGCAAAACTCATAAATAAATGTTATTATTAAAGGTAGGAAAGGGGTTGGAGGAAGAGGGGGCCACCCGCTCACCCACGTTCCCCCCCCCCCCCCCCCCCCCCCCCTTCCCCGAAGGGGTTACTTGGACTTAGTCCACTGCTCAATCGAAACAACTTATAAATAAATGTCGTCTCACCTATGGAACTCGGGTACAGCGGGTTCGTTAAGCCCGTCACGTGAAGCGTGCCCTCCATTTCTATATAATTAATTGACAACCTAAGTTGTGGTATAAACTAACCGACTGACCCCAAGTAGCCAGAAGAAATTACGGACAAAGCACTCGCAAAGCAATCTATGCCTGTGGAGGAGTCGTCACACCATTACAAGTGGTTCAGCCCTTCGCCAGAGGATTTGCACCCCGAAGTAGCCCATTGTATGGTGTGGTTACTCCCACCAAGGCGTTTAAAAAAAAAAAAACGGAGAAGCAGAAGCAAAAGTTAACGTTTCACCCCATTCATCTCAAATCTGGAACTCACGGAGGGTAAGTCCTATTGATCGCGTTTATCTGATATTACTGCATTCCATCTAATTTACTTAAGGGGGTATATACACCTTTAAATCGGTTGAATTTCTGAAAAACAATATTCCTTTTTTTTTCAACTTGAAGACTGATCAAATTTAAAAAAATCATCATGTTTGGGGAGGGTTTGACCTTCATTATCCATATCTTACATCATGTATTACTTCCAGTTTAATAGTGGCTGCGCTGAAGACAGGAAAATACAAAATCACTCGGTTGCCGCAAAGAATCAAACCCAGCGTTTGACCGATCTTGGAATTTTTGGTTCTCAATTGTTCATAAGACATGCCTTTATCAGATGAAATTAGAACATTTTGATAAACCCATTTTTAGTTGAAATATTAGAAAAATAAGCAAATTTTTTTTTCAAATTCAGAAAAAAAATCGAAAAAATTCAATAACTCAAGTAATTCTTGCAATATCAAAAAGTTCTATGTTCATCTGATAGAGGCATGTGTTATGAACAATTGAGAACCAAAAATTCCAAGATCGGTTCAACGCTGGGTCTGATTCTTTGCGGCAACCGAGTGATTTTGTATTTTCCTGTCTTCAGCGCAGCCACTATTAGACTGGAAGTAATACATGATGTAAGATATGGATAATGAAGGTCAAACCCTTCCCAAACATAATGATTTTTTTAAATTTTATCAGAGTCTTTAAGTTGAAAAAAAAAGGAAAATTGTTTTTCAGAAATTCAACCCATTTAAAGGTGTATATATCCCCTTAACATCTGGAGCCTAGGTACATTATTGATTCGACTGCACATCCTCTGAATCTTCTAGCCTCGTCTCATTTGGTCCTAGTCTCATCGGATACACTGTGATAGACAGAATCGAGAAGTAAAATATCTATTGATTGAACATACGTACAATATTTATATATCAAGACATGTTCGTATGTGAAGACAAGTAAAATTCACACTGCATATATAGTTTTGATATATCAAAGAAATTAATTCAACTGCAATAGAAAGAATTGAAAATGAGGAGAAATGGTATTGGAAATAATAAATGTATTTAATAATTGATAGAGGTGATGTACTATCGCGAGCAAGTTAATAGGTGCGGGAAGGATATGGAAAGCCTGTAGAAAGATATTGCAAAAATTACAGGGAAAGGGTGTCAAGACAACAGCAAGGAGAAAATAGAAGCCGTTGTAAATGCGGAAAACAAGCGGATCACTGACCGAGTAGAAATAGCCCATGAATCCAGCAAGTTCTTCCCCAGCGTCGGTGAAACGCTAGCAAAAAAAAAATAGAGCAGATACCACCGAACCCGGCAAGACCAACCACAACGGAAGACTTGATCATGTTATATGACGTAGAGCCTAAGGAAGTGTCCAAAGTAATCGTGGGCCGTGGCCAGTAATGTTTAAAGTAGGAGCCAAATTCGTAACTATACTCTTGGCACACATCATAAATCTAGCTTATGAAACAGGGGGATGTCCTAGTCACTTTAAAAGGGCTATTGTAGTACCGATATTCAAGACAGGGGATAAAGAAGTAATTTCATACTACCGACCAATTTCGTCACTGCCAGTAATTTCAAAAATATTTGAAAAATGCCTGGCGGACAGAATAAGATCTTGTCTGACTACAACAGGGCTCATGAGCGAAAGGCAAGTCGGATACTGAAAAGGTAGATCGACAGAATCCGCTATTGCCACACTTGTGAAGGATGTATACACCGCTCTGGATAATAGTAAAGCTTGCCTAACAGTGTTTATAGACCTAGCCAAAGCTTTTGACACGCTAAACATGAGAGATTACTAGATAAGCTTCACAACTACGGCATAAGAGGCAGGGTACATAACCTGGTCGAAGATTATTTGACTGACAGAAAGCAAAGTGTTACGACAGCGGGAATAGACTAGTGCAAGAGGTTGAAAAAGAGCTTCCAGCTCTCAGAAATTGGTTTCGAGCAAATAACTCCACAATGGATGTGAAACAAAACAAACTTTGTACCATTCGATTGCTACGCAGATAGTACTCCGAGGAATCTTAATACGATGACGATACATCTGAAAAACTGTAAACGGGGTAGGGAATCAGACTGCAAGTGCTCAAAAATACAAAGAGCGGATAGTGGAGCGGTATATGGAGAAATAAAAACCTAAAGTAAGATAGGCAGACTGAAATGATGGGATGGACGCTAAGATACATTAACTTCAAATTTTATAGACTTCGGCAGATCCTTCAGAGAAGGGAAATGAAAATAGTATACCAGGCTCTGTTTGAGCCTATCCTATTCTATGGCATAATCGGCTGGGGGGGTTCGTTCGATAATGTAATGAATAAGTTACAGGGGTTGCAAAAAGTAGTCTGGAGAACAATCTTGAACAACCGCTGGCGATACCCATCGAAGGCATTATTCCAAGAATTAGGTGTCTGGGACATAGGTCAAACTTTTGTATTACCTCAACCATTTTCTGTAAGGGCAACGGATTGATCAAGGAAACAGGCAGTGAGAAACATACACGAAACAAAGTAAGGCAGACGGCTTGTGTGCCAAAATGCAATAGGAAAATAGGGACGTGATGTTTGAAATGGAGAAATGAAAGAAATGAGTGCATTACTGAACCTGTGAAAGTCTGATAAAAGTTGAAATTCACATGATTAGTTACGTTATTATTGGAGTTAGGAAAGGGGATGGAGGGAGGGGGGGCCACCCGCCAACCCACTTCCCCCCCTTCCTCCATTTCATCACCATTGCTATCAACTTGTAGTCAACAATGAATAGTTATGGTGCAAAAAATTAATAGGCAAAAAAGTAAAAAGAAAGACATGCAAAGAGAGACTTGACGCTATCTGCCGTTCTGTATTGGATAGAAATTGGCTCGATATTTATGAGTTACAAACAGTTATCGGCAGATAGTCGTCAAGTAAAGGAGGTGCAAAGATTGCAAAGCAAGCATAGAATATTTGGTGGCGTGGCGGTCGGCGTCCTCTTCAACGTGAAGTCTTCAGGCTCAGCCTCTCTCATCCCCGCGCCCCACGTAAGCGCGGAAATGAAGAGATGCGTTTTGCCCATTCAAGCGATCACAGTTCATATTCAATATAAGGAGATGACTAGGTAGGAGAGATTGATTTATTCCACTGATCTCAGAAGACTGACAGGAAACTGGGGACAGGACTCGAATAAGTTGGAAACTTTTCAAATGGGGAATATCAAAGAGACTGACGTTTTTATTGTCAGTTTCTTTATAGGTATGAAAATTGTTCAATTTTAATCATTTCGAATAAGTGAGTCATATTTCAAAGAAGCTATATGAAGGAGGCTACTTTTTTATTCTACTATTGCGATCGCTTGAATTCGCTGTGGAGAATAAGATATTAGTACCTGTACCACCGTCCCATTGCGCGGCCTTTCCTACCCTCGCCTGGTTCCCAAGACCCACCCAACGAATTTCTAGATTACATATAATATGCCATATTATAATATGGCCACGCACACGCAGACTCATAACCACCCCCTCCCTCGGCTTGCCCTACCTTCCCGATTCACCTGTACGGAAAGCTAATAATCCACGGCATCAGATTCTCTCAAACACAAGCATAAACACCATTTCACACACCGTGGTCGGCGACTTACTGTTTCATTTTTGCTGTAGGGAAAGAACGGGTTAGTACATCCTGGACAAAGTTGTCAAACTTTCTTCTAAGCGGACCAATTTGATTAGACTTTATATGATTTTATATTTTTTCTTATTTCAATTTCAAATTCAACTCAATATAAATGTTTTGATATCTAAATCTGACTGTGAAATTAAATGTAAATATAAAAATTGACTCTACTCGGAAATCCTGCTAGGGGGTCGTTCATTCTTGTGTCGGACCTGCTCCTAGACTTTGCAATGCATGATTTGAAACTCAGGAGGAGATCCACTACTCAATCGGACAGGATTCGAGCATAAATCGAGCTACAGGGAAATGATAATAATCGCGGAAACCGATTGAACGACGGATGTCCTCCTGGCGCGATGCTCACCGCGATTCGCAACGGATGAGGGCCATAAGGGCTGTGAAAGTGAGTTTATAATATGACGGCGCAGTAACAAGTATGTTACATTGCCGTCTGTATAGAGGAATCTACGATTATGGAAACAAGCTCCGTTGCAGTCGCGAGTGAGCCTATCTGAATTTAGCTAAGAAATCGGAGATTGTATACAATGTTACCGCCACGCCACGCGACAGAGAAAAGAGAGTACCAGGGAAAGGAAGCACCATACCAAAAATCATGCGACTCACCGACGCTGCCGAGTAATGGGAGAGCAATCGCACTCGGATGTCTCTGCTTGGCTGACTGCGTATGAAAATCGAAAGTAAAGAATGGATCAGAAAATTGTTTATCACAAAATGTTGGGTAAAAATGAAACTGAGTAGCTATTTTATGGAAATAACGAGCAATTTTGAGCAAAACAGAGGTACGCCAAGAAACGTTTTGTTCTCACCTGCTCCATAACTGCTCCCTTGCTATCCAATCCAACCTCCCATCAGTCCTATTGGAATCCCCATCGATTTTTGATATCTTCCATCAATTCGAACACGCTTATCTGAAAATAGAAAGGAAAATACTCAAATGGAGATAAATTTGAATTCAAATAGGGAAATAGGCTCGTAAAATCAAGGTATTTTCTCCATATTTCTCAATTCCTTGATAAGAATGAAGATCCCTGATCATGTTATTCGTGTAAATATTAGGAAAAAATGTATTATTCAAAATATCTCAGCCTACCTCCTCTGCATAATCGCTGCATGATAGTTCTCTGGCCTCCCCAGCCTCATTGTATCTGGTCTACGTTTGATAGATTACGCTGTAACAGAAACATAATCAAATCCTCATAAAATCTTCATCGCCATGTTCATTATTATTATAAATTTGACCAAGAAGGCAAGATAATCCAAAAAAGTTCTTATCGTCACAGATTTACCTTTTATTTGAAGAATCCGTGAGAGTCCAGTATTCCGATTTCGCTTAGTTTACAAACCGGAGTGCTCATGCATTTCAGGTGTATAACATGATTCTCATGTTTGGAAAAAATTTGTCCAAGTTCTTTTCTTGTCGTATTCAACTTTCTTCTCCAATTTTTTGTTTCGGTCATTTTCCCTCGACTACCTTCTCTTCTTCCTTCTCCTTTCCCTCCTTGAACCAGAAATGAGTGATTTAGGAAAATGATAAAAATCAGATCCCACTTTTTGTTTCTTGGTTTGATTTGAATAACATATGAACAATAACGAACAAGAATTACTGTTTCTCAAGTCATGCTTGAAAATTTTAATTGACTTATATCTGTTGATAGAAAACAAATGGAAAAATTCTATAAAAAAAAGACTAGGTCTCATTACTACCTCCTGTAGCAAATTCCCAGTTTGTCTCAATCTTTAGCTCATCGTTGACTTCCCCAGTTCTATGATTTGCAATTTCCCGACTTAGTCAAACTTAATACTGCACCGCAACCAAAAATGGAAAAGAATGAAAAATATTTGTTAATCTAACGTTCGTCAAACTAGTATTGTGATATTTTCATGTGAAAAATAAATTAATTTCAGACTGGGTAATTTTGATGAATAAATGACAAATTTAAAGTTTTATAAGTGGATCTAAAAACTCGACGAAAATAAGAGTAAGAAGTACACGAAGAAACTTGATTGAAAATAATTTTCTGATTACTGGCTTACCTTCAATTCAATTTATCACCGATAATTAATTTGTATAAATAGACTCCGCAACTTCCATCTGCTTCAAACTTTAAAAAATCTCTCGCTGCACTGTCTGTATCTGCAATGAAATGAAGATTTGCAATATATTAGTATTTTTAGTTAACCCAAGACGGTCACACCTCATGAGAATCCCGTAGCGGTCACATGGGTTGTGACACACCCTAGCACTTTGAAACGCTGTAGAATTTCGTAGAATTATCCTAGGGGCCCCAAAAAAATTGAGAACATATTTCAAAAGTTTCTCTATTAACCCATCTAAGAATAAAACGAAATTTTTTATTTCAAGTATGTTTAAAAAATTCGTGAAAAAAAAATTTGCCGAAAACAAAAAAAAATTGCGAAAAAAAAAACTCTAGTTAGAGGTAATAAGGTCGGTTTCCGGGATTAAGAAGGGGAAATCCGAGCTCGAAAATAACTTGGGGTGTGTCACACCACATATGACCATCTTGGGTTAAGTCTTGTATGTACGAAGAGAACAAGCGCGATTATTTCTGAATTTTCTCCAAATATAAACAACTGTTGGTCTGTAAATATATACCTACGTATATTGTGTAATAACCTCGTTCGACTATTCTCGTTTGATATATAATTATCCGAACGCAATAAAACTATTCTATAACATCGTTGATTCTAATCACGTCTCTTCATAATTCGTTCGAAAGATACACAACTGTTCGCTACCAACAATTAGAATTTAGAAATAATATCGGGGTCCAACTACCGAAAAAACAACACGAAGGCGCAACGCGATAATGTGAACCCGCTGGGCTATGGAACGAATTTTTATTACCAAGTTTTAACGAGATAAAATCAACGATCAGACTCAAATTTTACTTTCAACGGTCACGGAAGACTAATACTGAACTATTCTTACCATATTTGATGATACCAGCGAGGGTTTTCAGGCAAAAAACAACATAAATTGATCACGCCCAACGCACCCTCTAACTCTTTGTTCAATGGCGACTGTTTTAGCGTCTAACGCAACGGTCTAAAGCGATACGGCGAGTTGGTTTATCTAAATGAGCGCACCTCAGAGCTCATCCCAGCCTCCTGATTGGCTAAGACAAGCTTGGCCAATCAGAAGCCTGCATTTTGAAATATACCAGTAGGTAATGTAGGAACACCGCCAAGCGTCTTTACGATTAACGTAAACAAAAAAAAAATATATATAGGTATATATACGACGCTGATTTTTCTCTCGGCGTCCCATTCCCCGTATGCCATAACTCAGAAATCGGAATTCTCAGACAATAATAAAGATTTCACGATGGAAAAATGTAGAAAGATAGCGACACACTATTTATTGTATATTAACTCACCGGTCGAGAGACAGGTTAAAAATAGCGTATACTCGGATTATCAATAAAAAAAGATGAAAAATTATTTTCAATACTCCATATATTAATTTTCAATGCAATGATGATTAGTAAAATGACTATAAAGAACTGAATAGCTCGCAAGATATAAGAATATTTTTTTGATAGTCACCTCAAAGATCTCGTTCAGTTTGGCGAATGATCAAAGCCCCACAGAATTGATAAAAATTCACTTTAACAAAGACGCGTTCAACAAATAAAAACACTTGGTCTAAACTTTCGGGCGTCGAGGTGTCAACTAAGACACAACGAGAAGTGGAATCGGTCGGGGGGCAAGTAGCTCGCTACGAGTGAACGAAACTTGCGCGAAGTTGGATGCGCATGCAGCGCCGTGCCTAGCCCTTGGGGCACCTGGCGCAGGCCGAGAAAAACCGCCTTTTTCAATACAAATTTTCGCACATATTTTTTGATTTTCCAAAGAAAATCACTTCGATGCCGCCTTCACGGCACGGCGCCTGGTTCGACTGCTCCTTTGAACCACCCCTAGGCACGGCCCTGTGCGCATGCGATATGTTTGCATGCAAATTCAAATCGTATTGTCGACAACAATAACTAATAATTAATGAGTAATACACGAAGAAATAAAAACACTAGAAAATTATTCTTCCGAACAAGCCAACGATTGAATAATAAACGACAACGAAAACGAGTCTATAATTCTGTTGATTCACCCAGAAATATTAAAATACCTAATTATCATGAAATATGACACTTCTTAACATTTTGCACAACGATTAATTGCATTTTTCTCAGCATCGAGGGACAAGTTTAATTTTCAGATAGAGAATTCGCTGAATTAAAATTACATCCAAATTTATTTAATATTCAATTGAATTCATCTAACTGGTTTAGTCTGTGTATTTCATTCCATTTAATTTGCATTTTTGATTAGTTGACTAATTACAAAGGGCAGGAAACCGAACAAGTACTGGAATTGGTCATAGTTATTCCCCTCTGTATTATTGTGTGAATAAATAAATGAAAAGAAAATGTAAGACTACAGTCTACACGAATTTATAATAAAAAAAGATTTGGCATCAATAATGATTATCTTATTCTTGTTCTTACCTTTTCCTCATTCCTCCCTCACGAATTTTCCTTATTCTCGATTCATCTGATTTTCTACACTTCTGCAGATGTATAGACGACTTTCTGGTTTAATGAACAAAAGCATATTCAATAATTAAGGAGGAACATCAGCTTCATGAAAATGGTGACAACTAAATGAAACTTTCAGAATATATTCTTGAATATACATTCGATGGCCTCTCAAATTTTTGAACAGTTTCATTCAGCCATTTTTTAATAAATAATTTGCAAACTTTGAATGTTTTACACGTGGTCATAGGGAATAACTCGTCGGCCACATCTTTACATATTCATAGTGAAATGAAAAATGGTGATAGCTTAGAAAAAAACTACCACTGAACAGCTCAAACAATCAAGGACCTGTATGCAAAGTTAGAGGTGTTTTCATTCTGCCATTTTTCTATAATTAACAGAAACTCTCCAAGAAATGCGATATTTTGACGTTTTTTATGCCGAAGCATGGAAAACGCGGCAACACGGGTTCATCAGCTGATCGCAGAGCGCTCGTATAACTCAAAATCATGGCACACTCGTTGTGAAGGTACGGTGCTGTACTTTGTGTACATAGTGTTGAAATCGAAAATGTTGTAGATGATATTTTGAATATTTTTATTATCTCATTATATTTGTTGTTCGAATCGCATTTATATTATATTTACTGTGAAACGAATTACATTCTTATAAACAATTAAACGTATATTATGAAATTATTTGTGACTTTCAAGATAACTGATGACTTTCTGAAGGACATTCTTACTTTTGCTGATACGAGGTTTGTTGTTAACTTTCTCAGAAAATAATGTGACGATTCCATCTTCGCCCTCAGTGGCAAATATTTCTTTCAATTTGGCCATTGTCACATTCTCTCCAGCTAGTTTTTCGCGCAAAGGAACTGATATCACTTTCACCAAAGGGCGAAGAGTCATTTTAATTGCCGTGAGACTGACCTCTTTTTCTTTTTCATTAATACATTCGTCAACAGTATGACTCTTGGATATTAAGTACTCAACTGAAAACTCGTGCCTTACAAACGTTTCTAATAAGTAAATATCAAACGCTGCATCATGAGCTTTTTTCGCTGCGTCTTCAACAAGTGGTGAGACTAATGTTACAAGTTTGCAGTCGCCTTTTTTAAATTTTCGTCCTGGAAATTTATCTTTGTAGCTGATGAGAGAGCATACAAAGCCAGCAACAACTGATTTGAAATCGTCCATTAATGATAACTTCTTCAAATCCCGCAACAAACGAGAAGAATCGAATGCACAATTATGTGCTACTAAGATGCAAGGCTTTTGGAATTGCGCTAAAAAAGTCAATAATTTTCCTAAAACTACTCTCAATGGATACGTTGTTACTCTAACTCCGTGTAAGTAGAGTTCTCCGCGGTTGTTCGTTAAGCCATTAACTTCAGCCGCTCTTGGATGAACTGGTTGAATAGGATTGACGTAGCAATTGAATCGAAGAGAACCTTTCCCAGCCGCGATTTGCAAGATGTCACAAGTTGAACAGAGACTTGAAGTCTCTAGATCGAAAAATACGATTTCATGTTTCTCTGATGTATACTCTGTAGAGAAAGAATAATCGTTTAGAAATGTATGCTCTCCATGACCATCAGCATTTTCATTATTGCAGAGGTTGACGGCAGGTGTGCTGAGTAATCCAACGTTTGATTGATATGTCACTCCTTCTTTTGACTCATTTTTGTGGCGAAGCTCTGTCCGTTCTTTTTTCAGCTCAATCCTCTTCCGTTTGAATTCAACAGTTTTAGCCATGGTTCTTTTACGTGCTTTAATTACTTCTATGAAATTGATGTAATTTGTCGTTAATTCGCCAGCATTCAATCGCAACTTTTCACAAACAAGTTGAATGTATTTTTCACCCAGATTCTTTTCAGCAACGGCAGATGCAACTCGGAAGTCCATTGATTCACTTTGACTATAACAAATAGGTTTCGGTGCCTTTCGAGATATTGCCGAATTTAAGCTTTCATTTGCCTGGCTCGAAACAGAGAAGGCGAACTTATCTGAGTTCGTTGCTAGGTCGTTAAAGATTTTAGTGAGTTCAAAATATAATTGCGGGTTTGCCAATCCTTCGCCAATCGTTTTGTGGGTATAATTCTCTGGGTCATGTTTGTATCCACACCAAGAATTCGTCACACAACCGTCATGATTATTGAATGCGTGCTCAGGAATATTTCTAACGGCAGTAGCTAGCGCCACACTATCACCGTGATGCTGAGCTGTTGCATATGTGAAGCAAGTGAACAAATAGTCGATGGTTCTGCCATTCAGCTCTTTATCAAAATTTCTGGTCTTCAACAGTTGGTATAAAATTTTTTTCAGCCCTTTGTTTAAATGATTTCTGTCCGATAATTTAACAATGGGATGAGAACTATTAGCTCGAATAGCTGCGATCGCACAGCTGTCCTCATCGCCACATAAAATTCCCAATTGCAAGTTGTTCTCACTTAAAATTTTACTATTTGCCGCTATATCGGCTGCTAAATTAGCTTCCATGGCCTTAGCGCTTCCGGTGAAATTTTGGCGACAATCGTGGTCACTCTTAGGGTGACTCAATAAACACCTTTTGCAAAGTCGATTCCTCGTGCCATAGTCAATGATAAGTCCACTTTGTGTACCAAACATTGCTCCATAACCATTCAAGCTGTCGTAATTGCGACCCGAACCACGTTTGGACCAAGCCATATCAAATGATAGCATCAATCTGACTATACCCATGGCAGTGAGAAGATCCTTCGACTGTCGACCTATACATAATAAAATATATAATATACTCACTTCATTGCAATTCCCAATAAATATTAGTTATGCTGATCCTGGACACGAATTTTCATCAGCAGATTGTTATACAAAAAGAACAAACCTACAGTTGCACTTTTTCTGTCTTTTTCTCCACTCATCACTTCTGTCTCGTCGGTCGTTGAATTCGAAAAGGACTGAACGTCGTATGACTCACTGTTATTGCTTGAATCACTTTTTTGTGGATTATTATTTGGTGGCACACTATCATTTTGCTCAGTATTTTTTGATTGCGTCGTGACTAAATGGGGGACAATAAAACCTTTTCTAAGGTCTGGGGGCCTGCAAAGGTATGGGTCAAAAGGTATAAATCAAGTGAATTACGTCATACATATTTTTATTCATACAAATTCCATGAATTGTACACATTTCGTGATATACAGGTGTAATATTATGTAATATGTGGAATGCTATGTATAGATAAGAGATTATGTATATGTTTGATAATTCACCCTGATTTATCAAGCGCAATATGCAGACGTGTCAGTGTCACAATTTCATTGAAGGAAATTGAAAGGCTAACGAATATTGAATTCCGATATAGGTACAGTAAAGCTTTTCTTGACGAGTGTAAGGCTGCAGTACGAGCCGAATGCGAATGTTGCAATCACACGAGATTAGGAGAAGTTTTTCCGTCGAGTATTGTACAAAATTTTACTTTATAAGGTGTGAAAATTATCACATTGAGTAAAGTAAATTATTTTATGAAATTGCCGTAAATCGCCATATGTTTTACAATTTATAACGCCAATCATGAAACATCTTACAACATTTTTTCGATTTCATCTCTGTTCTCCAAAGTTAGTGATCGTTCAATTTTTGCAGCTTCGTGACAACTCTCCTTGGCTACTTTTTCTATTTCTCGTCCAACTAGCCGCTCGTAAAACTTGAATGTGCCTGTTACAATGGAATGCATGTTCAAACATGCACAAAACTTTTGTAACATTTTTAATCCACTGCCAGAATGTAGAACGCCTTGAAGAAAAAAATGATGTGTTACTCAATCAGTATCACCTGATGTGCGAGGAATCATCCGTATTAAAAGTTCATATATATATTTACCAATCACAGCCTTGAAGTTAACCTCAAAAAGCATACGTTTCGATTCAGCATTACGTATTTTTGGACTTGTATGTACAAAATTTTCCAAAAGACATTCATCACATTTGATATGCCAAGTAGATGCAAATCCATTGAACGTTTCATTGGTTATGTTGTCTAAGCTCAATGCTTCCTGACAACTTTTGCATCTCAGTCCATTCTTAACTGTCTCTACGTGAATCATACGATATCCTTGCACAACGTATGGAGCTTCTTTTTCATTCCTGTTATCTTCGGCAGCGGTATCTTCTTCGGTTTTAACCTTCTTCGAGTCTGCACTGTTATCATCAAACTTGTGCTTTTTCCTACTCTCTCCAGCTTTTTGCTGAGCGATTCTTTGATTGTGGATAGCTTCCGATACTCTTTTGCCCTTCCAGTAAAAGACACCAGCATTGGAAAAGTTTGGCATGACACACGTAAAGATATTCGCACTTGCAGTGAGAAATTATTGTTTACTCGTACACAGCCATCAACATAACGTCAAAACGTCAATTTACGTGAATATCGAGTCGCGAGTCGTTTTTTTTCTCATAGCTCAATACTACCAACCCAGAAACGAAAAATGCGGTGTTGTGAAACCTTGCAGTCTCAATGTAGATATTATAATTAATTATAATAAATAATAAATCACGATATAATATGTTTGTATCGGTGATATATTACTTGTATATCAAAATCACTTCGTTTGTACTGAAATAATTTTCGGAAATGTATAAATTATAAACTCAATTTTTACGTTGTAAGAGATGGTAGCAGCCGTAGACACAATTGACCCTCCCTATGAATTTCCCCTCACGCGCGAAGCTGATGTTCCTCCTTAACTGACAAATTGGAGCTTAGTTGTAAATGTGAGCTTACTAAACTCAATTAAAATAACTATCAATTTGATTCACTCGACAATTTTGAGAAAGATTAAAGATTTCTGAAGATTTTACAGATCTCAACAGATCACAGAAATTTGAAAAGATTTTAACGAGATCCTAAATGGTTTAGTGAACTAACAAAGATTCCAAAAATTCAAGAGAATTCCAGGTTTTCAAGAGATTTCGAGAATTTCAATAGATTTTAAATAATATAGAGATATTTGACAAGACTACATAAGATTTCAAATGATTCCATAGACTTTCGTGAAATTTCAAAAATTTCAAGAGATGACACAAAATTTTGGAAGCCTTATTATTAAACAACTATCTTGTGCATGCCTCTTCAATATTTTCCACTTCCTCTGCTTTTGTCATTCCTTTTCATTCCATTTAGTGTTCTGATCCTTTGGTTTGAATCTGAATGGAATCTTCCACCCTGTCTCACTTGGTCCCTGTTTTATCGGATACACTGTAATAGACAGAAATAAGAAGTAAAATATTTATTAATGGAACATACGTACAATATTCATATATCAAGACATTTTTGTATTCAATAATTGAACTCGAATAAGAATTGAAAATCCTGTAATAATTACCAATTTGTCATCTATTTAAATTATCCTCAAGATTTAGTCGAAATTATGGAAACATCCCTCCAATCATTCGTACCGACTACTGATCGATAATTATCGCAGATGTGAGTGTCCTTTGGCTGAACTGCAACAAAAAGATGATTAAAACATTCTTAATTTAATACTGATCATTGATCAGTATTTTACGCTTCCTAATCCTCTAATCCTTCAGCTGAATCTAACTAATATCTGTGACTTATAGATAAGAAACGTCCTAACAGTCGCGTATATATATATAAAAAGAGGAAGAAGAAATCATAGACAAAGCACATGCAAAGCAATCTATGCCCGTGGAGGAGTTGTTACACCATTACAATCGGTTAACAGCTTAACAGCTCTTCGCAAGAGGATTTGCACCCCGAAGTATCCCATTGTGTTGTGTGTGTTAACTCCTACCAAGGCGTTTAAAAAAAAAAAAAAGGAAGAAAGGAGAAGCAGAAGCGAAAACTAGCGGTTTTACGTTATTTACCTAAAATCTAGAACTCACGGAGACTTATCAGTCCTATCAATCGCGTGTATATCTAATAACCTGAATATTTCAATTTCTACATTTCGTTTTACTTAGTTCACTAAGAATCTGAAACTTAGGTAAGAAAAACCCTATCAGTCGCGTATACATATAATAATCTATTCGGAAAGGTATAATTACCATTCGCGTAGCTACGGAACTCGGGTACAGCGGGTTCGTTAAGCCCGTCACGTAAAACGTGCCCTGCATTTCTATCTAATGTATGAATCAACTAACTGACCGCAAGTATAGATAGTAAGTATATAGACAAAGCACATGCAAAGAAATCTATGCCCGTGGTGGAGTAGTTATACCATTACAATCAATTAACAGCTTAACAGCTCTTCGCCAGAGGATTTGCACCCCGAAGTATCCGATTGTATGGTGTGTCAACTCCTACCAAGGCGTTTAAAAAATGAAAAAAAAAACCAAAAAGAGGAGAAGCGGAAGCGAGAAAAACTTAGGTAAACGTATGAACCAACTAGAAAGTATAGATAAAGCACATGCAAAGCAATCTATGCCTGTGGAGGAGTAGTTACACCATTACAAGTGGTTCCGCCCTTCGCCAGAGGTTTGCACCTCGAAGTCGCCCATTGTATGGTGTGGTAACTCCTACCAAGGCGTTTAAAAAAAAAAAAAAAAGCGGAGAAGCAGAAGCAAAAGATACCGTCCTAATAATCGCGTATAATCTATCTAATAATCTAAATATTCCGTTGTCTACATCGCGTTTTCTCTAATTCACTTAGAATATAAACTTAGGTACACTCCTGGTTCGACTGTGGTCCAAAATATTTCCAGTTTCACTTCTCCACGCTTCGTCATCCTCCGGAATTTTGCGGGTTCCCATTCTCAGCTGTAACGGAAGCATAGAGAAACAAGAGATGTAGCGATATTGAAAAATGATATCGGGATAATTTAGTGTAAAGTTCTGCACGCTTACCAGTGATTTTTGATTCGCAGACGAAAACGATGTTTTCCTGCAGGTCATATATATTTATCGCGTGTTCTATATTAAACCAAGATTTCGGGGTTCCTGAACTGTAACGAAAACAGAAAAACACGAGATTTAGCAATGCAGAAGTAATGTTGGCATTATTTTGTTCGTAATTAGATTATTAGATTATTATTAGATTAATTTCTCTCGCTTCATATTATTATACAATTGTCGGCTACTCACAATTAGAGAAATCCAGACAGCGATGAGATGTATCTAAGCCCCGTTCCAATCCTCATAGAAATTTCACCATTTTGTACATATTAAATATTTCACATTATAGATTTACGCCTGTCCTATATAGTCATTCGGCAGAACTGTAACAGAAAGGTGATTAATTCGTCCTTAGTCATTAATACTGATCATAGATCAGTATCAATCTCTTAAAATACCCTGAAAGAATCAGAGAATTGATTAGTCTTAGACTACCCTGAAAGAATGGATTAGTGCGCCTGTGGAAATCTGAAACACTTGAAATTGACATGATTAGTTATGGTAAAAAAGTAAAGTATAAAAAAGTAAAAAGAAAGACATGCAAGGAAAGAGAGACTTGAGGCTATCTGCCGTTCTGTATCGGATGGAAATTAGCTCGATATTTAAGAATTGCAAACAGTTATCGGCAGATAGTCGTCAAGTAAATGGGATGCAGAGATTAGCAAGCAAGCATAGAATATGTTTGGTGGCGTGACAGTCGGCGTCCTCTTCAACGTGAAGTCTTCAGGCTCAGCCTCTCTCATCTCCGCGCCCCACGTAAGCGCGGAAATGAAAAGAAGCGTCTTGCCCATTCAAGCGATCACAGTTTATTAAATACAGAGAGATTACTTGATTGCAAAAATTGATTTATTCTACAGATATTGAGAAAAAAGGATTTGAATAAGTCGAGAACATATCAAAGAAGCTCTTGTTCATTCAGAGTTTTTACTCCGAGTATCAAGATTATTCGATGGTAATTCCACGACGGGTACTATAGGAAAACTGGGAGTTATATTTCAAAGAAACTATATTAAAGTGGCTAGTTTTTCTTTTATTGCGATCGCTTGAATTTGCTGTGGAGAATAAGATATTAGTACCATCACCATCCCATTGCGCGGCCCTTCTTACCCTCGCCTGGTTCCCATGACCCACCCAACGAGCATGCAGATGAAAAAAAAATATATCATATTATAATATAGGCACGCACACACAGACTCGTAACCACCCCCCCTCGGGTTGCCCTACCTTCCCGATTGACCTGTACGGAAAGCTAATAATCTCCGGCATAAGATTCTCTCAAACACAAGCATAAAAACCATTTCACACATCGTGGTCAGGGACTTACCGTTTCATTTTTGCTGTAGGGAAAGAACGGGTTAGTACATCCTGGACAAAATTGTCAAATTTTCTTCTAAGCGGACTAATTTCATTGAAATATGAATGATTTTATATTTTCATCTTATACCAATTTCAATTTCAATCTGAATATAAATGTTTCGATATTAAATTTGAGTGTAAAATTAAATGTGAAGATAGAAAATTGACTCTACTCGACCGTCTTGCTAGGGGGTCGTTCATTCTTGTGTCGGACCTGCTCCTAGAGACTCTGAATTTAAATGTGAATATAGAAAATTGACTCTACTCGACCGTCTTGCTAGGGGGTCGTTCATTCTTGTGTCGGACCTGCTCCTAGAGACTCTGCAATGCATGATTTGAACCTCAGGAGGATATCCACTACTCGGTCGGAAGGAATTCGAGCATAAATCGAGCTATAGGGAAATGATAATAATCGCGGAAACCGACTGAGCGACGGACGTTCTCCTGGCGCGATGCTCACCACGATTCGCAACGGATGAGGGCCATAAGGGCTGTGAAAGTGAGTTTATAATATGACGGCGCAGTAACAAGTATAATGTTACATTGCCGCCTGTAAAGAGGAATCTATGATTATGAAAGCAAGCTCCGTTGCGGTCGCGAGTGAGCCTATCTGAATTTAGCTAAGAAATGTTTGTATACAATGTTACCGCCACGCCACGCGACAGAGAAAAGAGAGTACCAGGGAAAGGAAGCACCGTACCAAAAATCATGCGACTCACCGACGCTGCCGAGTAGGTGAAGAGCAATTGCACTTGGATGTATCCACCCTCATTCTATCGCTCCAACTGGGATTCCAACTGGTTCGGATCAGCTTCGGATCGGCTCAGGATCAACTTCCATCAGTCTTAATTCGGAGGCACTTGAATGAAAAATGGAAAGAAAAATATTGAAACGCCGATAAATTTGATATCAAATACAGAAATAGGCTGATAAAGTCCAGGAATCATTTCTAGCCAGGCTATTTTTCAATCAAGATTCATTAACATATATGTACGGTCTACATATTCGGTAAGAAGATTATTAATAAAAAATCTATCATCATCTTACCTAGTCACTTCTTTTAGGCATAGTCCCCTCATAATCAGTCATGTCCATGTGTGGTTTGTGACAATCCAATATCTAATAGAAACATGAAAGAACCGCAGGAGATTTACTTTCTGAATGCATTCATATAATTTTCATAGCGCTATTTGCACATGAAGAAGAAACGT
Organism: Tenthredo livida; assembly: GCA_963992785.1. Classification (NCBI taxonomy): domain Eukaryota; kingdom Metazoa; phylum Arthropoda; class Insecta; order Hymenoptera; family Tenthredinidae; genus Tenthredo; species Tenthredo livida. Next base: position 13,797,235 of record OZ023066.1, on the reverse strand, counting down.
TGGAAATTATAAATGTATAAGTACTGATTAGAGTCGGACAATGTTTAAACTTTATTAAAAAGGCAAAATGCAAAATGCAATTGAAAATGCTGTTTACCTTTAATTCAATTCATCAGTGAGAATGTATCGGCCTTCGGAATCTGTGCCCATTGCTTTCAGCAGCGTCTGTAGAATTTTCATACTGGGATATTCGTTTTCATTCTTTGTTCAGTGTTTTTGCTTTTCATTACCTTCGTTCCTCTTTCTTGAAATAGAAATGAATAATTTAGAAAATTGTGGTGATGAAATATGAGTCTAAAGTCGAGCAAGTAAACTGTAATCAATTACTATTAGTGAGTAAAACTCGAGGATGTATATCGGATCCTATTTCTCTTTCATGATTAAATTTCGATAATTCGTATATGAATATAAAAATGAAAATAAATTTCTTTTATCATCCAAGGACTCGCGAGTGAGTACCATATGTTAAGGAGCAGGATTGCTGGCACAATAAATTAATCCTCACCTCAATCTCCAACGCTTTGGACCCTATATCGCGACACAGAGTCTTAACTCGCAGTTGCCATCGGCACATCAGATTTTCGAGATCTCCAGATTCACCTTCCTCTAGAGAAAAAATTCAAACAAAGTTGAGCGATGAGAAAAATGAGAAATCAATTTCAGATATATATTTCTATCGCTATTTTCACCAAAAAAAAGATATTATGATTATAAATATGAATGATATTGAAATTAGTGGCTTACTACCTCTCATTCAATTCATCCGTAAGATACATTCGATCTGTATAAAATAAACAGCTTCAGAAGTTGAGATCTACATCTTTGACCTGCTGCAGTTTGTCTCTGTAACAGAATGATTGTTCTGTTAATCGGGGTAATGTCACATTTCAATGTATTTTCTCCGAATTTGGACTAAATTAATTATGATTTTTTATTTCCAGGATTCGTATAGTAGTACATCGGAAAATGAGTAAAAACAAAACTGCTCTAAAGATTTTCGAACTTCGTACTACCTCGTACTTAAATTACATCGTATATTCGTTATTAGACTATATCTGCGTTTTAAACATACGTCAACTTCTACACGATACGGTTCGATGTATTAATAAAGTATTATATCAAAACTGATTCGAAAGACACCCAATTGTTGGCTGTTCACAAATAATGCTAACGTATAACTGTGGGAAACAGTTGACTACGCAACGGTTAAAAAAAAGTTGACTGGCAGCGTCGTATTGTAAAACGTTTTACTGTCAATAAATTGCGAGCTCGGACTTGAATTATACTTCTAACGGTCGGGGAATACCAGGATAAAACTATTCTCACCTTTTTTATCACGTCAACGACCGTTTATTACCCCAAAAACATTAATATATACTCGAGATAATTATTCCCCCGCTTATTGCTTCGATAGAGATGGTGGGATGCGGGCGCAGTCGCAATTTTGTTTTTCCCCTCACGCCACCCCGTGCGTGAACCGATCTCAGCGCCCAATCAGACACTATCGACGAAATTTGTCCCAAGCGGCAGGAAAATCATGAAAAATCAGCCTATCAAATGATTGGCGCGAACAAAAGGACCAATCATTTTGAAGCACTCCTGCCGATAGGGACAGGTTGGCGGCGCCACTTGTACTTGTAGAATATGTAAAGCATTTTCGATTTAAATTATATTTATGACGACTTTTTTTTTCAGGACTCGATATTATCACACGATGAAATAAAGAATTTACGTTGAAACACGAAAAATTTAGAATGAATATAAATATCTACTAGCCACCGGTCGCTACAAGTAGAGAGAAAAATTCAAACTGGCATCGGAATTGAACCGTCAACGACGATCAGCTATTTTTCCCTTAGATAATGATCGTTGAATCGCAAAATGACAATCTCTTACCTTGACAAAGACGCGTACATCGAATTATAACACTATTCCCAAACTATATGAGGCGTCGAGACGTCTACCGGCGCCACTCTGATCGCGTATGAATTGAAAGTACTGGAACTGAAAACCGCCGCTGCCGTGGTGTGGCGTCACCGTGAAGTACGACGAACGCGGGAGCGGTTACCTGCTATGCGCATACGTTGGCAACTTTGGTGCGTTAGGTTGCCGCCACGCTTGGCGCGACATTTGAATTCGCATATTGACAACAATTGAAATAATTCGTTCATGAAAAAGTAAATAAAGTCGGAAATTTCTTCTTCGAAGAAGGCAACATTCGAAAAATGAATTAAGACGAAAATGAGAGTAAAAAATCTCGTTATTTTACCCGGAAATCATAAATTTTCAAGAGAATATACTTATTATAGAATATTTGACGACTTTTACCCAGAAAACATATTTATAGTAGCGAGGTTCTCACACTACTGTTAATTGCATTTTGTGCAGTATTTGGGGTCAAGTTAAATTTTCGATTCACCAATTATTTCGATAGAAATACAAATTTCACCTTGGAATCTGCATGAATATCGTCCCTATATATATAAATACGGTTCTTTACTCATATTCAGTTTTAAGAATACCAATTACAAGTTTATTTATTTGTTATTTCTGTATACACACCTGCCTGATAAAACGAATTGTAGTAATAATAATAATGATGATGATGAATATGAATAAATGATGTATGTCAATATAATTATATCTCGTTTAATAATGTTTACCTTCTCCTTATTCGCTGATACTTCAATCCCTCTAATTTGTTTTTGGAGTGCGCTACATTTTCTGAATAAGAATTTTGCTAGGTCAGTCGTATTCCCTTCACTGTAACAAATAGACAAAGAAACAAAAATTAATTGTCAATCTAACATTTACATAATTGTAATTGCGATATATTCATACAGAAAGAGAATTTTGTTCTGTATATAATTCTATTTTATCGAATTCAAACTTTAAAAAGGAACAAACTAAAATTTTAAATATATAAAATCTACTAGATGTCCACAATCGTTGAACCTTAGTAGAAATCGGACGTACTTCAAGATTGCGTTACGAATACTGATTCGTCTTACATTTGATTTGGTCCTTGCAGCAAACTGCAATTACGGATTTTGTTATTCTTCTGATTCTTCACACCCTTTTCTAGACCTCATATTTCTATACCCGAGTCATTCCCACAGTTCCTATTCGGGTGCATCAGATTTTTGGGATCTCTTCACCCACAGGTCGTACTTTCTTCTGTAATACAAGTAAAATAAAGATATAAGAGAAAAATTAAGAAATGATAGATAATAGATATTAATTTCGCATATTATGTATCGTGTATAATGTATATTCAAGGAGGTTGTAATTCGTAAAAAATAAATAAATAATTGTATTTGTCGATCTGAAAATTCGACCGAAAATTGCGAAGAATGGAAATTTGGTGGAAATAATGAATGTATTCGATAACCGAACTTATAAATAAAAACAAAAAAATTTTACATAATTATAAATAATTTTCTGATTAATGCGGTTTACCTCTTATTCGATTTATCGGAGATTCGATCTATATTATAAACGGCATTCGCACTTCCGAGCAGCTGCAGTTTTTCTGTATAATCAGATTATATTACTTCATTAGAAAGGATTAACAATAAATAAGAACGTTCTGCAGTCACGTTCTACGTATATACGTATTACGTATAAACAAAGATGCGGTCGGATTGTTTTCGCATTTTATCTGAATGTAAACGACTCAAGGTTTATGTAAAAGGGTTAACACGATTGGACTCCCAATTTCATTTTCAACAATCGCAGATCATCGAGATTAAACTATTATATCACCTTTTTTATAATGCAAACGGCGTTTTCCAGGCGAAAAAATAACACAAATTTTATCAAGAGAATTATTCACTGACTTATCATCGCATACGTCACTTACGCTATTCGTTCGTGTTTTTTTTTTTTTTTTTTTTTCCGTTCCGCCGTTCCTTCGAACGTGTATTCTTTAATCTCGACGATTTGAGAATGAACCAATGAAGATTGTTACGGAAATTTGATATTGTTGTACACGACGTAAGAAAAAAAAACAATTCACGATAGATAAACGCGTAGAGAAAATAAGAAATGATATGCGATTAGAAAATTAAGTCGAGAAAAAAAATTTCAACCGTCATATAACTTTGTTTTGTTTTGTTTATACGATCAAATAAGAATTAGTCACTTTAAGTACGCTATACGTAAATTTTCAATGCAAATTATGTATACTATATCATAACCGGACAGATTGGTATGAAACTATAGTTTCAGGATGTCGTGCCTATCGCGTTTTAACAAATTTCAAGGTGATAGGTTAAGGTTCTATAATTACTTACAAGTCTATGATCTCCTAGGCATCACTGGTTTAAAACTTTATTAAACCGCGAAAACATTACTTTAGCCAAGACGCGTTAGTCTAATTATAACAAATGGCCCAAACTGAGTTGGGTCACGACGTCGACAGCCGGCGACTCGCTCATGGCTCATCGAACGCGACTGATGATTCAAGTCAGTTGGATTTGAATACCACACGGCGTGTCGAAGGACCGAGGGATGATTATACATAACTTGGAATGATAATTAAATATTAGGACTAGCACAGCTTTTAATGAAATTTTATAGGACTGCCTCTAGCAGTATATAGTATTGTGTGTATATATATATTTCTAGCAGTACGTAGCGCGTTCTGAGCTAGAAATGCCTGGTGTGATCCTCAACGTGATGGAAACAGATTATTCTGCAATAAAACAAGCTTCAAGCTACTTTTTTGTTATTTAATATCATCGATAGACAACCAATTGCTGAAATATCGTCAAACACGTGGAGAAGTACACGATGCGCCTTATTCACGCAACCCGCGGATACATCATCATTGTTTTTATACTCTTTCTAGCTCCATAGTTTCTCAACCGATGGCGCCACCAACGAAACCGGTCTAACTTTCGCTTTTTCTTTCGAACATTTTCGAACGCTTTCGCTTTCGAATTGTATACATCATAGTTTTTGGAAAGAAAACTGAGAATTTTTGCATGGGATGCGTTAGGGAACGCGATATTGTTGTACTCGATTGGCCGAACCGGCCTTCCGTATCATTTACATGAAGTGACGTCACGCCGACAGTGTATATCGGCATGAGTGCGTTTAGGAACACCGACATACACAGTCCGAAGTAATGAAAGTCGCATCGAACTAGGCCCTGATAGGTTGGCAGCAGTGATAATTTGGCTCCATTTTCTTCACGGGTTAACCGACAACTGCAGCAAACGCCGGTGAAAATTGATTATCCCGCATGAAAAGGAGGCGAAAATATATTAAGATTCGTGAATTATCAACGAAACCGCGATGGAAACAGTACAAGAGACCAAACACAACGTGTTAAGCGGTATATTGAATGATGAAGAACTCACACAGATACCCGAGGGTGTGAGCAAGAAGTTGAAATCATATTTCGACGAACGGTTTGAAGAATATATCACCGCTAAAGCCGTATTTGAAACCGCTAAACAAAACCTTGGTAAGTTTAACGTATATATTACCTCATTAATTCTATCCTAATATAATATAATACGTCATGTTCAATTACCTAATTATATGCATGTACGACAAAGGTTGTTTTTTTTTTTCTTATCCTTATTGTATTCACCCGTTTCATATCTCGCCACTTACACATATCTCGCGTCTCTCATTTCATAGAACAAAGATTAGAGACTTTACAAAAGGATCATAATGAACAGAAACTTGATTACGACGAATGCAAAGGCAAGCTTGAACTCGCTAATAAATACACAAACGAACTTCAGGCCAAAGTTGAAGAAGCAAGATCAGAGGCAACAAAATTACAGGAATCAATCAGAAGGTATTAACCTCTAAACTTGGAAAGAAATAAAAATAAAAATATATTACGTTCTTCTTTTTCCTCGTTATTCAGGCTGGAAAAAGATAACGGCGAATTTAGACGCCAGCGAGATGTGGCGACCGACGAGAGAGACGCTTTACAACTTCAAGTGGAACGTAGAGATGCTGAACTCGAACGCACACACGCTGAACTTACCTCGCTTAGTGTTCAGCTACAGGCTGCAGTCACGGCTAAATGTCAAGCTCTCGCTGATACGGAGGAAATACGTAGTCGAGAAATGACTTTAGACTATAAGTTAGTCTGGCTAATTTATTCACAACTTTTATATGAATTAGTAACCATTGGTATTTCGATATCTAGTGTTTGTCAATTTTTGAGGATTTAATAATTTAATTATAAAATTCATATCCCGATTTTGTACAACTATATAACAAATTTAGTCTTATATAATAAATTTTACGACTTACCAATGTTTAGGGAAAAGCGTTTGGAGAAAGAACGAGTTCTTTTGGCACAACAGATGGCGAATCTTGAAGAAGAATTATCAAAGCGTACAGGAGATCTGCAAAATGCGCGTGCAGAATCATCCAAGAGATCGCTGCTCACTGAAACCCAACTTTCACAGCGTGAGGAAGAGCTGAGAATAGCTAACGATGAGATATCTAAATTGAGAGAAGGTAACTCTATGATCTCTAAACGATGCGATGAAATTGCACAGAAATTAGAAGAACAAAGATCACACGAACTTTCAATGCACTCTTCGTACCGCGAAGAAGTTAACGCACAAACAAGACTAGCTGATCTTTACAAGGGTATGGCTGACGAGGCTAATGCCAAGGCTGAAGAGTTCAGTTCTGCCGTTAAAGAACTACAATCTTTGCTCGAACAAGCCACCGAACAATATGGACTGGTCGAAACACGATATAATGATTTACAAATGCGTTCCGACGAAGAACTTGCTGAGAAATCACTGAAAATCGAAGAACTTGCCAAGGAATTAGAACGCGCCAATGATCTGCTCAAGGATGCAAAGCAAGGTACGGCATAATCAGAAATGAATTTTAATCAGGATACAAAGGTGATGAATTTTATTTCTTTTTTGGAAATATTCATATATTTTGAAATTTTCATTTCACAGAGAGACTGGATCATGCTGTAGAGCAGCTTGCTCCGACTGCAGCCGTAGCGAGTCGTTTATTGAAGAAGGGCTCAAGCCTGACACAAATTTATACCCAATTGGTTGATGCTACCAATGAATTGGCTATCGAAAAGGAAGAGAATGAGAGATTGAAATCACAGATGAATGTGATACTTCGTGAGCTGGAAGACAAAGCACCGTTACTTCAACAACAACGTGACGATTATGAAGCTGCTGTAGCCAATGTAACAATGCTAACTTCTCGACTCGATGATCTACTAGCTGAAAATCATCGCTTAAGAGAAGCGACTGATGAGGCTTCCCGCATCGCTAACCATCACGTTCGCGAAAATAAACGGCTAAAGACAGAACTCGCAGATCTTGCTAGACAGGTGATTTGTTTATCTTATTTCCCTCAGAGATGCTATGATGTGATTGAATAAACTAGCATCACAGTTCCAGCCAACGTCCACTTGTGTATATCGTATTTAAAATGTTATTCTATTTCATTCCAGGTTTGTTTCCTACTCAAAGAAGTACAGGAGAGTCGTGGTGGTTCAACAAATCTTTCATCTACGATGATGGATTCAGACGACCTCGCTTCTTCTCAGATTATCAGTAAGAAGTTGGTTACCTTCAGAGACATTGAAGAACTTCAAGAAAACAATCAAAAACTATTATCTATTGTCAGAACATTATCAGCGAGACAAGAGGAGATCGAAAAGGCAACTGACGAAATAAATTCTGGTGAAATGAAAGAGAAGCTCGATAGGTATTTAAAGTTGATAATATGATTCACTCTTGTTCGCAGCGCTTACTCCTTTGCTTATTCTCTTCTTGATTTCAGGTACACCGAGCAGCTGGCCGATATGAAAGGTGCGCAAGATAGGCAGTCGAAAATGCTCGAAGGTCTTTTGCGGCAGAGAGATATGTACAAGAATATGTATCAGCAATGTTTGAATCAAACGACAACCAATAGCCGCCAAGAGTCTGTTACAGACGAAGAGAAAGTTGAGATGGAAGTAGACCAGAAGGAAAGTGAAGGTGAAAAAGAGAAGAAAGAAAGAGAGGAGAAAGAAAAGAAACTAGCCGAACTTGAGACAAAATTAAAACAGCTTCGCGATGAGTATGATACTTACAGGAAGGAGAGAATCTCACATGAGCGAATGCTCGGAGAAGAGATTGAAAGATTGAGAAAAGAGGCTGAAGCTAGTTCTGCTCGTAGTTGTAGACTCAAGGCACAACTCGACTCTGCTACGGAGAGATTCCACCTTCTTCAGGCCAACGTCAGCTCCTACAAAACCCAGATCAAAGTTCTTGAGGAGAAGTGTAGCAACTACAACACGACAATTGGTAAATATTTATCCCCATGATTTGATATTACTTTCGTTTCATGTTTATAACAATTGACCAAATCATTTCAGGAAAACACGAGCAAAGTATAATGCTATTGAAAGACGAGACATTGGGCGCGCAAGCTCGTCTATCAAGAGCCGAAGTCCAGCTGGAAAATCTGCGACAAGAAAGACAATTGCTGCGAGACTCTGAGGGGCGGCTTTTAAAAGAACGAGAAGTACTGCACAGGGAGAGACAAACACAGTCTATACTGAGAGCAGACGTTGAAGCGATTAAAGCCAGTCTAGAACGAGCCCAAGCAGAGGGTCAGTTGAGAGCCGAACAGCGCCTCGACGATGCAACTAGCGAGTGCGCCGCTTTGCGTAGAAGACTTCAAGAGGAGCAGGACCGGTTCCGCGAACTAGCCACTCATTTGGAGCGGCAACTAGCTACTGCACAAGAACGTCTTAATGAAGAACGTGAAATTGCTGAGAAAACACGAGCTGAACTTGAAGCAGCTCGCGAACTTCACATCCAAGATGCTAGACGTATGGAAGAATTCAGCGCCAGACTCAGACAAGCTGATGCGCACTCGATCGCAAAACCCATGACTGGTAAATATGAATATAAGGAAATACTGGATGGGTGACTTTGTCTAGTTGACTAAACGATTTTGATACTTTCTAGGAGACGAGAGCATGATTAAACGACTGAAGGAGCTTGAGACGCAGTTGGCGAGTAGCCAGGGAGAGGTGAAATCTCTTTCTGAACAATTGAAAGCAGCTCATCAACACGGTCAACAGTATTGTAATATAGCAGAGAGCTCTGAAGCTCAATTGAGAGAATTAACTGCACAACATATCAAGTACAAGGAAGAACTTGAACGTCAGTTAAGAGAGTCACTGGCGACAATAGCGTCGCTTAAGAAGCAAAATCAAGACTCAGAAGATGAACTTGCTAGAGTTAAGTCAGGGCGTCAAGAGACCGACTCTGAGTTAAGAGAAAAATTGAATATTGCTGAGAGACAATTGGAAGAACTTGAAGAATTGAGAAAGGAAGTTGAGACGACTAGAAGCGAGCTACAAGCCGCGTCTAACGCTGTTAAAGAAACTGAAGAAAAATATGCAAGGGAAATGCTTCTACACTCTACCGACTTACAGGTGAATATAATATCCGTGCGAGTCACAAAATAATTGAAATTTAGTCATACTTGTATTCTCCAATTCAAAATATACCTTTCAATGCAGGTACTTGCGAGACTCAAAGAAGAATCGAGCTTTGGTTCAGAGAAGATCTCGAATCTGACCCGCGAACGTGATACGGCTATTGAGGCTCTACAACTTGAGAAAGCTTCTTGGCATGAGAGAGAGCAGCGTTTGAATGACGAAGTTCACGAGATGCAAGTCCGAATGAAAGATTTGGACGCCCAGAACGCTCTTTTACATGATCAAATACAGGAACTCAGTGATCGCACAGCCATTATACAGAGCCAGCAATTGAACACCAGCGGACGCGCAAGCCCAGACACTAGCTTGGAAGCAATGAATCGAAGCTTTAGCGGTCTTGAAGATGATTCCAAGTCCGCCGAGCAACTGTTACGAGTCATGAAGTACCTCAGGAGAGAGAAGGATCTAGCTGTTGCAAAGTTCGACGTTCTGAGGGCTGAGAATTTGAGAGTAAGGTCACACGCTGAGGTAAGTCGAATTTATATTTGAGCTTTTAGTATTTCTTATGAGGTGATCGGTTCTTACAAAAATTATTTATAATTTATGTGAAAACTAACAGGTATTGGAGAAACGATTGAAAGAATCTGAGGCCTCGCTGAGTGCACAGCGCGAAGAGTCGGAAATCGACGTTGTAACTACTTCAAAACATTCTGAATTACTTCGCAAGGTTGAAACACTGAACGCAATCACAGATTCTAATAGAATCCTGAGAGAAGAAAGGGATAATTTACTCTCCAAGGTGTCCGAGCTAACTGCAAGAGTGACGGCACTTTCTGAGGAAGTTGTACCCCTGCGTGAAACTGCCCGTGAATTAACGGCTAAAACTGAAGCTCTGGTGCAAGAAAATAACGGACTTAAAGGAGAGGCTACTAGGTGGCGTCAACGGGCTAATGCTTTGGTCGAAAGAGCTAATAAAGCAAGTCCTGAGGACTGGCGACGGTTACAAACCGAGAGAGAAAATCTGAGCAAGCTACTTACCTCGGAGCGAGAAACCCACGCGAAACAAACAGAGGAATTGAATGCTTTGAAAGCTGAGAAATCTAGACTTGAAGAACAACTTATACAACAGCAACGACAGCTACAAGCTCAGGGCGAACAGTTGTCTAGGACCTTGGAGGACAGCCGCAAACTAACTCAAGACTTGAGCGAATCCCTGGTCAGTTCTGCTGCTAAAACTAAAGAAGTAACTGTACTGCGAAAAGAGCTTACAGACAAAGAAGCCGTGCTTAATGATATAAAGAATAAGGAAACTAAGATACGCACCATTGCGAAGAAGTATAAAACGCAGTTTGAGGAACTGACTAAGATAGTCGAAGAAGAGAAATCAAAACAGGAAGAGCTACAATCATCTGTAACGGCTGCTGCCTCTGAAGAAGCATTGCAGGAGCGCGAGAATCAGTTAAAAGAAGAGGTACAGCTGCGTCAGACAATTGCTGAACTATCTTCTAGAATTGAGGAACTAACTCGTCAATTGTCAACGGCACAAACCGAGTCAGAAGCCCTGAAAAAAGAAGTCGAAGTAGTGAACAAAGCCAGCGTTGAAAAAGAAGAACGTGCAAAACAGATATTGAAGGGCGCGAGGATAAAGATCGTGCAATTAACAGAGGCTAAAAAAGTCTGCGACAAGGAATTAATCGATTTGAAAACAAAGCTTGAATCCAACGCCGGAGACTCAGACATTTCTGAACACGATGCTAGACTAGCTGCTATAAAATCTCAAATGGAAGGAAGAATTTCACGTTTAGAACACGAGAAGTCAGAAATACATGCTGAGAAAGAAGCCCTTATTCAACGCCTCAATCAATTACAGAGACAATTATCTTCCGGAGTTGGTGGCGTCAGTGCTACTACCGAACCACCGACAGCCAACATCAAGCCTATGTCAGCACGATCCGAGACACCCCTTGCCAGTATTCGTCCTATGAGCGTTGTTGTACAATCCAGAACTGCAGCTGTCTTGCCCACGACTGCTGCAGCCCCTGTTCTTGTTGCGCCTCAGCAACAACAACAACAGCAACAACAACAACAGGCGGTTCACACAACAGAGACCAGCTCTCCTACCAGCAGCCATACAGACTATCAACCAGCGAGCACTAGCAGTTCGTCTCAAACTAACGCTGGAAATTTAAGGCAGCTTGCTGTCCAGCCGCAGCTTAGCGAATCTGCAGAATCTACACAGCGTGAAGATCCGGAAAGCGCAGAGCCTCTGAACACTCAACAGCAACAATGTCAGCAGCAAAATCCACAGCAACAACAAACTGTTGCTTTAGTTAGCCCTAGAGTAGAGCAGCAGCAACAACAACAGCAACAGCTGCAACAACAAGCTGTGGTTAGTGTTAGCGATCAGCAACAAACAGTCGCTAGTAGTTCGACGCAGTCTGTTAGCACTTCCCAAGCTAGTACTGGACACAAACGACCTAGAAGTATAGATAACTCTGCTTCTGCATCTAGCGGTATTGAAGGACGCGTGGATGCTACTAGACAAGAACAAAGCCCCAGTCCTAAATCCAAACGAAGTAGGCAGCAGGAAGTTGCGCCAACTCCTACAGCCAGTGCTACAGACGTTGAATATCAGGTTTGTTAAATATCTGGTAAATGATTTTTGTTCTGTTTTTTCCAGATCACCGATACGTTAGGGGCTGTCCAGATATTACGTAAGACGTTTTGGGATAGTACGTGCACGGCGTTCCCTATACTACACTGTAGCATTTCGTCTTACGTAATATCTGAACGGTCCCTTATGAAGAAATATAATTCTATTGACTAAGTTTTATCACAGCACAATAACTTGCGTTTTTAAATATGGTTGAATATTTTCTTACTAATCATCACAGGTCCCAACATCGAGCCAACGCGATCAAGATGAAGAAGTAGAGGAAGGCTGTGTAGTGGTAGTCGATTGTGACGAGGGTGAAGGAGCTGGGACACATCAGGCTCAAGAAGAGGAAGAATTCGACAATGAAACCTACGAAGAAATAGAGGAGGAAGAAGAGCTGCCTTACGGAGTTGAGGGCGAAGGCGAAGTGGACAATAACGAAGTTGAAATAATTATGGAGGATGATTCTACCAGCGTTGAAGTACCTCGACAAGTTCAACCCACAACAGCTAACAGCCAACAACAACAACAGTCAGAAGCTATCAGCAGCGCAGGACCTACAGGAGAACCACCTTCCTCATTCGCACCCAGATCTTCTCGCGGAATAGCGCCAATGCCAAGGCAACAACAGCAGCAGCATTTACTCTTGGTAATAAAGCCAAGCCCTCAGCTTTGCCTGTTGATTCCAATCTTATAATATTCGCCAATTTAATAACACTATCAAACATCTTACTGTTTCTTACAGCCTCAACAGGGATACGAGGACGGCGGTGACGACAGTATAGTACCTAGTACACCAACGCTATTTGTGCCTCGTAGAGGAGACGGTTTTGGAGAAGCTGTTAGTTCCCCTCAAGTACCTCAGGGTCGATTTACTTTCGGTGATCCTACCCCAACTGTTACCGCAACAACAACACCGACCTTGGCTACTCCGACCGGACCAACTAGAGCTATCTTTGGCTCATCGGGATCTGGGGTTGCTCAAGTCGCTCAAGAAGGAATGGATGATACACGGATGGATTTAACACAACTTGAAGATGCAGGAACTGGACGAAGCGTTCCTACAACTCCGTTACAAGTATCACCAGCCGCTGCTGACGCCCCACCTTCGGTATATAAATTAATCAAATTAACAGATTAGTTTATATAATACAATATATTACAGTATCGTAGCAAACATTTTATGTTTCGTTTGCCTCCTATTGCGAATTAATCATTAATGATGTTTTATAATTCAATAGACAAGTAGCAGCCAGTCAGAAGAGCAAGAGGCCCCGGTATCGGGAGCGGTTCCTATTACAGTAACAGCGACAAATGAAGCTAATGAGGAAGCAGTCATTCCTAGCATTCGAGTTATATCAGTTGAAGAACAAGAGTCTGCGCAAGTTGAAGTCACGACCGAAACTCTTGAGCTAACACCTGCGGATGGTAATTTCAAATTTTCTAATTTTCTGTAGTGTGCATTAACTATGATATATGGTCTTCTTTTATGCATATGAAATGTTCTGTTTTTTTTCTCTTTCTTTTTATTACCACAAAGGAGGAACTTCTGAAAGTGATAAACAAGATGAGGCAGGACCAAGTGCAGGAGAGGACGACGTCACCGAAGTAGAAGTCGAGGCAGAAGCAGGAGGTGCCGAAGTTGGTACAGACGATATGGAAGACGAAGGTCGCGAGGCCGAGGCCTCTCCATCGTTCAATACAAGATCACAAAAGGCACTCGCTGCAGCAGCAAATAGTAGAGTCAGCGCCCGACGATCTACTCGATCTCCATTTCGTACCGGGCGAGGACCAAGGCCTACACCTATTATATGGGAAAACCAGTCCGGTAGAGGTGAGTTAAACGTTCAATACTATCCAGATGAAATGAGCAATTCCTTGAAAACTTTACATATACCTTACACTCAAATTTTTTTAAAGCATGGATAATTTGTTGTCAATTTTTGCTGCAGCCTTTAAAATCAATTGTCAGAATTTGAAAAATGGCTACGCATATAGTAATGTATAAGAACGTCAGTAAGATTATTCATCCGAATACCCATTCATTCTCCTAATTTATCCCAGATTCCTAAGATGCCAAGCATATGAAAAGATCCAAGATCTACTCGCGTAATCAAGATAGGTAGGCTGATGGATTGGACCAAAGATATATACATTTTTTCTCAAAAGTACTTCAAAAATTTGAACTTAAGATGTATGTGAGCCTTCAATTTTCTTGCTTCATATACCAAACTTTTCCAGTGATACTGGTTTAGATGTAATTAAGAAAAACAAATCAATTTTTAGGACACAATGCAGCACGAGGTGGTCCACAAACCAGGGGTGGAGTGAGTGAAAGCAGAGCTCGAGGATCCCGAGGACGACGTCCGCGTAAACCCTTCCCATACGCGCGATTCTAAGATCGAATATCAGTGCCGATGTGTGAGTGGTGAACATCTATTTAACACAAGTCATACATATTGTAGAAGAAGGAACCAGATTCCATTGTATTATGTAATTTAAAGGAAAGAGGTATCAGAAAATTTCTTACGTCGTTCCGCGTCGACACATTTTATTATTATAAGATGCAAGACTAGGAGATCTTATTAGGTATTATGATAGCGAATCAAATGTCACAACAAAAACAACAACAACCGAATACGTCATTATTTGTTTTGGCTGAATCTCTGACCACAATTTACAGAGGGTCTAAGTCATGACTCTGAATTCAAAGTCTTAGTACAGAACCCAGTCATGAGGTTGCAGTTAGGGGTGATGATCCATTTGATGAATAAGTGAGAACTGCGGGACGGTCAAATATTGATTCTCTAATTACGCTATTGTTGGATACTGATATAATCTGTGTGCAGAAAATGATAAATACAGTACCTAAAATAATCTTTGAATTAAGTTCGTGAATTTGATTGCAGAGGAAAACAACGTTATGTATATAGGTGATGAAGAATATGTTTCCATATTACATTTCGTTCAATCAAACTCGATACTTGAACGTTTTTTTTTTTACAGAATCACCATTTGCGTTCAATTACCTAAATGATTTACATTCCGTACAGCTTATTACAAGATATGTTTTTTTCTCTTTCCAAACTACTACCGTCTGAATAATCTCATATGATTATATTGCATATACATATACATATACTACATATATATATATATACACTATACATATATTACCGTTTCTGTACTGTAACTATAAGGACTGATATAGTTTAGAATTCATAGCGATTATTGTTTCGTAAAATACTTTTTCTTCTGATGATATTCTGTAGTAGAAGCAATTGGTTTATTTACTTTAAGTCAGGATTCTTATGATAAACTAGGTAATATGGTTACAAAGAGACGAGTCGTTCCTCAAAATACATATTACTGATTTGACTAGTATGAATGTTATCAAATATGTACCTATTATACATTTCACGTGTGTGTATTTTTCAGCCAAATAAATACAATGACAAAAGTTAGTGATGATACAAACTAATTAACTGGCTTGAAAAGAAATTCAAATATCTAAAAGAGGAGACAGCAGCAATGTTAATTTCAATTGAATGTTATTAAATGTCTTTTCAAATCATCTCAAACAAATGTCTTTCCGTCTTCCTAATTTTTATTTCATTTTTTTTTTTCTTATTCTATTTTATAAGTAGCTGATCGTTAGTGAAACAATATTATTAATAAAATAATTGTTTATTGATAACACTATCATGTGTGTGTGTGTGTATCATATTAGATTTGTCTCTTATCTTAATCATCTTCTATTTGTTCATTTTAAACACCTTGATAATAAAATAAATGATAGATTCATTGAAAAAAAAAAACAGTTTTACTCTTTTCATTACTACACCCAACTCCAACAATGCCAGTTTATAATAGCTCCTCTCTTTTCTTTGTTCACTATACAAAAAATGAATAGAGTGAAGATCATTCTTTACTGTATATTTACCAGTGCATAATTAGCGAAATAAAATACTTTGAGAAGGTGATGTAACACTGTTGATGATTTAGGGTGTTTTTGAAACTTCATGCGGAGAAAGTTTGCAAATAAATTTGAAAAAAAAAGTATGCGAAACTTGGAGTCTGTAAGTCAATTCAAACGTATGCCTCTAAAGCAGTGAACCTTCCTATTTAATTTACATGGGAATTCGAGCTCACTGCAATATTTTTTTTTCTTCCCCTACCTTAATAGTGCTTCGAAAATTCTGAAATTTGGTATAGACATAGGTATTTCAAAAACCTTCATGACTGTAGGGAAGACGTATGCCAAATTTCACTACCTTGTAGGCAGTACTTTGAATTGACCTACAGACTCCAAGTTTCGCGTACTTTTTTTTTCAAGTTATTTGCAAACTTTTTCCGCCTTGTCTGCAGGAAATTTCGAAAACACCCTGAATAAGGACTACCATAAGGGACACAACTTATCCTCGAAGCTCAATTTTATCGTGTCATACATTATTTGATAGCCAATTCATAGGACAAAAATTGAAATGAAAGGATGAAAAATTGGTGAAAGGAGGGGATTGTTATTTTTCATTAGTTATAGACTGCAGAGCTAAGAAAACCCATTACGGTTTATAACAATGGGATGGAAAAATAATTTCAGGATGAAAAATTTCACTCCTTATGATCACACTAGTTGCAAAAGTAATTGGAAAATTAATTTTCAACGGTCGGTCCAGCGCGAAGTGAATGAACTTTTCAATCGCAGCTTAAACGTTGACCCTCTGCAGCCAGTAAACAAGATATAAAAGTTTTGAATAATAATCAGTACCGACTTCAGAAGAAATATATCCATTATACTGATAATTTTTTATACGTATACATATTCTCGGAAAGCAGTTCAGTCTTAATCTACTCGGGTCTAGGTTGAAGATATTTATCGAAATATACGACGTGTTAAACTAGACTACAAGTGGTTTGAATAGAATTTAGATTCTGTTTGAATGTTCTGTAAATATTGGTCAGGTAAAAGAAAAAGGGAGAGGGGAAAAGGGTATAAATTAAAAAGAAAAACTCATAAAATCATAAAATCATAAAATCATTTGTTTACAATAATTTATTATGCGTTTGCATGGGCGCAGATGATGTTACAATTTCATTGTTGGGATATTTGCCCAACGTTTATTAGCCATCAGATAAAAATGATAGAAATTTATCGTAGGTAATTGAAACATCTGTTTACTCATACTATATGTATTATACTATGCAAATTTCAACCTTGAAATCATACATAATTAAACGTAGGCGAGTTGCGACGCCTGCGTCGCAAACTTAAATATTTCTATATAAAATAAGTATAAATATAAATATATGTGTACATATATGTATTTGGTTATCTTATAAATAAAGTATTAATAAATTAATCAACATATATATATATATATATATATATATATATATATATACTATATTAATGCTTGTCTCATTAAAGAATACGAAAGACTTCTAATATGTTATTGCTGCAAAATTTCATTTCGCTATAAATAATGTTTCATAAATTAAATAATACATAAATTTTATAGTCTAGATCTTGGTAAAGATCAAATCTAGAATTATAATACAATACATTGAATGAACTACTCTCTCACAAGCTATACGTTCACACAACGTGACCGATACAGGAATAGATTCATATACATGTCAGTCTTGGACTCAAGAGATTTCTCTTATAGAAACTGCTTCATTCTGGTATATTTGCGTTTAACAAATAAGAAAAGAAGTAAGTATCTGCAGCAACGTATCATATATATACTGCTAATGTAATAATCACGAATTGTGAGATTATAACTGGGTTGGAATTCGCAGGTAAGCATTTATCACTTAAACTTTTATCGCGTTAAAGAAAACATGTTACTCGCTCTTCGAGCGTATGTTATAAGTATATGAAAACATTTTTCAAACCTGCTTTATACCTCACTATGTATAATTGCAAAGGAATCGAACCGAATACTTAAACAACTGATAGGTTTTTTTTTCTTTTTTTTTTTCTTCTTCTTTCGCTTAAACTTAATCACTATAATTATATACCCTAAACATATTTATCCTTCTAATATCACAAGCGCTTGCATATACTTATAGTTTGCATTTCTTAATTCTTATAGCACAAATAGTATCTCGCTAAACGAGTTCACAGATTATACCTAATACTAACAAGATTTTTTTCGAAAAATATATCGCTGAACAGGTGGCCACTAAATTGTATTAAATGTACAGTAGACGTGCCGGCCGGTCTGCACGAGTTGGCAGTTGGCACAGTTTCACAGTTATTTTATCTCAACTTTCAAACTTTGCATCATATTTATTAGTGACTTTATCGTCAACCCTGTTGTACGTCTTCGATAACGATAAATATCCAATATAATTAGTTTATAAATAAATATTATTTTTTTTAAAATTCAACTTCTTTAGATTTTAGTTGAAAACTGGAGTTTACTATTTCAATTATTCGATTATCCACGCGTCACATACGCCCAGTTAACTATATAACTTCCAAGTCGATATTCGATAAAATATAATTAAACATGTAATTAAAACTCAACTAACACACAAAAAGATGAATAAAAGCACTGGGATTTTCGGAAATTTTATCATGCGACGAATGTCAAGGATTATCATCCGCCACGTGTCTCACTAGATCGTTGTTATATATGACTGCAATAACTGATAATCTTTAAACACTTCCTTAGGATAATCCTGAATGCATATCAATAACTCGCAGTCAAACACGACGTTAATTAATAACGGTATATTAATCACGAAAATATTCGGTTTTATACCAATGTTACTCTAGGCGGTGTGTTAAGCGCACTCGAAGTTAGATCACACTGACATACAACGTGATGTTCTATCGTCAAATTTTGTATTTTTGAATGATTCGTCACCCAATTATTTATCTTTATTTCAACATTTTCGTATATCGGTTCACCTTTGGGTTGACAAGAATTCTTTCCCGAACGACAGCATCCAGCACCCTGATCGCACCTCCGCATCACGGTATACGGTGGGATTACGATTTCACTTGGGGTAATCTGGTCTCGTGGTAGTATGCTTCTGATTGAGTATGATCGATCCTGCGGTTTACTACACTTAAATTCGCCTGTACGTTGAATATGTTCCGTCAGAGCAGTTGCCGCAGCCGGATCATCAAGCGGCACTGGATATGCTGCAGTTGTTGATAAAGCTACTGCGATTAAAATCGCCATCCAACAATTGATAGACATTGTTAGGCTGATTAGTACGAAATTATAGGTCACGAAAAAGAAAAACACAAGAAAACTTGTTATTCTGTTTTTTCAATTGAAATTGGGAATCGTTTGATCCGATCTGTTTAAATCCTTTTATATTCACTTTTTATCCAATATTCGGATCAGCTTATATCCTTTCACTAATCTTCACTGAGATCGTAGATTTTTTTTTTTCTTTTTTTTTTTTTTTAAATTACTCTGAAACTTCGATCGTATGTATATTCTGTCAGCTATGGTTAAAGCACTCTTAGCCGCCCGCGTACTGCGTTCGCTCGAGTCGCTTGCAAAGTGATTCCGTATCTCCGGAGTGTCTGAAGTATTTATACGTCCCGGCGAGGTACCATCGGGCCAATAGAGTGCGAACAGGAAAATCGCAGGGGTTTTTTGATTACAACAAATTCAAAGCGTTAGTATATGGGCGTGAGAGTCAAAAAGGATGAAAAAAAAAAGGAATCGAGGATGTGCGTATGTATAGGTATGTGAGACCTTTCCGTTCTGCGTCACTTATATATATCCATAAGCTCGTCTTTACTTTATATACACAATATCTAGGTAATCCCACAATACCTCACGCCTATACGCGTATGAGGCTAATTACTTCTGTTCGACTGATTATCCTGCACCTGTACTGATAGATCGGTGGACGTATAGCCGATACAACGATTACGCAATACCTATAGATTTGCGTCGAAAGAGTATCTTCTTATTACGGATGATATTTTACAAACGATTCGACCATCGGTTGAAACGAAGTCCGCGCAGTTGAACAATCAAATAAATGATCCCACGTGATATGCATGAATTATTTACAGTGTATACACAAGTGTCTTGTGTTTTGTACGTAATGAACCTTCGAACCGCACACCGATGAGAAATATAAAACTTGCGATCATTCTCACCTCTTGACATTTGGGAATCTATTAGAGAAATCCAATATACGGACATCGATATGAAAGGTCTTGCAAATCCAGCTCAAACTGATAAATTATAGTGGCACATACTTAGCGATGCTAATGACGGTATAAAATTAAAACGCACGGGAAACATGAACAAAAAAAATTTGTCAATCTATAAAGCGCATGAAATATTGCGCCTAGTCCGTTTCTCACAGTGACTTCTGATATCGTGATTCATCACGCAATAATTGTGAATCAGCGTAGGTAGATGAGACGGAACTCTTCCTGAATTTATTCAAATCGAATCCGATTATCCGTACTTCAATCTGGAGCATTTTTGCATCCGGTGAGCTATAAAGACACACAAGCAAAAGGCGATGTGCAATTCTTTATTCTGCTGGCAAGTCCTTATACATACTTCGATGCCACTTTTCGCTTGAAATTCTAACTGATTTCCTATATAACTGAAGTATTGCCGGCCATTGGCCTCGATGACGTAGTCCTGGAATATCAATGCTTGCATTCTTGATTGTTTCGCAATTACATCACATGTGAAAGCTCCTACATGCCCCGTGCTTTATTCGGCATTCAGGAAGTCATTTCACCCCTTTCTTCTTCCAAATACACCTTTCATTGTTACATATCCGTTTTGATGATCCGTTATGTCATGTTGGCACATACAAGTTCACTAGAGTATGAATAAATTCCAACGATCCCACGCGATCGGCAGAACTTGCAGCTTATTGCACCACTGAATGAAAGTTAAGATCATCTTGGTCACCGGATGATAGAAAGTACTTATGGAGTCAAGGTTAATTATATAAATATGCGTTGTGCGGTCGCCGATCAGATCGCAATTTTGAATTTTTTTTTTATGCCCAGAAATCCATTAATTTGACACCTTGTTCCCGGAAAAAGTATTTACTATATGATTTATTGATAACTTTCGCCTCACAGGATCTCACATGATGCAACAACATTTTTTAAGCCTCTCGAAAGCATTATAATATTTCAAACTCTTCATGATTAGACTTTTTAGAAGAGTCAAAGATTACCTTCAGAGTCTACTATTACAATATTTCAGATCTTTTTTATTAATCACGTTTTCCTGTTTACATATCTACAGCCTCTCAGAAAACGAGGAATTATATCATAACAGCTTGTGATAGGCGTTAATAATCATTGGTACCTAATGAAATCAAGTTTCCTCAAGACATCAGAAATAAACATTATGTAAAAAACAAATTTCGGTACTACTTATAGACGTTGGTGGATTAGATAGAGAGATTGAAAGGGCTCAAAATAGTTTGAGAATTTTTCATTTCGGTGTAAGAAGTGCTCACACTTATTTAAATGAGTTAATCAAGGTTCTAGGCATCCAGGTATAGCAAATCGTGAATAAGCTTGATGAAGGCCCACCCTATAGGAATCATTGATCTCACTTCGATATCTAATAATTCATCGTTCTTATTACCTTTTATGACAGAGAACGTTTCGTAGTCGTTACCAGAAATCCTGTCGGAAGCTCCGGTAGGCGACATATGATGACGCACGCGTTCTACCGCAGAAACAGTTCATGAACAAATGAGCAACCTATATGCTATGGGTACAAACGTTAAGAAATTGTATACAGACGTCAGCCTGACGCTGACTTATTTCCTGTCGTCCCCATGGAACAGATCATGATTATTAGCGTGTTAATTATATGAATTTTGCGGAAAGTACACGGCCCTGTTAAGGATCTCCGCAAATGAGTAACCATGAAAATGTTCTGTCCAAAACCGTAATTGTTAATTGCGCATGCAGGAAAGACAGTGAATAATTGATTGTGAGATTCGTGTCCGGCCAAGAAGTTGGCTACTTCATACAGGAAGGATCATACCGGACAAGGAAAATGATCATCCGCATAAGTCGTGAACAGCTTTATTGCGAACTTTGAACGGATGTTCATAATAATCTGAACTGATTTGTTAAATGGGGAAAAAAATTGCCAGGTTCTCATAAAGCAGTACGCAGTAGTCTAATGAAAACCGAATGACGGACGTCATTCTTCTTTAATCTTGATTGTGAAATACCATCGTCTAGACGAGAAATCAGTCCTAATAAGAATCTGAATGCAACTCCTTACAGTTTCACAAGCCTATGAAATATCGAGGCTTCAAAAATCTGCCTCATATGAAGGTCTCGATGAGCTTGGCAAATTGCAGTTTCATCAATATAAATATATTTCAATTCCTCTAACCCCATACATTAATTATTCAAGATCAGTTATGGCATATATTGAAGATGCTTCTCGCGGTATATAGCCCACATTTCCCAGATGCCCAAACATGCTGACAGCAAACGAGGCCAAGGTTCATCTAGGCTGTCAAGGCAATTGCTGACAATATCGCATTATCAAGTACTGTTCAGCAACCGAATACGTCCGAATGATCATGTCCGGCTTACTTTCCTTATCGCTAATTGTGTTTTCAGTACTCCACTATATTAGATGCAATCGCAGAAGGAATTTGTATGCTGTTCGTAGTTTACTGTGGGTGTCTTGCGGCCCCAACGGCTTCAATTTTGTACTTTCCCAGTGACTTTAGAAAGAGCAATTTAATCATATATTTGGAATTTTATGATCCTTTTACAGAGTCTGCAGCCCTGAATTTAGCTAATATGATCTCCTCGTCGATAGGTATGAAAGCTGAATACCTTCGTGTAAAATTTCCCATTCAGTAATGGGAAAGGCATAAGAGTACGAGAGTAGTCTGTCTCCTATCTTTTTTTTCTAACGTTGTCTCAAAGATATTTGTTCAAAAAATTGTAAGTCAGTTAGATTTGAGAAACTGCAAGACGATGTATGTTACATGTATCAATTGCACATCGATAAAGAAAAATTTATATAGATTTCCATTATGGTTTGAGAGTCGGGGAAATCGAAATTTCCATCTGCTGTACTACTATAAACCGTTGAAGCTGTTCACTCCCCATCATTCGATCGGAAATTGGGTATGAAAGAAACTCATAACGGATGAGTGTTCCTGTGATTTAATCGGAATATCGTTCCAACTAACAATATATCACCGACAAATTACCAAGCCTGGAGTGCACATCGTTTTCTTTCAAGACATCACGAATGTTGCCATCGATGATCGCTCCAATTAGATTACTATAAACTGATTATACCCTGACTAATCACATCATCAGAAGACGATTCACTTTGTTGCAATGACGTTGTAAGCAAATCTCAAAGGGAGCTGGCAGCTTGAAAGGAAGATTATATGTGCCACCTACGCATTTTCATCGCGAGTGTGCAGATTGGTGCAGTTTTTACGCGTGGTGTTAATATACTTATTTGAAACATTTATAATACCATATACGTATAGAAAATAAATGCTTTACTTTGACCTGATGTTTGAGGTGTGACCGTGGAACATCCGTGATCTCATGTTAATAGTTTATAAGCTAAATGGGAATAATACATATAGGGATTGCAACCACGAATATGATTAGTGGTCAGAGGGCCAGGTCCGTTCCTAATAGACACTCAGGAGGTGAATCATATTTCATGTAAAATAAATATTGGTAACCAAAATATCAAATAGTTTGATGAACTTTTAACGCATAACGATATTACAACTATAACGGAGGTAATACAAGCTCGTGGGTATAATGCCCAAAGAAGATTGAAAATGTGTCACTACTGTGAATGCGGTTTACGGTAGTAAACAGGTGAATCAAGCTACTCTATTTGCCAGTGTGGGTGTCCGTTTCGTCGTTAACTGGACGTGGAGTCCGACGTCGTTAAGATAACCATGACTCACGATTCACTTAAATATGCGTAATATGCAGAACAAACATATCAGTGCAGGTCCTATGATATGATGGGTTGAGTAAGCTAATCTACAGCTACAGATACTGTTATTACGTCGCTGAAATCTAGTGACGTAATTCAATTGATCGACGAGTGCGTCAGTTCAATTGAAGTAATGAAGCTGACGATGAATCGTCACCATGGACTTAAGGGAGACGCTGTAAGTCAAATAGATTTTTCATATTCAACTACATTATTTTCTAATTTTATTTAAGAAAATACTGAAAACTGGACCAGATTCGATGACCTCAATGAAACTTTAGTGACGTCTCTTAAAGTTGAACACAATACGTATGCGTGTTCAGTCAAATAATCTCTTGAATATTCCCATCCGCGATAATAGCCTATTTACTTTCGCAGATACTTCGGCTTGGATAATCGGCGTGGGATCTAATTGTTTATAAAATTCGAAGGGTCGAAGACGTGACCATTTTTTATCGGGTCTTGCATTAGTTGCAAAAATCCAATAAGCCGACTGTTGTCTTCGTGGAGGTTACTATATTGATGTACCTAACTCACAAATCGGTCTATATACACAGATGAGTCAATTAGTGAATATAGGAGCTGATTGTAGTGAAATATAATCACTGGTGGTCGAAGTGAAAAATGTGCCATTACCAATCAGTGCGAAATTCATACCCTTATTCAATCAAAGGCATGTACTGGTTAAGTCCGTGTATATACCGAATACCTCATATATTTGCAAATAAATGAAAACCCATTTTCACCGCATTAAAAAAAAATGATCCCTTCATACAATTGCCCCATAGCTATACTGTCTATACGCACTCTTCCCACTATTCATTAACTACAGCAAACTGTCATTCAGTAAAATTTACTGAGTAAATGATTCAATAATGTCCTATTCCTTCAAAGAATATTGCTGTAAAACAGTTCTGAAACACTTATACTGAAATATCTCATTAAAAAATACGATTTTAACATATTTCAATAAGTCTATCTAACTTTAGTGATAACGACGTGTTGTGTTCGCTCGACGAGAGCCTGTTGTTATTATAGTATCATATCATTAGCACTGCAATGCATGCAGGAATTGCTGATCAGTACTATTCATTATTGGTATACAGTGGGTGCGTGTATGGATGAAAATATTTCTGAAATATTGCGGAATCTTCTTCTGAACAGGACATTATATTTTCTATGACGATGACTGTATATCAGAGACGTAGTGTGCCTGTTCTCAGTAGATTCACAGGTATAAATATATCAACCCCAAAAAGCACCTTTGGTGCAAAAACCTTCCGCCAAGTCCATTAATGTGTAGATCACTCCACCAAAAAATAATCAAAGGTTGTGCTCGCTCACTCGATTGGTTGATGATTATCAACATACAAAAGCATTGAAATCAGATACAACTGCCAAGTACCTGTAGAATGATAAAAGTTTGGAATTGAAAAATTTGTTCAAACTAAATAACGTTGTACTCGTTCGCTCGCTGCGCTCGCTCACTCTATTGGCTTATGATTATGGGTTGAAAAAACAATTCGGATGAAGAGATTGAAGATGTCAACATTTATCTAAAAATATTCATAACGAAAAAATAATTTAAAAAAAATTAAAAAAAAAAATTTGGAGTCCGTGGTACGTTGGCGGGCCAATGTTTGAATATCTATCAGATGACATTGACATGGTTCGTGATCGATATTTTATATTTCTTTTTCTACAAAAGGCCCCCCAAGTACCACTACCTCCAAATTTTTTTTTTAAATTTTTTTTAAATTATTTTTTCGTTATGAATATTTTTAGATAAATGTTGACATCTTCAATCTCTTCATCCGAATTGTTTTTTCAACCCATAATCATAAGCCAATAGAGTGAGCGAGCGCAGCGAGCGAACGAGTACAACGTTATTTAGTTTGAACAAATTTTTCAATTCCAAACTTTTATCATTCTACAGGTACTTGGCAGTTGTATCTGATTTCAATGCTTTTGTATGTTGATAATCATCAACCAATCGAGTGAGCGAGCACAACCTTTGATTATTTTTTGGTGGAGTGATCTACACATTAATGGACTTGGCGGAAGGTTTTTGCACCAAAGGTGCTTTTTGGGGTTGATTTCACTACTTTTCGTAAAATTTTGCTTGACCACCTAATAATTGTGCTCGCTCGCTACGCTCGCTCGGTTGTTTTGTGCTATTTCATACCGCCCGAAGTCCCTCGATAAGCAGGAACGTCAACAGCAACGAGCACGAGTGTGCTCATAATTTTCCCCAAGTCTCAAATTTGTAGAGTGACGCGTAATGTACTTTCATAGCGTTTACAAATTGTTCCACTACAATAATTTTTTATACCTACAACATCTAACCCTGCGTGCAGCCCTCCTCCTGTCTCATCTGGGCCTGGGACCGGCAATGACGGAGTTACTTGCACGCAGGGTTATAGTTGCTGCTCATGACTAAATATGTATGGATATCAGATATATGTATTGCAATTCGTAGGTAGTTTTTTTTTTAATGCAACTAGGTCCTCTGCAAAAAGAACATGTACGCGTCCCGTACTTATAACGTCAACTTCCAATTCGGGTCTGAACAGAAGGTATCAAAATATTTAGAATTGAGCCTATTCATGCAATACTAGCGTAGAGCATAAAATGGAAATTTATGAAGTCAAACACCCGCATTCTGCTCTCTTCGTCTGACTTTTGCCGTTTCTCGTATCAAATAACACTATCTTGATACTTTGCAACCCAAGCGTTTTCTCTCATCATCCTCTCGTCTTATATGGCGACCCGCTACAAAATTAAATAATCCATAAATAAGTAATTTCATTCCATTTGTCGTGATAGCACTAATCTTAATATGGAGAAAGCTTAATAGAGTCGAATATATAGACACAGGTTGCATACCAAAATGTAACAAATTTATTGAAATTTGACATTAAATTATTAATATACATTATGGATTGAAAAATTATCTCCACCGAAGGTCAAGGCACTACGTTGACGTGGAGTGTAGAATAAAGCCTATCGAAGTCCAACAAACAACATTGACTGAAAATCTCATTTTGACTAGATGATACGGAGTTAGATTATAGGACTCGTCGGAATCCTACGTATAACGTTGACTCACAATTTGAGTCTCAGCAGACGAGCCTTCGGAGATAAGCTTAACATGGAGCTTGAAGTAAAATTCGTTGCAATCCAACGCTTGAACTCGGCTTTATTGGTCTGGCTCCTTGCCGTTCCCTATATCGAATAATGCTATCCTCATATTTTTCTACTTCAACATTTTCTCTTGATTTTCTCTTGTCAGACTTCCTCAGGCGATAACTTGCTAAACAATTGAACCGAAAAAACCGTTTCTTCTGATAATTGCATTCATAAATCAGTTAATATTCATCTGACAGCCTTGTCCGTTTATAATTGTTATTTTATTTATCACCATGAATTTTACACGTCAGCCGATTCGCATAACCTCAAAAGCTCGAGATCGTAGGATTTAAGATTAACCCATCGAAACATTTTTATTGGTGACTATCACATTAATGTACTTGGCGTAAGGTTTTGGCACCCGAGGGGCTTGCGGTGGGTATTCACTAGTTTTTGTACGTTCATATTTTGTATTAAGCATTGCTCGTATTTCTCTTATTTCCTTTATTATTGGCATTCAAAAACATGAAATGACAATACGCGTCTGCTAGTGTAGGAGACCATAGACATAGAGCATGGACTGCGCATTCGGGCCGAAAATCGCTCGGTCGGTAGAAAGAGACAGCATATACACGCGGCCAAATCTGTTTCTTTCTAACCAACAACGTCAAATGCATAGAAAGAGACAGATTTGGCAGCGTGTGTTACCCTTCTCTCTCACTTTCGGCGTTACCATAGGCTGTATAGGGAATGCGCAGTCCATGCTCTATGTCTATGTAGGAGACGGTTTCTGTCTGCGATACTGGCGCTATCTACGTCGGAACTATCTCGTACTGACGTCACTCTACAACTTTTGTGTGGATTTTCCCGTCTAGTGATTGGATGGGAATGGTTTGATGTGAATCTTGGTCTGAAGAAGACTAAAGAGAAAACCAAACATTGTACGAGGAAACGGGGTATCAGAATCTGAAGTTAATCATATCTCAGTACTCCGGACACCGATTTAATCGATCTAGGGCTCAAATGAAAGCTTTCCATGCCCACATCCTAGATTAAATCGGTTTTAATTCGTGTATGTTGTGAGGTGAAAGAAAACGAAGATACTAGTTCGCGTTATAGGTTAGGGTAGTTGCCTCTCGGGTATATAGACTCGTTGAGTCTCGCGCTTGAAAAAAATTTTTTTTTTAATGTACTTGGCGCGAGACTCTACCGAGTCTCTTGACCTACATTAATGAAACGAGAATCACTGCGGTTTCAGCGAGATAAAAGTCACTAATAAAACATTCAACTGATGTCAGATTTTGTAGTCAGTGGTAAAATCACGGATGAAAAGCATTCAATACATTCCCAAAATATTACGTAACGTTTCAGGAGGTGGGACATATGATTAACGTTTTCGCGAACGATAAGAAAATATGTATTCTCAACGATTACCTGAAATTGCACACGTGATACTAGTATACAATGCCATTTTATCTCAGAAAGTAGTAACACATCCCAAAATTTATTTATCGATCAATTATCGTTATTTGAACGTAATTTTTGCAATTTTCATATGGTAATCCGTGCTCGGTTGAAGCCTGCACAGATTCACATAGAATTTTCGCAATAGATTCCAGCACATAGCGCTGGCATTTTCCAGCAATGAGTAACGGACTAGTAGTACCTTGCACAAACGAGAATTGACGTGGACGTAAATTGCAATTTATTTAAATCTTGGATACGTCATTAAACCGCAATTTGGTTATCTGGGTGATTAACGAGATGTGATTGACGTCGTTCTTTTCTCAATAATGCGTTATGAACTTCAACTTACAATTCCATAGATTGTTCCCTCTAGCCGAATAATGTCTTCCTAGAAGATAATCTAATACCATTTCCGTATGAATATATATACATAATATCTGTATTCTGGTTTGAGTCAAGGTTCACTGTGGTGTCAGCAATTTCTTGACACTCCGATCTACTTACAATTTCTTTTTTACGCTCCAACATATCTTAATTATTTATCTATGAACACGTAAATTGTTCCATTTTAGTCAAGACCTTTGAAAATTTCGACTTGTCGTAAGATCAGATTACGTCTCTGATCTCCGCATTATTCACACTGCAGTTGCTGGCTCTGAGTACTTTGAAAATCTGCAGTTGGTTCTTGCTGCATTTTATGCCTTTGGTTAGTGATATATCTGGGGCCGGGTTGAAGTTCCAAATTTTTGAAGTCCCAAACAGTAAAAATTCCGAATTTCAATATTACCAACGAAAAGTTGAAAACTTCTAAAGTTAGAGATCTGAAAAGCCATAAACTCCGAAACTTGAAGTTTATGCATGTATTCATTCAGTGTTTAATAACTCGGGGTCTATTGACCGAGTCGAAACCCATCATCAGGGTTCAAATTATTCCGAATAATTCGGCTCGAGATGTACTTTTGGAAAAAAAAGTTTCAAAATCCTATCAATTATTTTAGTTTTCAGTTGTCTGCATTTCGATCTTTCGGAATCTCAAAATTCTGAACTTGAACTTTTTGAAATTTCGGAATCGTCTTAAACGGATTCAGAATTTTGCCATCCGGAATTTTTTAAAATTTGGAACTTCAACCCAACCCGAATTTTCACTGTCGCAGAGTTGTTTTTAGGGTAGTGAAATTATCGATCTAGGGATGTCTAGGTCTTATTAAATACTCGCAGAGACGTCAAAATTAATTTGTGCAACGGTAGCGTTGTTTTCCGGTAGAGAGATATTTTATTGTAATGATATCCTGATAT
Source organism: Tenthredo livida (assembly GCA_963992785.1). Classification (NCBI taxonomy): domain Eukaryota; kingdom Metazoa; phylum Arthropoda; class Insecta; order Hymenoptera; family Tenthredinidae; genus Tenthredo; species Tenthredo livida. The sequence continues at coordinate 13,767,255 of OZ023066.1, read as the reverse complement.
TGTTATATCAGAGCTTATATTATGACAGGCGTGTGCCGGTATATCGGTGTTGGTAATAATTTGTTGTACTAGGTCTGTCCCGCCTACTCTATTCATATCTCATTATCATACTCGATGCAATTTGCAAAGATTCGCACAGTCGTCATAAACGATGAAGTGACGTATTATAAATTTCCGTCTGGAGCAAAAACGTTGTCTATATCTAGGATCAATGCTATTTCAGCGCATATATAAAATTCCGCATTCCACTATTCAGCACACGTCACCCGATGGTGTATCTCTATTTAGAACCAATTATATAAATTGGTGATTACATCATGATCAAATGTCGCTTAGCCACATCCAGAAACTAAATTTCACTGAATTATACGATAACCCGAAAAACGCTATCTTGGAGTCCGTTGATCCATATAATATCTATTAGGAACGTCTAATTATTGCTAATTTGGTATTCCTATCAATGGATTATAATGTGAGTGCCAAAAAAGTCCCTGCAACCGTGTCTCGAAATTATGGCCATCATAGGTTTGCTGGAAAATTTTTAGCGTATTGCCATGTAGGTGTTTGTTCATTTCCTAGACCACGTTATGGTGTCACTGACTAATATCAGCTTGCCAAAAAGTTGCCCAAAAAATTCTGGAAATTTGCTGCAATTTTTAGCCAACGACGCATATCGCCATGTAGGCAACAAGTTCGCAATCTTGATTAATCCCTTGCCAGTTATTCAAACAATTATATCACTTGCTATTTCTTAAGTACCTACTGAGAAACCTCAAGATTGACTTAATGATAGCTTTGTATCTTTTATCCTTGAAAAATGAAATTGAATTCAATTCGTGCATGGCTATAGGCGGGTTGGGATCAATACGTTACTTGCAATCACTAATTTTGACATTTGGTGCTAAATTTAGCTACACCATCTGACTGAGTGCTTATACGGTGGATTTGGAAATTTTTTTGGCACTAGATGTAAAACCAAATCAACACCATATGCATGGACGGAGACAATACTTTTGCTCGACGGGATATCCCAAGCTCGTATAATTGCGTCATTTGTAATGACTGTGATGACGTTGAGCCTATGCAGACAGTAACTCGACTTCTGTCAGCACGTGTTTTATCTATATATAGGCGAGTTATATTGACAAGCACGAAACCGCCTGCAGCCGCGGAAGCTGTGGTATTTCGGATCTGGCATATCACCGGGATGCGCATTGTAGTATCGAGGAAATATATATATACTGTAACCAAGTATAGGAATAAACATTCTTCGTTGGATTAAGGAAATTTGTACAATTTATCTTTATTGTTTTTCCTCCACTTTAGCCAGAATATTGGAATCAAGTTCATATTGCATGTTGGTAAAGAATAACCAGGAAATTCAACGCTAAGATGATCAGTGCACATCGATTACGAGATGATTCGTTTGAAACACGAGTTCGAAAAAAGTTTTACGTAATATTGTATGGCAACATGTATATGCAACGGTACCAATTCACAGGATTACTTGTCCAACAAGTATGAAGCACTTCTACTTTTATATTTCTTGGAATTAATTGAATGGTCGGAAAATAGTCGAAAAATTCCTAGAATTGTGATCCCAAGTCTATAAAGGGTTATCGTTAAGAACGACGCCACGTCTCGTTAATTAATAGCTAGTTGAAGATTATACATTTTATCGTATAACACATGTATCACATTCCTCGAAAGAGTAGAAATTTTTTTTTTTTTTCTTTTTTCTTTCTCTCTATTTATATAACATTATAGACGCTAGAATATCTTGACAACTCTTTACCTCGAGATAATCGTTATTCAATCTATAATTGTAATCCGGAAAGTCTGTTCTAAACAATATTGTGAATGTGGGAATGTGTGTATGAAATTATAGATATAACTATTTCTCTGTATAATTCGCAACGCTTTCTCAAGAAAGGGGGATATCATTTCTAGATTGACAAAAATTTTGTAATTACAAATACTGCAGTAATCTACAACGAGAGTGTATACATTATACTAGCTGGAATATCTTTCTACGAAGAAACCGAGAAACCCATATAGATCGGAGCGCCGCAGCATCGCCTGAGGACTTTTTATCGTTGATATAATTATTGCTTTGGATTAACATAAACCATATCCCCCACTCTTTTCCCACGCGGTTCTCGCCAATAATAAAAAAATAATAAAAAAATTTGTAGTAAAACCAGTTTGGCAAACTAACAGAATTTGTAAGATTCTGATCTGCGGATTTATCAGGGAACTCCCAGCAGGTGATTAGTACTTGTTTATCACACGTATACCAGAAACGTGTTTTACTTGTAGTATATATACATTAGTTAATGAATATTTCATACGAAGTATTTATCGAACTTTATAATCTCGGCTTATTGTTGAAGTGATCTTTGGTACCTATATGAAAATATGATTCGTTCAAATTTTACAAAATTATAATTTAACCTGATTGCGTTATCGCGCATTTCTTTCTTTCTAAAAAAAAAGTAACAATCGGTTGTTTCATCTCAACAATAATACTTTAGCTGTTTCTTGAAGCATTATAAGATATGCGCACGAATATACCTACTTATATGGCAATTAAGTTGTCAAGATTGTAGAATGATGAAATTATTGTATATCATATCGTTTAATACTCACGATTATTATGCTAATATTATGCTTATAATGTACAGTATGTATACCTACGCTGTTTTTGCATATACGGTAATATGTTAATTTGTACATCTTGAGATCGTACAGCATATAATGACATCGAGATGATACTATAAACTGCAATAACATCCAAAAATCCCTTGTGTCCAAACAGATCTTCTCCAATATCTGACTATATCAGAAATCATGCCATGCCATCATCAGTCAAACGTTATCAGTTTTCCATGTATATTTATTTTAATTAAGTATAGCTAATTATTCTGAAATAAACTTAAGCTATCCTGTAATGCAAGAAAGCAGATGTGCGTATAAATAATTAAGGATGTAGGTATGTATATCTTCTGGGTATACGATTGCGAAGGTGTAATTAAATATCTAAAAATTTACCTCGGTTTTCGTATACCTACACCTACACGATATTAAATGCGAAAACAATAATTGCCTTATAAATTTGTACAGCTGTTACATGAGACGACATTGGCAACTCGTAGCAGAGATGTTACTTTGGTTACTTTAGGTAGACAGTGCTATAAGACGCATAAACTAATCCAATAAAAATATCGAGATAACTTATAGAATCATTTTTTCACACTACGTCACATCATTCCATAGCATCATATACATGTATTATACTGTAGTATAGGTGAACGTGCCGGATCTCCTGTCCCTTATTTAATACATATAATGAATCAAGGAACCCCTAGTGGTGGCAATATACATACGACTATCTGAGTTGATTGATTTGTCGTTAAAATCATTTACCCTCAGGGCCATTCAACAATTATCTCATGCCACTATAAGGGGGTCTTTAATGTCGTGATGATATTTGACGCGGTAGGTGCTATATTTAAACGGCAATAGTTATACGATTTAATTCATACTCGAGTAATTCATATTACGGGCATATGTAACAAGCTAAAGGCATTTAAAAAGTATAATCTTTGAACGAGCGTAACGAGCGAGAACAATTATAAGCTAAGTAATTGATATATTACAACATATTCTGCATCATGTCTGCAGTCTACCAATTAGCAATATACACGTGATTAGCGGCGCCAGTCAGATTCCATTAGCAGATGTCGATAGAAATCCATAATCTTTCCTTCTCGTCAGAAATACACTTACAATGAACATTTTCAATTTGCGAGATTCGCAATACATAAAGTAATTGTTAATTTCAGTAAAATCTAGACAACGAATTAATCGAAGACAGAATATTGCAGGTTTTTGATTCAACATAAAACTCAGGTAATGTGATTTCAGTTAATTGACAGCAACAAATGAAACTGAAATATCTCGAGTATACAATTGATTCACTTTCCGTAGTTTTTACATTTTTGTAGACGGAAATAATTGTAGGAATAAAATATGTAGCAAAACATAGGTATGTTTGAGGAAAGAAAAAAAAAGCCTAATATGGTCAACTGGCATTACAAGGTATAACTCATCGATCTCAAGTATTTCACAATATCCGACTACGTCAAGACGCGTCTTACGCCCCGTAAAATTTCAACATTCAGAATCTACGCGTGTAAGATCGCAACGCATAGTTGCAATTTGTCACGGGGAAAAATTATTTCTACTTCCGGTCGTGCCTTGACATTCTGCGGTAAAAATGTTTCTCGTCCTGGAATGAGTCATTTTATCCTTATCTACTATGTATGTACAGATTCGTATTCGATCTCATGGTGAAATCGAAATTGCCGGATTGACACGCGATCGAGGATCTTATAGTGGGGGATGTACGTAAGTTCATCCATAATATATATACCTAGATTTATAAATCAAATACTCGATATCGAGGAGATATCTCCGATCATCCCGGGCATCAGGCACAACATCCAATCAATTGTAAGTAAAACGGATAAAAATATTCATTATGCATTGGCGCGCCAAAGATCGGGTGCCTATCTCGCAGTGGACCCGAATTAATTATACATCGAATTTAGAGACACTCCCGAGCCGATTACTCAGTATCGAAAATCCATAAACAATATATTTATCCCTGACTGGTCATCATCTGTTCAAAGTGTCATAGCCTGTTACCAAGCGGCTGGATGCTCAATATTCATTAGTTTTCAGAATAAAAGTTATTTCGTAATCCTTGGCCCGTAAAAACACATTAATGCAACATTTTTTTTCACTGAGAGTGAGGTTCTTCATAAAATTGAAATAGTTTACTGAAGCAGCATATGTATAATGATCTTGGTCTGCATCGGTTTGAAAAATGACAAGCTTGTGAAACTTCCCCGAATTATAAAACGTATTTCTCATATATATTCTCTGATATTTCCACTAATGCCATTTCTATGGGAATTAATACTCTCAACCCTCTCAAGAAATAGTAGGAAACAATCGATGTACCCAGTCTTTTTATTCAGAATAATTATTGAGCGAGATCGCATCGGTATTTTCTCCTGTCTTGGAAATTCCGTAATAGCTGGTAATCCACGCCCTTAAAATAGCGGCAATTAGTATTTAACTGTTAATACCGTGTCTTCATTTCTATAAATAGTGATATAGGTACGATTTATATGCAGAAGCTGGCCCCTGTTGAATCCCCGACTTGACTCGCCTCGTTTTCATCATTAATGAATCAGCCATGGGACAGCGCATGGTCTACTATCCCATTGGAGTTCCCCCAATGAATTTCACCGTGAGTACGTATATTACCTATCTCTGTCGCTTTCACATACTTTAACATTAAACTATAACTAAATTCATGTGATTGGTCTCAATAAGTAAGTTACGTCTTGAGAAATGAGAAATAGTTTAGAGCCGAAATGATATGACGATAAAATAAATTGGCGAATAGGTATTTGACTCGCACTCTAATCTGGTGCAGAATTGTTGCGCATTTTACTTTTTTACCTCTTGTTAATCACCGGCAAATCGATTCCAGGAAAGATTCAGGAAAGAAGTTGCATTATACGTCGCATCGAATATACGATTTGCCGATAATAATATTAAAAATGATCCTTTGGCGTTTAACCGGCGCTTATATTCCAATTAGTGTATTGCATTTTTTAGCAATAATTTTATTCGTGGTACTACCCAGAATCAAAAATTAGTCAGCGCGAAAGCTATCCAAGATTATTACACAGGTCCACGTATACAGAGGTGAAGAATTTTTTAAACCATAATTTAAAATTGATTTGAATGAAATAAAATCTATCAATAAAATATCTTTTCTGATTGATTTGAAAAAGTATCGGTATGGATCGCGATCGATATTGTTCAGATCAGCGCCTTTTTTTTTTTTTCATTAAAATATGTAAGAAATTCTTTGAGGCAAAACGTAATAAGGTGAATACTGCATACGCACGTGGATACGCGGAATAATGTAGTCATACGAGGAACTCCCTGATGTGTTACCCGGAACAGAAGTCTATGGCACGCGTATAAATCGTCATCCTCTGCACGCTTATACGTGTATGTAATGTTGCAATAAGCTAAAGAGGAGTGCCCCTTTGGTTGCGATCTCACAGTCACCGGATGTGGTTTTGCAGCAGCATTGAACTAAAAACTTTTTATACGCATCCATCATACTAACAATTCCGCGATCTACGCGAAACCCTGAGTAAATGAGAACTTCAAGATAGCATACATTATACAGGAGGTATCATGGGCGTTTGGATATATCGAGGACATATCCATAGGATCTTTCCTCAGAGACCTCCATATAGATCATTTATCCTGTTTATATTAAGTACGTTGTACTTTTTCGACCAAAATCAATTCAGTTCTAATTCAGTAGAAAAAATTCAGTCGGGATTCATCCATGGTAAAATGACCATTTACGGTCAGATTGTGAATATTGAATCATCAGAGCTCGACTTAACATTGTTGATGCCTAGCAAAAAGTCCAGCTCAGATATTCATTCAGTTATTATTTCATCCTATGATTATGAGTCAACGACTAATTACATTTTGTCGAAATGTCAATGAATGATAATGGAGAACAGATAGGTGTGTTTGAAAAATTGATCAAAAACCGAACGCGTAGTTTGACTGTAGCGATCGGTTCTTACCAGAAATTGAAAGGAGGCTTATGCAATTACCTGCACTGGAGTTTCAAGAATGGAGAAATATATCTTTTAGTTATACAGGAGGACATACGCTTGAATAATATATTTCTAAATAGGATGAAAGCATGACATAAATCAGAATAAAAAAACTCAATTCGCATGGCGCCACTTAACTGGCTTAAGTAACCCGGTTCAACCCTGCAGTGTGTAACCGGATAGGCTTTATGTTGCAATGATGATGGATCGTCGGCGACGATGAACTCATCGTAATTATATTTCAAATTCTTGAATTCTGACAATCTGAAAAGGAAGACAAGCTACAAGGATGTAGTTATGATTATTGAAATTCTACCTATAGGTATTACCTATACCGTCATATAGCTACAGCGACTTTTTTTTACACTCATTTTTCAACCGCCTTTTTATCGCTACGTTAACTATACATATGGCCAGCCAAACGACGTTTTAATGACATGCCAAAGTAGCAGATGAAGTGCAATTGATTACAGAGACTTTACCGTCGTTAACGTCCGCGTTGATCCTTGTTTGCGGGAGCAGCTCAGTATACGGTATCTAATTATTAGTAAAAAATTCTGACAATGTGCTGACTTATACTGCATAAATTCAGATAATATAGGTCAATGATCAATAAACTGTCTAGAAACGAATTTTTTATTTTATTTTTTTTACCTATTTACCGAGAATTGAATGCCGGGTACGTCTTCTACAACAGATATAGGCTCTGGTCGCGTCAGTTATATATTATCTGCGCTATTTCAGGAAATGTGTAAAACCGCAAACTCGACCTGTGTTATACCGGGCTGCAGTGCGATCAATGGTTGTGGTATGCACTTTCTGAAATCGCACAGGAAATGTTAAAGTGAAGTGAAAACCCTACGACTAAGTTTTATCCACGCGATCTAATAACGTTGGAGTCTGACCGGTACCGCATACGCATTAACGCACGTTCTATTTTATTATTTTGGTAAATCTTCATCAATAATGAACAAGCATCAAATGTCGTATGCTATAATAAGCACAACAATAATATGCTCAGAATGTAATTGCGGATATTAACCAGCGTTAATGCAAGAATCCTTTACGTCTATACTTTTGCAGTGGACTTAATGCTGTGTAATTTAACGTTGGAATTGCATTTCGATACGACCGCATGTATTGCCATTTGCCATTTATATATGTTTATAGTATATTATAACTTGATAATTGAACTATAATCTAGAATCCTGAAAGGATGTAATAATATGTTAGCGTGATAATGAGTCGGTATAACACGTATATGTGATTAGATCTCGTAACTTGCGTATCATGATAAATTAACAAATAATTACATATAGCAGAGGTAAAAAAGAAGAAGAAACAAAAAATCTAAAATCAATGGGGGAAAACAAGTTTCCGGCTCTAAATCATTCCCCGAACTGTTTTCTTTACGTTTGATCTTGCATCCACGTGAGGTATTAATTAATTTGGCTAATATCAAATAAAAATAATTGACGAACCCATTGATGAGCAGACAATTTTCTCAGAATGACCTTTACGATCAGTATAAGATATATGGGGATAAATTTAACTTGTGAATCACCAGATTCGACGTATTACTAATGCTTATTACGATGTCAACGAATTTTCTGAATACTGAAGACTAGGAGGTGACATATACCTACGGTCGCGACCGTGAGTGACACACTCAATTTTTAGTAAGCGCTTTCATACTGGTATAGGAATTTCGATATATCGCGCACTTTTGAGGACTCGTACTATAAGACTTATAAAAAAAAAAAAGAAAAATTCCAAGTATATTCGCAATGGTAACGAATACTCCATAAAAACATGTAATCGCTATAAAACAAAATGTATTTATAGATAATAGATGTTTCGCAGACAATCGTATTATGACGAACATAACATAGTTTATACCGACTAATGGACAGGTGCCTGTGATTAATTTATTGTAATTAAAACGTAAAGCCGTTAAGGAATATGTTTAGAAGTTGCGGTCAAGATCGCGTGGTAATCGCGTGTGAAACGGGATAAATATATACATACAATATGAATGTTTATATATATATGTTATATCATGGTGACGTATTTCAAGAAAGAAGTTTCCCCATTCCCCTTCTTCTTATACTTTGAAATGAAATAAGCTGTGGCTATTCCGTGTCCGTCTACAGCTTGGGATATAACAAGCGCGATAAGAAGAGGGGCGTATAAATAATTCCGAACTGTGGCCGATCGAACTAGTTCCACACAGAACTTGACCCAGGATCAGTGTTTAGTCTTAATTATAAAATAATTGACAATAACAAGATGAGGCAAGTAGCCGAGGTGTTATTCATACTTGTAATCACCGTAATTACGATTGCCCAATGTTATCGGTAAGCATAAAATTAATTGAACAATATGTCCCGCTTAATTTGCATTCATTTTGAACTCATGGATGCTTTTTTATGATTTTCTTCTAACTATAATACTGTGGGATGATAGGAGGCGGATATTAGTACACTGGAATATAAATACTCAATCTATAGATCTCTGTCCTTTTTTTTTGGCACAAAAAACCATATGACCGTAATATCGTTTTATAGTTTCTATCAGAATTATATCATTAGGTGAAGCTGTACTACGATGAATTATTTTGAAAAATTAATGGAGACGCATAAACTATCTAGATATGATATTTGTAATTGATTAATCAATGATTAAACGTTTATACGTTTAAAAGGGAATATGGTCAGCATGTGCAGGACACGGAGCAGTTTTCGTGTGAGCATCCTCAACTGAGATCGATACCTACTCGGGATCTTTTATCCCAGCCAGATGCAGAAGCGGATTATCAGCCACCATCAACAGTACTGGCACGATGCGATGAGCATTCAGGGTGTTGTTCGGAGGATAAAATTTGCAAAGCCAACACATCAACGCGGATCGAACTTGTCTTCATGGTCAATCATATGATTGATAAAACTCGACCCAAGCATTACGAGTACATTAAAGTTTGGAACCATACAGCATGCCACTGTGTAAACAATAGCATATACGATTAATATAATTAATCCTCCGCATTGTAATGGCAGAAAATACCAAATATAGCAGCTATACATAGCTTAAGGTGCTTCCTTACCAAATTCGACCTGTTCTAAAAACATTGGGCTGAACGGTAGTACTATTAAACGTACTATCTCTAGCCGGACAACAAAAACGGGAAAAAGGGCTCTGTAGCGCAATTCTATTGGCAATTTCGAGCACGTAGGTCCCAAAACATGTTCGTTTCACGCTCAAATAGAGAAATGGCGTAAGGAATACTTTAAAAAGTTGATTAGTAAAAGTCGAATTTAGAACAGGTCGAATTGGGTAGGGGACCACCTTAAATATCAACTGAGAAGTGAGATTGTTGATAGTTTAGATGTTGCATACAGTTTTGTTACAAATAAGCAACATAACTAAAATATTATATTAATATCACAGTTCTTTATGTTTTATCAAACATCAGACTCAGTTGATTACGATAATTATTATTTTTTATAACTCTATACTTACTTTCTCGTATTGTATTACAATAGAAACCCCACTCCATCTCATAACACGGTGTAAGAGTCTAGAGGGACCTGCAACGCAGGTATAAGAATCGAGGATATATATGGGGGTGGGAGGGCTACTGCAATTCGCCAAGATGGCCCAGCTTTTACAGATTAAGGTGCCCTTACAGTCTAATCGGGCACAATGGTCCTGGTGAACTGAGCGCTCGGTCAACTGCTCGGCTCAGAGCACAGAAATACAATTCTATTACATAATGCATATTATTATTCAAATTTTTTCATCACCAGATATTTACTAGCATAATAACTTTTATTCATATTTTATCTATCATATATTATGTATATTATCTAGACTGATTGCAATTAATAAATAAGTGTATTTGTGATACATGCGGTATGTGGTATATGTGCTTGATTGCAGCAAGTCTGCGTTGCGAACATCTCCCAATGTTCCTTTGAATCATTCTTATATTCCAGACTGTGAAAGATACTGGACAATTATAATATGAAATAAATATATTTTATCAACTCTTATTAACATATCGTCATTATAGTCTGTATACATATATCATCAATATATGAGGAGTTCTATTCTCCTAACGTTCTAAACTATTCCTGAATATTGAAATATTGTCTAGCAGCTCCTAGGTCACGTTTGATAGTCGCGTTGTTGGGATCGAGTTTAAGAGCGGCCTCTAACTCAGGTATCCCATGTTGAGGTGAAGACAATTTGCAAAGAGCTGCGCCACGTCTAGCGTGGCATTTCGCTCTGGAATCTAAATTCCCTTTGCAATGAGGCACCATCAGGTCTAGGGCCTGCAATTGAAGTCTATTTGTACCCAAGGAATCACCAGCATGAGTGATATTCAAAATTACTAACATAATTCTTGAAATAGTTTTCGTCGTAAAGATTTTAGAATTATGGAAGTACAACATAGTTTAAAATGAAGATGAATACGCATGCTCTAATCATCTGAAATGGTAATTGATGAAGCAATATTGTTGAATATTTACCTTAGAACAATCTTCGGTACACCTGAAGTAATTACCTAGAGCATAGTGAGCTGCTGATCTATTGGAGTACAGAGATGACATCTTAGGGCTTAATTTTATTCCATGACTGTAGGCGCTGATTGCACCCAAGTAATTTCCAGCTTTGAAAAACTCGCTGTAAAGAAGACAAAGTGGCGTTTCATCCAATAAATATCTGTATTAAATTACGCATCTCGGAAATGCCTATAAATTGTTACATACTCCCCCTTATCCTTAAGCCACTGCGGATCCAGTTCTTCGGGTCTCAAGTCTTCCACGACAAAACCAGTTTGGCGTCTTGCTTCAGCTTGCTTCTCCAGCCACTGGAATCAATATTGATATAAGCCTATAATTCGATCGTCTCAAAGCAAAATCTTGAAGCATGCTCTCTCATGCAGATAAACTTGTCTGATCGTTAGTATCGTACATCAATAGAAGCAATCAGAAAAAGATTGAATCTCCGACTTGTGAACATAATTATTAGAAGAAGCTATCCGTTTCAAATCAAGCTCTTTTACCTCCTGCTCTTCTATTTCATGACTCTCTCTAGCAGGAGTCGGGAATCTTCGCTCAGAGAACTTGACATCAATTATTCCATTTTTCCTTGGCAATGGAACCGCCCTTTTTGGCTCATCAAAAATGGTATTTGTCTTCACATGTTTGCGCGTAATTAATTTGTTCATAAGTATCTTTTCGTGTGTTGAATTTCCATTTCCTTTTTCTTTGTAAAATTTCTTCAATCTCTTTTTATTTATCTCTTTGATAAAAGACTCTGTCGTCGAATGACAAGATGTCTCTGTAGTTATGGAGTCAGTTTCAAACTCTTCAGATGAGCTAGATGAATCGATGGTGTCAACTTCTTCGCTTATACTCTGAATTCTATTTGGATGAGATACGAAGTTTGATTCTTGGTGCTTCAGTTCATCAATTGGCGATTCATTGCTGGAATTAGTACTCATGGTATCACTAGCTTTCAGCTCTTTTATCTGAAGCTGTTTTGAAGCCGAAGCATTTTCATCTTCGATCGTTGAACCTTGGCTAAGCACTTCTATTCGAGTCATTTCTCTAGATTTAAGGTCCCCTGTCTCATCCTTGAACCATTTTAATGCTGGTCTATATAAACAGTGGACTTTTAAATATCAACAAATTATTCACTTTGGATTGAGCCGATACCCTGACGGTTCGCAAATTCAAAAACTATAATCATACGCAGCCATTATATCATTATGCTTTGAAATAATAATCTGAAAAGACTGAGAATACCTGTAAGCTTTTCTATTCTCCTGTTTCTTTCCTTCGATATTCGACAGAATTGGATTCTCAGTTGCAGACCTCCAATTCTCAAAGTCTTTCATTGCCTCTTTACGTTCAGTGTCACGTTGCATGTCTATTTTGTTGAGCATTGCGGTATCTAAATTGATTTGTGCCCTAACTGCTTGCTTCTGTAGCTTCTGGCACTTCTCTGATAGGAATCAGAGGATTAGTTGAAATATGTAAGCAGATACCGTGATATGTAACTAATTCAGAATTCGAATAGCGCACCACTTCGAGACTTCTCACGTTCTTTGTTCGATACTTGAGCTTGCTCCATGGCACGTATTCTATATTCCTTTTTAGTTTCTTTATCTAAATCCTCAAGAACAAGACTAGGCCATGCCACACCTAGCTCAGATTTCTTCAGGGTAAAAACTACTTCTCCCTGCTCTTTGTTCAACACGCATTTACTCTCCTCGTCTAGAATACTACCCCAAAGGAACAACTCCAGGATGAATGGTGGATAGCTAGCCTTTGATATGACAATTAAAAATTATACTTGAAATCATATATCGTGCAATTGCGTGCTTAGTGTATCTGTAGAAACTGATAGCAAAAGATATATCAATTTTAGTTTTCTATCTTTCATGGAATGGTATTACCTTTATGTAATTATTCACAGTGAACAAATCCACATTCTTAGGATTGCCAAAAAGTGGAGTGTTAATTACTATGGTATCATCAGTTTGACGCCAGGAGTATTCCTTTACCACAATAGCTGGCATTTTCCTGAATATTTAATTTAACTGAAAACTGGACTCCAAATTAATTCAAGATAAGTGGGATACTAACAACTAATTAATGAACCTTATTATGCAAAAGATACATGACTTTTGACATTACATAAATAAATACAGGAAGGGAAACTATTCCGTTACCACTTATCGTATTGATCAAACAAACTACAAGTGACTTAGTTACGATAGCAACAATGACAAACGATCATCTGCATTTATGTCTCAACATTTTTTTCTCTCCCACAATCTTTTTCTCAAGTTTAGTTTTTGTATTAAAGTGCAGTATTATATTTTTGTTATAAAATGAATAAAAATACTGATGGCCGTTATCATCAACGACGAATAACTTCATTTACTTATTAACGAATTGCATTTTCACATGGAAAATGACCCATTGAGTTACTTTGTGGATGAAACGTTATTCTTATCCACATGATAACTTGATTTACCAAATAAATTCATTCATCGCTGTGAAAAATGCAGCCCTTAGCAATATAATAAATTAAATTAACTTAGGATAGGACCTTTGAATCGACTATTATACTGTACGAATTGTCTGTTTTTATTTAAAATGTTCTATACTATTTCACAATAGTTTTATTGTTTTATTTTATTTATTTATTTATTATATATAATAAAAAGCTTGCTATTATCATCAGTTAACTGATAATCATCATGAATTTTTCTGATGCTTAAATGACTATTGTTATCCTAATGAGAATAATAATTTAAATTCGAAGAATAAAAAACAAAAAAAAAACAAAAAAAAATGTACCAACATATTTAGAAATCATGCAATTCCTTATAATGTGGTCTTATGTGCTTGTCATACTACTGCTAATATTTTTCACGCGACATGTTTCAATATTACAATGTTACATACATAGTATATTTTTCTTTCTTTTTTTTTTCAATATTTTTTCTTTTTTTTTTATTAAAAATCAGCTATAAAACTTATTTTTGAAATCAGTCAGTATTAGCCAAGTGGTTACCTGTTGTTATTTATGTCGTAATAATTTATCCGAGGAGTTGAATTAATAAGGCTCTATAGATGATGAGGAAATGTCTCTCATTAATAGGATACTCATAGCTAGTACCCAGTTAGAGAAATGTTTAATTAATTTACTGAATGGATATGAAAGATGGGCAGTTTATAAATTTTGGCACTTTTTGCACATACTCAACTCAACTCTTCGGTAATTTAAATAAATATTGAATAAAAGCAATAGTACAAAGCTCAATCTGATGACGTTGGTTTTCTTTCTAACACATCGATATAAATATATATACATATATACTATATATACTATATATGTATATATATATATATATATATATATATATATATATATATATATATATATATAAATTGATGAGTTCAATTAACACTTGTATATTATTCAACTAATTTTATGTTACGAAATATTATGACACTACAGTTATGGTTTCTTAATTTTATTTTATATAAATGATAATAATTATCGTTTAAACGTCAATATACTTATTAAATATATCATGTATATATGTACAAAGTGTTTTTTTTTTCTTTTCTTTTCTTTTTTTTCCAATAAACATAAATGTAGTTTATTCAGTTTTGTTTTGTGTTGGTATGCTTATTATATTGTACTTAAGTATTAGAAAATTTTGTCAAATACATATCACCGACGAATCATAATCTCATAATCAAAACACTTTGTAACGGCTGAACATAAAACTTATATAACTATTATAAATAAGTAGACGAATAATTTCGCATACGTCTTCTTGTCTATTATACCAATTGCAGCACATAACAAAATGAGATTCGTAAAAGAAAATAGAAAAAGAAATGATAACGTACAATACGAATTACAGAATCTCATTTCGTTCTAGGCATTTCATAACACAGAATAAGTTCACAATACGGTGTGTCTATATTGTGTCTGATATGTTTTAAAACAATATAATCAGCATTTTCTATACATAAATATAAAATGAAATATTTACAATCTGTTAACCCATTGAAGAAATTTTTTTTGTTGTTTTTTGTTGTTTTTTTTTTACAACGTGATTAAGTACTAAACATGGTTTATCAGTTTTCTTATCATTTTGGAAGTTAGAATGATTTTTATGTTATAATGCCAAAACTCTTAGCTAGCTAGGCTGTAATTTATCCAGTTAAATAATAATTAGTTAAACAATAATAAAAACTGGCAAGCCTTGCTGACCAAAATACTGTACAGATATTATTAATCCTGTTATTTAAAATACAATATAGAAATATTGTTTTAAAATATGTGACTATATGACACACTGCACATTACAAAGAGCTTATTATAGGCGTGACTTATAAAGTTGGTGAAAATTCAATGACCAGTCGTTGATATGAAATACATTTTGAGCAAAACTCACCAAACAAAATGAATAGGTATAATATTTTAATAGAAATTGGTCATGCCTATAAATTTGAGACTAAAAATTATGCCATTAGACATGTCGGTAATTCAAAAATTCGTTGATAGTGTATAAGATACCATAGGACAGCCATATGAATTATAGAAAATTCGAGCTGGTATGTATATATATATATATATAGATTATAAAATAGTGATATAAGGTAATGCATGAGAATGTTAAAATAAATATATATATATATATATATAAAAAAAAAAAGTATTATTATAATTCCGATAACATGCTACTACTTGTTGTCTCGACTCGTAGACATAGGTACAGTCACGAAAAATAAATGTAATAAATAGGTAATAATTTTATTACACTTTTAAACTACTGATACATACCTACAATCATACGTACATACATACATCGATACATGCCCACATACTATAACATACTGACGCGATAACGTTTCACGGCGTCATGTTCAACACTGGTTATTATATAACAATAACCATTAATACATAATAAGAATAAAGTAATACAAAAATATGAAAATAACAATCTTTTTTTTTCTGTTCTGGACTCGCGAGACGTTCTTTAATGTAGGGTAATGTTCTGATCCGACAGTGTAGGTGGACCTACACTAAAAAGTTTCCAGTTTATAAAATTTCAGTAAAAAAAAAAAAAAAAAAAAAGTAATGTTCTCAAGTAGAAAACTCAAAGTTTAAGATTGTTATTTGAAACTGATGAAGGTATAATTTATTTATTTCCATTTATTTTTTCGTTTTACCAGAAAGCAATTATAAAAGTACATTTGCTCCAGTTCTGTGTTTCCGATTCTTGACGAATTTAACATTTGCAAAAGCATTGTATTAAACTAATTCGCTAATAGAATATAGGTGTGAATAAGAAGATGGAAAGACTTTCTAACTCTAACTCTAACTCTCTTTTCACCATTGCTTTTGCACGTATTTTTCAAGTACGGCCCAATTTAGGATTCTCTCTGTGATCTAATAAATGGAATATGTAATTCCTATCAAAATCATGAAAGCAAGAGCTTATGCACGACCCTAAATCAATTGGAAGAAGTAATCTTTACAACAAAACGAAGAAAAAAAAAAAAAAAATACTCGGCTGTCTAATAATGAATCATCAATATTTTCAAATAAAGTACAGAGTCTGGTCAGCCCGTCGTTGTATTTTTTGACCTGAGAATATACGGACGGGTAAACCTGTCTGGATATTGCAATAAATCGATGTATACATAATAATGCTGGATTGAAAATGAATTAAAAAATTTGAAAAGTATACTTGATAGGTTTGTCCTTCAATTTAGTCTTGTAATAAAGTATTCAGTACTCAGTATAAAAAAAAATAATAATCGTTAATCATATTATGTCTGTTGTTGGCATATACCAAAAATTTTTAATCAATTAATTAATAAGTTCTGAGTTTATTAATACATACTCAGATTTCGTAATCGATTTTTTTTTTTTTTTTTTATATATACTTGTAATCAATGTTCAATGAAATTTAAATATTTAGACGTTTAAGGGATTACAACTTTAATACTTTTAATACTGAACAGCATTAGCAATTTTTCCTTTGATAATTGCCTTCCTAAAATGCATATATATTCTTTTCATTATTTTCCACCTAAGAGTATTGGAAGGTTGATGAAAAATAAGCTACTCGTAGAGTTGATATTTTTTGCTTGTCAAACGGGTATTTCTTTTCATTTATATTAAGAATATTCGAAATTAGGGAAGCTGCAACAAAAAATTATTCAAGTTTTCAAGATATCAAATCACTCAGTGCCTGCGCTGAGTGCCCGTTGTCATCAGATTTTTGCCATCTAGAGTTTCTCCAGAAATATTTAAAAACTAAAGAACTTATTCTGATGGAGTGATGCAAAGATGGATTAATAGTTAATGACTTTTAGATAGTTTTTTTCTATATAAATGTTGTAAAGTAGAAGTAAATATTGATTAGGAATCATATTCAGTTAAAAAATGACCCAGATTTTATGCCAATTTTAAAGTTGAACAGATTTAGACTTTTCTCAGTAATCAATTCATTTAATATATCATATTTCCGAACGATTTATTAAATACTTCTACTCTTCATATAATAGCACTCAGATGTTGTGTGTTATCTTGAATTGTCCAATAATGAATGAGGAATATTCAATCATTGATAGAATGGCATTACAAATTATGGAATGAAAAATAAATTTTCAATTATTTTATCAAAAATTACCAGTTTGACTATATTATTAGGTTTTACCCAAATTTTGTAACAAAATTCATACTCCTTATTGCATTATAAGTTATATAAAAGTAGGATTCCCCAACAGGACTGTCTGATAAAAATTACTTCTTTTTAGCTGCCTTTTCGGCCTTTCGTCTCATGCGTTCCATCTCTTTACGCTCTTTACGTTCACGTTCCGCTTGTGCTCGTAATTCTTTTAACTTTCTTTTTAGTCGCGCTTTTTCCTCTCCTGAAACACCAAGAGCTTTTAAATCACGCGATTCGAGTCTTAGAAGTCCTCCGCCTGCTATTCCTGCGTCAACAAAACGTGGGGCGTAACGTTCCAGACCCACTGCTGACAGCCATTGACACACCTGCAAGAACATGATTTGATATGAATAAAAATATCTCACTAGGCTGTTGACAAAGACTGTAGCCAAATAAATTTGGATTATTTCCTAACTATTGATCCATGTCAATTCAAATAATAATAATCATCGTCTAAAACATGGAGATTCCTGCTACCTGTTCTTTGGACCAATCAGTAATAGGTGCATTCTGCCAGAAATGGGATGTCTTTTTATCTCCCAATCCAAAATCGCTAGGGTGAGGAGGAAGCCAGACCTCGCTTGAATCTAGAATTAATCAAGTTTCATTTTAGATCTATTCAATGTTTATTCGGTGTTATAAACTTTCGAGTATTTCATTAAATTTTTCATCTCATTATAGTACCTGCACTACCAGTTTTTGATGGACTTGGATCAGCTCCGGGTGGACTAACTGATCCTCCCGACGAAAGACTGGATGGAGATCCACCTGGATGATGCCAAGGTGCGTTCCCACTTCCCATCAAGTTCTGCGGTGGAACTGCAACTTTTTTTACTGTAATAAGATGTTACACAAGTTTAATTAACTCGTAAAACTAATTTGAGAAATCCAAGGAAATAGGAAGTAATTTATACACGATTTAAGCAACCGAAATACATAGAGAGATCACCTCGTTGACTGGCTTCATTGACAGCCTGTCGAATCTCCTCTACCAAATGATGGGTCACCATAGTTGTGTCATTAGACTGAGGATTGTTTAGATCTGTAAAGTCCCCTGAGCTCTCTCTTGAAGATGGAATATCAGTTCCACATAGTCTTCGCTCTCTTTCAGCTAAGACTTGTTTAAGTTGTTCCGCTAGTGATGCAGGGGGGCCTGTGAGGCCTGTAAGTTTAACAAATCCGAAATAAAGATCCAGAAATTTTTAAAACCATTCCCAATCAATCAAGATAAGCATCTTTCACCATGGCCGAAATTAGATTTGATTTAGATAAGCTAATACAATACCTTTTTGTGGAGGGGGCCAGCTCTGTTCGGTCATAGCTCTGACTTGCGAGCTGATTGTACTATGTTGGCGAATGGTTGTAGATTGCGTTGATTCCAAGTGTTGTTTACTCTTTTGTGAACTGATCGATGAGCTGCTTGAATAAGAGCTCAAATTTGAAGGTCGTGACAAATCGTTAGCAGATCGACTGATTCCGTCATGGGCACTGGTATTCTTTGAGGATAAATCTTCATCTGTATTATCACCGGATTCATCTAATCCATAGTCCTGTTTCAAAATTAGAAAAATAATAAGATTCAATCACGTGTTATGAAAAAGAATACCATACATCAATAAGCTCCAAACTGATGGTACTAACTGAGCTGCTATTGCTAAGACCACCAGATCGCTTGGGAAGTTGACGATTGGCAAGTCCTCCCCGACTAGCAAGTTCAGCTTTGCTTTTCCCCGCTGAATTATCAAGAAGCCGATGAGCAGGTACAGCTCGATCCAGTTCTTCTTTGACGGGCAATGGTAGAGGTAGTTTTCGCTCCACAGTTGCGGTTTTGTCTCCGTCATCAGGACTGCTGAGGTCCGACGTTTCTGTGTCTGATAATTGGCAGCTTACTGCAGAGGGTGGAGGAGGCATTTGGCGCCTGGTTGGTTGGGGAGTTACGATGCGTGCGGTGGCACCGTCGTAAGGTAATCGTACCGGAAGTCCAAATCTTCTCTGTGTTTCTGTCAGCTCCATTTCTAACGCTATTACCTGTTAATAATTAGCATAAGTTTAAGCACAATGTAGATATTGCACATAGGTACTCTGTAAAGTCGATTGAAGAATAATAATCACCCTATCCTTGAGGCATTTAACTAGAGAGTTGTACTCAGCATCTTTCTCTTGTAAAAGTTGCTGATAAAATTCATCCCGTGCTACAACATCAGCTCTAAGTTCTCTGGCAGCACGTCTTGCTCGTCCGTACTTCTGCTGTATTGTAGCACTTTGGGTTGTTGCTTGCGAGAGCATTTCACGAACAGTTGCCAAATCTTGACGTGCCGTGCTCAGAGCTCGTTCAGATTCATGTAATCTCAGACCCGATTCTCTAAGCTTTGCTGCATATTCCTCGCTTCCTGCTCCGGTACTCTCCAACTCTACCAACTGTTGACATATCATAATAAAATTAGCATTTCTTCATCATGATCAATAAGATATGTATGATGATCACTAAAAATGATAACTAAATATATTTCATTCAGAAGGACTTTGAACGTCAATCATTAGTTTAAAATTTAAATGTTGATACTTATTTTTTCTGAAAGTAAAAGAAAATAAGTTGAATAGTATTCGACTGTTATTAAGAAAGTTGTAGCTGTAATTGATCATAATAGTTTACATTCTGGAATTTAGAAACAAGTGATATGATCGTGAATGTATTTGGAGCGTGGTTTAGAGAGAATGAGGGATATTTAAATCATCATCAGAGTATACGGTCATGATATAAAACTAATACTAGTTGAAACTATATATTTACAATGATTATGCTAACATGCAGATAAAGAATATTCTTCTATGTTCTACATTAGAAGACAATCATACATTGAATCAGGACACGGAACTAGATTTAATAGTAAATTTCGATAATCAATTTGTGCAGTTAAAAATAAAGAATTGTTCTGTATATACACAATAGATAAAAATTGTAAGAATAAACTATTATTAATTACCTTAGTCTTGAGGTTTTCCACCTCTCCGTCGGCTAAGGCAAGCTTATACTGACTCTGCAAGCAGCCAAGGACACGCAAAACACATAAGCAAAACCCCAAATAAATGAACAATAAAAATTCCTCAGTAGTTATAGTTGAAAAAAAATAAATAAAAAGAAAAACACCTATGAAAACGAGATAGTTGTGCAAATTGACATCGCTAGTGGATAATTTCGTAATCTATACGTACATAGCGAATGATTATTCTCACACAAATCATTGTAGGGAAAATAGTAATTAAATGTTAAAGAAAACTTTTAAAGACAGAGCCTGCAATCATTTGTGCGCATATCATCGTACCTACTTTTAAGGAAACAGGAAAATATTTACATGGGAATATTCCGTGATGATATATATGGTTTTTAGAAAGAAGCCAATAATGGTATATATGAGATTGAATTAAATCCAAAAAAAAAAAATGAAAATGAATGAAAAATAAAACTGCCTGAAAAACAAACAACCGTGGCATACTAAATGCCATTAAAGATAAAATGAATAGTTTACTATGTTAACTACAATAAACAATAAACACACAGCACAATAACTGAATATACACATAAACTAACGTACCTAAGTATGTAGCGTAAATTGGTATACGTATAAGACGAAACAAGTATAAGCAGAACATATATAAACACATTTTATTCTAATAATGATCAAGATGCGTTAAACGAATCAATATTATGAATTAAAGTACACACTGTGTGACGATGGTCAAAACATTGGTAATACTTTAGGTACTTATGAGTGATGAAAAAATCTTTTGGTAATATTAGACTTTACTGGAATACATGCCTCCTGTAAGAGAATTCTAAGGCTGTCTACATCACTCTGTGAAGTCGTCGTCTGGACAGTAGAAGGCAATGGTAAAGATGAACTAATGATAGGTGACCGGCTCCGACTAGTAGGAGACGAATAAGCGTCAATTGGGCTTGCCGGAGGCTCACCCTCCGAGCAGGAAGACATAGTAGGAGATCCGGGAATTCCTCCACCCAAACCACTCATCGATGAGTTTTCTTCACTCATACCGACTCGTTGACTATCCGGAGAAGTTCCATCGGAGAAATTTAGTCTTCTAAATATAGAGGAGAAGATTTTGAATCTTAGTTCCAGCTCTTATTCAATTCATTAGAGTTTTTAGAGAATTTTTATTTATTTATTCCCTCAGCGCCTCAGCAGGCCTCAGGCACTTGCCAAGGCGGCCGCATTTTGTCGTCATGGTAAATTAGCGAGCAAGGATAAACCATCATTGGGAATTTCATAGCTTTATGATAGATTTGTGATAAAAAGACGAGACTTTTCACTCTTTTGAAAAGTGGTAACGTACCTAGTTGTAGATCCATTTGCCTGTTCACGGTCTCTGTCTGCTTGCAAGCTTTGCCGTATAAGCATTGCCACTTCAGAATTACGAGGGTCCCGCTCTCTGCCAATTAGAAAACGTACTAGACCTGATGTATTGCGAAGAACACTAGCGGCGTAAGCTTGGGTCACACCAATCAGGGACTTGCCATCCACCTCAACAATCTGATCATTAACCTGGATCCGACCTTCCCGAGCTGCGGCACCCTTTTCAGTTATTGTCTTTACAAATATGCCCAATTTTTCAAGGCCTGCATCCGCGCCAACACCCATACCAATTATACTCAAGCCGAGACCCTCAGGCCCTTTCATTAACTCCACTGGAAAAACCTGTAATTTATATTATATTAGTGATGATAATTGGAGAAAGACTGAGTCGATATATTCCGATTCATGAAAAATATTATCACACACCTCCATTTTTTCAACACGTTTTTCTAGCTCGTATTCCGCGCTTGCAGCCACAGGGTCAACGTCCTCATTCCGTCGATCGTACTCATTGACCGAGTGTGTCGAGTAAACCCGCATCGGCCCTGTGTCAAATGATACTTTTATATTCGACCTCTTAACAGGCACAACTGTTGGAGGTAAATCATCGTCGTCTTCATCTGAATCAGGAAGTCCAGCAACTTCCATCCAGAAATGTCCATCTTCGTAATAGTGTACACCATTCTCGATCAGAATCTGTTTCAAGTCATTCGTCATTAGTAAGAAGAAGAGCCAAAGATAATGAGTAATTCAGCTGTTCACAAAATCTGAATGTTTTATAAAAGTATCGCGTATTGCTAGAAATCAAAAATGATTAATAAAATTTATGATGAAGATAATTCTTATTAAAGATTGCATAATTACAATTTTTCCAGGCACTGGAGTGAAATCATCCTGATGTTCAGTTTCCGTGTCATCATTAGTTTCGTGTGTGTCGTTTAAACTGCTAACAGATCCTAATAATCCGCTTTCGCTTCCAGTTACGGAACCTATTTGGCTCTCCGTCAAAGAATCTATCGTCAGATCACTCCGCGACCTGTTGGACAAACTATACGTCACTGTATTAATATATCTGATGTATTTAACGGGAAGCAAAATGAGGATTTAAACTTTCGATATTTGTTGTAAGTCAGAATGATGTCTGAATTATTTAGCAATTGCCAATCAACAAGTTATGGAGTTGAGAATCGAGATAATTGTATAAAAACATCCTAATACCGCAATCTATGTAATTCCAAAGTGAGCTTGCATTGCATGCGAAAGAAATTTTGATAAGCATTTCATTTCAGCAGATTATTTACCCCAGGCTAAGCGAACGATTTAGAAAACCAAAGTCTTGGCAATTGAAAGACACGGAAAGAAATTTTGAGAATATAATAAAGTATTAAAGTACAGACAGCAGTTTACTATGCGATTAATTAACATGATGATCGTTTTTTAATTGCTAAGAGTGTATACATTTTTTATGATAATAATAATAGCATGAACATACAAAAATATTAGAATATAAATGCGAGAGACCTGAAAGTTATATGAATATAAAATTCTTTAGAAAATTGTAAAGCCGAAGAGGAGATATTTATAGACGCTTAAGTCCAGCAGTCTGTAGATAGCAATCATCTCAAGTTACCTTAACAGTATCCAGAACTTTAGAGACCCATATGAATTATAAAAATGTTATAAAATTGAAATTCAAATCTTAAAATTAGAAGATTGTAAATTATTACACACTACTAACTCACCTGTAATCATGAGTGGTACTGTTAACAAGACTGGAATCAGGAGCAGAAAGTACATCGGACAGCCAGTCGGGTGTGTTGTCTTGTTCTTCCCTGTCTTTTTCTCTTTCAATGTCCCTGTCTACCTCTCTATCCTTATCGCCAGTAGTTGAAGTTGTAGTTGTGGGGGATAATAGTCTTGCTATTTCTTGAGCCTCCTCGTCCGATAGCAAGGCCGAACCTTGTCTGATTAATTATTTGAACCATTCATTCTTCAGCTCGTTATAACAAATGTAGATAATAAATAAGCAGTAAATCAAACAAACTTATCATTTACTCACCTAATTTTTTTTTCCAATATGCTGTAGATCCAGGACAGGTGTATTGACAGGTACAAGCCCGAATTGAATACAGAAGCATATTAAAATACCGCAAATGAAATGGCGTATCTGAGAAGCGTATAACTATATTCCATGTATCTTTTGTATATATATCTTTTTTTTTATCTGTTATTTAATTCCATAAAGGATATAGAATTATATGTTTCTCAAATATAATATGAATGTACCCAGCCTAGAGAAACAGTTTCCAACTCACTCGTCAACCTTTTAGTTGTCAAGAAAGTGTAACGTGCTATTGTTACTCACAAAGCCATGTTAGTCGATCGATAAAACGCGATAGATGTTTCATTAGAAATGCATTAAAGTTAATTGAAACGAGATATATATATATATAATATTTATATAAGGCGGTAGAATATTTGTAAATTTTTTCTCTCATAGAATCAATGATTAGTAATAGATAATACAGGTTCTATATCTACATAGGAATTATGCAGATATTTATTTATTTACTTCTTTTTTATTTCTATCTGATTGAGCGCCGAATCCATAGCTTGAAAAAATGATAAACTATTTATATACATGGTACCCCCATTTTTTAAGCTTTCTATCTAAATAGATCTAACATGCAGTCTGCAAGCTGTTCCCACTATTCTATCCAGATGAAATTCTCTCATGTGTTTAACACAATAAATAATGCAATTAAAATATGAAAGTATAGAATGAAATAAATGATAATATTTCTTCTACACAATTGAATGCCACAATATTCAACCCGCTGAGGATTGGAATATCACTAATTTAACGACCCTGTATTATCTAAACAGAAAACAAAGCATAAAATCGAAAAAATCTCAAACTTACCGAGAGCTAAGAAGATTCTCGGCCTCGTCTGCAGTCATTGTGTCTGGAGTTACCGGGGCTACTTGACTCGGTCTTGGTCTGATTGGAGTTGAATCTTGTCCATTTAAGTTCTGCCTTATATGAGATGGAAAAGTTTCCATATTAGTTATGGTTTTAGCATCGCTGGAGTCGCTGTCCTCTTGAAGACTATTTTCAGACTCCTTATCATCACTGGTTGATTTAATTTCGTGTGAACTTGACACATGCTGCTCTTGAGAGTTATCAGTAGATCCGACGACTTGTGATTTCAATAAAAATTGATTTGAACTCAAATTTAGCGACTTTGATGCAGCGATTTGATCAGCCTTTAATTTCTCTTGCTCCCATGTTGTCTGTAACTGCCCAGAATTATCTAACTGTGTTTTATTACAACTCTTATTTGAACCATCAAAATTTGTATTCTGCATAGCATTTATATCAGATTTCATTTTAGAAGTAGTAGTAGTATTAGTATTAGTAGAAGAACTATTAGTGGTAGTAGCTGCGGTAGTTGAAATCTTTTCGTGTTCATTAAAACTATTTTTAGTTGCTGAATTAATAAAGTCTGTCATGGATTTTGTGTCGTTAGAATTACTCTTTTCTTGATTGGTAGAAGAAGCGTTCGAAGATTGATTTGTACTTGCGATTGATTTTTCTAAATTAACAATTTTCTGTTGTGTTGACTTTGTTTCAACAAAACTGCTCGTCGTTTCATATATTTCTTTACTTTTAGCCAATATTTCCTGTTTGGAAATGTTTATTTCATCATTAGTTGCGTTTAACGTTAACAATAAGTCTTGATTCTGTATTTGTGGAACACTATCGACTAAATTTTTTTGTTTCAACGTCGGAGTTTCCGATGTAAAACTTTCATTTCCAGACTGTGTTCCTCCTCCGCTGACTTTCGTTTCTTCAACATTTTGTGTCTTTGTCTCTGAACTCGATTTATTTTGTGCCGTAGAGTCCAAGACTTGTGCATGTTGTAGTCTTTTTGCATATGGCGATGGAACGGGTATATCCTTGTGTTCCAATGGAGGGAATTCTTGATCGGAACTGACAACTGACGGAGGGCGTTGTCCCAGACCAGCGGCAGGTAGGTCGACGCGAACATGAGACCTTCGAATGACTGTCGCTGTATCAGTTTCACTGAATGGCTTCTCTGGGCTGAATTCATGGTCCGCAGTTTTCTCTGTGTAGATTGTTGGTTTATCAGAATCTTCTATTTCTAGGTCGTAACTGTTACGTCCTAGAATAAAAAACGACAATAATGTAAATAGAGATCATTAGAACGTGGATTTCGGTATTCTGATAACATACATGCAGAACACAGAAAATAAATCTCGTCAAGCCATTGAATAAGAAAATTAAAAAAATAAAAATATCCAATTCATTGTTTAAGTTATTTGCGATATAATTGAGTTTCCTTAAGTGGTATAAATAATTAAGAAACTGTTAGAACATTCAATGATTAGTCGGAATACAGCCCAGTCGAATAATGGTTTAGATAGGTAAGATAATATTTTTTCTTATACCTCGGCAATCGATACAAAGTAAACGGAGACACATAGCACTAGTTGTTTAATTTAATAAACACACACCGCTAACTTTGGATAGAAAACTTCTGGTTTATTTTCTTAAAAGATTTTTAAAAAACGTTTTTATAATCTAAACTAATTCTAGGTATGGGATGGAGAAGAAATATCCCGTCTAGACGGATCAACGACGCAACCTTGTATTTTATCATGTGTGGGTGTATGTGGCCGGAATGCCAAACGTCCCACCAAAAATATATTTAAGCGAAGACTAAATAACAAATGCACGCCGCAGAGGATCGATATTCATGTTGTATACTTTGAGAGGGTCACTTTTGAGTTTTTTTATTTACGACCAGCCGATGTTAGATGTTTTTAATAATGATAATCGATAATGTTTCAATATTTGCTTTTGATAATCATTTTAGTCAATACTTAAAAAGATTAGCAAATGAATCATGGATGTTAAGAAGACGATTTGCGAAGATGACTCTTTATGAATAAAATTTTAACAGCCACTAAAAAAGTGTTTATATTATTTTTAGGATGAATATTAACTGGACAAACATTATTTACAATATAATTTAGCTTGATAAATAATTTTCAATTCAATTCACAAATGGTTTACTTGTTTTACGAGTAGAAAGGCACAAATGCACAGTTGCTGAACAGAGTTCATACTGACTTCTATAAATAATTCAGTTGAGTCTGGAGGGAGAAGAAAAGAGAGAGAAAAGAGACATGCCTTTTACTTTTACTTTTCAACGTTTTGGCAGTCTGCCATTTAGCATAACGCACTCTGTATTTAAGAAACCAACTCTTCTCAGGATATATCGAAAATATATTTAGATTTTACTATTTTTATTAAAGTGCTCCGTGGGTGTCATTCATAATATTGTTACTAGTCTTAACTGTCTACAAATTCATAAGTTTTTAAATTATTTGAACTCACTCCAAGCTTCAACGCTAATACCTCTATGGTGACTGATTACTCAATAATTACGCGTTAAAATAAGTGACTGTAAATATAGAGAGCCTCGTAGACTTGGCAAGCGGTATAACAACATTGACGAAATTCTTTTCCTAGTTACGTTAGGGAGAATAATCAATATTCACGATTTTATGTATCAGTTATAGAGAAATTTCTCTCGCCCGACAATATTCAATGAAATAGCTGTAGATAAGTTAGAGTGCTCAATAAACCAATATCTGAAATTGAAATAGTAATAAATTCATACCAAATAACACGAACAATGTAAAAAACTATCAAATACACAATTAGTATGTTAATTTCCATGCATTCCATGTGTTTCTTGATTTCCTACAACTTATGTTGCATCATCATCGACGTACCTTTTTGATTTTTTTCTAGCACCTCCTTATCAGCTTTTTCTTCTTTACTGTCTTTAGAAGGAGAACTTGGAGAGCTCATGCCCGAAGAAGCACTATCAGTGCAGGCTGAAGGTGGCCGAAGTTCTGAGTCAGGAGACTTTGATCTATCTAACTTTTTAGATCCGTTGATTTCTTCTTTTCGTTTCACAGTATCAACATTCGGTTTAGCCCAGTCTGGCCTTGAATCTGACCTAATTTTATCTTTGCATTTCATATTATTGTCGTCAAAATTTTCTTTTCTTAGGTGCGATTCGGGATCAGAATTTTTCAAAAGCTCATTATTTTTGGCAAGCCATTCATTTCTCCACTCTGAAGTTTTTGGCGGAGATCTCATAGGACAATTTGGATAATTAGAGTAATCCGGAGTAGCTAATTGATCAAAGTCTGAACCATCGGTAGAAAAATTATTAGAGTTTGCATTTTTTTGGGTTCTTGCTGAACCTGAATTAGATTTAGCATTGGACTGATTTTCTAAATTTATAGAATTTGTACCGCTGTTTTTATTATCCAAATTTAAGGAGGTTTTTGGCACTTCGATGCTTTCGCTTTTAAGCGGCATTGAATTCTTGTTAGTTTTAGCAGCTAAATTTTTTTGCACAACAGCATATTCAGGCAAGGAAGAAGATTCTTGATTTTTTTGAACAACACCAGCATTTGGAATCTTTGAAGCTGCATTAGGACCTTTTTGCACCACCGCGTACTCAGGCATATTCGAAAACGTATCAAAATGCTTGTTGACGGTTGCATACTCCGGACTTTTGGGACTAGAAAGAAATTCAGGAGTTGTAGGACTAACAGAAGCGACACTAGCCGGTCTTTCTTTTCTAGATATTCCTGAAGAAACGCTATTAGTCGATGAAATTCTAGCGGGAGGAGGTGGAGGCGGTGGTGACATATTTGGCGACGGTCTAGTAGAACAAAAACTGGCCGATCTTGTGGCAAGATTATTTGTGACATCTGTTGATCGCCTAGAATCTTTCTCGTGACTTGGCAAGCCGGGAGATTGTCCCGGAGATACATTGTCGCCGGAGACCCTGTTCAAACTTTGATTCAATGTAGTCTGAACTATCGATCTATTAGGATCAGAGTTATATCTGCTTGGCCTGGTTTTTGAAAAATGACTTGTCCAATTTTTTTGTTTCTCAATTAATTCCTTAGAATTTAATCGCCTCTCCGGTTTCTCAGGCTTCTCTGGCCTCTCATCCATGCGATTTTCTTTACCATAGCTTTTCTCGAATTTATCAAACTTCCCAAAACCTTGTCTGGGTCTTAATCTATCTACCGCTGCTTCAGGTCCGTGGCTATGCCCGTTTTCAAAATGACGCTCTGCATTCAAAGCAGGTACACTCGCACTCCAATTACTTAAATGATCTCTTGTACCTGATGGGGAAGGTGAACGAGGCCGGGGTGAACGCGCCGGGGATGTACATCCAGAACCAGAATTTGCCGAGCTTGAACGCGAGCGAAGTCCATGCAAATTCGTCGGTTTCATTACTCGATCCGCTCTATCATAGGAATAAAAAATTCGAAATAAGAGATAAAATAGATACCAAAACAAATATCAATACTATTGATTGGAAACAGTATCGAATTCAAACAGTATAATCAATTCAATAGTTGTATAAAATAACAATTAATTAAAGCAACACACTCACGGCCTATTCGGTTTGTTTTCTTCTCCAAGTTTTTCAAACAGAGCTCTGGCATTGTTAAATCGTGCTACATGACTCTCGGTTCTAACAACTGTAACTTGCGTAGGAGAATCTTTCAATGGCGCTGGAGGATCTTTCATGGTATCTGACAATACCACGTTTGTTCTATGACTGAGATTTTCCAGCTGTGGTTTTGACTGGAATATATTAGCGATAGCTGATACTTTAGAGCCTCCATGGCGCTTCTTTTCATCAACTGTAGCCATATTTGTTTCGTTATATCGTTCTGTAAAGAATAAAAGAAAAGAATCTTAGAGATTTAGTAGCAGCGTAATGTTTTAGTACATAGTACGCTACAACGATAACATGTAGTAAGATTTGATGAATGAACTTTAAATTGAAAAAAAAAGTCGATTAAAAAAACTATGGGATAGATTATTTTTATTCAAACTATAACTGAAATATACTAATTAAATGACGCGTACTTGCCTTTTGATAATGAAAATCATTTTCAAAGAGTACAATAGAGACACATTAAGTAAATAAAATAGCATAAGAAATGGGCTGACTATATGATAAGAGTTTAAGATAAAACTGATAAGTAAAATCGTATATCAACTGCGAGTGGTACCATTGGTAGGTACGTCATGAATCATGATATAAATCACTAATTCAAAGAAATGAACAAATTCACTACTAAAAATAATAATTCGTCAATACTTATATAATGTTTTATGTTATTCCGACGAGGAAAAAGATTCAGTTCAAATGTAGATTGCAAGATATTGTTAATGAAATTAATTTTTCCAAATTACCTCTTCTGTTTCTAACAAATCATTAATCAAGTATGCAAATCGAGCAGAATTTCAGTACATGCTATCCTTCAGCCCATCGTCATTCATGGATGTTTGTTGTTGGCTTCCCGCTCTTTCAATCATCTGTAATATAATGAATTTTTTTTCATTATTCGATCATCCTTTCCAAATAATTGACGGTGAAATAACTAAATTGTAAGAATTATACCTAATACACGATATTTTACTTTGAACAAAGTTCAGTCAGATCAAATTATACTTTATAAACAAATATCGGCCCCAATGATGTTATAGAATTTAGCTTCAAGTCTTGCTATTTGTATAAAGCAAATCTCTCCTCTGGGAGAAATACCAAAAGTTCTGTTACTACATTGTTTGTCCTGAAATTCAACGAAGGGTTTAATACCAAGGGATAATTGAATAGTAATGTAATCTATTGATTTATTATACCTTTTCCTTTACCAATCTGACTAATGGAACGCAACAACGGCTAAAGGTATGTGAGCATTTCCTCCTTATTGTATAGTATCATGTGTAGCTTGCATAGAGCATTGAACAGGAAGATGTTAGCAAAGATGAATAAGAAGTTAATCTTTTTTTTTTTTTTTATAGCAAAGATAATTTAGGTAAAATACTTTTTGTTTTATAACAATTGAAGCAGTGAATTAAACGAAAAAAAAAGAAAAAAAAAAGGTGGCAACTACCTGAGAAGAGGAAAAACTTGAATAGAAATATTTTGTTTATAAAAAGAGTGAGCGTTGTTTCTTTTTAATTGAAAATATGTACGGAAATGTAATTTGAGTTTCTAGTAGCTTAAAAAATAGATATTCTAATGCATGATGAGATCTTTTATCTTATAAAATTTAAGTGAGAGTTAAGTGAGAGTTAAGTGAGAGATAGAGCATGCAGAGGTACGTCTGGTTCCCACCCTTCTTCCCTTTGCTGTGGCATGCTCCAGCAATCAATACCTGACTCTTGTCTCTCTGCCATTGAAAAAGACAGACCAAGTTTATGCTTACAAAATTGCTTTGAATTAATACAATACCATATAATATAAACATTATTTTTGTTTCACTGTAAGTAGTATGATGTGTTACAGTATTGTAAGTATCAAATGATAGGTATTTTGTATAAGAAAAATCAATAATACTGTCTTTAACGATCAATCAGCATTACGTAAAGGAATAATAATATATTTATATGAGTTTAAATAATATAAACTGTTAATTTTCATACTCAGTTAAATTTCTTAAGAATTTCTGAATAACAATAAAACAAGATGAATGCAAATGTAAAATTTCCTAATACAGTTATGACTTGTTAGTTTAATTTGAATATCAATATATTGATTTAGTGCTAAATAGGTATTAACATCAGCTAAGTTGTTATAGTAACAACACACTTGATCAGAGCTTACACAGCCTTGAACCAGACTTGTATATCAATAAAGAGAAGAGGTAACCGTTACTTTCACATACCACTTCACACAAAAGCGGTCGCTTTGCATATGATTACTCAATCAGTAAAACAATATTTTTTAAATAACAATTAAACAGACAATGTCAAGCATAAGATATCAATATCAATTATATGCATATTCTGCTTTATAGTTTTGTATATTAATACGTCTTTATTATTCGATGAATTATCTTCGCAGGAATATACCCGAAATATCAATACAATCCTCTAGTTTTAATATCCGTTTCTTTATTGTCTAGACTTGGTTTTACAAAGTCGATGGACTATGTTTTAATTTATCTTTCTAATTAGGCTGAGTCTAGTTTTGTATTTTTAGTTATTGGAGGTCAGTTCTTATCAATTCTTTGCTCTGATAAGCCTTTAATGTGTTTATAAGCAACCCTAAATAATGAGTCCCAGGAATATTAGAAACGATATTTAACAAATAAAATGAAAACCCAAGCCAGGATCTAACAATGGAAAGACAACAGTGCAAGGCAAACGTATGACTCAAATGTGTATTAAGTAACTCGCTGATTAATTATGTTTATTTTAAGTTGGTACAAACAGCATTTTATACCTGGCTCATAAGTTGCAAGACAAATGAAACAACAGAATTATTATTCACGATAATTAAAGGGATTAAAAATCAGCTTTAGTCTTAGAGAAGTATCGAAAAAAAAGAAAAAACTATGACTGTAAAATTACACTTAGACTTTATCTGTAATTACAACAAGCTTCATCGAGGGTTTCTCTTCGAATTTATAGCTTAGGAATTATGTAATATATATATATAATTAAAAGAATAAATAAAAATCTTTATAAAAATGCGGATGTTTATGGAGTAGAAAATTATTGATATGATCATTGATTGAATTTAAAATACTGTAAGAAATTTTTTTTTAATTAATTTCTCAGCAAAATCTTGGCTAGTTTGTTTACACTCATTTTTTTTTTCTACCATGGCCGTAAAATAAAAAGTTATTTTTATAAATCGTGTATAAAATAATGTTCATTCAACGCTCAATTAACTTTGTATGTACATTAAAGAAGAAGAGCAGCTGCATGCAGCTTATCCTAGAAATCTAAAATAGACAAGTCCCAATTTGAAAGAGCAGTAGTTCAATTCTATAACAGGCCAGGTGGGTACAGCTCAAGGAGAGATATACCCATGTAAACGATTATCTGTATAGAATGGGGGTAAATACGGTGTTGTAATAAATAACGTATGTAATTTGATTGAAGGAAATTTTGCAACTACATGTAGTTGAGGAAAAAATATCACATTTAATATCATATGTTAAATGAAACATTCAACAGATCGATCGAAGTGATTTAATCAAATGCAAATTATATACATTCCATTCGCCATTAGATTTAGAGGCCACTGACCGTTGGATGCAAAAATGTCACGAACATTTTTACTGTCAAATATCTCGATGAAAAATGGGATTTATGAAGATAAAAATGTTCGCATAATTGTGACGATTTTAAATTCTTACAGGTGAGTAAATGACGCGAGTGATAAAGCCAGGTATACTTATGTTATAAAATTGAATAATAATTGTTTACCAATTGATACTCTCGGCGGGTCAGCATGTGCATACGATCCCGCTGTAGACGAAGAAGTGAACTAACGAGAATTTAGCTCCGGTCAAGACCTTAAGTAGTTAATAATCCAAGGTAGTTTTATTGTCACTTTAAGGGCACAAAGAAAATTTAGAAATTACGTTTAAACAAATTATGACTTTTAATAAAGTATATAAAAGAGAAAGCATTGATATGCTGAAGTCTGTCAGTAGAAGTAAGGACGTTTTTGGCGTTTGTCAGAGACTCATGTTTTCGCTAATTTTTTTAATCGTTAATCTCAATCTCGGTAATCGATTATAAACCTTGTAAAATTTTAACGATATATAAATATATATTTAACGTTAAAAATAACTCACTAATTAACTTTAGTTTAAATAATACACAGGTTTTATTTAGCAGAAAACACTTTCACGACCGGCTGGGAGCTGCCCGTGTCAACAACCCGTGAAAAATGGTCGAAGATGGCGGCTCTCGTATTTAAACATGGCGGAATAACATCAATCGACCTTAGACTCGGTCGGTAAGTATAAAACCAACTGTGGACTCTTGAGGCCTAGGGACTTTGGTTTTTCACTATTTGTTGAAAATAAATATTTATCACACGCAGGCCGGATTTTCATGCGCAGCAAATCGCCGCTGCTGCTGAAAAATTTTGCTGTAACGCTATTCGTTGTTGATCACGTGGTTGCGTGCAACCACGTGATCAACAACGAATAGCGTTACAGCAAAATTTTTCAGCCGCAGCGATGCATGAAAATCCGCCCACATGCAGCTGCATGTGTGATTTTCATTTACTATAATTCACAATAAACTGGAGTAATTATAAACTGTTGCGAACAGTTTTTTAGTTTATTTATACTACTATGCGATGATAGATAGGTAGTGATCAAATAATCAAATAATAAAATATTAAAAATTCCTAGATGAACATGCTCGTAGGGTAAGATATCATCTTTATCGATTGTGTAACGTCACATGACAGACGCTTTGGGTTCTGTTCCACGTTCCCATTTAGGAGTTCCAATGTTAGAAATTGTTTATCGTGTAATAGGAAGTATTGCTCGTTGAAGGTTGTAAATGTGTTTAAAGATGTGTATTTAAAAATATTATATTAGAATATTCTGATGACAATTGATAAATAAAACGCGTACTTGGTGCGGTGCTAAGTGTGTTTTCTATTATTTTATATATTTCTTTAAAGTGGAGAAAAAAAAAATATATATATATATACGAGTGCGCACGTAAGTGTATGTTACTACGAGTCCGACTGCAAATGGCTTATGTATCCAAGGACTTATGTTTGCAAACATGATGAACTTTTGTACAATAAAATGATCATTCTGAGCATGTTTAGTGGTGCCAGGACATAGATGATACGAAAGCTGTTTTAAATAAACCTAGAAAATGAACTTTTATTCATTTTAGGACTTAACTTTACACATATTACCTACATACATACTCGTGCCATAAAGGACCATGATCGTCCCGTTGTTCGTTTAAATAAAATACATTTTGTGATCGTATAACAAAGTTCTCTATACCTACTATTCAAGCTTTCACAGACATACCTATAATAAATCGAATACGTCATATCAGAGGTTAAATATAACGTGGTATTCAGTACTCGCGTATTTTCGGTTCACATATATACCTATAAAAGTTATCTATAAAAGAAAGACAAAAAAAAAAAAAAAAGACAAAGAAAAAGAGAAAGAAAAATTTACAAAGACTATTTTTATCGTAAAAATAATTCTGATTGCACAAACGTACGCGATATATACATATATATACATATATATATATAACAATCATGTTGTTGGGCAAAGTTACTAATATACGTTGCCATGGAGTAAGGATATTTTTATATTTGCGTTTCAGAGCAGATTTAGAGGCCCTAGAACGTCGCTGGGTTTTCACTGATTTTTCCTCCACATTAATACGAGACGAACCTGGATAGACATTGATCATTGGAAGATAAAGAGACGCTATACTACATGCGACAAAGAAAATATATAGAGAACAAAAGAAAGAGAAATTAAAAGTATAAGAAAAAACTTTTGGAGTACTAAGTAGAATGGAGAATAACGCCGACGGAGATAACATAAATCTCAGTTGCGGAGAGAATGAAATGGGAGATGAACTCAAGATAGGAGCAGATGAAACCTACGATACTCGCAGCGAAGTGTCTTCTAGTAGCTCAGACTCTGATTCAAGTCAACCAAGCATAAGCTCAGTATCGACAAACTCTTCGAGAGGAGATAACAAGAGAAATCGTAGGAATAAAGGGAAACGCGCTAGGTCAAGGGACTCTAAGTCTTCAAGTCCTGAGACTAAACGGGCTCGGTCCAAGGAAAGCAAAGCTATTGCCAAAAACTACGATTACACAACAAAACTAAATTATTTGTTTAGAGATGCAAGGTTCGCTACGACACTTAACAATGACCAATAATTTTCTTTTCTCCTCCGTTATACAATTTTATCCACAATTTTTACTCACATAAGATTCTAAGGCACGATTACTTCACTATTATTATCAATCAATTTTTCAAACAAGTATTCATACATTGTTCAGGGGTAAATACCAGCCGAAGACTGACTATGAGTAAAAAAAACAAAGAGAAAGAAGCAGGTCCTCGTTTTCGAGATTCAGAAATATCATCAAAATTGTTCAAACAGTTTTAGGAATCTTAGAAAGTCTGATTTCCATCATCAAGAACAACTCTTTCTTGTAGCTATCTTAAACAAAAAAAGAAAAACTAAGATCTCTACTAATCCTGTTCTAGGATAAAATATAAGCGATTCAATTCTTTTCTTTTGATCTATGTTTCGTTCTCAAGGACCTCAATATTTGATTTCCATTACGAAAATTTCGTTAGCTATGTATGATGTATTGAAGTTTGAGAAAATATTTGTGAAAATATGAAACTACTATTTTAAAATGATCTTTATCCTAAAAGTTAACGAGTTAATGAGCAGTCGGCGTTTATAAGCCAAAATATAATTAAATATTGAATTTTTTTTAGAGATTTCTTGTATCTGTGTATCTTGCGCAGTTGAATTCAATAATGATTCTCAAGCCCATTTTTTATCATCTTTTCTACCAGATTCTTCATCATTAAATCAAATAATGCCGAAAACGTGACGTTATCAAAGGCCAAAGGAGTGTGGAGTACACTTCCTCAGAATGAAGCTAATCTCAATCAAGCATACAGAGAATCAAGAAACGTTCTGCTCATTTTCTCAGTCAAAGAGTCAGGGAAGTTTGCTGGATTCGCTAGGCTAAGCACAGAGTCCAGAAGAGACGGACCTCCTATATCATGGGTTTGTTCATTTAGCACGAAACTATAAAGCTGTTATTGTCGTATCCACAAATCATTCAACCGAATTATACAATGATAATATTCATAGATTCTCACACCAGCCTTTGAATAGAAAAACTATCTTGTCTTTTCTACAAATTGTATGTTTTTAAAGAAATGAATGTTGTGAAATGAATTCAATAAACTAGTTCACCTCAGATCGATTCAATATCTAATGTAAAATAATCTTTTCCTAATTTCTTTCACCGCAGGTATTGCCTCCAGGTTTATCGGCCAAAGCATTGGGTGGAGTATTCAAGGTTGACTGGATATGCAGAAAGGAATTACCCTTTACTTCAACACTGCATTTATACAATCCTTGGAACGATGGTAAACAAGTAAAAATTGGTCGCGATGGACAAGAGATCGAACCTCGAGTAGCCGAGGAGCTATGCAGACTCTTTCCAGAAGATGAAGGTATAATTTGTCGATTATAAACCAGTTTCTTGTTACTTTGCAAAAGTATATCTTACTGCTATTTCATTGTTCCAGCACTGATCTTTCTCTGTCTATATCTTCGGAAGAAGGTCATTTCTACAAAAACTCTATAATCTATTTTTTTTAGAAATAATATTCCGTTCTTAATTCTCTGTTCATCTGCTTCAGATTCAATAATGTTTTCAGGAAATGTTATTCGTACTTAACAATTATTTACTCTCTGATTGATAATTTCTGTGTTTTCAGGTATAGAAATGACTCCGATATTAAGAAAGTCCAAAGAAGCATCGAAGAACGTTTTAAGAACCTCTCGAAGCTTTCGTGACAACAGTAGGGCTGTTAATAATTCAAGATTCCTACGTACTCGTGGAGGTGGAAGAGGTCGCAGATTGTTCTTAACTTCGAGATCACGATTGGCTTCATTGGCCAGAGGTCATATACATCCATCAGGAGATCACAGAGGTTCGAGGGATCACCATCAGCGATATCC
This sequence comes from Tenthredo livida, assembly GCA_963992785.1. NCBI lineage: Eukaryota > Metazoa > Arthropoda > Insecta > Hymenoptera > Tenthredinidae > Tenthredo > Tenthredo livida. Next base: position 13,729,212 of record OZ023066.1, on the reverse strand, counting down.
AACTTGGTTTAGCCGCGGGGATTCCCCTTATTCTAAGTAAGTATCAGCAGAAACAAAAATCCCCCATTATAATATTGAATTTTATTCCACTATACAAACATAAACAGAATGTATGATCAGTTTCTCTCTCCGCACGCATTCAGACTTTGTCTATTGGAAAAACGAAAAAAAAGGATCAGAACAATATACCAAATAAAAATATCGAGACTTGGATTAAACAAAATGAAAATCTACATTTATGCATTATTTCACGTAATTTTTAACTTCTTATTTCTTCTTATTCTTATAGAGGCTACGGGAGCTCAGGAATTGGGGCTGCGGCAGCTGCAGAAGCATATGTTGCAGATTACATGCGAACAATGCAGCATCAATTACCTCCTTTACCGCCATACGTTGCCTCTCATCCATACGATTCGTTGCCACCACCGCCGCCCCCACCTCGTTACTATGACGGACTGCCATTGCCACCTGACTACAGTTCTTCCTCATCCGCTTTGGATAAAAGAAGCTACGAGCGTAGTGTTGATGAATTTTTATGGCGAACTACAAGTCGACATAGCCGGCACAGTGATCATCGTTCATCTACTAGAGACCATCACCACCGTTACAGAGAACGTAGATAAATTTTATACGCATTGTTTGTATGTTTGTTTGTTTTTTTTTTTTTTTTTACTTTTTCATGGAATCTTTCATTCTGGGTAGGGTATAGGTAATTCGTAAAATCAACGAATATTTCAACCTCATCAATGAATTGTTGAGAATGTAATTTCCGTATAAAATAGTTAATTAATTTTTTTAATCTTCCATTGGGGGTTTAATCAGTTATTCCCGATTTGAAGTGCTCGAAATTTGATATTATGTATTGTCCAATGATTTAAGAACCTCGTTGCGTATACAAAGATCATAAATTGTATGATTTTGAGCCTTTGAATTATTTTTTTTCTCAATATCCTACACACGTGTAGTTCGTTTAATTTTTCATCAGTCTTATAACTATTTGACTAAAATTAACTACCTCTGCTCTCATTGTACCAATATTGATTATGATAGCAGAATTTATAGATGAATCATTACAAACAATACGATTATTCGAATTCTTGGATTAGAGATTTTTACTTTGAACTCAGTATATTTCACATACGAAACACGTGTAGGATGTAGTAGCGCGCAGACATTTCTAATGTCTAAATAGTTGATATAATGGTTTTAGCATGTCCTAACTCCTAAAGTGTAATTAATTATTAAGATTGAATGTGAGAGGAATGAATTTATACTGTATAATCATTTGTGCTGTCGGAAAAGATGAATCAATAAATAAATAAATTTTAGGTACATAATTTCATGTCTTCTTTATGCTTTCCATATAGCATCTTGCTTACGAAACGAACATTGCATAAAATTACTTCGTTATTTTTTTTTTTTTTTTTGCGTCCAGTATTTCCCTGGTTTCGAAACCACGTGATAATAAAAAAGTTGTGGGCAGTGTTGAGAAGATAAGCGTTATCTGTTCAACCATTGCTACAGCATCAGGACAACGGATGTCTCTAATCTTGCAATAACAAAGTTCTTTGGGATACTTTGCAGTTATAAATATGGCTTCGAACAAGACATACGTGAAATACATGTTTGGTTTGTTTCTTTACTTTAGCGTGTGTACATTGTGTTTAATATTGAAAAAAAATTATTCTTTGGCTACTAATTCTCAATTTAAGGATACTTCGTCAAAAAAATGCAGCAATTTTCACACACAGAGTAAACAAATTGTCAAACGCCAAGACGATACTTCCTTTTTAACTATAAAAGAATTGGAATACAATGCTCTGCCAGGTGAACCGATCAACGTGCAGGTAAACACGTTGAAATTAATCGATTAGAATTATAAGAACGAACGAGTACTGATGCTAATAAATTTTCTTCTCTATCTATCCTAAAGGGCTCCCACCTTCAGAAAATTTCTGATACATGTCGCAATCACAATCTAAGCAGAGTTATAGTGAAAAGGCATTATTTATACAGCCCAAATCAAAGTTCGTTGTATTGCTGGATTAGAAAAGTTGCGTCGACAAGTTTTACCAAATTGTATTCTGATTTGAGGAATCGAAAAATATCCAAGGATTACTATAAGTACCTTGAATGTTCCACTTTATCTTTCATAAGATTAGAAAAAAAAAAAAAATTAATAATAATCAACCATAATATAATTTTAACAGGGAAATTGATATCCTGTCTCCAGAAACTAATGAAAAACTGATGAGCTTTATAAACGACGATAATGTGTTCAAATTTTTTATTGTCCGACATCCTTTTGAAAGGATTGTCTCATCTTACAGGTAAATAATAATATTAGTATGCTTATTCAGTGAAATATCATTTCCTGTTTACTTTCTATCGGGTTACTATATTCTCTATATTGATGTGTAGAAATATTCAAGCATCTTTTTCCCCATACGAAATGTGGGACTCTGAAAAATACAGGAGTAATCAATAAATTTGTTTCTCACATCCCAGAGACAGAATAGAAGACAACAAAAAGTATACAGCTCAAGCTTGGATATATGCACAAAAAATATTCCATTTGACAAGACCAGATTTGTTTGTCACAAGTGCGAAAACTGGTAGCTCATTGAGCAGAATATTTGATAACAATAAAAGGTACGTGTATAATGTATACATATATGTATTATGTAGAAAATATTTTAAGTATCGGTATAGACTATAGCTGGGTATGGAAATATCGAATTTAATTTCAGACTGAAGTTGGTTCCCACTTTCAAAGAATTCATAACTTGGTTGCTACAAGAGCCCGCATCAAACGATGATGTACATTGGGATAGTTATCACTCGCATTGTTCAGTATGTGATATAAAATACGCTTATGTTATGAAACTAGAAAACTACTCCTATGAAGATATCGATTTCGTGTTTTCAAAAATGGGAGTAAACAGAAGTGAAGTTTATATTCCAAGACTGGAGGAGACTGATGGTGGATTTACAGATTATGATCGAACATGTAGCTACTTGAAAAACTTAACACAGGATATGACTCTTAAACTTTATCAACGATACAAAATTGACTTTGAAATGTTTGATTATAAACATGAAGACTACTTGGAATGTAACGGTTCGAATGTCTCGTAGAATAAAAGTTTTATATCGGGATTATCAAAACTAGAATTATTTCATTATACTATATTTTTTGTAAATAAAATGCTATTGCAAATGTCTATCAAAACTTATTTCATTGTTTAGAGAAGGAATTCAGCATATTATAAGAGTAGCATATCTCTAAGAAGCCTTTAATAGATCGCAAATAGCATTATATAAGTGTGAAATAATTTCTAGATCGATTAGAAAAGTCTATATTATACGATTTTTTAGTATCTTTATTTCTCAATCTACATTTTATTTGGTAATCTCTGATATCGTTGGTATAGCGTTGCATGGGAGAGACAAATTCGAATTTGAAATTGTGGCGTGAGCCCGCGCGTCACGTGATCGATGCGCGCATTAAGAACAGAAAAGTATGTTGATACAAGTTTTGATTAATACATCGTTTGAATCGGTGATTATAAAGATCTAAAATTCAATAATTAGTTGCATAGTTGTTTTACTATCGTATTAGTAACAAAGTAAAGCCCAAATAGTCAATATTGGAGGTGAAGAAATGATGTTCGAGGACCTATAAAGTTCAAATAACAAACATTGGCGGAAGGACGCGCAACATACGCTTGCCAGATTTTGAGCGGTACAGACGCGGTTCGAATTCGAACATTCGTTGATCGGCTAATATACATAGTAACAAGTTTTAGTAATTGAAATAGCGTTGAACAATTACTTGATTAAATTTATTACCGCGCAGTAACAAAATGAATAAGCAAAAGTCCGCGTTTCCGAGCGATGTGGATATTAAAAAACCAAAAATTCGCAAACTCGCGACACAAAGCTATCGTCAGACTCAGTCATTGTCTCAACCGATTAATTGTACCCCGATTATTGTTCCAACTATCGTCAATAATTACGAAGAATTAACGCAGTATTGGGAGAGTGCAAAGAAGAATGAACTTGCTTTATCCCAGAATCAGGTGAGCATAATTACAATTCAAATTTGCGATTTGTAATTTTCAAATCTATGAATGTTTGGAGTGAATAAAAATCCGTAATCCTTTTCATTTCTCTCGATATACTTACTCGACGTTTTTTCAGCTGCGTTTAACATGTAAAATGAAATTGAAGTGTGAAAGCATGTCAATTTTCAAAAAAAATTTTTTCATAATATCTTGAATAGCTAATAACATATTTAAATAAAATAGACCCAGGGAAATCTCCAAGCTGAATTAACTGAGAGAAAAAATGAGCTAGAAAAATTTAACACAGAAATACAAAAACTCCGCATAAATATAGACGAGGAGAAAACACAGCGTACAAAAAAGCTCGAATTCATTGAAGAAACATCTAAAAAGAGAGATGCTATCGTTGAAGCGTAATATATGATTATATTATTACAGCCACATACGTTAACTGCTGATAACTATTTCCCGCTCATATTCTGGAAAATAAAAATGATATTTGTATTATCTATCAATTTTTTCTTTCAAACAGTCAAAACCTTGCGACTAAGTTACACGCTTCAATAAAAAAGCATATAGATGCGATAATAAACACACAGGATCATTTCACAGAGAGTTTAGAACATTTGAGCCAATTGTACAACAATGTGGCTATGAAGCAGGAAGATATCATCGAAAATTTAAATGAGCAAATTGTTGATAGGGGTAAATGAATTTTCATATCATTCACTTAAGAGAAATTAAATTGGCTTGTTTATTGATCAAGAAATGGTAAAGAAAATGGAATAAAAAAAAAAAGCATTGGATCGTATTTATGCGAACAGTGTAATATCTATTTCTGAACTCAAGCCGTTCTGGAGATTTTAATATTTGATATTTCTTGGGCTAAACAGTTTCGAAGCAAAGAAAGGAATTGAAAGAGCAATTGTATTCGAAATCTAACGAATTGTTGGCGCTCAATGAGTCCAATCAATTTGGGGAGGTCGAAAAAGAGAGAACTCGACTCCTGAATGAAATCGATACTCAGATCGAAGAATATGAAGCAATTAATGACGAGCACAAACAGGAACACAGGGTAGAGATTGCGCAAATGTTAGAGAGCATAAAAGAGGACAAATTGAATTTGGAAATTGTACGAGAGGCAAAATTCAAATTGGAACCGGTGAGGATCAAAAATTTTGATCTAGCTACGTTGATTTTAACTTAATGAGGCTTTGAATTGAACAAACTTGTCTACCCTTCAGGAATATAGTCAAAGTTCAGAAGAGTTCGAAGTGCTTATAACAAAATACAAGTCATTAGAAGTTACGGATTTGGGATATCAGAGCGAGAATAATTCTTTAACATCCATCTTACTTGAACTGCAAGAACAAGAAGTCGCCCTGAACAATCAGCTTGATGAATTGAAAGATATCCATCACGCATTACTTTCGAATAGAGAATTGGAAGCAGGAGAGTACAGGTCAGGATTACGGATAAAAAAATTATAGAAATATCAGCAAGTGTGATGAACAAATGATAAGGCATATTGAATAATATGAGTAACATGAATATTGAAATTATAGAAAGAAGCTACGGGATGTGACGTCGTTGAATACAGAGGCAAGCGATAAGCTGAGTGAAGCCGTGTTAAAAAATGAGGAATTATCAACGATTGTATCCAAGACGGTCGAAAACACGGAGGAATTGGAGAATGTTATGAAAATAACGAACGACGAAGTCAGAATATCCCTAATTCTACATCGAAAATATTTAGTTTTGACTAGTTTTATTTAACTCGACTATTTCTGTTAATTACGATCAAATTTGATATTTTAGATGATAGAAATTGGCAAAATTCTGAAAAACGTTTGGGATAATAATGAGGAATTGAAGAAAATAATTCAGACTCAGAACAAAGAATCTATTGAGATTGAGAATGAAATCGGTGAGAACAAAGCAGGTTTTGAAACTCACAAGGCTAAGCGCGATAAAATGGCTCACATGGAAACTAAAGTAAGCGCCGAAGTGCTTATGACTGAGCAACAATTGTCTAATGAATCTGAAGAATGCTCAGCACTCCTCGAAGAAATAGATGAAGAAAAAACTGACTCTGCTGAGAAAAGCAAGGAGTTTAGAGAGAAAATGAAAGAAATAGACGAAACCATCGTCAGAGAACGTAAAGCTGATGAAGATCTCCAACAAGTAATTGGAAGAAAACAGTCTGATAACAAGAAAAAAATACAGGTGAGCATTCGAGTATAAATCTAATTCGGAATTATATAAATTCTGTGTTTTCATTAGGACGCAATACTTCTGACAAAAGAATGCCAATCAATGGGGCATGAGAGAGTGATCAGAGAACTGAACGCTGAGATAAATATTGTCAGTCGAAAGCTATCAAGTGTGAAACTGAAGAATAAACTGGCACACGGAAAGAAACAATCAGCCAAAGACAGAGAGAAGGAAAAGTATGAAACTCATGTGAAGAGGATACAATCTAATAACGAAGATCTGAAAAAAAAATTGTCCAAAATGAGGGGAGAGACTGAAGGTTTGCTCAAGGAATTGAAAGAAGCTCAAGCCTCAACGGAGGCGAAGAATGCAGATCAAGAGGTATTACTTTGCCCTGAAATTTTCCGATGAATCATCGAAGCATTTTTTCCCTTATTCTAGTCCTCACATGGGTTTATCAATAAAGTTTCCCTGATAATAATCATAAAAACAACAAATTCGTTTTGTTATTAAAATTTGTTCACAGATTATGTTATTACCGTTTACATTGCAGAAATTTTGCCAAAGCTCAATACCCAAGCCAATATTGAAATCAGCCGGGAACAAGAGTCCGCTGAAGGTTCAAAAAGTTAAATTCAACCTTCCTACATCTTTGGATTATAACTCGATCAATATATCGCAGGAGGTAAGTTGGCTTCGAAGCTAAAATAAATCTTCACATTTTTTATCAATTTCAATAAACAATTTAACACGTTTTCATTAGTTCGAAGAATTAGAACGTTATCATTCAGAAATCTCCACTTCAGAAGCAAATACAACTAATAAGGGGCAAATACAAATACCAATTATTCCGGATGAACCGGACACAACATCAGCCGTTGTCGAGGTAGGATTTTATGCCAATCGAAATTTCACATTGATTTATTACTTTTTCCATCTTCACTAGTTGCTGAATTAGCATTAATCCAGATAAAATTAATTGTCTCTTATTTCAAAATATTAAAGCGTGTGAAAATTTTTTCAATTTTCAGAAAATAAAGGCACCACAGCCTAGGAAATTTTTCTCACGCTCAAGATCGGAGTCAAAGAAGAGTTATCGATTTGGCAAAAAATAGAGAAATTTTCTTACAAGCCAAAATGGAATAATTTCTATCAGTTAATCAGATACTAGAATTAATAATAAGTTCAAATAGTTAATTTCATATCACAGACATGTATCTTTATTGATTCATTTACTGAATACTACAGTAAATAATGAATTGGTGATAAAATTTTAATTAATTAACGAAAAGTGAAGTTTTATCACAAATGAAACATGTCTATTCATTGAATAAAGTAATTTTTCTGTTACAAATATGAACTGTTTTTAAATCAGCTGTAGTATTCGAATGGTACATGGTATGTATCTATACAAAATATCCCACTCGATTATTAGTAAATTTTGATAGAACGAAGTATAAAAATGAAAATCAGATAAGCGTATAAAATTTCGGAAACTCAAAGATATATTTATTACATGTTTTTATACTCTCGACTGCTTTGAGATTATTTAAAGAACCAAGACGAACAAACATTTCGTCTAATTCAACATTTTTAACTATGATCCAAACATTATAAAAATAGTGTAATGTAAAACTAAGAGCTGAGTTATTTTTCCAAAAGTTTGACCAGATCTATTTAGAGAAGCTCTTTTGCCCTAGGTTCTAGTTAAATATGAGACATTTAAACTGACTCGTTGAATGGAATGAAAATCCGATGACTCCTCTGCATAGATACAGAAGTTCAAACATATCATACAGTGATGGATAAATTGCATTGATAAATTTTATTGGATAACCGGAATCTTAGATATTGTTACATCGTTGACATGGTTGATATATTCAGACAGATTGAAGTATACATGCCTTTGTAAATAATCATTCTGCACTCTGCTGCTTTGTTCTTTTAGGAGATATTGGTGAATTATCTCCTTCATCATAGACGATTAAACACTCCTCGTCGAAAGATGGTTTATGCTTTTGCGGCGTACGTTTATTTTGTGAAACTTGAGCCACGTTTTGAGACTTTGCTTTGCTAGCTTCGTTAGGTTGTTTATCTGGTGTCGGAGTCTTTTGGTAAACACACTGCATGTCTGAGTCAGAGTCCTCGATGATACATATATCGTCATCTTCATGTCCGTTGTTGGTTTCTGTTTTTCGTTTTTTACAAACAATCTCATCTGGCGAAGCTTCCGTCTTGCGTTTCTTAGCAACATCAGCATCGGAGGACTGAGGTGTGATCTCAGTTTCTACTATCACCACTGCGTCATTATCAGATGTCTCCACCTAAGTATTGATACAATCGTTAGTAAGAATACAGACAAAGACTTTCAGGCTTGCTATAGTACAAGAATAAACTTTTCCCATTTACCGTTCCATTCGAAGTAGATGGTCCTTTGCTCTCGCTATTTTCTTCCTTCGGTTTGAGATCTTCAGGATCTGCAGCAACGAGGAAATCTGGACTTTGACCTTTTACCGCAGGTGCTTCTCTTTGTACAATGGTCACCGTCAGAGAATAATTTTGTAAAAAGTCATCAACTTTCAAAATCGTGCCGTCCCTGATACCTAATTGTTCTAAAATCCTGTCATTGTTCCCGTCTGTTTCACCTTCTTCACTACTGATTACAACTATGCCTTTACCTGAAACAAAATGTTGTTTATGTTTTAATAATTCTAACTCAATAATTGTACAAAGTGGGTAATGATAGAATTTTTTTATGCTTCGAATTAAAAACATAGTCAATATCTCACCATCAATCATAACATCTGGTGCAATCATATTCAGACGAGCCTTCATAACTGATTCTTCTAATTCTTTAACAGTCATCTTAGTAGTGTCCAAAGCCAAAGTGACTTGAGGAGTAGGTGCGCATACGTAGCAGTTTGGATTAGGTGGATTAACTGATTTTTCTGGTACAAGTAGCAAGTTTTTGTGGTTTGGTTTAGATCGTAGATAGACCGATCTACATGCCTTCAGATTATCCAAGAGAATACGAAACGCATGAAGAACCACAAGGCCAGCAATTATCGCATTAGTAGTAGCAATTGCCGGTATAATATTCCCTGCCATAGCTAAATCAGAAAAAATAGATAAATAAGTTACAATTACTATTTATCAAGGTTCCTAGTAAGTATCTAAAAAAGAAAGTCACCGGCAAAATTGATTTTCAATTGAATTCGCTCTTATGTGAGGTGTAAGAAAGCGTGAATATCAAGCTTTGATCTTTTCGTTGTTGAGATTACAATTCGTTAGTAGAGTATTTTATCAACTTAATAAAACTAACATTTGATGTCGAATCGAGTTTTTTGTGCAATGCCAAAGATGTGTGCTCTTATATTTGCACACGCCGAAACAAAGTCCATTGCATTCTGCTCATCCTTATCCCATACCAAATGATCTGTGGGTGAATTTTTTTGACGATCGGTCAGTTCTTTACTCAAATTCTTAATAGACTGGGCAAATATTGAACCACATTCTGCGATGCTCCACTGTCGTTGGTCTCTTAGCCCAGGTTCTACCGTATCTTTGCTACAGCCTGCCACTGATTACAAGAGAAGAGAAAAAACGTGAATATAAAAACTGTTAAGAACCATCAATTGAATATGTATTTACAGGATGTGTTGTTTTATCTTGCAACTTAAAATTGCCATGTGTTCGATTTCATTAACATAATTTTCGTTCCCATTCCTATTTTCCAAATTTGATTCAGTGAGGGTAATTTGAAGAAGAATATTTACAAAGAACTGAAAACTTTGCCTAGTTCTTTACCTCCATCGGGCAGATTAGTCCAGCTCAATGGAGTGGGAGGCCTACGCTTCTTCCACAAGTTATCCATACTAAGAAGATACACAATGTCATCGTGAAATAGTTTGGTGAATAATTTTTCCGGATCATAGCCACTGGACTGAGCCCAGGCCCGAGTCGATACACGATCTACATTTCCTTTTTCATTTGATTCTGTCTGTAATGCACCTTCTCCTGCCGTATCTGCAATTTGGGAAAGAAGAAGAAACATTAAAACTTGACATAAAACTCGGAGATCAATTCTTCAACGATTTCTTTCTTTATTTTAATCCCTGGATCGCAAGAAATCAATAAAATTATACAAAGGTTGCTCACCAGCTGCTTCCGGGTCTGCTGTATCAGGTGAAACATCTTGATCCGGATCTTCCTCGCCAAAGAGTTGGCTGTAAAATAAAAAGAAGATAAAATAGTAGTTAGAAAAGCTAAAAGATCATAGTTTGCACGTTTTCTGTTCAGGAGTTTCAAGCGATGTGAAAATCGGTGTGAAATATGTATGAAGGAGAATGATTATGTCTATAATTAAGCTGGACTATATCTAGATATTAAAAAACCGTTGGATTCCTTACTTAAACAAGTGTTTTGCCCAGACTATGCAGTGAATTGGTTCACTGGGAGTGTTACGAATGGTACAACCAGGGTAAGTCTTCTGTGGAGCCTTAGTAGTGCATTCATAACACTGACTAAGACCCTTTTTAATAAGTTCTACTTGTCCTTCATAGCCGGCTGTTCCAGATTCAATCAAAGGTATATCTGCAGCTAAACACATGCGATTTACGTGATTTCTTGCCGCTCTATTATCCAGGGCATTCATCACCAGGTTAAACTTCTTGAAGAAGTTAACGCCATAGTCTGGTCTGTAAATACATAAATTATTGGTAAAATTTTGAGAGAATTGATATTCTTTTCTTCAATGCATCTATAAAACTTAGAATATTATAAGATACATACACCGTTAGATTCATTTTTCGTTTAATTTAGTTGCTTTTTTTTAAAAAATAAAATAGCACTAATCCAATACTTACGTAGTAATACTGTCATGGTAATGAATTATCTTCACATCTGGATTGAATGTTAAAGCAGTTTCCCGTGCAACCGCGGCTTTAGATTTACCGACGTGTTGTTTTTGGAAAAGAAATTGTCTGTTTAAATTACTGACGTCAATGGTGTCCAAATCAATCTGAAAATGTAGAAAATAGCAATATTTTGGAATTAAGTAGATTAGAATGAAAAAAAAAACAAGTTAAATCAAAAAGAAGACGCAAGTTGTTTATTTACATAAAGCATGCAGGGATTATGTTACATATGCTTAATCAACCTGCTAACTGTTTTAGTGAAATTTACGATCATTTTTTAGCGTGAGAATAATTTAAACACGAGGCTTTGTGATTTTGTAGAAATAGGTTAGGAATATAGGTTTATAATTCGTTCGTACGATTTGAAGTGAATAATGAAAGAATGTATCAGCTAGCATGTCTTATCGACCTTTGAGGTTATGTTACTACTAGCAAATATGGGTAAATTAATGAGTTTTTATAATCTTACAATTTCGATATCGTTAAATCCTGTCATTACAAGATTCTTTAGAACTTCACATCCAATCCCGCCAGCTCCCACGACCAGAACTTTACTCTGTAATACCGCATTTTGCAAATCTTCACGCAACACGCCGCTGATACTTGCCGCCATTTTTCACTCGCTATTATGCGCTATTACTGCATCAGTACTGCCAATCCTAAATCATAGAAATCTCAGACGATAATAATAATAATAATAATAATAATAATAAGCGCCTAAAAAATAAAAGTGCGGTGAAGTCGTATAGTTATAATGGGTATTATCAATTTTATCGAAATAATGAGTTAGTACATGCTATCACAGTTATTATATAAATATGCACGGATTATTGAAATCTTGAAAACACCGGTCTAAATTACCGGTACATTGGCAGCACTGCTGCATTAACATGTGTGTGTTGTATTGTCATTTCGCATGCAATTGTATTGTTCGTTTGTATACATTGTGTTGTCCGTTTGTATGTATTGTGTGTGCCATTCCTTGAACAGTTGAAGTTTGAAAACTATCATTGAGAAATTTGATTATCAAAAATTGGGAGATGGCTAATTACAGCGGCATTAGTCAAGCATCGAGTAAGTAAATAGATATTAAAAATGAAAATAACCTTAAATTGAGGAAAGTTTCTCGTAATAATTAATAGACGTAAAATAAATATAAAGTCCATTATTTTAGATTCTCTTTCATTATCTTTATGAAACACTGAATAACATTTTTTTTTTACAAACAATGAATAATTAAGAAAACAACAGTTCACTCCACACGCTGAAATAATATTTCACAGATATATCAGGTATATCTAGCATCTCTCGATCCACTAGCATCCGGAGTCCATCGAGGGTTGATTTGTCTATGAAATCTTCTGGCCCGTTGAATACCACATGCCGTATATCAAAGGCTTCGATCAATCCTGGAAAACGGAACGCCAATCAATCTGAAGAAGTTAACAAGTCCTTTTTGCAATGTGAAGAGATAATGAACGATTTCGGAAAAAAAAAATTCATACTAGAATGCGTCAAGGAAGCGTCGTTGAACGCTGATGAAACATTGGCTCAAAGTACGGCTGAGAAATTAAGACAATTAATCACTACCCATGAGGTTGAAAAGTATTTACATTTACCCAACGGCTCTGAGGATATTAATGAGAAAATAACTCTATTGGGAATAACAGATTTACCTAAAGTCCAATTAAACTATGAAGAGAAATTAGACATCAAAAGATTTGTGGAAAAGAAACTGCGCCAGAAAACAGCATCCTTTCTTGCTAGGTAGTTATTTTTTGATGAATATATTGTATCCATATAATAAAAAGTCCAATTCCATTCACAAGCTGGTTACCTAATTAAAAAGCTTGAAATTTTATTGTTGTTTTATTGCAACGCTATCAAATGTGTAAATAATAACGAATTGGAGTCGCCTCGTGTTTCTAGGTACAAGGAAATGGGTGGAAACATAGAAGAATTGATGAAAAGAAATGATCTGACTAGACGGCAGCATTTATCGGAAGTTTTTGAGCCAGATTTGTTCCAATGGAAAGAAAAAATCGACGAAGAATGTTCAGAGTATGAAAAGGACGTATTAGAATACGGAAAGTATTTCAGTGAGTGGATAAATCTAAAGTATGGTGATATGAATGATATTCAATTAATTAAGGCTGAAAATCTGCTTACCAAAGTACAAGTTTCTGAAGCTCAAGCAAGAATTACTAAGTTAAATTGTATTACAAAAATGTTTAAAGATACACCCTTCACGCTAGAAGCATATCAAATCATTAACTCTAGCTTAGACAGTCAATTATATCAAATGGAAGAAGAAATCCGAAAAAAAAATGGGATGAAAAAGTTATACGATGATCTTAGAGGCACGGAATATGACCAAGTTGTACAGAGATATTCAGAACTGTGTAAAGCTATTGAAAAAAAGAAACGATTAATAAAAGACTTAAGTTAATGGGGGAAATATTTGTCGTTTGAAGATTCCAGCTTATTTTTTGGCTGATTAATTATCAGTCTCAACTCTCAAGTCAATATTACAATACGATATTAGTCATCACTCATTTTCATTCAGTTATGATTAAAACTTTCGTACAAACGTTTCTTGCCAATTTTTTATGAAAAATATTTGTTCATTATCACGATTTATTATTCTCAATAAATTTTCATGTATTATAGTATGTGGATTGAATATACCTAATGGTCAATTCTACTCCATTACACATGAATTTTCCAATTTTACATACGTTATAATACGTAAATAATGAAGCGCATGAAATAACCAACGCATTATGAATTGCACAACGATTTAATAGCAATCAAATAGATTCAACCAATACATTTGATACAAATAAAATGGTTACGACGATGATTCGTAGTTTCAAAACTTGATAATTTTACTTCTAGGCTTCTTATCCTCATTTTCATGCTTCGTCTCTGTCTGATCTTCTTCCAACGACTCTAATTTGCTGCCTACAATCTTATCAGCTGTGATATTTGTCTCTTCTTTTTCCTTTATTAAATCAGGGCAATCTTTCTTCAAGTGTGTGACATCCCCGCATATCTTGCATCCACCACCTTGTGGATATAAACCCTTTGGATTATCCGGACATTGTCTAGCGATGTGTCCCTGCTCTCTGCAAATGAAGCAGCTCGCGTGTCTGAACTCTTGACCTTTAACTACTTTGCATTCGAAGTGAGTATGTTCCGCTGAACCACATTTGAAACAGATTCCTGTCCCAGATTCGTCGCGGCCAAGCTCAGGACAATCTGAAAGATTGTGTCCAGATTTACGACAGTGGAAGCAAACTCGCTTCCTTTCGCGTGTTAGCGCCTTCTCAGCTTTACGCCTTTCCAACTTCATGGCAATGTTGATTTCCGAACGAGGAATACCTGCGAAAATAACAAATAATAAAATAATTTGATCGCAGAAAAACAGTCACAAATAATTAAGGATCAAGAATTTGGTGGAAACCAGCCGTTCGACTGTTGAATTCAGATAATCTAAAAGAAATTGTGATTCACCTTTGATAATCATGTTCTTTTTGAGTTCCTGTAATCGCTCTGCGTCTTCCTTTTTGACAGGAAATCCGTCGTATTTAACAACTTCAACTTCAACGCCATTGAATATCATCTTGATAACACCCTCGTCAGGTTTTCGCCTCTTGTATTCCTTATTATCATTCTTCCCACCTTTTCTCTTTAAGCTTTTTTTGCTCTGAGTATTGTCGTCTTTTTGACTCTTCAAATTATCAGGAATTGAATTATCATTCTGGGCCGCATCCCCTTCGCTTTTTTTCTCTAATTTGTTTTTCTTCTTATCCAACTTTTCTTTATCCTTGTCCAGATCCTTGCTCTTATCAACCTCATTATTTCCATCGGTAGTTACAGTCTTTGATAATTGACGAGGATTCATTTGCTTTCCAAATTTCACCTCGTTACTCCAGTCATTTCCCGACACATCAAAACCTTTGGGAGTCTGTTCTTTCTGGGCTACATTCTCTCCCATATCAATTTTACTCTCATTCTTCTCGCTGAGTATTCTTCTTTGTTTTTTCTGATTACGTTTTTGACGCTTACTCAGCCTCTCTGTATTTCCTTGAACATTTAACGAAGGACTTTCTTTTTTATCAGAATCAGCATTTGTTAAATCTTGTTTCTCATTCTGCTGAGGTTCAGACGTAACATTTTCCAACTGACTACCAATATCACCAGAATCCACGCCAGATTTTGATTTCTTAGACTTTTTTGCTCGCTTCTTTCTTTTCGAATCAGATTTATCATCTTTGATAGTATCCTTAGAGTTTAAGTCAATACTAGGACTGTCTGCTTTATCCTCATCTGCGTTATTAGGCTCGTCAAGTTTCTGGGTATCTAATTCTGAGTTCGTTGTATCATTTGCAGGAGTTTTCTTTCTCTTTTTAGTCTTTGTTTTAATTTTATCGATAGTCTTGGGAGTTTCTATTTCCTCGCTAGCTTGAATCTTATTCTGTTTTTTGCTTTGAATTTTATCCACAACTTCTACAATTTGATCATCATTCGAATGATCATTTGTCAGATGAAGTTTAGCAGCTGTTTCAACTTTCTTCTTATTCTTTTTGCCGCTTTTACTTTTACCTAGTTTTCCACTTTTATCTTCGCCAGATTTTCTCTCTGAAACTTCGTCAAACGTTGCCCATTCGTGATTAACATTCCCAGTAGTATCGTGATAAAATAAATCCCCTGTATCTGCAAGTAATTCTTTAGCGGTTTTAGCCTTTTTCGGAATTTCCTTAGAGTTTGATCGGCTATCTTCAAACTGCATTTTCATAACATTCCATGGTGTCGCCTCGTCCGGCACACGTTCATTGGATGATTTGGATCCTTTCGCTCTAGCGAATCTTGTCATCTTTGAAGAAGACTATTAACGTCCGATTATAGTCGACGAAGAAACAATCTGAAAATACGAATAAACTGGCGTAATAAAAATTGCAGTAAAAAAAGAAAAATTTATAATTTTTTGAGGTTATGATAAGTCGAGAATCGGTATTTAACAGTAATTTCGTTACAAGGATCGATATAGGCAATATATTAACCTCTTTCTTCGACGTTTTCACCAAAGTGAGTAAATAATTCGATTATTTCAATCTTTACCTGTAAGTTTATGGTTTTACGATCAAAAGCGTACTTGACAACTTATAAACCACATGGAATATCGATCATAACCTAAATCTTCTTCAATTTTATCTTCTGCTTTTAAAATATCAATGACGTCACAGAAACTAGAAGGTGAGTTGTGATTGGCGGGTAGTAAGCCATTCATCTTTTCCTCAGCCAATTAGAGTCCTCTATTTTTACGCTATAGTTTTTTTCTTTTACGTTAATTCTTCGAATCGTACCCTAGCGGCGGTGTACTGAACCTATTGACGAATTTCTTTCATGTATTTCGAAGGCTGGATTGTCATGCGCAGTAACTTAAACAAATAAGAGTCCTTCAAATTGGCTTTAAGTAAGCTTTAAATAAATTAAAGCGGATGTAGTTATAACATGCGACTTTCGAATTCGCGTTATTTTTATGTCTAAATGGAAATATCAAGTTTTTTTAAAGTTTCTTTGATACAATCCTATGATTTCGGAATAAGATACGAATAATCGTGCTTATAGGTTAAGCATGTTTAGTATTTACACAATTGTTTAAATAAAACTGGAATTAATGCGGTATATGGATTACGTTCAGGATATGTTACAAGGATAGCAGTGTCGTTTAATTACAACGTAAGAATTCGTGATTTACAATATACAAATATAAATTAATCATCGAATTTTGATTTGCGGCTAATTATAATCTCCGAGAAAGGTATAATCTTCAATTTTTTTTTAAATTGTTTTACCTGACTCTTAGCCTGCACTGTAATTGATTTTTCGACAAAACAATCAAAAAAAATGTAAAAACAAAAAAAAAAAATGTTGAATAATTTTAATCGATGAAATCCATCACTCGGATTCTTTGAAACATTTATTTATTCATTTCTAGATTGAATATACACTCTGCAGTAATACAACAATATAGGTAGACAATATCATGTCTTTTAAATTGATTAGGATTTTGTACTCGGTTTTTCTAGCAGAGAAAAATCATAAATTCTTGTCAGGGTTTTCTAATGCGAATAAACATCGAATGAAACTAAACTAGTCATTTTTCGTCATATTTTATGTATTTATTTTATTCTCCAATTTTCGTAGTTCAGTAATAATGAAATAGGAATTTTCCTGTGTTATTAAAATTGATTTTAATAATGGAGTTGTATCACTTTTCAACGTACAAAAATATAACTTTGTTACCGATGATCGATTTTAATCATAAATTTTCACTATATTCCAAGGCGTTTAAAGACTCGTCATTCAAGATCGTTTTTTATACTTCCACAACTTTTAAGTTAGCATACGGGATTGTAAATTCTACTTGAGTGGACACTGGATGGTATTTTAGTCAGAAAAGTGTTGATCCGTTTGAAATTACATAAATATATAAAATGGTAAAGAGGATGTGATCCTCTAGCTTGGAACTGGTCTCTGAGTGATAGAACGGTTTATAATTTTTCACCAAAAATGAGTTTATGTTCGAGAAGCATACTGTTCTCAGGTGGTAGGGATATGCAAGCTCTTAGAACATTTTCTATCGCAGCTCGTTGCTTGAATAATGCATTAACTACCGGAGTTCCGCGCGGCACAAGTGGGGCTTTACACAAATAAGATAAAATCGAAAGTACAGGATGAAACCCTGTGAACTCTTCGTCTTGGGATTCATTCTGCTTAAAAGTTATTCGCGAAAATAGTTCAGCCAATATAACTAGATCCAATATTATCGGACTAGCCAGTAATGAATCTTCGCAAGTATTGTGAACAACAATTGTGTTATGGCCACCGAGCATTATTTCAGAGGTGTATTCATCCAAAGCTCGTTTACTATCACCTGAAACAAGATTTACAATATTATTACATATTCATTTCTGTACTAGAATACAATCAATATCAATTATGTATTGAATTTTATGAGACAACAGCGAATACCCAAGCCTTTTACAATTATGATTTCTGATTCAGGGACGTTTTAATTTAACAACATATTTATAGCACAAATTTGAAATAGTTGATCTTACCGACATATGGCACATATTTTATGACGACACAATGATCTGGTTTTTCCCCAGGCTCATAGAGAATACTGTTAGATTCGACCATATCATCGACCACATTGCTCTTTGAGATCTGTAATGAAAATGCAGTTCCATAGTAATCATTGAGTAAACATTGTTTGCATAAAAGCTGAAATATACATGATAATCAAAACTGTGGATGAATAACTCACTTCTTTTGATCTGAACTGTTGCGGTGCTGACAAATTATATCCATCGTTATTTCCAAGATGATTATAGCTGACTATAGATACTGGCTTAATACCAGCAGAGACCAAAAAATCAACCAATACTGATTTCAGCTTAGTTTGACCGGACTTAAAGTCATCACCAGCTATAAAAGTCTTGTGTTTTTCAGCCAGGTCAATGGCGCCAGGTACAAAAGTATTTTGAGGAGATCCATTTATGTAGGTACACTGTGCGATAAGTTGAGAAAAAAACATACTAAAACATCACAAAGAATTTCGAAACTTTGGTAATCGCATTGACTTACCCCTTCCAAAATAGCTGCTACAGCAAACATAGTGCTTGGGCTTATTTCTGGGTGATCTTCTGCGATAGATTTCAACAAATTTTCATCTGTATCATTTACTCCTTGAATGACTTCCGTGAATCTTTCTGTATTCGCCGTCCAGATTATGATAACTTTCTCTACATTTTTTGATTTTTTAAATTCAGATATGTCGCTTCTGATGCTATTCAACTGTTCTGTCTTCGATCCTGATATCACATTGTTGGCGCGATCCTCCTTCAATCGATTGAAACAGTTTTAATGAATGTGTACATTTTAGGGCGGTCCTTAATTTGATCATTTTCGAATTTTAATGTTCCCAGGGGAATCGAAATTCGAATATGACCAGATTAAGGACCACCCTGGGTGTTTATGAGGATCAAAAGTTGTCAGAACTCATTGCGAACCTGATTAGCCGCAATAAAATCAGGGTAATAAAGACTCCTGCGTGGTTTCATGTGTTCCATTTCAGATTTCAACTGGGTTTGTAGATTGTAATCAATGACTTTAGCCCTTTCCATAGCGTCAGCTAAATTAAGATTAGATATATCCCAGCCGTCGATTTCTATGTCGTTAGGATCGACCATTGGCAACATCCAGGACATTGGTACATGGATATCTTCAGAACCTCCATTCCCAAGTTTGATTGTTGAAGATTGTGTAATTGAGCCATACCTATGTAACAAAAGTAACTAATTAATCTTTTCTCTTGTTAAGTTATATGAAATAATTGAATTAGGAATCTAAATATTTCTTATTTCAAATAATCAACCATTTGAATACCAGTTAGCTTCTTTAGGTCCTTCTTTAGTGTTCCATTTCAATTTCATCTTGTTTGCTAACAAAGCTGCAGTTATTGTTGTACCATTGTTGCCCCCCCATCCCACTAACATAACACCAAGTTTTGGAACTTTTAATTCAGTTCTTATTTTCAAACTTATGGATGTTGGGGTCGCCTTGAAAAAAATAACATAATTGTGAATTGTCCTTTGATCTGATATTGCGAAAAAATGTAAATTGATGAAAAAAAAAAAAAAAAATAGGTAAGTAATACAATTGGATAATTCAGTAGGTATAACTTTATGTCTTTTCAAATTATTTTTTGAAACCTTAATCCTCCTTTAGCCGGGATACCAATTATCGTATTTAGTTTTATATACGTACCACGTATCTAAGGACTTCGTCATCAACTTTCGTCACTTTTGTTGTTTGATAATCGTAATTGGCTTCAACGAATTCTTCGGTGTATTTAACATTCGGACTATTTACCTGAACCTTGAAGGCCATTCTGACTTTGTATATTTTTATTTGTTAAAAAAAGTAAAGCGTTGAGTTCGCGGAGGTGCGAACTGAGTCCGTGAATATACTATGATATACTATTATTTCATCCAGCAACAAGTCCTGCAGGGTATTATAGCCGTATAGGAAATAATGAAAACCCGTCAATATCTATACTTGTATAGATTCTCCTACTCCAGATTTACATTCTATATATACGTACATGCATATATACATACGTAGCGTTATCAGAGTTTCTAATCTCCGGTTAGAGGCGCGGTTTTATCAGGAGCTAAACGTTGATCTCGACCGTAATGTGTAGGACAACGAATGACATTGCCCCTCAGAACTTAGAACGTATACAAAATTACACAGTCGAATGCCACGTATTTTAGTAGATTAGAACCCTCCGCGGCGCAGTCTATCGCAACCATGAGGTGCGAATAACGTTCTGCGCATTTATCGAAGTCCTTTCATGGCTTCACGCTTGTGAAAATCATGTTATAAATCGCTGATTATTGGTAAAATAAGTTGAAAAGGCGCGAGGCATATATATAGAGGCATTTTTCATTTTATTATATTCTTGAACATCAGTGGTTCGGATATAAGCTATTTCCTACATTTTATTTTTTCTTTTCATATTTCATTTCGTTCTTGTAACATTTTCCTGGTCGCTGTTGACATCTACTGGTGGCGTGATGTATTATCAGATCTCAAGGCCGAATGCAATAGAATTCAAATTATTAACGTTATGTTCAGCAGGTGTCACTAATCAGTGGCAGGTCTGTCGAAGCTAGTAGCTATCGCTCTTTTGGTACGTCCCTCGAACATTCGTTCTAAGAGGGTATTATAATCATATGGAAGATGAAGAAGAAGAAGCTATCGCTCTGTCTCTTTTTGTCCTAAAGAAGTGAGCGAGGCATACAGAGGTAGAGACTATTAGAGATCGAGAAAGAAAAGAGCTCGCTTTATTACAGGGCGTTTATTGCACTGAAGCAAAGCTAGGTAAAGCTTTCTCTCGGATTCATGAATATTTGAAAAGAATTTGGTATACGAAGTATAAACGAAGTCTAATAAAATTGTTGTAGAAATTACTGTATGTATGTACTTGTGTTTTACTCAAGAACCCCAACGTTGTTTATTATATACATAATATAGAACACGATTCTATGAGAGAAGCAAATATTTAATTTTTTTAGTAAGAATTTTAAAACTTCGTATCGCATAGGTGAATTTAAATATATTTAATCGATACCCGAGTTGAGATACTGAAAATACTTTAGTGCCATAAGAGGAATTAAACTGTCGATTAGGTATCAGAAGCATTACATGTGTGGATATTGCTGTATATTTAGTTTGGGGACGATATTGTGAATTTTAATACAGGCTTCATTTCAGTATACTATCTATTGTTACGAAGTACTTCTCAACCGTTGTACTACAAGTTGCAACATTCTTAGATTTAGTTTTAATCTCGATTTTAATTATATTTAAGTTCTTATGTTTATAAATGACTGTATTCTTTTCTTCAAACAACAATTTTTTTTTAAATAATGAGAGTCTTAGACAGAATGCCGTCTGGCTCAGACGTCTAAGGCTAAATAAACCGATCTCGATTTTTCCCACAATTGCCCTACTTCCTTCGATCAGTTCTTGAACAACAATATTTAGATCCAATGTTTGCAGAAAAATGTTGAAAATTGATTTTCAATCATTCAAATCCGCGCAGGATATTCGCAACGAATGTATACAAGCGACAACTGTTTTACCTTCGGTAAGATTGTCGGCGCCTGTTTCGATCCTTGGATTTTATTTCGGACTGAAGTATTTACAGAAATTGGGAAAAGGTCGAGTTTCGGTTCGTCGTTCAGAACCAAAACAATAAGTATGGCGTCAACCTCATCATCGCAATTTTTGCTAAGGAGAAAAATGTACAATAGGTATAAGATATAATTGTACACCAGTTTTCGAACCAGTAAAGCATCAAATCTACAAATCTTGCAGCAGTCGCCAGGTCGTTTATTCACTGTAAAATTTTTTTGATACTGTGGATAAAGAGATCGACACATATTATTATTGTGTCTCATGCATGTTCACGTAGCATGAGGCCAGAGCTATATGAAAGCAGTTATCGAACAGGTACGTGGTGGGTATACTCAAATTCATTGAAATTATTGCTTGCCCATCGATCGCAACTCTGAGTCATAGACCTTGCGCAAAATTGTAGGGTCGTTTTCTTGTAGGGGAGAACGGGCAAAACGGACCGAGAAGGCAAAACGGACTACATGGAAAATTCCTTTTTATTTCGTTTTTTTTAACATTCAATTTTTCATAATATAATTCAAAAGGAATATTTCGACGCCTCAATGGAGAACTTACTATGATATCTCAAAGTCTGGTTGGAGAACATGCTATCTTCTATATTAAAGGTATGGGAGATATCATGTTCTTCAATCAGAATTTCAGATGTCATAGTTCTCCATTGAGGCGTCGATTTGTATATAAGTGGTTATTACATCAGATTGTTGAAATTCATTATCTCACGTATAGAATCACTTTATTCTGCTGACACATTGATTCACGTCATTTGTTACTCGTACCACATTCATTTGCTGAATTTGCAGACCTTCTCCTACTTGAAAAATGTAGTTATTTGACGTTGAAAAAGGCACCCTGTCCAATTTTTAGCTCTTAATTCCAATTCTAAGTACCTACTTACTCGCGATCTTCTTGTTAAGTTTGCCCATGCTAGAAGCATGTAAAAATTACGACTTTTTCTTTCGCCGCGCACACTCAACCACGTTCCTATAGATTGTTCTGATCCCAGACTCATTTTACAGAGAATTTAGTGTTCTTCAAAAGTGTCCATAGCAGTTTGACTGACTTAAAAATATTAAACCTGACATTTTATTGGAATTTTATATTTGAAAAAAAAAATGAAATGTGGCTGAGTTGTACATACAAATTGTACAGTACAAATTCAGCAAAACCTTATACCTAACGATAAAGCAATTTTTCGGACTGTAAAATAAAATCAATTCGAAGAAGAGCGATGTTCCCATGTTAATCAAATGGAAAAAAACACGAATACGATGGGCCAGGCTAAAAAAAATCGCACTGTGGGCATATTAATAGGTGTTCATATTGAACTCATGCACTTACTTTTTCACTGGTGCGAGGGCAAATTCAAAAATATGGACGACTAAATGATAGTCCCTGATATATGTATGTGTGGAAATAGTCATGTGTAGGTGACTCGTTGCATTTTATAGTGGCGCATGTAATTAATCGCATACCTGTGAATCAGAACATGTTGTAACGTTTTAGAAGCTCTTTGAATAAATAGAAATGCTGATGTGAGAAGACTGGCAAAGTAGGGGCTGAAGGAAATGAGTTCATTCCTCATGGTACTAGTCGCATTTTTTAGTACCTAGTCTTGCCCCCCCCCCCCCCCCCCCCCCCTAGTGATTGCACCCCACTCATGGGATTTTAGCACATCTCGCTGACGTGACAGTCAGCAGAAATCATATTGCATAAATATATAAGAAGCAGAAGTAAAGACAGTAAGGATAGTCGTACGCTGGATATTGTATACGTAAAAGTAGCCATCGTTGTATTGAACACTCCAAAATATATTAAACGAACGACGATTTAAATCGACCAAAACTCCCGTAAGAATTTTTCTTTTGCACAATCAACTTGGAATTTACCAACGAATACCGAAATCAGCCTTTGAGCTATACCAACATTTTTGTGAGTACTGCAATCGGTTCGAATGAGATAGCCAATCAGTGACACCCAAGAGAGCAAAAATTTCTGGAGCTTTTGAGCAGGGGTTCGGAAGAAGAATTGAACTTTGAGGTGAAAGATTTACCGCGATCTTTTCTTACATCGATAAAAGATGCAAAAATCAGCGCCCGTAGATTCTACTGTATCTGCAGTTTCGTGAATCCGTAAGCCTATATACGACGACGCAGAAGTGCGGAATTTATATTTTAACTTTTTACGACATAGAGGAAACATTATTGTACATTTATAATTTTAATTGAATAGATTGATCAAGACCTTCCTCTTGTTTATCATTTTAGACTTATACTTTCCTTATCGGGTCATTTTCAGTTTCGTTTATAAATTCGACCTGTAGCAGATATCCTTTTCTCTGTTGTAGGAAAAGATAAACCATCAGCAGAAATAAAGATGTCACCTGCCAAGATCCCAGCCATGTCCACCGATGACTGTGACATACTATACGAAAAAATTACCAGCAGCGTAAGTAATTTAACCCATTAACCAAGTCTATGTCTGATTTTTCGGGGCAGGTTTTTAAATCGTTTGAAAAATAATAGTCGGTAGAACTGAGGTCTTACACACACATTCATAAATCTGATGCTGTGCATATTGCATTGTTGCACATTACTGATTCTCACCCATTATGCCCTTGAATGGCTATAAATTTTGAAAGACTGTATGTCAATTAGCGATCAATGAAGAGTGTAGACGAAAGTTGAAAGTAATTACAACTTTAAGTCCAAATTAATTATCGAAATCGAAGTTCCAGAAAATTAAAGAATCGAATGGATAAACAGG
Organism: Tenthredo livida; assembly: GCA_963992785.1. Taxonomy (NCBI): domain Eukaryota; kingdom Metazoa; phylum Arthropoda; class Insecta; order Hymenoptera; family Tenthredinidae; genus Tenthredo; species Tenthredo livida. The sequence goes on along the minus strand of OZ023066.1, from coordinate 13,704,473 downwards.
TACCTAAGTATTCGCATAATTAAATTGTCCTTAAAAGAAATATATTTATTGAAGTGGTCCTTAAAATAGTGATTTTAAACATTTTTATAGTCCGCCTCTCAATCGGTTCCAAATATGGAAAAACGTATTCCCCTAAAATTCTAGCTCTTAATTTCAACGGGAACACGTGCCGCAGAATTTTTTTAAAAATAATATTGTGTTTTTTTAAATTATTTTGACTTTTATCCACTCACAAATTCAACTAATATTCGTTTTGGAATAGAAAATTTTTGTATATCAATTGCGAAGTTAAACCCATGTATTCTATTCTTATTATTATAAAAAGATAACAATGTGGGTTCCAACGTTCCAATACCGTCGGATTATTTCCATATGCACAATCTGAACTATTCCCAAAATTCTTCAGAATCAATGTGAGAGACAAAATCGTGCGCAATCAAACACAATAAATTGTTGTGGTGGGGTCGATGAGAATCGTAATTGTGCGTGTGCGATCATGGGATCTGAATACCCGAATTATGCAGCTGATGAACTTTCGTTATTCCATAAATTGAAATCAGGAGTAATCCCACCCTCTGCTGATGTAAGTAGTTCTAGCTGTTAAAGAACATGTACGGAAGGTTTTATGGCCGTTATAGGGACTCGAAGTACAAGAATAGCAAATACTCATAAGCGTGATATATTTGGTCATTAACTATAGTAGCACCTATATCAAATTGATATTTCGTTCAGATGAAAACCTCATTGAATGAGTCCATCGATCTGGAAATTGAGATTTTGGATGACGATCGCCCAATGAATTATCCAGATCCTGAAAAGGATTCGGACTCGATGGACTGCGAAATACTGTGGGCTAAGCCTAAGTATGCAGATTCTTCTGAGGCTAGCGAGGACCGATCCGCAGAGAGGTTGGATGTGGAGAAAAATTCGGAAGTTTTTCAACACGAAGCAGCACCGACGAATTGCGATTCTCCAGGAAGCTCAGAGAACAACGTGGATCTAGATTCAATGTCGCTATCGAAGAGAATTTACGATCTATCTAGCTACTTGGAACAGACGAACGCCGATGAACAGGAAGATGTGGAGAAAACAACTACTTCGGTCCACAGTTGCAAGATTTGCGGATTTTCACTCCCAACGGTCTACGAGCTGAAAGTCCACCTGTTGGAGCACGTGAAAGATACCGAGACGAACGCGGAAATTTACCAAAAAAGTATCACAGCTCTTCTACAGCTGGATTTCAGAGTTCGGACCGATAGATTAAGATCAAGAAAACGGCATAACTGCACAATCTGTCAGATGGTCTTTTTAACTAATGCAGATCTGAGGTGGCATAGAAATGTATTGCATTTATCTCACACCAGACCCCATCAGTGTAAACTGTGCTACAAAAATTATACAAGGAAATCGCACTTGCTGCGGCATGAGTTAACACATCGCAAGAAGAAGTGAGTGAGTATCAATGTTTCATTTGATGGTTTCTGGATGAAAAAAGAGGATAAACTAACGCATACTTTTTTCCAGAAGATCGGCTTGAACAATCTTATTCAGCTCTCTAGATGAAATATCACCAATCGTATGATAAAAAAAAAAAAAAAAAAAATTAAAAATTAAAACCATTTTGAAAATGCTTGGAGTACTCATAATCGTTAGCTAACTAAATTTTGTTTGTCTTATCTTACGTTCAACCCATCCTCCTTTTTCATTCAATCTCTTAAAATCATCAAATACTGATATTTCTCGTATTTGTATTTATAGGTGAAGATCACTTATGCGGTTTTGGACTGAAGAGTGCCTGATAAAATATTTGTATAACATCTAATCTGAATTGTTTTTATGGCTTTAAAGAGAGCTATATTGCTTACTGATTACCCCTAATTCTAGAAAAAAAAAAGTCTGCTCGTAATTCATTTAAGTTACTATCATTTATTTCGTACCAGTTTTACAGGATAGCTGTAGTAGCAATAAGAGAAATGTTTCATACGAACATATTAGTCATTGTTTTCGTTGAGATAATACTATATAGAGATATCTATATAATATACCTAGTGAACGGTAGAAAAAAACTACGAGATAAAATAATCGTGTAAGTTCGCGTTATATATTATACGCAAAATAAATATATTTTTTCACCAAAGAGTATCACGATTAATTAACTATACCCTTCATATCTATAACAGCATACGTGTTTCAGTTATATTTCAGGAATTCAATTTTTACAAATTTTTTTAACGTTACAAATATCAAGTTTTAATCTAGATTTCTGTATAATACAGTCATAATTTTCCTTTACGAAATAAAATAACAGTTAATTTTCGCCCCCACGCGGTCGCACCAGCCAAGCCCGTTCGATATCGCTTCATTATTACCAAATTTTCAAAATGTATCGGTACGCGCAATTGCAGGAATGGCTTATTTAATTTTTTCGTCTTTTCCTCTCAGCGTTTTGGTGCGGATCGCTCTATTCGTAATTTGTGTATAAGTTTCGGGCCACAAAATGTAATTACAAAAATATGAGCAGATTATAAAATTCTTTGGTTCTTATGATTCAGTTAAACATTCTTGAACATCAATTACCTACTTATTTTTTAATTCATTGATGAAACTTTTGGACATGCAACGTCAATAAATCTCATATAAATCGTATGAAAATGTCAACTTGAGTCTTGAAGATCTGGAAAAGTTAGGGAATTCAAAAAAATAATACATATAGCAGAGAATTGCATATTTATAATGTCTGAATTCTGAGGGTAACATCCAGATTTATTGTACTTATATTAATCATCGTGAAGTACGTGCCTGTATTGTTAAAAATAATTCATTGACTATTCAGATAAAGTCTTGCGATCCAGCTTAGATTCATTGTCAGTATTATTAATTCCTATTGTAATTTCTACGTTTTCATTTGGACCTTTCAAAATTCTTCACACCCCACGCCGCACCTTCGGCATCTTTAATTTCAAGTGATACGCTAGCTCCGTTTCCTATTGTGAGGAGGTCCATGTGTTCAGAATATGGAGACCAGGATCTGTGGAAAGCCAGGGCGGTGCTTTTAGGTTTTCTGAAACATAATCCGTCGGTGAATTTGTTGCTCAATTTCAACCAGTAGAAAATTTGGTTCAAACTACCGGGTATTTTCGATCCTAGCTTACCCGGCGATGGCGAATGAAGTCCATAGATCGACCATGGTCTTAACCATTTCCAAATCAGTCTCGCTCATAGTTTCGTTTAATTCTGCAAATAGTGCCTCCGATTGAGGAAAGAGATAAATCAGTTCATCGCAGTGAGCTACGCCATAGTCACCCGTTAAACCCAAAGTCCAAATGTAGCTGTAACTGTAGGTGCCACGATACTCGAAGGAGTAAAGATACAGGGGGTTTTTCGTAGAAGCCTGTCCGAGCTCTGAAGGATCCAGCAAATTTGTTATGGTGTCAGTGCAGAGTTGAGTGAACTTTGACAGTAGCTAAAATGACAAAATGCGAGGTTCAAATATGCATGTAGTACAAAAGCCATAATTGCGAACAAGGATTAATTTCACCTACCGTGGTTCTATTGGTTTCCTGATCGTCGTTGAAGTAGTATGACTTCAAGGCACTAGTGTACGCAGGTACGTTGCTCACTTTGTCTCGATAATTCAGTATATCGGGTAAAAGATTGTCGAAATCGGTCAGAAATTCTGCGAATTTCTCAGGATAACGGTAAAGGTCTAAAACGAAAAGGACGAAGGTATACATTCTGATCAGACGTGGTTCGCAATCTTATATTTCGCAGACTCAAGTATACTGTCGTGCATTCGTACGCCAACAGTCGTCGGGATGTTAGATTTTTGTACCAAAGCACGAACCACACATTGCGAAACTCGTTAGGATATCGAATTGTGTAATACTTGCATCCAGCTATGACGATACCATCCATTGGAACGGAACCAACCATGTGAGGTAGATTACGCCGTTTCCCAGCGGCTATCAAGTTTGCTGGTGTGTCTGTCAGTACTGCACCTTGAAGATCTGGTTCAATCGTTGGGGTGAACGAAGCCAAGGGATACACTCCCCATACGACGAACAATGAAGTTGTGTTCAAGATTTCCGTAGCATCCAATGTTCTCAAGCATTCTATTAGTAGAGCTGATGTGTTGGTTGAACACCCGAGAAATTCGCCTAGTTTAAAGGCGTTTTCAGTAGCAGTGGCCGTGGACTGATATGCCATTGTTGAGAGTATAGAACTACTCTGAGCTATGTATCTATGGAAGAGTCCTGTCGCGGTCGGCAGAAAAAATATAAAGTTATAAAATAGTGCAGAGCCCAGCTGTGTGATTGATATCGATAATCGAAATGCTTGAGATCAGACACCAATACTTGTGGGGAGAAATTTGTTCTATCAGGATACTCATGCTCGAGGAATTAGGATTTTCGAATCTCACCATATGTCAAATTCGTGAGCGTCAGATAATGGACCGACATACTGCCAGCACTTTGTCCCAGAATTGTTACTTGATTAGGATCACCGCCAAAGGATTCAATATTGTCGCGGATCCACTCCAGAGCAAGGATTTGGTCTTTAAGGCCCCAATTTCCGGGTGACTCTGCGTCTCCTGTGCTCAGGAAACCTAGGGCTGACAAGCGATAGCTAGGAACAACGAGAACTACGTCTTTGTCCAGGAGGTACCCCGGCCCGTAGGGCGTGGAATTGTTGCCATCCTGAATGAAACCTCCACCATGGATGTACACCATCACTGGTTGGAGCCTGAAGTTTTTATTCTTTGGGAGCTGCATACCGAAAAGGCGTAAAATTGGTTGACGAACATTTATAAATATACTTCGCCCGAATTTTTTCCTGTGTCAGTAGATACATTTACCTGTGGGGTATACACGTTTATGTACAGACAATCTTCGCTCCCTACAACCCCATTGTTCGACAACTGAGGACAATCCGGGGAATCGCTTCCAGCATCCAAAGTTTCGTTCCAAGCATCCGCTGGTACGGGAGCTTTGAATCTAATGAAGGGAGAATATCGAAAGTCAGATTCATTTCCTTAATGTCATTCGAACTGCTTGTTTTTTTTTCAAGGACATAATGAGGAGTACTTCGAGTACTTGGGACGTGGATGAAGAGACTCAGACTCAAGTCCGTAACGGGGAAGCTCGACTTATCCTAATTAAGTTAACCAACTTAAGCTGAGTGATTTTTCACGATGTCATTTTAACAATTTCGCATATTTTGAAACTCGCACACTTGAAATGAACCCATGATATTGTACAATCGTGTCATTCTATTCCGGTCTTTACTCACCTGAGATCTCCAATCGGTGGTTGAGCATAAGGAATTCCCAGGAAACCAGCGATGCTTCTGTTATTCAGAGTCGACATAATCACACCTCGAATGGACCCTTGAAGTATCGTGACTTCTGGCCTTGTGAGATCCTGGTCAGTGGTCACTGTTTCATTTTTTTCGTGAGCGTTACTGACTCTAAAGCCGATGCTTAGCAAAAATATTACGAACAGGTGAATGCTCGCGTTATTACAAGATATCAGTTCCATAGTTCTTACTGTTTTCAATAGAACGTAACAACTGCCAGCTGGATTTGCGGTACGCTATTTTATAAGAAAGAACGTCTACGCGTACCAAGTTAAATCTATGTGAATACATATATAATTAACCACCATTTTTTGCACAGCGTGTTAGAATATTACCTTAATCCTACACAAACCCCCTCTACCTTCATAAACTCTTTAAACTCCGAACTCCAATTTTTACGATTCTCATCCTACGCATCTGCAATACAGCTGCAATTTCCGGACATCCTCATTCCTCATGTTAGAGACAATCCTACCCCTAATTTCTGACCTCTTCCTAAAACCCTCATTAGTTCCCCTCCTAACTCGAAGTTCCTTCCACGAATCCCATCATCCCCTTTTTGACTTGAGCTCAGAAAATTCGGACAGTTTTTATCACATACTCTTCAGGAGCAGTTTGGATCTCCAAAATAAAGCAAATTATGTAACTCAAGATTTTTCACTCAAAGCAACCTTCGTAACCATCCTTAGGGTCCATTACAAGTCTTCAAAGATGCTATTCATTGCGAAATAAAAAATCTGAACATTGGTTGACTTGGGTATCCTCCTGCAATAACATCTTCAATTTTGTCATTTAAACAATGCTATGTTGCTATTCCGACGGCGAAGATTCTCGACGAAAATCTAGAAATCAAAAAATTTTTTTTTGAATATTCACAGTACAGAGTTGTATTTAGACAAGTGTTTCTTTCTTCCATCACCTAATCCGCGATGAATTATAAATTTGAATACACCTATTACATAATCTATATGTGACAAGTCTTACGTAGGTTCCTATTTATGAGAAACAAATAATGTTTCCTACTTTGTACTATTCCTGCTCTCATCTAGAGCCGATCTACACCAATAACGACTCTACTAATTAAATAGTATTCAGAAGAACGAAAAAATTATAATTCTCCCTTTGATCCAAGAACCTCTGGTCAAGCCTCAATAACGCCCTTCTAGCCTGCACAAAATGATAGCACAAAAGGCAACGTTTTGAAAATTTCGAACTTTATCTAATCCAGTCTATATCCCGCGGGCTTTACTCGTGATCTGAGTACTAAAGCAACACACGACGATAAGGCACTGTACTCACTTTGTGACTTGACAATGTATACTACCTATATATTTTATTATTTTCTTCTGTTTTACTCTTCAAGCATAAACATTGAACATTAATAAAAATTACCTTCATGCAGCGTAAATTATTTCCCGTTTTGAGAATATTTGAAAAAGTTATGCGCTAACTGGCCAAGGTGAACTGAAATACAAAATCTACTGACATATTATAACATTCGAAATTAAATGTTATAAAATTATGAGAATTCAAAGTCACCTCGAAAAGGTGAGAGCACCTTATATAAGTCAGGCTTTTATCTTGTAATACTCTCGACATTCAACGTATTCCCAGCTGTGCTCACAATGAATATTTTCCTGATATTTGTCACTGTTCGATACAGCTGGGGAAACTATTATTTTACAAGTGAAGTGGATTTACACATTTTTTTTACAATTACAATAAAAAAACTTGTTTTTTTTGTACACTCTTAGCGTATGAAGAACTGAACTGATACGTGAAAAAAGATGACGATTAAAAAAAAAAAGCGGAGGTAAAGTAGTATCATACAATTGATAGTTTTAAGCTAAACGTACTTTAACTGAACCAATTGTAAAATACTCGACGCAACTGATGAACTCAACATCTATTTGATTGATTCAACAAATCCTTTCTCTTGGTCCATTGAACCATACCCCCCACTATCCTGATCATTGTGGTTCCGGGTTTGGCTGAAGCCGACTTACAATACCGATTTTTTATTCCCAAATATAGGTATAATGAATGAAAGAAAAAAAAAAAAATGCTCCACACACTGCTATCGATTCCACAAAAAAAGCAAATGACAAGGAGGTAACATGCCTAAAATCCACCTGGAATCTTAAGTTATAAACCTGGGGAAAAATCGATGTCGATTTGAATACGATTTAAGATTTACTCAGTGCATGACCACCAACCATATTCTTAACTGCGAGTAATAACGAAGTAAATCTTACGAAAAGTCGGTATTGTATAATACAACCGTCAACTAACCAGAATTGCGATAGCAAGTTCGATAGCGAGGATGCGGATCAAGATCTCAAAATCAGCGATGCAATAACGCCGAGTCGAAACAGACATTGATCTAGCAAGAGGAATAGTAAAATAGGAAAATATATTCAAAAAGCTAAAAAAGGAGCAGGGATAGAGGTACATATCTTTGAGTGATGTTCGAACGAATTTGAAAAGTACATTTATTTATTCCATGCACTCTGATGCAGGCGCACGTAATCTCAGTACATGAAAATACATGAGGGCATACATAATATTGGAAATAGATATGGGAAATGTACAAAAACAGAATATACAAATATACAAAAATAAATTTGAAAATCAGTACGTCATTGCAATAAAAAGTTTAAGCTATTCAATCGTGACTATTTCTACTGTGTAAAATCGCTATTCGGGCAGTCGTAATCGCTCAGAATATTTTTATTATATCGACAGCGTAATAACATAGTCACGTAAGTGCCATTATTTTGGCCTTTTTTTATATTTATGTGACAGAAACGTATCTCCAATTTTTTTCACATTTTCGCACTCGTCAATGTACTTGAAACATTTTCATGGTATGAATAAAAATTTGAAACACAGAAGCGTAAGTGCCATTTTTTTCAAGTTTCGTATTTCGTGTGACAATCTTTCACCGTTGATTGATACATAAGGTTAGCCCGCAATTTTATTATCGTTCAATCATTCATATACAAAACAATCTCTCCTTAAAAATCCTCAATTGCTTAGTAATATCATTAACGGGATGTGATAGCCAGGGGTCGATAAAGTAGGGGGGTGTTTTTACCAATTTTTTTGTTTTACTCGGCATTTCGCGACGAAGGCACAGAATGGATTTTCGCAGAGGCATTCGACGTATTATATGGTGAAGTATTGCCGTAGACGAATAAACGTATTGAAATCGAAAAATAGTTTGTTTTCGTAAATTACAATCTGTAAAACAGGGTAAAAAAATGGCCGGTCGGGGCTCGACTCTCATATGCTGACCTTATTATTCAAGTTCGCGCGGTATCCACCACTGAAATGTATAGCGACGTCAATTCTACGACCTCGCACGAACCGAATGATCCGTTTATTTATGAATATTACTTGAAAATGGGAGCGTGATTTGCAATGCTGCATTTCGTCGACTTCGACCGAGTCAAAGCGGTTTTTGACAGTTACATACACTGAACGTGTTCAATGTTGACCGGTATGAAGTTCACCCCACAGTCTTCTGTCTCTTTCTTCCCTCGCGCTAACTGTCAAGACCCGCTTTGACTCGGTCGAAGTCGACGAAATGCAGCATTGCAAATCACGCTCCTATTTTCAAGTAATATTCATAAATAAACGGATCATTCGGTTCGTGCGAGGTCGTAGAATTGACGTCGCTATACATTTCAGTGCTGGATACCGCGCGAACTTGAATAATAAGGTCAGCATATGAGAGTCGAGCCCCGACCGGCCATTTTTTTACCCTGTTTTACAGATTGTAATTTACGAAAACAAACTATTTTTCGATTTCAATACGTTTATTCGTCTACGGCAATACTTCACCATATAATACGTCGAATGCCTCTGCGAAAATCCATTCTGTGCCTTCGTCGCGAAATGCCGAGTAAAACAAAAAAAATTGGTAAAAACACCCCCCTACTTTATCGACCCCTGGCTATCACATCCCGTTAATCACTCCATCGAAGCAAAATGAGAAAAACGATCTATCCATATGCATAGGAAAATTCAAAGTTGGCGGGCCTTGGTTCATCATCGATGTCTCATATGGTTGTATAGATCGCGTCGTGTCGGTATAGTCGAAGCACGATTGGTAATTCAGGAAACTGCACAATCCGCGGTGCCATGAACCGTGAACATAACCTAGTAAACGCATGGGGTATTCTTTCCCCATTCTCACCGGCGCAACATTTCAAATGCTCCATTCCATTCTTAAAACTGTTTAATACATTCAAATACGTTATAAAAATGTCAAATAAACCTGATGAGATAATAAAAAAATACTTCGATGTGCTTTCTCAGGAATCTAAAGGTCTCTTCGAACTATAATCTAACATAACCATAGAATTTTTTCGTACATCTATACTTTATCGCATTAACATTAATCAACATGTTAATAGATGAATGTTTATTTTCACAACTTTTACAGAACTTTATTTAACCGATTACGTATCTGAGCTTGAAAATTCTTCTATATCACCTCTGTCATTCTACAGAGATTATGTATCAAAAAATTTACCCCTTATAATCAGAGGTGGAGTAAAGCATTGGCCGGCAATTGGAAAGTGGGGTATACCTTACTTCAGACAAATGTTATCTAATAAAATGATATCAGTTGCCGTAACGCCGAATGGATATGCGGACGCGATTGCCGTCAAGAAATCAAAAGATGGAAATGAATGCTTGGAGTATTTTGTTATGCCGGAGGAACGGCTCGTACCAATGTCTCAGTTTTTGGATGAGATGGAAACACCTGGCGTTGAAAATGTCCATTATATTCAAAAACAGAACTCTAATTTCAAAGAAGACTTTCCTGAACTCTGGCCGGACGCTGGGATTGATATTCCGTGGGCTAATGAAGCTTTTGGAAAAACACCAGACGCTGTTAACATATGGATGGGAGATCGGAGAGCTGTTACCTCTAGTAAAATTATTATAATATCGCTGACTACTATTCTCAGCGTAATGGTTAAACTGTAAAGAAAAGTAGGAGAAAGGGAACCTTGGAGTAGCGTAATTCCATATCAAATCCATGTCTCGATTAGATTCTGTTGTTTAGTAAAAACGTGATTCCATATCAGCGATTTTAGAATCTTATTCAGATAGAAATGAAGTTAAAAGTTGAAGATGAAGTAGTTAGCACTTTGAGCTGCTAACTTGTATTAGTATTTGTTGTTTTGAATATGATTTCGTAATAATGCTTAAATGAATTAATTTGCTATTGAATTTTTCTTTTACACAGTGCATAAGGATCCCTACGAAAATATTTACTGCGTAGTATCGGGGGAGAAGGAATTTCTGCTCCATCCACCTACTGATCTACCATGGATTCCTTACAACAATTATCCCACTGCAAGCTACCGCGAAGTAAAGCCTGGCCAGTGGGATATCGAACCTATTGTTATAGAGCGAACAGAAGAAACTGAGATTGTGGAAGATGGAAGCAATTGTTCGATGGATTCTGACTTACTACCATGGATATCTGTAGATCCTTTAAATCCAGATTATAATAGGTTTGTTTTATAATCTCCAAGATTATTTTTCTTAAAAGGAGGCAATCAATGATTAGGTATTTCACGTATGTTAAAGTTCAATGAATTGTATTATTATTTTCAATTATTACAGATATCCTCAGTACAGAAATGCAAAGACCTTGAGAGTAACGGTCCGTGCAGGTGATATGTTGTATCTGCCTTCGCTATGGTTTCATTATGTAAGACAGACACACGCGTGTATTGCGTTGAATTATTGGTACGATATGGAGTATGATATAAAATACGCATACTATAAAGCCTTGGAGGTTTTGTGCCGATAGGAAGTTAAAGGTAAATAGGTACATAATTGAACCACATTATGTAAATAAAGGAAATGAAAAGTCTGTCAATGATTGTAAAAACATTGAACTGCATTGGCTTTAGCTTGTATAAGTTTGTTGGTGTTGTAAATATCGTTCTAACAATTTAATTTGTATGAATATCATCAATAGCGTTATACAAGCCTAATGAACTTTGGAATTGGGATTAGGTATATACGAAATGAAAACTTTTTTAAAGTGTCTGATGGAATATCGCATTTTAATTAATTATAATATCATAATTGTAATATTCGACCATTGTAAATACGTTTATACTAAATCTTTCGGATATTGCGAGTAGAGGAACTCGCTACTTCCTATAACGCTTAAAGATTATCTATTCAGATCTAAATATTCTGAATAATTATATGTACTAAGTGTATAATTATGTGAATAAGTAATAATTTATAAACTGTAATAACAGAGAAGAACAATCCTCCGAATTCGCATCCTAAGACCGTTAATTTATCAAGTTTTCTTAAATCAAAACTCCTAAAATCTCATACGTCTCATAAAATCTATTACTTCGTGATTTTAATTAAATAATTAAAAATGTATTCATTTTCCCGCGATAAATCTCTGCATATTACGCCTCGCGGTATCCAACCTGTCGTATCAATATGCAAGGCGTGTTGCATAGCTCTCGGAAAAATTCGACTCCGTAGTTCGTCGTTTGTCCGCAATGTTGAGATAGCGTTCGATTTCTTTGATTTCTAGAATCGTCGCGGCGGTTCTGAAGCATCTGTCATAAGTTACCTCGTTGTTTCGTTGACTTCTTTTTATCGTGACTCGATTACGGAACAAAAATCTATAGAAAAAAAAATGTCTAAAGAAGAGCAGTTCGATGGTTTGCTGCTCGGAATGGCTCAACAACACGAAGGAGGTGTACAAGACGTAAGTTTGTTTGTTGAACGATCACGCAACGCAACATAACATAACATAACATAACCTCAAATACAGCCCGGCAGATGAACTTCGAATATTATTTTCAATTATTATTTACAGCTCCTAGATACCATATTCAGTTTTCTGGCTAGAAAAACTGATTTCTATACTGGAGGTGGCGAGGGAGCTGCCGAACAGGTGATATATCAATTATTTTTTTTTTTTAATACGATCATTTCGCTCTAGGTATACAAGTAGATAATTTTACCGACTCATCATCAAATATTATTCACCGGATCAGAATTTGTAGATTAATTACGATTAATGAATATTTCGAATCATATTTGCTCTTCGAATTGAACATTCATTGGCAAAAATAGCAAATCTGATCTAACATAACCTCACTTTTACTATAGAAATTTATTTATCGCAATCCAGGAAATATGCGATTATTTAGGTACCTAAATCGACCTTGAATGATCCTATGTTATGTGTGAAGAAAGAAATTCATTTGTATTCATTCAAAAATCATTAAAAATCAGTTGTTTTTATTCAAGAAATGATTATCGATATTATTTGCTCGCTTCGACTCATTAAAAATCAAGTTCGAACTGGAAAAGACTGATTTTCGAGGTCAGATTAAAAGATGAAAGCCTGAATTTATCGGAATTCAGGAAACAGGCGATTCTTTAGGTACAATCAAATCGACCTTGAATGATTATATATTATGTATGAAGTAAGAAATTCATTTGTATTTATTTAAAAATCGCTGAAAATCAGTTATTTTTCTTCAAGAAACGATTATAAATATTATTCGCTTGCTTCGACTCATCACAAATCGAGTTTGAACTTGAAAAACACTGATTTTTGAGGTCAGATCACAACATGCGAGTCTAAAATTGAAAATATTACCTCCTACGAGGTTTAAAATTCGTTTGTCCTTGATTACGATCATCGTTATATTTGTGTGCCCCTTTTTTTTACAGCTCGTTATGAGTAAGTTCAAGAAACACGAGTCAACTGCAATAAACAAGGTATCAGCTGAGAAGGCAGAGCGAGCTGAGCAAGAAAGAAGGCGCAAGGAACGAATAGAGAAAAAGAAAAGAGAGGAGGAGAATGCGCAGTCGAGTAGCGAATCAAAGATTGTAGAATTGACGGATGAGCAAGCAGTAGAACTACAAGCTGAGTTAGATAACAAGGTAAAGCGACTAATACTTGTGCCTAGAAGTCAGTCGGAAAGAGAAATCGGTGCAAATTTTTAAATATTCATTCTTTCAGCAGAAAATGGTCACAGAAACACCGGCTGTTGCTGGACCTAGCGGAGATAATGCCCAAGTTAAAATTGAGGAGATTAGCAGTGATAAGCTCGAGAAAGACGAGGACGAGGAAGAGGATGAAAAGGAGAAGGGAAAACTTAAGCCTAACAGCGGTAATGGAGCGGATTTGCCCAACTACAGATGGACACAAACACTGCAAGAAGTTGAGGTAAGTTTTACTGCCCATTAATATATCGGTAATAACATAACGCGGTATGGCATACGATTCTTTGTCAAGAATCGCATCTGTTTTTAGTATTATTTGACGACTATATCTTTTCCTAATTGGAATTTCAACTGTTGAAACAGTGTTAATTAATTTTTTTATTATATCGATTGTTGTGTACGTTTTTTACTGCGAATTCCCATATTTTTGAATTTAAAAATATCGATATTTCCTAGGATCTTGATCATATTTTTGGTACAGAGTTAGAGAAATAGGGTAGAAAAGTTGGGCAATTCAAATGTGAAAGTTCTTAAGAAATATTTAAGTGTAATGATGTTTACTGTCATTCATTATTTGCCATGTATCATGGAATTTGAGTCTTGAATCACATGGTAGTAAATTATGAAGCACTAACGACTTGTTTTTTAAAGTTTTTTAAAATCTTTATATTTTTTACTTCGGGACAGGCACTGGTATGGATTGGGGAAATGCTTCGTTAAATTTTTCGTTCTAAAAGTAAATCATGATACGTAAAAAGTCCAAAAGTTCAGATGCGTGTATCATTTTGCAACAACTGTTTTTATTTCTGTGCCCAGAGTTGAGCGAGTAACTATAATTTGGGGAATGTATTTCCTACCAAAATGATACTTCCAAAAATAATGATGATGGTATATGTAAATATTATTCCACACCGTGATATTGAAGAAAAATAAAGAAAAAAGTATTTCACCATCTATGAGACTGAGATATACGCATTTACGCAATAATAATTATTGCTTATTAGTCAGGTGTAATAAAATTGCGATATTCACATGAAATCTACTGATATTGTACGAAAGAGGTATCTAAATCTAATAACCCGTGTTTTAATTGATTATTCGAATATTTATAATGTCATGTTATGCGGTGGAGCAAGGGATATTTTATCTATATTACCTATAATATTGAAGAATAAATTATATCATACGCGAATAGGTATAGTAAGCTGAGTAGAAAATTTTCTAATTTTACGACGTCATGGGAATTTATAAAACTCGTTGAAAAAAATCGTAGTAGAGGGAATGAAATGAAAAAACACATGGCGATAATAATTCGAGAGTTTCTTGTTCAATCGATGATTAATTAATACACAAGTAATATCACAGATACAAAGAATGATCGTGTAAACCACCCTTTATCAATTATCGATCAATACAATTCCATTTCATTTATTTTCTTTTTTCCACACTGCCTCAAACATTGGTTTTAGAGGGCTCCACGTTTGATTTAGACTTTGTAAGTTAGTAACAATTAAATTATTAACTCTAAATTACATATCTAATTAAAGGACCTTAATTAAAAATAAATTCAAGCTGCATATAGGTTTTTTTTTTGTTCTTTTTTTTTGTTTTGTTTTTTGTTTTTAGTTTTTAGTTTTTAGTTTTTAGTTTTTAGTTTTTAATTTTTTTTTTTCTTACTTTCACGAGTCTTTGACTCACACGTCAAACGACGCGGGGAGTAATTACGAAAAAATAATTATTATTATCGAAAGCTCTGAACGATTATAGTTTGAAAATAGTCAAACTAGCGTTGAGCAATTATCGTTAAACTTGCAAAAATTTTCTTATTTTCTTTATCTCTCTCTCTCTCTCTCTCTCTCTCTCTCTCTCTCTCTCTCTCTCTCTCTCTCTCTCTCTCTCTCTCTCTCTCTCTCTCTCTCTTCTCTCTCTCTAATTTCACTTTTTTCTCTTTTTTTACTTTCTAAGAAATAAATTAAGCAGTTAATATTCTGAATTTGATATTCTTTTAATTTTGTTTGCTCGCAGCGTTTAACTTTTCCTTGATTGGATTTATTAATTCTGTTTTTTTTTCTTTTCTTTTTTTTTTCTTTTTTGTTTTTGTTGTTTTGTTTTCATATAAATTATTACGAATCTAAAAGACCTTATTAAATTACAGCACACAGCGCGCTCATTACATAAATGTAATTACTAATTTCACGTACCACACATTTAACACAGTGCAATACAGCCTTAAATCTATAATAGATGATAATATACTATACATTATTGAACTCCTATTCTACACATAATATTGAAATTCATTATTTCTTGCATGCTTTCTTGATTTTAATGTTTTTTTTAACAATTTCTTTTCTTTTCTTCGTTTTTTTTTTTTCTTCATCTTTTTCGGTTTCTAGTTTTTTCGTAGTAGACTCGGGAGTGTTTCACTTTTTTAGCAGCAGTTTTATCAATTATGCCGTTGATAGATTTCATTTCAAATACCGTATTAATATATTAAAATCCATTCTTCTTCAGGGTTATTATTATTCACCGTTACTTTTAATTGTACTTGTCACGAGCCCTCACTGTAACAGAGAAAATAACGAAAAACCATTGATTAGTATCATGAATAAATCATATTAGTTCGTATATAAAAAATAATAGAATAAAAAAATTCAATTTACAAACATTACTTTATCTTTGTCTAAAAAAACTGACAAATATGAACGTGAGACTATTAATGATTTCGTTTGCTTACGTGTAAAATGAAATTTTTCAATTTGTAAAATTAGGATTACATATTGAAATGATTTTTTTAACGTGATAATTATATTTCTATTGAGATTAGTAGCGTTAATGTAATTCGACTTACTCTCCATGTAAAGGATTCCAGCTAGTAATCCAACCATAAACAAAAAGCTCATGGTACAAATTAGTACGGTCAATTGGTTCCTTGCGCACCAAGATTTTTTGTAAACCTTTGTAGGCCTACCCAGACCGTTTACAACTGTAAAATGTGTGCTGCTAGCTACTGATACTGTGTCGATAGGTTTTGGCGATGTTACAGTCGGCGGATGTAGGGCTGCTAGAGTTGCCAAATTAGCTGCTGTCAATAGCAGGGTACCTGATGCTACGCTCTGTAAAAATGAAAATTTATTCATTAAATTATTAGCTCGATCTCAGAGTGATAAGTGATTTTTATCAATTACAGAATTGTGCGTTTTACTATTTGAAAAGCGTGTGCACAAATCGGCTGAGAGATTTGACCAAAAATACGATTTTTTTGTCTAACAATTGTAAACTTATGTTCGGGTAGTTTCGAATGAATTTTTTCTTTCGTCAAATGTCGCAATTTAAAAATGCATACCTAACTCGTACATACGCGAATAATTATTTTGTTATAAAACGAACTTTTTCCTCCTGGATGATTCTATCGGCTATGCATCCAAATAAGCGTTACCTATACTTGAGTACCTGCTCGTACTTTCATCGAGCAAAAGCAGAAAAAAAAGAGGTAAAAAAATGTGCTTCCGGTACGCACCGTGTGCTAGTAGCTGCAGTAACATCTGCTAATATTGCTTATGACCTCACTCAGCTTTCGCTTTCTCACTCTTCGATTACACGGGAGATCTTGTATGTAGGTATAGGCCAGGGGAAATAAGATATTCAATTCACCATTAGAGTTTACAGTTAGTCATCATTCGGGGATTGTGCGTGGGTGGAAATTTACGATCTTAATTCATTGATCGATCGATAATAATATAGAAATTGTCGCGTTAACGAGACGAGAGTAGAAAGTCTTAATTCTTGAAATTATTTACTCGACGTGTTGTATTCCCCGAAATTGGGTAATTATATAATTCACAAATTGATCACAGGTACTATATTATACCCTACTGAAATCATGTCAATTATTGAGTTGGGACTAGTTTTGCCAATCTTTGTGTCCATTCTAAATTTCTGTGGAATATTGCGGCCCAAGCCTTAGGCAATTTTATTTGTTATTTTTATAATCACTATTATACGCTTATACTCGTCCCTCAAATGTGACTTAACTTTTACTTTCACGTTGAGTTATTTACCACCGAGTATATCGTATCTATGTATCTACTTATACGTAAAACCTAATTTTTACTCGTAAAGTACCTGTACCTCGTTGTTTTCAACCATTACTGAAGAGCTAGGGATTTAATAGTATATTATGCAACTCGTGCGTGAAAAATTTTACCCACGAGTTTCATGCGATATTTTTCGACACAGTGTGCGTAAAATCCAAAATTTTACGCATACTATATCGAAAAAGAAATGATCAAAGCTCGATTCTTTATCTTTTATAGGTATGTATAAAAGCTTGAATTGGGTTATTGCAAGTATTATCATGATTACTACTCACTATTTGACTAGGTTTTAATTTTGTGCCGTTCATCCCCGTCTGAAGAATCAAATTGTTGAATATAAGGAAGAAAAAAGAGAAAAAAACACCATTTGAATACATGATATTTTTTTAACGCGTTTTTAGACTCGTTGCGAAGTCCCAGGTTCGCCTTGACCTTTTTTGTTTTAACGCAACTCTCGCGGCATCGACTGTCAATTACACATTGAACATCGGTTTGACCGACGTATAGGTACAATGATAGAAGAACTTTATTATTACGTATAAGAATTATTTTTCTTCGTTTTTTTTTGTATACTATCGTAAGTTTCACCTATGCCTAATAAGCCCGAGGCGAGACATACTAGTATTCACCTATTCGGGGAGATTACTCATTTACTCACGTGTGTGCTCGCCGTTGAGCCCTGAGACGAAGTCGAACCTCTAGATGAGGAGTTCGATGTCGCGGTGTGAAGATGTCCCCAACTTCCGTTTTCACTTCCTCTCTCGCTACGTCCGACTAGGGAAGGTCTGGGGATGTGCCAGGATGGGTTGACGGCAATTTCACCAACCTGAAACGAAAAATGAAACCCTTTTGTCAAAATTCATTCTTTCTCGCCACGTTTTATGAAAAGAGATAATTCTTCTCGATATTGATTCAGGATCACTTGAACCAAATTTCGATTAAAGGAACCTTTTTTTTTCAACTAGCGATCATTGCAGAAGCCGTTTGACTTCACAATGTCTTCTGTGCTTTACTTTTGACATCAATGATTGTCGGATTGTCAAAGTTGATGAAAGAAAAAAAAAAAAATTATCGATTTTTAAACGTTTGAGATGGTCTAGCTGTAGGCGAGTAATTGCAGCGATATATAGCTAATCGCGTGATCGAAATCATCATCCTATCGCATAGCCAAGTAAATAATAAATAAAATAAACGATCGCGGTAGTTGCTACTGCAGTTGATCGGTTAATTTAACTTTCGCGAAGAGTTCATGGCATTTCATGTTATTATCTTCCCGTGCTAAAGTATTTTTATAACAAGTCAGAGATTTTCACCTGAGATTCAATGAAAGGCCATTTCTACTATATCTTTCACTGAAAATAACAGGTGAGTATAAGGTATATTAAACCTGCAGTTCTGTTTTCTAGATATTGTCGAAATTACGTGTACTACTAACTATAGGTATAATTCAGTTCACCTATTCATATATCCATGTATTTCGAAAGTTCTTTACTGTCATGAATATTACACCCCGGAAATTTGTTCGATTCACCTAGATACCGATTTCATCATAATAAATAAGAATAAAAATTAACTGAAACGAAAAAGAAATTGGCGAAATAAATATATGCGAATGTGCTTTTTCTCTTCTCACGTGTAATATTTTTTCTTTTCTTTTTTTCATTCATTTATTTATTGGCAGTAACTTTCGATACGTTTCGGAGCTTTCTAAAAACAAAAATAAATAAATAAAAATGCTTATACTCTCAGTAAGGGGTCCATTGTTCGATTTTTGCCACAGGCCATTCTGCTTTTTGGCTATACGATTTTTATAACTCGCGAAAAGCGTATCAAATTTTCTTCGTTTAGACGATTAAATTATGTACATATAATGCGAAACGGATCGATTGAAATGGATCTTGTCTCAAACGGTTTCGTTTCAGACTGTTCTTTAGTTTACTTGATACATGAATAATTTTCGGAACGCCTTAGACGTGTAAATCGTTCATTACAGCTTCTCAATCCGTTTGCATCTGTCCACCCCTAGTCGATCGTTCCGGTTTTCATTTAGTTTCAATCATGCTTATATTTTATGGGAAACTTGTCCTTAATTTTTATGAAAGAGTAGTTTTGAAATGCGAAGAATCTAAGCCGGAATTCTCATACGTTGATATAATCTTGTAGTTTAATTTGGAAGAAAGTGATGACGCCGTAGAAACCGAATCTTTTATTTAAAGAAATGACCTAATATCCAGTCAGATTTAGGTCTCGAATCCTGAGGCACTAGCCCAGGGCTGTAAATTTGACATGGAGACAAATTTGAGAAAGTTAACTGCAGATTGTATAGGGTCGGCTTACTGGCGAATACGCCCTGATACAAACTCGTATGATTCTTCTCTTTCACGTGTTGAAGTTCATTCGAATACGATTTCTTCTCATTTATACATTAGTCATGATCTTTATCGATGGATTAAGCATATCAAGTCTTTCATTGCTGATATAAGATGAAGAAAAACGCTTGGAAAAATGAGAGTTAAAAAAAAAGAAAAAAAATTCTGTTTCGGAGTCTTGTTCTCGTTTTCAGAAAAAAATCTGTTGATTTGTTGAATTATTGTAAAAAATTGGAAACAATAGATTTATGAATTTGTTAAAGTGTCAGGAACATCAGCTCGAGTGCACTTCGCAACTTGTCTTGTCTGTTGCACGGTCGTCGCATTAACTTTGGTCTCAAAACGTGAAAACAAGTTTCGTTGGCGTGCCATCTGTAGGTCACAGCCTACCCGCTTGGTTGTTACTCAACAAATCCGAACGAAAATTCGGGACACGGTCCTGCACGGTTTGCTGTTGCGAATTCCACGAGTAGTATACATACCTACGTATATAAGAGAAAGACCCGATTCCTGAGGCACTGCAGTTCTGCAGATCGAACCCAGGCCGAGTAAGTGGGCGGGGATCGAGAAAAAAACAGAAGGAAAAGGGTCGACGAAAGTTACGGTCGAGATGGCGAACTTGGCCTCGTAAATTTTTTATTTTAAACTCATTCTTGAAAATGTAAAATATCACCAATTTTACTGAATTTTTTTCCACCATCTTTTCTTGAAGCGAACATTTATAACATTCTGAATACATACGGTGCATGGTAGGGTGTTTCTCTCAAACCGTATGCCTACCCTTTTTCTCCGACCTCCAGCACGCGGATTTTTCTAATTCGATAGTTTCGGTGTGAATCGATAAAATCGATGCAGAATCGTACATAGAGCCAGAAAATATGGATAATAATTGAAAAGTGGCCCAGTTGTCGCTAATTATTATTTGCAGTGTAATTTTCTCGTTAATATTTCTTACCTCACTATATACTATATCGCGTATTATTTATGTGCCGTACATTTCACCCGCATATTGTGACACTTATTACGACCCAGTATGTATTATAGTGAGCGTTATTCATTTGATGTGAGGTTATACATAGCTATGAAGAAACTGCAACGATTTGACCCATAATATGTACCAATATCGGCAGCTATCTTTATAATAATCGGTAGGTAAATTTCTAAATTTTGGCTCCTAAGATGAAAGAGTTTGAGCTTTTTTTTTTCTTTCCTTTTTCTGTAATGATACATTGTGCAGAATTGTCGAAGGTAATAAGCATTCAGGTATGAGAAAGGTCAAATTTCGCTTGAAAAACGTGAAAGCGAATACATCATCTGATCGGTAATAATCATCGGTATATACATATGTATAGGCACGTAGGGTAAATATGCCACGTATCTAAATGTTGCGAAGTGGTAAACCTGACCCTGAGGTTAGAACAATAATTACGACTTCATGCATCGTGGGTAGATATGTACATACTAAGTAAAGATCGAAATTAAAATTTGAAAAAAATAAAAAAATAAAATTTCATGTCTAACTTATAAACTTCATCGAGTCTATTTATGTTAGCAAATTGCATCCTAGCTGCAGTTTGCAGTCGGGTAATTTTGAAACAGATTTGTTGCTCCGGATCATCGATTAATCGATGTAAAAATTAAACAATTCTGTATAAATCGTGCATTAGAATGTTTAGCCATGTACAAGGATCGCGTTGTATAGGTACGAAAGGGAAAGTATAAATTGATCCGAGCTAAGGAGTGGAATTTCAATCGGAACGTTAACGCGCCTCAAACTTCTAAGTCACGTAATTATATTTCGATCATTCGTTGAACTACCGTTTTAAATTTACGAACACATATACATGAGTGATTACATGTACTGTTTTATAGCATATTATGATATACGACACTCGATTCTCTATTAACGAACTCCCCAACACATCCGCGGATCAAGAAAAAGAAAAAAAAAAAGTTGTATGAATAATTTCGCTTCATCTATCATTCATACCTCATCATTTTCCCACTCGAGTCTGAATCGAAAGATCCATCGATCTGCAATTCCCATTAGTGTATATCGGTGTCATTGACAAGTGCCAATGCAGTAAAGTGACAAGGTTAGCACAGCTACAGCTGCCTTCGAGCGACAAGTCGAGATTGCGCATGGTGCCGATGCACTCGCAAATATCAGACTAAGCATACGAATTTAATCGTCGCAGATAGTAGATCGGCATTTTCTTATAGTTGTTTTTAATCCCTAGAAGTATTCGGTCGTTGATTTGCAGACGCGTGATAGTATCGGTTGATGATAGACGCTAATGAATGGCATTGATGTTATGTCACTTGATCGTGAGATATGAATTTTGAATACCTTACTCAACCAGTTTCGGTTAATTTTATTCCATTCGTTGCAGCTTCCGTGTATTTTGATATAAACAGTCGCAACAGGTGCAGGAGATACGAATCTAAACTAATCGCGCAATAATTTACTTTCGATACATGAAAGTGCAGGTCGATATCTCATCCAGATTTTCTGTGATTTCACACTAGTTTCTTCATCAACGATCTTTTCACCATTTTTTTTTCTTCTTAAATTCTTTCTCCTTTTTTTTCTGTCCATCTTCTCACGTGGATCGATCTTGACCTGAGTCTGGACAGTCTTAAGCTGCACGACTCGACACATGATCATAGCTTGTCGTGTCCACGGATAGTGAAAGCGTTTCGTTTTTTCGACTTGCCAAAGGCGCGGCTCCGACGAATTGAGCGTACATAAGGTAGAAAGAGGTGGATATACCTATAGTGGAGGAAAAGACCGGAGGAGGGGATTATTTGTGAAAAAGAGAATTTCATCTCTCTACTCGCGAGGGACTCGGTGGCTATGGCCGAGATGCAGTCCTTTCGCGTAACGAGAAATAAGAATGGAATTTAAGGAGGTCCCTTATGTAACAGAAAACCAGACGCGAAGACTCGCGCCGAGTGTTGACACCACTCGTGCAAGGAGAGATTTCATTTACATACATTACTGTGTCACGGAGGATTGCTTCTTACTTGTTGAATATTTTTCTTGATGCGGGGGACTCCATAGAACTATACAGTCCGATTATCATGATCTATGGGATTTTCAGCTTATTATCATTATCATCATTATTATTATTATTATGATTATTATTATACCTCTGGCGATTGCATATGTGTGGCCGTTTTATTTTGTTCTTAAACACAGAAGTTGAAAAATATTACATTCGTGATTGATTTTATGTAATTAATCATAGACGAAATCGGAGATAGGTATAAGCAGCTCCGTTAACGAAACGGCCTTCATCAAAGATTGCGAGAATTTCAACAGAGAGAAATTATTTCTCGTTCTTGATTAATCGATTAATTATTAGTCATCTTGAAAGCAGGTAAATGAGAAATTGGTCCAAAAGTGAGAAATTTGTCGACTTTGGATTCAAGATATAAAATTATCAAATATACAACGGAGAAGCTTCACTTGTCATTCTTTCAATTTATCCTAACAAACCGAAAGAAAAAAAAAAAAGAAAAATTAGTACTTCAAGTACTTCAAGGTGGCAAAATTCTTGGTCAAAAAAGGCGAAAAAACAAAAAGTACATAAAATACGAAATTCAATTCTCTCACCGAATAATTACTGATTTATTTAAACATTCGAAGGACGAGGACAAATATTTTTCTTCCAAAATATTTGGCTATCTAATAGTATAATATGAACATATTTTTCCTGTATACAAGATTAGATATTATTTCTGCCTGTATAGTTTACATAACGTGTGAAGTTTCTATTTTGAGGTCTGCTAATGAAAACCGCGAGAATATATTCATATACATGTCGTTTCGTTCTCGCCTGCACTTGCGCGAATCGACACTACATATTGCACTTCCGCTCCAGTCTACATCCGGTATCGTAAATAAAATATTTCCCGACCCTCAATGTCAGCCAATAATTTCCTCCACATTGCAGTAATGACAATGGGATCATTACGGTAATTGGCAATTTTCGTCCATATAACGTAGGCGTGGCGGCGGGCCGCCTTCGAGAACCTTGCCCAAGGACCATGTTCCGTCTGGACGAGTTTCTACATTTTTCTATACCTACCCGTATCGCGTTTTCGTCATCTCTTATTTACAGACCCTTTGTTTTACAGGAAGCGTGTAGAAAATACATTTTATACAGCCTTCAGTTTCATTCCATGATTTTTTTTCATCCCCATGATATAGGAAAACCCCATTATCACATATTATTATATCCTAAGGCCCAATTTATGAAATTTATACTATTTCGTGCAGAAAAACTAAGACTGATTAGAACTAAAAATAAAAGATTCGATGTTCACTTAAATCTAATAATCTGCGACACTGGATATCGACAGTATCGTAAGATTTGAATCCACTTCTATACACCCGCAGTATTTTCAAGTCGGTAAAAATGATCAGGTATTTTTGCGGAACTCAATACACTGGTCAACCTCGACTGGTACACCTGCTCCCCATACCGGTTGTCACTTGATGTAACGCAATGCGGTGAAACGGATTTTGAACCCATATTTAACCCCGTGCGTAGATAGTTTCTTCATTAATAATTGTATCATAGCTCATTTCTTTCTTCTATTAAAACTTCCAAATTGCGTATGGGAAGGTAATATTTTGCATGCATAAGCATCGTTCAGGGGAGTTGCCATTCGACATTTTTTTTTTGAAAAATATAATTCGTTTCGCAAAATATTCGTGGGGATAATTGAGATGAACTTTGAACGGCGAATTCGAAAGGTGTGGATACATTCATATCTGTTCTCAATTTTTATCCCGGAAAAGAAATTTTTGATGTAATTGTTGCCCAAAGAGCAACTTAAGTGCAACGCAATATGTGCCCCTTCCTATATTGATCAATAATTCTACATCTATGAAACAGCCTTGTTGACATTTTATACCATAAAATAGGTTAAGATTCGATTTCTATACCGTATTATTATTGCTGCACTCATTGGCTGACAGCCACAAGCCATCTATGTCTCGTGTATTGTAGCGCTTGACTTTAATTCTAATTCTCTATTACGAGGATTTGTTTTGCTCATTGCGAGTTGATTAGACCTCCGCTTTTGTAACTGCATCTTTATAGGTGTGTATGTACACCTAAGTCTTACGTAAAACTTTGAACTGTTGACTCCGATGGAATGCAATGTCAGTGACTTTTTTTTCTCTTTCATTCATTTATTTATAATTTCAATAAATTATAAGCCGATAGACGTATAAAATATATGGTATGACTCGATTTTATAATATTTGCATAATATTATAATACCGTGAACTTCGAGTGGATGGATTCAGGTCGGGAATGGTAGGTATTGATATTTCTAACATTCCCATTAACGATTCGCTCCAGCCTTTTTATTATAAATTATTACGATACGAGACGAGCTCTAAAACATCTTCAAATATCTCTAAGGAATTTGGCGAGGGATTTGCCAAGCAGAGTAGATTTGCCAATAGAGTCGTTAATCGTGATATGAAATCAGATGAAATTAAATAAGATAGAATGACTTGGTGATGCGTCTAACGTTTTCGAAATGAATAAAATGTTTTGATAGTTGTGATATTTGAAATCATAGCAGAGACGTTTACTGTTAGGCTTGGCAAAGATGGATATTTTGACGGTGCGGTAAATTAACGACACTTTTGTCGGCCTTGTGACGTCAGGCTTAAGGTCGTTCGTAGTTTTTCGACAGATTTATGCCTCCGCCTTTCTGAGATGGATTTCTTGCCCTTGCCATTACTATAAACTACTTCATGTATGATTCTGGTAGAGTAATTTTATCCTTGATTCAAAAAAGGGATACGATGTCTGCAGGGACGTTCAAGGCTAGTTTTTCTAGCTGAGAGTACAAGTCCGTTACTGCACGGGTGTATGGAGACTAAAAATCCTAATTGAGCAACACATATATCGCTTGAATTCATAATGTGTTAGTTTCTTTTTTACGCACTTATCGGCAATTCGAATATTGCTAATAGTTCTTTTTTTATCGCTTAGTTTAATCATAGTTGAAAAAATTCCACGCTCTTAGCTTGCTCGGGGCAAAGAAATCATAGATTTAACGAAGGACACTAGAGTTTCTCGCTAATAATCCTTCTTATTAGGAGGTAGAAAATTTTCACGGTTTGTCCTATATCTGACTCGGATGTGCAATCGTTTGCAATGATTCAACTAGACACAGTTAAATTTCTGAGTCAAAGTCAGTCTACCTCGTTTGATTCTACAATTTTGAATTTTAGTTAAAGCCACCATAAATAATTTCACATGATTTCCAAAATCGGAGTTTTTAAATTATGAAATAAATGGGAAGATCTTAGGACGTTCCTACAGCGCCCGTTTGTCTCGGGCAAAATCTTGTTTTATGAACGAAAAAGTGAAACGTGAGACAGCGAGGGCTGAACGAGGTGAACAAGATCGATCCAAGAGCGCTGTTCATTCAATTTAAACTGGAAATTGTTTTCTTTACTTTTATTTTAGTCTTATTTTATTATACTGTCTTATTCAATGCTTGGTACAGCAACCGTATCGAGTGGATTAAGTATAGATGACGATCTTAATGGACATAAGTACTCTCGGGTTTATTGTTTTATTACAAGCTACTGTCTTTTATCGATATAACCAACTCCTCTGAGCTACTATACGTGCGGTGAGTGTATAAGGTTCTGTTTTACGTTGCCAATACTCCATCTTGTACATATTTACATATCGTTGCATGCCCGATCGGTGAGTAACGTTCGATTGCAAAGTTTTAATACAAATGAAACGATCGATACCAACGCTGACTTATACTATGATCTTATATCGTTGATGAGTATTTCACGTGATATGCAGATCATTGATCGGGAGAAAGAAGATCTTGTATTTTAAGTAATTAATGACCGGGGTTAGTGGCCTATAAAAACGATTATGTCACACAAACCATATAATTAAATCGATTGTGGAAATCGTTGAATGATATTTAACGCCCATGTATAATTTCACCATCAAGTGAAAGAGTAGTTTTAAACATTGCATACAGTGGGTTAAAAGATCTTATCATAAACGTCCGAATATTCAAAAACTGTGTCATCTTAACCTGATTATACATCTCGCAATAAATTTCTTCACATTGTTCCGCAGTCATTGGTTCAATTTTTCGCCTCTTTATCTCGTCATGTATGTTATAAATCTTGCATACGTTCATCAATCAGCCATATTTCTAAGAAAAAGGCAGAAACATGTTTTCAACAATAATTTAAAAAGGGGAACCGCAATTGCAACTTCAATTAGAAATTGTTTCATTATTCCTGGATGAATTAATCCTCATACGATCGGTAGTCCATCTTTGACTCGTAGTCCATCTTCGGAAAGAATTTCAACTCGAGTTACTGGAAGAGTAGTTTGTCCTACCATTTCAGCCTCAGGGCAGCTACTGTGCGTCTCGTTTACACATTGATACTCACTCTGCAGGGTTTGACCAGGATAGGCCGTATATCGTGATGTTGAGATTAACCAACTGACGACTGCCGGTCTATCGGCATTGCTTAATCGATATGTTAAAACGAAGCTTGTTAAGAAAGCTTGTATAGCCAATAAAACATACCGGCGCCAAGAAGAATGTAGGTACTTTTGAACCCGTAGGATTCCAGGTGATTCAGATAAATCCTTCACCACCTTCGGCGTAGCCACTGTCATTAGTTATTCACGCACACATATATGCATCATCTCAGATCGCTCATGCTCGGCTACAGACCTTCTCTAGGTCGTTTGGAAATATTAGCAGGAATTGTCTGTCATTTTATGGACTCATTTATCGGTATGCGTGTATCCATGACGAGGTATATGTCTTCTGTATGAATACCACTGACCAAAGATAGACGTGAACGAAGTATTTCTTCATACAGTTTAGAGGAAATGTACGATTTTTTTTCTCGCAATTTGGAAAAATTTTGTTCACCAACAGACTCTGCAGGCCTTATCTCATTTCATCGATTATGATGTTACACAGGAGACTCGACCAGTTTGTAAAAAGTTTTGAAAGCCCATATATGTCGTCGATTTTTAGGAAAGGTTCGAGTATCTAATGAAGAAACCAGTTCGTCTTTTCACTTCGACATATTACCACAATCCGTGTTCAGTTTAAACTCAGTATGTCGTACTCTATATGTGCTGTTTGCAATCGCTAGAAGTGCCAATGATAAATTTTCACTCATGTCAGTAAAGAAACTTGGCATACATATACCTGCACATATTCACGATATTCTCAGTACATATAAGCGAGAGGAATACAGAGCTTGACTTGCGATTTTGCACAGCCCAACTATTTAGCTCTGGTTATTGGAGCAGTTATCTAACTTTTATACTCGACAGTTTAGCTTCGGGTCGGTCAGTGAAAACCTGAAAACATTCGCGGTGTGCCGTGGGCTAGAGAGTTGATCTAGATTTTAGCTTCATCGAGTCCGTATGTTCTGGTATATGGGTATAATACACTGACATGAGTTCGAATCAGTCGCCACCAAAGTTGGCGGGGAGGACGTGACCGCTTAAATTACGTAAGGGTTATTATTTGATGATTTTTTTTCTCAATCTTTCTCCCTCTACCTCTCTTCTTTCTCTTATTTTCTTATCTTAATATTTCTTACCGCATTGATCGTTGCAGGCAACGCTTCATACCTTAGTAGTTTTTTGACCCTACGCTAACGGTTCAACATCCACACGATTCGTAGCATGCCTTGAGCCGAAGAACGTTCATTCTATTACGATATGTAGATTTATCTTCAAGGTGATCATTTCAGATAAATTTTCTTTTACCCATGATTTTACTTGCTGTTAAATACCAATTTTTAAAATCATCAAAATAATTGCAGAGTTTTACCTGAAAAAGGGCGAAATACCTCCGCGATGATGGAATCGTACAAAATTTTTTGAACTGCACTGCATTTGATCAGGAATTTTTTTAACGGCTTTCAAGTATTTCTAACCACGCTATAGCCCATTTTCATATAATGCATAATGTATACGTCTGTCTATATATATCTTCGTGATTTTATCAAAGTTTCGAGGAATTTTTTTTTACCGTATATTTAATTGGGATCGGATATTTTTGTTCGTTGACATCGGTGACGTTCAACTTACTGACGACAAACGATCAGTTTTTGGAATTTCAAAGATTATTAATAATTGCCTTCCGTTTAATAGGTACATTAGTCAACTACTTCGAATCGAATTAAAATGATAGTTCAAGAACACTTGACTTTCTCCATGCTGTGTGCAGGTTCGACTCTTTCATAATATCGAAGGATTAATTTTTCTAATTAAGAAATTCTCTATATATTAAATCGCGGAGATTTCGCAGCAAAACGATTGAAGCGTGCAGCCTAGAAGTACTAGTAACCCTGGATTGCACATTTTTATTGCAAATTAGATGAAACCCTATGTGTAGATGTTCCAGTTATCTGCAGTATACGCTTTCATTTTCTAGCTAGATAGACTTTTTTCTTTGCCTTGATCAGGAAATTAAATTTTTCAAAAATTCTTACGACTTATATAAATTCAATTCCATAGATTCGTAAATATATGTCCATATTTCTTTTACTTTGCTATGTTGAGTCAGACTTTTACAAAATATTTTTTGTTTAATTTGCATTCGTACATTTAGTTGCATCATACACATCTCTCGTAAATTTCTTCTATCCTCTTTTTTTTTTCTTTTTTTTTTTTCAATTATACAATTACGTCTGTGTACGTAAGAAATTAACAGAGCGAGACTTATGCGCGAGATCTAAATATTAAACGAGTCTACAAGTTTATGTTCGTTGTTTTCGACTAGTTTAGTCAGTCTGCAATATCGCAACAAGAACTTGGACGATTCATTCCCGGAACAATTATTACCGTAATTATTTAACCAGTGTTATTTAATCCCCATCTTTGGATCTTGGCTCATCCACTCGGCTCCAGGAGTCCGTGTCCTTGTGTGAAAGGCGCGTCTAGCACCCATCGAAATCGAAAGTTTGCTCAGTATACCTCGATCGGCGATGATACACATCTTTTACTCTTACGAACAAGTGTGCATGTCGGTAATTTCGTCGAACATTTATGCGTAATGTTTTTGCCAATCAACGCACCTAGCGAAGAATATACCAAAGAAAGTAGCACCTACGAAGATTCGGCAATAAAATACGGATAAAAGTTACACGCTTTTTTTCGTTCCTTTCTTTCTCTCTTTTCTCTTCTCTCTACCGGTAAATAAATACTTTCATGGTTCTCAAAAAGTTCTCACGCTTAAATCCGAGGCTTATAATTAACTCCTGTTCATACAATATAAGCGTAGGCTTCATCCGAGTGATTTTCTCGAGCCTTGGATTCCTCGGATGTCAAATGACGCTCCCAGATCCGTGATCGATAATTATCGCCACTATATCTGCAGTCAATGATCAGATGCGTGATCTCTGACGTTTATGACCTACTTATAATTTCGAAAAAAAAAATAAAGAAAAAACAAATCTCTGACCTCTCTTCGTATTACCTGGCTCGCAGTCTGTCCATGCTTTGTTACTTTGTCTCTCAATATTTCATTTCTCTTTCTCTTCACACTGTCGAATGACCAGTTCGTTTCAAAACCTATTGAATATATAATAATGCAAGAAAATTGTGGAAAAAAAGCCAAAAAAATGTTGCTTTTATTTTCAAAGTCAGAGATGATGATAGCCTGCGACGTAAGGCTACTCCACGTCGTTCTTCTTATTATGTGAAATGAAAGAAAAGCTTTTGTCCAAATCGCAACAGGATCTTGTGGCAAAGATAACTCGAATATAAATCGAAAAATGGACCATTATTTTCCACTAGGTACGGTTCGGTTTATCCAGATATATATTCCGCCGCCTAAAGGTTGTTGACTGGTTCTAGGTTGGGTCAGGTTAGGCTATATTATGTCTAACCTCAGGTGTTAGCGGTTAAGAATACCTCTGTAGGTATAGGTACTATAGATATACCTCTAACTTTTCCTTAGTACCTTTACCACCTGCACTCTATTTCGATTCTGGATACAACAGATTATATTATTGTGCACTATGCAGAGTGGTGCGGTTGTAATAGTCGAGTCTTGAGGTAAATGGAATATCTGCAGTGTAGTCGTCGATTAGCTGGAACAGCTTAACCATGGATATTTCGACGAATATCATTATAATATAGGAAATTGTTTCTCTAAATATGGGAATAAGTGGTTTTACGACAGTCCTAGCTGCGCTACTCCAAATTGGATTGGATAACGAGATTACTTTGGACGGCAGTGACGTTGTTGTATTGACGTTTCAACCGATAGATCGATGCGATCAAATGTTATGTGTGCAACCACCCTTGTATAGCGTGTTATGAACACGCTGGGCGGAAATGAAATACGAATGAAATTAAAAATTTACAAAATTGACCAAGCGAAACTGATGACCATATTTTTAGATGTCTAGTATTTTTGGCGATTAGCATCGGGACCAGAAATGCGATGTATCGGAGGTCACCACACTTTTCAAGACGAAAGTGAAATTTGTTTATGACTGTGTCCGCATAGACCGTGGTAAACGATTGCTGCGGCCTCGTGGGACGAAAAGACAGACAGCCATGCAAATAGATACAGACAGACAAACGTTTTCAAAGCTCCACAAAGGCGTCAAAACTAAAATCACTAAGAAGTCTGAAATCGTGCAAATAATGAGGACTTTTTTTTTTTTTTTTTATTCAGACCATTGATTTCTCAAGGAACTGCATGTAGACATCAGATTCATATTTAATTAAGTGAGAAATTGTTCTACTAAATTTTCCAAAATGAGCCTCGGAGTTTGTGAATGACTGAAATTCATTTTGTTCGAAATCTTGTCATGTCCTAAAACCTAAAAGATCCTAATTTTTGGAGTTGGCTTTCGGGGCCGCATTGCAATATTTGACCATTCCGAAAATGTGTGAGTTTAATCAGTTCGTACTTTTTTCTGCTTTTCGATTTTGATCATCTTGTAAAGACCGAGTTATTAGTTAATCGAATATAGACCGACATGTCTGTGTGCGTTTACTCTTCTGAATATACAGCAGCTGAGAAACTCACTCAGTTTTTAAATGATAATTAATTTTTTGCAATAGTGTGCGTAAAATTCGATTTTACGCACTGTTTTCGGTGCGTAAAATGAAACATTTCGATACAGTGTCTCTTGCTGTTTTCAGTGCGTAAAATGATACTTTTTGATACAGTCCGACACTGTAACCATAGCTGTAACGAAAATAAACAATAGAATCGACCTAATAGTGTATCCTCAGGTTGTTTACAATATTAAGAGAGGCATCTCGGACTACATAGTACTTACGTTTAGTACGATATCTGTTGTTAGCAAGTGAAGACCAATTAAGTGCTAATAATTGTAAGAAAATGAAGTTTTGATTATTCCCGAATTCGTAACGTTTTTTGTTGATTTAACCAATACTTATTATTGCATAATTCATCCATAGAGTTGTAAATAATTCTTTTCCTAACTGAGTGCGCAAGATCCGTCGTGTTTTTTTTAGATTTTATTCTCAATACGTTGACTATTCTTATTGTATCAAATGAAATTCATTTTTTCGGTACTCGGGGGGCTTCGCCCCCCGAACCCCCTACCAGGGCTTCGCCCCTGGGCCCCACCAGGGGCTTCGCCCCTGGACCCTACCAGGGGCTGCGCCCCTGGACCCCCGGCGGCCGGTAGCAATCACCTTTTGCATGAAACATAGTTTCCGCGTGCAGGTCAGTTTCCATTTCGTTGGTAAATATAAACTAATTGAAAGTATTTATTGAGGGTCGAGTATTCTGTTTGGGGACTGCACCTGGACTTGCTTTTCTACGCCTTACTATCTTTTTCGATTTTGATATGCACCGTCCCGTTGTAGGATCTGAATAAAAATGCATAATATTATGCACATTTGTTCCGAATTTTACGCACACTATTGCAAAAAATAGCGTATGCCACGCGTGCGTACGATTTACGCACTCGTGTGATCGATGCGACACTCGGGCCGGCTTCGCCGGCCCTCGTGCGCAGCGATCACTACTAGTGCGTAAAATCGCATTTTACGCACTTGTAGCATAATATACTATTTTGTACCGAAACTATAGTTGTTTTTTTTCTTTTTTTTGCGTAGGCGAAATTAAATATTCACTCGATAAAATTCAAGTATTAATTGGTAGGATTAGAAATCGGTTCACCTACGTACCTACTTTGGCATTTGGTTGCAGTCACTCATATAAATACATACATTTGCATCTTTCAATAAGGTAATCACGCGTCTACTAATAGTTCGAGAACGCAGAGTGCAGTAATGGAATTAATTATATGAGAACGAGTATTGACATAGGACAGAAAAAATAGCAACCGTTTAATCGAATGGTGGAAGTTATCTCGTTATATCGCAAGTATACCTCGTAATGAAAGAGAAATTTTCTCATAATGATATCGTATAGTATCTTGTAGTATTTGAACTTTGTCATATCTTTACGTCACTTTTATATCACAGCATTGAATATCGCCCACTTTCCCTGAAAATAGGGTTGACAGATTCAGAGTTGACTTTCTCCCATGCAGTCAGAGAGAGAGAGAGAGAGAGAGAGAGAGACTATCTTCTCATCCCAACTCTTGGCGCATCAATAATTTCTGAACACACATCATGGGTTTGAGAAAGAGAATTTTCTCTATGCATAAAAGACTGCTTCTCTCTTTCTACTCATCTTTTTATTTCGATTAAAGTTTCTTCTTCTCTTCGTATATTAAAGAAGTTGTATAAATATTCTCGTTAATAAACAGCTCGCGTATGTCCATATTTATATTATGTATACGTGCTGTAGTAAGATACATGTAGTCGACGACCTCGGTCACTTTTCTTAGCTGAAATAAACGCGCGAGATTCGTCGTTATATGAAATTTCAATATGCTACGACCGGTTCGTCCGAAAGAGTTTAAAGACTCGGTAAAAGTAGTTCGACTTGAACTAATTTTCATCCCATCTCGTCTATCGACGTAATTTCATGGCGTTGTTCGACATTATTTTTTTTATCTAAAATATAAGTTACGAAATAAATTATTGAAATTTCTCTACTGAATGACCACTACATCGGACCAAAGATTCAATTGCTGGCTACGAGGAGTAGGTACCTATCTATCTACCTACCTACCTACCTACCTACCTACCTACCTACTTATCGTTACTCAGTCATAACCGATATTTTGCAACATACGAAACTTTAATCTTTCATCTGAACATTTCGAAATTGCGATATATAGTAGAGTGTTTTTTCATCGAAAGTTAAATCCGCATTTTCTCAGTCCATCTAGATTGCCCAAGTCATTCAGCCTGCATCTAATACTCTCATAACCATTCGGCACTTTATTACGCCTCTGTATTTCTCTCTATTCTATACATCTGGATGACTATAAGTACTGTACCAACATATATAGATACAAATGTCCAAAGTCAGCGCAACTTAACACTATAACAATAAACGTTGCAGAGTAATAATAGGTATAAGAGCGATGTAGTCGCGTGTGCAATAACGCGAAAGTATTTTGTAATTTTCTAAATACGATAAATTCGCGGAGTGTGGTTCATTCCCAATGCTATCCCTCATCGATCAGTTCAACTTCCCGTTTAATACTCATTTGCTCCCGCAAAAAAAAAAAAAAAAATCAAAATCCTGCATGTGTCACAAAAAATATGGTGTGCACCAAGGGCTGAGTGGGCTTTTTCAGACCGAGTGTCGAGCTCGCAGTACTCGTCTTCGGCTCGCAGACGCACTCGTCTTCGACTCGTACTGCAAGCTCCACACTCGGTCTGAAAAAGCCCACTTTACGCCCTAGGTATATAATATACCTAACTTATCGTTGTCCCATTCGTGAGACAGATCAGACTAGACTTGTCGCTCGTATATCGTCTCAGCGTTTGTTACTTACGTAAACGAAGAGACTTGAAAGTGGGTACATGCATACCCATGTAGTTACATACATGGGAGCTAAAAGTCGCGAGTATAATCTCGGAGACAAAAGAGGTAGCGATTCACGGGTATACATTATGATTTATGAGATATGCATAAAACATAAGTCTGCACTGGCAGCCTGCGTCGTTGTATCGGCTGTATGGTGATTGCAAGTGGTAGAAGAAGATGGAAATTTGTTTTTGGCACAAAGAAAGGATAGAAAGACAATTATTTCATCGCTTCTGATCGATTAATGATTCAGAAAATAAAAAATAAAATTAGATATCTATCGGACCAATTCAGTCTTTATTCTAAATTCAACGTATTTCAGACAGTTGTAATTACTAATTATATACCTCTGAAGAATTTAAGAGTTCAGAGAAAGAGAGTAGAGGCACACAGGTAGGACTGGTTTCTGCACGTCTGCTCGCGACATCTGGTTGCATAACCACAAACTAGGTTTCACCAAGGACATCAATTTTGCCACATATACATATACACCCATACTCATTTCACGGCTTGATACACCTATGCAAAAATGTTGCACAGGGTGTCTTGCGTCTTTTCAAAAGAAGATCTTTTTTAGTACGGCTGCATCGAATTTTCTCAATTCTCCTTTGCTTCAGGTCAATTTTTTCCGCATTTTACTCTCTCGTATTTCTCGCACATATTTATACGCACACAAAGGCCTCCTGCAGGATTTGTAATAATCGTTTCTTGATCTCTCTGTGACTTTCTACACGTTGACCTGCTCGATCTGTCTCTGACTTTGCGTGGTGCTTTTAGTCGACTCCTCGGCAGCTGGCACTTTAAAGAATATAATTGCGAAGATCTTCTGCTGTGAGAGAGTCTGGCGTTATTATCTATGACTTAATTTATCTTTAATAAAATTAAGTTTTTTATAAAAATTCGATGACAATTTATTAACGAGAAGTTCTGTCTTTGTCTTCAACACTTTCTCTGCAAACTATTTACTTTATAAATGACATAATCCTTTCTCACTCTCGCTGTTTATCCTTATAGACTATACAATTTGGTTTTGAAAATCATTTTTCCACTTAGTTGATTGTTTTTTTTTTATAATTAGTACATATCCATGTAGTTATTTAAGTATACGATACGGCAATACTTGCTCAGCTACTTACATATACCTTTGTTTGTTACCTCGCATGAGTATTACCTCCTTAAAAACTTGGCAAATGAAATGAAATGAAATGAAATGAAATCTTTGCGCAATAACGGTAGCTCTGTGGCTTCAGTAAGAGTAACGATTGCAAAGTGTTGAGGCAAAGTTATTCCATCTCTTTCATTTCGATCACTGATCCAAACGATTCAACGTACGTTTGATATTTTTATTTCAATTTTTTTACGCCGCAAGCTTCTTCCAGCTAGTAAAGCTGCGTCCGTAGGTAAGATCAAGGCTTTAAACCACTAAGACGTGACTCGCGAAACGGGGAATGCCAGGATTTGACATTTTGCTCTATGGGGAACAGGATCTTCGCACATTACTTTTTCATCCCTTTTAATTTCTTTCTATACTCGGGTATAGAGTATCTTCTCACGAACTTTATTATTCACGGAATAGCTAACTGTATATCTTATACTTTATTCCCGCGCATATTTACACTATGTCGTTACTTTATTCACCTCGCGGTATAACGCATGCTTATATAACGCACGCGACACTGACTGTACTGTACGTACTGTACTTACAATACGCGTGTATGTTGTACGTTCAAGTGTGGAGTAACCAACCGCACAGAGAGTGTCAGTACGCATTTCTACAGTCACGCTCATGACTCTCTTAAAAGATTCCCTTTCATACACTGAGATAATACAAGGTCTATACATTCCGCAGAATGTTAGCAGGTACAAATATATTCATCATCAACTTCGTGTATCGAATATGATGAGCGAAGCTTCGGTTCTATGGGACGCAAATTTTTATCTTTTAAAAAAAATTTAAGATATATATCGGATTTTGAACTGTGATGTCGCGGAGTCTTGGCATCTAGGATCAGTGGACTGAGGATAGGAAGACGTTAATCCCAAACGGGTAAACTCCAGCCATATTAACATCGGCAATATCCAACGTTTCCTAGATCGCGATGTACAGAAGTGCATCTCTACTCCAGAGCTTTCCAACCTAACTTTATAAGAGTTGTAAATCAGGAAATAGGTACGCTAGCATTTTTGCTCCTATAGGTGAACATTACGAGTTGGGTAGGCAGGTAAGGTACCTATACCTCTATCTACAGCTAGTTTACTTCCGTCTAGTTGCATTATGAAAAGAAAGTTGTTGAATTTCATTGTTCATAAAGATGCCACGGAAACTTAAAGCCCGATTAAATAGAAAGCAGATGTGACACAATCTTACAGCGCACTTTGCGTATTTCCAATAATCACTAATCGGTTACTGCACACTGTTATTCCTGCAGTTAACCGCAGAAAAACTGTATAGGTATAAGCGTATACCTACCTACCAGAGTTACTTGTCTCGCCTGAGTTACTTATCGTTAGGTGTTTTACTTGAAAATCAATTGAGAGTAGAGGTGTGAGAACTTACGTTGTCTGCAGTGTGTTCAGAACCGGGATTCTGAGCCTCTTCAACTTTAATCTGAATCTGCGACATTCTTTCCTTGATTGTTTGAATTTCAAAGTCCCTAACAGTGCTATGTATCTTCACAATTTGAAGATACAAATTCACTTAGATATTAAAAAATTAACGGCTTATAAACCCGTTAACTCCAGTCACTCCGATGGTAGGGTACAGGTGCGTCTGCAGAAGCGGTGGTATGTACTCCAAATGGATTATGGTACGGATCACTTTGAGTATAAGACCCGTTGAAATTCACTTGAATCTTTAACCGATCACTGGACGTTTTGTTTAAATATATTATAACGTGCTCTGTGCGTAAACTGACTATCCACGACGTATCTTCGAAGCGATAACTACCCCTTATTTATACTTGATAATTATTATTATCTTCAATAGTATGTATAGATTTTTAGAAACTCTTTTCTTTAGAAGACTAATACCTAGTTACGATTTTACGTAACTTGTTATCTCTAATTAGTAAAGCTTTCAATTCTGAGGGATTGTTATTTTTCGTTTTTTCGTTATTTTCTTTTACTTCGATTTAACGTGCTTTGGGAAAATCTTACACAGAATCACGGATGGCACGGACGGCACGTATGCACGCCGCTAAATTGATTATCTCTCTCGCACGCGCGCGACTAGAGCCTTTGCACCTGGCTTTTGACTGGCTGTGTGGCGACCCATAGATCGGTCTTATACCCTCGTAGCCCCCACCGCTATCGTTGCCGTCAACATAGCCGCCAGGCCCCGATCTCCGGCCCACATCCTGAAAACCGGCAACCGTTCATACACACGTCTTTCGGCTGGATGCCATGCCGGGCGGCTCTTGCTCTAGCGCAAGGACGCGGGAAACGGCCAAACGGCGAAATGGCCATCGACGCCGTGCCCATAAGGCGAAGGGGCCAGGGGGCTAAGAGGGGCCTTACGGATCCGTGCGGCTGTGCGCAAGGTCGCAGGTGATCTTGAAAATTGCCCTCATCCATGCCGATCGGGTATACGGTCGGCCGATTACTAGATACACCGCAGCAACAGTTCTTGCCTCTTTTAGTTTCATTGGTTTACGTATTCGTGTAAGGAATTTCTTCTGTAGTAAGACATCGTAGAAGATATCGTCGTTTTTTTTGTTATATTTAAAGTTTCTACATTACACATATGTCTATTAATTATGTGTAATGTCATTTTTTTTTTTTTAATACCGATACATTTCGTTTTAATCAATCAACTCACCCGGATAACTTTTCATTTCCTGACTAACGACCTCCGCCATTTTAACTGCGTGTATAATTAGTCAATCGTCTTATTGTCTCGCTATATAAACTATTCTATTATATTCTATTCTATAGTTGCGCGCATTTTGTTCACGCTTTTCGAATCATTAGGTGGGCGACTTCCTCGTAGATTTGTATGTGACTTAGTTTCATTTCCGAACCAGTTGAGCTTAGGGGCGCATTACTCATCGTTATATCAAGACTTGAGTTACGGCATCTACTCAAATTATTCTCATTAACATGCTCTATGAAAAACCCAGACGATTTTCTATTATCGCCGATATCAAGAGTTGAATAGTTTCCAAACTAGAAAGAGCCGAAGTTTTGAACCAATCGTAGCTTCCCTACGGCTGAGACCGAGAGACGCGCCAACTAGCGGTAGCGTCCTGCGTTAACGGGACCCTTACTCTTCATCCAAAGCCGAGCCATGATTGGCTAACTTTAACTCTCTCGCATTTGAAAACTATCAGACTCTCGGCTTTGTCGCTGATAGAAAATAGCTTCAGATTTCCATGGGGAATATCCTGATGTGTCTTGTGTATCGTACCATCTCGGGTAGCGTCAAATTTCATCTTGGTATAAACAACCGCGGTGTGTGAAAACGCGTTCGAGTATAAAATGATTTGTCGACATGGTATGTGTACGGCGAATAATGTATCCCATATCGTGTTCACTATCCTCGTGTTGCACGCAACACATTCTGTATATCTATACCCGCGTGGCATAGCTGCATCGGAATCGTCTCGAGGTCTTCGTCGAGATACGGGAGACAAACCCATTGCTCGATTAAAACCTTAATTAATCTTATGGCGTCAATTAAATAGTTTTCTGCCGATCGTACGCCGACATTCTTTTACCCGATTATCGTCTTTTGTTCCGATTAATTGCGGCGTCGATGTAGATAAGATCTGTCCACCTATACAATAATCGTTAAACTGACTTTCAAACGGTCCTGAGACTTGTGGAAAAATTTCATCCCGCAAGCAGAGGAAAAAAAAAAAGAAAAGAATTTCATTTTTCTAGATGCTTTATCTAAATTTGGAAGGATATGGTCTTGGAAGGTTTCACAACGCTGCATAGATCACGGAGTTTGAAGTGACTGACAATGAGATATACGAGGCTTTGATAATTGTTGGTAATTTTTGACTTTATTACTTCCTCTATTCTTTTTCGTTTTTTTGTTTTTTACACACGAGTCCTAAGATTGCGAAACCAGGCCTATATATCACCTTCAAATTTCTGATCGATTTTCTTAATGCGAGGAGTTTTCATGGAATTTCATATCACGTTTGTCGCGTTAAATTGGGTTAAGTAATATCTTTATAACGACTTTGGGTATCCAGGTTTTATTTTTTACCTTATACCTAGTGAATTACTCTTCAGATTTTGAACTTTATATTTTATGTATTCTAAATTTGAACATCGGCGTTAAATCGTCGAGTATCCATATACGCAGACGGTCGAAGAAGGACTTTTCATTACTGGAACGTATACCTAATCCGCAACTCGTTCTATTTTAGACAAGAACTTGGACTTCCTTCCTCACTATCGCGTTGAGCAATTGACAAGGCCGTGATCTCGTGAAATAATCTCGAGTGCAAAAATCACTACCAAGATAATTCGACTTCAAACTATTATTATTTTTTTTTTTGTTGCAATTTCTTAGATGTCGTCTTTCAAATTGGCCACGCATTTTTATTCCCGTTTCATTACGCATGCATCATACCTACTATCCTTATCCTTCATCGAGCCTTAAGGGCTTTCGCGTGTCAGTATACAAATAATTAAATAAATTACTGAATAACTGGTAAAGGAATAAAAGTATTGTCGACCGCACATACTGCCTAAAGCTATAATTTGAATATACTAACATGGATACTGAAACCCTCACCCACACTGAAACACGAGCATAGACTTACGCCGATGTTGTGGTTACCAGAGAGACTTTCTACGCCACAACTAGGAAGTGCCAGAAACTACAGTGACAATGAATAATTGTTACCTTTGATTTCCGAAACCATTTGCGCGGGAACGATGTGTCATTTCCTATTTTGCGACACTTTTAAAAAACTTTGTCAACTTATTAGATCCTTGCTAGTTGAGTTTAGAAGGGGCTTGAGGCTTCATCCTGTAGATACTTCGGAGCAAGGTTACTCGGCCTTTTCTATTCCACGTTTAGATGGATCATTTGAATGATCAAAACTGCTATTTCCTTGCTTTTTGTTTCGTTATTTTCATCATGATTATTACTTCACAGACGAAAATTATAGCTATCTAGTAAATTTGAATTTCTCGATTCGTGAGCGAAGAGTCAAGGCTTGCTTCGCCTTTGGTGTATATACCTACCTGGAATCGTTTAATATTTGGCTATTGAAGCTCATGATAATTATTGTCCAGCTGTATCTAGGCATTTAGATTATAGAATAAAGATAGTGTTTTGTCTTTCTGGCTCAGGGACCGATCGGATAATGGAATGGCGAGGTCAAAGCTGGTTTTTCGATCGATTGGTTTCCTGATCTTTTGATACGAGTACAATCCGTACGACGGGAGCCGTGCAGCACGGAATCCCGGCGTGATTAAGTCCACAGATGCAATTATATAGGCAGGCAAGGTTAAGCCTGATTCATTCCGAAGTCCGGCACATGATTTTCGTGATCAAATAACACCTAATGAAAATTCAACTCACTATAGTACTTGTTAAAGGATACATTTTTTAAACCAAAGATACGATTTATAGATCCTCTGCACACATCAAAGCGATCGAATAATTCCCTATATAATTCACCGCCCCGCGTCAAGCTGATCCTTTAAATCTTACTTCGGATAAGAATCACCGACTGACCGCACTTTGGAATCCTTCGTTTGCTGTTTTGGTTTCATGTTCCCGCGGTCTCTTTTGCAAATCTTGGCTTTTTGTCATCCATTTTATTCACTTTGTATTTCATTACTCTCCTTGCACGATCATCTCTCATCTTTGTCGTATCTCTTCTCATTGTGTAATCGCACAATCGAGGTTGATTTTTAATCCATCTAGTATACTTATAGGCATGTGATCGCAATTTAAGACTGCGAAATGACATACTAAGTGATTTTTAACGTCTTATCGTGCGAGGCCTTGGATTTAGTTGAAGGTAACGTAATTACGACAAATTTCATAATTATATGGACTTATATATTCTGGTTAACACTTAAGTTATTCACGATCTAAGGATAAATCCTCTACCCGTTAAATCGCTGACTAGGAAGTGACCAAACTTATGTTCATATACTGATATTTTCATTTGAAAAACGTCAGCACACGTGTTTGTAGAGACTTGATTGTAAAAACTATCATAGAATTAACCCGTTTAAATTACAGGCCGTCTCGTTTCCGTACTAAGGAGCTATACTAGTTGGATTCGAAACTAGAATTTAAATCAGTCAAGTTCTCAACGTTCAGACAGTTTAGCAGCTGTCCTGTTCCCTTGTTTGTATATAATATAGTTTCTACGCAACTTACTTGATAATTTCGTCAACTACTATCCAAGTTTATCCCTCTACTCTGTGTCATTTATTCTTTGAAGAAAATAGCAAAAAGAAAAAAGAAAAAAAAAGGTCTTCATCTTTCATTTTCGTGGAAAACGTACGTTTATCAAATAAATTTTATTCAGTTTACGGAATATTACTTCAATCATTTGTCTATGATTTATGAGTCAAAGTCACATTAACTCCATCAATTTTATCATCAACCGTGTATTTCTTTTTACTTCGTTAAATGGAAGCGTGGACCTTGAGCACAGCTTCCCGACCTGCCTAATCTTATAATATAACTTTTTAACCCCACTTTGTATAAATGAATCAAGTCCATATACCGCTTTTTTGGACGAATACATCTTCCTGGTACGCCCATTAGTATGATGACTTACCGGAAGGCCTTTCGCCGCATCTAATGCTTCGTCTAATTCATCGAGAAGTTTTATTACTCTTTTTTCATTTTTTTTTCTGATTAATTTTGTCGTTAGGATATGTGAAAAACTAATCGTATCGAATTATGTGTTTTTGATTAAATCAGTGAGTCAACACCTGCGTGAGCAATGAAGCCAAGCTAATTGATTTGGGCGTGAAATTACCCCTTTTAATCATTTTTCACCGTCATTAGGATCCGTTGTTGTCGAAAAGATATTTTTCGACGATTTTATTCCAATGAAAAAATATTGAGCGTAAAATCACCCTTTTTCATCATTTTTTACCGTCATTAGGACCCGTTGTGGTCGAAAAGATATTTCTCGATAATTTTATTCCAATGAAAAGATAACGAGCGTGAAATCATCCTTTTTAATCATTTTTCACCGTCATTAGGACCCGTTGTTGTTGAGAAGATATTTTTCGATAATTTCATTCCAATGAAAAGATACGTTAAAGAATCAGGCGACTTTTCCTCCTATTTCCAGACCGACTGTGCAGGTTACAGCTTTCCTAACAATTTCTATACGCGACGATACCTAGAAAGAAATTATTTCGTCTGTAAGCGGCAATTATTGAACGGCATATTGCAGCATTTATTAACTTTCGGTAAAAGTGCGCAAACTATATACATCTTGCATCTTGGTGCATCTGTATGTCCCGCTTTCTAAGACCATGAAAGCGTCCGGACGAGACACAGTACCCATACGATTCGGAGAATCATGCGTTAAGGTTTTTATTTAAAAGAAATAACGAGTGTTACGATCATCACTTTCTTGGAATTAGACTTCGACTTGAAAATCCGAAATCTGCTGATCGTGACAAAGACTATAGAAATTCAACCTTCTTCAATCACATCCGCAGTCGTAAAAAATCGACTATTATAATTATAAAAATGATTACTTTTTTCTCAATAATGATTCATTACATATTGTCTAAAAAAAGAAAATATCTTTTCGCAGTCTCATGCGGTTACGTATCAATTGTAAGCATCAGGGTGAATTGTTTGTAATAAATTTGCTATCACATAGTGCAATTCAATTTTCTGTCAACTCTTACACGATGCTGTATCGCTCGTTCGTCGTCGTTTATTACCAATCTCATTAACAAATAGATCTTGAATCTCGTGTCGTTTGAATACTTCCTGAAAATTATCGAGTTCCGGTATGATATTATCGTCGCATTGACCGTCGCATTGGCTGCAACGTTAATTTGCTCCAGTTTGAAAAGGGCCTTCCAACTCGCAACACCTTTCTCTCACAATCGGTCGCTTTATTAAAATCGAATCAAGCTACAATAATTCCAGGTAGTATAAACATACGAATTAATCTCACATTACTATCTTTCTTTAGCTATTTTCGTCCGATTATGTATAACTAATCAACTGTATCAGGTGATATTTTGCTACTAATATTTACATC
This sequence comes from Tenthredo livida, assembly GCA_963992785.1. Taxonomy (NCBI): domain Eukaryota; kingdom Metazoa; phylum Arthropoda; class Insecta; order Hymenoptera; family Tenthredinidae; genus Tenthredo; species Tenthredo livida. Next base: position 13,660,415 of record OZ023066.1, on the reverse strand, counting down.
CGTCACCCAAATTATTTGTCACAATTAATTAGATCATCCGACACCAAAGTCTAGACAGTTTTAACGAGCGAACTGACCTACGCAGACTTGATTCATTTGTACAAACCCGCCTTTTTATTCCTTCCTACAGCTCTGCAACCTCGTCTTATAAAATTAATCAGGCTACGTGCGATGTTCTTGCTCTTGTTTTATCATTTTTTATCCAAACTTTTAGTGCTAATATAATAGTATTAAAATCACAGCATTTAAACACTCGATATTTTTCTGCTCGTCGAAATCTTCACAATAGAATTAGTTACGTGTTCATCTTCAAGATAATTCATGGCCCTTTTTTCTCTCCACTAATTTATAAAAATCAGTGAGAATTGTTTGATGCTTACAAATACTGTTAGTCTGCTGTCTAATGCTATTTAATTTTATACAATTTATTGTGTTCGTGTAAAGTAAGCTTCTTTATACATTTCGTCGTTTCATTTGTCAATTGGGTATTATTTAATGTTCATTTCTGTAGACAGTCGTGAAACTTGGATAGTGGGATCATCTCTTGTCGGGTCTATCGTTGTAGGTACGTACCTACGTGCGGATATACAGGTGTTATAAGTATTATTCCGATTACAAAGTGGATAGGAATGTATTGTTGAGTACTTGACACCTTTAAAACGTCTGAAGTCTCGAGGTTACTTCGTAGAGTAGAGTATTATACGAGATTGTTGGCTCACCTACCTTTAATCAGAATTTCGTTTTTTTTTACCAACCAGTTATTATATATTATACATGTTAATTGAGATGTGAATTACACATAATACATCATGCGAGTGGGTATCTAGTATAAGAAAAAAATCATCTTAAATAAACAAACGAAAAGAACTAACCACGTATGATGCAATTTGTTCAAATTTAATCAACTCTGTTGGTTATATACTCAGTAATTTTTGCTTACGATGGCGAAAGAAAGAAAGAAAGAAAGAAAAAAAAAAAAAAAGAAAGTAAAAAATTGTTTTCATAATAATTTGAACAAAGTGTTCTAGATTTCAGAAAACTCGGTGTTTCAGGTTACGTTGTCCTTCTTTTAGTCCAGACTATAGTGGGCGATACACAGAAGGACTTTTTCTCTCAAATGATGTCATACAGCTCGCAGTCTAGCGAAATGCTTCCGTTTGAGTTCAAGTTTCTTGAATACCTGTAGTGGCGATCAGTGGGTAAAAAAATAAAAATGAAACTTGAAAATAAAAACAAAAAAAAAATAATGAAAAGAAAGAGAAATAGACTGGCTTGAAGAGACTCGCACGGAGTCAACCAACGGTGCTAATCGTAGATTTTACATTGACTGTCTGGTGGTCAGGTTACGCAATGCTTTCCCAAATACATATTAAGTCATGCGTAGATACACATAACGTTACAGCTCACGCCCGAGTCCTTCCGATGGCTACTTTCTTTTCTACTTACCTAAGATATGAATCCACGTGCTTAAAGCCACGCCGTAGTAGTAGAAGTAACAGAGTTGTGCAATGTCGTCTTAAAAATTTGATGCGACGTACCATTCAGCCTGACACACCTAACACCGACCTTTAGAAATCAGTAATTACAACATGCACCGTATACTTTAGTCAAGATTTTAGTTTATTATTTTCTTTTTCTTCGCCGATCGTTAATCTAATACCAGAAAAGTATTTGTTGTATAGTAGCGCCTGGTAGCACCTTGTTAAAAATTATAAACCGTAGTATAGCTTTCATAACAGGACGAAATAACAGCCATGGTAGATTTCGAGAGTACAATGAAATTGCAGGTTGCGGTATTGCTCACTCTCTATATAGGCCAGTAGTATCCTAATTGATGAGCAGTAGCAAATTTTTAGGCTGTTTTAAAGCGCTGCAGGCTCAAGGTGATATTAGAATAAAGATTTTTGTTACGTTCATAATTCTGTGTTTAGAGGGAGTAAATTTTATTATCTCATAGATTGATCAACGGAAATGTCGTAATAGTTGACCGGTAGTTACGCATTCTAATGAACGATGCGTTTCTATCATATTTAATCGCCTTGAAGAGTGAATCTAGTACCCTGCAGTTATAGTATCAGTTTATTCTACTAAACTTGATAATAATATTCAAAAGAAAATAAAAAACGCTCTTACAGGTCGTAACTTTATCTGGAACACCTGCAGGGCATTGTACCTATACGTACGTGTGCGAAAAAAATTAATTTCAATCACTTACGTAACTTATGGATATCGCGTGTTCAAGTTTAGCATTCGTAGACGCGTATGTGTATTCAAGTAGCGTATATATCGCGGTGTGGAGAGGAGGAAAAAGAAAAAAAAAGAAAAAAAAAAGAAAAATTACCCACCTATGTTCACTCAATGCTTATTAGCGTAGAACCCGTCTGTCTAAATCTGGGTAAAACCGTGATTTACTATTTTACTATGTCATTTGTGTGCTAAAAATAAAACCAGACATTCCTGGGAATACCGTGTCGCATAATTGGGATAAGGTTTGCTTGCGATTCAAAGATCATCGGAAACTTCAAATAATGTCATGAGAAGAGTCTGGGAAAATTCGAACAGCTTATTTAATTCTTCTGAGAAATTGTTGAATCAATGTTTCGGATTGAGGTTTTCCGCATGTATTGTTATTCATGAAGTAATAGAAGGTCACCAACCCACATGTCGCGAATGTGGGCGAATAATGTGAGACATAATCGCTAACGGCGTATCCGAGTTGTTCGGCTGAAGTAGAAGTTTGCTTTTTGGTTTATTCAAATTTATTTTTCCTCAAATCTGAATTTCGGCATCTATTTCAGCCAAGAGTTGCCCCGGCGAATTTATATCCTGTTATTCTAAACGCAAATTTGTTCTGGGTAGAACTAGCTCGAACCTCTCATCAATCTCCTAGATTCGAGGTGTTTCTGAAATAGGTAATTCATTTACCGAATAATCCTCCTAATAGACTTGACGAACAATTATAAATAGAACGGTGAGTAATAATCCGCCGATAACTAGATCCGGGCTGATTCGATACCTGTAGTTTCCAGCTATTCGCATTGCTCCTTTTGTTCAATTGAGAAGTCGTTGCCCTCGCCCGGTTACGACTTACGGTAACCAAGATAAACTCTTCATCTCCTACAGGAGATGTTGAAGATCCTCCATAATAGGACTCTCAAAGTATCTCGCACATATATATCTAAGCAAGAATCTTTGTCTTACGAAATATCGCTCAAAGGTTTTTTTTCTGAATCATCATTCGACACCATCTTTCAGTTCGTACTTTAAACCCATGTCCAGTCGAAGTTGAACACACAAATTTTCGGTATATCAATCTTATATTGAATAAAATAAACCTATTGCAGTTCAGAACATGCGAGAGCGGGACAATGTAATTTGCGTTGGCGGTTAGCGGAATCGAAGTTGAAAGATTTAGGTGTAGTTCAGTCTATGGGATTTCCTAATCGCCTGAACAGGATACAGCACTAACGGTATCTCCAGGTTACATTCAGGCATCCAATAAGTGGCCGTAGTGTGATGGAACCAGCTGCGGTATTACAGTATTACTATTAAACACCTACATCATCGACTCTGATTCGGTCCGGGAAGTATATTTGGACACGGATCTATTTTCGCAACGGGTACAGACGATGACTCTTCTGTATTGATTTGCGTAGAAACAAATTGATTCTTCTCATCAGCTGATAGATAGATCGAAAATACGACTAAGAATGTTGAAACTTGACATTGAAAAGGCAGAATTTCCGCGTTCCCTTCGGAGTAAATTACCCATTTACTGCAGACTGATCTACCAGAATATACCTACATGAGTACTAATGAATACACTCGAATGAGATAGACATCTATCGTAATATGTAATACGCATTTTTCACTCCTGGATATTAGTATCGAGTTTAGTATGACCTACCTAATGCCTAAGGCTTGAGGGTCATCGGTAAATCTATTCCTACGTATAACTGCTAATTAATTACGCTTTCGTTAGCCAATTGCGAGTGATTCAAGGCTTTTTCGTAACAGTCAAAGCCAAGTTATTCATCGTTCCAATCTACTGAATCATTCCGTATATTATAGAAGGCTGCAGGAGTTCACGTGCAATGGGTGTGCGTGACGCAGGCGTTGATTCGAAAGAAATGAAAAGTAAAAAAAAAGGGACGATAATTGACGAAAGCGAAAGAACATTTCATTATTCTCTTGTTACTATCATCCAACTTCAGGTTTTGACTTTTGACACACATGGCGCGATTCTATTTGGGAACAAAATTGAAATGATCGATCGAAGCCAATAATTCAACGAGCAATGTTAATGTTCACAAACAACTATAAAATATATTATGAAATATTAAGGCCGTAAAATCGGGAAGAAGATATTTCGGAGGTTTCCTTATTGAAATTTGCATTATCGAACAAACACTTTTTAAATTATTGGATAGGTCATTAAATGGCCCTGTAAATAACCTTTGCCATTTTTCAATTAAATATCAATTCCTTGAATGGTTTTACGCCGCGATTCGCATCGATTGTGCAAGACCAAAAGATCGAACGTCATCTGAAACTTTAATACGACGAGGAAACTGTTCTCATCGCCAGTTTCCAATTCTGGATATTTCCGTCATCTTGTAAAATTCATCGCGTCATTCATAATAACGTCACGAATGAACAACGTCACAATCATTATTACGCCATCTATTTTGATTAAAACATGCCCACCGCTACGCGATAACGATTATGATTCAACGATCACTCCATACGATGGACTAGAACGTATGTGCTAGTTACGAGGATCCTATCCCTAAAAGCGTGGCCACAAGTAAGACTCACTTTCCCTTGTTAAATACCTATCCTAAGGAAGTTTTAAAAAGTGTTCAAAGCGATCTTGCTACCTAGTTTCTTATATAAGACTTCGCGAAGATGTTCTCGTCCGAACCTATGGATGTGTGAAACATTTTACGAACACTTAATATCGCTATTACAGCCAGTTGTTCAATTAGACTTGGACCGCCTCGGCGATATATGTGCAGTAATATGAACGGTGCAATTGAAAGGCGTTAAATTTTACCCCTACACGTTAGTTTTGACCTAAAGGTTTTAACTACTCATATTAAAACACGAAACCATGGGTTATATGTATACTGTACTGTACACAGTCTTTTATAATACCTATACAGCATTGCAACGTAGGTATGGCTCATAATGAGATTTTTATGAAATAAATTTTACGGCATGTGCAAAAGCTGCTGCATTCATATCCTGTTTTCACTCTCGCCTCGCCTATACTTCTATGTATCTGATCATACATATGGGAATTCATTCGTACCTATACCCCTACATGTGGTCTCTAAATGACCAAGCGAGTGGTCCAGACCGCCGTGCTTGTACACATGCACCTTTATATTTGCGAGCGAGAGGCACGTGAGATTATTAACTCCTTGTGTGATACGACGCGTGTCGGACAGGACCTGAATACGACGGAAATATTTGTTGTATATTGGAGCAACTGCAGGAGGTCCGGCTGCCGTACTAATTTAATGACATTTCACAGCAAGATGGGATTCCCTGGACTTTGTTCCCGGCTTTATACCACGTGATCGTAACAGGTTGATCAGGAATTGAACTGTATAAAAGTTTTGAACTTGTTCAGGTTTATATGAGTTGAAAAGTTGTCGCGAAAATATATTACGCGGTACATATTATGCGTCATGTATAATACAGTATAATAATTATTATATATTCTGATACCTTACTCGAATGTAATTATACACGGTATAATTCTTTCAAGTTTTTCTATACGGATAAGAATACCTATGCGATATATTTCGGATTGTCATTTTTTGAGTAAGCGATAGTCTTGTCTGGTAGATTGTCCTTTCGTGACAGAAACAAAAAAAAACAGATAAATCGAGGAGCATATGAACCGGTGCGCCGCTAATCACCAAATACAAAACGCGATTATGATTTGGAAATAATCGGAAAATGCTTATTCTGCATAATCTAACCGCAACGAATAACCGTATAGTATGATTCTTTGATTGAATTACCTACAGGCGAGGAATCGTTCATATACATGTTGAAGAAAATTAAAATTTGAGGGATTCAATGATACAATGCTATAAAAAAGGATTTTTTTTATAGTACTTATTCCACTGTAAGGTATAGCTGACGCAAAACCTGAGGCCTATGGCATAATTTTTACCACTGTTAGATGAATGATGAAATTTTGTTATTAACAAGGCGGATTTCATTGACTTTTATAATTTATGCTTGTATAGGTATTATATATATATCCGAATGTTCATCAATGTTCTCCTCAAATTTACAAATATTCGCATATATAAATGAAGAAATTTGAAATAAGATTTAGTTTTCTGGTAGGTTTATGGGTAGTTGCAATGAAATCGATGGGCAATGAAGAATCTTGAATTTGTACTGTTTTAAACTTATGGCCATGTAGATAAATGAATCTCAGATCGATTTGACCAATTTATGTGTAGTTTGATGTGCTAACGATTGCATATATTAATATGACTCTGTTCGACACAGTGTTGTTTATGACGTGACGCGGTTTTATCCCACCTATGATTATGAATAAGGTTGTGGGCCACGTGTTGGCGCTGGTCCACAGTGACTGTCGTTTACGAAGCTAATAAGTTGTTTGAACAAAGACCGGAAACAACCTTCGAAGTGGTGTGACCCCCAAAGAGATAGAAACACTCGTTCTGTCAAGTGACTAATAATTCTCTTTACTCTTACGTATGCATTGGGATCATATTATTCGTTCTATAGGAGCTGATAGATAGTCGAAGTTACAAGTTGGATGACAAATTGCCGGGGTTCCCTTTCACCGCTGTGTCACACATAGAAGACCCCTGAATTTTATGTACCAATAATTTGCCGTCAATTTATTTCATTCAATTTAGGTAACAAATTTTTCTGTAAGTACCTACAGCCACAGTTTCGTCTAATCGTTATGAATCGGCAGCACCTTGAACTTGACTCACCTGTACGAGTGGAAATGAATGAATAGACATAAAGAAGAGGATAAAAAAAATTGAATCTATACATTCGCGTATAAATTGTATCGCTTTATTTCTAGCGAATAAAATATTCATATTCGACTAGTTTATCGATTTCTAGTAGTTTATCTAGTGGTCAAACTAATTTTATAGCTTGTAAACGAAAGGTAGTTCTTAATTCAATTAAGTGTGACTAACGGTGTAGGTCGGTCACTTTACTCGATTTTTTTTTATGCTTGTTTCCTTTTAGAGACGTTAAGGTGTGAACCGCGACAATGGGCAGTCTTGTGAGCGTAATTGCAAGATACAATTACTAAAATTCAATTTGCCTCGAGGTTGCAGGTCGTTGCTCAATTTAATTTTCCACTTCGGGGACTGAAATTACAATATATTAAATTACCCGAGATAAAAAAGGAGCACAATCTTAGAATATATTGTCAATTAATTTTTGCATATTTATTCGCAGTTTGAGCCACCCGAAAAATCTGTTTTTTTGTTCAGTCTATTTTTAGCGACTCTCATGGTCTTCGAGCTGCCGATTTTTCTCAGTTTTATATGTAATTTTTCTTTCGACAACATAAGAGACAAGAGACAAGAGACAAGAGAATGAAGAATCGTTTCGTTTCATATTTTTATTCGAAGCTTCGAATCATTCGCCTCTCGAATTTACGATGTGTTCGGTCAAAGATCCGAGACCTTGATTAAATTTCAAAAACATTTCAACTCTCGGAGAGTTGATTCTTGTCACAGGTAATTAAAAAGTAACAAACACTTTTTCCTCGGTTGAAGAGAAAAATATGAATAAACATACTGAATGGAATAACAAAATACGATGTGTGTTTATTGTGTACTACACTTGTTAATATCTTTCGAGGAATCATTCGGTTTGTTAGGATGAAGTAAGCACTTTAAACTGTTAGTTTAAAGATAGCGAAAATAACAACGAGGATAAAGCTATATAGCTAGAAATCATTGTCTGAGAGTAATAAAAGAAAAATTGACGAGTTCCAATTCGTCTTGTCTCGTTATTAAGTATGACACAACGCTTACAGTCTCTAATTGTACGCGCAAAACTCTATTTCGCTTCAGAGTGCTACATTTCACACACATAACGTTAGAATTGTACTCTAATTGGCCCGATTTCTCAACAAACTCAGGCAAGGTGCTCAATTATTGAATTGAAAAAAAAAGAAAATAGAAAAAAAAAAAAATAATTGAAGATCAATAATCTTTAATACCGTACGGTATTTGTCGGCACGCCAATTTACGACATAAATAGGTATAGGTGATGCATGGAGTATTTGAAACCATTGGCTGCCCACTGTGTATAGACGACGTTATCCCTGCACCGTATACTTATTACTTATATATTGTAAATTCAATCCGGACCGAAGCGGATCGACGATAATTATAATTACCCCTTTCAATGTCTTTGCAAAAACATAGATAATCACTTAGCAATAATTTAAACGAGCTCTCATTACCAATCGCATTGGCCCATCTTACTCAGATAAATTGGAACCAACAAATCGCACAGGGAATCGTTGTTGACTTGCCAAAGAACTGTTCAATTGTCCGTATGAAGTGAAAGTGATGCCATAATGGCTGCCCCCTATCGCACTATGATTTCTTCAGGTACCTATACGTACACCTATTTTATACCCTTTACGCTTAACAGTTTGCAACAATTGTTCTAAGTTACATAAAACAAATCTAAAATCGTGCCGGGGAGTCAACGACTGTGGAATTGCAGTTGGTTTAATCGTTAGTACGCGGTCAGATTTTCTAATTTACGATAGCTCAAAGGTCTTTGGATAGTGACCAGAGTCCTTTGATAGAAAAAATCATACCGCGGCTAATCGTAATAAGGCCTTAGCAATTATTTGAACGCGGAAGAACCGGGATCAGTTCTTATAATTTTCTAACGCCGGAATTGGTTTTGAAGTTTGACGCTTTTTGATCGATTTTTTTCATTTACCTATTTCAGAAATTTCTTCCGGCTATGTTTATGGGTATATAATATATATGTTTGAACAGTGGCCGTGGCATCGCGCTTTGACAGCTCCAGAATGTTATTTTAAACGATTCGTCAAGCTTGTTATAAACTGAGGTGATGCCTCAAGGATCTGAATCCAAATTTGACGCTGAAGCGAATCAGCTAACAAACTAGAGTCAAGGATTCATTTAAATACTTATTCGGTACGCGAAACTATTAGCGGTTTGAGTAGTTTATGCTGTGCAAATCAGTCTTGCCTGACTATTACCTTTTTTCTATACCACTTTTGCACAATAGATTACCACGGCTTCGTGTCTACGATAACATACTCTCTTATTAATACATGGAAATTTGAATCTTTTTGCAGTCGAATAAAGCTGCAGTAATTATGAGTTTATACTTACGAAAACATATAACAATTGGCAAAAATTATCACGAAATAGATGAACAATATTAAACAAATAAATATTCTGTTGAAAATTCAGAGACAAACTCTGTTTTTCTGTTGAAAAATCGTTCGACAATTTTAATTGGATGTGATCTCACGATCTCGGATTTTTTATATATTTTTCTGACTAAGTAGGTAAATAAAATTTCAAGAAAATATTTTCGCTAACGGACGACATTATTTGACTTATGAGATAGGCTCTGGGAGTTCCGACGAATCATCCACAGATCTTATGATAGGTATATAATCATGACTTAATCTATTATTGAGAATCGTTCTAACTTGGCAAATCGTCATTTCGCGTAATGGGAATATATTTGCATTGTGATTTGGGCAGTTAGTGAGCGCCTCTTCCGGGCTGGCGAATATTTTCACTTTGACCATGGCGCGATGACTCTGATGTTTGTTTAACTCGAGCTCACACACAGTGTTTGCTTTCGTTACGCGAATATGCAAATGCGACAGAAAATCACCAACACGTTGTACGTGCCTGGTTACAGGAAGACGTAATATTTGAAAAATGAATATCAGCTGATTAATTTTTTCTCCCATACGTGCGAATCAAGAAATGCTTTCTCCCCTCGTTAAAACCCGGCGCGTAAATGAAGCTTTGCTTTTAAAAGATAATTTCCAGTTGATTTTATCGCCGCCTTTTATCGGCTATTTATGTTACGTTTACTCCACTTTATGACCGTATCTTTTTCACTCAGATACCTTCGGATAAAATTCGTACTTGATACGGTAGCAGGCGTTTAATTTACGCCATTTAAGTTGTTCAACAATCTTTTTTTATCTAAAATTTAAATAATAAACAGCACGATGGCATACATTGATTATTTGAGAGTTGTTCAAAAAGTGAAGGCTGCACAACCATCGCCTGCAGATGGATTATCAACGGTTCGAACCTTTGTTCAATGCATTAACTCGTTTATCTGACATTTCGTGCCACGCCTTTGCGTACTTTTTTCATGTTCTATTTTTCTCAAAATATACATTCTGCTCATTCGTTATCTGGCGATTGGTATAAGTCTCTGCACTGCACTGCACTGCACTGGACTGGTGGTGCGGTCCTTTGTTCTCGAACCAACTTATTGTCAGCGTCGTCAATCCTGGGGAGATTGAACGCACCATAAGAAGGAACCACCCAGAGTTAAACCAGAAAACTAGTCTTCAAGGTGGCCAAGGCGACCACAACTCCACGGGCAAGTTACGCCCGGACTGATTGGTAACTCAAGGTAACCTGGACCGAGTCTGCAATAAATTGCAGACTACAAAATGTACAAAAACCGATCTTTGGCTGCAAAATCGCCAGTGAAGTGCTCATTTTTTACTAACAGCACAATATTCATTCAGCGAGATGAAATGTTCCGAAGTCATCTCTCATATACATATAAATGGGAATAGTTTAATTGTTCGGGTAATTCTGCGTTTATTGCAGTTTATGGTGATCCTATATATGTTGTATTGCCGGCTTAATAGTTTGCAATTGACGTTGACCTCAGACATATTTCAGTTTATATTCTGACTTTTATTGTTAACCGATTGAGTACCTGATCGTTCCGAGATATCGCAGACGTTGGTATTGTGGTACTTTGCTTCCTCATGATCCTTTAGTACCTACTGGTTAATTGTTCGCTAGTTGGTCATGCGCACGTAGGAAGATATAACAATGTTTTGACGTCAGGAAAAATCGATTGCGGAATAACCACCACATCTTACGTACAATATCTATCCGACATTTCCGCATCTATTCAAGATCGCAAGGTGCTCGAGGTTTCTTGTTTGATTAAATTTCGCAAACTCTTCACTTTCTTCTTTCCTATTTCTAAATAGAATCGATTTGCATTCGCTTTTTGTCTAATTGTACAGTTATCTTCTGAATTACACTTTTAGAATTTTAAGCAGTAGCCCCGCGGTGTTAGGAATTGCGATTTTGTGCTAAATCGTATCTATACACTGTGTGAATCCGCCTGTGGTCAATATTGACAGTGATATCGGTGCCCGGCGAACATCGTTTCATAATTTCACTTCGTTTATAGTATTTAGTACCGTATATTGCGAATTGGATATCGATTACATCGAGGGTTTGCCAATGGACGAAAGTTTAGGCTCTAAATTAACAGAAGTTACGTTGTCAAATGTCATATTTTCAGTTTCTCCGACTGGATTTACTGCAGATATGTAAGTAACGAGGTTCACCGATTACCGCAGCGTTTATACAATCCAAGCAAAGTTCATTCCTATTTATTATAATAAATCAGGAAGCAGAATTTACCTGTATGTAATACCCACTTTTTCAAACGAAGAATAAGTCATCAAAGTTAATTCACAGCCTCTCAGTATATTAGGAAGGTATTTCGGGTATGACGGAATTACGTAGTTACATAATTTTTGTCAAATTTTTGAACCTATCACGCCGGCTTAGCTCATCTTAGATTTGTTGAGGGTAACGTTCGTGTTGGATTCTTATCTAAAAGATTCATTTCGCGAAACGTTGAGTTCAGTCGGAGTCATCCGGAGTTCAGAGAGTCCGAGAAGGAGCGGTGAGAAACGTGTTTCGCGTACATTTCGCATGACAAACAGTTACCTACCTGGCAGTTTTCTTCATCCTTTTACTCTTATTTTCATTCAACCCTGAACCACCGCGCAGAGTGGCACGGCATCCCGGAGATGCACGAGACGCAAACCGCTTTTTCCTTCTTTTTCTTTCAATTTATTTTATTTTTTTTCTTATTGCAAAACCAGAAAAATTTCTAATTACCTACCATACCTTTACGGCATTCTTACACCAGTCGCCTCCTCCTAACAATGAAATACTGATTCCGATTCTATAGAATTCATCGTCTGAGATATAGCATGCAAATTTATATACAGGGTCTTTCAAAATTTTATTCAATTCTCCTAAACGTTATAAAATTTACGATAATTAGGCAGCAAAATTTGACTGCTGACCCGTTTCGTAAAAAATTTTAATCTTCATACAATATTTGTACAGATAATTCTTTGAAACGATAAGGCAGAAGATTTGTGTGGATACATTGGGAAATTCATTACGTGAACTCGCTCAATGTTATTGAACAATATTTTGATAAATTATCAAAAAATCAAAAAATGAATTCAAAGGCTTGTATAATTTATTACGGTTTTCGATTAAATCCGGGGTAAACAAAATAAATCAAGTGAAAATTTCGAGCGCTGGATACACAGGTTTAATTAGTGTTTAACGAACAATTATAATTATAGATTGAGAGAAACTTCGGTGTATAATGTATATTGAATGTTATTTCTCAACAACGTTATACGACATATCGTTTAAATTCGTTCTGGCGAATTGTTGGTACAACTTTTTGTTCAGCATTTAGACAGGCTGCCTCATTGATCTTGAAAAAATGTCGTAGCTTATGACTATTCTACTGATATTTGCATGCGGCTAGAATGGATCAACAATATTTAGCAATTTCTGGAATCCCATATTTTGTTATTGTTATCAAAGCCAAAAAAAACTGTCTAGTTGTATAATTATCTACGTTAATTATTCGTCAATATTTTCTGCGAATATCGAACGTAGGAGAACAAGTTGATTCCTGAAAAAATGGCAGACTGCAGGATTGACTATTGGACGTCCGAAATGTGGCTACAAATGATGCCAATATTGAACTGGCCGGATCAGTATAGTGTGAGGAAAAAAAAAAACAAAAAAATTACACTGGTCTTATTACTTCGCGGATCAGCAGAAAAACGAAATATTCATTATACAAAAATTCGCATAGATTTATTCTAAAAGATAAAAATTTCGTAGTCAAACAAGTTTTGAGAGATCGTGTAGATAAATCTTACTACATTCATGACTAATGATGCACAGCTGCTGTCTCACCACGCACGCGTTCGATAAATGGTGATTTGTTTTTTTTTTTTTTTTTTTTTTTCATTTAATAACTGACCTCACTAAACCTATTCTTATTTCATCTAATTGAGAGCGAACGTAAGACGACCGCGATTGCAGTTTTGCGTTTACTTAAGACGAACGTTGCAGAGTTGTTGAAAGATATTGTGCGTGGGTTGCCCTTTACATAAATCGTTTCGTTTTACTATCGCTTCTCTTACTCACACGATCATTCCCTACACGGTTCATACATGTGCATATTTATATCTACCTACCTACTTACCATATTATCTACCGTATTCGTATTCCGGGACTATATTTATCCGCGGAGAATATCTCGCCGTACAATATGAAAAATGCATAACTACCACATCTGCCGAGGGCCAAGGAGCTCGAGAAGCTATATGCATAACATTACCAAGGGAAAATTGTTTCGTTACTTACTGCAGTATGCAATTAATTCATCAAAACATTCGCGACTCAACAGACAAAGAACTGATCGATTGTTCGAATAACTCGACGTTATCATCACTACCATGATCATCGTCAGCGCTATTCAATGTTGCCTGGAAAGAAGAAGAACTGACTGAAAATTTGCAAAAACTTCATTCATTCTTCCATTCATTTCATTTATTGAGCAACTAGGTTCCGATAAAAAATTTACCCTGAGAATATCGATAACTATAATATGCATAACAGATATGTTCATCTTGATATGCTAATAATGGGGTGTATTATAGACGTCTGCGTTGCCCTTGGTGTTGGTTGCCACGTGAGTTTCTATCCGGAGTTAGTCCGAGTAGAGGGTCGAACAAGGTAAAATAACCAGCCCACAACGTACCCGGAACCTATTATGGTAATCGGGATTGCTCAGTAATATTATCGGTTGCGAGTAGCCGGGTTTTTTTTTCAAATATCTCAAGCAGCCAATGGAGAGTCGGATAACTGATTCAGATTCGGTTTATGAAATGCAAAAATTCCGTCTTATAATTAATCCGGGATTTTATCGATCGCTGGTAGAAGTTGAGGAGGTCAAAAGGATCGCTGGGTCAGCCCACCAGGATAGTATATGCAGAAAATACGGAGAATGATCGGAGCTGCTTGAAACTTTGCGAATTAACCGATCGCATTTTATCCATCTATGATCATTCTCAGGTTTTTTTGTATACGTCTTCAATCTTACTTCCTTATAATCCCATCAAATTTTCCTGGATCAATGAAGTAAAATACTATTGCAAAATAATGACTAACTATGATAATTATATTCGCGGAACGCTGCGGGTAATTTGTTAAGACACTGACACTGGAATGAATCTTCTTGCACAGATGACGTGATCCCCGGTTCTGGATTCAGGATGAGTTTTTGTTCTCCTTTTTTTTCCCCCCTTCTCGAGAATTTCAGCCTCTCAAGAGTCATCCAATTTTTCTGACATTCCTGTCGGGTAGGATTCGACAAATTTTGCACTTTTATAAATTGCTTTGCTATTTTTATCGGTGGATAGATTCGAAGCTATTTATATAGTTGGAATAGCCTATTATGATCGGGCCTTGGGCGATGCTCAAAGTCCTTAATTCAAATGCCAAAAATCGCGAAATGATGACCACTCGCTGTATTTCGGACTAAGAATTTAGTATCGCAGGTTTTTTGTTTCCTTTTTTTGTTCCGAGATTATCATCTCATTAGTTGACGCTTCCTATTCAGATTAATTATGGTTTAAAACGTGTTACATCTTCGATCAGGGTCGTAAATAATTTTATGAGTTACTGCAGCATTCGCGCGTAACTTTTCTTTCTTTCTTCCTTTTCTTTTCGTTCCCCGTTTCAATTAATTACCTTACGGAAGTGCTTCTTCTACAATTTAATCCCACCTTTGTAACTAACAGCACAAAGACTTATACTGTTGCACTTCGCTCTCTCCGTAATTAATCAAATCTCATTTTCGTTTAATGCGCACTTTACTTAAGAATACCAACTCTGCCTCCATTGTTGGGAATTCTACAATCGCAGATCCGTCACGAACGATGCGAGGGTATTAATTGTGTGAAATACTTCCACAGTGTCATGTCCGGGCCCTTTTTTTTGTCCATATGTATAATTGGGATGCGTTTCAATCTGCGTCACTTTTGACGTTTTTGAATTTCGACTATACCAACCAACCCACGTATTTCAATCCATTATTAATGATGAATGTTAAATCGCGACATCCGCTTTTACATATATTCCATTTTTTTTTCTTCCAAATTGTCTTTACTTCAGTGAGCTTAAAATTAAAAATACCGGGTCTGCCATTCAAAAGCGAAGATAAATTTATGTTGTTTTAATAAACATTTTGATATGATCAATCACTTGACGTGTTTTTGTAAAATAGGTGCAGTCCGTTAATGCTGCGTTGTTATTTTAAAAATAATCAATAGCCTAAATTTACCGGCTGGTATTTGCGCGAAGGTGATCAACTACTATGGAACGAAGAAAGCCCGTAACAGATATATGCTATTAACACGTTGTCTTTTGATGTTATGATGTCAATTAATAACTAACCGATTTGTTTAGATCAACCGCCTTATGTGCATACAGTTAAACAAGTGGGTCTGTAAACCAGGATTATAACCAAGGCCGTTTCAAAAGATCGATGCAGTTCTTTTTTATTTTTATTTTTTTATTGCAGTATCTTTCATTGCACCGTCTATATCGTTATGGTAATCTCATTTATCAGTATTATGTTATATATTATATAAATAACAAACTGTTTGTCTGAATATGCTCGGTTTTTTGCACGGTGATGAACAGCGCGATTGACTGCAGAAGTTCGCAAGGCTTATCGGTGGATCTTTAACGAATATTAAATTCCCAGCTAAAATATCAGCCATACATTGAAAGAGAAAAATAAAAAAATAAAAAAAAATGGAATTTCTCCTATTGTGATTTGTGAGATTGGAAAATTTGGAAAAATTTGTTTTTATAGCAGTGACTTGCATTCCAAACGACATGAAAAACATACTTATATCACTGACTGCGGTATCAGACCTGTGTCGATTGACCGCTTCAAGACTTAAAAAAAAAAAAAAAAACCTATACCTATATGAAAATCTGTGCCTACTTAACGAAAAGTCCTGTTCTCTCAATTTTCGATTTAGATTTCGTGTAGTTTTGTGTTAAACTCGAATTTACCAAAAATTCTAGAATCCAGTCAGCTCAGATAAGTGTCAAGGGTGAAAATTGGGGGAGTATATCTAATTGGCATGCAGAAGAAAGACTCGCGAGTCCGACTGCATACATAAATGCATAAATAACTATCTTGAACAACTTGGGTTCCATGTTTCTCTTGGCTATTCAATGGCCATTTGTCTTCTTAAGAGACACATACAACCCGAGACGTTATAGGTACGTGGCGAATTTCAAGTGGGCATAGTTCGCGGCCTTTACCCTCGAGTTGCAAGAATGATTTTGCACTCCATCTTTTTGACTGGAATTATTGTTATAGTTAGTCTAAACGGTTGTTCGTACGGATATAACAAAAAAAAAAGGCCCGATAATCATACCAACGAAATTATTGCTATGTCATGCGGTGGTGGAGGCGTACTCGTCACGATATTTCGTAATACTTTTTTTGTTGTTCTTCTTCCTTTCGTTCTTTTCCAACGCTTCCTCAGTTACGTAATTACTCGTAAGTGGTTTATAATTATAAATTAATTAGTCGAATAATGAATGAATGAATGAATTTGTGGCTAGGTACGACGAATACTATTTTTCCTTCTGCTGATCGCGATGCAGGTTTTACTCAATGACTTCAAAACGGGCAACGTATACAACCTGTGAAATATTCCATCGTATACATAAATGAACCGTTATTTTGTAATGTTTTTAACGATTCATATATTTTTCTATTTTTTTTTTTATGCAGCCTTTTTCTCGAATAGTTTATGAATAAGAATGAAGGTAGCTCGAGCCGTTTATCCGCTAAGTGAGTAAACCGTATATTGCGTACAGAATCTCGTACAGAATAGACTAATTATAAAATTATCATTATATGATGATGATTTGATTTTTTGAATTTTCACAAAAATTTGTACCTTCAAATACTTATCGCCGGTCCTATATATATGTTAAAATCGATATACCGTCTAAATCCGGGTTCATATATATATACGTAATTATGTGTTAAATTATAGACTAAAAGTGTGTATCGTTGAATTGAACATGTTTCAGAAAGAAAAAAAAATTGATACTTAAACTTTCATCGCTAGTTGAACGATGATAATAATCTTGACACGATGAGTCCATTTATTTAATTCCGTAGTATTATTTCATGTTTCATTCGATCGCTTAACTATAATTACATAATTACTAAGTTTGGAATATGTTCCGCGATTTTATGATGTGCGCAGACCAAATATAAATAAAAAATAAATTAAATGAACTTAAGTGAATAAAAATTTATCATCCTGTCAACAATATGATATTTAATTGATTATTTTCAATTATTTTTTTTTTTCATATATATATTCATTTTTGTTTCAGGTGAGTGAAATACGTACCTTACTAACCGCGTGGTTTAATAACTACACGAAATATCAAACTGCTCGGTTCATTCTCATCCCGGGTAAGTGGATTAACCTTTAATGATTGTTATAACGCAGATTTTAACGACTAAGTCACGATCAACGATCGATCCTACATAGTTCTGTGTGCTAATAGAAATTTACTGACACGATCCGATCCCTTAGAATTTAGATCTTATCCCGTCAGGCCTTGAACCGGTAGCCAAAATGTTACTCAAAATAGGCCATGATTTAGACACGACTTTTTATTCTCTTTTTTTTCATCTACCAAGTCGATTGGCGTTCGTTATATAAAAAAAAAAGATTAATTCCTGATATTTGATCGAGTAGAAAAAAGCCCGTTGCTAACTTGAATTGAGGACAAGTATATCAGGATCTTAATTCGATTGAAAATGAAAGAAAAAAACAAAAAGCGTTGTATTTCTATGGATTCGATCTGCAGTGTAGTTAATTGTTGTGAAATAATTAGCGAATGCAATCCAAGAAAAAAACGCTTTTTCGTATTTTGTTCAGAAAAGAAAATAAGTATCGAAATATTGATTATTATCTGTTCGCTCATCTGTTCCTTTCTAGCTACATAACTTTCTTGCATAATTATTCTGCCGAGTCACTTCGAATCAATTTAACCGATAGGTAGTATATATGCACACCTTGAATGCTGGAAATATTATGGGGATTTTTTCGAAGACTCGTACCTACGTTTCACTTCTAAAAAAACGATTAGATAACTACGTATTATCACAGAGCCTGTCACATTAGTACCTATCTTCGCAGATTTCATTCAATGTCCTTTTCTTCGTCTTGAAATTTTCGGTCAATATCACGAGAAAACAATATTTTTTCAAGTTTTTCTATAAGGTAAGAAATATCAAATGTTGGGGTACCTATTTTCGACGAATTGCATTTCTTCTCTGTTCTTCGAGGTATTTATCTTCCGTTTCAAAATCTACTTCATATCTGCATATAAATACTGTAGTTAGATATAGCGAAACTTGGGTGCGTGTAGGTATGCGTGCGTATAAATGTTAACACATGCAATGACAATATGCCGCAGGGAGTTTTTTTTTTTTTGTCCACCAGGTAAATTCGAGATTGCGTAGCTTTGAACGACTCTGCCCTGGGCAATGTTACATCGCGAACAATGCATCCAGCCTCATAGCATAAGATAACCAACCGTGATATATTATATTATAATTTCTTCCTTATTGATGCCTTTGATGTGCCCAGTGTCATTTCAACCTTACCCATGTCGCAAGGCCTTAACCTTCCTCGGTTGCTCAACGATTTCTGTAATTGTTTTAAATTATATCTATACTTCATTTATACTGCACACGCACATAATGTATCTACTATACGTATAGAAACACGTGCGAGTATAATTCAGGTAGAGATGCCGTGTATTTATACATCCAGTTTTCCCGCAAGCTGGACAATCCTGGCGAATACATCTCTATATCGATCGCGTTACAATTATTTATTATTATAGATTTCTTGATTTATCCGTTTCAGTCGTGGCATTGAATCTATGAATTTTATTATGAAATGTAAGAATATAGCGGTAATATAATATGATATGTCACTTGATTATAACTTGAGTGAAATTCCTATGAAAATGTAAATCAGATTACGTTGCGGAACTGATATCATGATCTTTGTTGGAGTATTTCTGTCTCTCTTTTTTTTTTCGTCAGAGAAGGTGTGCTGCAATTAGTAATTATTTAGATCGTTTGAATAATTGTTTCATATGTATACGTATGTGTGCATGTATGTATGTATGTATGTATGGTACGTAACGTAACGTAACGTAACGTAACGTAACGTAACGTAACGTAACGTAACGTAACGTATAATCGTGTAGACATTGAGCGTAGGATGTCATTACACGAATCGATTCCAGGTTGTATATACTCGTTCAGAGTACAGCGGGAAAGTTAATAATAATTGAAATAAACTGAGTGTAAAAATATTTCATCAATATGTAGGGCAAGGTTGTCTCGTATACCTTCAGAGTTATTAATTAATAATAATCTACCTGCATGCAGTGAGATGCGGGCCCGGTTAATGAGCCGACTGCAGCAGATGTTCGAGTTGAGATTTCTTAGGATCTCCTTTTTTCTTCGCGTTTCTTCTGCATTTTGCGAGTCATTATTTCTATCGTAAATATCGATCAATGACGGATGAAGAAATTCAATAATTTCCAATTTCCGCTCATTTTTTGTCGCCATTCTTTCACAAAGTTTCCAACACGGAATGAAAACGGAAAGCAAAGAGAAGAAAGGAATTACCAAAAACGAAAACAAATTACGTTCGAACGGATGACCTAATCCATTCGAGTATGTAACCACGCCTTTGCTCAATATTAAGAAAAAACTTGTTAAACCTTGACAGATAAACCGGACTCTGTAACAGTCTGGATAAAAAGCTCTGATTTTTCAGTCTTTTTTCTTTTTTTCTATCCGTTATCTAACAAGGAATCGTTTGAATATAAACGGACTTTACAGGATCCAGAAATCAGGCATTTTTGTGCTTGGCTCAATTTTACGTAATTGCAACGTCCTTAGCAGTTTTTTTCTTTTTTCATTCCGCTCAAATGTCATCGCTGAACAGAATTAGGAACATCTGTATTTCTTAACTGATTTTATTAAACCAAACGCGGGTTATAAATCAGTGGTTTGTTAGGTGAGCATCGTTCATCGTCGTTTGAATGATATAACAGTTTGAAAAATTTGTTCCGAGGAGCCGCAGGCTATGAGATTCATTAATGATTAATATATGGTGGACCGATTACGTATATCTACAGGAAATGTAAATATAACCGCGATGATTTTATAACGGTACGAAAATATATTCTACGGTTCCCGGAAACTAATAATAGTATAAACCTACTTTTGTTGAAAACTGTATGAAATATCGATTTGATGGCTACCGTGGAAAAAACGTTAAACAAATTTGTTATTTTCACCTTTTCCTCTCATGGAAAAATACAATTAATTCTCTTTCGTAATCATTGTGCTATATACATCGGAGTTTAAACTGTTTGTAACAAATTTTTGAAGGTACGTTTGAGAAAGGATTATAAAGTATTCAGAAATGGCTTTGAATTCGATTCCTGTCTCGAAAAATTAAGTAGGTATTACTATTCTTTTTTTAACGGGGTTCAGCTGCATCGACAAAATGAAATTTGAACTTGATGTTTTTCTACAGCTATTTTTAAAACGTGGTTTTGAACGTTCTAGTCGGTATATGACGAGGTACTATATTCGAAATGAAACAGTGTAATAGATTCGCTGATATCATTAGCTGAAGAATCATCGTATTTATGGTTAGTAATGATAATTATATAGATTTTAACGCGTTAGAGGGACAAGATATAATCTTCTCGCGAATAGGCCTTGCACCTTCCACAATCTAAATCATCAGCATTCCGTAGTTTATTGCAAGTTACGCCATCTTCGGGATGCAATTCTTACGCAAATCTGCAATCATGTCGTGACAAATGCCTTATACTCTCATATATTATACATGAATAAGTATATAGACACACGATACCACAATATAATTACTTAGACTTTGTCTGCACAATGTCGAGTGTCATTTTAAATCGAGTAAATAAGATGGAAATACCGAATAAAGTGAAGATTCAATATGAGAAAGAAATCGATGAGAAACTGCAGAGAAGAATGAAGACGTAATTAATTACAGAAAACAATATGAGGGAGAGATTGAAACGATAGAGTCATCATTCTCTGCTCTCTGATCGTCGATAGTAATTATCAATACGTATTATCTACGGCTACTTATGTCCTTGGTACCTGGAATTCTGATTTATCCCCATCTTCCAAGTTAATTGCCACTTTTTCCTCATATATGCACACGTACCTACATAACATATATGTACATATATGTATGCATTCACGCGTGTAAACTCATTGCGTGTCTATAGCTGATCCCCGACGCATCTGCACGATCTTAGATTTTGCAACTTTAGCTTCCGTAGGTCGATCGTTTTCTAATATTTATTTATCTTTGGTAAAACCGAAGAGCTGAATTCATTCCGCGCTACTATAAACGGTGGTGTGGTTTTAACGATGACGTGCGATATGGCCGGGCATTTTCCACCGGTCTCTTAACCGTGCCCATAAAAAGTAAAATTATAATCTTACGAGCAAAGGAAAGGCTCAGGAGTTTTACGGTCATAGTTGAGCGCCGGTATTATGTAACTCGATGATTGGGGCTGTTTTCAACTTTTACGAGGAACTAATAAGTTGTTTAGTAAATTTTCTTTAATTATAAACGGTGAACATTCCGGAAACGATTCTTCCCTAATCGGTAAGTTATCACGACAGTGAGCCTTCTCCTTTTTTATTGCAAATTTACTTTCGATATAATTCCAACGTCTAACATCCCTTACAATTCGAGCTCGAACGATTCACGGCTCCAAAATGTTCCGAGAAAGTTCCGAAAACGAAAAATCATATGAGAATATGTCAGGTACGGACCTTGAGAAACCGCATACGGAAATTGATCGCATATTGTCACTCGAACTTATATATATTTCAAAAATACACATACACCAGAAGCTCAGCAGTGTCTTATAACAGTAAAAAGCGAAAGAATGAAATTTGTGTCTGAATTGTCTCTGACAGGCATTCATGCAGTTTTATGGATAATTGAAAAATTGAGAGACTAATTGTAAATCAAGTTTAAATCTCGCATTTGACGATTTGTACAGAACGGCTTGACTTGAGACGGTGAAGTTCAGTCGAATCGAGAAAAATAACGACTACAGATCAATCACTGATAACTGAAACACTGTGAATGTATATTTCTGTATTCTGTATTCTGCGGTTCGTGTAGAATGACTTTATCTTACACTCAATCTATCCAGAACTTCGAAAACTTCGATTTCGACAAGAATGTTTTCGAATCTCTCGAACCGCACATTCAGAGTTTAATTCGCAATTAATCTTATTCCGTGTGTAAACTTTAACGCTGTCAGGTACCACCCGATTCCTTGCTCCAGGTACTTCTACATGTGTGTAACTGAAATACAATACGACAATCTATCAATAACACGCATTACGTATCAAGGATCATGGCAGACACGGTATGGAGAAAAATTCTAAGACGCTGCCCCCAAGGCCTTTTCTTCGATCATCTCGAAAGATAACACCACTTTCTCCTTTTCTTACCAATCTTATATTTACATATATGTGCACACATAGACATACTGTATACCGATAATGTTGGCGAGTTATTAGAGTCATTTAAAGATCGTAAAATCACGTTTACGTACGACAATCATACGTCATCGATATAATATGCATATTCAAGGCTTTCGCGAACGGCTGCAAACACCAGCTAAAGAAATAAAAATATAGGTATATCCTCATTACGGTCTCTCCTTCGAATGCATCAGATTCCTGTCAATCACAATCAGCGTCAATTAAACCATCAATGGGGGTCATTTACGGAGTGAGTCATTTTCGGCGAATAACTTTGTAGAGTTTTATTCGGGCTCATTGTCAGTATAGGTACCTGGATCCGTTTATTCGTAAGAAAATTTACAGCAAAGCTGACGAGCGACACAGAAACGTAAGTAAGTCTTCAAGGCTCTGGGGCAACGGTGTAGGACGCTTGTGGTTTAGATCTCGGATGATGATTCGACGATATAGACAGCGCGTTATGCATTATTTGAAAAAAAGAAGAAAAAAAAAGTAACAATAAGTAAAAAAAAGGTGCTCGATACACGGAAGCATCGACGCGATGATGCGACGTTAGATGAAATCGAAAACAAGGATAGTGAATAAGATAATAGGAAAAGATTTATAGGATAGTAATAAGTAATAACCAAGGGTAAGTGTGATTACAGTTCTATTCATTCACGTTCTTTCTACGAGTGCTGCATTTATTTCAATTTATTTCAATTTATTTCAATTTATTTATAACTTTGTTTCGACGTTAATACAAGCTTGAATAAAACGCTGATACCGGAAGTTAGGGCTCCTTGTGTTGTACACGAATGTCATTTGAATTCATCATTATATTCTTGTCTGAATTTGAGCTAATGTCGTACAGTTTATTGTCATCCTTGAACATTTTTTCTTCTAATCATTGCGAATCTCGTGCATTGACTATGGTGTTCCGTGAATTTTGCTCAAGTTTTTACCTGCAATAGCACGAAACCGTTCATTTCAATCCCCCATGTAATTACGACGGCTAATAATCTTCGCCTACAGAATGAGACTTCCTATTTTTCATAGGAATTATGAAATTAGGTAACTATATCTATAGGAACTTCATATACCTACTCCTCGGAAATATCGTGTCAGAACCTTGCGTGTAGGTATTAAAGTTTAGTGTTATTTCTTCGTTTTCTTTCTACGATCTCTAGCAGATAATATAACAACGGTTTTAAACTTGTAAAATCAGTGCAAAGGTCAAGTTTTATACTTCCATCCCACGCTGGAGCATTATGTGCTTATCTCGTTTCATGGACCCTGCACGATATACCTCTAAAGAATAGATATACTAGTGCGTGGGACCAAGTACAGGTTTATTACCTCGTTTTATGAATATTCATATTCATATATAATTACTGTGGAGATATAACTACGCATTGGTTATTATTTCATATTTTCGCACTAGGACCTTTGCGGATATTTGAGAAATAGGTCGATCAATTTTACTATAATTAACGGAAACGTAAATTAATATCGAGTAAAATTTCAGTGAATTAGACCTCGCGCAATTATCTACTTCCAAGATAAGTATTTTACAATTAACATAACGTATCTCTACACGTGAATGGAATATTTAAACAAAAATCCGTGTAGGTATAGAATTGTGCTCGAGTTTGTGGGTTCAAGGTGATCGCCCATGTGTACTATATACGGATGCAGGAAGTAAACGCGAGATAACATTGCATAATTAAATTTTAGTTTTAATTTTTTTGCTCTCTCTCTTTTTTGTTACGCCGTAAAATGTTAATCGATCAGTTCTGTAATTACAACGTAAATTATAAACATGGCTTCTACTTTTTTATTCTTTTTTTTTTTTGTGATAATTAGAAATAATTTGACTTAATCAATATTAAAATGAATCTTTTCAAGCGTAACAAATTATGTATCAAAACGTGCGTGACTACAGGAACAATTCATGAAGCTCAGCTATACAGAGAATAATTATGATCGGTTTACGTCGTCGCGGTTTAACCGTTTTATTTGTCAAGAAATTGCATTGACATTCGCGGTTTTATTTATCCGTGAGAAGATCAACTTTTGTTCTCACAAAATATTACCTATTACATGGATATAATCAGACAGATAAGTAGTATGCCTTCATATATTTATATAACGCCACGGGAGATGACGTACCGATCTTTATCGATGATATTCAGGTTTCATATCATCAAGAGGAAAAATCTATTCCACAGAGAGAAATTCCTAGTCACGGTGACCCAGATCGGTTAGTTTAAATAAGGTCTTAACATGTTTTTTTGTCAAACAGACATGGGAATATCCAGTAGAAGTGACGTTAAACTTCGGTGACCGTTAATAGCTAGTGAATTTAGCCATACCCTGTTTTTTTTTTTTATTTTATTTTATTTTTTCACCAAGCAAGTGAAACATTGATTCAACTCACATATTATTATATCTGAATTTTGCTTGCTGCATTTGTCAATTACGGTCAGATTCTTCCTAATGTTCTTTCATGCAAAGAAGCTAACAGATTCCCGTCTAAGTGACAGCGAGGAGTCCATTGCAGTACGATAACCCGACTGTAAATTCCTCGGTAAATTCAGTAGCTTGGGGTCTTTGCCCTTATTTCTCCTATGCCCAGGATCAAACAACGGTTTCTTGGGTTTCTGTTGTTCATTAATTCAGTCGAAGTAAGCCGGACCCGCAGAAAGGTGGTTTGTGTGCTCGTAAGACGTAAGGCACCCATAAATTTCAACCTGCCCGGAATGTGCCTCCAGTCATTTTTCTCCTTCGTGTATACCTACCTGTATGCATATGTGCGCAAGGGCAAGGATTTTTTTCTTTTTTGTCGTCGAGTCAAAAACTTTAATGTCAGCTGACTCACGCTTCAGTACCATTATTTCGTCGAACAAAGAGATGTATCTTTTGCCCGATCCAGTTTCATCTAGAAGATCAAAGTCCTCCTGAAACCCGGAGCTCTTCAACGACTAGCATGTGACTCATACCTCTAGCGTAAGACTAATCGTAAGTGAAATAAGTTTCTAATTTTCTGCAGAAATCGATGGGAATTTATAACAAACAAAACGTAAATAAAATTTCCCGAGATTGTAAACGATAAAGAGGAGGATAAAATTCATCTTGCCAGTAAATGGTGAATTCAAACAACTAAGAGACGAGGGCTGGGATTTACGTTCAATAAATCGAAGGTCAGAATGAGATGATGGTTTAATCGTAGGTGTAGTTGCGAATGGTATAGAAGATTTAAAGAGCTTATGAGGGCCCTTAACCATGACTATGTTAACGTTTCTTATTTATATGTTCATAGGCGTTAAGATCATAGACGAATAATTGTCGAGAGCAAGAAGCTGCGTCATTTTTCTATCTTACTTCAAGCCTGAGGCGAAATTTTATATCTCTATAACGTATCTTTGTTGCGAGGAAACGCGTTATACGATTATATACGGTACCATATCGCACAGCTGATTCTAAAGCTGGGGAATACTCTTCCGCAATCCATTCGCGCATCACACTGAATTATGAATTCATTATTATAACGCCAGGGAATACCTATGGATCGTAAAGTACGTCACGATACCGGATCTATATTCTACATCGTATACAGAAACAATTTTTACGCATGTTCAGTTTCGATAACATCTCTTTGGGCAACATAGAGAAAAATTGAACAGTTCCGAAAATTGGATCGCGCGATTTCCTAAAACATATAGCCGAAAAAAAAAAAAAAAAAAAAATTCCACAAGTCTCGCAGTTTCGTAATTCCGAAATCCATCTCAGTCCATCCCTTGACCTAGAAGTGTGGACCACTTTTTTCTTCTTTACCGGAAAAGTAAAGTCAAAGTTCATCCAAGGCTGGTTTCATATTTTGGAGTTTGAAAAGACCGGAATTAAAACGGAAAAAAAAAAAAAAAATTCGGAACTTCGTGATCCTTTTCGAGAGGACTCACATATCGGTAATTTCTCAGTGACTGTCTATCTGATTTCTGACGACAGTAGCAACCTGCACAATTCAGGCAATGTTCAATTACCCTCTTGTGCTGCCATCCATCGGTGAATTGGCAAACCATGACGGTGAGAATTGCACCTGGAGTCCAGCTCGAGTGGATGACCGTGTGTGTCCACGTCTGATATACCTTGCGAAGTCACTAGACGCTTCTATGACATGGACCAAAATATCTCTCTCAGCACTATTTTGCGCTATAAATGCCTCTGAGTTAACCTTGACTTTTGATCTATTAATGAAAGAATTGCACGTTAATTACCAGTTTTTTTTTTTTTTTTTTCTTTTAATTATTACCAGAATATGCGGAGTGGTCTAAGTACTAAGGGCAATTAAAACGGCGCCTGGTAGCGATATTCTTAGGAATTAAGCATGCAATTTTTTCCTTTTTTTTTTTTTTTTTTTTTTTTGAACATACGCAACGTCAGCTTTCCCCTGTATTGTCATTGCGGCATCTGCAATGAGGCTAAGAATCTGGTAAATAGGTAAATGGTTTATTCCTCTTATTTTTTTCTTCAAACACTTTCTCCCAGGTAATACATATATGGCTAAGATTTCGGCATGTGAGAAACTTGGGCGAAAATAATACGTGAGAATTTTTAGCCGGTCTAAGAAATACCAATTTCGAGTTCTATATGCATTTTTTTTTTTCTCTCCTCTAAAAGTCGGAGAACAAATTCGTTTGTGTCTAATTTCTTGCGATATCAGAACGTACACGATGCGAACGATGGGGAAAGGGAGCTGAACGGATTACGAAAGAAACGTGTGAAGGAGTTAGTTAGAGCTTGTAATATTACGAAAGTTACATATGTTTACAAGTATCATCGAAAATGGATATACTCCGCACGCTAGTTCTTTATGACAATTGTAAATACATATTTGAACGCGTCTTATGATACCTACTTTCGAAGACGCTGCGAGTCGAATTACTCCATATTTACAATTAGAAGATTCCCCCGGGGCTTGGCTACGGTTTGGCACGCGATCTGCACTTCTAATCGATTCAGAGTCACGCAATTTGCCGATCAACTACGACCTATGATCAAGTAGTCATCCCTTATTTCACTTGCTAGAGGGAAAAGTGTCGCGAACGTCTTCTTTTTTTCACCTTTTAGAAAATGTCGAGTTTCGTACAAAGATATTGAAATTCTGATAGCCTAGGCCTAGGTCTAGATCCTATTAATTATATCTAAATGTTTCTGCAGAATCAGTGATCAAAAATATTTTTTCATTTATCTTGTGTCGGCTGCATTTAATTGTTAATAAATTTTGATCACGATCGGTCAGATTACGCGAGTTCATCGTGGTTGCAATAAACTTAACAACATTCCAGAGGTAATAGAAATAATTTGGATTATTTAATTAGACAACATTTTAGCATTTTACCTCGAAAGTCTAGTTGAACATACATTCAAAGATCACCTTTATCATAATTTGGTGAAAAGTTTATAGAATTTAGATCAACAGATACATCCGTATGACTGTAAATTATAAAAGAAAACCTAATTATGGTAATTTACTCAATCATTAGTTCGAATGATATTGTAGATAGTTGACGACAATGTTGAAAAATGTTTCCATGATCTGCCCTTCACTGCACAAATGGTGCAGCAGAGCGTAGATTGTAATTACATACGAGATACTAGTCCATTTTTGCTTTTACCTAGCGCTCGGTGCGCTAGTTACAGCTATAAGAGTCGCAATATCAATATTCATGATAATTGATTATGTATTTTCAATACAACCGAAGGTGAAACGTTGAGTTTTTCCTAGCAGAGCTGTAAACGCGGTAACTATTAGCTAATAAGTATTTATTTTAAATTTCTTCGTGGTCATTGACCCATCGGCGATTGAAGTGCAGCAGATTACGTTAGCGGTAAAAATTCTTACAGCGAAAATACCTGGAATTTTGTTTTTTAAGTGTCGTTGTCCGTTTGAACTCTGACGCACCTTTTAAGAATGCCATGCCTCAGACGAAAAGCATTGTAAATTTTCTGCTTATACAAAAAATAATTTTAGGAATTAATCACGCAATACATGCAGGCTTGACTATTAAATTAGGACTTTCAGGGGATGGCCAGATTTTCAAAGTGTTCAAAGGGCTTTCGAACAATCGCAAAAAAATTCAGGGTTCAGGGTATCTCAAAGTGTCTTCTAAGCTATCTAAAAGTTGGCAAACTGAAAAGTTGAAAAGTGTTGGTAATAAAAATTGAAATTTGGGAAAACATGCGGATGAAGAATTTAAAAATGAAATTTCGACCGTCCCCTAAAAGAGTCTACAGACGAAGGGTTGATAATTGAGGAAGCGTTTATATTCATCAATTTTTGAAAACCACTTGCTGAACTTAATATATTTATGCTCGTATAAACCAGCAATTTCTTGGTTACATTTTCCGCTCTCAAGAATCGTGATAATTAGGTATTACGACAGAACTTGTCGTACAAGTTTCAAAGTTGGTCAACCGGGTGTTATTCTTGTGGGACTAAAACAACAGATGTTGATTTACATTGTGCGCGTTGAACGGGATTGTACCACACTAAGTAAGCACCCGGTAATTACGTAAAAGGCAATTGGGTGACGCACAACAAAATTATTACAGCGTATTTCCATATGAGAGGTTGGCTGCAGATCAAGGATTTTTATAAAACTGTGTATCAATGTTTAGAATTGGAGAAGGGAAGAAAAAATGAAGGGTAGTTTTCTATCGAATGAATTTTTCAAAATGCTCTGTCTCTAAGATATTTTTATTTTAATATAATATTCAAAAATGTCGCATAAATTTCACTATTAATTTATAAATTATCGGACTGGCATGACAAACTTTACGATTGCTCATTTTATACATTAGGTAGATGCTGCAATATTGGAATCTTCGATTTTGCCACGTCTATAAAGCTATATTTTAAACTTTTAAATTGGGTTTATTATCTTTGAATAATAAAATTTGTATAAATCGATTGAATAAATGACAGACGAATTACTTTAATCTTTTTAAAATTTGCGAATATGGGTAATCAACCATAATTAATTCAAGTAAATATGGTATATTATATCCGTTTGAAACATAAATTTTGTTACGTTAGTTCGAGGTTCTCATTTATTATCTGTATATTTTTTTCGCATTTTTTGATAGAACCTTACCCTAATCAATTTATAATAATTTGTGATTGACATGTAGGTATCTCTTAATGATATGATTGTTAACTATTTATCAAAATATCGCATCTTTTGACGATAAAATCCGTATACGATCTATTGAAACATGTAATTCAAGAAAATTATTGATTACTGAAAGTTACTCGATAATATGCACTATAGTGCATATTCAGAGACCAAGTAACCATATGGTCTAGGAAGTGGCGATACGTAGTGGGTTAGGAATGAGGGGGGAAAAAAGCGATGAATATATAGCCTTGATCTTAAAAAAATTGAACATGCATTCACATTGGCCTAATCAGGAGTGGCGAAAGAGTAGGAAGTTTAAACGACAATTTTTGTAGTAGGTATAGGCTCGAAATTCATTCTATACGCATTGCAGGACGTACGTACGTCCGTATAGGTCGCGGGTGGCGTGCATAATTTATAATTCCAAATCGCTTCGGAGTGCAGATCACATATATCGCTGTTACACAACACATACTCGTATGTCAAAGACCTCAAGCTCGCATTGACCGCAATGTGGACAATGCCAGCAACATTTTATTCCAAATATATTCAGTAAACGAAGCGATCAAAACATCCTTTGGTTATTTCATTATGAATTTTTTTTTATTTTTTTATTTTATTTTTTTTCTCCGAAAGTTTGGATATATGTGGATAGTATACTGATTACGGCAAAGTTGGAGGTTGTTTATTCAACGCGTTTGATTAATCGTCAGTAATAAGCAATTAATTACAAAATTTGTATAAAAAGTACAAATTAAATTCTCATGTCAGGCAAAAGCCTCGTGTGTCATTTTTTTTTTCTTTTCTTTATTTGTGCCTAAATTTAGTCACATTTTTTTAAAAATTAATTCACATTTTTAACGTATTTAACTTTCAACTTTGACTCCTTGCCTGGAGCACGCTAATTATTTGCAGAGAGTTTCGAAATTTCGTTCGAATATATTGGGTAGGTATATTTATTCATGCAAATTAACGAATACGTATATAATTATTAATTATATATATTTATGTTTAGACGCGATTATGATATGGTTATCGAAATATAATTAACCAAATTTTACCGATTCGTAATTTATTATTATATTGCAAAGTAATAATTTAACGACGACGAAATTTCGCTCAACAAATTTTCAATCATTCCTTTTATTTTCACTCGAAGTCTTGACCTCAATGGCAAGAAGCTGTCCAGTGTCTCACGTTATTTTATATGCGCCGTCAGTTTTATTAACATATCTACGATCCTCCGATGGTTTCACTGTCTCGGTCCATCTGTTCGTCTATTTTCAATTCTGACTGTATAATTTCACCTCTTGCAAGTTGGGGTATAAGGCCTTCAAAATTAATGCTGCAGTAACCTTAGCCCGTCTAAATTCTACAATTCGCTATTTTCATGGCCCAAAACGCTAAGGTGGATCAGTTGTCATTTTTCATAATAGATAAACTTCTGGATATAAAAAATTTCTCTTCTTCGTATCCTCCGTTGAAAATTTTCCAAATCAATTCGAGTTCGATCGTCGATATTCGAACGGGGTTTTTAATTATTATTAGCCTCTCATTGATCGTATATATATAGGTATATAACATAATAACTAACTGACAATGGATGTTATCGCCGCGTGCTACGAGAGGTACATATAAGGACCGATGAATATATAAGGCTCAGCCTTTAAAGACCTTATTCATTGAGGATTGCATAACGCCTATGATAAATGATCGTAATGGTATCCAAACGGTGCAAAAATATATACTCTTCTCATTTTTGTACGCGAATCCCGTTCCCCTCTTGTTATCAAAAACAAAAAAAATGTCAACTATAATTCTCTCGATGACATTCGCGTAATCGATGGATCATAGAGTTCACTTGATGCAGTTTGGTCTGATACCGGCACGGGATATGGAGAATAATATATGGGACATGTAGCTGAATAAAGTGCAATTGAAATGCACTGGCGCCACTGTAACCTCCGTACAAAGTGCAGGCCAGATTCCAGCAGGTCTGGATTCTTCGATACACACAAATATATTTATAAATATACGTATATAGGTACACGTATATATTGCCAATTTATAGCGTTGCATTGAACAAACGTCGTTCGCGAACTTTTTTCTTTTATCGAATCAGACAAATCTGACGATTAAGATAAATGGAATCGTAATATATCTGAGTGGTCTTAAGAGGTCGGAGGAAGAAGACAACGGGAGGTATGGTAAAGGGGTAATTATCACCGGAGACCATTGCGCAAGGTCGTTGGTTCTATGGTGTAACTTGTAACATGACAATAATCCTAGTGCACACACACACGTCTAGTAGTTGTAATCATCTAATTCTTTCATTTAACACGTATTACGTGAAAGTTCGCTAACCCGTAGGTACATAAGTAAGTTTCTGTATACCTAGTCAGGTTTATTTAAATATATGTAGTTCACTATTGTGACAGCTTTGTAATTATCTTAAAATACCTCTTTGCAGAAACATTAAATTTTCTATTATCTCTCTGTACCTGCAACTGCATAGGTATACATACAGTTATAATGATATGTAGAATACGCATAAACGGTGTTCACATAAGACAGATAATTTATGATCCACTTTAAACGGAATTTCATTATTCTTTATTGTCTTTTTATTTATCATACAGTTTTGTGCACCATGGCTAAAAACCGAACTTACATAATACTCATAAAGATTCGATCGCGCTCTGCTTTAGAAGTAAAAGTATTTGCGTATCAGTAGTGTTCATAGTTGCGTTAGAATTTCACACTGCTATAACGCCAAGTCGTGTGTTGTTCGATCTCGATTGATGCCGACTCGAATCTTTCACCATGATCTGAACATCTGGTCTTAATATACATATCAATTCAAGCTTGTTCAAGGCAAGCGTATCGAAATTTTTTGTTCTTTAATCATAAAGAGCGACTGCAGGAAACCGCATGGATTTTTTTCCGCGAATGAAAGCAAAAAATAAATCTAAAGACACAATAATCGAAATCGACGTTTATTTACTTACCGGAATTTTTCCCTCCGTCATTGTAATTTTATCTCAATTAGCTAAACGGCGTTTCACACGTGGAAATTACACCGATTTTACCTTCTCTTTTATTATTTATTTTTATAAAGTTTATTTTAAGATATTGTCCTAAAAGACTTTATATATTTCAATTCGTATCTCTGTAATGAAAGAGCATCTTCGTCACTGAGGTTTACTTTCAGTAAAAGTACTATATAAAATCCGATAAAAACCGATGAAATAACGTGATCAATATTTATCCATATATCTTTACATTTTTATTGCTTATTTAAAAGCGATTATCAATTCCTCCGAACTCCTAGCCCAGTATTATCACACAAGTTGATATAAATTTTAAGTTATCATAAATTTCATGGTAATCTATGATCATTACAGCATCCTTTGCAAAAAATTCGAATAGTAAATTTACCGGATAAAAAAGAAAAAAAAAATGAAACTAGAGTATGAAAATGATACAATCATCAAGTATTTCGACCCCCCGTTAAAATAAAACTAAGAATAATCCTGAAAGTAAACGAAAGTTGACGATGTGTAAAACGCGTTCGATAAATCGGGGGTTAAATAAATAATCACTCACAATCAATTCTCTCGCGTTAACACGCAGTTTCGGCAGTAATTGTAAGACTGGGCATCGCAGGTATGGCGGCGCGGTATTCAAACATTGAATCGTTTCGCAGGGGGATACAATCGCCGTTGGGGTGGGGGGTCAAATGAGACACTGCATGCAGCAGAGTAAGTAGAGGAGGTGGAGTTCGAATCGAAGTCTGAGCTTAAGTTTAACTCGTAAGTTTAAGTTTAAGTTTAAGTTTGTCAAGTTTTCAAAGTTGGAGAGGAGAGACGCATCCAAGAAATGTATGAAACGTAAAGAAACATCATCGTGCATTGTTGTGTGTCAGCCCGATAGTTATGGGCCCCCGACAACCTTGTCCCAGTGCCATGCGTCCATCCGGCGCGGGCGGGCGTCGCGACGCGACGCTGAGTTGGCCGGAGTAGGAGGAGTGGGACGCCTCCGTGTCCGAAGAACGGAGACCGCCGACCGAGGCAACCTTTCCTCTGGGTCACCAGCCAGCACCCACACGAGGCACATCGCATATCCCATCGCATAACATCGCGTCTGCATTATTCCTCGCATCTCTTGATAACATTAATTTTCTATAATTAAGTGCACGTCGTTGATCGTCGAACCGCAATAGCGAACCCATAATGATGTTGCAAAATCATCGATGAAAAAATTAACTTATTTTACACATTCATGAAAAAATATCAACTCAATGTATCTGATTAAGCTTTAAATAGCTCAG
The DNA here is from genome assembly GCA_963992785.1 of Tenthredo livida. Lineage (NCBI taxonomy): Eukaryota > Metazoa > Arthropoda > Insecta > Hymenoptera > Tenthredinidae > Tenthredo > Tenthredo livida. The sequence continues at coordinate 13,625,804 of OZ023066.1, read as the reverse complement.
CTGCTACCGATACAGACATTTTTGATTTTGGATACAGGATTCCGGAAGGAAGAGAAAATGGGAGTGATAATTGATCAAGATCTCATATTCTTGTGACGAACTTAAGAATTTTCAGATCTTACGGTCCGTAGATATCGTAACGTGATATATTGATACGTGATTATTGTCGACTATTTCTTTTTGATATTATAATGATTCGACACGTCTCGGATTTTATCGAAGTTGAACGGGCTCGTTATAAATTGCAAAACTACGGGGTAAAGGTATAGACCGTTGAAACGTGGTCCATTGTGTGTAAGTAAGTACGATAAATGATTTTTTTTTCACCTGACTAGGTACCTTCCCAATCGTTGAACCGTAGCGACATATAATACTGGGCTAACTGCAGTGCCTGGCTAAAGCTGTGAAACGGTCGAACCTCGTATTCGATAATACGGTCATTATGTAATAAATATCATGAGATTATTTATTTGGGTCACTCTTTAGCTTTTTTTTTTTGCAAGCCTATTTAATATTCGAAATTTTTGGCAAATTAATGTTTTACGTGATCCGGATCAAGGATAGATAAAACGGTAGCAATTTTTCGCCATTATTTCAGCCCATGCAGTTGAGATTCGCTAAAAACGCGAAGAAACGATAAGGAAGACAAAAAAACGATCACATGCATTTCGATAATCGAATTAAACGTCGTTGTCTCAATATATCCTATACATCGATTAGCTTTGTACTGTAGAAATTTTTTCACCTCAATTCATTCGGCACATATACATAATGTAATAATCATACGAGAATAATTAATCAGTGTGTACATGTATATGTATTAATTTTGAACTTTCTCTACCAGCCAAAACTAATCGCATTTATATATACGTAACGTGTAATTATTCAAAATCAAATCGTTCGCGTTCTTATACCAACTTTTATATAATAAGCGACAGTTTTCGCGATCGAAAAGCAGAGCTTACCTACATGCGTGGGCAGGTGTGTAGGTATTGCAATCAGCTGTCAAATTTCTATTCGAATAATTGTTACCAATAAACAAATACAGTCTTCGTTCGTATAGGTTCAATCCACAATGGTGTATCATTAACTATTTCCTAATGAACGGTAATGAAATAATTACAGGCTTACACTCAGGAGTTATTGGCATAGGTGGCACGAGGTTTAATTACATTGTGCATCTCTCGGGGATGCTGCAGTTAAACTCGTTAATCAAATTGCAACTATCACCAGCTTAACTATGTACATATAATAGAAATAACTCATTTTATTTTCCGATACGAATCTAAGACCGATATTGATAAGTCCTTGATTCTTCCTCTTCGTGTTTCTTGCCTCCTTTTCCGTCTTTATTTCATTATACGTCTGATGACCTGGGGCCAAAGTTTGTTACCTGACTTTTTACTGCCAGTCAATTACATATCCCATTGTTAGGTGTTGCTGGAGCTATTAATCTCGCACTCAAGACACCGCGTCGTTTCAATGTATCGAAACGCATTGAGTATAGGTACACGTATGGCGTTCACTTTTAAACTCTGAATAGCTGGAATATTTTCTATAATACAACAGTAGTCGATTATAGATTGAAGTACCTAAGGCAATTTCTATTACTAAGACGAGTAGTAATGCCTCAAGGAATTTACCTGTCGGTCTTAAAGATGAACGTTATTAAACAGGTATAGGTTGTTGCTTCGGAGCACGTGTCGTCGTTGATCTATACCTAAGATATAACAATAACAACCGTCGATTAAGTCCTACGTAATTACAGTGCGAGTATTAACTCTAGCAGCTACTCTCAGTCTCGATTGATCAAGTTTATTACTTTGGAATAGTAGTTACCCTTCACCGATGGGTCAATACGGTAGCACCGACTTGTTCGTTGAATTTGGTCAAGTTGATGTATACGTGTACATAGTGTACGTATCAACTAACATGAAAATACATACAGTAGAGTATAAAACGGTGCAAATCGATAAAGAGGAAAAGGAAAGATGCAAGTGTGCATATTCCCTGTAAGAAGCGGAATGAACAAAAAAAAAAAAAAAAAAAGGAAATGAAATACAATTTGACAGATATTTCTCGACTGGAGACTTTCTACTATGTTCGGTATAGATCGTGGTTGTACTCTGGATATGTAAAGCTGGAATATGGGTAGGTATGTATAAGCATAAGCATTATATTAGATCTAGTACGTGGATCAGGAGAGAAAAATGAGATCTGAATTTGCAGGCTTAAATCAAGTGATATATATATAAATAATTGTAACATGGATAAATATATATGTATATTATATTATATTATATTATATATATATGTGTGTATGTATGCGTAAACAACAATCCGTATCTCATTGTGCCATAAAAGGTGTTTTCAAAAGACTGTTGGTTATAAGATTAAAACCACTTAGGGTTGCATAATTGCGTGTCAAAGTTGCCGCGTATAGCTACTATCCTTCGTGCAAACGACGCGACACTGTGCTCTTCGTGTCCCAATATCTGGTCTCTGTACACCGCGTTGCGGTTAGGTTTACACGCGCGACGGGTTTTTTAAAATCTGGAAAAATTGCCCTCATTACTTGAGAGCGTGAAGTGGTCGTAAAAGTTCGATGCGGTTTATTGTACAAAGTCTCAATTCACCCAGTCACAAATTGCTCGGAAAAATTGGTGTTTAATTGGCTTTTCTTTCCGCTACTTATGCAGCATCTCCCTCTCCTCTTCTTCTTCTTCTTCTTCTTCTTCTTCTTCTTCTTCTTCTTCGTCATGATTTACTCTTTTATCGCTGCAGTGCAATTATTTCATTACTTTGAGACTTGTCTTGCGTAAATTCTGATTTATCAAAAGTCGAAAATCCGCAATCTGTAATCGTTTTTCATCGAGTGTGTATAATTTTTTGTAATAACGTCTAGATACCAGAATGTAGGTAGATATACGTAAATATTTATAAATGCGAGAACGATTTTGTCAACGTTTATAATTCTGATATAGTCCAGATGAGATATTTCCCAGGTGAATCCGAACCGAGTATAACAACTTTAACTTTCAGTTTCAGTCAGGATTCTCGGCCTTGCTCGTCGAATTTCACAGAGTCTCGCGAACCTTAATTAAGACTTGATGAAAACTTGGACAAGCTCGGGCGTGATCTTGAGGTGCTTAATTTAAAAAAAAAACAAAAAAATCTCGTAATCAGAGAATCGAGATATAAATCTTTTTTTAAGGCAAGTTTAATTGGGATAGCGCGTATCGTTCTTGAATTATTTATTTACTTAATTACTCCCCTGCCTTCCTCATTTTTTCTTTTTCTTTTTTCTTTTTCTTATCCCTCTTGTATACTCACAATTTCATTTATACACTACTGATTACGCAGTAGTACGTACTGAGATCCAATCTGCCTATCATTATATTTTTATCTGTTTTTTTTCTTCTTATTTTTCAACGCAAATCTACCAGCAACGTTAATGATTTTTATTGCCCAGGCTGCAGCTCGATTGTTATTGACAGTCAATTGATATTAAAGTCTCACATTGTGCAACCTTTATAGAACCGAGAAACGACCGTCAGGAATAAAAACTATTCCATTCCAACGCACCTGACATTGGACGTATATTTTCCGTATGCAATCGGCGTAATTTTCAATCACCAGGTAGAAACACCGCGTGGGGTTTAAGCCGCAGAAAGGCAAGCTTATATGTATGTAGATATATAATACGTACTTGGTATCTACTAACTAAGTACTAAACTGTCTTTTATACGCGATGCGTAGCTCGTATAGCTGGGCATCCGCTAATTGCGAAATGCAAGAATTTCAATTCCGTTCTAACAAAAGGTCATATTCTTATCTGATCCTCGTGCCAACACTTGGCCTATTGTTAACCGGTAATTAGACAAGTAGTTTTTTTTTTTCACTCGTTAAGTAGCTTCTGTTTAGTAAATTGGTCGAGCTGCATTGCTAATTTTTTTTTTATCTTATCAAATTATTTCACTTTCAATATGCGACTAATATGTCTTTCTGTTTTGAGATAGGAGTCTATAATAGTCTGCAACAGAGTCACATTTGGATGTGTCGATAAAAAAAAAAGGGAAAAAGAAGTTTCGTTGGGATGCACATTTCGAAGTGAATATTGTATTCATATATACATCATATATATTTCTATGGGCTTCAGAAACGGCTTGATTTTTTTCATGGGTGAAAAAAAAATAAAAATAAAAAAATGAAAAATAAAAATTTCGCAACTTCAAACGAAGATCTCGCAAATATTATAAAGTGATCGCGAATCGCGCGTGTACTTCAATTTACGTAATCTCTTGAGGCCATCCGGAATAGTCATCGTATCAAGGTGTGCGAGCCGACCGACTTGCTCGTCTGCAAACGGGATAGATTTGCTTTGTCCAAGATTATTTATAATTTTTTTTATTCATTTTTTCTACACGTTCATCGGTCCTTACACAAAAGTTATATCGGAGAAAAAAAAATGGATATTCATCTCTATTCTAATCATAAAATTATTCTGATATCTTAGACTTGGGGATATAGTACTGAAAAATTTGAATTCTTTTCTGCTTTGTAGTCAGAGAACGAACAGATGAAAGCATCTCGTGCGGTCAGTTAAATGGATAATAAATTTTATATAACGAAAGCATGTTTTCTTCGCTTTTTGATGCCTCTGTATGGGACCTAAAGTAGTACTTTTAAGTCCTAGGACTTTTCGTGCCACATTTAGGTCCTAGGACTTAAAAGTACTACTTTGGGTCCTATACAGGACTTAAAAGTACTACTTTAGATCCTACACAGAAACATCAAAAAGTCGCTAAACATGGCTTTGTTATATAAAATATGGTGTGTACCAAGGCTAAGTGGGCTTTTTGACCTTGTGTGGTTGCAGTACTCGTCTGACTCGTACTGAAAACTCCACACTCGGTCTAAAAAAGCCCACTTTACGCCCTTGGTACACAATATACTATTAATATCATCAACGTTGAATTGTGGCCTACTTTAAAATGGTTAACAAGTCCGCTATGCTCTGAAAAAAATAAAAAAATAGTCGGTGAATAGGATCGGTCCGGGTTTACGCAAGTCCTTAATAGCTATAAAGGCCCTATTTCGCCATTAATGCTTTTTCCTAAACACGTACCTATATTATTAAACAAACAGCCCTGCTATTGCCTTGAAAATACAATTGAATTGCTTTTTTCTGAATAACAAACAACTTTACGAATTTGGAGCGACCTGGACCCAACAAATTACCCTTTTGATAGACAAGCTTGAATGTGGATATTTCCAGCTGCAGGCACTTACTCCTTTCGACATTACTTCACGTCTAATGAAGAACAGCACTCATGTCAAATCTATCCTTGCTTTTAGAGATTGAAAAAAAAATTGTACCTTATTACATCTACTCAGAGAAATTAAAAGGCTTTTTTAAGCGCAATGAACTAGGAAAAAAGTACGAGTTGATTTTTTGATTGGTATTGCATTTGCCTGGTCTTGATCGAAACTTCCCATTTTCTTTAGGCAATTTTAAGGGATTATAATTTGGACATGTTGGATTTTGATGCAAACCATGAATTGAAATTGACATGTTTCATGATCGGACAAAAAAACGAGAATTCAGGGTTTAATATTGACCCCTTTGGAATAGCAGAATCAATTTATCGCCACGGTAATGGGAATCGAAGTTTCTTCACGTTTTGTTTTTTGGTATGATATTGTTAATAACTGTTTTCTGACCAGACTAGCACGTGTGAAATGAATTTAACCTTAATTCTTCCAATTTCCATAGTATAGCCTTGTTTCCTCACACATTAAATCGAGATTAGTCAGTATACCTACAATTTAAAAAGGGCTAGACGTTGGTTATCCAATTCGGCACGGTAATAAGGGCTCCGTCTTGCCCAATATCATTTTTTGTACAATCGTCTGAACTCCTATTTCCTCAGATTATAACGAGTGAAGCAAGATCGTTGTCCACGCACAACAATTATAGTAAATCGTAAGAAAACCAGCTTCTCTGTCCGTGGTAGTACCCGCCTGAGCAGACCATATACTAATAGCGTGCTCACCGATCCGATGCTATCTACCAAAGAGCGTGAGAATTGGTGCGTCAAAATTAGCACCTAATTACTAGTTAATTGGTTGAATCTTTTGTTTAATCATCTATAAAGATATCCAATCTATTAATCGAACAGGAAACATGCAACGAAAAACCGTTTTTCCTCGTCTTCACAATACAATACGTTGGACTAAGTCAGCTTAACGATTAAAGAATCTCTTAAACCGCGTGGTTATTTATGGACTCACTGTTCTCTGCAGAGTATGAGATAAATTTTATTGTGCAATTAGCCTTAATTAATTAAACGTCCTGGGCACGCGAGCAAGTGCTATTTTTACACTAGCTTACCTGTATGTTTTGTTTTTTATCTCTTTTTTTTTTTTTTTCTAACGTAGTACACACAGTCATCTCTCTCGTAACTTCGTGTAATAAATGTCATCACTAATGTTCAATCCATTATTATACGGTTGTTAATAATTTTTTTATTCTACTTCTTCTTCTTTTTTTTTTCTTTTTCTTTTTCAATTACGAAGTAGCCGTCATCGCGTATAACCATTTATTTATTTATTGTGTCAAGAGCTGTAGGTATAACTACACACGGCTAGATGCTTTCTAATAATAGGATTTCGCACGTGCGCGATGCACGAACGCGTATCTTACCTCTTTAAACCTTTGATGTTGCTCCTCGATACACCTATGATTTGCGGTAATATCAATCGAGATCTTGATCAAGTATCCAATTTCATGGCTTTGTAGAGTCGCACTTTGTGAATCGTTGAGTTCGCGCGCAGTTATGCCGCGGCAGTTTATATTGTATTTGCCTTCTAAATCACAAATGCCTAGTTAAATAAATCCTGAAGATTTAATGGGATCTGGCGTAGATTTTATCAACGATTCACCCACGCGATGGGCTAGTTGTTATTACATACGTGTACCCACGTATAGGTAAATACGAGCTATGTGAGTTTGAAATGTTATTAATTGTTGGATATAAAAAAATTATGCAGCAGTTGGAGAGAATGCAGATTTATCTATGGGATTTACTTACTGAACAAAGGTCGAGCACATCGTTCTGCATCTTAATGCCTTTATTATCCTTCTCGAGGAATTCAATATTCAAAAGATACTATGTAATTTGTCCCGCGAATGCGGGGCATCGCAATTAGCCGAAGAATTTTTGTCTCTAATTAGTATTAACGCCGTCCCTCGAATCACTCAGACTCGCAAGCTGCCCAAGAGAAGTTAAGCATATAGAATTCCGGAATTTTAGAATCATTACAGAGATCCAATCTCTGATAATTTGATCTTGGGAGCCTTGGAGTTGCAAATTACCGAGTAATATACATAGAGAATCTCTTAAATATTCAATTAAAAATCTACGAGTGTTGTAAAATGAAAAAAAGTAATGAAAAAATAAAACAGGTGGTATTTTGCCGATCGCAAGCCGTAATAATGGGTATCATATTAATCAGAAGAAGTGTTGAAAGCGACTTTGATTACCCCGAGTTAATACGGTATAACTAATGACTGATACATGAGTCATTTAATAAATTATTTGAAAACCTACTGTATACCTACTACAATTGCTAATATAGTTTCAACAGACTTACGCGGATATAGACGCGCGGTTTAGCCGGCTTTGTAACAAGTTTTCACTTGGTTGAAGAAAAGTATGAATAGAATAAACGGCTATCCAATCTTTGTCGTGTTTGAGGTTCCGCCGATTATGCGTGGGAAGTCGCGTTGCTCTTTTTCATTTTCTCTCAAAATTGCTCTCGACTTTATTACATAGACCCGTGAAAAAAACCTAATTTTTTTCCGCCACTTTCGTAACAATTAGGTCCCCTTTTTTTCTCTACACACGGGATTTAACGCTGTAATAAATTAGTTATATGCATATTTATAATTTCCAAATAACAGCGATACTGTGAAATCGAATTAACCGACGACCCGCACGCACACCTGCGTTTATCAAAAACTAACAAGTGGGTAAATCAACGTCGTTTTGTGCTAGATTTTAGTGTACCTTTTAAGCGTCTCTTTCGTAACGGGGATTTCAGCGAGTAATGCCAGCTATGCGTGTGGTAAGTGAAAAATTGATCAAACCAAACGTCGCGTGTTTCTTTTTAGCTTATACTTACTTGTCTCTCTGTAACGATATCTGCGAATCGCTTCGTTTAACCAAACGATTAATGGGCTATCACAACGGGATAACGAGGCCTGAGTGAACGAGCTGTGAAGAATCACGGATCCGCCAGGACTCTCGAAGATATTAGTGTCGCCTAAGAGTAGCCTTGTAACATATACGTAAATAACCCAATAAATCTTGGTATAGACCGGCTTTGCCGCTCATGCTCATCCTTCGCAGTCCTTGACACCCGCGATGTCGTAGTATTATAGTGTCACTCGCGGAGCCAGTCAACCGGGGAATATAAAAGATTTGTCATTCAGGTGGTATTTATCAAATTAATAACCCAGTGCCGGAACGCTAATGACGAATCTATGCGCGGGTTATAACTTCGGAACTATAAAGGCATCATCGAAATTTCATTGCTAAGAGACTTTCGCACGAAACTCCGTGCAGTAGATTCAGAATTGTTGAAGAAACCCCTCAGTAATCCGAAGACTGGAGGACTCGTGGGAAAGCGAGAGTAGCTAGGCGCGTTAATTAGGGATCGGTAGAGAATACCAGGAACGAAATAAGGAGTAGGAGATACTGGAAGAATAATAATGCTAGTTTTCTCCGTGTTTTTACGTTTCAAATTATTCACGAAGACTGAGGTCATCTTTGGTAACGGATTGATAATCGCTAGAACTTATACTGCACTGCAGCAGAGTTAATCCAGGCAGATATCCTGCCGCAGTTACCATAATAAGAGAATAAACGAAATGCAGCAAACAGCACGATGTTACGAAACCGTATTCTGACTTACATCGGTTCAACTCTGGAACGTGAAGCCAATAGGCTTGATCGCATGATCGACCTGACATCGCGGTATTTATTTGTGTGGGAGTCCCCTAATGAGGTGGGCTAAGATTCTGAGTTTCGATAAGACGCTTCAGCGTATATGAGTACCTATATAGTTTCGTATACAGATTTATAGATAAGTATATGTGCAACCACTGACGTCTGAAGTACGAAGATTTGTCATTCTGACTATTTCGTAGTTCGATACCTTCACGTTTCGCAGAAATTTCGGACCGTCATTTCTGATTCAGGATATTGTCGAGGTCGGAAAGGTTAAGGCCGTCATCGACACATAACGATTCTGACATTGGCTTACAGAGCTAGAAACTTTTATCCGATCGAAAACTCGTCTGGGACGTTTTTAGTGCGAAGAAAAACGGAATATGATGTGTAAAAGGTCAAATTTCATGGAAAAAAAAATCTCCGAACTAGATTCCTGTCCCAAAAAGCACTCATCACGTTCCGTTGACTTCGTGGCACATTCAGTTTTGGACAAGGTTGTCAACGTAGTATAAGTTGAGGTAAACAACAACAAAAATGGAAGAAATCAAGACATGCGATACGTTTAAAAAATTGGTGAAACGACGGAGAAGGGGTAGGAGGCATCGCTTGCCAACATTTCCACTTCCCATTTCCAGTTATCTCGAGGCTTAAAGGCTCGTTCCTTCTCGATTTCACTTTTGGCGGCCGTATGGCAGGCCGTGTTGTGCAACAACGGTTGTTTCTCGATCGTTGTGCGCAAGCGTTGGCCAGTGTGTTAACGTCGATCGCGTTTAAGCGTGTGTGCGATATTGCCACAAGTGTGTTGGAGGCAAGGCCGTTCTTTGACCCGCGGTCAGGCATGGCGCCAATTTTTGGCGGACTGGTCTTTAGTCGAGAATCGATTGCGTCGCGATCTCGTGCTCCTTTGAAACTTAACTTGGCCACGAATCAGACCGGTTACCTACTTCCCCCCTTGAACATACCCAGACACAAGATAGCTATAACAAAATATCACATAATACCAATATACCATACGTTGTTTAGAAAACTTAGCTACAAGCTATAAGCGTTGCGAAACGGTGCAGCAGTAGTAAAAACAATTTGTGAACAAAAAAGAAAAAAGAAAAAAAATTGAAGAAAAAATATATTGACGAATTATGTCACTAATATTGGTGCCAGATGTCAATAAACAATATTGTCAGATGGAAGAATCATTCCTAAAACTGATGGCTGTCTGTGAAGAAGAGATAGGTACTACTTTCGCGTTTGGTTTCGATCAACGATAAGCCGCGGTACCTCGAAGAAGAACTGCGATGTCAATTACGTTAAAAAATTAAAATATTACGAAACTATATGTGTAGTCGTTCGAACATCTGCCGCGCATCTTCCTTCCCATAGAGATGCTGGGGTCCATGCAAATCACAGACAGTAGAACTTCGCCTCTACCGACTCGGTGAACTGTATCTAATCCACACGCGAGCCGGATGCACTGTCTGCACACATCGTATCTAGGTCTCACATCTCCCGTTACAATTGCACAGTTTGCAAGTTGCACTCTATCTATGTAAACTAACTTATAGGTATATAGGAACGGTGGATCGCCCGAGAGGGTTTCAAACTCTACGATATAGTCCATGTCTAGACGTAGGGTACCTAAACTCTGCAATCGATGCACAAACATGTGTGACTTTTCTTCTTATTCCTGGGGTATAATTTGATCCGTAGGGATCGAGGTCCGGTAAGAAGGATGTTGCGGTTGATCGTAGATGAAAAAGTGACACAATAAGATGTCGATAACCCGTCCTCGAGGATATGGCGCCACCGGGGTCCCATTAATTACCACACCAATTTACACAGACTTACCTATGTCTGTTAGTATGCGAGGTGTATAATTATGCATAGCGTTATATAACACCCTGAAATGTCCTTCTGTATGGTCGGCTTCGCATTCCTCAACCTATCGGATCGCGATGTCGTGACTGATTATGTTGATGCAGTATTAAGTTTTAATTACGATAGGTATGCAAAGAACGAAGGGCTTGGATATTGGTCTTCTTAATCATACCGCCTTATGTCCAACTTTTTTAAACGTTGTAATCATAGGTCTTTACCTTATACGTACTATGAATAATAGTCGAATGATTATGACCTTTGCGTTATGGTTGCGGACCGTCTGGTACTCTGGGTACACCGAGGTTGTAATAATAGATAGATGCACTGTACTCGGGCTCGGAAAACTTGTATTATTATAATTTTGTAGAAATCTGCAAGTTATAATGAATATTCTAAGTTCAGATGATTTCTCCTTAATACGTATAACGATCATTTCGGTTAACGTGTGAACGGAATGTGGTAAGATCTGGAGGAGATGTTTTCTTCGTGAGATGTTCCAGGAACTAAGTAAATCGATGGAATTTGGGAATATTATGATATTCGGTCTGGTGAGTAATAAGCAAGGCATTCGATTGCACAACTCTCGATCTGAGTATCAAGGATTCCATTGAAGTTGTATAAATCGCTTCTGCCGAGTCGATGAGTGGGACAAAACAGCCTTCGGACTATCGACCACGGTCGCAAGGCTATAACAGTATATCCACGCAAATTGTGACGACAATTTTGATCGTGCTTTAGACCATTGTATCTCTCAGTCTGATTTATCGTGATGCAATTGTATATAGCAATATGGGATATGAACTTTGCGACCTCATGTTGTATCCTCTGTCTCATTCGCATTCTTCTCCCTGCTAACGATTTAGTAAAACCGATGCGGTCAGCGAACGAGTGTGACCGTTCTGCCAAGTAGAATGCTGCATGCTTCGCGATTTGTTGTTCGAGGTCGTCTTCGTAAGATTAAAGTCCGCGTGTATATGAAGGTGGATAATGAGTCGCGAGTCTCGCGGAGGAGTCGCGTCAATTTACATTTGTAATTAAGATTGTGTACCGTGTAGTATTATACCTTTCGAACGTATCGTAGGTAGGTAGGTAGGCAGGTATATATATTTCTTATAGGAGTTGATTCTGATGGGAGAATCGTGTTGAAGTTTAATATAGCTACGCGTTCGCATAGAATTGGCGTGCGAACTTTTAACTATTAACAAGTTTCCGATCTGCGTAGCACGTTGTTCGCGATACCATTGTTGTTATCGTTGTATAAATAGAACAAGCAAATTCATGTCGAAATTCAATTGACCGTCCTTTCTCTCGCTGGTAAATGCGCAAGGTTGAATTTCGCACGCTCATTTCCCTTCTGCACCAACGTCCACTCGCGTCGATGTTTGCAAATCACAAATTGTTTATCGCAAATGATCGCCTGAGAAACGCTCCGCTTTAGCTACCTGCAGCTCCTATATAAACTCGAGAAGTAATAACTAAACGCCAGCATTTGTTCTTCCACAATACCGATAAAACCATAATTCATTCAATCCCATGGGACTTGGCGTCCGAAACTGAACACCTAAATATCTCTCCGGCCTTCCTGCTCGAGAAATGTTTTTCAACAAAAACTTGTCCGGTATTAACGTGTAGATATGATTATCGGATGATCATTTTTTCAATTCATTCCCAGTCGTCGCGGTCATCCGTGTCTCCTAAATCGGAATCATTCGCTCATTCTCAACTGAAATGATGGAGTGACTGAAAGCAAATTCACCGACCTACTAAAAGCATTGTTAAATTGATGTTATCTTGATTTATATTTATTTGCTTGGTATAAACCTACGCATCTCATGACAGCTGTGTTATATTAAATGCTTGTGGATAAATGGAATAATACTTCATCCTATAAATCGTTGAGTTTGCATCAAACGGCTAAGACACGACATGTAGTATATGATTGCGTTTGAGAATGTAGTAACATCTTGAAGAAAACTACCCTAAAAATAAATCTATTTCATTCATCATACTTCCCTCTCCAAATTGAATGAGTTTTTATGGTAATGTGTTCGTTTTGAAGTCCCTATATGTATATTTGTATAGATTATACGAGAACGCGTTGTTAAGGATCGTGGTTTGCCTCGGTAATAGCTTGAATTGTATGACGTCACGACCTTAGCTGCCTCATCGAGGATATAATGTACATGCGTTTTAAACCATATTTTACGCCTGTACAGCAATTACTGTACGCAGGTATCCTACCTCACCTAAAATGCAGAAATACTAGACAGCCAATTACTTCATAAGAATCATAATAATTATAATGATATTCCACTTTGTTAACGGGTTAAAGTTGGTAGCCATGATCCGTTTCCACGCACTGTTGCACCCGGCTCCACTGTTCCACCAGGACCGACGTTACTTGAGGCTTTGAGTTGCTTGGGTTACTGCTGTCGCGTAAAGGAAACGGTTTGAGCCACGTTGTCTTGTCTGTCTTGTCTTGGTATGGCTGGCTGGATGGCCGTACGAAGGAACAAACCTTACGAATTACGAAACTCCGTCACGTCCGTTGGTCCGTTGGAATCGGTTGTCCATGAGTTGATACGCTCGTAACGGAAATAGTCATCCGTCCTTGTGCCGTTCATGGGATTTTTCAGCTTTCCAAACCCCATGAAATTTTTCCTCAAATTTTATGGCCACTAAACTTAAACTAAATCCTCACATCACAATGCGATCTACGGGATCAAAAGTTAGAAATCAACTAGCAACATTGGCACATACGAAATAGCAATTGGAGCGTTACCGATTGCGGAATGAAAACATGATATCTTAACATGTGGAGAGTATATATTCATATACATGCATTACTCTTAACCACATACTTGCGAGATATAATAAAAGCCAGGGTTCTCCGCTATGGCGATACAATACACACCTTGTTAGGAAATACCATCTGTTTATAACAATAAATGATTGTTCAGGCTGTAAATAATTGGGCACTTTGATTGTGATCCTGTCAGGTCAATTGTTGAAAAAATCAATAGAACTATGCATGTATACGTACACGTGTGGATCATAGATTCGATCTGATTTCCTTTCGTTCTAGTCATGTTTGAACGCCGCACCCCGATATCTAGTATTTGTTTTTTTTAATTTCTTCAAGGATGTAATTAATAGTCTAATGAATGGTACTGCCAGTCTAAGTCCATAAGCATTCTGGGAAAAATCGCTTACCTATACTTCACGATCGTATATATTAAGTAAATTTTATTTACAATCGTTGACATCACCAGAAGTTTATAAAATATATTTCTTTTTGTAACCTTTCAGCTTAAGGTGCCACTGAAGGTTAATTTCTCAGCAAGGCCAAAAGACTTGGCAGTTTCCATAACGAAAAAACATCTGACTTGCGGTGTGAAAGGTCAACCACCTATCATCGATGGTGACTTTCCCCACGAAGTCAAATTGGAGGAGTCTACATGGGTAATAGAAGATGGAAAATTACTTCTCATCAATCTCGAGAAGGTAATCTTCAATCTTGTCTATCTCACATTGTAGATTATCTGTATTTCAAGTCAAGGGTGACAATGGAATCAAATAACTATCCATGACGATGATGGAGAGATTCGTTTTGCAAATTCGAGCTTAATTCTCAACTATGCTCCCCCATTTACCACAGGTGAACAAAATGCAGTGGTGGGCTCACGTGGTTACCTGCGATCCGGAAATAAGTACGAAAAAAGTGAATCCAGAACCGAGTAAGCTTTCGGACTTGGATGGTGAGACGAGAGGATTGGTTGAAAAGATGATGTACGATCAGAGGCAAAAGGAACTGGGGCTGCCTACCTCGGACGAGCAGAAGAAACAAGATGTTATCAAAAAGTAAGGCACGATAAATTAAGATAGCCGTTAGTTCAGAGTCGATTAAATTTTTCCATCGTTGATGTTCGGAACAAATCGAACATATCTTTAGAAATAATAACTTTTCATGTAGTGTTGCGATATGAGTGATACTTTTAGTGCTTATTTGACGATATTCTTTTCAGATTTATGCAGCAACATCCGGAAATGGACTTTTCAAAGTGCAAGTATAATTGAGTGATCAATGTGGTGATACGATTTGCACAATTAATTATAAGTTGAAGAATAATAAAAAACCAGAACGCTTTTTACTGTCTTACACTTAAGATCTTTAGCGTGATGAAACACATGCACTGCATCATTCGATGCGTTTAATGTAATCAATAAATTTATTTGTTTGTAACTAACACGTTTGAATAGAATATAGAGAATTATTTTATCATCACGAACCAATAAAAATCCCTCTTCCCTATAAACTGCTAAACTTACTCTGACTCTCTACAGAAATACAGTTTACAACTGGTTGAAAAATAGTACATTACGAGTATAGTACAAAATTTTACTTCATAAGGTCTGAAAATGGGGATTGCATCCAAGCTTCGCGTGAAACGTCCATTATCACACTGAGTGAAGTAAAGAGTATTTTCACACTGAGACTAATAAGTGGAAGAATAAAACAAGGTAAGTCGCATGCACCCTGCATTGTCGCGCCTGGAAATAGGCATCTTAATATTAGTCATGAATTGAAAGATGTAACTCTTCTGTCGAATCAATACGTGCTAAAGACTTTCTGGATTTCATATGTCGAAAAACGAATGAGCAATTGAATAGGATTATAGAAATGTTGGGTTATCACATTCCATTTCCATGTAGTTCTTTATAATATCTGCAATCTTACTGTTTACTAGAATAGAAAGTCTTATAGCAGAGTCAGTACGCCTTACGACACGCAATCTAAAGATAGATATCACAACAATGGCATATGGGCTGCATACAATAAGGCGTACAGATGTTTATCGGATTGACCGCGAGATGGCAATACCTTCTGTCAGCCCGTTGGCGGAGGTGCATTGACCTAGGGTAAATGCACTTGTCGTGTGCTCAGTGGTACTTGTGGCGTCAAAGAGATCGGATGGGGGTTGCGCTTAGGAGCCTACCTACTCATTAACCAAGAAACATTCGTCCTTAGCTGAATGAACTCCCATCTGAGTCCAAGCATCTCCATCCACCAAAGATTCCGTCCATCAAGTGTATTGTCGTAACAGGAATGTGGTTCATGAATGCCAAGGAGCAAATCAAGAGACTCGATCGATTGCGATGGGTGCATATTTATTTTTAAGAAACAATTACAAACTGGACATAACTTTAGCAATTCGTAATATTGTATCGATACTATAGCAATAAATTCCCAGCTATACCAATAACCAATTTATTCGTTACTTTTCACTTCCCCTTTTCTGCGACTTTTTATTCCAGCAAGCTGTTTTCGGGAACTTCAAACAACGTAGGTATAATGGGTATAGCACGTGCATGAAGGCACGTATAATGCATATATAATTATACTATTCCATTTTCCCGCCAAAAATTTTAGCACGCCTCTTTCGGGTCAGATGTTCTGATACCAGAACGACTCTCGACTCGAAATTAAAATTATTTAGACCACAAATATTTTGTATCGACATAGGCATGCATACGTGTCTCTATGCACGTCTATATATTTATTCATTAATACTAGCGTTATTCAGACTTGAAAAAATTTCAAGTCGAAAATTGCTCCTGGTATCAGGAGAACATCTGACCCGAGGAGGTGTTCTGAAATTTTTGGTGGTGGAAAGGAATAAAGCGTATTGATATAGGCATGCATACGCTGCTTCGGAGTGATTTTTCTGGCAGTTGATACCTTTTTTCGGAGTGATTTTTCTGGCAGTTGATACCTTTTTTCGGAATGATTTTTCTGGCAGTTGATACCTTTTTTCGGAGTGATTTTTCTGTCAGTTGATACCTTTTTCAAGGAGTCGTTTTTGACACCATGAGGTATCAACTGCCAGAAAATTGACTCCTTAAAAAAAAGGTATCAACTGCCAGAAAATTGACTCCTTAAAAAAAGGTATCAACTGCCAGAAAAACCACTCCGAAGCAGTGTATGCATGCCTATATCTCTATACTATTCCTCTGTCCCGCCAAAAATTTCAGCACACCTCCTCGAGTCAGATGTTCTCCTGATACCAGGAGCAATTTTCGACTTAAAATTTCTATTTCTCTAACAATCGAACAATTTTAAATCGAAAATTACTTCTCGTATCAGGAGAATATCTGACCCGAGGAGGTGTTCTGAAATTTTTGGTGGGGGAAAGGAGTATCGTGTAAGGATATAGGCATGCATACGTGTCTTCATGCACGTCTTATATTTAGTTATTACTAGCGATTTTCAGAATTATAGAAATTTTAAGTCAAAAATTGCTCCTGGTATCAGGAGAACATCTGATCCGAGGAGGTGTGCTGAAATTTTTGGAGGGGGAACGGAGTAGTGTATAGATATAGGCATACATGCGTTGTTTCATGCACGTCTCTATATACTTAATTATTAGCGATTTTCGGAGTTAGAGAAATTCTGAGTCGAAAAATGCTCCTGGTATCAGGAGAACATCTGACCCGAGGAGGTGTGCTGAAATGTTTGGTGGGGGCAAGGAGTATAGCGTATTGATATAGGCATGCATACGCTGCTTCGGAGTGATTTTTCTGGCAGTTGATACCTTTTTTCGGAGTGATTTTTCTGGCAGTTGATACCTTTTTTCGGAATGATTTTTCTGGCAGTTGATACCTTTTTTCGGAGTGATTTTTCTGGCAGTTGATACCTTTTTCAAGGAGTCGTTTTTGACACCATGAGGTATCAACTGCCAGAAAATTGACTCCTTAAAAAAAAGGTATCAACTGCCAGAAAATTGACTCCTTAAAAAAAGTTATCAACTGCCAGAAAAATCACTACCTTTTTTCGGAGTGATTTTTCTGGCAGTTGATACCGTTTTTCGGAGTGATTTTTCTGGCAGTTGATACCTTTTTTTTAAGGAGTCAATTTTCTGGCAGTTGATACCTCATGGTGTCAAAAACGACTCCTTGAAAAAGGTATCAACTGCCAGAAAAATCACTCCGAAAAAAGGTATCAACTGCCAGAAAAATCACTCCGAAAAAAGGTATCAACTGCCAGAAAAATCACTCCGAAAAAAAGGTATCAACTGCCAGAAAAACCACTCCGAAGCAGTGTATGCATGCCTATATCTCTATACTATTCCTCTGTCCCGCCAAAAATTTCAGCACACCTCCTCGAGTCAGATGTTCTCCTGATACCAGGAGCAATTTTCGACTTAAAATTTCTATTTCTCTAACAATCGAACAATTTTAAATCGAAAATTACTCCTCGTATCAGGAGAACATCTGACCCGAGAAGGTGTGCTAAAATTTTTGGCGGGGGAAAGGAGTATAGTGTATTGATATAGGCATGTATACGTGTGTTCATGCACGTCTTTGTACATTCCTCTTTGAAGAGAAAAAAATATTAGAAAAAAATTTAGAAAAAAGGTAAAAAAAAAAGTCGAAAAAATCTTCAAATTTAGCAGTAAATTTCGTCCAAAATTGCAAGTGTTTTTCTAACTTTTTTTTCGACCTTTTTTCTAAATTTTTTTCTATCATTTTCCCGAAAAATCGTTTTCGTATAGTGTATCGATATAGGCATACGTGTCCTCAAGCACGTCTCTATATATAATGAAGTTGGTAGCGATTTTCAGAGTTTTGGAAATTTTAACTCAAAAATTGCTCCTGGTATCAGGAGAACATCTCACCCGAGGAGGTGTTCTGGAATTTTTGGAGGGGGAAAGGAGTATCGTGTAAGGATATAGGCATGCATACGTGTCTTCATGCACGTCTTATATTGAGTTAATACTAGCAATTTTCAGAGTTAGAGAAATTTTAAGTCGAGAATTGCTGCTGGTATTAGGAGAACATCTAACCAGAGGAGGTGCGCAGAAATTTTCGGCGGGACAGAGGAATAGTGTAAATGCATACGTTTCTGCATGCACGTTGCTATACCTATCTGGAAAAGCCAAATCTACGTGGGAAGTGGAAATAACGTAGCAATTGATTATCGGTATATCTGGTGATTTATTTCCGCAGTGTCAATACAATATTACTCATTATCAAAGCTATGTACAATTTATAATTGTGTCTTAAAAATAAATGTGAACCCATATTTATCGAGTTCCTTCAAGGATCGAGGTGCAGCATATACTAAAACATACGGCGTGCTGATCTAGCAATCGTTCGTTCCATTGTGGCAACTGAACGCTTGCCGGTATCACAGAGAATTTGGACGCCGAACACTACGAGGCGGAGGATCTAAACGACGGAAATTACGAGTATCTGCACGACGTGAGCGACTCATAGGCCATACCAGGATGGGCAGTTATTAAAAAATTGCAATATTTCATGAGATACAATTTTTAGAAGGACTCACGATCAAAAAAGTGTAACGGAGAACTGAGGAAATTGAATTCATACCATCGACGTTTATAAATATTATCAATTTCCTCGAATTTATATAATAGTATAGCGCATGACAATCTATAACATTTGAAATAAATATATACAAAATAGTACAGGTGGTTTACTAGATTGTAATAATAGATAAAATGTATGTATATATATTCGTAAGGTATCAAAATATATCCGCAGTTTTCATATATAAAAAAATCACAATAAGTTCAATACGAAATAATTTTTTATCGTTCACTTAAATCGATTAAATATAGTATAATACGTCAATCAATTTCCTTCAGGCGGATAGTTTTACAGACGATAATCTCTCTCACTATCTCTTCCCCTTTCCCTGTTCTTATATTATAAATGCAAAGGCACGATTGTATATCCAGTAGTATGGTACAATATAAAATTCGTAATTCAAACAATCAAAAAATAAAAGACACCCTCAAGTTTTATAATAGGTTTAAGGTTTAACTATAGGTAGGGTGTTTAAGCCTCTAATCGAGTTTACACATGATTATTGTACCTACATATTTCGCGAAGTTAATCAACTGACGAATGTAGACTAGACCTAAATAGCAGTGTAGTAGTCGATCGATAGTATGTATATAAGATTATCTTCATTAGTTATAATTTATTATCGTCTAATTGCAGCCTTTTACGGTGTCCAAACGGCGTTCACTCGAAATTATGAGACATAAATTAATAGTAAAAATTATCATCACTAATCAACTATAGACTCAGAGATTTCCAAAAAAAGAATACTAATGTCGAAAACTCCCCAAATGTTTTTTAGATTCAACTTTTGCCCCAGGATTCTTCCCGTTTTTATTAAAAAATTTTTTTTTTTCTAATTCTACAAGGTACAAAGCTCTGATTTACGTGTAGGCATCAGTGTGCCTCATTACCTTCTCAATCCACACTACATAGTTTGGTAGTCTGGCGTAAATCCCAAATTTACCACGCTTACCACAACCCTCGCCAAAGCTAGTGATACCAAAAATGGTCCATGGCTGGTCGGGTCTTCGCGGATCCCTGCAGAGAAGCGGACCACCGCTGTCTCCTGCACATGAGTCCATTCGTCCTCGACGATATCCGGCGCAGAACATGTTCTCAGTTATTTGGTAGTCCATGTAGACACCGCGACAAGCGTCACTTGAGACAATTGGCACCTGAAAATGATGTTGAAGAACAAATGGATATGATAATGGTAACAAATATAAGTAATTGAGGAATTAGGGATGTAAACTTGATAGATGTAGGTAGAATGAGAGAAATGGACCTATATTGTCAGTATCTCACCTCGGCTTCGTGGAGTACATCAGTTCCGAAGTCGTCAGTTGCTCTAGACTTTCCCCAGCCGATGATGGAACACACTTTATTTGTTGGTAGTGGTTGTCTTGGACTTGGAAGGCAGGCAATACCGCGGGTTGATGCAGGTGTTAGAGTCACAGGGAGACGGAGAAGAGCGACGTCGTTGTCTACAGTATCAGCGTCGTAGTACGGATGCACGATTACGCTGTCCACCTGGGTAGAATACGAATAACGTCGATTACGGTACCATTTTTAGCATTGCCTCGGAAAACGATGTAGCTCATAAAGCGATAGTTTCGAGATCGGAAACTAGTTTGAAAAGCATAGTTACGACGTCTTTCAAATCCAGTGGCCGGACACAGAAAAATATCAAATTGTAAATTCATTTGTGATTTTATCATAGCGGTGCAAAGCTCTGAACATAATGCACAAGCCTTGAACGTCACAGTCTGCTTGTTTCCTTATGCATTTGATATTGGCATGGCATCAACGAAGCCAGGCTTTGATTATATGACAAAACTCACCCTGAGCTCCAATTCGCTACCCTCCTTAATGGTCAAGTCGTGTTCCCCTATCCGGACGTAGAGTCTTTTTCTGATGCAGTGTGCGGCGGTGAGGACCCATCTTGGAGAGACCAGAGTACCGCCGCAGAATGCCTCCTATAAAGAAATGATCATGAAATGTGAAATACTCTTCTGCGGCATCGACGTCCTGATGATCAATTGAATCCTTCCCAAGGTTTATGGACCCTGTATATATTTCTTACCCGAAATCTGTTCAGCACGGCAACCTGCCAGGGCCAGCTCCCTGGCGTTGCTGGCCGCCCTCCGATGATCCTGGTGAAATAGGACAGTCGTGAGTTTCTACTCGAATTAACGACCCCGCATTTCCACGGCTCGTCAATCGCACTACTGAACGAGTCTACCATGTTTGGACGGAGGTCGAACTCGTCCAAGTCCAGGTCTACTGTAGAAACACATGCCTCGTTACAACGCTATTGGAAATTTCTCCGTTCAGGAGTTTAGAAAAGTTATCAATTTTTTGGGATCCCTTAAATAAGCGTTTCCAGATGTTATTAGCAGTTTTTCTGACTGTTCTCAAAGCTAAGAAATGTCAATTTCACGTTTTATTATCGTAATATGATATGACAGAGAAGCAGACAAAGGGAAAGATCTGAGGACAGTAAAGGAGAAAAAGCTTGCCATCGTTGTCGTCTTCGTGCCGTCCTTGTATTCGTCGATAAATCCATTTTTGGCAGAAGCTACCTTCGACGTAGCAGTAGGCACTTTCGCGGATGATGTCCCGTCCGCAAATTCCTGGCCGTCTGCACCACCTTGGAGGTAAAAGAAACAGTAAGAGTTGTACAGTCGACCGTACGATCGCTGAAGAAGAATAGTATAAATATAATAAGTTCGAGCGTAGAAGTTCGCGACTTTAGTTCGATCCTCAAATTTCTCAACTGAATCACCGAGAATTTTTCTGAATATATCTTTTCGATAATCTCATATTTCATGATTATCGACGATACAGAGAAGGCAATGATTCGCTGAACCAAACGAAATCTGTTCGCAATTTATTTTGTTCAGATTAGGTTTAGCCGACTGGATTAGACTTTTTACCTATGCCGTTGCGTGGTACAAGTCCTGGTGCACGCTGACCACTTGCTCCATTTTCCGTAGAAATGATTCGGTCGATTCCGAGGTCCTCTTTGTACCTTATTACCTTTCCGTTTGCCTTGCCGGGGTTCTGCTTCCGTCGGAATCTGTGTATCCAAAAATGAGGAAATCGGAAAAGATTCAACACTCCATGTATAGGTAGAAATTGCTTCTTCTAATTGACAGTGGTTCAACGAGTGGTTATGGTCTTTCGAATGCATGCGTGCTTTCAGTCCCATCTGTGCATCAACTAATCAGACACTTATACTGACATATAGTCATGCAGAGTCCTGCGTATATATAGGTATGAATCTGTATGCGAAGAGGGACAAAGTTGAAGGCAGTGGTTTTCCTTTTCGGGCAAAATTTATGTATGCAGCGGCAATGCACAAGGCTAGAAGGCCTCCGGGGTTCTTGTGCACGTCCTGACGACCACCTTTCAAAGTGCCGTGGCCATTAGCAGATTGTTTTTTTTTCAAAGATAAGTTCAACTCTGAAGAGAGAACGGGAATCGGACTATGGTAAGAGAGTAATTTTAATTTGAGAGCTAGAGTATTTTACACATCGGGTATAGTGTCGTTAACTTACCTGGACAACATGGAACTTCTCTTTGTGGCGATCCCTGTGTCTCTGACGCTGGCGGCATTTTCTTCTTCGGCCTCGTCTCTTGTGGAGGCAGCTGCGTTCTTCCTGCGAGTATCATAGTGCTATTATACGTGGATCGCATCTCGCTTTATACGATGTTAAAAGATCGACGTATGTAGGTATAGGGAAATGTGATATAGGAGACCAGGTCTGAGGTCATGGAAACAGAAACAGGCCGACGTACGAACTGATTCCAAAATCATTTGCCTTTATGACTCATTATTTAATTGGCACTGGATGGAAAGTTGGCTCGTTAGTTAAACACTCACTCTAAGAACGGTGGTTCCACATTTTTTCTTCACTTGACATCTTCGCACTCTGTTCTGTGTACAATGACGATCGCAAACAGACCATTCGCTCCAGTCGGAGAAGTGAAGAATCTTCGGAGTTTCTGGAAATAAAGATATATAGAAGAAAGGTTTACTAAAGCGTGTTGTATCATATAGCAATTTCACCCACCATGAGAAAAACTAAAAAATTCCGTAGAAAGTCTGACGGAAATATATCGCAATGCTAGCATACGTACTTTTCGGACTTTGTGCGGAATCATTGCGGTATAGATGCTGCGGCCACCAGCTTGGGTTCTTCGACGTTGAAGTTGAAAACTGGTTTACATCCTCCTGCAACAAGAAGATCGACAACAATATTATTCCTTGCTGTTCTGATTGTTAACAAAAAAAAAAAAAGGAACTAAAGTATCCGGTCTTGTCTGTTGAAGGTTCAATGTTGGTCACCGGGAGTAATGTGTCCGCTATGTTTCATGCTGTACCTACTACTAAAAGCAATTACGTTATCATCTTCCTACGCGACGTTGACTCTTCGCATCCTCGGATCTGAGTAATATAACAGAAACTGTAATCTGCAATGCCAATTCGGACAAGCGAGGCGTAAGTGGTGCAAGGTTACTTCAGTGTGTCCTGATTCTTGAGTGACCCAGTGTGTGATCCAGTGCCTCTAAGTATTATATATATATACTAGGACACAGAATGGTAACTACATAGCTTTCGTAACAATTACGGTTTCGATTTCTTGTGGTTGCGATTTTTTCCAGACGACACGATGTGCAACTAATCAACGACTACAGCCCACAATCAGATACAACCCTGGATGAGAAGACGAGGACGGTATGTCCCTATTCGAAGAAACCGAAGGCGTTATTGCTGGGCTAATTTCAGTTCTTGGTGCGAAGTTGATTGTCTCTGGATCAAGTGAGGTCGGCTCGGTAGCGAGATAAAGTTACTGTTTGCGATATTAATTACCTGCGTATATGGGGAGGCAGTGGAGTTGTACGAGGTATTACCATACGGATGGCATAATCAAATGATTTGCATACGAATGGTGTCACGACGTAACGTCAAATCAACCTTATGCAACCGATCAAATACTCCAGTAAAATTACTGTGATTGAATTCGTATCGTGGTTAGCAACGCTTCAAAAACCTCCAATCAATTCTATCAAAATGGCAATCAATTAGGGCCCATCTATATTCAGATGCAAATTTAACTACAGGTAACCTTGCTGGTTAAAAGGGTACAACAATGGTTACGTGGGCTTTTATTCTTCAGACGTGGACGCCACTCATTTGACGTTCTCTTAAATGCATCAAGCCACAGTGCCTGAAGAAAAGTTGATAGTATTAAGTAATAGAGTATTTTGAAGATGTGTGATGCTACTAATTGGTAGCTTTTATGTCGTTGGTCTCGTCTATCCTATCATTCTTAAAACTTGATAGAAGCATAGTGGTCAGTCGACCAATTTTGTCCTAAAAACTTGCCATCTAACGATCCAAGAAATGATTGGTAATCACTAATCAGTATCACAAATTGCAAAAGAATGTGCACTCGCACTATTCATACAGCATCAATTGATAAGCTGAATCAGTGTGAATTAAAATCGCGTTTTTTCAATCAATTCGATGTGCTGTCATAGACTCAGATGAACGTATGAACAGACTTTTCGGCCTCAACAAACGAAATAAGTGGGCGCATATATATTTATGACATTCGGGTAATGGGACAGCGTAACGATCCTCCTGTAAATACGAAACGTGAGAATACCTTACTGCCGAATGTACAGTAAACAGTATTAATGAATTACCCGGAAGGCTGCCTCGCTAATTAATTAGCATGGTCGTCGTAGTTGACGATGTAGTAGCGAGCCATCGAATAATGATAATATTTTATCGTGGCATTAACGGAAACGGTGATGGTCTCGGTTATTATTGCCATTATTGCCAGTCTTTAAATAAAATTGAATGGTAAGTCATTCGCACAGAGTGCCCATACCCTTTACAAGAAGTAAAAAAAGACGCAGATAAAAATACGAATGAATAATTTCGCCTTTTCTTTTTTTGCGTCGTACATTTCTACCTATAGGTACACCTGAGTATATGTACCTTCCGTTTTTCAAAACAGCATTTACCGCGAGAACGTATGAATAAATGAAAACTTGTTCTGGCTTGACTCTCCCGTATTTTTAGTTTGCCTTCCTTAAGTCTTCGACCACATATTGAACACACACAAACATAGATCTTGCACGTACGTCAAAAGCTGGCTTGCGTATGCAAGACATGCGTGTGAATGGGGTGTAAATGCATTCATGATATTCGCTGCGTTGCAATCTACGGTCTCGTCAATGGGTTTCTTGCTATAGAGATTAATCCTTGAAAGGAAAATTAACATCAGTAGAGGACCACACAAAAATCATTGCCTCCGAGGCTTGCGAATGTTAAAGAAACTCTAAAAATGTATAATTTAATGATACGATTACGGGTAAGCGGATTGTTCGACGTCTGCCATATGTCTCATCCCTGGAATTTTTCTGAGAGAAGGGAACGCGAGCCTGTGGCGTAATAATTAATCAACCAAAGTTAATTACTAATTTGTGCTCCATTTATAATATCGGCTTCGTAAGACGACCAGCGTGCATCATTCATTATTAAATATAGGTACTAATTGCTCGTTAATTATCCGGCTGACAATCGTATTTCATTTACTTATAATAATTGTTAGAATCGAACTGTAAATGCGATTGAAAGATGAAGAGTTCGTGACTCTTAGCTCTGTCATATAAAACTATGTATGTCTATTATTACTCCATACCTTTTACAACTTGATTTTACACCAGATATCGAAAGTTGTATCGAATAATTACATCGTCACGCCCATCACCCTGGATCCACTGCTTCTTTCCTCTTATAAGAGATATACTAATTGAGGCTGATCTAATCATTGAGGAAAACAATTCTCATTGAACAAGAGGTCGAAAAATGTCGATACCACAAAAAAAACATTTATCCGTTGCATCATAATTGTAGACGATATGTGAAGAGGCCAAGGCGATTGTTGCTCATCACTCTGAACCATCGCATGTAGGTACTGTTTATAACCGCGTGATAGCTAAGGTCTAAACGGTGAAATACACGTGGAGGAGATGAAAGACCACCCAAGCGTGGACATTAGGCAACGACAAATCGTTTATACTAAGAGAATACGTCCGGGTCTTAGTTTTATCTTTGATTGTCAAAGTCTTGCGAAGTCCTTGGAATGGCCGAAATGCCATATGCCTTAGATCAGCGACTCGCCTGTAGCCAATATACCGAATGAAGCGTGGCCTATAGTTGAGTAAAGAATGTGACAAATCAAATTGATGGCCCGTATCTCTGAAAGCGTCACATGGCTAGGTATAAAATTGCTCGCTAATAGCCCGTAACAAAGTTTGTAATGACAGTTTTAGCTCCTTAAGTTCTTGTGGTGCGTTGATACTGCCCACGATCGTGCAACATGGTGCAACCATTCCTTTTCAAGTCCGTTTCTCTTATACGGTTGATATTCCTGCACGTCAATCTCTCTGTAAATCTCTGCACTCGACCCTCGGTCACGTGCGCTTCTTGCTATTCGAGATTGTCGTCGTGAGAGGTAGCGTGACCGAGAATTGAGAGAAACAAGAAAATGTAAAAAATGAAAAATAGGAACAAGTTGTATAGAAAAAAATAAAATGAAACAAAATAAAAATATATATATATATATTAGAACGTTCCGTAACGGCTACGTCTATTCCTCGTCGAAAGAACAATGCGTCCTCCATTTTTACGAGGCCTTAAAAAGCCAAGGGTTTGCCGGACGCGTTTGACGCTGAAATAATGGCGTCAGCGGGAATGCAACAAAATAATTACCAATTAGATTTGAGCCTGCGTTAATGAGCTGTCCACTTCTTCATACGACCGTAGTTTTTTTGATTTTGCTTCATAGTCGGCAGTGCTACGGTCTGTGAAAGACATAGGCTAGCTGGCTACCTTCATATTGAAATAAAGAAATCCAACATTTCGTTTCATTGCTTAAGTATGCGATTTGCAAAAACCATTAGCATCAATCCGAAACTCGTAATATATGGTCCATTGCATCTGTAACAATAAGATTAGCTAGCAGACGTTAGCGTATTGTACTCTTTGCGAAAGAAGCAGCTGGGAGTGGGTTGAGAAACTCGTGAAGGATTCCCACGAGAAGACGAATACGTGGTATCTTATTAACTATACTTTTAACGACCACGATGGTAGGTACAATTCTTAGGAACTGCTCAGTGTTTACCATTAGAATTATACGCATCTAACAGATAAGAAGTACCTCGAGGCAATAAGAAAAGGGGTGCAATATAATTTATGTCCTATAATTTTCATAATTCATTATCGTAACATATACTCGTTAATGGATTTTGGCGATATGCTAAGGTCGCGCAGGCACTGAACTGAGAATCAAATGCCGAGATAACCTTTCTGGATTCTCAGACATGGATTATACTGCCGCAGAGATAAAGAAAAGGACACAGTGTGCCTTTGTATCATTCTGTACCAGTCCGAATGTATTAAGATATCAAGAATTGGTCTAAGAATATAATCTGGATGATTTTATCCTCCAGTGAAATTCTGCATCACAAAGGTTTTCATTTTTAGCGATAATCTCATGACATTGACGCATAGTATAGAAAAACGTGGGAGGGTCATCATCCGTAAAGACGCGAGAGAAGTGTGTAGGCAACGATAGTATATGAAGAATGTCGTCCCGGACCATAATAGTCCGAAGTAATGTGATTTTATTATTTTTATTTAACATTCAGTCAGCGTATATCCATTAGAGATTTTGCTGGACTGCGTTAATTGAGATGATTCGAACAATAAGAATTTAATAAAAAGATTTTTGTATATATACCTCGAGCACGTGCACTGCCTTTCTATATCTTTATCGTACGTCGTTTACTAGTTTCTCTCGCTCTGTGTTAAGAAACAATTTATGATTACATTTGTGCGCAGCTAATTTATACGAATTGACGTAAGTCCTGAGTAAAAAGCCACGTGAGTTTTGGCCCACAAAATTTGAGCCAGTATAGTGCAATAAACAAGAAATGAACTAGCACCGAACGGTCGATCTTCACCAATCGGTCCACTTGGCTAAACTACAGTTTTATTGAGTCTATATTAAAGGCCGCAATTTTTTTGTGCACCATGATTCAAGTGGTGCCACATTCGATTGATACATATTGTACAACTCAATCAAACTTACTACTGGAGTTGATCATTATTAGCAATAATATCGTGACTGGGAATGAGGGAAGGGAGTTTTCACATCTGGCGAAGCGTGCCGAGTTAGGTCCACTCATCGATCATCGTATCGCACCATCAACGAAACTGTTAATAGAATCGCGTGTTGTTCTGAATTTAAGTGACTCAGTTTATAAGTGAACGTGTTGCTGAAACACGAATGAGATCAGAAAGTTAGTATGGTAATTTATCGGTCCTTGTCTGAAATTCCCGATCGCAACTCGCTGGCGGAAGTGGACGCGTGCTTAAAACGCACACACTATGCATAACTATAAGGTGTAGGTATCTTCAGTTCGGAAAAGCCTTGGCTTTATGATGCACTGTATCAACGTATGTAAAATATTCATGCGTGTGACCACACCCAGTATATCAGAGTGCAAACCCCTTCCCCAGATTTGTAACTACACCATTCATTGAGCAAGATGTGTTATAATTTAGGATTATAGGATAAAGAAAAGAAATGGAGTGGGTAGCTTAATAAATAACGAGAATTCTATTCGCTCTGCAACTATGCGTGAGCGGAAGCTTTCGCTGTACATATACGCAGAGAGTTATTGGTCTTACGCAATACATATATTACACACTGATCCCCAACACTCACGCACGTTAGAGAGGGAATTAATCACCTTTCTTTAGGTTCGTTCCTTTGTTGAGATTTATGGCTTCATTATTTGGAGCCACCGTGAGCCCGCTTCGAAATCGGGAGAACTGATCGACCCGCCGCAAAGTATACGGGGGAATCAGGGAACGGGGACTCGACGTACTCATACGGGGCCATAGGATCCACATGCCTATAGGTATATAGATGGATTAAGGTGTATAGGTGAAACATATACCGCACTCAAGACGCCACGGGGATTCGCTCCCTTAGTCTTTGTATCAGTATTGTCTGCAGGCTGGTACAGATCCACAGCATCAGTGCAGCAGCGAGCTGAAGTCGTGCTCTTAGCTCCCACGAGAATTCTGCCGTAGATCGGTATTACGTTCCATCAAGATAAATCTACTGGTGCATCGATAGCAATCAAACTTCCGGGCAAGTGAATCTGAAGTTAAGGAGACTTCGCTTTATTATGCGGGTAAGAGAGAGAGAGAGAGAGAGAGCGAGAGACAACCGTAGGCGGAAGCCAGTTACGGTGAAACTGAGATATATAGATATTGGCCGGTGAAGGTACCTGCAAATTTGTATGCGGCCCGTGAACATGTCCAAACTAGGCTAAAGCGGTGTATCTTATATATCTTGTAGTACTATATGTATACCTACAGCATATCTTCCGACAAAAAACAGGCATCGTGGCGGTGCTGAGGTAGGAGCAAAGACGAGACCCAACTCCTTGCCACATTTGTGATTGCGGGCAAGGTAAATGTGGCATTTACCTGTACTCTTCCTCGAAAGACGCCATAACTCTTCCATCAGTTAGCCGTTTGGTTGATTTGGCCATAGTATGAAAAACGGACGTTGAAATTACCGCCTTGTATGAATTTTTGGTTGATTTTTGTGAAATTCAATAAGCTATCTCATATTCACTGAATTACTGCACTACACCTGTGCTGGGACTCCCAGATCTCTGAAGAGCAATGAGATTTATAGCGTTCAAGATAGACGTTATTTCTCTTAATTGCCAGCTCTAACTGAGACGCAACTTCGATCCACGAGCCCAATTTCTATTTATTTTATTGGTGCTTCATCTGTTAGCTGAGAGATCTGATCTTTGAGAAGGAATGACAGTTATTAATTGTCAGGAAAGTTATTAATTGAAAATTCGAGGTGTCAATGGTTGAGAAAGATTTGGGAAAGACACTGCAGGCTGCAGGTTGTATAATTCGTTTTTTTTCTCCTCATCTAATACGTTAAGTAGCCGGATACACGAGAATCTATACGGCGAAGGACTATCTGCTACCGCCGTCGACCTTCTAATTAATACTCGTTAGAGATAGGGCTCGTATCCGTCGTAAATATGACGCCGTTCTTTGACATTTACAAGGAAGTCCCACGTCAGTTTTAGGGATGCGATAAACTTTGTTTCAGAGGCGTTCCCGTACTAAGGGGCTTCAAGATGAGAAGCTGATTGGTCAAACCAAAAAGTTAGATCCAAAAATGAGAAACAGGTTTGGATACTGTCGCCTACGTATCGTTCGTTCACTGCCATGCAGTGCGTCAGAGGTACAATTAAACTGAGCCGGATAACAGTGGCTTCAGGAGCAACGAGGCACCTAAGAAGACGAGACGAAAGGAGAAATGAAAAATGTGAAACGCCAGGACAATCACTTTACGGACTAACGCCTCGGAGTTCGTCCTTACAAGGAGTTCTCTTCGAGTGTCCTCCGAAAATGGTCGGCGATTTCTTACTGCAGACGTGCATTTAAAAGGCATGCCCTTAACCACCCTACAACCACCCTCCCGTCAAAAGTCGAAGGAATGCTCGCTATGGGGACCGAGCTCTGATTTATGATGAAAAAGAAAACAACGCTGCAGGGACGAAAAACAAAAGGCTGTATGCGCAGCCTTTTACCCCCTTATACATACACTCGTCACGAATTATTTCACCTTCCTGCCTTTTTGAGATAGGTCCAGATCGCTCCAAATTCCTACAAAGTACAAACTCGATATTAAGGATGGGAATACTTTTCTGCACAATGATTGGAAAACCGAGTTTTTCGGAGCTACCAGGGCCGAGCAACCCTTACTTTCAATGATCCTAGACCGGGTGACTGATTCCCTAAAACCGAAGCAAAACTTTTATTTCAAATATGGCTCTGCAAGGCTGAGAAAGGGTTGATGCTGCAAACGTCAGGAGAATTAGTTGACGTTTCCAGATGAATATAGATACACATGTATATTCTTCAACGCGACGGTTTTATCAGCGAGCATGAATTGTTTCTAGATAACTCAAGTCCTTGCGCATTAATTGCCAGCCTGGGCAGTCGTAAAAGTGGCCAAGCGTAATATTTCAGGTGGCAATTATCTGAGGATCTGGACATAAGCGTCTCACATTACGCCTCATCCATCAGACACACACGCTGGTCCCAACTGGCCCCGATGTTATCGGGACTGAGTGCATCCTCCCACAACGGGTATGGTAGCTTTGGGTAAATTTACATTTTTCAAACATCTTTGGTTCTAAGATACGGGATTCGAGTAGGTAGGTACCTACCTACCTACCTACCAACCCTTCCAACAGAACCACCAAATAATTCTAGAAATAATACACGCTGGTGTCTTGTTCAATTTTACAACCGCTACGTGCTTCTTCGAGATCATCTCAATGAGATGAAATTAACAACGTGAGAACCCTTCAACCGTTTGAGTCAAAGACAGTCATTGTTATCCGTAGTTTGTAGTCAAGCCACTGGAGATTGCTAGACGTCAACATTTATCTAAGATAAAAATTTGAATACCAGAGTGAGATAAGGTAAGCCATGAGCTACTGAATTGTGCGAGAATACAAAAAGGCTCTGAGAAAGAATATGGAAAAATGATTTACACGTAACACCGCCTGGCAAAGAATTAGTAAAGTTATACCCTGCCGATTCGCGGTAGGCAATATTTAGCGTCTGTGGCTATTTCGGTTTTGAAACAATGAGAAGTTGTGTCTACCATGTCCCTCGCGTGTAAACGAAGCCACCGCGATACGTGCAGCTGTTTAGCATGGGGTAAAGAGTTTGAAAAAAGATAGCTCAAGAAATGCTATGCTGACTTTGATCTAAAAATAACTGAATGTAAAGAAGAACTATTATTTTAATATACGACTATATTAATATACCTTCAAGAAACTTTAAGCGGGTAATGTTTGTTGGTTTATTTGAAATTTCGCCTCAACTCGGTAAATATCATTTCTTTCTATTTATTTTCACTAAGTGCCAGTAGTTTGGCATTCAATCTACTCATTAGCACAGGTCGGAATGCATACCCATCTGGTGCAATAACAAGGTTATTAATAATTTTGTTCGATAATTAAAATGAGTACGTACTATACAAGAGACGGATCCAGCTGATCGATAAAAAAAGAAATGACAACGAGAGACACAAGGGAAAAATAATGTATAACATATCATTAATATCAATGTATATCGAGTCACCTCATGGGGGAAACTCCTGCAGGTCAAACTTCCATGTGTAATCATGTCAAATGCCCATAATATATGACCATTCAATGTGTCAGCCTATCCTGTCAATATGTAAAGCTATTAATCACTCCCTGATTGCTAGCACTTAAAACAGTGGCCAGACAAAAAACTTCTAGTGGCTGGTGTACTCGAGGTTATTCTAACGCAGAGGAACGGTAGCTGATGATCTATAGTTTTTAGTATCTCCTCCAGAAGATCTTTGAGTATCGTTATCAACATCAGTGTCAGCAGTCAGTAGCTAAAGATTTGTTTTCTCTTCCCCTCGGGCGTTGAGACCGGTCTATTGTTCCAACAAAGTGGAAGATGGTCAATATAACGAAAAGAAATGGACCAAAGACCTGTTCAGTCCCCATCCTTTCCCTTGTCCTATACCTACTGATGTATTACCTGCGGCCAGGAAATCTATTCACTTCATGTCTGACTGCAACTGTATTTAAGAAATCGACCAATGCAAGTAAATCTCTGCACTGGTAGCAACTGACGATTTTTGGAGTTTTTTTTTCCCACATGCTTGGCTTTTCGAAAGGTACATATATCAAGTGGATTATTTAACGTTTCCGAGGTTCCTGTACCGTTTCTGTATTCATTCTCTCGAAATCGTGTATCAAATAAATGTCTACCGGGTTCTGTTCATCATTCGTTGACCTTCTCCCTTTGCAGTGTATATGCGCAGACGAGAGCACATAAACAACCATAAAACTGTGGCAGCAACGAGCTGCTACACCGCGATCCAACAAAGCTAACAAAAGACCAAGAGAAAAACAGTCGAAGCGCCCCCGTCACGCCCACCTCATCGCCAAGACTTTGGGCCTTTCGAGTCTTTGAGGGCCCTTCTTCTCCCTACCTTCTTGGCTTCTTCATCTCTTTTCTCTTCTCCCCGCACGTGTCCTCAGGTGGGACGAAAAAACTGCTCAAACCACCGGAGAACGATCTTGCGACCCCAACGAATGACCGATGGCCCATGAGCGGCGGGTATAAGTGACCATGCGGAGCGAAGAACCGTGAAAAGGGCACAAGAAAACGGCGAAACTCCGCGGCTAATCGGACCGACCTTGGCTCCACTCCACATCACATCACATCATTCCACCTCGCACGTAGCTTTACTTCCATATATATCTAGCGGACTTGAGGCCGAAATATCTTAGGATGACATTCCTGAGCCCGGGTAGATATATACGAACTGCTAGGATCGGAAAAATGAGAGAAACTAACAGGATTAATAGTTCAATTTCACAGATTTGATGGAGATTTCACTCGCATTCAGTGAAATTGGTGAGGAGTTGAGGACAAAGCCTGTGACTCCATTCCGAGTTGATATGACAAATGGCCGGACATTTGCTGGATCATCATGTGTACCAATTACAGTATCGGGTACTTAGAATAGACGGTTATACTGATATGTGTGAAATAAAATATGTAGAAATAGGAAAACTAATAAAATCAGAACGCAATCTACTCCGAAATGCGTTTCCTTCCTCACGCAAGATTCCCGACTCCCATCCGGATATGGTTCTTCTAAATGCATTGGAAAAATATCGAATATTTATTCATAGAATTGACGTGTTCATAAAACTAAATGAACTCGCTGGTTTTTGAAAATTTTAACAGCTCGTTGGTTATATATGTACTTCTGAGTTTGCGCGGGGTGCAATACACACTGCAGTTAATGCCATACGTGCGCATACGCCATTAAGAGGTTTGTTGAATGGACGGCTGGCTCTCGGCTACACACGGCCCACGCCTTCGCAGACACTTTAGGGACAGGTTAATCTTCGCTTGAGTTTGGTTTAATCTTCGGGGAGCGTCGCCGTCCTTCTAGGGCCCAAACCTACGCCATGGAGCCGATCCCTTGCGACACACTTCCGGTTTTGTAGGCCCGAAACGGGCCCGACACCCAAACGACAAGCCCACCTGAAAATTACACGCTTCGCTCGAGAGGGCCGTGACAGAGTAGCTCAGGGCCAGTTACGTGGACAAAAAATATGTACGACTAATTAGTCCCCATCTATTAATTAGATATCTCTCATCTTCGCCATTACAATTCAAGAAACATCACCAAATCCCAGCTTCGTTAACTTCAACCGTTTCACTCCGATGATCAAATAGTCAGACCCGTCTAGTCTGGATTCTAGAATTTCTAACGACTATCGTAATATCGTCACCAGGTGATACAGGGCATAATGTTACGTACAGCATATACTTAGCGCACGTCGAGCACCAGTGCGCATACGTGTACCCTATTTATGTGTACGTATAAAAGTGCGGCGATGCGTGATGCGTGGCCAAGAAGGCAGCTGCACTCGAGGATAGTATCGTGGAAGGCGGGTCACGATAAACGGTCAGTTTAATACCTCCAGAACTCCGCATTGGGAGATTAAGATGTCAATCTTCCGTCGACCTGTCAGCTCGCCTACTACCTCGTGGTATATGCATACGCCGGTCACTTGGTTTATAGTAACGAGCGGAATAATTAGCATCGTATTTTCTGAGTTGCCATGAATTCACGTGAACCATGTAATTAGTAATTATAGCTAAGGTAGGTCGCGGGTAATGTAAAATGACGTGAAATGTAGCTGCTGTGAAATCAACTCGGTTTTTCGTATTCGTCTGGAATGATAGTTTCTTCTTCAATCTGTGTATAACTACTACGAATTAATTTATGGCTTGTTGATCTCTGTGAGGTTCATTCATTATTAATTTCGCATAAATTAATAAATAATTGTACTCGCACCGCGCTCATGTCCGCACATAAATTTATAGAAACACGTTTTAAAGTCGATGACCATCGTATAATTTCCAGATTCTAACCAGCATCGCATCACTCATTAATGCATCTCACCGAATTCAACATAATCGATCCTATATCTTCACCAGAATGAATTCCACTAAAAAATGTCTCTCCTGTCTTTCTCCCAACAGATTTCCCTCTTGATTGAAAAATCTGCTTTATATTCACACCATGCAAGTTTCACACGCACGCTTTCAGCGTCACTTGACGAATTACACATAAACTATAACATGCGTTGCGCGGATGTACAAACGTTATACTTACTTCCGCCCACGATGTGGCGTGGTAAAAGTTAATCGTTATCACCGTGTCAATAAACATGAATTTAATAACGCGGGGATAAATATCCGGTCTTCTTGTGTGGCCAGAGTGTTGGTTCGTAGACCAGCCGACAATGAGTTGTCGAAGTCGTGTAAAACTCCGGGATGAAAGAGTCTCTGTACACGGTAATATACCTATACGTACCTGTACCTATACCTATAATATACATATACATATATTATGTACTTGTGGTTATAACTATGCGCATTTATAGATATAATATATTTATGTAGAGAGGGAAGAGCGTGCAACCTTCACGTGGACAAGACGAAACACGTGTTGACCGCTCTGGGGTGTATTGTAGTTTGTAGTGATTTACGGCTTGACGACAGCCACTCGTATAGTATCGCCTGGCTATGTCGCTGCAGCATCATTTCAAGGCTGGACAACAAGCGTTTCGTCTCATTCTTAAAGAAAAATTACACGTATGGGTACATATATCTTTAAACTTGAACTAATCCTCTGGCTTTGCATCATGCGATGATCTACGCTGGGGTAAACGAGCCGATGGTGAAGGAAAGAAACTATTTATTCAAAGCAGGAAGTGCAACGGTATATTTAACAGCTCATATATGTAATGGTGAAATGAGAACTGGTTTCGACAGAGTTTTTGGTAAAAACGTGGTACCAAAAGGAGGACTGAGACCGGAGAATCCGAATGACAGTTCAGTTGAAGATTATTTGTAGTAGTAGTGTAACAAGGTTCCAAAAAGGCTGTTTGTACTCGTCAACGGATAGCTGTCAAACGCGGAGACTAACGCCTGACATTAATTCACTGCGTGTAGCAGAAATGCAATAGAAGAAGCAGCTAACAGCAGAAATACGCGAAGTTATATGATATACCTATATGCGAACGAACGAGTAGAAGTTCAGAGATGAGCGCAGCATTCTTCAGACAAGTTTTTGTCAACTGAACCGCTTACTTCCTGTCTGGGAACGCCTCGCAATCTCGTGCGATATTTGTCGTAATATTAGCAGGAAAAAGTTAACGAAATCAATTCCTTGATGGTGCAGTTATCAACTAATTACTATGTCATTATATATCGTTCGTTTCTTAGTAATATTACCATTTTCTGTTCGACTTTAATCACTTGCGAACATTTTTAAGTTTGAAATAAACAAATATATGTACATTTTCAGGAGACTCTAAATTTTCTGATCTTTTTAAAAGCCGGATGTAACAAGGTGAGTGGTTCTTTGAACTAGTGTCAGAGAACGACTGCAGATTGTATTAATATATACCGAAGATTAATACACTGTGAAGTCGACATCGGCAATTACTTGGTATATAGACTTGTTCCACTTTTCAAACGCCCAGTGGTATGACATGACACTAGTCGTATATCCTGAAGCTTTTAGTCTGGCTCCTAATTGCTCGGTTAGAAATTTCGAATGCTAATCAGTGTTCGACTCAGCTAATTTATTAAAATTGATAGCGAGTCACAAATTCGTTAATTACTTGTTAGCGTTCACTCGTTTGCTGGGATACCGCGACTGCCTACCTGTGAAGATAATGCGGTAATAGTAATCAGACTTTAATGCACTTGCCTTGCTGCGTGGGTATATGTACCACAAGGTCTGTCGCCTCGACGGCCCACAGCTTGCAGCTCGTAAACTTTCAATACTAAATTATATTGAGAATAACATTAAGAGGGATTACTTTCCTATGTCACTAGACAGCGATTGAGTGGCTGCAATTGAATTCACAAACAGGCAATATGCGTGGATGGACGGAATTCAAATGAAGAAATCGCAGAATTTAACAGCTAAGCGAACCGGACTTGGCAATGAATAGCAACACGCAGATCCTACGGACTAGAAGTGCTTACTAATCGCTGATGACAATCAGACAGGTAGGAGGAGGCCGAAGGGATGCAGGAACAAGGAATAACCACGGCGAAGCAAGTATGGCCATTTATCAAAGCAGAAGTACAAAGTCAGGTGCTACTTGGCACGTTCTTCAGCCTAAGAACATCTTGTACTTAACAGCTTTGCTCGGGTCATTTTCGCGTTTTGAAACTCGAGTGACAAATATCTCTCGCACGTGCCAGACTATAATGTGCGAAACGAAGTCTGTATGGTCGAATTTTACGACGGAATAGTTCAGCGCTGAAATTCCCAAGGATTAATAAATCCACTGCACTATGTATGTCTGCGAAATGGCATTCAGGGTTTATTCCATTTCTAGCCGAGCCCAGGATTGTAGGCGAATCAAATCATTAAAAATAATGGCTTTTATAAAACCCACGATACCAGATGAATAGTAATGACAGAGTTAAAAATGTTTGTTCTGCATTCTGCATGGGGCAGGTATTTATATCGATAGAAAAGGGTTCAAATACCTGCGGACAAATTATAACTGCATGGAATTTTATGAGGCTAAATTTAAGTCCCCAATATTTCTTGAGTGGTTGTAAAGTTCCGATTTTCAAGTTATATAATTTGATATCCTGCAGGTAGTATACCGCAAATAGAAATGGGTTTTATCAAGGGTGATAAACGGGCAGACAATAATCCGAAGAATGAAATCATAAAATTCTTGTATCACTAACGGAATAAAACTATCCAGTAATGTAACAGTTTTTGCAACGAGACCAAGGTGTAACATTTGTAGGTACAGATGTTAATGAAATAAGGTATAAAGTAGGAAAATTGAGAGCCAATAGGAAGATGTGACCACCACTCATATTGAACTGCCAATTTCGTTGATATCCATTTTTTTATCCAATAGGTATATTAATGATTATCCAGTTTCTTGAGTCATGTATTACGAGCGTCTTATAGATATCTTGTTACTTCCAGTTAAAATTATCATCTGCCATAAGGTAGTACTATCTGTTTTTATGACCAAAACCACATAATACGAGCTAGATACGTATTTCACACATTGTTCTTCTGTTCAGTTTTATACACCTAGAATCAGACAGATTTACCATCACGACGTCACATTCTAACCGTGGAAGGCCATGGGCCTTTAACATCACTCTTTTTGTTAGCATTTAGTGAATGCGATGCAAGACTAGATATCGCGTGACTAACGTCATAAGATCGTGAGATTTTAATGCCAAAAAGTTGTACAATTTCATTGTATCCTGGCATTTGCTTGGAGGATAATCAATTTGAAATCGAAAAATCGCAAGTCATACAATCAACAGATTGGATTTGATTTTTCAAAAATTCCCACTATATCTGGTGAGGTATCCACCAAATCATAAAAACCATTCATCGATGACGAAATTATCATTGATACAAAAGCGCGACTTGATAGAGCCTATTCCATATGCATTTCATACAGCTATACCATACATCGGATTGAGTATATCACATTCGACACACTCGTCAATCAGTAATCCGGGACTGGTCATATTTTCACCTACAACACTTGTTCTAGGCCAGCTAATTCACTTGGTGATTCATCACTGATTCTAAATCTGATACATACTTTCAAAGAAGTGTCGATGATCTATCGATCATTTGGGTATTTGAGTAAAACGCGAATCAGTTGATTATTAGCATGTTTCGATTGTTTAGTCTACGGATTTTGTGACTAACTAAGATAGTTAATTTTCGTTCTATAATCTATGTCAATGTCACATATGACATATACTGTTGAGAATCAATCAGAGTGGAAGACTTGCAGCGTTTGGCTGTATAGTTATTCTAGTGGTAGTGTGTCGAATGTCTAGTTCATCTACATGTCGAGCTAAAATGGAGTGATGGAATTTTCTTGCGGGAAACGGAAGAAATAAGCCCGGGTCCGGCTAGACGTACCAAACAATAAACAGACTAAATATAACGCGTCACTCCCCATGTGCGATATAGCGTCTTCTTTTACCATCTAAATATGTGTGCCTACATAGGCCTTGACTGGTTAGTGTTGGTGTGATAGCTTTTAAAAGACGTAGAGTTAAGAGGACGTTTTTTCTCATCGTCGTATCAATTTTCTTTTCATTCGGTGCCTCTAGAGGCTAATAGCTTCGCACTCTCCGGTCCAGATATATCCATATACCGTGTACCTTCCAGGGTGACTCTGCCTTTTCTCGAACAAATTCAACGAGGATACCATAGATAGATATATAGATCTATGTATAAATGGATCTATGTATCTTAATATCATCTGCAGCTACGCAGGGTGTGCTAAGAGTAACGAAAGTCTTCCGAGGACTTACAGGGAGTCGAGCCTTTCTAAACAACGAGATAACGGGCTCAAGTTACTCTAAGACTAAGATTCCTTTTTTACCCTTAAGCTGAAAATCCCTTAGTAATGACAGCGTCACCCTGCAGGTTGAGTTGAGATAAGCTTACGGGGGAGGAACTGGACGAGTAAATATTTGTTAACTCCCAATATAAACGGAGATTTAGAAAGTGCGCACGATGAAGCTGTTAAGCCATATTTATCCTAGTGCATACAGGCATTATTTTCTGTAGCTGTGCTATTTATATTCACGGTCAATTTTTATTTTTTATTTTCAAATTTATTTCAAGCCTGAAATATGCGAGAAGAGATACCCACTCGCGGTCTTATCCCGCTAAGTTAAGTCTAGCAAAAGATCTTATCGTCGAAACGAGTTCACTTCTGGCGGTGGGACGTTCGAGATTGCCTTGTGTTTCATCGGAAGCAATTCTCTGCCCCGTAGTCTGCAGGGCTGTTAGTCCAGACTCCCCAGCATGAAGCATCGCATCTTACGTGGAACAAATGATCCTGATCCTGATGCTCAGCCGCCGTACCTCGCCGTTTGGTTTCTAAACAGTTAAACCCAACCTGGCTGAACGAGCCTTCTCCCGGTAAACTAAATAGCCAATTTAAATCTCGAACTAAACGACTACTCGACCTCCTGCGAGCTTTGTTTGTCTGACTTAATTCTATAAGGAAGAGAAACGTATTCTTTGTTTTTCGACAGACGCTAAAATGCTTCCTTTGACCATGCTAATAGGCCAGTGCACGGCAGTCGAATATAAAGCTCCGAAAAACTCAGACCTAATATTCCGTTTATCCAATGATATAATTATCGATAATTTCCTAACGATAATTGCTATATATGACCACAGACCAAGGCAGCCGAGCCTGTCATATGGTGACATATGAAGTCATTTTGTGCTACACATGTTTTTCACAAAACTATTCATGGTTTGTATCATCATGTGTTAGACGACGAAATAGCGATAACCCACATCAGTCAAAGAAAGATGGGATATCAGGACTCAAATCGATCGTTTCATTCATGAGAGTCTTTCCCTCTTCTTCCTGCACAGTTTCTGGTTTACTTCAAACATGAATCTTCTACAATTGGCAAAGATTTGTTTCAAATAAATCCAACTTTCAGGATTCTCGCAATAAAGCGATCTTGAAGAGTTTGTCTAGGATTTAGGGCATTTTCATTCTTCCGGACATTTTCTGTCACAGAAAAAAAAACCTTGCTAACCCCTTCACTGTCCTGGCCCTATGACCCTAGATTGCGAAATTTTCAACTCAGATTTGGTCTCAGCGTTTCAACCGACAAACCCTAGGAATTGAATTTCACAAGGATCAATGACTTCTGTTAAAAACTTTTGGCCAGGTTTTCTCGATTCTGGCCGACTGTGTAGTAGTTAGCGACTAAGGTCACCAGTGAAAAATAAACGACGCCGTTCAAGTATCTGTGTCGTCAAATGAATAATAATGATTTTACCCGAATAATGACGTAATCGAGCAAAAATTACGTTCAGCTTACGCCTTCCTTGTCTTAGATCTTAGATGTGGTCATAAAATCGCTCCCGCAAATCTCCAGGCGTGACACATCTTTTTATTGCTTCGCTAATCACATCAACTTGCGAAATCTGGCTAAGATTTAGTCGCATAATTCTAGTTCAAAGTACACTACGGCATGGGCATCTCTCTGATATTTAATACGAAAATTCTTCCACCAAAAATATATCATAAGGTAGGATAAATCAGATCGAAATATCAATCGCTACTCACCGTCTGATTTTTTCCGATAGCAGCGTTCATCAACGCCAGAAGAAGACTACAGCGTATAATCGCCGTCCTCCCGGTGGTCATCTTCGTTTCAGTGATTAAGGCTACGTAGATGGCTCTAGTTTTTGCGTTCGTAACGAGTCTGATCAAGAGCGTTTAAAACACCTCATGATTAACAACCGTTTCGTTAATATCCATCCTATGATTCACTTTAACGAGTTTAATAAACTATCATCGTACACTTCTTAAGTGGTATCTCGACAATTTCATATTTCAATGATCCAAGGATATCTGTGAAACCGCTGCAGGTATTGTAGCCCGCACTTGTGCACGTGTTCAATTTTATAATTACCATCATATTTGACGAAAACGACTTTGAACTTGTCTCGAAGTTCGGAAATTCAAGTTGAAAAGTTTACTTCATTGGTCAGTCGGGAATTAATAAACTAACGCGTTTTACTTCGCAAAATCAGACCCCTCTCTCTATCTATGATTTCACGCATTCTTCACCGCAACCGCAAACTCTGTAATTTTAACTCGACACTATGAGACGGATCAAGTAACATTCGTAGCGTTCATTATTTTCGTACTCAACTTACGGTACGTTAAAACATAATTTTGTTAAGGTTGAACGAACTCTAAAACTGCAGCCTGCGCATCACCGACCGTATTTTAGATTCTCATTAACGATTAATCACAGATTTAAAAAATAAAAATCGAATTACTCTGATAATCCTACTTAGACGAAGCTCTCTTAGAGGCCGGATAAACCAGTACCACGCGCGCACGTGGTCATGGTACGACTGAGTGAATTGCGGGGGAAGTATCAACAGAGGCTGTTCGCTGTTGCCTCTTGCCTCTTGCCTCTTGCCTGTTGCCTCTTGCCTGTTGCCTGTTGCCTGTTGGCTGTCGGTTGTTGGGATAGTAGAGCCGGAAGAACCTCGGTCTGGATGGTATAAGAGAGGGGAAAGAGCCCAAAAAGGGACAGAAATATCAACCACGTAATTGGGCCGAAGTAGGAATCATCACTAATCATAAGTTGCAATCGAATATCCGAAAAGTGAAAGAGTAATGAAAGAAATTCAAGTTTTAGGAAAAAATTACTCGCGAAAATTTCTAGCAAGAGCGAATTTTAACGAAAGTCTGTAAGCCATATACCTTACATGTTATTTCTAATGATGTCGATTTATTCTTCTATGCAAGAAAATGATTCGAAAGATCTATTCAAATGAATCCGAGATCCTAAAAGGAAGCCTAATAGATTCGTAGCCTTTCGAACCGTGCTAGCATTAGCATGAATGCATGGTTGTGAATGAATCTCATTCAGCGTTATTTAACTTTCGTGTTATTATAACTTTGTTCGTAAACTGAATTTCGCTAAACGAATTGTAACAAAAAATGGCAATACCCTACGGCTTACCTCATTTAATTGATGATACGTGAAGATTCCGAAAAATATCCATAATGACTCCTTCTAAAAGTTGTTCTTCAATTTTTTCACTGCCCACTTGCGAACGATTGAAAAGCCTGAAATTAGGGGTTGGGTTTTTAATGAAGAATTGCTTTTCGACGATTATTAAGCCATAGAATTTAAGGCAGTATGTTTTTTCTTCTTACTTTTTTTATAACTTGAAAGAGTCCTGGTTGCACGCAGGTAAATGGTAATGACCATTTTGAGGACACGGGTAATGACATACGCTTACTTACCGAAACTACCACCGGGCAGACGGGCGCCCACGCCCCCTCTTGCAGAAGATTACCCGAAATTACCAGTTTTTCGAGCAAATAGGCTTGTCCGATCTTGGAACCGGTCATTTTCAACGGTTAGGACCAGTTCTGGGCCTAAGTGCCACGCCGTGACTGCGTTTACGATTAGAATTAAATCAGTGAGGCTTTCGAATTATGAAAACCGATTATTTGTAATATTGGTTTTCAGCTTTTGTTATTCTTGTTTTCGTGTTGACTTAGAAATTCGTTGCTCCTTTGTGTCCTTTACGATTGTTACAGGAATGTAGGTTACCTACTCTCAGCAACGAAATTCGATTGCAAATTCAACTCGAGCGAATTTCAGTGAATTGTATCCAGTATCCAGTTCTGGGGAGACAGAAGCGCCGATCCCTCCTGTATAAATCAACGTCCTGGCTCCTACGACCTGGGGAATCTTGCTAGACGGCGAGGGACGACGGGAGCCCTCCCTGATCGCAAGGACTCAGGCTGCTTATGCTAATGGCGGCAAATCAATTTATTTATATTTATTTATAGCATTCAAATGTTCGTTCATCCCAGTGGCTCGTCTCGGGCGCAGACCACCCGCGGAAAGGTATTGCCTGATCCTGATGGCCGAGCAAGCGAAGCGATTGAGGTCCGACAAGGGAGGTCCGATGAGTCCGTATATGTATACGTGCAATGACGTAATATTACGACTGCTGCGTTAGCTTCATTCGGTAAGGAAAGTACCCGACTTGACAAGTCGTATTAATAATCGAGTCTTTCAAACGGGCATTGCGTGCGAGCGGATACTTGAACTTCTTATATATGTAGTCTCTGATCCAGCTGTATAGTCCCAATCAACGAATCACTCTGCAGTATATTACTACATGTTTAGTCTTAAAGAGACCCATCAGGCAAGGCTGCGTAGTGCGTGCATCGTGTCTTTTCGATTAGTCGATTCGAGCTGTTAAGCTTCTCAAAAAATTCTCTCAAGCATTGGCTACACGGTCAGTGCTTTTAATGACCCTGTATCCTATAGTTGAGAAGCTACAAACCACTTTGAGAAAATTGTCTGATTACTGCTGATGAAACAATCGGCCAAAAGTTTCGCGTCAAAAACGTAACACTTTATTCTCCCCGTGCAACTGCATACGTAAATTCTTGATTTAGATTGCGTTTAGTGCTAAACTTCAAATTTGACACACGACTCTTATGCTCGACATACTCAAAGTGTGTTTCTTTTTCAGATTTGCCGAGAATACGACTCCTTTTTGCGGACTCCAGAAGGTGATACTTGTTTGGCTCAGCAAGGTACTCTATCTTCAGCAGTTGTTCACCTTACCTCCTTGACCTGTTCACGCTCTACGAGCATCTACTTGCACCAGAGATCTGAGGAATCGATCAAATGACTTGTACTTTCGTAATCCTAGAACAGTTGTGTACCAAAAGTCTTTTGCTGTATTGGCCACAAAGTTTGAGAATACGCTGCCAGTGTCCATTAGAGAGGCCACGA
This sequence comes from Tenthredo livida, assembly GCA_963992785.1. Classification (NCBI taxonomy): domain Eukaryota; kingdom Metazoa; phylum Arthropoda; class Insecta; order Hymenoptera; family Tenthredinidae; genus Tenthredo; species Tenthredo livida. The sequence continues at coordinate 13,580,921 of OZ023066.1, read as the reverse complement.
CCTTGTGCTGTTTTAGAAGAAGGTTATATCGTTATACCTTCTTTTGAAATCTCGAACGGGGTCGTAATTTCTGGTACTTTGCGGGAGTCTAAATGAACTTTAATATATGTGGTGAGCTCTGTAGTCCGTTGTAGTAATGTGAATTGCTTTTATAGACTTGACGCGTGTCTGTTATCGCATTCCAACACTAATCTTATCTCCAATTTTTAGGTTTTACTTTTATTTATTTCTTATTGAAGAATTGTGATACTTATACTAACTTGTGGTAGTCCCAGAAGATCAATAAATTATTATATTTTATTCTTTGAGAGTCAATCTAAACATTGCTAATATGTAAATCCAACATTTGGCATAAAAATTTATTTGTATTAAGCTTTCTAAATAAAACCAACAGAAAAATCGAATTGGCTAACGGTTTGCTCTGTAAAAAGAGTGAATTTCTAAAATTCCTCCCACCGTCAAAGCATTCGCAATATGAAATTCCCGGCTTTCTTTAATTTCTCGAAACCGATAGTCACCATGAAAGAAATTATTCAGTTTATCTATCCTTTTGATTAATCAAAAACTAACAGGATTCACACGTATCGCGTGCGAAAAGGTTCTTCAACTGTAACCCCACAAGTCGCCAATTTGCCCACGCAACCTGGAATTTTCATAATAATACGTTCTTCATCGATGTCTATTATTACGTAGCTACTATTATAAGTAGTAACCAAGAAATACTTTTAAACATATTATTTACTCCGAAACGTTTTCGACATTAATGGAACTAAAATGTTCACACGATTCTGCAAATTCCCTGGCAGACGGGTAGGCCGCGTGTGTTACCATCGGCCAAACTAGCTAACTAAAAGGCCACCTTGGTTGCAAATTTAGTTTGGCATGCTTGGTGCATTCAGACGCATATATACTATGTAGGATGCACCTCCATGGTGCATAATGGATGCAGTCGGATACACCAGGTCGGTTGTAAGCCGGATGGTGAAATTGTATGGGGCTCAAGAAATGGTTAGCAGTTCATTTTACGTTGCAAAAAGTTTGCCACATGCTGCGAGAGATCTTACAAAAGGCCCACGTGGCTTCAGACACCGTAACGCAACGTTTCGAACCGCGCGATTATGACACGAATGGCGAATCTGACCCCTACATTTGACGCGGACTTTTTGCTCCTCCAGAATAAAAACAGCTAATGTTCAGTCGCATCCAGTCTTTCGTTCACTTCAAAACTTTAAATCCCGAAATTGCTTCATTAGATAAGTTTCTGTGGGGTTAACGAAATAATTAGTACCGCGTGACCTGCGAAGACCTACGTGGTGACAGACATTTGGACGGTGATGAAAGCAGGTAGAAATTTACCTCTTGGAGAATAATCAAAAGAAGGATGACTACTCTTGTCTCCTTCATCTGCAAGACACATCATGATCTCAGTTATTAATGTGTTAATTAATACCGCGACCATTTATCGTCGAGTAACTTTCGCAAAGCGTAACGAGCAGGAAGTTCATGCATCTGAAAAAGTTGACGGGATTAAGTCAGGACCATTAAGGGTAAGAGCAACCTTGATATAAATAATGGAGATAACCATCGAAAGCGTAGGTCGCAGTAACACGTTCGTATTTGAACTTCGAAGACCTGCATGAGACGTTTTAGGCAGGAACACAATCCAATTCTCTATAGTGTCGCGTACCAGTCGCTAGTGGATGATCTCTGCACTGCAGGTTTCCATCCAAAGAGATGCGGAGGCTGAGACAGTGTGTGTCCGGGTCACGGAGAGAGATGAACCGATGAACCGCAGAGGTTCTCACGGCCTCTTTTCCCAGCTTCACATTGAACAATAACAAAGGTGTCAGACAAGTACCCAACCTAAATGACTGAGAATCTCTGCCACCTCCTGTCAGCCATTCGAAAAGTCCGAGTGCTGGCCAGTTCTGAATGAATTTGCATTCAGAAATAAACGCTCGACTCTGCACGCGTCGTGCAGGCTGCAATCTCATTCATATTTAACGCGCTTTGAGGGCGTTCACGTCTTTCACATAAGAGACTCTCTGGAGCCTGCAAGCTGCACGCCGATGAGACTGCTCGTCTGATTCAGCTGAGTTCAAGTCCTGTTACCGGACTGTTGTGAGACGGGTAGACGGCTACTTGCTACATGTATATGTGCTTTTAGTGGCTCAAGGAAGGCTTGATGAAGAAGATTGCGTAAGGTTGAAAGCAGCTGAGAATGCAAACTGTTAGAATAACGAATCAATTCCGGTGTACCATTACACGGAGCTATTTACACCGACTGAAAGTAAGACTCATAGTTCATTCGCTCACAAGTATATCGTTTCTTGATCGGTTGATGGATAGATCACCGTGTTGGTACATCTCTATAATCGGTTACAATGATCGAGCCGAAATTCCAGAGAAAGTCTAACTGGATCTTTAAAAGGAAGAAAAAAGAACTTAGGTTCGATAGCAGATGAGTTGGAAATGGATGATCCAGCAATAATTGAATTGACTGACGGCAGCGATCAATGCTGTTTGCAGATGTCATTAACACGTTAAAAAATCAGAGACCCGTTGTGAAGATGTTCAGCTGTTTAGCGATCCACTTATTGGTTGTTGGTTGAAATTCGGGTGTCCGTGGGAGTATATCTTCGGTGAATCTTCCCACGATATTTCCTCTTAATTTGCCGTAGACAAAGTCTTCGGGAAATACAAGGTGATTATTCTATCGAGACGAAATTGTGTCACGATTCACACGCATGCGACGCGAACAATGAACTCTTTTTATTCAGAATGTGATAGGTGAACAAGTTTCAAGAGCATATATCATCGTCCCGATGAGAACATTTCGGCACTAAGAATTTATACGTATTGTACATTTCTGAAAATTTGAATCACATTGCATTGAACTGGAGAAATGAGCTAATCTGTAGTTATGCGATTTTACAATCAAGCTGTGTATATTTCTAGACTCAAAGGCACTCCTACTCCTACACTTAACTCTAAACGGAGGTCGAACTAATAGCGGAACGTTTATTTCATGAGCGTGAGAACAAATTTGAATGAATGAAAATTGAAAAGTGTACAAATAAGTAGCTGTCTAGTCGGCAAAAGATATTTATAAAACGATGAATAATTACACCGGGAGTCCATAACACGAATGACCATTCAGCTACCCTAACTCAAAGAGCAGGTGCTTAGTATTCATCCCATCGAATTGTACAAGAGATGATTAAACAAATTTAGAAAAGCTAAAAATCTGTCGGACAGACGGATGTATGTACTCACTACTCTGCAGGACAAGTGGTCCTCGAGTTCAGGTGCAGCGGTTGACCCTACGACCCCAACTCCTTCGCTTAAGAGGTCACCGTTGTAGGATAACTTGGTGCAGCTTGTATCCGCGTACGCAATTTATGTTACTGCTTCTCCTTATACGTTACTGAGCACTAAGCGAGCATGATACTCTTTACATGAAGGTAGAAATGCATACATACTTAGGTGTATACGAGTATAGGCATAAACTGAATATGTACCATGTATGGATCTGTATGTATGTAACATGTATATATTTACACATATTAATAGATCTATAGGGATGTGGGTATGTGCCACGATATATGCATACTCGTGGAGATATCGCGACAACTTCTCTCTAGAACAGGAAACTCGAATCGATATGCTGACGTAACGACTGAACTTGCTCGCAGTATCAAATGCATGATCGACGATTCTCACGATCCTGTCCGTGAGACATGTCTGAAGTTTAGAAAAAAACAGTTACATAACATATGGGTTACATCACTTTCTTCCAGTTTTTTTCTTCCCATTTTCATTGATTCAAATTTAGTCATTCATTTCAATGAAATACAGGATGGAATGTCGTTGAGATCCAAATCTGGTGCATCGACCTTTGTGCTGTATATGGCGATAAAATTTATTCAACACACATGGCCACTGTAATTATTTTGTATGGCGTTGAAAAATCACTTGTTATCAATGGTATTTTGAAATAATCATAAGTTAGATCTGAAGGATCGTAATTTATTTTCATATCGAAAGAACATGAAAGGGTATAATCATGACCTGAATGTGGTTGAAAAAAAAAAAAATCATTGAAATCGCAGAAAATATGTTTGAACTGGAGTGCTCGCGTGTTCGTTTAAAATTTATTGTTCTGAGCAAAAATCAGACCATTTCAACAACCCACGACCTAATTAGGTCAAGCAGTTCAATTCACATGATTAATTAGCGAAACAACAATAAGGTATTGTACTCTTGAGGATAGAATTTCACCGGAATAACGAACTTTCATTAAATCTCCTAATAATGAAACAACTTTACTTGCCGCCGCAATGAGCGCTACTCAGCACTCGCCGAATGTGTAGCGCGCATTGCCGAGTTCAGTGGCAAATGTAGGGATCTATCTTTCATTTGATAAGCTCTCAGAATTCTATAAATTCTTATAATCATATGACCTCAAATATCCAAGTACAATTCTGCAGCCAAGTGGTAAAATAAAAGGAGTACAAATGCAGCCGAGGTCCTTCAGTTTTTTCGACCAAATTGTCATTTAGGAGTCGGAAGTGACCGGAAAAATATCGCGTCCCTAATGCCATAAAGGCATATCGCCGTTATAGGCCTTTATGGCATACTAATGCCAAAAAGGCATACAGTTTTTTCAAACTTTGTCTATCGCTTTGAAAACATGAGAATCGCATAGAAAGTGAAAAAAAAAAAATTCGTTTTCCTAAAACCAAAAAGGTCTATGGCCAAAAAGATATGCTCTTTTGGCATTAGTTTTTTTTTTTTTTTTTTTTTTTTTTTTTTACCCTAATGCCAAAAAGGCATATCTTTTGGGAGATAGGCCCTTTTGGTTTTACGAAAATTGATTTTTTTTTTTTGACTTTTTATGCGTTTTTCATGTTTCCAAAGCGATAGGCAAAGTTTGAAAAAACTATATGCCTTTTTGGCATTAGTATGCCATAAAAGCCTATAACGACGATATGCCTTTATGGCATTAGTGACGCAAAATATAATCATTCACAATGAAATAAGTGAAATCATTACACCGTACCGAACCAAGACATTGCACAATTTGCAAAACAACTTAGAAAAGGCATAAATATGTGTTTGAATTTGAATTTGCGTGTTGTATTTTATTGTGATTTATTTTTGTTTATATGCCTTTTTGGCATTAGTTACCATTTCGCCTAAAACCAAAAAGGCATATGCATAATTATAGGCCTTTTTGGTCTTAGTTTTGTTTTTTCTCAGAATATCCATTTCAAGTTATTCTGAAGCGATTGGGCGAAAAAAAAAATTTATATGCCTTTATGGCTCTTACGGTAGATCTATATACAGCGTATGCCTTTATGGCATTAGGGACGCGATATAATTTTATTTTGTTCCCAGGATGATATGTATTTAAAAAATAAAAAGGCTTATTGAATTGTCGTTATTCCATTCTTGAATTTTTTAAAACTTATCCCAATGCTGCCCGACTTTAATGAACGATAAGACAGCCTAATTATTGGCAATAGTTGACGAACGGCGGGGAATTCGATTTTAAGTCATCATCTTATATGCTGTATGTATAGAGTACAAAGGTTTAAGGTGACGTGACCACGACACTGCCATGACCTGAGAACATCTTATCGTATGAGTACTGTGCATTTTGCGTGGACTGAGTGTCGAACGAAGTTTAGTTTCTGTGAACATCAAAATGAGTTCAAGTTGGAAGTTGTCCCCGTTATTAATAATTGCGCTGGTTACGTGTATCCACGAAGGTATGAAATTATGACCACCCATATAATTAACTTCGAACTATATAAATCCATTAGGTTCATAAACGAGTGGGTCTTCTGCAATAAATAATATCTCACATTAGGCGTATTGTACGTACCTCTGATATTAGGGCGAGTTACACCATATATTTTGGCTCACTATATCGTAAGATATCCAGATGAGTTTTGAGAGATGGAATTGTCTGAATATTTTTCCCACTTGTGAATATCTTAATTATGATACTCATGAGAAAGTCAATGAATGAAAATTTTATAAAATCTATCTACATGAAACCCATTATGACTGTACAGACAAGATTCATTCAGTCACAAGGTTTTATATTCCGAGAGAAAAACTTGAATTGAATTACTTACGCAAAATTAAATAGGTTTCTTCTTAAGAGTATTCGATAGACATAGCGTATACGATTCTCGACGAGTATACTCAAATAAAAAAACTGATATTATCAAACGTTCGGTTTCTCAATGACAAGCGAATCTATCATATGGCGTAAAAAGACCGTTTGTTTTCTTTACTGCGGTATAATTAGATATTTGTTAATTTTTTAAACTTGATAATCACACTTTAAAACGATTCGGATATGTTTGGGGTCATTGCTTTGATAGCTATGAAGATAAATCACCGTTTTCAAGACGGGCCAAACATATTTCTACACAGTAAAAAATTTCTTGTAAAATTTAACACAAAAGCTTGTGTTAACCACTTTTTTAACACAAAATTTGTGTTATTTCAACACAATCAGTTTATGTCAAAAAAGTAACACAGCTTTATGTTAAAACTAACACAAAACTATGTTGAAATTTTGTGTTGATTTGAGAGTAACATTTAGAAAGTGTTACTTTTGTGTTAGTTTTAACATAAAGCTGTGTTACTTTTTTTGACATAAACTGATTATGTTGAAATAACACAAATTTTGTGTTAAAAAAGCAGTTAACACAAGCTTCTGTGTTAAATTTTACAAAAAAATTTTTACTGTGTAGGGTGTTGCTATTGGAATGACGACTGAGACCACAATGATAAACAATAGCAAAATTCAATGTTATCAACACGCTTACGCGCTTATCGAGATACGAAAAAAATGTATCTGAACTCCAAAGAAAATATCGGTGAATTGTGGTTCCAATTTTGAACTTAATACGTCATGTTTACACCGTTTTTAATCAATGTGATGCAGTAGAGTCATCAATGACAATCTTTGAATTTATACCTATAAACATCAATTTTATGAAAGTGTTCTTGAATCTAAGCTCATTATTAATATCAATTAGACTTATCTCATTCCTAGACTATGATACCAGCATACAAAGAATATGTCCGATTTAAAAACCACAACTGATCCAATCTCCGAAAATAATGATCTGTATCGTGTATCAAATAAACCGAGATAAATATTTCATCAAACCGACGAAAACTTCGTTGTTATTCAGTCAAGAGAATAATTTCGCTGTAGTACCAAACAAATTTGTACTTTCAACGAGACGTTTTATTTGTATGAAAAACTATTTGATAGTTAAAAAAAATGTTCTCGTTGCTTCAACGAAAGATTTGATTCACTGTTTAATAATAAAATCTATTGTGGTTCTGACAAATATTTCTCTAGGTGTATACCCTCAAAAATACAATGCAACTTTAGGTACCTGATACGATTTTTGTCAAGAATCAACTATTCCTGATGCTCAGATAAAATTATTTGAATTTTAATTTCATGTGATCGATTTTATACAAAATACATACGTCCAAGAAGAATTTGTTCTTTCGATTTCAAAAGTTCCTATCCTGAAATTATTATTTTTTCAAGTATTATTCAAATGGCTTTCAGGGCTCAGCATAAAATGCTGGTCGTGTAGATCAGATTTTGATCCTGCATGCAACGATGAATTTGACAATTCTACGCTGACTATCATCGACTGCGATCAGGAATCAGAAATATCGACTTTACCGGGGATAAAGGCCACAATGTGCAGGAAGATCCGACAGAGAGGTGAACAATACGAACTTTAAAAAATTCACTCAATATAATGTGTATGCAGTTTAAATTGAAATCAAAATTTAGCCTACACAAACCCACCCTGAATTTTTTTTTCACGACACAGATTAATACTTTCTGTGTTATATCGAAATGAATGATTTTATGCTATTTGATGTAACATTCGGAATTTTTTTATATCTAGTGAACGGAGTCTGGAAAATCATACGTGGCTGCGCATTTCTGGGTGAGCCAGGTGTCGATGGAAACGAAAAGCTCTGCTTCCAACCATCGAGGAGAGATAGGACATTTATTGAATATTGCACATGCAATAGCAGGGATGGTTGCAACACGGGCGCTACGGTGTATTCTAATCAGCTTGTTATACAGTTTGCTGTTTTGCTGACTTTGTTTGTGACTTGTTTCTACAACACATAGCCAAATAGAATTTGAAAATTGTTAAACGGACTCTGGGAAATCGTATCGCTTGAACCGCAATGTCTTTTTGAATATATCTATCCGTCCAATGTGTACAATAACTAAGCGGGTATACGACTCCGGATATTAATATCGGACAGTTAAATAAAATATTGGCTCCATCAGTTTTGTGCATTTTGTTTCTTCTCCTTTTCATTGATTCAAATTTGGTCATTCATCTCAATGGTAAACATGGTTGAGATGCAAATTTGGAGCATCGACCTCTGGGCTATATAATGGCAATCAAATAATTGTAGCTATGGAATTGGCAACTGCTCTTTTCCGACACGCATTTTTTTTTTACTCAACACTCATGGCTAGCACAATATTTTGTATGAGGATGAAAAATCACTTGTTTTCAATGATATTTTGAAACAATTATGAGTTAGTTCTGAAAGATCGTAATTTATCTCCATATGGAAAGAATATCAGAGGGAATCGGAAAATACAAATAAACTTATTTTTGTGACCTAAGAGTGGTTTAAAAAAGAAAGAAAAAAAACCATCGGAATTGCAGAGAATGTCTTGAACTGGAATGATCGCATGTTCGTGTATTGTTCTAAGCAAAAATCAGACCATTTCAAGAATTTATCTTCCGCCACCTAATCAGTGAAGTAGCAAGAAAAACAAAGCCAATTCGATTCACATGATTAATTAGTGAAACAATAGTAAAGTATCGTGCTCTTCAGTATAGAATTCAACCGGAATAACGAACTTCGAGAAAATCTCCTAATAATGAACGAACTTTACTCGCTGCCGCAATGAGCGCTACTCAGCAGTCGTCGAAAGTGCACGTTTCAGAGTTTAGTGGCAAATATAGGCATCTATCTTCCAGCTTATAAGTGTTGAGGATTCTATATTATACCGATATGCATTTAATCTTTATATACGACCTTAAATATTCAAGTACGTTAAGGAAGTACGAATGCAGCCAAGGCCTCACAGTTTTGCGACCGAATTGTAAGATAGGGGTCGAATTGATCCAAAGTATGAATTTTTCATTCCCTGGATGATGCGTATTTCAAAAACAGAGTCAATAAATTTGCGCTACTCCATTCTTGAATTTTTCAAGGCCCATCCCCTAGTCACCCACCTCCTTTGGGTCGAAAAGGAGGGGGCGGGGGGGCACTTCGATTATTGTCCGAACCCAGGCGTTGAAAACGCAAATAAAAAGCCTAATGTTTAATGATAGTTGGTGGGCAGCGAGCGATTTAGGTTTCAAGTAATCTTTTACATCGTATGTATACAGAGTAGAGTACAAAGGTTTAAGGTGACGTGGTCACGACCAGTGCCATGGCCTAAGATATATATTATCGTATGACTACCGAGTACTTCGCTTAGCCTGAGAGCTGAATGAAGTTCAGTTTCTGCCAACATCGAAATGAGTTCAAGCTGGAAGTTGTCCTCTGTACTAATAATTATGCTGGCTTCGTGCATCCACGAAGGTAAGATGTAAATCCATATAATTGCACTTGGAATTAGATATATTCGTTAGCTTCAGAAATGGGGTGGTTTCATAGAATAATTAATATCTTATATGACATATATTTTACGTTTAATATTAGGGTGAGTCACACCATATGCATGTATTGTGGGCTACTATATCGTAAGATAGACCACCAGAGTTTTATGAGATGGAATTTTCTACATTTTTTCGCTCTTGTAAATTTCTTGATTATGATGCTCGTGAAAAGGTCAATGCATGAAAATATTATAAAATTAATTCGTGGATCAATTATTCTTGATGCTGCGCTGAAATTGTGTGAAATATCATGCGGAGTGATCGATTTCATATAGACCTACTACATTATAAATTCTAGTACATCTATGGAGAATTTGTTCTTCTGATAATGAAAGGTCTTATACTGCAATGTATATTCTTTTTTTTCTATTTTACAATATTTAAATGGTTTCTAGGGTTCAGCATAAAATGCTGGTCGTGTCGATCAGATTTGGATGCCGCATGCAATGATGAGTTTGACAATACTTCCATAGCAATCACCGACTGCAGATATCTGCCAGAGCTTCCCCATTTACCAGGGATAAAGTCTACAATGTGCAGAAAGATACGACAGAGAGGTGAACAATACAAAGATTCAAAAATACTATTAATATCGCATTTATACGTATGGTACTCAATTATACAAGGCTCTCGAATCTTTAAAATTTACCTACTACAAGTTTCGAACATCTCATGTTTAAATCTTGATGCTAAGTGGAGGCTGGATGATTATTTGAATAAGACACTTTGTAGACTCTATGAAAACATTCACAATATCAAATGGCTATTTGCATATTATGACTGATGAAGTAAACCTATGTATGTAATAGTGTTAAATTGACAGCAAAATGGGGTCTACAGTAATCCACAATAAATTTTTTTAACGATATATCCGAGTATGCCATATATATTAATTAGAAATATTTGCATGAAATAAAAATTAATGATTTTCTGCTTTTTGATGTAAAAATTGAGCACTTCTATCTCTAGTGAACGGAGTCTGGACAATCATACGTGGCTGCGCATTTGTGGGTGAGCCAGGTGTTCATGGAAATGAAAAGATCTGCTTGCAGTCATCGAGAAAAGACAAGACATTTATTGAATATTGCACATGCAATAGTAAAGATGGGTGCAATACGGGAGCTACAGTATACTCTAATCAGCTTATACAATTCACTGCTTTCCTGATTTGTTTAGTGACTCGTTTTTGCAACATTTAGCCAAATAGGACTTGAAAAATCATGAACGGACTCTGAGAAATCGTATCACTTTAACCGTAATGTTTTATTGAATATTTATCCGTTTGTGTGTTCAATAACTAAGATGGTAAACGACCCTCGATGTTATTATCAGATGGAGATAACAAAAGTTATTATAATTAGGAAAATCAACCATTGATCTGACTCAGATTAGCAATTAAAGTAAAGGGAACTCACTATCACAGTGATCACAATGTGACACTGGCAGATCAAGTTTACAATATGATATTAATATAAGTATTGAGTATACATAAAAATTATAATAGCTCTCATAATATATGGTCTCATACGAGTGATTAGTTCGCGAATAGCATTAATTTTACAACACACTTATAATTCTGTTTGTAATCATGTCTCATAGACTTTATCGAAATCTTGAGTGTTTCAAAGCATTCATAGACATATCAAATCTCAATTCACAGAAGACTGTAATATACTCAATAATAAACGAAAGAGTATGTATTTTTGAATGCCTTAGATATGAATGATTTACTCAAATAGGGACCTTATACCTTCACTGCAATTAACTTGGATGGCCCTCGTTCATCCCAACGTTTTATAACTATCATATTTTTCCTAGATTCAGTAATCTGAAATCATAGGTCAAATGTAATGAGTTAATTCGTGCATACAAGACATTATCATAGTTTCGAATAAACGTATTCATTCGTATTTTGTTTGAATAAAAATGTGAAAAAAATATTCTGAGTGTCTGTTCGCCCCATTCGAGTATCTTAGTGAATAATAAAGCAATTGCAAATGAGTCGAAACGCAATAAAAATAGAATATTCAAGTATTGCACTACAGGTTGCAATTTTACCGAAGGAGTAAACTTCCGAAAAATTTCCCGCCGCGCCTCCACCCGTCGACTGTCTGCACTCAGCATTGCTGAGTTCAGTGGTAAATGCAGGAATCTACTTATAGTTCAATACTTCAAGCAAAAAAGTTCATTCATAGTTCATCGATTATACTGCTCGTTGTATATCGCATCACTATATTCCAAGAGCTGATACGGTTGACGAATTGATTTTAAAAAATGCGAGATGAACGTATTTATTCCGTAGTAAATATAGCCAATCGTAACTTAGCCCTGACGGAACTACTCGTTCATTATTGGCGAGTTAACAAGCGCTCGGCCGTTAGCTCGGTTAGTAAATAGTTCGTAGTCGCCTGGGGTGCGGTCGAGAATTGTGTACAGCAGTGGTTTGGGGTGACGCGACTGAACGCGAACGCACAGTGTGTCTTATCGTAGGTGCGGGATTCATTTATCTCGTACTATTACCGCTCTACCTTCATCTTATCAAAACAGATCAGTATGAATTCAAGTTGGAAGTTGTGCCCGTTACTAGTAATCGTTTTAGCCACGTGTATCCACGAAGGTAAGCCACGCCATATAATCACATTACGCATTAGTATGTCTGTTATTAAACGTTAAATTAAGAAAAGTGGGTGTGTTCGACTGTGTCATTGTCAATACCACTAAGCGTCGTTTTAGATAACATCCTGATGATCACAGGCAGTCTAAACACGAATATTTTAAAACTGCTGTTACTCCTTAGGTCTCAGCATAAAATGCTGGGTGTGCAGATCAGATTCTGATCCGAAATGCGCGGATCCATTCGATAACACAACGGTTCCAATTACCGACTGCAAACAAGAGCCAGGTCTCGCTCATTTGCCCAATGTGAAATCTACTATGTGTAGAAAAATACGGCAAAAAGGTGACCAGAAATACCATTGAATAACACTATTTATGCAACGATAACAAATGCATGTTATAGTTGTAGGATATAAAATTGATGATTACCTACTCTTCGGTATCTAATTCAACAGTCTAAACTTATTTTGTTTAGTGAATGGAGAATGGAGGTATTTTAGGAGCTGTGCATATATGGGTGAGCCAGGTATCGCTGGAGACGAAAGATTCTGTTTAATGAGAACAGGGACTTACAACATATTCATGGAATATTGCACGTGCAATAGTAAGGATGGTTGCAACACGGGACCTACGGTGTATTCTAATCAGTTTTTCATACTGTTTGGAGGAATTTTGACTTTCTTTGTGGGTCGTTTTTATAACAGATAACCAAATGGTATTTTGAGAATGAGAGAGTGGAGTGAAAGATGATGTATATCACTCGAACCACCATGTTTTAGTATCTATCCGTCCATTTTTACATTAAGTTAATAACTGTAAGGGATTATTGTCTGGCTGCTCAGATAACAAAAAGGCAATTTTATAGATCTGAAGGTCTGTTTAATGACCTAGATATAGTGTTCAGTTGAATAGCAATATGTTAAACGGAGTTGAGAAACTCGTACAAATAAGAAGCAGATGACTTATCAAAGTTTTAAATAAAGAGAAGTTAATATTAAGCAAACAAAATCTGATACAGTGGTAGTTAAAATTTTAAAGGCAATGATACATATCAAATTACATAACAGCAAGAATTTCGTATGATATTTTTGCACGTGATTATAGTTTTGTAATTATTGTCTTCATTTAGCTGCATATACTTAGTATATATCTATTTTATGTTTTTAATGATTTTCTTTAATTATATCTTATAGAATCACTCATTATTGTAAGTAGAGATACACAAAGAAGCAGCTAATAAATTGAACGCATTAATAGATATTATAATAGCATAGATTTTAATGCACTGATAATTATAACATTCCATTTTAAAGACTATTTTTGAGGTGCAAATCAGTGCCTTGACAATTATAATATCTTTAACTTTCGTTTAAGAAGTATACTTTCATGTATAATAGATGTAAGTAAAAGTTTCTGTATAATAAACAAGAATTGATCTACCCCACAACATGTTTGTTGAGTAGTTCTAATCCTTTATAACTTTTTACAACAAAGTTCTTAGTTCTTAGGTCCGTGAACAAATTTTTAATTTTTAATCACGGTTAGAACTAAAAGAAATGAATATAATACAGAAATAAAACTTTTTTATATTTTTGTACAATGCACATGTTCTAATTTAATAAAGATGTGAATATATACAATCCAAACTGGTCAAACTTATCTATAACCCTATTCATCAAAGTTTTAGAAACTTGAACTCTGATCTGAAATCATCAGGTACAATGCCCTCAAGATTTATAAGAATTAGTATGTGATTAAAATATATTCAATTACTTTGAAACTCAACATTTTTTCTACTGATAACAAAGAAAGATCATTATTTTATATACATTCTAATCAACAATCCAGGTATAACGATTTACAGTATCGGCAGCTAACGAAATTTGCACATAATATTTGAGCTGATTCTCAGTTTCGAATGTTCTCATTACAAAGCACTATATACACACGACGGGTTATTGTAGAAGAATAAATTTCACCTTACTTCACTTAACATTTATTTAATTGAATGAATTCAATGCCTGGTCTTCAAGTTTTATGCTTAACAGCTGCGCCGACAGCATCTCCCACAGACTTGTACCCATCTTTTAGTAAAAGTTCATCTAGTTCCTTTTTGATACGATTAACAATCGGCGGACCATGATAGACGTAGGATGTATAAATTTGGACCAAACAAGCTCCGGCTTTGATTTTTTCATAAGCATCTGCCCCAGAGAATATTCCACCGACACCAATGATCGGAATTTTACCATGAGTTCTACGATACATGTCTCCGATCATTGCTGTTGAAAGATTTGTCAATGGGGCACCGCTAAGACCACCAATTTCATCTTTATCCGAGCTCTTTAAGTTCGATCGATCAATTGTAGTATTGGATATTACCAATCCATCTACTTTACATTTTGATGAATTAATAATATCCGCAATGTCTTGACGCTCTTGGTCATTCAAATCCGGAGCTAGTTTCACCAACAAAGGCGGTCTGTTTGGTGAGCCTTCGCTCGCCTCATTGATCTTTGATATCAACTCTTCCAACTTTTCTTTATGTTGTAAAGCCCGCAACCCGGGAGTATTAGGACTGGATATATTGATAACAAAGTAGTCCGCGATCTCCCCAAATTTCTTAACTCCATCAAGATAATCTTGTACGTGATCAGAGGCTGTTTTATTCTTCCCAAGATTAACTCCTATGATCCCAGTGAAATCCCCGCTATTTTTTACCCCCTGTAAACGTTCGTAGACAACTTCGTGTCCGTCGCTGTTAAAGCCGTACCGATTAATAACGGCGTTATCTTCGTTTAGCCTAAATACTCTTGGCTTTGGATTGCCGTCCTGTGGAATTGGGGTCACAGATCCGACCTCAACGAATCCAAAACCCATCTTATGAAGCCCGCTAACAGCTTCTCCATGTTTATCAAATCCAGCAGCCATGCCAAGTGGATTGGTAAAGTTTATTCCCCATACAGTGGTTTTCAGTGTTACCGGGTCTTGGTACACCCTGGGAGAAACTAGCCCATATTTTGTTGCTAACACAGCTATTTTGTGCGCATTTTCTGGATCTATGAGTCGGACAGTAGGCATAATGATCTTTTCATAAAACTTTTCATTACCGGTGTAGATATTGACTCCGGTAAATATGGCCAAGCTACTAGCAGTAACTTTGAATAAGGATTGTAACTTTTCCTTGGTAGTTAACTGGCGTCTCATTTTTATCCTTTGGCTAAGACCTATTCAGATTTCGTTAAACGACGAATGCCAAATCTGTTGAATAAACAAAATGATTTACGCTATTTAACCGTTTTTATGAATTAATTGAATCTTCATGCAAGCAGCGTGATGATGTGTAAAATTGTTTATAACCTCACTTGGACATAACCTATAAGATTGTATTATTAGATGTGTCAGTATAATGTATGCATAGATTGAACGTACGTCATCAATGTGAATATATTAAGTGACTTTTTTTATTTCGTCAGAGGATATAACCGGCGTATTTAATTAACGGTTAGAGATCGAAAAATTATTTTATAGAATCTGCGAAAGCCGGGTTTTGGACGATAGAAGAAGACTAGTTATTGGGGCCGCCAGTAGAAGTGACGAAACTCATCGACGGTATTGCCATCTTACAGGCAAATGAATGAACTTCTTTTGCCGTCAAAAACGGGGCGGGAGTTAGTTTGAATTTGAATTTAATTAGTTAGTGATATCTATAGTATATCGCTCAACTTATTAAAAAAACGCAATAGAATGATTGATAATGTGATTAAAAATATTAAAAAAAAATCGGAACATCATAATTCACCAGCATAGTTCAGCTATACGGTTATTATTACTGTATACGTATGTTTATTATTGTACGAATAAAGTCTTTTTTGAATCAGATATAATGAGATTTTCTTTCAAACGTGTATGAATTCCTGTATTCGCCTATAATCAATTCAGAGATAGTCTATGAAGAATGCGAATAAATGAAACAGTCTTTTTCTTCTCAATGATTCTATTTTGCAACAACTTCTTTGAAAAGATGGCTAGATAGAATCTATAATCATTCTATTTGAAAAAGAGTGCAATCGAATTTCTTAGACGCATCATTCTGTTCAAAAATGTCTCAGTTTTACTATACTTACAATTTATTGCTCTACGATGTCAAAGAAGAATCAATATTTCAGAATATTTTTTTAACTCAGCGATTTATTCAAATTTGTTCATTTTTCAGCGGCATTTAGATATAAAATTCGTCAAGTTCCAATAAAGTTCTTCGTAGAAAAATATACAAAATTCGATGTGCGGTGACTGTTACCGCCACGCTTCTCTTTTTGCGTTGACCAAAGCGGTATAAATCATTGTGACCGTACACAGCTCGTCTGTAATCAAAGAAACAAATTTTTCTTATTATCAAAAAAGTTGCGAAAAGAACGCGATGAAAGTTTTGATACAAATTTTTTTTTACACAACATATAAAGTGTTCATCATACCCTGAGGATCAGAGATTCAATAGAGCAGACCTTCTGCCGAAGAAGCAGCTTCCTCAGCTCCCAATCTCTGTGTTCTTCTACGTGTTCTAGTATCCATTAGGCGAGCGTCCTCTTCGCTGCATGCGTTAAAGGCACGAGGACCGATTTTCACGTTCAATACCTGCATCATCTGCAATAAGCTGTTGTATCCATCATTAAAAATACAAGTAGCTATATAAGTCGCGATTTCTAAAGTTTCAGAATCGTTGAGATTCGTTCTTGGGGTGATCTCCCAAATCCAAGAGTTAAAGCTTTCATTATTATTCTGAGTAAAGCCGCCTAAGCATCGGTGAAGTAAATCATTGCTACTCAAATCTTCGTAGATGGGACGTATTGCGTTTTTGACATCATCGTGCAAAGCTGGCTCATGGGTATATTCATTCAAATTATTTTCAGCTTTCGCCTTCTGCCATGTACACCACGACTTGTTCCCAGGAGGACAATACTGATGTTGTGGCTCTTGATCCGTAGAAATTTTGTGAGAGAATGTAGCCCAGATTGCCTTTTTCATTTTCTTTACAGAATCACAATTGTTTCGAATGGCAAGACCATACAAAATCGACAATTCATCGATTAATTGAGCAGTGAGTTTTCCATTTCCGTCGAGGCCTTGTGTATCTTTTTTAATTTTTCGAAGTCGCGTAGTCATAAGTTTCTCTGCGCGATCAACGCATTGCTTTCCTCTTATCGGCACATCGTATGGTGTGGATTCAACCACTCCTTTAAAAGTCTCGCTATCTCTGTCTCCGACATAATTAGTATATTTGACGTCATGTAATTCAACACATCTATGAAACATTTCACGAATTCCATCGACCTCCAATTTCCTTGGGCTTTCTTCCTGATTCGAAGAACAATCGTGAGTGTTGAACCATTCTTTATATTCTTCGGTATCGACTTTTGTTTCCCAATTCTCACAAGCTTTACAATTAGCAGACTTCGTTATAACGTCTACAATTTTCCTCGTTAAACATCCAACCAATGTTGCGGCTCCATACAGTGAAGAAAACCCTCGTTTCTTCCACGTCCCATTTCCAGATACAGTGAAGCCTGTACGATCTTTCAATTTTTTTGAATCAGTCGTTAATTTTTTCTCTTCCTTTGCTGCTTTTTTCAGCGATAAATTACAAACAGCTTTCGATGCACAGTGGATACTGCTTATCATCATGTTGTAAATAGTTTGACTTACTGGATTCGGCAAGTCCATGAGTCCGCAAAACTGTTTCATTCCGTTGAATCCGATTCCTAATACTCTCATTGTAAATATGAATCGTCTGTTTACTTCATAAGCGTGATTGGCAGTAAGTGGGCATGAATTTATGGTATTAACATCACAGGATTCACACTTGATTACGATTTTAAAACCCAGTCCTCGAATACTCGATTCTACAAATTTGACATCTCCTCCACAAGTCTTGCACTTCACGTAGTCACTCAATGCAGAAAACACTGATACGAAATTCAGAATTCTGTAACCGAATGTGGCATCCACTGCTACATCACCATGATCACTAAGTTTCAATTTGCTTGCTGACGAACTTGTGCTGTCTACCTCTCCCTCAATTTCCCATCGATTTAAAGGGCGTTTTTTTTTAACCGGTCGTGAAGCACGTCCAGGAGTCGATCTGGACCCTTTCTTATCAATAGAAGTGCGCTTAGGCATTGTTGTTCCGATGAAATATCCGCTTGCCGATGCCCAGCACGTACTCTCGAACGGTTTGCGAAACACTGAGCTTAACTGACTGAACGTTATATTCAGAACTGTGATTTTGAACGATATATAACGGTATATAAAACCTTCCAGAACCAGAAGTAAGCCTTCGTATGATTTCTAGATATATGTGTATAGAAACAGGTATAGGATTCCAGAGAAAGACGAGGGGATTTACAAAAGGCTCAATAAACCGGATCGGCCTAGTCCCAAAATGTTACCTGGGAAGTGGGGTGCACCGTTCCGCTTGAACTTTGCTGAAGCTATAACTTTGTGAATAGTTTGAATTTCAAGTTTTAGTGGCGAAAAACATTTGCAGAGAATCAAACATTTACTTGCATAAATCACGAACCGTCAGCCTCACCGAATCTCAGAACAATCGGAGACTGTTGAAACTCAGCAAAGTTTCAAGATTCACGTTGCGTCGAGAATACTACAAACTTATGAGTCTAGCTCTTGGCGAGTGAAAAATAATTATTCTCAGTTTTGAGCTACACGATACCTATTTCAAAATTAACATTATTTTACGTTTAGATTTATACACAGATTATAGAATCCGCACAAGGCACAATGGATCATGATAGTGACTTATTATTAGAAAAATAATTGGCATACAAGGTACAGTAGTGAACTCTTACATACCATATTTATAATTTAAAAAGCAACAATTTCAACACAACAGTATGAATAGTCTTTTAGAATCAACATTATCGTATCCAGATTTTTTCATACAGTCCCTGCGCGACAAGACTATAATTAGATTATCAGAATTTCACGTATTAATGGATACGGTATACGAATCGTGAGTTACAGATTCAAATTTATATCCATATCAATTATCAACTCGACGGATACCAAATCGTTCGATATTCAATTTTGTAGTTATTTCAATCATGTATCCAAAGTCGATGTGTGGTAGGATACTCTGCTCTGTTTTTTCTTTCTAAAGCACAGGCGTTGACCATTCTATTTATCGAAACGATGAATGTATCAATTATCTTGATTTAGCCACTACATTAATTGTTATTTCGAGCCTTACTTCCGCTTTTCATTTCACTCAGCAGAAAGAATTCCTATCCTTGGTATACGTAATTGAACGAACAACTTCACTAATTGCACTCATAAAGTGAGCGATTGAATGGCTCTTCGTTGAATCAGATATAATGTTGGACAGTGCTGGTAAACTATTCGAAAAAACTTCTGAAATGATTAAAAAACGTATTAAAGTACACTCCAGCTCTCTGTACATGTTATTTACGATGCCTATTGTTAGTAGTTACCAATTATATTAGATGATGTAGGTGCGTATAAATGTATATTTAAAATACAGTATAATTCGTGACTTTATTAATACTTAGTTTAATATAACAGGCGGATTTTTTAATGTAAAAATCGATAAAAATAGCATTTTTCGTGAATTATTAAAGAACTTTTTCGTTAGCCTAACATATGTAGTTATCACTTTAACCATGGCACTGCCGACGTTGGACGGAGTACTTGATTGATTCAATGACCCAGCAGATTCTGTAGTTCATAATCAATTGACTATATCGAAGCCCTGGGCTAATAGTCCCGCGAGATTTAATAAATTTTAGAATAGTTACGCCTTTGGACCGGAATCAGTAATCGTTCCCATAATTACTGCGGGTACGAAACCGTGTATATTTTCATTATTAAACCACTTTTATCAAACAAAAGTTACATACGTGTACAACCTCCCACATTTATACACGGTGTCCTGTCATATTTTCGTCATATGAAAATTTCTCCCTTCAATAGCTGCATTAGACAAATACACAGTTGAAATTTCACGTCCAAGAGATTGCGAGTAACGATAGAATTCAGAAAAATTGTCTCCAGTCACTTTCCTGTAGACTTTCACTCTAAAACGTATGTCTTCTAAAATTACAAGAAAAATTTCAATTGCGTTTTGAATCATGGATGGGGAGAAATGTCATAGAAGTAAAAATGTAGGCTTATCTCATACGCATAAGCAGTAAATAATCGTATACGTTACTTATGAATTGAGCTGGACACCGCGGATATAAAATATTAGTAAAAATATATGTATGGTATAAAAGGTATTGCTCAATGTGTTAGAATAAGCACGTTATGATTCGTACATATGAATCTAGAACGTGCACATAAAGCAGTCATAATACTGTGCAAATATGTATATATAGTACAAAGGTATAAAAGCTAATAATTCAGTAGATATTTGATCAGTGATAATTATATGCCATTGTGTAATCGAACACTCGAATTATTATACAAATTTTGATTCAAGATATGTTGGGATGGATTATCTGAAGTTAAAGCAATCCTACTTTATCTGAACCAGAAATTTAACAGATTTCTATTGACATCAATTTTTTTTTTTTTTTTTATGTAGGTACTATAGTATTTTATCGAAGAACCCACTTTCAAAAATATACAAAGAAATTAGTTTTGATATGATGGTTCGAAAATATTTTCTAATAATTGACATTGCATTAGATTGCGTGAGGGACGTATAATATAACTTATAATATATATTAATGTTAAGTCTTACAGCGTACCTATAACGATGTGAGTGCAATTTTTCTGTGTCATACTTTGAGCGTTCGTGAATTTAGTGTATCAATAAAAAATGATATAAAAAATTGACTTTAGTTGCAACCGAGTCGAGTATTAAATAGGTGAATTAGTCGAACATTATTAAAATACTTAAAAAATCACAACGACAAATGTCCTGATGCATGGTTTCGTTGCTTTCATTCGAAGTGTTGCCACTTGGTCACTTGTTGACCAGGTTTAGCTAAGGCTTGTTTCCACTGTTCGCCATAAGACCCTTCCACATCAGGCCCAATAACGAAATGACCAATCGCGGTTTTTTTTCCTATAATATCAATTTAATTCAAGGTACTCTGATTCTATCAGAAAATTTTCAATAGTTACGGATGAGTGCAACTTTTATTAACGTGAAGTAAATTGAAAAAATTATTCAATTTCAGTTTCGTTTTGTTTCGATAAGTGAGGAATAATCAAGGGCTAATTTTTACCTAGCTTGTTTTTGGAGACGAACTTCACCACGAAACTGATGTCTCTGGACCCCGAGGGATTCTTGGCTATCACTCTAGCCATATCAGGTGAAAAACTTGTCGAAATAGTCGGTGTAAATCGATCACTTTTCCAAAAATGCGTGACTATCCCACCGTCAACTACAGAGATCTTTATGTATAGTTGACCTTTGAGAGCTTCGTGTTCGTGCATCGTCTGCAGAGAGCATCTCAGCTTGATCAAAGATAATACTAAACTACCCCCAGCTTCACCTTCCTTGTCGGTTTTCTCCTGGCATAAGGATACCTCGACTTGACCCTTTTTATTTTCTCGCTGAAAATTTAGTTCACTTTATTTTCCGCTCACGTCATATCCTCGAATCATTCTATGTATAAAATGCGAATTAGAACTACTCACCCTTTCTTCAGCCCCTGATATTCCACTGCTGATCGGTTTCAACGGGCACCAAGTTTCCCCGGTGGATACATCACCGGGATTTTTTGGTTTGACAGGTTTTGTCACAAATACACTCGGGTCTAATTTAACTGTAGCTGCCCCAAGGGTCCGTCTTTTATCGAAGATCCTTTCTCTGGCGGTCCTCTGTGGTGCGACTAACTTATCCTTGTCACCAGGCTTGCCGAAGAATTGTGTCAGAAGATTACCTTTGGAGGAATCTTGTGTGGCGAAAGGATTTTTTGAAGCTGGATTTTTCGGAGCTGGACCCTCCTTCTTTCCTTTCTTCGATGATTCTCCTTTTGTTTTATCATTTTCAGCCTCTTTTTTATCGGTGGCTATCAAAGGCTTGTCCTCTAAAATCGCGTAGAGAGTCGCGACGATAAATTTAGACCCGTTTATTTCTTCCTCGGTTACTTTTGTTTTACCGAATTTTGATTTAGTCTCTTTTGTCAAAGGGAAGGTAAAGTCCTCGTTCCAATTTGGCCAGGACTCGTTTTTTGCTGTTGTTTCGAACTTCTCCTTTCCTGGGAGAAGTTTCACCTATTCAAAATCAACGAAATCGTTTACTTAGCGAAAAGAAAAAACGAGATCGATTCTCTCCTAATTTCTAAACGCGATCTGAACTCTAGATTACTGTTATCAATCCAACTACTTTTTTATGCATACCTCGAGCACGCGTGTTATTTTCCATATCTCTCAAGCATATTTCTACCTCGTTGTGATTATAATTTGTAACCATGTCAACGTTGGGTCGATACATAAGCTAGTAATTTGAATCACTACTTCAAGCTCGAGTGTAGGTATTCATCTACCAATACTTATTTCTCGTTTGAAAAGGCTTTGGGTATGCTCATACAAGTAATCATTTTTCGTCAAGAAAAAGAAACTAAAATCTCTAGCTTATTACAATATTCAATCAGATTTATTGATCATAAAAACATTCCCACCTTAACAACGTAACTGTTGACTCTGGTGAAACCAAAATTTTGAGGCAGGTGCCTCGCGCCTATGACTGTCACGTATAGAGCCTTCGTAGTTGGGGAGTGGACAATTTTTATTCCAATTTCCGGTTCTAAATTGGCGGTCCGATTAAGCGAAGTATTTTTAAGACCACTGTCAATGAATGATTTGAGACGAGCTATAGCCATTTTGAGGTAAAGTTTCTGATTTCAAATTGGCATTAACCCTTATCAGGTTTCGTATTAAAGATTATATCGTCATTGATATGATGCGCATCTTCAGCCCACGATTAGGACTATTCTTCGTCCAAGTTATCTGAAATATTGTATTAAAATAATAAAATTACTACTGCGTATTCTTGCATCGTTTAACTTCTTACGTAACTTTGATAGAGCTTTCACGTGTGGAAGAAGGACTACATTTGAGTACGAATATACCAATCCTACGTTACGTTATACGTTCAGATTCTGAGCAATTAATAATCTCAGCACGTCCACAGGCTGAGACCATATCTGTACAAATTACTGTACCTTGTTCAGTAATGGAATTAGAGATCGTTCTCACACTCTATCTGTGCATGGGATATTCCACGTCGACTATTCGCACATCGAAAGAAAAATATTTTCAGATGGTTCATGAAATTTTGAAGGGATGAAATGGACAAATTTCGCAATTCACCCAATTTTCAACATGATTTGAACATTTTATGTATTTTGGAGTCGGAAATCGCTGCTGTGGAATACTCCGTAATATAAATATACCTACGTATAGCGGACGTAACGTATTTAGAGATAACGATTATCTCTAACTTGCATGAAGCAAATCGACCGCATAATGATAATCATCCGTTGAAAAAATTTCAGGGAAAAATCCGAGTGACTGAATACGGATGATTCTGTACGGATGCTCCACGTTTTACTATGATAACAATCGGATAAAATGAACCAGCTGAACAAATAATCGTAAATGTTGCTGGTGCTTAGAAAACTTGCGCAACTGATAAACAGTATCAAGGATTTTGTCTTCTGCTTTGACATGCTTAGATACCAAAATATTTTGCTCTTCATTGAAACGTTAGACTAGATCCTGCACGAGAGTTCCAATTGTAATGTCGAAATGTTTTGAAAATACCTACATATGTAGTACATTCCGCTCACACAATGAACATATTATAGGTATAATATTTGCACGTAGATATACCTGTGTTCGGCAAATAAGTCATATCTTTACATAGGAAATTTTTCCACCAAGGTTATAGCTTCGAATATCAAACAAATTTATCTCCACGTTTCATTTGGCATATGAAATACGTGACTATTTATAATCAGCTAAAAGCTAGGCTCTACAATAATTGGCCTCTGAGTAATAATCGTAAGATATTATGCATCGCGGTTGTTGGTTCAAAAATAATAACTCAACTAAATTCCGCGCTTACAAAACTATTCGAATACCATGAATTTCAATTTCCATACAATTCCCAATTGCGTAATAATTATATGTTGTAATGCAAGAATCTATCTACGACACACCCAGCCAATGTCTTACACACACACACATATGATATATGTGATATGATCGTATATGCAATACTATTCGGAATTTCTTGACGATCTATTGGCACAAGAATCGATGCCATGATATAATTAATTGCGTGGCAAAATGAATTATATACGTGTTCAAAATTTCTCTTAGACATATAAATTTGAATCTCAGTTAATTCATGATAAAATTCAATCACCTGTCGATGGTGCAGTGATCTCAGTCTGTGCAGTTAAGACGTAGATTTTTATTAACTTGTAGTATATCCGAACGATATTCGTGCACCTTCACAAAACATGTTTAAAAAATTATAACATTGTGATAGTAGGATTGTTGAAATTTTTTTTCAAACTATTTCACCGCGTTGTACATCACTCATCGTCACATAATCACTAAATTGACAGATTCGATTAAACCAATTGTCGTTTCTTGCGAGTTGCGGTACTGCAGCAGGCAAGGTATGCAACGCGTGTGTAGCGTGGGTAGGCCTTATAACGAGTGAGAACAGTCACACACTTTGATGGTTTGCGCTTGCGCACTAGAGAGCGAAATGAGCAGCTGTTATACCCCGTTTATAGTTAAGTTCGACGAAATATACCGTGTGACATCGTAAATCCGAACGAAATAACTCCGAAATTTTTTTTGGGTATAAAAATCGACGAATATTTGAAATCCAGAGTCTTTAGGTAGCTCCTAGATGACATCACAGCGTATACTTCCTATGATTACTCCAAAAACTTTATAAAATCAAGATTTTAATCAAAGAAACGGTGGTTTTTTCAAGCCACAGAAAATTATCGCCTTATCGATAAGAACCGTTTTTTCTTTTTTTTTCCTTCTTTTTTTAGATGTAATCTGCAGTCTGAATCAGAAAAAATTTTAACATATTTTATTTCCTTCAATAATTTCTACTGACTCCTCGTCCTTTTAAGATCCTCTGCTTATACCTAATGGGAAGTAGCCTCTACTAACGCTATCTACTTCGATCAATCCAATTCGAAGGTTGATTTCCCGAATTAACCGTATTTGCTAATGTGACAATCTGAATCCTCACCTATTTTGTAGATACATGTATAGTAGGGTGGGTTGAAAAAATTTTTTATTTTTTTTCTTCTTTGCCTGGGTGTAGAATTTGTACCTTATGAAAAAAGAAAATTTTTCAAAAAAACAAAAATTTTTTTGCTCAACATTTTGAGGTCGCCCACTCGTTTTTTAAATAAATATGTAATCAAATGGGGTACTTCCAACGGGAAATTCTTTTTTGGTCCAAAATCGTAGAAAACATGTAGAAATTGTAGAATGTGATTTTGTTTTACTCAACTTTCATTCTAACACGAAAGAAAGTGCATTTAACTTCATTTCAAAAAATGAAATGCACTTTCTCTCGTCTTAGAATGAAACTGGAGTAAAAAAAAAAATCACATTCTGCAATTTTTACATGTTTTCCACGATTTTGGACCAAAAAAAGGATTTCCCGTTGGAACTACCCCATTTGATTAAATATTTATTCAAAACACGAGTGGGCTACCTCAAAACGTTGAGTAAAAAAAATTTTTTTTTTTTGAAAAATTTTCTTTTTTTATAAGGTACAAATTCTACCCTCAGGCTGAGAAATTTTTTTTTTTCAACCCACCCTAATGTATAGCATATTCAAAAATTGATAAAATTTGGTTTCAGATCGTCAATTGATTTGTTCAATTTTCTTTAGCATCTGACAATAATATCATTTTAATATCATTTTGAATTTTTTATTATTAATAAACATTAATATCATTTTGAATTTTTAAATAGTCACAGATCGCCTTGGCCATTAGGTATTCTATTTGTGATCTCTGTTCGAATCAAGGCATACGTAATTACTTTTGTCTTCAGTTTCTAATATTGATTACATTCTTATTGCGTGCGTGCACTTGTTATGAATAAACTCCCACTTCTCACGTCATGTTGTATCGATCCATTCCAGAGTAATTTAAACAGACTGTATTTGTTGCATATCTACTTACCAAGGCGTACATTTGACATCTGCACGAGAGGAGGCTGCACGTACAAGTACAAGTACACGTACAAGTGATGCGACTCTTACGGACTGGTACACACACATGATCATGTATGTACATGATCTTATTCAGAGCCCTGGAGCAACAGCTGTCTTAAAAATCTTTTGAAATATCGAACAATGGCTGTCTTTCACATTCCATTGTCTTCTGTTTCCGAAGGTTCTGAAGGTTTCTGCCTTCTTTTTATATCCCTTAAGTTTTTTCGCTTTACTAATTAGCGTTCGAAATATACCACAGTCTATTTCCTGTATGATATAAGCCAGGCGCACACCTCTAAGGGGAGAAGATTTCGAGCTTATCGCTCGAGTTAATTGGCCGCGAGGTGGGAATCGCGATCGGACTGGTATTATCAACGTACGAGTATAGGGATAATTGGGAAAGAGGCAAAGTCATCAACCTTTTTATGGAAGTCTTTTAGATTCGGATAAAATCTGAAACATAATTCGTAAAATTGATTACACGATAGATTGATACGTAAAGTTAAATGAGAAAGACGATTATCTGACAATGAAATTGAATATATAATCATTCATATTCAGATTAATTTTAGAAAGGCGAATAAAAACGTCAATTTTTTCCTAATGAGAAAATCATTGTGAAAATAATTTCGTGTGATTAAGTAATTATATATATTTTTCCTGATATAAGTGTTCGTGCTTATTGAAAATAAGACTCTACGGCTCTATTTTCCATCTGATGGACCGTAGATGATAAAAATACTGCGATTTACTGACCGATATCGGAGACCAAACCAGGTTGACACCTATGGAATATCATTGTCCATGAAGTTAACAAAAGTAGAGATACCTGAAGGACAGCTTGATTTGCATCGAAGATGATTGACAGCACATTCAAGCAGCAAGGGTAAGATGGTATTGCCCTTGCATTCGATCAAGGCTCTGGACGTGGGGCCTTATGACTTCCCGTAAGGCAAGGCGTAGTTTTTTTATATTCAAGCAACATGCAGGAATGCAGATCACTCATATTGCATTGACAATGAATTGAAGTGCTGATTTAAATGCGAATCCAATCTTGCGCTGCAACCTGCGTGAATGATTTCAATCGCATTGTACTGATCTCTGATTTTGCGCTTTGGGCTTGAGATATGTAGGGATCATAAGTAAAGCATTTATCATTATCATCATGTCTTCGAAAATATTCTTTTGTTTTACTAATATTATTATGAGTAGGTATATTACAAATAATAGTATGATACAATTTTGAACATTAATTACAACTTTGGCTAATTAAATTTCAAAAATTATTCTTACATTATTTAGGACTTTGGCTAATAAAATTACAAATTATTCTTATACATATAAATTACAACTTTGGCTAATAAAATTAAAAAAATATTCTCAGATTAACTTATAGGATAAAGTGTGCGAAGATGGACGAGTTTTAATCATTTTTTCCCACTCTCTCATAGCTCCGTAACATAGAACCGATTGTTCTGTTCATATTATGTCCTCTTTCAGATAAAAAATACTATTTTACAACAAAAAAGGAGTTTAAATAAATTATGTGGTGTTTCATTAGAGGAAAAAAAAAATTAATAAATAAAAAATCCTTTGAGCGGTATCACATCTTTGAGGTCAAAGAATACTAGTGGCTTGACAGGAAATATTTTCGCACCTTCAATTGATATCTCCAAACTTGTCAGATTCACGAAATGCTGTAACTTTGGTATGAAACGTTGGGACTGGACTGAATTTTTTTCAGCTTTGAGATGGTACAATAAAAGCAGATAATGAGTACAATTTCAGTATCTCTCATCGACTATGTTTCAAGAAATCAGGAACTGGTTAGCTTCGTCGATTTTACACCACACTTAAATTTAAAAATATCTTTGAGGTGGTCATCAGAGTCTGGCAACTTCGATTTCTTCAACGTTAGTGTTGAACGCCACGGATTTTCTTTTTGAAGGCTTTGGGGAAATTCTGAAACGTCATGTTCATAAAATAATTAATTAAATGTCGGACGGGTTAGAAACGCTGCTACAAAGATAATCAATTTAGAAAATGAAAGTACTCTGTATGTCTAAAATCAATCCGAATTAGATCTGTGATTTATAGATGATAGTATTTGCGAAATATTTTCCACGATCTGAAAGTCCTTCAGAATCTCACACGCTGCAATTAAAGGTGGCATGATTTTTCGATCACGATATGTTGACTCCAGAAGAAATTCGATAGAATACTAAAAATTCTTTTGTAGCAGTGTTCTGTATGGATTTTTAGAAATAAATTTCACCACGTCCACGGTGAAGTAATACCATTAGGTGACCATGCTACATACTAAAGAGGACCTGCAGTCTGGATAGAAGTGGATAGAACGATAATCCGTAACTCTATCGAATCGAAAATAAAAGAACTTTCGAATCACTTCCGTGTCATTTATTATGTAAAATCGACGAAACAACGAAATTTTTACCGGCTACGCAAACTCCTATAAGACTGGCCCCGTTTCGTACAAATTATACTCAATGGTTATACGAAAATTACACTAGTTCACATAGACGGCACTTGCAAGATCGGCACTTGACGTAAGTATGCATTTTGAAGAACCACACCGAATGTTTATAGGTACAAATATTATTTATAGACTAGCCACCAACGTACTCCTCGCCGAATATGAGATGGAGGCGGAAGGACTCAGGTTTCTACCTATAAAACCTGAGCAATTGCATTGTTCGAAAGAAATAAGATACTTCGAGGTATGAGACAAGCGAAAGAATTAGAGAGAAATTAGAGATGAATAGACATGGCGAGTGGATGTATTTTTCGCAAAGAAATCGAGAAGGACGATTGGTAACATATATTATATGGACGTCAAACTATGAATGATGAAAGAGAAGAAAGATCTGGCACCAACATTAAAAGACTAAACGATTGCGGGACGAATCTGTGGTTTTCAACTTACTCTGTTGCATTATGATTTCCTGTGAAAAAGATTAAGTCACCATCATTGCCTCCTTTCAGGGAACTGAATCTGCGATTTATGTCGGAAAACGATATTTCTGGGGTTTTCGTTTGATTCGGATTCCAGTCTGCATTTGGCGAGTCTGTAGACTCCGTTCTTCGCATTCAAGGAATTTAGATCAATATTTGATCGATGCATTACTATGCTCAATCAAATCTAGTCATATATTCATTATAAATTTGGTACGAACAACTTGGAATCATTTCTAACGATCGAGAAAAATGACTATTGTATACGTCAGAAATGAAAACGTTCATTAAATATTGAAAACTATAATATAATAACAAGATTTTTCACTCTATGACAGATTTTCACTGACTAAAAGATATATTCGCGATACTAAATTTCCGATTTGAAAATTAACAAAGAATAACACAACATGTATGGAGGAAACATATAACATAAAGTGTTTTGCTTACACATCGTCCTGCGACTCGCCCAAAGTTACCGACTTCTCGAAGCGTTTTCTAAAAAAAATGTTAAATAAAATCTGATCAAACTTTGGACTTTTTATTCATAATATTAATGAATACGAATGAAAATACCTCACAATTCTGTCTGTGCAGACCGCAGAGTCTAAGGTATTGCATAATTTGTATTGCGCAACTAATTGCTTGGTAATTGCGATAATCAACCATACGGGTGCACATAAGAATACTCAGGCTTAGCCTTGACTATTGTTTGATTGTGAGAACACAAGTTTGATTCACGTCTTGAAAAATAATATACACGAAATTTATCGGACACGAAACTAGCGTGATCGTAATAAGAAGAAGAAATTTTCTACAGATTTCGATGGACACTCAAGGCTAACAAAAATTACGACTAATAATTACGAATTATAGATAACATTTAGTCCTACTAACTATCGTTCATTCAATGACTACTGATTATTACAGAATCTAAACAAGTGTGCATACCGTTCGCTTGATAACTTACCCGGTACTTCCGTTCGAATTACGATTCTCAAAGGTCTCATACGTGACGTCGGATTCGATTGACGTGGCCTTTTTAGGTCTGGAACAATGGAATGCAATATATGTTAGAAACATCATTGACGAATGAACAGTCTACAGGCAATTATCATTGCAGTCAATTCAATTCGTACCTGCAGAATAAGTAATAGACGATACCAGCCCCAACTATGATCAAAAATAAAATGAGTGAGAGGACGATGATTGCTGCCCAATAGCCGCGGGTATCGGTTCCAGTACTTGCATCGGCTGTACTATCAGCGAGGATTGATTCCAATGTTGCGGAATCGGATATTGCCCAGGTGAAATCAGTAGCGTTTAGTTCTCTGTAAGAGGAAAGTTTGCTTGTTATAAAAAAATTCGAATTCTTGATTGAAGAAAAAAGAAAAAAAAAATTAACCACATATGAAATATTCATGAATCGACGTATGTGCGAAATTGGAATAATAATAATTCAATACGTACGTGACAAGGGTTTCGCTGCTCACAGGCACGTTGTTTTCGAGACCGTAAAGGACAAGTCGAAGAAGAGTGTTGGTATCGGTTGCTCTTTTCGCTCTGCGTGAAACCGATCTTAAAGATTTGGTACTGGAAGCATCGCTTTCGGATATTACGGCTGCACCTAGTGAGCTCATCCAATATCCCGTACTTGTGCTCAATTCTTGAACAATATTATTGACATCTTCAAGTACACCGCCGGTGACAAATAATACCACCACATGGGAACTTTCCAAAGTTCTGACAGTGAGTTCTGCTACAGTCTCGAACAATCCATCAGTCGCAATTATACTGAACTGTGAACTATCTTCGGCATAAACTCCCTGCTGTATGTAAAGACTGCCTTCGGAACTCTGGACGTAGAAGACTTCGTTAGAACCACTTGGTAGAGTGTAGGTAATGATAGCATTGTCACCGATGTCAGCATCAGTTGCCTGCAAAAACAAAAAATTGAAGAGATAAATTCACGCAAAGTGACTGGTTTCATATTTAGAAATCTTCCTCTGATCGGTCAGAACAGTCGACTCACCGAAAACTGGTAGACGTATGGAACATGGATGAGCTGGGACAAGTCGTAACCAGGGAATCCTATGTAGGTTGGTGTGTCCGAGCTCCAAACAGGAGCATTGTCGTTTATGTCTGTAATTATGACAACTAAAACTGTCCTAGTTCGTTCGTAGGCGATATTTTCAGATATTACTCCGTATTCCGTATCTCGTTTTGACCGAGTAGTTATGGTTTCAGTTTCAGTTTCGTTGGGACAAATCGCGTCAATTACGACACGGACTTGAGCCACTGACATATTGCTAAAGTACGAGGCCTCCCGGTCGATGGCGACCGTATTCAGATAGTTACCACTGATGGAGAACAATTCTGAAACATTAAAAAATTTCTTTCAATTAATTTTCCTACTGTAAAATAAATTCTCGAAAAACCAATTATAATCCAGACAGACATTTACCTTGGCTAGGAGTTTGCGAATAGATAGTGTAGTTGCAACCATTATCGTCTAACGGAAGTACATTTTCGTGAGCCGATTCTTCTTCAAGTTCGATTATTTGCAGAGCATAACCGAACACGATTTCACCACTGCACTCAGTCAGCGTGCTGATTACAAGGATCACAGTGGCGGATGTACTAAGGTTTAAATCTTCGATAGTGGCTATGATTTGGAAAGTATGAATCCCTGGACTGATCGTAGAAGTAACTTCCAGTTCGGCAGTGTCGGCGTTTATTATAACCCTGGAGGCCAGATCGTCTGCAAAATAACGCGTTGTTCAGATCGATTGCAGAAATAGTTGCTCTTAAGTTAGAGTTATGATAGATAAAGGAGTTAGTTAAAAACGTTACCATCATCGAAGGTTGTAGTGTATACAATTGTCCCTTCAGCATTAGTGGCAACTGCTGTTTGCGCCATAAGAACGCCAGTGAATGTGGAGTCCTTGTCAAATCTGTAGATACTACTCGGGAAACTCAAGGTAGAAGTGACAGTTGTTGTTGCTTCAATAGTAGTACTACCGTCCGATGACGCCGAAGTCATACTTGTCGTGTCACCTGAGTCAGTTGTTGTGCAGTAACATTCTTGGGTGACAGTTACAACTGGACATTCGGTTGTCTCTGAAACGTAAAAAGACATGAAGTTTAAAAAAAAACCAGGTCAATGTTGCACAGGTCAACATTTCCATTTTATATCTGCATTACCTGTGGATGTAGCTGTCTCATCTTGCTCAGTAGCAGTATTGGTAGTACCGTCACTAGTAGTTGTTGTA
Source organism: Tenthredo livida (assembly GCA_963992785.1). Taxonomy (NCBI): domain Eukaryota; kingdom Metazoa; phylum Arthropoda; class Insecta; order Hymenoptera; family Tenthredinidae; genus Tenthredo; species Tenthredo livida. Next base: position 13,548,048 of record OZ023066.1, on the reverse strand, counting down.
TCTTCATTGCCACTGGTAGTTGTTGTATCTCCATTGCCACTGGTAGTTGTTGTATCTCCATTGCCACTAGTGGTTGTTGTATCTTCATTGCCACTAGTAGTTGTTGTATCTCCATTCCCACTTACAGTACTCGTTATAGAGCTATCTTCATCAGTAGAAGTTGACGTTGTCGAACAATCGCAGAAGCATTGTTCGGTGGTGACTGTTGGACAGTCTGTGGAGGCTGGATAAGGGGAAATAGCACTGATCAGTCTTGAGTGTTCATTTTCGGACATGAGGTTGAAATGTTGAATTAACAGTAAAAGTTTTAAGTGAATGATCCGATTTCTTACACTCTGTGACTGTCGATGCTGTGTTGATTGTAGTATATTCTGTAGTCTGCTCAACGGTCGTAGCAACACTTGTCGTTGTCGATGTGCACGAATTGATTCCAGGTAAATCAATGTGCAAGATAGTTACCGCCGTATCTGTGGCTTCAGATCTTGTCGCCTGGAATCAAATACCTTTTGAATATTCAATCGGGACGATTTTGATCAGCCAAGCTCTGTTCAATTATATCAAATCCATTTTACTTACGGTGAGAGTTAGAATGACATACTTTTCAGCTAGTAATTCTTCGGTTACATCTTGCAGGGTTATAGTAATGTAAGAATAGTCATCGCTTATGATTATTCCGAAATTAGCCTCGTAACCTGAGAAAATGATTAATGATATATCAAAAAAATGTTATCGCATTATAATTACTAAAGTTTCATCGTACGTCTCTAGCTTTAGGAAAAACCCTACTGAAACGGAAAAGTTTGTATTTGTTCTTGAATTCGAACATAGAAGTAGGAAGAAACAATAGAAATTTTCGGAATGCTTTTGTGCATCAATAATGATTGCGGACTACTCGAGTTATAGGGTGCTGCTCATAGAACACCAAGAAAGAATCGATGTCTTCATCAATTAGGGTAAAAATTTTCAGTGAAAAAGCTTTCAGACGAAATCTGCATGTGTCGAGAGTTCTTTCGGCATTCTCTCATCCCATTGTGTTAAATAGCTCTGTGCTAATGGATTTTTTGTGCTGCATTTCAACTTGCGAAGAAGAGGCCATGGGGGTTGCTTTTTTGTCAAGCCATCCTTCTACCTTTAAGCTGCTACTTTCTCCCCACGGGATGGAGCTTGGAATTTATTCAGTCTTGGATACAAAGCTTATCAATAACTCGTAATTACGCAATGATGTTTTTTCATTCGATTAAGGTGAGGTTCAGCACTTCGGGCGTCATTAGTGTTACAGCTGCTTCGATAATATCGCGAGATTTTCCATTCTCGATATAAATAACTTATCTATTCTATTTGAATTTAACTTACTGCCAATATTGTCGACTATTGTATATTCCACCGTGCTATCGATTCCTTTACTCAAGCCAACGTTGCCTTGATTAAAGGTGATGATGGTGCCACTTGCCTATAAATATGTGAAGATTCGTAATGATTATTTTCGTACTGATAATTAATGGAATGTAATCAGTACCTATCTTAAAATTTAAGAGATTAAAATTTGCCTATATACATGCATATATATAAGATTGTTTTTAATCAGTATATAACTAAACCTGAAATGGACTCATTGACGGTTGTAAAAACCTATTAGTCACTGGTTTATCCATACGATCTCTGTTGGAGAAATTTTCAACAGAAAGGAGCCCCCGATTCGAATAAAATATGCCTGCAATTACAAAACAATTCCCCTGAGGTGAATGAACGCTTGTTTCAAGTACCTCTTCGATGGTAAGATCCGAGTGGTCAGCGATGTAAACAGGATTGATGAAAACTGGACTAACGGGTGTAGAGTTTTCCGCATCTACGGTAATGGTGATACTCGTTTCAGAAGTTAAAGCAGGAACACCGGTATCCTGTAGAGAATGAAAGTCGTGCACATGTGATACATCTCGGTTATTGAGCTTTTTGTATTTTTCTATTTTCTGAATTATATTTCATCTGCGACTCACCGTTGCGAATATTTGAAAAGTTATATCATTTTCTATAGAAAGCAAAGCTGTGGTTAATAGCTGAGCATAATGGAGCTTCGTGTCTGTCGTATCCTGAGACAACCAAGATGCCGAAAAACCAGAAGCATTTGGATCTGAAGAGTTTAAAGTGAAGCTGATGAGTGTATTTGTAAGATCAATGTCCCTTGCAGAAATCTCGCCGAATAATTGAACAGAGAATCCCGATGGGAGAGGTATCGGCAGTTGATAAGTGTAAGGAGCGTTCTGAAACTCTGGATAATTATTGTTCGTGTCTGTAATGGGTAGAGCCAATTCCTGAAATTAAAAAAAGGAGAATTTGATTTGCAATGAACGGTAAGAATCTCATGGGAAATGTTATATGGCTTACCAGTGATCTGGTGTTGGTAGTGCATGCGAAAATCACAGACATTCGTATCGTCGTCGAGGTCTGAAAAATTGACATCAAAAATTTATTGCGAGATGAAACTATATTGACTATACTTATTTTATGGTATTCTTGGATTGAAGAATAACTGTCACCTCAAGTTCTTCGTATTGCGTAAAGTAGTCAGTCAAAGTTACGACAAGGCGTCCATCTGACAAAACAGGCTGTATGAAAATGTTACCACTTTCACTATCCAATGCTGTGTAGGAGGTAATTTGGTTGATGTTAGTAGCCACCATATCAAGAACGATCGTTCCTGCCGCGGTAACATCTTCTATAGTATCCAAAGCGACTCCAAAACTCCAATCCGTATCTGTCAATGCCGTTCCATCATCCCAGGCAAGAGCGCAAGCTGTAGATGATTCAGTCAAAAATGAGAAAGAATTTCTCGGACAAAATTTATCTCAATTCATTATTTATGATGTAATAGAATTAGGTAATCCCATAGAATGACAGCTAAAGCGAAATGAAAAATGAAATTAATTAAAGCAGTAAAAATATGTTGAATATGTATGTATCAGCATTATATTTTCACGTGGGTATGATGCGTCAGTTTATAATTAATCATGAGTTAATCAATTTGAAATACGTAGAAGTATGTCGTATCAGTTGCCTTCGAGTACGACGTCCATTGGGACTGATAAATAATAATGAATTGTATCGCACCTCAGGTATCTAAAAAAATCATGGTATATCAATACCTTTGTTTATAGATCTTGCTAATGCGTTTATCCTAGGAATGTCATGTTCTATGCGCTTATTCACTCTAGCAATAGTTTTACTGATGCGTTATCAAACCATAAACTTATATGACTCGTTCGACTGAAAATTTATATTACACTAAATTCCTGGATTTGAATTCAGACGTGCGATACTTATTGTTTGTTACGTTTTTTTTTAGCTTTGTGATACACATCTACATGAGACCGAATATACAGACCGAAAATTGAATAGGTTTCATCACTTTCAGCAACTACATGATAAATCTGTGTGACGTGGTATTGTAATCTATGAAAAATTTACAAGTTAATTGTACACGCAGTTAAACACTGCCTTAGTGATATGAAAAAAGTGTAGGTAGTTCAACATGAATTTTATCCCCTATACAACGAAATTTATTGTTATTAGCACTCGCGTCATGAGTATATTAAATCTTATCTAATCAATTATTGAACTCGATAAGAGACTGTATTTTTGCGCTATCGGAGGTACATTTGCGGGTTAAAATCTTTCGGTATCTTATTTTTTTCCGGTTTGAACGGATGTGTTCGTTGCAAAGGTATGCATGTTCTGATATAGCTAGCAATGACGTTTATGATTTTTCAATAATGCAATACCGATATAAAATTTAGCAGAACGACTAGATTATGATTGATAAACAGTTTGGAATTAAATTTCTGACAGTTTTCTAATAATCACTTTTATTTTGTGCATCATCATCACACAATTTCTATCTTACGAAAACACGTAGTCATTTTTACTTCAAATTTAATTTCTCAAATTAATTTCAGAATTAAGAAGCATGGCGTATGTGTATGAAAATTGAATTAAAACTTATCACTGCTCAGTAAGACCAGCTGAGTTTAAAAAAGCGTAAATGTTTTTCTTACTGGCTTGTCCTTTTACGCCATAGAAGAGACTCGAACATAGCGCAATGACAAATATCCTATGAAGAATATTCATTGCACTTTCTACGTCGCACACCTATCACTATTATATTATAAGAAACCAGTCGTCGCACCTTTGGTCTGCCAAGGTATTCCCATTCAACTAATATACTGAGAGTTGATTACAAACGGTCATCTCGGTATCTCAACATCGATACTGATAAGCACTTTGTCATATGCGATAAAAATTTGACTTGATAATCGGCAAGTAACTTAGATTTTGTTTATCAACGTACACATTACTTTTTAAAACGCTATTTCCTCTTTTAAAATTTCTCATTTGAGAATTCATAATTTTCTGATTGATGCGTTTCCTTGCAGCGTAACGTGAATGAGGAACATTACGCGGATCGGTGGAAATAGAAGAATAATCAATTTCAGAAAGAAATAACAATCTCGGATCCTTAAATACTCAAAAGTTCTAAAAATCTTATATATTACAAAAAAAATGATCTTTTAGTGCTTTCCCGCAAAATTATATCGGAATTTCATGGGACGAACTTCGATTTAAATATACTACCTGTAAGATTAAAAAAAACGCACTGAACTTGGAACATGCATTATTTCCTATTTTTCTAATATAATTTGTTATGCTTCATTAGTGGATCACAATCAAGTCTGAATAATTTGACTGTACCAACTCTGGTGGTTAGTGACTCATACAAAGCTCACCATCGATTCAATGAAATCTTAGATGGTTCGGCCCAGTCTTAGAGTATGAATTAATAAACTTTAATTAAAGTCTACTACAGTCAGTTAACACTTGCTAATCCGTTCCAATATTCGTGGACTTATCGTTGTAAGGATGGCACAGAGTAAGTTTAACTAGAGTTGAGAGTATTGGATCAATTTTATTCAAACACACTGCATACTTCATATCCAAGAAGCGAAAGTTACCCCTGAAATCGTAGCTGTTTCGTGAAAGACTTTTCTGGCCGATTTCAATTATTATAATTTTTTCTCGATGTATCATTTGCACAAAATATGGTGGTCTAAAGTTATATAGGTTATTAAAAGATTCACAGAATCGCTTTGAGTCGACATTATCCCAAATGGCTTTCAACAGGAGCACGAGATTTCTGAGCTCCGTTGGGCGAACACCTCCTGTCGTTGGTCCAGGAACTTACGAACCTATGGAGTTTTTCACAAGACCTAGGGATTCTGGTACTCATATGATTTACATTTCGGATTGAATAAAGATGTGCTTTAGTTTTTTAATAGCCAACAAGATTTACAGGGATGAGCATAGCTAAGAATCATCCGCACGTTCTCAACTTATATTATCGTTCCCCGCAGATCGACCTTATGCATTTCTATCCAGTGCGACCAGAAATACGTTATCTGCAACGAAAGATGCGATTAGTTTTCCTGGGCCAGGGGCTTATAACGTTAAAGAATTTCAAAAACACATACCAGTACGTCACTTGCTTTTGAAGGAATACTCTAAAACTCTGTTAACACCGTATACCATCATTTATCAATATCTTTCCACTTCCCACGTAATGTTTGCCACACTCATTCTGGCTAAAGATAATTCTAAGGAAGATAAAACTTCAGATGTGTATTAGAATTTTAGATACTCAATTCTAGGGAGGCTGTAGTATCGACTTTACTGACACCCGGTCAAAGTACTATGTGCACGACGGCCCTGGGCCCACAGACTACAGATTGCCAGACGATCTGTTCAAACGGTCGTCTCCTGGGCAACGAAATCCTCCAGGAACATGTCCCTGTGGGCCGGGATCGGTGAGAAATTTATTTTTTCTTACCATCTTTGATAAATTAGTGAGGAGTTTGCAGCAAAGTAACTTCAGAGTTCATTCAAAAATATACGTGTAGCTGTACTTGGGACCCCCGCCACGATCGACTATGGCAAACGGAATTTCTGTACCAACACATCGAGACGCGAATGGTTACGATATCAACGAGTTCGGATTTTTGGTGAAAAATTTACCTGACGTCTACGAACCTCCATTATTTTATAATATCCCTAGAGAGGTGTGTGATACGCAATACGTAGAACCATGTGGATGAAATTCCAGCATCGTTCAATGTTTCATTCTCTTTTCAGGAAACAAATTTTACCACAGTCAGATACAAGGGTAATTTTTGGAGCCAAATGACCGGCAGAAAAGATTCAAATCTTTCCATTGGTCCAGGACCTGGAGAATACGACTTAAACACACGGTTATGCCCTGGAAAATTACTGATCGAAAAACTGAGAGAGTCGAGAAGGATGACTTCGAAGCAACCACGATACGTTGAAGCCGTTTTCAGAAAGAACCAGCGCGAGGTTTGAAGCGAATTATATATTACTGATTTCAAAATGAGATTCTCAGAACTACATATTCAACTATTACCCATGGAATTAGATGCATTCGCATCTAGCAATACACCGATCGTAAGTAACATCAAACTTTGAAATACAGGGTATTCCGGCACCCAATGCATACGCTATCCCGAAAAGTCCTTTCGATAGCAAAGAAGTCTCCTGCAAATGTGAAGAGTATATCTTCAAACCACCACCATTCGGCCAAGGAGCCAAGGTTCGATTTTACCAAGCTTCTATTCTTTCAATGAACGTGGAACATACTAACAAGTTCTAAACATATCGACGAATGGTATCATTTCGATCGATGGTACTCGTTATTGGATTTTATTAAAACACGAATCGAAATTGCCCAATGAACAAATCTCAGTTATCTTAACTGATCGGGATGTCCTTCCAGAGATTCACGAATGTCTTCCACGATAATCCGGCACCAGGGACGTATGATCCAATGAAAAGAAAATGCTGTCCTGGTTCAGTAATCGCTGCACCTTTTGGGTCATTGGCGAATCGATTTAAATCCGATAACACACCACCGATTCCAGGTAAAGTATACATCGTCAGTGTTTGCAGGATGAAATACAGAAGTCATCTTCTTTTCATACCTCATTGTTAGGTCCGGGGCAATACTTTTCTCCAAAAGACGGATTAGCTTATGAATCCTGTAAGAGATGTAAGAGGAATTACGTCAAGGCAGGTTTTAATTCGTCGGCTAGTAGGAGCTCAGCTCTGGTTGCTTCGGGTGGTCCTGGACCGGACAGATATCCCACAAAAATGAATTGGAAGATACCTCGAACTTCAGTTTATCATTCGGCATTTAAGTCATCGACGAAGCGATTCAAGCCTCTCGAGAAGGCGGTAACAGATATTCTCCTAAAACATACCTACTATATCTTTCATGATTTTTGACTTAGCGTTGTATGTTAAGTTGCCATTCGGCGATACGACACAAACTCTTTGTCCTGATTGCGATACATCGCCAGCAACAGGCAGCAGCCTGGTAGGTATCTGCTCCGTCGACCCTCGGTAACTAACATTCACTCGTATGGAATATAAGCTGGATCTTAAAGCGCGCCACGAGATGTCTGCAAGCTTCGTTAAAACAAATGCAAATGAAACACAGGTGTATAATTACTATGTCACGAGCTGCCCTCGAGGTACCCTAATTATAAAAAGTCAACGAAAATATAATTATCTGCAGTTTTGTTCGGTCTAAATTAGAGCGCGCGTAATCACGTCTAGAAAATGTTGATAACATACTTTATGGTCGGCATAAAAAATCACTTATTCATAAATAATTTTACCTGGGGGCTAAAAAAACTGGTCAAATTATCAACAAAACTAATGATTTAGACTATTAGAAACATAACTATATAGCAATTTAGTGTCAGATAAACGAAAACGGAAGGAACACTGGTGATTTTGTTGGCATAAATTCATGCCTTTTTAATTATTCATTCGGCATTTATTTCTTCATTTGCGAGGATTCGTTATTTCGTATTCGGCTTTGCGAAAATTGATTTCCATCGATCCTATACACTTTTAAAATTCCTACATCAAAAGCCGGCAATTTTCGTACCGCCAATCAATAATGATAAGCGTAACGTGGAGGGAAAGCTATCAATATTCGGCTAATTAAGGTCAGTCTAGCGGTAATAAGTCAGGCGATGCATCTATCTGAGGTAGCCGATACCGGGATGCAATTTCGCCGTTAATTGAGAGGGCGCTGGCTGGACCATACCCTCCGTTCGACCATCCGGACAGTGTCCATAGGCTATCGCTACGCTAGCATGCCCATATAAATGTTCCAACTAAACCTGCCGATAAGCGCTAATCGATGTACCAGCTATTCCACTATAATTGCGTCTTCCAGAATTAACGTGATCGCATTTCTTTCTCCTCGTATACTAGGCGACAGCTAAACAAGGATTCCCATAATGTAGGGTTGCATCTCAAGTACCTAATACCCATCAAGCCAATATCTCAAACCTTGTTTCGTATATCTTTCCGCCGAACCGAACATCCGTATTGCGATCTATTTTTACCATACGCAGCGATTTAGGCGCGAATTCTGACAGGGTGAACCCACATCTCATGGAGGTGTGATCAACTCTTCTGGCACTAAGGATACAGATCAGTGCTGATATATTACTAGAATTTTTTGATCTCAGTATAGGCGATTATTGGGTAACTATGGAGGATTCATACTGGTTGCTATGCAGTGCAAAGAAACATCTCGCGAATTGGTATGGTAGAAATACACCGTGCGATTTGCGTCCGAATGAAGAGCAGGCTGGATGAGCGAGATAGACGAGAAAAAGAGAGGGCGAAGGGCGGGAGGGAGAGAGCAACACAGAGAATTGGCTCGAATTTCTGGATCACTGAACTGGAAGTGATTTCTCTGCGCGCGTACCTATATTGACGCGAAACTCACACTAGAATATGGAAATGACCTTAGCGCGTAGAACAGTATACCCGAGAACGCACAGAATGTCATTTCCTGAAATCTGAGTTATGAGCGTCGCGGTAGGCCATACCACCACGTGGAAATGCTTCGAGCAATCGGCGGGCGCTCACCTTTAACCAGCGAACATTGATTAATCAATTCTTGTGATTCATAGGTTCTATTATCACAATTATTCTCTTGGTATCGAGGAAAATGACACCATTTGACAAGTTGGCGATAACTGAAGAGCGAAAATATGAAAGGGGCTAAGTGCCACTTGTCGCAAAAATTAGATGTTCCTGTGAACACGTGTTGTAATACGTGCCATGGCTAATACCTTTGAAAGTGGCCTGAAATTTTTGCTGAAATTCGCACTTAACGCCATTCAAATTTTTACTTTTTATTTACTCATTGCTATAACTTTGAAAAAAAAAGGAGAGAAAAAGACTGAAAAAAGATAAAATGTATTAATTTCACTATTTTAAAAGCATTCACTTTGTTGACGCAGCTTTTAAAAGCCTGAAATATGAGCCATTGCGAGTGCAATCGTGTAGAAGTGCAGCCCGTGGTCATTTTCATAGATAATATCAGGATGAATTGATATTTGTCATTCACAGTAGTGATTTAATGAATACTTGAACGAATCCGACCTAGGGGATGATCACGATCTATCGAGAATGCGAATTTTTTACTCACAGAATGTCAATATTTGATTATTATTGCTGTTCAATAAAAAGCGATGGATAAATAAATAGAATTTCTTTCTATATACAGGAATCTGTAGCACCTAATGCCTATGATGTCACTACGGCTTACAAGGCCTGTCATGACTCTTGCGAATTCTCAAAATGTCCAGAAGACACTCCGTTCAATTCGAAGCAGATTCGTATGCCCAAAGTCCCGGTTGGGGTGGATATGAGCGTCCCTGGTGAGAAACCTTTGTGTATATAGCTACACGATAGGAAAAAAAATCCCATTTCAAAAGGTTTCGTTTCGTCCGAATTTCGCATGAATTATGATTGAATAGAACCTGCAGAAAAAGATACGAACATGTTGATAATAATCAGATGTGTGTGTATCGAGCGAGGGAGAATCCCTTTGACTTGACGTAGCTTGCAGGGTCTCGTATCAAGATATCGAACAAATTTTAACCATGTGTTTCGAGTAACAGGCCCTGGTCTGACCGACACGAGGGGAGATATATCGCAGGACGTTAAGGGCGGCACCATCCCCTGTGGACGAAGATTCTGCAAGGAAGCTACAGAAACGGGTCCAGGACCGCAAGATTACTGTGTAAGTCAAGCCTCGTCGATTCATTGTTCGACTTGTGAGTTAGTCCATTGTGTTGTCACAATTAATATTGGGTAAATACTTTTCCCACGTCGTTTCCTCTGTTCTGTTCTTCAGCTTCATCCGTATTCGGCGTCTTCAATTCTTCAGAGACACTTCAATGTTACTCTTGGAAAGCCAAGCATTCTAAAGGATCTACAACAGGCTGAAATTTCCTGGGTGCGTCGACTAAAGAACAAAAAAATCCTCCGTACCTTTAACAAAGGCCTAATTCAGGACCATGAATTCTGCAAGTCGCACAGGCACTAGAACTTTTTTTTTATTTTTTGCATACAATGAAATTCCATTTTTTTTCTACCGTGGTTTCCACGCGATAACGTGCCGGGTGATGATTCACGGCCGTTGAAAGTGTGAATATGTACTTTTGGGATTAAATAAATTAATTTTCAAAATCTATCGGTCAATGCTCAATTTTGTTCTATAATTTGTATTTGTATGAACATCGAGCGTACTGTATACCTACACGTGTAGAATGAAAAATAAGAGAAAAAGGGAGATTTTCGCACGTAATCCAGTTTCGAAATCACCTATATAGTACACAGCTCTAGTGGGAGGCAATTTAATTAACAAAAAACGTTCCAGGGAACGAGGCAGTGTTAGACCGGGAACAGTTGATAACGTCAGTCAGCCGCTACTCAATATGGGGTGAGATTCACCCCGTGATAGCGTGGCCGCGCGCGAATCCCCCTTCGGTGGGTATAAAGATGCCCATTGTGCCTCTCCAAGAAAGAAGGCATTCGATCAATACTGGACAAAAGTTGAAGTATCTGCCACTTTCGTTAGATGTACAATTTCATTCACGTTATACCATAATCAAAATTGGTTCCTATACTCAATTTTTACGATATATCTCCAATCTCCATAGTACCTCAATCTATAATATAAGTTTTTTCTTACGATTAGTTTCCTGTTATTATCCAATTACTTAGGAAACGGGTCGAGTAAGACAAAGAGATCCGATCCCTTGCTGTGACTTTGTCCATGTTATTTTCACTGTGCATTGTGGCAGGTTAATTAGCCCCCATGCAGCTTCTAGCATAGGCGAATCAGCAAAAGCGAATGGGAGGTAAATATAAAGTATGGCAAGGTGGTCCATATTTCGGTCATATTCGAATTTCAAAACTCCCACGGGCCGGAACGTCTCCAAATATATACAAGAAAAATTTAGTCAACACCCTAGGTTCTTATCTCAATCCTAAGTAGTGCCCCAAAGCCTATTCCTATATTTCTATATTTCCATTAAAATTCGAAAATGATCAACATACGAATGTTAGAATTTTTCTCAGAGCTTGCAGATCTATTCGATTTGTTGGACACACCCATACTTGACCGGACAACTGGTGTAGAGATGCACTGAAGCGTGGAACCACATACTGAAGCTTGAAGAGGTTTTCATTGCAGAAATTTCATATCACTCATCCACTGGTGCAGTAATGAATCGTTCAATGATTTCATACGCCGTCTCTCTGGTTCTTCTTTGCCTTCTCTTTTCTCTTGACTATGACTCGTATCTCCACGGCATATGTAACGTCTCCCTCTCGTACCTTATACCTTCAGCTTGGTCTCGCCTATGCAGAGGTTGCAATATTGCCTGGCACTGCAATATAACTAGAAGTGAGATTTACATTCGTTACCAGAAACGTCGTGCAGAGCTAGGACTATTATATTAGAACCCCACTTGACATACGTCACAAAACTTAATAACTTGCAGCGTGATGGACAGATGGTATTCGTGGGGAACGGCACATACTCAATTGCTTTTACTATTCTCAGAACCTTGAGGTTACAGGCATTAATTGTCGTCGGCAGGAACGATCCTCTTAGAGGCTTCGCAAATTGTGCTCACCATCCGGGAATATAGCAATCGGCCAATGCCCGATCCGACAATGAGTTGATTCTACAGAAGAAAGATCTCTCATTGAGGTACTCTCGACAGTTATAGGCGTATTTAAAATTGTGCAAACCGTTCGAGTATAAATACGTGTGTGTAAAGTAACAAGCTGTCTTTAATATGATTGGATTTTCGCATGAATTCATGACAGTGATTTGCGGTAATTATCGAGAAATTCTGAATGATAAAACGGGAATTAAATTCAACAGCTCAATGCGAAATTTTATGATATTGAAATGGGTTTTAATTATGAAGCAGGCATTGATACGGAATAATCGAATAGGCTATTGTAAGCTTAGGAATTATTTAAATTTTAATATGCGACACTCGAAAATTTGCTGATTAAACGTTAAAATAGCTGTAGGTATTTAGACACGCTATGGTGTCAAATCGTTGCATGACGCGTTAGTCTCTGGTCAAACACCCAATTTAACCTGTTGAAGTTTATTCACTGGTATTATACCTAATTATCTAATTTGTGGCTTAAAATAGTTGACAGGGCCGACGTGGTCGAAAATAACACCGCGCACGCGAAGATTTACTTAATTAGAAACTATACCATCCGAGACGTATTAATGGTAGAGTGTACAGGCTATAGGTAAGACTTTGCCAGAACAAAAAGAAATATGTAATATATAATATATACTATGCAGTCGCAAGCGAGCGGCCAATTAAAATAAATTAATTCCTCGAACTTTATTTATTAGACGAAAATATATATGAGTCATTTTTCTCTCAGAGTTTAAAGATCTAATTCGATATCAGCTTATTATTTATTCAGCTTTCAACGTACGAAAGAATTTCTTACATTTAATTACGAGTAGAAAGTGATTGTTATCTTTACTCTTGTTAGAACGGAATAATTCCGACGTTTGTTCGTATATGGGCTTAGAAAAGTATGTGATATCTGAAATGATCAGGTTGGGAAAGCAGCAGTCGAATATATCAGGAATAGCAGGTACTGTATAATACCTACCCCAAAAGCGGCTAGTTATTATCTGTTTTGTTAATTTCCTCGACAGTTTTGGTAATCTCATTATTCTCGAGAACACTCAGTGGGACTTTGGCAAATTAACGTGCTAATCCTACCTAAGGGTTTATTACAGGACAACTCCAAAGACTCTGTCAAGGAAAATGGTTACTGTCATTACGGTCGGCTGCGCGACAAAGCGTATAATACTTCCGAGCCCATTTGCGGATTCTCTTGTTTGAATTGAGGATAGCATTACCCCAGAATGATACACGATGTTGTTATTAGCAGGGACTATTGAGCCTCATTGAGAAAACTTATGGCTGGACGTAAGGTGCAATCGCGTTATGTTTAATATTTCATGATGCGGATGAAAAGCACTTTGGTTTATAGTTCATCATTGATTCCATCATTTACACAAACGTAGGTATGTTCATTCACACAATCAGTTTGATGTAATATCTGTATGAGTGAAAAAGTAGCGTTCTAACAGCATTGCAGAATCGATAAAACCGAAATCCAGAAACGCGTAATAATAAATGAAGCCCGCAGTGCTGATATAACTAATTGGTCAGCATAATAAGCACTGTTAAAATTGCGTGCATACATGATAATACGCACGCGGTACACAGGTCTGTTATAACGGTATGACGCCGTGAAAAATACCTATTGAAAAAAGAAGACGGGAAAAAAAGTACCAGTACCTACATGCATGAATTTCCATAATATTGAGGAATGAGGTGGACGGGTACATTGTCCCTTACCCTTATCATCGATCTATAATTACCATACCTATGCAAATTCACCGCTGTTGTAACATAAACTCCTCTATCCTGGACACGTTCCCACGAGATTTTTTATCCAGGGTGTCTACATCCGCATACCGGACTGAGGATGAGGATGCATAGCGACATTGCTACGTTTATTTTTCGAAAATCCTTGAATGTATGTACCTACTTTTAGTGATTGAGGGTGAAGCGGCGGTCCTCACGCGTCGAATTTAAAGCTTACCGAAAAGATAAAGTTCCTGATCATTAGTCCAACAGCTGTGTCCAATAAAGTAGCTTTCGGATGAGCTGCTTATCAGTTATTCCTTCTTAAAGCACATTGATGGAAGTGATTCAACTCAACAGGCGCTAGGAAGCTCACTGTCAGAATTATCGATGCCTTTCAGCCCCTACAACTTATTTCGATACCTTTAATGATGAATGGATAGACAACTGAAGGGATGATTATTTTTATCAAAAACATGATAGCATATGGTCAAATTTAAGCGTTGTAAGAAACTTTACCTCAAAACCATATCCCCACAATTAGCAAGAAATCCACCTAGTGCAGGACATTGTAACAACGATCATCGTTAATTACCAGAAATGGTTGTTAGTGTAAAATTGGCTTTAGTGTGATAATGCAAAGGGGGTGATCTACGCCCTGGAGAAGCACGGGCGACAGACGTCTGCTATAGATTCGCTCGTAAAGAAGCAAACTGCAGTCTGCATAGCTAGTTGGCTGGTTAGTTGCCTGGCTGGTTGGCTGGGTTGCTAGCTAGCCAGCTAGCTAGCTGGCTCACAATAACCGACGGAGGGTTGGTTATTACCAATAACCCACAATTTGCATACTGATTATAGCTGTGAGCCCAAGCCTCGCGTACCTGTGATGGACCTTCGCATTAGCGAGCTCACCTCGAGGTCAGGCTGGCCCTCGCGCGTGGTCAGTGAATATTGAGTGATTGGAGATCGATAGAGGAAAACTTTAACTCAAGATTATTCAACCCTCGAAAACATTTGTGATAAGGATCCTAATCCGGTTATATTGGATACATTTGGACCATATATGTACCTAATAAATTTCATATGAAGCAAATAGGTAACTGTTCGGCATTTGATTAAAGCATGAAGTAGAAATAAAGAGGAGCAGGATGTAATTAGGATTTAATTGCTGTGCCTACTTGTTATCGATGCACAGTGTAGGTACTAGTACATCTCGAACGATGTCACTCACTATGCGAGGCTAATTTGGAGGTTGGCGAAGGCGCTCATGCATGCAAGGAGCAATTCCTGAGATTCCTACGCTGCTAGGAATGTCTCTTTGATGCGGCTGACATCTGCGTACAAGGGACAGGGGATATGCGAACCCGACATGCCAGCGAAGTTTGAGTCTTTGTGGCTGCTCGGTGTCTGTCTGGCTCGAGGATCACCTCCATCTGTCTCTTCTTGGGCAACGTCTCAAAACTAATAAAAATCTCCGTCATTCCGGAAGTGATATTGTACAATATCTTCCTTCCCCGGGTCTCGGCATCACCTTCCATTATATATATACTTCGCGAAATTTGACGAACGCGAAACAGCCTGACTTCAAATTGTATGGCTTTAACGATCCGGTGACATACACGCCGGTTCACTATCGCACAGCATCTTTGCTCCTGGTTTATCACTAGGAAACAGCCAGCGATCTTATTCTTTACAAGGGAAAACGCGCCTTCTGAAATATGGCTACGAAAGTTATATCAAATAGTTTCTGGTTCTTTCGAAGAACATGATCATAAAGTGGTCATAAATTGACGTTCAAACGGTTTGGCGATAGTGCAAAGATAGGTGGTTAGTTAATAAATGAATACAGTTCGTATCAAATCCGATCAGTCTTCAGATGCGTTTTATTTTATTTTCTGTTTCGTTTGCAGACGAGATATTTGTTCTACGCTTTGTCGGCTATATTTCGCACGATCGTGATAACGGGAGGGAATCCAGAACGCGAATTGCACGACGTGGGGCCAAGGGGCCGAGGGTATCAATCAGAGATGGGTACATGGAAGGGGCGGCCCCTGCAGCTTGCCTCGTATTGTACGCGATGTCCTACGCATGGCATTGTCTGCCTCGGACAGAGAGACAGACGGATGGATTCCGTGTCGGTTTATATACCACTGACTTTTAACAGGGCATCTGAACACGGTACAAATTGAAAATGATCCTCCCGTTTACCGTAGCTTATAGCTTCGCTGTATTTACTTGACAATCACACTCTTCATTTCACCGGGCACCTATATAAGAATTTGAGTCTGAAGGGCGGGGGTGTACCGATGGTGCAGGGTACTCCGAGACACGGTCAAAGAGCTGCACCAAAGCCTGATGATGTGAAACCCGCTGAAGAAAGCCGACCAGTAAAGGGTAAAATTCCTGCACGAATAGACGGTTCTCAGACTTCTAGGAGTCGGGGAAGTACAATGGAATGTTTCTGATTGAGAAATACCTCTTTCCATTTCAGAGGGCTTTCAGTACTCGCTTTGTTCGTAGTTTGAATCCGTCTGTATCCAAACAGCCTGCAATGGTTTGATTTAAATTCTATGATTAACGATATCAAGTTAAGAATATATATAACATCCCTTTATCATTTTCAGTTTACCGCAGACAAACGTGCAGGCGTCCTTTTGTTCCGAGCCAGAATTTTAGGACCATGCCGTTATCACGCTATCTTTACCGCTCTATTGTAAAGACTAAATTACCGAGACCCACTGCAATTACTCCAACATCTCGATAATGTTTTGATTGCCACCTAAAAAGCCTGTTGGGTTAAGTTTTTTGGCACTACAGGGTACTTGGCCAAATCGTTGCGGGATCAATTAACCCCCACGTTTAAGGGCAAAAACAGAAATACGAATGGCACTCACTGAAGATCCCTTGGCGAAGGGTATGGCTACGGACTGCCGCAACAATTAGGCATAATCTGCCGTTGACATAATCTGGGACCGTACTCTTATCTTGATTTAAACCCCTCGCAGAGTACTTACAGCCAGTCTTCAAGGCTTGAGAATATTCCTCCTCCATTTAGGGGCGAAGGAATATTGAAATTTCTAGCCAAAAAGGACGAGTATCACGAGAAAGAATCACGCTGAAAGTTTATTACGTGGAGAATAGGGAAAGTACGAAATCGTACCTATAGAACCAAGGAGTTTGTACTTTTGGTAGAAGTAGTATAGGAAAGGGGCCACGCAGTACAACAACGTAACCGGAAGTTCTTTCTTCTTTCGTTGGGGAGGCCCGGGCGCGCAGCATCATGGTATTCGTGAAACAAAGCGTGGTGCACTTATTTTTCGTATAAAACGAAGATCCTTGCAGTGACTCGCAGGAAAGCAAGTCGAGAATCGTCATTGTCTTTTTGACAAAAGTCGGAATGGTCTTAAGTCTGAAGTGTTAAGGGTGTAGAGTGAATTATGACCTAGCACGTGCTGGACTTTTAGGGTTTTTGCGCTTGACACGCGTGCAGGCGTATAATGTCATGAAGGATACCGGTCGGTGACATCGATTGATTCATCCCTGCGAATAGAGTTGTGCAAGTTTGACAGTTTTGTTGACGTCAGTAGCGTACACTGCGAGAGGCATATATGCACCCGGCGAAATGCTATATATACCGTTGACTTTTACGAGGCAATGAAACTGTCGCTGCTGTCGCGAGGTTATCAAACCTCGTAAACTGTTGGTTTACAGGCACAAGACAACCGAAACCCACGTGCTGGCTATCCGCATAAAAGTTAACGCGTTGATATAGGAGATTTGTTCAATTCTGGAATGGATTTGGTGCAATGCAAGTCTATGTATACCAACTACAATCCCATGTACACAATATAAACGTAGCTACCATTGTTTATCACAGAATGTACATCGAGGCGAAGCGACTCCATACGAGCAATAAAAATGATCTTCGGAAGGAAGGATCGCGGCGATGCAAGGATTGGGATTTTTCTTCGGAGGTCCGTTCGGGCGAGTAAGCTGAAAGTAAAAATCAGTACTCGTGAGTCATTCGTGACCTTGTACTCCCCTCGTAGTCGAGAAAGAGTCGTCCCCGTACGGGAATATAGCCACATCCCATAACTCTTGTCCCATTGAATTCAATGCAGCGACTATTTCTTAACGTCATCCACTGGGTCGTTTGCAGAGGGGCTTTCAAAGATCCTTCTGACTGGAGCCGGGCGACAGCACAGATCCAGACGTTTGCGAAGAACTTAATGAATCGTGGTGCTGCAGCGCAAGGAGAACCCTACCGCACAAGGGTGACTTGCCAAAAGTCACGTCGTGAACGTTCGGTCATTGCACTTCAAGCTCCCGTTCTTCTCTTTGAATAAAAATTTCCCGGATAACAAAGCCGCGCTGACCCACTACTGCTGACTATATATTCTTCACTCCGAGCTTTCGGACATTCCATTGTCATAGAAATATCTCTAGACGTGAAATTCACCGATGTTAAGATCCATCGGAAAAGCTGCATGCACATAGATTTTAGGGAGAAGATTTTTCGATGTGAAAAGAATTATATTACAGGTATATCATGTACCAGTTATATTCGCTTCAAGAACTTTAATTTCTTTATCACAGATGAAAAAAAGCTCTCTCCAGATCTGAAACCGATTTTTAATTAAAGACCTGCACGTTGGCTTCTTCGTAGAGATACCGATCAAACGTACATCGAATCGATCTTAAGATTTACCGATGCGTGCATCGCTTTAATTAGCTACGCATTTGCATCCGTTGAACTTTTGCGGTAGGATGAGAACCATGGATGAATAACTTTTGTCCGAAACTCGGATCCCCTTTTTTATTCTCCCTGTGTGTCTTCGTTTCATCTGAAAATGAATCAGTACCATACCGATGGAAACTAACATGCAAACGTATTATTCTTACTTCTAAAAAGTTAACTCAAGTTAATGGACCGACGTATTTTTCCGACAAGAAAATTTCAGATGAAAATAACCCTCAACCAGCTTCTGTCTAGGGATCATAATTTATCCGATTCTTCTGGCCTTGACAATAGTCATCTAATCGTAAAGAACTCGAGCTGAAATGACGTAAAAATTGTAATACGAATCTCTACCCATTACTGATCCATTGACGAAAGTTTAGCAATTGGTGCGTCGAGCTTATCGGACGCGTCGGACAATTTTAATCGACTACAACGACCGGTGGGCTGTATTTATGCTCAATTAGTGAACTTCACGTCAGCAGACCGGGTCTTTAATTACGAAAATCGTTGATTCGCATTACAACCGAATATTCTCCGCAGTAGTTATGCCGATATTCGGCGAAATGTTCGAACAATTCTGCCGGAGGGACAAGGGATACTGGAAGGCTGGGTTGTTTTATTTCCCCTTAACGGTAGTCACATATATCTACAATTTTGATAATCGCGATTTCTTAAAGAGACATGAAAAAGTTTTGCGCGGATATTTACCATTAGTTTGAGTGGAAGTTGCGAATTTATTGCCGATCTTATCCTGCAGGGATGAGACGAAGCTATAAATAAAGGTTGTCTTATTTATTTCGATCGCTTCCACGTCGTGAGTCACGAGCTGACCCCAACGAAACTAAAACCAACCCCACGGATTCCATCGATATGTAGCAAAGATGTCAGCTCAAAGGAACGAGCTCTTTGTACGACATTACCGTGTAATTACGTTCACGACCGTTATTCAAGATGTAACAAATCCGAGGCCTGTAAACGATCCAATTCAAAATGAAAATAATTAATGTAGGTACGTAAGATATGTGCGGTCAAAGTCAAATTCTTTCGAGTTTATCTCTGAACGGTCAACGAGTATAAATCGTGTAACTAGAGGAACGGCTCGCCGTTGTGATTGAATGCAAATTTAATTTAGAAAGGCTAATTGATTTTTATTAAGTAATTTGTGCAATCTCGTTTTAAACGGACGTGGCCCGAACAAACTAGAGACAATTGAAAGCGTCCCAGTGGTCAGGCGTATGAAGGCTGTCAATCTCAATAAAAAAGAGCAAGTGGCCAACGTCCTGAAATCTCCGAATGTGTATCTTGATGATAAAGCGAGCGATTACACAGACTTGGGTAAACCGTTCATCGGATATTATTCAGCGCTATTGAATCGGAAAGAAACCATGCACGACATAATGGGGCATAAATCTTGCGGCGTGATGGCAAAAATTACGAAGACATTAATTATCTTAATTAGAAGCCATCCTGGGCACGTAATTGTAAACACGGTTTGCCGTCCCACGTGACCTCTCCGCTCCCCAACATCCGCTAGAACGGTCCTTCGGGACTCGGTGTCAGGGGTTATGGGATCGAGCTGTTGGAATACGAACCCAACCGCGTTGAACACACGCACGGAATGTGTAAAAATAAACTTTACTACGTGCACAGGACGAGTGTCCGCGAAGGAAATGAAAAACAGACGTGTAACAGAAGCGGTAGGCATGATAATATGATTGCGGAAAGGCGCCATTGCAGTTTTTTGCGGCTCTCCGATCCGCAGGATCGTTCAGAACTTTTAAGGAATTAGGTACTGACACGCAAGGATACCAGCTACTTCTTTGCAAGAAGTTGCGTGACTAGTGCGTGCGAACGCATGCGTATCAACAGATTGTCAAATTATTATATATAAAGGGCATAAGAGTGCAGGAAAAACTTCGGTATCCCTTTGGTTATTCATAGATTTTTCGACGGACGCGGAAGTACAGAGACCGTAATTCGCAAAATGTCACATAAAATATGAAATTCTTGGGCCGCCGTTCGTCGGATCTAAATATTTGATGTATTAGCCGGGTTGCGTGTCTTTCAAGCGGGCTAATAGGTTCTCGCTAAATAACACAACGTCTTATCAATCTTTAATAAGGTTTAAATTATTAACCGTATCTTTGTAACCATATACAATTAATCGAAGAACATACGGCTAACGCGAGATATTAACGAGCCGAGTCTGTCATAAGTTGAAACCCGATCGACTCTCTATATTCGAGTGTGGGCGAGGGCCGATTCGGACACATATGTATATATATGTGAATATACATATATGTACGCGGATCGTATAGACGATTCTTCAGACCTTCCTTTTCTCTTCACAATTCTTCATGACGATTTACGTAATTATTATATTACGGAAACAAAATATCCACCGAACCTGGGCACACCTCTTTCACGAAGATTTACAACCGACTTTAGCTTTAAACAATCAACCAAAAGTTTATTAACCCTTGACCTTAGTTACAGAAGAATATTCAACTCTGACCTTAAAAGTCGATGATTTTTCTCCAATCTTAAGACACAATGTTGAAATTCATTCTGACCTCTTTATAATCCATAGGATATGGTTTCAATCGCCGTTCTCATTCACATGATGAAATCGTGAAGATAAATCGAGTGATTATACCTACGTTATAATTTGACAAGTTGATACCGAAAGTTTATCATGCAAAATAGAATCTTTGCATAAAATGCAGCGTGCGAGTCATTTCGGCTTAATTATCACAACGTCTGACGCTCCTATCAGACATATTACTCGATTAGGTATGAGTATAATTTCTCCCCACTAGAATCCGAGCTGAGGTCATCCGTTCCCTGCACTGGTTTTTGGCCAGGGTGGTCCTTCGCGGTACATTGTGTTCTTATCGGAGAGTGGGCATTTAAAATGCAGATTAGCACCGGGAGGTGGGTGTAGGACAGAGCCAAGAGGGCAAAGAAGGGTAAGGGCAGAGAGGAGAAAGGGGAAAGGCGTAACGAACGAACAGCGAGCGTAAGCGCGAACGCAAGTGTTTTATCGAGGCGGCTTCCGCTCTCCAATGCCGTGCGATTTCAGTCCGTAGATAAAGCTGCCCTGAGCTTAACTGCCTGCTAATTTATTGATCCCTGATTTATATGACATGTGGGCCGCTGGGTACTGCTCCGTTTTAATTGCAGGAAGGGTTTGACGGATTTTAATAGTGCGTGATAGTCTGGCCTACTGCCTACTGCGCCTACTGCGTAAACCACCTCCTATATCCAGGCAGGGTATAAAGATTTTTTACGATAGCTGGATCCCTATCGCTCTTCCTTTATTTTATGTTTTTATGATAATTCAGAAATTGCAAATCAAATATCGGACAGTTTTTGCGATGATATGTTGCACGGAACCATATCTCTGTATTAGCACTAGATGGACAGTATAGGTGTTAGTTCTATGTATGGGTATAGTATTCGGGTCGATGGTCGTGCTCTCAGAAAATGAAAAAGTGTATTTTCCTCCCCAATTCACAATGAATTCTTGAATTCTTGAATTCTTTTCATTCGCAATTTTACCGCATGCCATACCACGTCGAATCCTGTTAGTAAATTTTAGAAGATGATCCCATGATCCCAGTATACATCGTCTAAAATACTTGATCCAATTTATTTCGCAGGCTTTAAACAGCGCAAGTAGGTAATGTTCATGGTTGGTAGTTTTTACAGTGGATACAAACGCAGAATACATACAAGAACACTTTATGCGATGGAGTAATAATTCTCGAAAGACTTGGTCGATCGATATTCTGCCGTATCCTGTTCGCTTGCGCTGGTTATGAAGTTTGAGAAACTTTACAGAGAACGGTGGGGATTCAAATTATCAAGTGATCAGACCAAACCTCAACTTCAAAGTTTCGGTTACCGAGATAGTTGTAGGGGAAGCCTAGATCTGCCAACTATTAAATTAAGGAAACCGTTTTGCGCACTAGTGGTCGGATATATCGTACGTGAATGTAACATATGTGTACATCCTACCTAAACGAATATCAATTAGGACGGAAATGTTGACGTGTATGAGTTCCACACGTGTGATACATCGTTCTAAAACCCTGCCTAATGACAAAGAAATTATTCGCTAATTTAGATCGATTTGATTTATCTAGACATAAGTTTGATTACCGTTGTGATCAAAGTTCAAAGATTATCACCGTACATGATGATGAATATTGGTAACCTCTCGTGTTTATATCGCGATAGAATTATAGGCTCTTCGATTTAGATTCATATAGTTATACGAAGATAGGGGATTATACATTAAAGTGATAAATTAAAGCGGGCGAAATTCACCCGGGGTTCGATTTGCGGTATTACAATGCTTCGTAGGTTGTATCTATAACGGAAAAGCATACCTGTCTACCATTACGAATCGGTAATCACTTGTGTTAATCATGCTGCGAGGCCATGAATCAGTATCCGGATTTACCACTTTGCGATTATGCAAAGCGCCTTCAATGGGGCTCGATTTCACCGAGTCCTACAACAGCGGTGACAACAACGATAATAACAATAACAATAGGGAGCGGAGGACGGGCACCACGGGAGGCACAGGGGTAGGTTCACGGATCTCATAAATTAAAGGACAATTGACCTCAGGTCATTCCCTATTATTCCAGAATCGGCGCCAGCGTTGCACAAAGCGTAGAAAAGCGATATGGGCGTATTCCGTGTATTGGTATTAGGTATAATATAGGTACAGCTATATAGGTAGTACGTGTATAATCCAAGAAATTAGAATAAAAAATGAACGCCAATAACACGTTGGCTTTGGTATTGGATGAAATAACTGCGGGTGTATAGTCGTGGTAGATGATTGCGAGTGAAAAAGTGTACGTAGAAAGAAAGGAAGAAAAAAGAAGAGATCGAAAAAATGAAATAAACTGAACAGCCAGATTTAAACTGATAGCAGTTTTAGTTTTACTATTACAAATCTGCGGAAGGGAGATTGCG
Organism: Tenthredo livida; assembly: GCA_963992785.1. Taxonomy (NCBI): domain Eukaryota; kingdom Metazoa; phylum Arthropoda; class Insecta; order Hymenoptera; family Tenthredinidae; genus Tenthredo; species Tenthredo livida. The sequence continues at coordinate 13,524,453 of OZ023066.1, read as the reverse complement.
TCATGTCGGCTTTGAAATATTGCGATCTGGTCAGTTCGGGACGGATGTCCCCCTGCTCGTAAATATCACAATTGCAAACGGATTACGTATGACGTTGAAAAAAAAGAGGGTAAAATTGGCAGAGGTAAAAACCGATAAAAAATAGACTTTCAAAACACATTAAACGGCGAACTGGACTCCACGAAACTTAATGGGCCCCAGCTATGACTATTATTCGTAAAATACCTACTTGCATACAGATCGAGATACGCGGTTTGCAACCCTACAGCGAAATCAATCTAGTGCGAAATATTACGCAGCGTACTTATACATGCATGCTGCGATTTGCCGGGGGCCCAGGACTCTTAATACGAATGTGTTAATCAATGCCTACAAGCGTGTAGAACATTACGAGATGCTCTTATGCACGGGCTACCTCCACTCTCGCTAAACAATTCGCGTTCATGTAGGCGTGTGCGAATATAGTGCCATCCCTTTGCACGCAGAACAGAAAATGTATCGCACGTGACAGAGCGCAAACAAAGGGTCGACATCCTCCTATACCCGCTTTTAGACCCCTACTTTGTCGACAGGCCTGCAACTCCGTTCCAGCAACCATCGACCCTCTGACATTAGCACGACAAATACCCGCTCGTGCTATCAAAGGATTACGGTGATCTGTGATCCTCTTTGTACGCATACGCGTACAGTTTACCACCGAGAAATCCTCGAGACGCGAGAACTGCCCGCGCGTTCAAAAATCGTGCGCGTGGAGATCCACTTTATATTTTATCAAGTTATAACGTACTCACAGATTGAATCCCCACAAAAATTTACGTAGAGCCGTTCTACGGTATTCAGCGTTGAAAATACAATTTGAGTTCAAGTTTTATCAAATTCACACAAACTTATGATGAAATTTTATTTTTTAACCAGATCCCAGTTCAAGGGATGGTCTTTTACGAATTCAACGTCTGTGCCGATCTGCGATTGAATCAAACAAAGAGTTTTGAATAATCTACTTAAAATAATCAAAGCAGTTGTTTTTGGGACTTCAACGTAGATTTTCACTGCCATTATAATTTACCTTTTTTAAAGCTTGAATTGAAAATCGATATTTTTCTACTTTTTTTATGTTATATCAGCTGTGTGTTCAGCAGGGCTTAAAAAATTTTAATTGGATTTCGTAGAGTCGTTACACATACCTGGATATATACTTCACGGTATACGGTGAAGATACAGTGAGCGTAGTCTAGACTTCGAAAAGTCAAAAGAGTTTCGAGGTCAGGTTTGGTCAGCAGAAGTAGATTGCCAAGATCCGCAAACGACGCAAACTTCAAGTTCACGAAAAATAAACTGAGAATGTAGCAGCGAGGATCGGGAAAGAAGACTTGTTAAAAAGTTTCCAAAACTACGAATGTCAGTTGGATTTCTCATACCCTTTCGTCCCAGAGCTCGTTGTTTGTTCAGCTTCTTTCTGAGCCTGATCTTTGGACTTCTTCTCCTTCACGACGACGTTTTACAAAACGTCTATTTCTTCCTTTCTTATCATAAAACGTGGCACAAAACTGATCTACCAGCTTATCCGTAACTCAATACTACGCGATAAGTCACGATGAAAAACCAAATAATCAACATTTTCTGATAGATTTTGAGAGATACGTGAATATCGATATTGTCTTCCGAGCTTTCTTCGTTTCGTACGTTTAGAAATTACATAGTAGATGAATAATCGCTTGTACAGAAGGAGATTGGCGAAATTGTTGGCCGAAAACAAAGCCTCTTCGACATTGCATGCAGAGATTCTTACAAGACTGCCGTTTTCCGTAGCAACCCCAGCATTCGACGAACCCGAAACGTCGGTTACTTTGATTAGGCCATAAATCGAATCTCAGCCAACCACATACCGACGATCGGAGATTATATGAAATTCCAATGCCAGAGTGTAATATATATCTTCTTCGGTTTTGCACCGTACGTTGCATCGTAGCTGCATCATTATTGTTATATTTCGTGAGAGGGATGAAAGCTTGAAATTATACGCTACCCAGATACTCCCTGTTTGCACGCAAAATAATAATGTATACTGAGAGTTTCTCTCGTAGGTTGTTCGCAATAATTATTATATTATTACATATATATAGTAAAGGCAGTTATAACATACCTGCGACAAATTTGTTCCATAGTTACGGGAAAGCCAATTGTGACGTCGTCAGTCTCGCCCCTCGAAAGCGAGGGTCATGTTTTTGACGTATTCGCGTTTCGAGTTGTACCTATGCCGCAAATATCACGCCACACATATCAAATAGTTGCGTTAACCTGTACGGCTTCTACGGGGGTTTGCGAAACTCGGATCGGCGCTGGCGTTTACCACCCTCGCGGGAAGGGCGCGAATAGGCGAGAGTCAGCGGGTGTTGTAATTGTTTGATCGACTGGTTTGCCAATAGGGCAACACGTGGATGTACGTAGGTGCAGGGTATATTGCCAAGAGCTACTTGACGTTGCCATATACAGGGATATATACGGTATATGAGCGTCTGTACAGGATCTGTGTGGCCCCTGCTCGTCAAGCTTCCTCCAAGGTGAGCTCTGTTCAATTACGCTCAAACGAGACAATTAATGGCTTCGCGAGACTAGCTAGAGGATAATTAGTTTCGAGGGGAAAATAAAAACAGGCAGAGAACTGGGCGTTTCAGTGTAACTAATATAACAGGGCATATGGTTTCACACTGAGATATAAAGCTGGGAATTAAACTTTTTTTTACGAAAAGTCTTTCACTTTCGGATTATATGAATTTCATCGTTTTCAACGTTTAGCGCTTTTCGAACAGCTAATCGTCTCTGTATAGTACAACTCAGAAGTTTCGTTAATTGAACAACGCGCAGTATACATATTTTGATGAAAAACAAAAATGATCGAAATCGCGATCGTTTCAAACAAGTGGAGAGAAATTACAGGCGAAAATAACTACGGGAGCTGTTTGATTCGGTGGAATCTTCTGGGAATCGTTTTAACGGCTCGTAGACGTAAACAGCAGACAACAAGTGTTGAATATTGGCACAATCATGCCTTGTTTCCATAAACCTGTTTCCAACTGTAATTAGAAGCAATATCCAACTTTCTTGAGTACCTATATACCTGCTCCGAACTTCTAAAAGAATAAATCTTCTCCTAGAACGCGTAGTATTCCCCAGATGGACAAACTTCTGATTGAGGCGTTTATAATCGCGTTGTGTGACTTAAATTAATTGGCGCAAATTATTAGTCACTTATAATTTAACGAGCGCAAATTTTAGTTAGTCTAGCAAGCAATTTCATTCTACTTCAAGTTTATAATATAGACATCAAATAATATATATAACGGACAAAAATTACCTGTACAGCTGCAGCTCTATAACTAAGCATCAAATGAAATTGGCTTAACTCTAGACATTTTATACAATAAATAAACGTATATGATATCCAATGCATGCATATACCTACCCTTACGTATATTTGTGAGTTAAATAATATTGAGCGACATTTGTATTTCCTGAAAATTTTCAAACATTTCACTATTGTCATCGAGTGACAATAGCGAAAAGAGGAAATTTCATTTGCAAAATAATTTCCCTACGTCAAGTTTGTCTCGCGCGTGCACGTGACATCGGGGCTAGATTATATAGAATTGACACTATTACCCGGACCTCGTTGGCTAAGGGTGACAGTCACCGAGAATTTTTCCTAGAGCGACGTGACATAAGTAATAACGTCAAAATCTTGGCATAACGGGAAAGGTTGTGTGAAATAAAAGGGTTAATTTATTCTGTGTTTATTTTGCCAATTAACCCGTGAACTTCTCAACGTGTGTTAGGTATATGGGGACATTAAATTTACGCGTTTAAATCTCCTGCCTTCATGTTACACCAACCCCGGAAATGTAAAGTTGCGTTCAACCGACTCCTCTCATTTCCTCCTGGTCTGTTTGAGTATTTTTAACTTCGTTCTAAATCCGTTAATTAAAATTTCACTGAATCAGAAGGGTAGTAAAATTGTAAAATCGATCACTTATCAAGACATGTCTTTCAGCCTTATTCCACTTTCTGAACAATTTCAATCGCCCAATATTGTCCGGTATCAAAGGACGTCGAGGGTCTCTGGCAGGAGGGGTCATCGACACGGGGACAATAAGCCGTTTCGATATTGGTCCTCGCACAAAAATCTCGCATTCAGATCTGAACGAGTCTTCTTCGACTCGGATCTGACGGAGCTTGGAGAACCGCACAATGTCCTGGCTATATCCCATAGGGTCCATTACGGGGTTATACCTAAGCTTATTCCAATGCGGTCAGGGATTTGCGGTGCGGACTCCGTTTTAAATGAAACCAACCATTCATCATTTTTCTCGCGAAAAAGTCGAAATTCATCTCCGAAGATTCAATATCGTATTGTCCCGTTACAGTATAGGGGTATTTCTAGCTTTGCTGAATCGCTTCGTTTAACAATGCTATCCTCACTGACCATGTCGGTGAAGTTTCGAACTGCCTTCAACGTCCACGTATACACGTACAAAAATACGTGGACGTAGTACGTATCTACGATGCGCTACGAAGTTTTCATCCTGCGAAGGAATATACCGAGCCGAAGGGGAAAGGAAATTAATCCTTGCGTCCGCGTCGGGGGCAAATGAAAACTAACGAGCCTTTTTCTCGCCTCTTCCCACCAATCTCCTATCTCGGGTAAATGTATAGGAAGACTGAGCGGAGACGCGAAAAACAAAAACAGCAGGACTTCCCAAAGTAAACCAGTCGGATGGAATCAATTAAGAGGCGATACCGCCGCGAGGGAGAGGGAAAAATCGACGGAGAAATCCAAGTTTTCAAGAGATAGAAAGAGGGAGAGAATGCGAGGGAGCAAGGGAGATGACCGGATGACGGTAAAGTTGGTCCACGAGCATTGATTGATAGGACGCGGCGGGTGTGCGTGGTCCTGATGGATCGGCATCTTCTCAAGCTCGCTCTCTCTACGTTAGCTGAGTTAGTTAACCTAAGTGAACGAGGCAAACGTAAGATACAAGAAAGAAATAAAAAAATATAATCCCGAAAATAAGAAGATGGTATACGAAAAAATTTAAACGCTGGACTAACAGTAAAGCTCATTGAGAGACGAGGGATTATAAAAAAGGTGGTACCTCTCTCTCTCTCTTTCTCTCTCTTTCTCTCTCTTTTTCTCCTCGTGACTATAAGAGGAGATTTGTGATTTAAAAGATTCTGCATTACACTGCAGTTAAAGGTGTGGAAATTTGATAATTTACGAAGAAGAGTCGCACCTCGCGATAAAACGCGAATCCTGACAATTACTGCTCGGTCTTTAAGCGTGTAGTATGGTATTAAAACTTCTCTAAAAAACTTTCATATTGTAACTATAAACTGCTCTGTGACGTCTATGGTTTACTGCTTTGGATAATTTATAGCCACTGTTATAATTAACGCTGTTCTCAAGGACTTCCACCTTCACTAATTTACGTCGAGGGTCGTAAAAACGCGTTCGCAAAGTGCACTAAAGAAAAACCACCAACGATAGCAATTTTGACGTGAACGAGCCGAACTGTAGAACAATTTCGCTTGTGTAGGTACGTCGTTTTCTATAATCACATATAAATATGGAATAATTTTATGTATAGGTACCTACCTACCTTGAATTGCTTTCGCGTAGAACGAAATTGCAGATTGTTAATTATTAAAATCAGATCAGTATAGCAGAAGTAGGACCACGTGCTTGGTAGCTGTACCTACCTATATTTATATACTTGTCGCGAAATAAAGGCGATTAATCTTAGTCGTAATGCAATGAAAAATAAAGCAGTGCCTCTATTCAGTGATTAAGGGTGCTTCACTTCTTCCAGTGCTTTTGGCACGAGGCTCTCCCGGCTTTGGGCTGACGATTTAATGAAAAACCCGTGTCGAAGGCTGATGGCCACTCCAGACCTTAGACGCTTGAAGACTAATGAGCAAAAATTCTGCAAAGAAGTCGTAGCAAAGAGGACAACGCCGAAGAGCGTAAACTCTTCTACGGGACCGTTACAGAGGAGCAGGACTTTATTTCCTCGAAAAAAATTTATCATGAAAATGATTTCGTGATTCCTCAGATTACAAAAAATTCGATTCCTATATGAGCACGTCAATTAACTGCATCCGTAAGTGCTAATAATTTCGCGAGTTCAAGACAAGTGCAAAAAATTATAGAAAGGGAAATTTATCACTGTTGATAGTGATGAAAAAAATTTCTTTTTCGCAAGGTGAAAATTTTGCCACGACGATGTCTCTCTGCCATCAATTCATACGATTAACAATTTCGCTTTAGTCAATCTGTAAATTAATTTTTTATTAACGGCATACTTTAATTTTAAAGGAAAAAAATTGAGTCTGAGCCCAATCATTAAGTTCGTTTGTCGCGAACCACTTTAATTAACACTTTACGCCTGGAGCGTTAATTTTTCGTCCAGCCTTCATTAGCAGGCGACAAACGCGAGCAAGCGGGAAGTATTTCATTCCGAAATAATAATCGTAACTGTTTCTATCGATTTTCCATCAATTTCATTTCGATAATAATAAAAATGAATACACCTAGACTGTCTATTGTAGTACAAATTATATTATACGTATCTAGATGTACGGAATTTAAAGCAAGCGTGATAAATTTCTGCTGAGTTATTTCATTGTAAAATACTTATTCTTCACACCGGACGTTTAGCAAATTGCAGGGTAGCCAAAGGTAAACAGTTGGGCAAGTACGAAAATTAATTTCATCTCCATGGCTCCAGTAAACATATTTTTTATTTTTATTTTATTTTTTTTCCAGACACTTGGGCGATAGTAAAATAACCGCACCCCGTTCCAACCACTTTAAGGTGGCAAGTAAAACGACAGAGTGTATTTGTCTTGGCTAAACCTTCGTCCACACTGAAAAATGAAACTGTGCTAATGCTAAATAGCCCGCGAAAATGCATACTCACTCTTTCGTTATGGCTGTATGGCTAAAACTCTGCATTCTTTCCCAGAAAATAAAGTTAACTAGACAAAATAAGGGATGTTTTTAGCTGAGAATGATCGAAATCAATCAACTTCACTGGTGGCACTGCTACGTCCGATTCAGAAACAGAGATTTACAAAAACGAGATGTTCAACGGTATCCCAGTCTGAACACACCTTAAGGGAGCAAGGGGAACTGGAGTGCGTATTTATCTTGCTTTATGGGGCAGCCCCCAGCCCTAGGTCGGCATAAATTACCTACCCCTCTTCTCAGAGGTATCCTACACGACCGTAAACACGTTACATTTGGTTTTCATTAATTCACATTAAAAAGCGTCATTTTTCAAACAAAATTTCATTCCCGTTTCGCCCTAAGCTGACCCTCGGATATATTATACAATGCACATATATATATATACATATATAATACCTATGTAGGTATAATAATCTCGGAAATCAGGTGGAGACAATGCCCATGCCGCTCTTCCTCTCTCACTGTTCGTATCCATGACCGACCGTATACGCACCCCGAGGAAATAAATTTTTAAACAAATTAGGCACACATATTAATAGCTCACATCTGCGTTGCTGGTTATATACGATAAAAATTCAACATTTTTTTACCGTTGAATTATTCAAGTTTCCGTAACCGGGGATTTACTTTTCCCTTTTGGTGTTGCAAATGAAAATTTGAAAAATGACTTTCCTAGTTTCTTTCTCTTCGTGTTAAAGAAAGACTGATGGAAACAACCCCTTTTCACATATTTGCATCACATTATGCCACAACAGAGATTAATCTTCCATTAGATAGATTAAACCCTTTAGTCTTCACAAGGCGTGGCTTTGCTTCGAACAAGATGAAGGGGTGAGTAGAGAAGGCCATCTTTTTAAAATAAGGTCAAGTCACTCCCTGTAGGGCATCGGGATTAACGAAGAATTGATTCCCGGGGTTCCCCGCCTTCCGGAGATGAGATGATATTCTTGGCGGAGTTCGTTAAGGCGAATTTTTTCTTCCTTTTTTTTTTCGTTTTTTTTCGTTTTTTTTATCTTACAGATGATGACGTCGCTCGATCGCTCGTAACTCATTTATAATACGACATCAGAATTGCCTGCAAGAACTTCTCACGATTCGTGGACGGGACGTCGAAACTCTCGAACCGTTTCGCGAGACAATTGTCAGGATCCACGATTTGCAAAGTTAATTTCCGTTCGACGCTGTCCCATTGTTCAGAGACAGCAGAGACATAAGCTCACAACTTCGGAAACTTATTCGTCCGATACCGATCGTAAGGAGGTTTACAAAGGGGTGCATATGCAAACTCTAACTCTTCCATAACTCAAAAACATAGTTTCTATATCATTTCAACGAGCAGATCATTGCCTGGAAGAAGAAGAAACAAAAAAAATCGTGCAGAAACTCAAAGATTCAGTAATTTGTCCAAAAAAATTTGATACTAATGAAAATTGGTGATACAAAATTCTGCGAGATTAGGTTCGTCGACGGTTCACTTATTTTATATTTAAAAAAAGTGAACATGTACATATTTCGAAAATTGTTTGAACGTAATCAAATATTCACGATTTGGATACAAAAATTTGAAACGTAGGTCCGTGCGATTTTCAGATTTATCCTTCAAAGGCTTAGAATGCCCCTCATAATTTCCGTATACCTGCTCATCCCTTAAAACATTTTGCAATACGAGTAGGAAAATCCTTTCAGAGTTTCGCTGGACCCCGTCAGCGGTAAAATAATTATGGAATTCAGTCATGCGCGTGAGATAGCATGAGTAGGCTGAAAACCAGCATCTATAAATGGTCGTCTGTAGCAGATAAAAGTTGATGGCCACTTAATGGAGTCTTGGTTCTGAATAGCTTTGAATGAAATTAAACCCGCGGTACCAACCTATCCTACTGGCAAAACTTTTTTTTTTCTCATAAATAGGTAATAAAAAAAATTGCTGTCTTTAGTTTCCGAGCGAGACGCAGGGCGAGTCTCTAGACTGGGGTACGTTAATATCAATTAAATAACGACGTGGTGTTCAGCCTCCGCAGGTAAGGTTGAAAATTGGATGAAAGGGCCGAGACACTTAATTCCCGTTATTAAATCGAGACTTTGTTTCGTACGTAGTTTTCTAATAATAGACGTTCGTCGGACCCTCAAACTATATCCCGCCCTTAAAAAACCTCCGAGAATTTAGAGACAAAAGCAAGAGCTTGAAAAAAACCAAAAATAAACCAAAAATACGAAAAAAACAAAAATAAATAAAGCAAGGAAAAAGAAATGGAACGAAAGATATAGTAGAAAATAAAATCTAAAAAATGATTGCAATAGTAGGCGGCGAGCGGACGTATTTCCGAGGGCTTCAAGTCCTATTTCGTTCTCCAAGCTTGCTCTAAATACCTAAGGGGAAGACCCCGGTATGGGTCTGGTATGCATACAAAGTAGGCCGTAGGCGCAATATTACGGTCCCTCGAACAGCGGACCCGGGCGCCAGATGCTGTGCCTATCTAATTAAACGCGAATCCGTGTCGTTATACCCGGTCGAAGACGTTCGAGCTTAGCTGCCTAGAGACTGACGAGTGCAGAGGGTAAGAGAAGGGAGAGAGAAATACATAATTTTGTGAAAAATATAATAGGAATAGCATCGAAGAATCGCGATGAGATAAGTTACGTCGTACATGTCGAATTACCACCAATTCTATATCGTCATGTGAGTCGAAATTGGTTAAATTAGAAAGTCTCAGGTGTCGTCGAGATCTTTCGAACCGGAAAAGATTCAGGGTAGAAGAGAAACGATTCTAGAGGGGCCACGAGTTAGGGATGACTAGAAGGCAGTAAGACTTCGCGGGGGTGGTTGGCCCTTCAGCCTCGTTAACACGCCCTTTCAATAACCTTAAATCTTTTGTGCTCGGAGAATCGGGAAATTTTATAACGGGCTAGAATTAAATTGGATTTTTCACGGCTCCCGTCACCTCCGATTGCATCAGAGGAGAAGATTCTTACTCGATTCTTCCTAAGCGATTTATTGAAATTGTACCAAGAATATTCTCCCGCTTTTCAGAGCCTGCTACTGCATACATATAGCTATATAGGTATACTAGGCTTAATTCGGTCATATTCGAATTTCAATGCTTCCATGAGCCAGAATGTCTTAAAATATTGACAAAAAAATGTAGTCGAACCCCCAGGTCCCTATCTCAATTCTAAGTACTGCCCCAAAGCCTTAGAACTTTTCCATTTAAATCAAGGATTGTCCCAGATTCATACACTGAAACAATTGCACCCTTAGAATTTCCGTATGAATAATTTGTCGATTAAAGATCGTATAGACAAAGTTCGAAGAAACAATTTAAGAATAGAGAGAACAAGTTTTGAACGTGTTCTTTGAAATTTGTTCTACTGTCTTAGTCCTCGCTTCTCAAAAATTTGAGAAGTAATCCCGAATTTTGAACTTCACTGTAGCAAGCTTCGTTCTTGACCTATATTTTGTTCTGGTTATTCGCCCACGCAAAAGGCTATACGGAGGGCAGAGTTGTGGAGTTCACCAGCATCAGGGAGTCCCAAGGCAATGTTCTTCGCGCGGGTTTATAAGTAATTCAAGAATCTAATTCGCCTTTATTGTAGTTCGAGTTGTAAAAATTTCAGAGCGCCCGTCGCGCATTAGTTTATTACTATTTCAAGCGGCACGAGTTAGCCCTTGGTCGCGAGCTCGCAAGCCTTACAATTCGCGCCATGGAATGGAAACACCCCTTCTAATAATTCATAAAACCTGAGAATATACGACCGAGCGAAGCGTAGCGAGAGATATGTTTGCCGGAGACATTTATTCGAGCGCTTATACCAACGGAACGTGGTGCGGAAAGGTATCTTCCAACTTTTTTTTAACAATCATTTATTCATTCGTCTACTTACTTACAACAGGCTCGGCATTACGTGATACTCCCAAAAAAAATTTCTTCACAAAAATACAGAACGATCTTTTATATCGAATATAATCACTGTCGCTCCAAACTCAACGAACATTTCAACCTCAACATCAGGAAAGTACCTACCTATCCCATAAATCTTCACTCACCACATGTTAAAACGTAACAGTTATGATACCCTCCTTGGCATAATGTTGTTCAAGAATTTTTTTCCTGAAGCCAAACTGAATTATTAGCTTGAATTACATTGAGCGTATATTTTGGTTTAATTAGACCAATTTTTCGGGCTTTTCTTCCTCCGTGAATCCGCTCTCTCTTATTTTAGTATGTCTTTACAGTCGGTATGGGGGTTTACGATCAAGCTGATAAATGCGCCTTGGTTAACGTATTTCGGTAGCTTATTCGACAATATTTTGTCATGGATTTGAGTCGAGTGACGTAATCGATAATTATATTTATCAGTTTGACAAGGTAACCGTAACTCAGACGACCGGACTACTCGAAGCGTATGGCAAATTCTCTCGCACCACCTACAACGAACTTTTAATTAAACGTCAATGCGATTAACACGGTCCAGCACTTAACGTTTGAAATTTTAATTAATACTCCCAACGGCATGGAAAACTGACCCGTTTACGGAGATGAATAATAATTGTGAAATTTTGGAACGCGATAATCTTAGGCTACCATTTCCGGGGTGTAAAATCAATCGATATGATCTTTCCGGCTATCGACTATATCCTTTGCAAAAACAATGAATATATATATATCTCTATGACTTGCTCTGAGGTTACAACGTACGTAAAACCTGCAACTCTACACCGTGGTATAATTAGTTTTTTGGTCGTTATTTCCAGTGAGTTATGAATCGGGATGACTTACGCGATAGGGACCCACTATAAAATAATTCCAACGGTTTTTACATACAAAAGAGAGAAAACAAAGACTAAATTTATCACTCTGATAGCTATAGCTTTAGGACCCGCAAACAATAAATTAATCTCATTGTGCGTTGCACATACACATTTTCTACTAGATATTGTGTATAGTGTATTTATGTACGTATATTCGTACGTCTACACGAATGTAGATGGAATCGCAGTAATTTGAATCATTGAAAAATGGCATCAGGGTTGCATGGCTCAATCGGTTTTGTCCGATAATATTGCAAAAGAGGTTCCAAGACACGAGGAGGGCGTAAACACCCCGAAACGCTAACTAATAGGTTGTTATTTGGATGATGTGAGCTGGTTTGCCGGTACTGGCGTTCCTATAAGACGTCGTTTCTATTCCTTGTGCAAAAGCTATCCGAAACTTTTTGGTAGGGGCCGCGCAAAACGTGGCAAGAAAATCGCAGGGGCGTAGCCATAACCTGGAGCGTAACCGTAACCTTATCCTCGGCCCGCTTCGTCCCCTACCTTCAGGACCATCCAACCCCAATTCCGGCCCGACCCCTTATCGAAATGGCAAATCGAAGTTGGCATAAAGAAATCCGTACCATTGAACACGGAAAGTTATGTCTCGACTATATTAAACCGCTGACCTAGATGTATCGCGAATCTTACTATACGAGTATATCTATATTCATACTAAAAGTTTTCCCCGAGAATCTGCACTCTGAAAACATTCTCCGTGCCTCAAATGTCACTTGCAACAAAGTGGAGTTCGCTCGTGCTCAAGTAGCCAAGCTGATATAAGGCGCAATGAGTATGTGGAAGATTTTCTCTCGTGACACAACAGGGCGTCATCCAGGTGAGAAAATCTCTACCCGATTGTATCCATGCGGTGAACATTATGCAAACCAGGAACCTGTAGATTTAGGGAATGCTGTTTGTGCGAATCTGCTGATTTTCTGATTAGATTTCACAGTCGAGAAGGGACTGCATGAAATTCTCGCCGGATATTGAACCCCGAATTTTCAGGGGGTAGTGAAGCCTTGCTTCACCATAGTTGGATATAAAATATGATGACATAATGCACCTTGGCCATATTTTTAAGGGCTGAATCTTTTAGTTTTTATTTGAAATATTTCTTGTCGGTACATGACCCTTCCCAAGACTTTTTTCGAGTTTGAACCCTTGTCAGCACTTTATAGGAGCTTATCGTGGTATAATTTCTTTTTTTATCTCCTCGGGATCTTAATTTTTCTCCTCTTTGTGACGTGGTGAACAAGACGACGAGGGTGAGTCAACCAGATTCTTTTGCGGCTTACGCAGATTATAATTACTCCATAAATTGTTTAAGTCGGTCTTAAGGAATCTCCTTGAGGGAGCTATTAAGACTTAATGAAGGGTGGCGGGGTGCAAGATGTTTCCTAACGTTGAACGCGTATACAGTATGCGAGCCGTGTATATGCGAGGCTGCAGAGTCCAAAGTTACAGACAGACTGAATCAGGGCGAGTCGGGGTGAACTAGAGGGTTGCAATGGATTTCCCTCTTGCCCCAAAATCAGAAATTTGGCCTTCCTTTGAAGTAATTCTACACCACGAGTGATGGAGTAGCGGAATGTTACCGGAATATATCATAAAAAATAAATGATGAAAAGGCGAACGAGGGTAGATATGCGGCTGCAAAGTGTATTAGTCGGTACTTTTCAATCTTGGCATTATTAAGAAAAATAATAAAAATCAGGAATTATTTTGGTACCCGATCTTTCCGTCTCTGCATCATATTTTTGACTCAATTTTACTACTTCTTGGGTTAATTGCTCGAGTCTCTGTACTCTCTTTCTTAATGATGCATTCGCTTTGCGAGCGTTGCAGCGTTCAAAGCAACATCAAATTCTGGCTTCTCGTTTGTTTCAAAGTGCAGTAATATACTGGGGAACAGGTAGACAGGTGAGGATGGAGTACGTGAGACGCCTAAACCGCAACTCCAAAGGGATGGTTCTGACAATTATACATCTGAAACTTTCCTGGACTATTGCAGCGAAGTTGTATACTGAAAGCTCGAAAGTTCACCACTATTTCTGGCGGGTGAGGAGAATCCTTAGTAGAATATTGCCGAAAGTCATTGAGCGGTAAAGAATAGGACTATTATTTCCGTTCGAAGCGTTCCTCGATGATGATAAAACGCTGGAGCCTTTCATATACCCGTTCAGAGATGAATACCTTGCCCGCTACGTTTGTCCAAAACCCTAGTCAGGTCAAAGAGCTAAGAGAAGACGAGCCAAGCTCGCTGGAAGCTTGATTGCCCTAGTTTTTCTAGCTTCTAGGACGGGGCTTATTACGGTAGTTCGCGGATTCCAACGTCTCGGGTTCACGGGCTGGCCTCAAGTTGGCTGAGATTAGCTAAGGTTCGTTTCGGACGAGTTCGACTGATTTGGCAAGACTAAAGCCTAAAGCGTCACTTTGTCAACGGGAATTTAACAAGATTGCAAATGCTTGTATGAAAGTTAGATCCGAATTGGTCCCCTTGCAGGATAGACACGTTTCAAGGTTCGAAAAACTGAAATCAAGGATTCCTGCAGTTCTTGGAATCTTCATCCAAAATCGATTTCCCGGACGCATTGTATACGGGGGATTCGACAATCGATGGAGGCCATAATGCGAAAGCTATTTACTGGGCCAGCTGGTGAATGCGAGAAAATCAATTGGGTGAGGGGTGCTTTTTAACAGTAAGCCCAATCCTATTCGTATCTAAGACAAGATGGACTGGGACAAAAGTACCCCAAGATTAAAGCCGGGGTAAAATGCACTCTTGGTGAAATCGAATTTCTATTGTGGCTCCCTTCGGTCCCTAACTTTGAGCTCAATTATTTTCCGTTAAAGACGATGCGGTGAAATATGCAAACCCAATTGACGGCTCTTAATGTGTTGAATTGGCAGAGAAGCGTATCAAGACATAGAACGAAATTTTGTTGAACATAGAATATACAGAGCGAAAAAATCGAGCAAGATATTCGTATTTTTAAACAATCTCCGTATTCGCGTGGAAAATATGTATATTTCCATTCCTGATCTACGGACAAAGAATTAGCCTGAAATGACCTGACGACACAAAGGTATGAATCAACGACTTATTCTGAGGACGTAGTGAAAAGAGCGTGAGGCAAAGCGAGTCGTTCAATTAGAGCATAGCTTAAATTTAGACGCATTAACGAACGCATCTGCCCTTTCGTCGTCGCCAAGATGCCTATGGCGTTATTGCGACGCTAATTCGCTTTCATATTTCACTTGTGACGAAGAATTTTTGTATTAAAGTCCCCGTCGAGTGCTTTGAGGTGACAATTAAAATATCTGCGGCATAGTTCACTCTAGGAGTGACTTGGCAAGCTGAAAATTGAGCGAGAGAAACACCCGGGCATTTCGGACAATTATAAGTAAAACTATAGTTCGGAACAGTAAAGAATTTTGTTTTAAACAGAATTTGCTGTATGACTGGTCTGGGCAAAAAATGGCACAAAATTTGACATTAAATCAAAAACAAATAAAAATTCCCTCAATTTTCAATCATGCGGTGCCACGTTGATATATTATCGCTTACCTAATGTTCATTTTTGGAGAAGCTCTTTGTTACTTTCAAGTTTCATTTTCTTTACCAAATTCTTCTAGCCATCTGTCCAATTGTACCGAATGGAAAAATCTCAGAGTGCACCGTGACTCTCGGAAACTCAAAACGATACATCCATTAATTCTCAGGGTCGTTAACCAGATTTTAAATAATCGTTTCCACATTATAAGTCGTAATACGGAATCTGAATAGCGTAGTTGGATTGCGTTTGATGAAAATGATATTGCCTTCGCCTCCCTATCAAAAAAATCTACATGGGAAACCATGTGGGTCTCCCAGGTTCCCAGTTCCCAGGGGAATTTTGGCAGGGAACCCATCTGGGATGTGGGGCTCCCAATAAGACCCATGTGGGATGTGGGTACCCCATAGGACCTGTGTGGTAGGTGTGGGTCTCCCGATAGGACCCATGTGGGATGTGGGTACCCCATAGGACCTTAAAGACGTCTTTACGACATAAGACGACATTTAGACGTCCAAAAGTGAGACATTGGACGTCTATACCACGACTTTAAGACGACTTTTATTTTTGTGTTTACTGGGTGATTTACCAAAACTTCCATGTGGGTGCCTAACAAACCCGTGTGAGATCCCAAACGTCCTATGTGGGTGACCAACAAACCCATGTAGGTTTCTGCGAGTCCCACATAGATTTCCAAGACTCCCATGTGGGTTTCCAGCAAAACCATATGGGTACTCAACAAACCCATGTAGGGTCATCAATGCCCCATATGAGTTCCTAGAAGTCCCACATGGTTTACCGAAACTTCCATGTGGGTGCCTAACAAACCCGTGTGGGATTCCAGACGTCCTATGTGGGTGACCAACAAACCCATGTAGGTTCCTGCGGGTCCCACATAGATTTCCAAGACTCCCATGTGGGTGCCCAGCAAAACCACGTGGGTGAACAAAAATCCTATGTGGGTTCCCAGCCAAACCGTGTGGAAGACCAACAAACCCATGTAGGTTCCCAGCCAAACCATGTGGGAGACCAACAAACCCATGTAGGTTCCCAGCCAAACCATGTGGTTGCCCAGCAAAACCATATGGGTTCCCATGTGTCCCACCTGGATTTTTTCAATAGGGCTCCTTCTAAGAATGAGAAAGATCAGTTGATAAATCGTAGGATCGAACGTGCGTTTTGTTTATAAATTTATTCTTAGAGTTGGGAGACCATTTTTACACTCGTAATCAATCAAGCAGGGAGTTTGATTATTTTGTATAAATCAAGTACACCACAGGTACCCGGAATTAATTGGAAACAATTTTTATCACCATTTTTCTTCCTACCATATTTCCCACTCCTCTGGATGATGAGAGAAAGAAAATACGACAAGTATTATGATACTTAACTCCTGAGAGACCCGAGAAATAATTTATTAAAACACAATAAAAATACATAGGCGATTCAATAGACACACTTTTGAAAGTCAAACTGTGAAAAATTTGAATAACAAATTTCCTAAACTTCCTGCCGGGACATAAATCATAAAGAATTGAGATATTCCGCAATGATATCTCGGAAATACTGAGCATTATGTTTCTCGTGGTGGGTATATACATTCTACGTCGTCAGTATATGTACTGAATATACTATACTAAAATATACTATATTATACGCATTCATATACATACACATTGCGTATCTCGAATCTGTCAAATGTATTCAAGGCACGAGGCAACAGTGATATGCATCTTGGGATTCGAGTGTGAATAATATACTTCCACAAATTTCTTCCTTCCCGACGTATAGGTATATGTAGGTACGCATTTCTCTGCAACTTTCGACCATTCATGAATTTGATGAAAAAACAAAAAAAAAAACAAAAAATGTCGACAAAGGATGTTTGTCTCTTGAAATGAAACGAACCAACACGATAAATAACGCTACATACGAGCTTGGGGAAGAGTAACATCAAACATTGTCATTTCCTCATGGTATCACATAATATCTAGACTGGTGTTTATTATTTGTAGATGTAGGTACATATCCCGGTCTGCTGCAGCAGCGTGAGGAATGAAATTTTATTTAAAAACTTGTTTCTGAACTAATTTCTACCGTCCGTTAATTATCGCAGCGTGTCTGTACTAATTAACGGATAGGTGAAACGAGCGGAGTAAAATTGTAGGTATAATACCTGAGCAGAGGTAAAATCGGTTTTCCTCCCTTGAGTAATTCTGCGGGAGTAGAAAGCGGAGAACAGAGAACGGAGAGCGGAGAGCGGAGAGTAGGTACCTATACGTATAGTCAAGAACGTTATGAAGTATTTGCTGGAAAAGTATTTACGTCACAATGCACCTGACTGGGTGGAAATTGTGTGTCAATACCAGACATGGTTGTCGCGGCAAATAAAGGTGCCAGTAAAGCAGAGGTGGCCATTGTCGGTAAAACATGTCAAAAGCGGCGATTGGTCCGAAATGAGAAAACTACCGTCAGTGGTACAGAAGCAGTTAGTAGCCACCACTGCAGAGCAAACTTAAATCACTTTTTATAGAACAGTTATTTCCCGTTCTAAATCACCCGGCTCTTTCGGTCGTCGTTCAATCCTTTTCCTTTTCTTACCTTCGCAGTTTGGGTGTGATACATTTTTCACCTTTCATCCCCAAACGTAACGCATTACGCATTCGCAAGCAAAACGGTTTAACTAAAATTTCGCAATTGTCAGAATACGGTTTGCATGCGCAAGGTTAACGAGGAAGGAATTAGAACCGTTTTGCAACGTTACAAGCTAAGGGAAAGACCGAAAATGCAGATCTTCATCGCGTGAATCAAGCCTCAGGCGCGTCTAAGACGTTGCGAGGGCGTCGCGTCGCATCGCGTCGCGTCGTGCAGGCCGCCATCTTCCGACACCAGTGTAATTGCCTCACTTGAATTATATAGTACCGGTTCGCCTGTTTCCAGAGACATTGTGGGTTAATATGTAGACTTAGATATACCTACCTACCTGTCTACCTACGTTCTAGTTCGAAGTAAGAACTGCACGTCGTCTGTTCACCCCGCGTGTTCGCTTGTCAAGTACAAAACCACAGCTTGAATTAAGCTTTTGAGTAGCAATTCGATAGAATATCTAACACGATTTCATCAACATTTTTTTTTTGAGTTTGACTAGATAGTCTAGGCGATTTTTGAAATTCGTGAAAAGCTCAGCTTTATACTCTCTCAGAATTTTTGGAAGCTGAGGTTTCATTATTTCGAAGAAACATAAAAAATGGTAACAATTTGTAAATGAAATAGAAGGGTAAAGTTGAATGTATAAAGTTTGGATAAAGGTGGCTGTTCTTTGGTATATAGGTAAAAGACACACCTTCGCTGGCTTTTGTATAGAATTTTCGAGAAAGACAAAACTGAAGATAATTTGTTAAACGAATCTTCCACGGAACGCTCTTTCACCCCAGGTGTACGGGGTCGGGATATAGAGTTGGGGTGGCGTCGACGAGGTATTGGCTCCCACTTTCGATTTCCCTAAACGAAGATAAATACCCTGGCGTTCACGAGTCGCGGTCCCTTGTGTCGCGTGATAAAGGTGCAGCCGGCAGGATCGTGGGTATTCGCGATTCCCGCGGGGAGAAAATGAAAAGAGGCCATTCGAGAATGGGGATGGGGCTGATTTTCAGCTCTTAGTTGTAAGGGATGAGTTTCAGCATGATTGCACCGCCTTCACCACCATTATCTCTTCAGACCCTGTCCACTGTCTGGTCATCGTTTTTCCTCTCCAGCTCCATCGGCTGGTGCAGTATAATACTATAATGTATATCTACGGTTTTGAGTGGGTCTGTACGAGTCCCGGATATTGGCAAACCGGAGTGCTGCTCTTCACAGTGGCATATATAATCAACGACGATTCGCGGACTTGCATGGCGCGGGCGAGTCGATTCGATAAAACCAAGGGACGAAGGGGACACAGCTGCGTGATTTAGGCGGTCAGGGGGAATTGAGATATTACTACCAGCTATAGTCTTCTTCTCTGCACTGGATTATTTCCTCTATCGCCAGACGACGTCTTTCTAAAGGGCGTGAAACCCGCTCTCATATATATACGATCACCCACACATATATATATGGTGTGTCCAACAATTTCGCGCACATGTGATCTACGCACCGAATTTCATTCTATCGGATGAAAAAAAAAAAAAAAAAGAATGGACTTTTTCCAATTTTTAGATCATGCGTTCATGTCGCACATAAAATCTATTGACACGTTACTTTTCACATTACCCTCACTTCTGCTTACATAAAAGTTTTGCAATTTTTTTAAGACTTTGGATGTAACGCAGGATATGTATTATCTTTTGCTACCGCGATATTCACGATCCGAAATTTTTTCACGGGACTTTTTCTGCACGCGTATTTCACTTTTATCTTCTTCTACAACAGAAAAATTTTACGATACTTTATAAAGGGTGCAATGATTCTTACGAGTGTCTGGTCTTGCCTGATCCAAGGCCTCTTTTCTTTGGTTTCATTGCTCTTTCGTGTTTTTATTCTTTATTCTTTTTTCTTTTTTTTATAACATCGGGCATTTTCAGAGCTCGACATTATTCTCTGACTAGAACTACGGTCTGTGTGCGAGTCTCGGCCATCGCGTATCTCTATTGAATTATGGAGCTGTCTGAGAAGGTGGGTGGATGAGCGAGAAGGATTGAAAGAAAGAGTTGAAAGTATTCGGCGAAGGATATTCAAGATATCAACGCGGTTGAGACCGGTTAGCATGAGCCATGACGAATATATATACCTATATGGATATGAATATATATATGTAGGCAGGTAGATAGATATAATATGTATTATACATAGGGAGGAAAGATATATATTTGTTGAGATATATTTTACCTACAGATTACGGTAGTATTTTACGGTAAACAGTAGGATGTCATTTTCTGTGGTCCCCCTTTTGTCTTCCTCGCAAGTCGCGTCCCAGCAGCAGCAGCAGCAGCAGCAGTAGCAGTAGCAGTAGCAGTAGCAACGTATAGTATAATTTATGCACCCCACTGTGTTCATAAAGCCGAAATATTTTAAAACAAACATAAAAGCTCGGGCTGTGAAAAGCTCGCTTTATGGTAATAAGTCTATGTTGCCGTTTATATGGAACTTGGCAGGGCTTACTAAGTGGAATCGCATAAGGTGGAGCTGTACTATAGGTTTTTTCATTCTCTCATTTTCGGGTTTCACCGCATGCCTTTTTTTTCTTTTTTTTTCTACAGAAATAAGAAACGAAACGGGAAAGAGGAGGCCAACAAAAAGAATCTTGAGCTTACGCCAAGAATTTCGTCTTAACGACGCGGCCGCGGGTCCAGTCGCCTATATAAGACATAACTATAAGAATGAATACAGGTTTATATTAATCTTGAACATTGCAATATTTGAAACAAAAAAAAAAAATAAAAAATATAATAATTACAAGTAAGTCAGCTCTCCATTGTTAAACTTGGGTTAAGACCCCGGAAAAATATGCCTTTGTTTCCGTTCTATATAACCGGCCGCTTAGCGATGCGTAATAAATATCATGCTCCGAACGGTGCGGTACGGTTGAGAGGATTACGCGTAGGGCGCGAATAATATTACTGTTTTTAATCCAAGCATTGTTTTAACTTTTACCGGTTAGGTCGTACAGTCGTCTAGCAATGAAAATTTTCCCCTGAATCGCAAAAGCTCTTTTGTTATAGGTACCCTAAGTTAATAATTTTCATTCATTGTCAGCCAAAAGCTGAAAAACCGCATATATATTTATTTGATACCGGAAGTTCATACGTATAATATATATATGGTTTAACCACAGAACCTGATACCTTATTTCTACGGGCAGTTTGTCTTAATCCTGCACGAGAAAGGCTCAGTTATCGAAAGAACGTCTCGGGTTTCGTCTGATCCGACAAATTACCCACATACGTACTTAAGCGGCACTTCTCTGTATTTCCAAATGCTATAGAGTGCATGTATGAGAGTTCTGAGTTCACGCACCTACGCACTTTGCAGGGTGATAATATGCGGGTTTCTATAGGCTGTCGGGTTATACCCGTCTCTGAGTTTATCGGGAAGCACATCGCATCGTTAGAAAACTGAGGGATTCATAGAGTTTGTTGCCTCTCGAGTTTCTCTCGGTATTTTCGGCTTTATTATCTTTTAATTAAAACCTTTGCCGACGATCATCTGCGTAAGTGAGGATGGGACCGCACGTAACTCGGTTAATCTGAAGGTAAAGGCTTACATGTATATCATTGCTTTCCGGTCTCATTCAGATTTCAATCAGGAATTTAAACCGAATGTGAGCTGAAGCTTTAACCGCAATCGGACCAGAGCCGGAAATTTAATCAAAACCGAAAGTATTTATTTCGGTTTCTGCTATTGATTCACTTAACTCAATGGCAAGGAATTTCACCATTACCTAATTTCATGTATGACCCTTACACGGTATTTCGAAATGAATCGTACCCATCCCTTGCTCAATCTAGGATTCAACTTCTCAACATCCTAACTCTGGCAAAAATTGATAAAATCTACTCCAAACGACAAATCATCGTTTCAAATGATATTTTACTCCAGATTTTGGAGAGTTTTCTTTTTTCTTTTTTCCTTAAACACCATACCGATTATCACCTCCAATGATAAGAAAGAAATACAGTCTCGTCGTATACGAGCTGAGGCTGTAGCCGCCTCGCAGCGGTTGATTAGTGGAACAAGGCACTTTCGCGACAAGGGTCATTTTTCTAGCTCTTTCGCGACTACTTCGTTTTGGCAATAGTCCGTAGACATCCCTTAGACCCATCCATCTCTTGGTGGTCCTACAGTAGAATTTGGTCATTAGCTGACGGTCGGTAGAGTGTCGCGCGCAGTAAGAGCCCCTGCAGTCAATGAGGCGGACCTTACAAACAGTCTCGAAGAGTTATTTCCTGGTGCACTTTTTCTATGAATAGCGTTGGGCGTGTATATAACGTTTAGTCAGAGTTAGCCTTACGATAAAGAAAGATAGAAAATCTTCAGAAAAAGTGAGCCTAAGTTTCGCTTCCATTTCCCGAAAGGGGAAAAAGGTCACCGAGTCTTTTCCGATCGCTGCCTTCAGCTACTTCTTAAATTGAACAGTCACTACGGCTCGTTGACTCTATACGCGGAAAATAAACCTCGATAGATCTTTCAGCGGTTGAGTTATAACGGTAACGAGAAACAGTCTAGAGAATTAGTGAGCACTATCCTGCACCGCCTATTAAAGACCTATACAGCATCTTGTATTCATTGCCGAAGAATATTGATCTAATTTTGAACATTTTTTACTATCGTGTAAACTGTGAGCAATCAGATTCTTGTATCGGAGTTAGAATGCATTTGAATCATTTTAGCGAATGCGTGAGATGAAACAATAAAATAGGGAGAAAATCGCGCGCGCGAAAGCGCGTGTTGAAATGTAAATTTCAACTCGCCTTGTCTGCATCTGTATCATCTTGGCAGCTGCAACTGATGTCTCTATATCCTTATATTATTTCAGTGCAGTTCTCCTATCCCGATCTTACCTCGGCTAATTTTGTTGCGATTCATTCATCCCCGCCTTATAGAATAATAAATATTTCGCACATTCTGCAGTGCTTAGGATGTGTAGAGTTGGAAATAAAGCTTGGAATCGACGAGAGTGCATATTTCTTTGCTGTCTGTTTCGGTTAAGGTGTAAAATATTCTTATGCAATGAGTTAAGCGTCGTAAGGAAAATCGTTTACACGCTACCGTTACGAACAATTCTAACAGCCGTCTGTCACGAATCTCTAGTTTTAAAAGGCCTTCATTTATATAAAAGCCCAGTCGTTTGGTGTTAAATATGAGTTACGGCAGCTTTTAGCGCTCGCCAGCACGCTATCCATTGCACCAAAGCGCCACCAATTTATCCAAGGCATTTGTTCTCGTCTCCGAGATCGCGCCTCAAGGCCCAGGTTAATCTGACCGCTATCGCCCTTTCCCATTCCGATTCCCATTCCCTCTTGCTCCTACCTCTTGCACACAAATCCTGAAAACGAATTATACTTCAAAGCGAGAGCAAGGGAGATAGGCAAGTGTTTATTAGGAGAACAAGAGAGGAGAATAGAGACAGAGATAAGGGAGTATAATTTCTTCTAACGAGTGAAATCCCGACCGACTTAACAGAAGGAAATGTGGAAAATCTTAAGGCCGCCTCTTCTTGTCTCTAAATACCAACTGTTTGTCTCGGTAAACACGGTACAAAGTAAGTTTGCACTAGCTAGCGAGTTAAGAAGTTAAATCGAAGTTGGGTAAGTCATTTAACAGAGTTAATAATTGAGTAGCCTTAGAGACTTCAGGGACTCAACATTCAGAATTAGATTGACATAATTTCCCGAACTCGCGGGCACAATGTAGAGCCATTCCCATGCCGATGGAAATACCATCCCTTATTTTATTCAAGCCAATACACTGACACGTTTATACTCTCCATTACTCTCGTTCGAACCGCAAAGATCAGTGAAACGGTCCTTCGTCTAATTTTCATTTGCACCTACTCGCATTGTGACCGTAGGAGGTTTAGGTCAGCTCAAGACGCGTGGGAGAGCGAAATGCGTGAGTCCTCTCGAAAGGCGTTCCAATTTCGTTATACCTAGTATCTTGTTTCTAATTTTTTTTCTCATCGTATACTCGACAAGTTCACGGATCGTGCTTTTAGAATTTTGATATTTTTCGAACAACCCCTACCTATCTTCGGTCTTTCGGATTCTACTGCATAAATATCTATGCCTATCCCAAATTGCGCTCCTCGTAGTATATGTCGTGGAAAGGCAGCCTGATAGCCGTAACAACGTAAGCCAATGTGCCAATGGTGATCAGTTATGGAGCTTACCAAGTTGTTGGCCACAGGTCTATGTTATTACGGCTTAGCGATGGTTGAGTTTATAGCATCCCCGTAGTACGCCATTAAACACTGGCCTTAGGCATGTCCACCCGGATATTGGGAATGGGAAAGGGTGCTCCGAGTGTACCTCTGAATATAAATTTGGCCAAGTTTTTGGTTAAAGTTAAGTAATTCTTCTGCCTATTGAAGGATTGCATTCGGTAAATAAATGGGCTTTATGGACTCGTAAGATATCGACCATTTCTTTCTTCGACCAATAATATAGGTATAACTTCCATCTACGAAGCCCTTCTGGACAGGCCTAAGCCGTAATGGGAATACCTTTAATACCTTTGAAGATACCGTGACGCCAAGTGAAATTGAATTCTATATCAAATGAAAATCCGAAATATGGGGGGTGGCTTACTCATACCCGTCCAAGAGGCTTAACTGATTGAGTCCACCGTGGACGCGCGCAAGCACGGGGCGCCTTCCTAATTTCAAACTTGCTGACTAGCCGCAAGCACGTGGCTGTGAGGATATCGTACTTCACTGTATTTGTACTTGTACACATGTAGATATAGAGGTATACATACGTATATACGTATCCGTATCTCTGTGTGCAGGATTTCTGCAGAGAGAAGACCAGCTTTCTCTGACCATGGTTTATCGAGGCGGGGTAACTCTGCCTAACGTTATTACACCCGGTCCAGTCGCCGGCTGTATATTAAACTTGGGGTTTGTACACTTTGGGGATTCACGGATTCCCGAGAGCCTGGAATTTTGATCTTGAGAAACTATGCCCTGTAAGTCTCCGCTCGCAAATATACCATTCCGATCTAAAACCCGCTATACTGCACATTGCGCGGTGGTTGTCAATTAAAATTCAGATAAAATGGAATGAAATGGAATAAAATGCAGCCACTTCACAGCTGCCCACAATGCTTCTTTGTAATAATCAAGCTTTTGATTCCTTGCGAGACTACAGTCGGTACATTTACGTAGTTGCATGAATTTTAATCGTTGGCAAGTGGGTTGACGTCTTCTCAAGTGAACCGGGCATAGAAATCAGTCGCAAAGAGGTTGATAAAGGATGCAAGCGTAAGGTAATTAAATAGCTAGGCAATAGAATGATAAATCGTTGGAATTGGCAAACAATGGTCTACTTATTTGCGCTTCTGTTGTCTCACCCCGTCCCACGGCTGGCCTCGCGGTCCTTTGCATAAGGCCAGTCGTAGGTATACGCCTAGAGAATTAATTTATCGTAGATTTCAGTTATGGTATAACACTCGCTGACAAAACGCTTGTAATTAATTTCCGGTAGACGACGTTTCTGGTTTTATGCGGTAACCCATTCTATCCATAACCCGCTATGCACTGGTGGATGAGACGCCAGAAGGCGAAGCTTTCGGAGCCGATCCCAGCCTGACTTCACCTCAAGATATTAATTATCTACCCGCGAGAAATTAGTATGCCACCGAAATGTGCGTTGTTACGTGCTGCAGGCTCATGCGGTAAACGAGGACGAGTCATTTGTTAAGGTTTTGTAGCTGATGCTGCAGTCCACGTGGTAACTATACCCACGCTAGAAACAAGTTTCGAAGTTTCGAAATTTCGAAATTATGCTCTACCCAGTATACGATACCAAGCTTAAGCTCTTTGAGGACCCTGGGGCCTGAACTGAGTGACGGACTAACGGGTGAACAGAATGGTCCCCTGAGACGTAGAATCTAACGCGACATAAGTCGCAATTAGCCAGAATTTACCTCGCCTCTGCAGACGGGGAAACTAATCCGTGAAGATCCTGTTCTCGAACCTGAGAACTGTGGGTTCCAATTTTTTAGCTCGGTCTTAGAATCGTTCGTATAATGTTACGACAACAAGTGCAGTGTCCCTTCTTCCTCCTTTGCCTTGGATTGGTGACTAATCGGAATTGTACCTTGAAATTATGCGGACCGCTACCTACTCCGAGATACGAATCAAGTATTCTTGGGTTTCATCCCGAGACCTCAGAGTGGTATATCGGAGTGCCCACTGTAGAGGCTGGATATGGCTAGCTGATCTGAAGAGCTTCAATCCGCTTTTTATGCATCGAATTTAGACGGTGAAATTATCACTGGCACGCGATCTCTTGCTCAACGATCGTCTCTTGCCTGAACGGTATACGTACGTTACGTGACGTTAGTGTTTTGACCCACGTGTATCTTTCGTTACATGACAACTGGTCGTTTCTCCGATGCAGATAACCCTTCCTCCATATAAAATTGATTTCATCTCCCGTCATCACTTTGCTATGATCGACCAATCGACTTCCACATGTCGCGAGTCAATTGATATTTCTATTTAAGGACAGGAATCTATCATTCGTTGAACGATAATCCGAGCTAGGGGGAAAGAATAACGCGTTGAGATAAATATTGCCGTTCAAAGTTCACGATTCGTTTCTGAACACGGTCGCGTATGAACAAAATTGTTTCAGACTATCTTCGTGATTATATCTATATAACAGCAGATTTCCTCAGATGGTCGGCATACAGCTTGCTTCTCCCTACACTGGTTAGAAATGTCCTTCCATTAGCAAATTTGGTACAGTACCTCCGGCGAGAGGAAACTAGCTACAAAATTTATTCCGGAGCACAGACCACTTCCAACACACCCGGTGGACAAAACGTGTCTTATCTAGACGTGACACGGGACTATCGCAACGTAAAGACCGACCAAGTCGCCGGAGGAAAGCCTGAACAAAAGACAGTCGCAGGAGCAAACTTAAGGATGGACTGGAAGCGTGTGACATAAATACATATAAGAGCGCTAAGAGTCTCTTTATCCTGTCTTCGCCAGATACTGAACATGATTTATTTCCCCAGCCCGGTTTTCGCCCTCGTGAAAAAGTACCGCGTTTGCAGTTTTCGCGTCTGAGCGTAGCTGTAGGTATAGTCGGCTAAATACACGGTGTGGTTATCGTAGAGCAAAAGGACTCCGGAAATACGTGCGTCGTGCAGCCGGTGTAAGCGTTTTTTGATGACGATGTTTTATTTTCATACTTTTTTCCACCTGTATTTCTTATTATTCTTTGTTTTCTGTACGCTGCTTAATCTGCACGGTTTCCTTTAACAATTAAAACATGCACCGTATCAAATCAACAAAGCCATTGAAACCGTAGAGGTGTGCCGAATCTACAACCGGTTCCTTTCCGGAACAATACCAGAAATTATTTAATTCCCCGCCGAAATTCGTACTCACGTTTTACGATATATAAATATATGCAAAAGTACTTTTCCGCACTTCAAACTTCATTATTCGACGCTAATCCTTGTATGGTTACACATGGGGACGTGTGATCATGTAAATACTGCACTGTATAAAAGCTGTTAGAAGCATCACTGCTGATGCTCAAAATCAACAAGCATTTGCTTTCGTGCAAAGTTTCACTACCTTATTGATTCTGTACCCATGGTATTGAATATTGAACGCATGATTGTACGATAATTTCAATCAGCTGACAAATTATTATAATACCTACCAGTGAAGCGAAATACACATGATATCAGTAGAGATGATATAAATTTAATGTAGCTTTGATGAAAACTTAATGTTATAAGATTTTTATTTGCATTCCTTAGAACTGATCCTTGTTACATGATTACATGGCATCGAGTGAGTGGTTTATACCGCAATTGAATATTGGAAATAACTGAAGACCGGTAATGATCGATTCCCCTGCAGGACCGATACCCCGAAGCATGGATTTATCGGGAAAGTAAGCAAGGGATGGGAATATCCCAGGAGGGAAAATTCGGTTAGGTTAAGTTGAGTGAGGTCAGGTGAGGTCGGGTTAGGTTGCACCTCTCGGACCGCGATGGCTCTATGGGATTACCGGATAATTGGATTGAGACTGATTCCCAAGAAGCCCCGGTACAAAACTCGTTTACCAGGGACTTACAACTTTCAGTGTTTTCTGACCGAGATATGAAAGTTTCTTGGTCCAGTCGAATGGTACTTTCTTCGAAGTATCATGTTGTAAACGACAGTAGACGGCCTCGGAAGAGGATACTTCCCGAACTTAGATACACCTACACTACACACGATATCGCTATAACACCTCTAGTGAAAACACTGGACCAGACGGGCCGACCAGCTAGAGGGCAGAGTATTGACGGTAAGAGGCTTCGGGGGTGAGCCAATGGAAGTCACAAGTGAGTGATAAACTATGGGATCGAGAGAGCTTAGTAGTAATTAATGCCGAAATTTATCACCCAACTTTATATTATAGCTATCTAGGTGTTACGTCTGTTTGAACTTATTGATTTACGTGTACCACTGAAGACGATTTAAATTTTCTTATATAAAAGGTATTTTATTGCCATTAGGTTCCTGGAGCAAGTCGTTTAAACTCATTTATCACCATGAGACTAAGGTGTGCGTCATACGCGGATAGATGGACACATTCACATATGAATAGGGCATGCGTATCAGTATATGCATATACCTACCCAAAAGAGTGACTGATCGGCCACGGTATATGGGTATATTCCTCACGAAACAAGAAGTGATAAGCATTATTCGGTAAAGTTATTGGCAACGCTTTCGCCCTGTCATAAGTCATTTTTAACACCGTTCACGATATCATGGATGAGCCATTCTTCACCGCTCGGAGTCACTGGTTGCACTTATGGGACCTCATTGTAAACATCCTTCTTTTTCAGAGTAACACCATGACTCCTTGTAAATGCGAACTGCTTACGGTGATTGGGATTACATACAAATTGGCTCTGCGTTTAAATACTACGACGATTCTGATCTTGTTCAATGCCAACGTAGGAACTGATGAATAATTATAACTACCATTTATCATTAATGTGTCGATAAATATGAATACCACATAACATGTCTGCAATTATAATGCGTATTTCAATTATGCCAATGGCCATTGGTGATAAACTGAACCATTCGTTTAATGGTACACTAATCACGAAATGACAAGTTGAGCGGTATTCACTGATCAGTTCTGCAGTAGTGTTCATTAGTTGAATTTACTCATCAGTCATCACTAATGATAACAGCTGATTAATATTCAGGCTCACTACTCTGCACTATTGAACATTGCTTTTAGAACTTATGAATACTAATGAGGTATTGATTAGTGGACATTAGATTTCCGATAATTCGATAACTTTATAAGCCTGCGATATGAAATGGGAGTGTGCCTGAGTTCTTCTTGATGAATT
The DNA here is from genome assembly GCA_963992785.1 of Tenthredo livida. Classification (NCBI taxonomy): domain Eukaryota; kingdom Metazoa; phylum Arthropoda; class Insecta; order Hymenoptera; family Tenthredinidae; genus Tenthredo; species Tenthredo livida. The sequence continues at coordinate 13,494,977 of OZ023066.1, read as the reverse complement.
TTTGCTGGTTTTAATCTAGAGAATTCACTGACCTGCCACGACCTTTAGTTTAAGCGCTTGCTTTAATCTTGGTCGGTGGCTTTAAGCTTGCCCGAGCCTACTCCATATTCAGTCGGTGGCACCAGGCACCACTTCTCTATCCTCGTTTCTCCTATCCTTACTAACCAGCTACTATACCGCTTGCATTCGCGGCAGCGAGCGAAGGTAATGTGGTGCAGATTAACAGTAACAGCGAGCCGTGCCCTGTTTAGCTTCGTTCCCCCGAGCCACTTGAAATCCATTTGCATTTACATCGCTGTTTTAGTAGAAATAAATACTAACTTGCTACCGCAGATGTCAAGCTGTAAATTTCTCCAAGCGTTTATTAGGTAAGCCTCTATCGTTTTATACATGATCGATCTTATTAGGAATACCTTAATTGGATGCTTGAATTAGCAAATGAACACTCTTCGATGCTCCGGACAAGACTTACAAATTTTTCTTTCCAACCGTTCAACTGCCCCTAAATGTTCGACATTCAGAATCCTATTCAAGCATAATAATGCATATAGCATAGCTAGTCAACGAAATTGGGAAAGATTTCAGGACCGAAGCTTGTAATTAGACTCATTGATTTATACCGGTGATTGGTTACAAGTGATTGATTTGTTCACACCGTTCCATAGGCAATAGATACATGCATTAGATAGGTATGGCTATGACGCGTGTCTAATTTCTCATAGTATAGATTACCGTGAAACGTTGATTGCTTTAAAGCATTTCTTTGTTTCCGTTAGGATTTATGGTGTGCTTGAAGGAGAAAAGTATCGATATTTTTATAACCCTGTGTGAGTTTGGCCAGGAATGATAATAACAATGAGGACATTAACAATGCGGTTCTTCTTGTGAAGGAGATCGGGGTTTTCTGGATTTAATTGGTTTTTGATGCAAATTTCGAATGTAGAAGAGTAGTAGGGGGACATTCGCTTTGTATAAAGTTACCTGCCTTGAAAGAAAAATAAAAAAACCAATGAATTGTCTCGTGTGCCGCAGAACAAACAAATAAGAATAAAAATGGACAGCCTACGTAGTGACTCACCAAAGACTTACTGCAACATTCGCCAGCTTCAATCCACCTCAGATACCCAAGGACCTTGATCTTTGCGTCTAGCGGTGCTCACTTAAGTCCTTCAAGCACCAAGTTCCATATAATGTGTGTGGTACAGAGTCCAAAGAGTCCTACATGCTGGACTGCACCCACTCTCTGCTCAGGAACGACTCGATTAAAAAAGTCAACCCTGAATCGTTCGCAATCTTCATGACATGAGAAACAAAATAATCATTACATTTCTTCTTAGAGTCTTTCAAAAATCCTGAAAATAGTTGTTTATATCAGAGTAATGCAATGCCGAAGATACATGAGAAGGGAACACTACTTTCCATCTAGTTGGAAAGCTCTTTCCCGCCGTAAAAATTAAATTAAAGTCCTGGTCCCATGTCGAGTTCAGGTAGAATATGAGTACGGCTGTGAACCTTTCCGGATGATTTGTATTTATGCACTCTGTTGGTCCGCAAGGAGTTATATGGTTAAATTTAGCCCACCCTTTTGTTCGAAGCCATGTTTATTCAGGTTTCTGTCGAGCAGCTACTGCCCACTCTCAGATAAGACGGACACCTCTGTAACACGCATTTTTTATTTATTTTTTTGCTTTATATGTACAACCCCCGCCCTTCCTAACACCATGACTCCTCGTTCATTGCGTTGTCTCACGAATTGTAACTCTAGATTGCAATGTCAAAAGAAATGCATCAGAAGCGCGAAGCTCGCAATCTGTTCATACAACAGCTTCTGAAGAAATTTATTCTATGTCTATAATAACTTGTTTCTTCTTTACTGGCTATGAATTAAACATGTGGTACATATACCCTCTTGTTTTCTGGAAAAGGTAAAACACACCGGACTCTAGTGCTAGGCTAGTTTAACCACTGCGTAGGTAGCTGGAAGTGAATAATAGCGTTCACTCCTTAAAACTCTTACTTTTTTCATTTTTTTTCTTACTAAATTTACGAATAAATTGGACACCCTGTAGAGTGAACAGGATGTAATCAAGTGACGCCTGTATATGGACCAGTCAGATAGCTTCCATTATCTATACAAGATCTTGCGGGATCCCGTATCTTAGACATGGCGCCTCTACATGCGACGGATCTGGTATGTTGAAAGTAACAAGCCCGTTATCGCAGGGGATTCTGCTTGCAATAAATATCAGTTCTGTTTGGACCAGAGGGTGGCGTAAAGCGATCACTTTACCCCCTAAATCGTTGCCACCTTCTGCAGCACGTTGCATGGGCGACAGCCCCATATGTCGATGTGCTACACGTGTGTTGGAGTCGAAATAACCAAGGCAGTGATTCGCAGAATATGGAAATCGGAAATAAAATTTTAACAAAAAACCGTCGGATCAAACCTTCGTTATCCGTGGGAATTTCAATTACTGAGGTGGACTTGACGCGGTTACTGCAATCTTCGGGCTAGAGAATTCAAGGAATTTGTTCAGAAAGATATTGCGGATAGATATGCAGACTTTCGTCAATATTCTGCGTGAAATTTTCTTGAAATTGATATTTAGCAATTTTAAAGAAACTTTTCACTATGTGTTTGGTACACGGTGAGAAAACGTATACCTAATCAGGCAATATGTATCCTGCATGAGAGAAAGGCACTTGCATTAATGAGAACTTTCATAAGTTACGTGAACTACCCCAGTAGCAGCCGCACTGGTTGTTATCCATTTTAGCCAGAGATATAAGTACAACGATTTCCATTATCGGTATATCGGATATGAATCAGTAATGCCTACTTATCGTTATTATGCACAGCATAGGATAAGCTCGTTCTCCTCGACGTAGGAGATACATTTCGCAGACTTCAGAGGCACTAATGTCACGTCAGCCCACCATGCAATTTGCGAGTGTATATGTACGTACAATTTTAAAGGAGTAATACACTTTCCTTAGCTCAAGATTAGTGTCTTGAATGCTGGAGGGTAATAAAAATAAAGACAATACGACAGGAAGTGCTGTTCATGCTACAATGCCAGAGTAGCTCGAGTTGGCTCGGCTGTTTTGCATCCAGAAAAGCAAAAGGGACACGGATGGGAGTGCGAGCTAGGGAGAAGGAGAAAGAGAGAGGAATAGGGGGCGAAGGATGGAACAATACATATATACCTTATACCTACATAAATACCTACGTCGCAAAATTTCGCGCGTGAGTGTGAAAACGAGCATAACCGTAAAGTCTTCGTCTCTATGGTGGAAATTCTGAACACTGAGCACTGCTGTGGGGACGAGTAAACACAGTATAGGTCATTCGTGGTGTGCTGGTTGGCGATGGTAAGTGTTGCGGATTGAAATCGATATCTCAATTCCTTCGGGGAATCACTTCGCGCCTCGAGCGCAGTGCTGGGACAACGAACGGCGCTTTCTATTTATCCCTTTTAGCACTCTGTACTTTCAACGTTGTAACTAACGCTTCCAAGGGAGACGTAAAAAGAAACGAATTCGTTTGTGAAGGTATACGCGTCTTTGAAAGGATTGCCACATGCAAATACAAATCGGGTATTCCACGCCTAGTAGGGAAAATAAATAAAACATAAAAAAAGAAACGTAAAAAATGGGAAGGACTCCGAGTGCAATTGGTATGGAATAGGTACCACATACAGTATGGAAAGCACCAAGGGTGGACGCTGGTCAAATTGGTCTGAAATATCCTCTATACTTGCACGTAGATGTGCTGACGTGCAGGACATGTGTGTAGGTTGAGAAAGATTCGGGGTGATAATCTGATGGATTAGAAAATGGTCTGAGAGGTAAAATTTTCTTGAGTTTTATACGAAGATAGGCACTTGACGATGCATACAAATGGCATTGATTTGCAATTCAAGCGGTTTTTCGAAAAAGACTGATGTGCATGGGCAGAGTATATTGGATTTCGATGTAAAATAAAGGTGTAGAGAAGAAAAAGAAGGAGTGAAAGAAGAAGTAAAAGACTAAGGTTTCGAAGAAGCGAACTGAAATTAATCGCGAAGAGGCAGACAGACGCACGTGCCCGATACCGAGGTCTGTCTTGTACCGCCTTGCTACATCACTGTCGGGTCTTGGTCTCTGCGAAACAAACTCTGGAAGTGGATTAATTCAGCCATTTGTTCCCACCGGCAATCGGATGTCTATATATAACGGTAATTCGATACACACCTAGATCTCACCGCGCTCTACACGCGCAATAACCGCAACTCGTATTTCGAATGAAATAACTTTTCAATCAAAGAAGAGGGAAGAAAAATCGTCCAAATCTACCCGACGCGAGTCCTTTACTCGAATACTTTCTTGAACTCAAACCGATATGAGCGAGAACCGATGAAGAGTAAATGATGGTAATAAATCCGTGGAAGTATATAACAAATCAATCTAAGGAGGGATTAGGCATGGGATATTGGAGTTATGTAATCGGTAGTTCTTGCAATATTATCCTGCACCGGTTCATCTATTTGTCTGAAGGCATGGTGAAGAGCGTTCACGAAGCCGCGGGACGTCGAGACGCCGGTATATATGTATATAATGTGTAATTTTATGTATATAGATATATATATGTTTATACCGAAGATTTACGAAGGTGCGATCAAGGACCAATTTGTTAATGGCTGCCCGCGCGACTTCACCCGGGCAAAGGTTACTACTAAGGTCAATCGTGTGCTGTTCGAAGATGAGGGGTGAAAACCCCGGGATATGTACGAGATACAGGATCAGTAATCACGATTTGATCCACCCCCTTACCCATCCCTCCCCGATCATCTAAGTTATGGATGACGTTGATCGTCAATCATAAGAAGCTGAGCCATTATTAACAATTTATTAGAAGTTTTATGGCCCTTACGCGGAGAGGCACGACTTTGGTGTAGAGGAACACTGCTACACAACGAACTATGAGCAATTCTTTAACTTATTGTAAGAGTAGAGCCGCGCCGGCAGTAAGTGGTCAACTTTTGTCGATCGGCAGACTCGATCGGCTGGCTTACCAGTCAGTGCTGATTCTACTTTTTTCTTTATTTTGCTCCGCGAATGACGGAGTTCTTTTTTTCCGATGGTTAATTTATGGTGGCTAGCGGAGTAATTAATTGACCACGGGTAAACTATCTGAACGGTGAGTTTTAATTCCGAACTCATTTCCCAACTGATCGACGACGCGACGGTCAGGCGATGCATTACATTCATACCATTCATATTCCATTCGAAGATAAATATTTACTTCGTCGTTTTATAGTTGTGTACCGCTACTTCTCGCCCATACTTCAATCAGCAGTTCGATACCGTGACAAAAACGATAATTCAACATTTTTATGTGATTCTTTTATAATATTGTAGGAAATAGAAGAAAATTCATAGCTATGTGAACCGCATGGATTTTATTTTCCTTCTCGAAACTAGTCATCGTCGGTTTACTTTGAAGCACGATGATTTATGCATGCATAAATCACAATTCGGCAGCGAGATCGTGCTTACATAGGCGGGTCCGAATCCGAAAGATAATCGGAGAACCGTGGGAAATATCCTTTGCACAAACATTGCATTACGCTCTGCAGCAGGAAGGCGACCTTTCCAAGGTAATCTGGCGATTTACCAAACGGTGGGAATTCCGAGTCCACAGAATTTCGGAACGATGCAATGCCACGCGAATGATACGATCTTGGATTAAAGATTCACGTAATAGCTATGCCATTCCGTTATCGCTGATTTTAAACTGACACATTCGATAAGAGATATGCAATATACTTATACAGCGCAGCTCGCTGGCAATGCACATGTTTAATTGAGCTCATAACGATCCGTAAGTAACTGCATGCACTGCACGCGTACACACATATTTCGGTTAACCTGAACATGGCTGACTTTAATGGTGTTTATTCACGGTGTTGTGTAAGCGGTGACTTGTGTCAATTGCATTACAGCGTGCAGTCTGCACGTGCTGGTATAAGGTACAGGGTACAGATATCCCTTTTGGAGTTAGTTCGTTATAGGATAAGTTCGTTACTTGGAGTTCGCTTCCTAATCCTTAGTGCAAGGCTCGTCGGAATCTAGGAGAGTTTAATTAAATTTATAGTTAATTTTGAACGCGGTGTACCGACTTTTCTATGAATTATCATTTATCGACGGCAATAATATGCAAATACCTTCGACATAATTCAACCATGCAACCACGCTAGAGACATGCTGGCGAGGATTAACCATAGCGCTGTCTGCTTCTATGCAAATCGAAGGCATAATCAACCGGGGGCCTAGAGCCTCAGATCACTTCGGTTATCCGGCAGTTTATCTAAGAGGTATTACGGCTAATGTTAATTACATTCGAGCAGCCGTGTCTGGGTCTACCTAGCGTTTAATGTAGCCAAGATCTGCTGAAAGCGAAACAGTTTTCGACAATCAACTTTATTTATTAATGAAAAGCTCGCTGCTGAAAAGAATACTGCTGCTGAAGGGGACTTTCGCTCAATTTTCAGAAAATAGGAGTAAATCCATAACGTTTACTCATTTGGTAATATTTGGCGAGAATTCGGAAGCTACTTTGATATACGAGACTGCGATGTGTTGGATATTTGAACAGAATTGCATGTTTTGCAATGAAATTATAAAATTGATGTACATGGTCTCTTTTTAGAATAAAATTGATGATGAAAGAGTACCTACCTCTTCGTCTTTTAATCTCATATATTAGTACCTCTAAGTGCAGTAAATAATTTGACCACTGATTGACAATAAAATGATGAGGATGGAATTCGCGAGGAATTTTTCAGCCCGTTGTATCCTGACCACGAAATTGCTTCAGAACTATGTGACAACTTTTTCCCACCAAGGGGATGAATTTTTTTTATTCATTTTTTTTTATTCCGGCAGGAAAAACGTGGTAAAGGATTATGTGGCCGCGGCGTTTTTGCTGTGAGCTCGCAATTTATAGCCTTTGAAACTGTAATTCGAAATTTTCTGCGTCGTTCGCTGAGGATCGAGATGAATGCAGAACCACGTATTTCTCGGGTAGGCCACCCGTTTTGAATATTAATCACGGTAAAAATTCTATTGCATTTATTTTTATTAACGACAAACTAAGATCGTTCGTGATTTTATTTGCTTCTTATATCGATTCTTCTTTCTTTTTTCCTTTCTTTTCTTCTTCCGTTTTCTCACACACCTCGATCGGAAACCTGACGAGAGCGAAACGCTGAGATACTAAACAAACGAATATAAAAATACATAAACATGATCCAACAAGGAGACCTAAATGAATTCCCCTACATTTCTCGTTATAGAATATCTCAGTGATTTAAATAACGAATAAATTTCAACCAAGAACTCAGCGCGTTGCGTTGCGTTTCGTTGTGTGGCTTTTCTTTGCGCTGCGCTGCGTTTATATCACCCGCAAAAATAGTATCATATCTTTAGCTCACACAGATAAAATACGTCGTAGATATACGTATACGTACGTACTTATAGGTAGACGTAAGTATATACGCAACACCTGCGTCCTCTTGCGTGCGAGAGACTCGTATCACGGCGTGTTAACGGAAGCGTACACCCAATGAAATACAACGCGCAATCTAATTTGTCAATCTTAACCGTAATTGCTTGTAGATCTTAATTCCGATTAATGCTTATACAGGCAAGGAAGATTCCTTGTGGCGAACTATTTCCGAGGAATAGATATCAAACGTTTAACACTTTCAAGTTTCAGGATAACAATAATCACACTATATTTGTCGTTGATTAATTACTCAACACTGACGGTCTATGTACCATCTATAGACGTGGTGCAAAGTGTGCCATTAATCCATAGCGAGTTTTTCACAATCACTCGCTTATACATATTATATTGACGTATGGGAAATTCCAAGCGATCACCATTTCCAATTTCGTCGTAACTCTGGTACCTTGCAGTACTATCAGATAAACTTACCAAGAACTTGTTTTTTCTAATCATTTGCCATTTCAAAGTTATGCAGAAAGTCAGAATGAGAATAAGAAATCAATTTTCTGGATGAAGCAGGCATGAATATGATTTTGAATAATTCATAACTCTTGGACCAAAAAAAGATACCACTTTCGTAAGGATCTCAAAATTCTCATATTTTGACAGAGCGTTTTCTGTACTTTTTTAAAAAATACTTTCAAAAGTGGTCTCAATAATTTTCGTTCAATGATGCATAACTTCGAAACGACAAGTCATAAAAAAAAATTCTGGGTGAGTTTATCTGATAGTACTGTATGAGGTACCAAAATTACGACGAAATTGAAAATGGTGATCATCCAAGGCTAGGTGAAAACACATTGAATTCCCCATATATATGTATGTGGTTATATAGTTAGAGGTATAATCCGGGAGAACTTTTATTTGATCCCAGCTAACATTGCGGAATTTCCGTTGAAGCGAATGACGGTCGCGAACCCTCTTCAAAGCCGCGTCAGTGTCAGAAATGCAACAATGCGAACAATGCACCATCGGACATCCATCCCTCTAGCCCTCTGACGCGGAATGACAGACGTTCCCTTAGCTTCCCTTTCCCCACTGCAGCCTTTCCCGGTGTTACCGAGTTACCCATATCACTGGAAATTCTGAGCGCATTTGATTTACAGGGACGGTGACGCTCGGCCTCGTCTGGTATTTCCTAATTATTTGATTTTGCGCTTTGGGGGACAGAATTTGAAAAGGAGGGGATCACGTAAACCGGTTCAAAAGGTTCTCCCTAAATTCCAAGTTGATACGAAATTGAGAAATTCTGCTTCTCGCTTTCAATGAACCCCTTTTGATTCTGCTTCTCCTCAGACCGAACCGAACGAGTAATTATTCGAGCCGGAGGTAATAATTGATGAGAGGCGTGATTTGTTGTTTTCAGGGCTTTGTTAATTGTTACACTCGCGCCTCAGGCGCCGCTCCGCGTCCTCGGTAATCGTCAACGCCTCAATGTTCTCACAGCACTCTACACTAACCCAACCGTGTTCACTAACAGAATTTCACTCATACTGCTCCAAGAGCTTTCAAACGAAACCTAATAATGAAACATCAGTAGGATCAAGTTAAGCTAACAATATAAGTGACATTAACCTTCCTTATCATTATACAGATTCGAAAAGACCTTGTATATCGATCAATCAATCTATCCACCTCTCTATCATGCTTACCTCTAACTGTGAGATATCGCAGCGTGTCATATGACTTGATCCTTATCATCAGTAAGGGAAAGCATACAAAGAGTACATCGTATTATCGGATAAATCTTACCAGTACCATTAAACTTGCCAATAAACGAACACTCACTTATCTTTATTTCTCGTGATCACTTAGAGAGAGTTTTCATGTCTTGGAAACCATTGCACATACGATAATTCAAGTCTGTCGCTAATTTGGGCGACAATTTAGGTATTGGCTTTGGGGGTATCTTCGGGGACGTCAATAAGCGTCTTTCTATTTCCACTCTGTGTGTAAGTGTAATTCCGTTTATCTATCTATCTCTCTATCTAAGCGTGGAATGGTTGCATGGCATTACCGTTTAAGTATGGCTGCAATTTCCCTTGGAGTACCAACGCGTGGGTCAACAAGCATTGTTCGCTGGAATTACCACAAGCTCCTGTGATTAAATGCTACATTGCCCATACTTTGCCATTCTGACGGTGGATACCTCGCATCTACCTTCATGGTAACATTCGTAGCTATAGGTATACACATAGACACGTGTATTCAACGAACCAAACTATCTGAGCCAAACTGAAACGGACCAAGCCACGCCTATATGTATATATACATACAAATAGGACACGTATGGTTACATTTGCATGTATATTGTTCACACACGCATGTACAAATATGTATACGTGTTTGCGGTAGCACAGAGGTCGTCCACCTATAGAACCATTGGTCGTGAGCCCAAACCCAGCTGATACCGCAGTAGACATAATGCCCATTGTTGGAGAGATCCTTGTGTCTTGATACATACCCCGATGCTTAGTTTGCCATGGTATGTATACTATGTGCTAATGTCGGTCTGTTAATAGCATTTAAGTGCATTCAATTGCAAATGCGATACCCGTGCTAAGGGCCCACGTACCTTGGACCGTGAATCTCTGCAGAATATCGGGGTCGCGATAGTCGTGGATCAGTTATTGTGGTGAAAAAAATACATTATAAGGTTTTATAGCCCATGTTCTGGAGATTATCACAAGTTTAAATCAAGGCTGGTGGAACTACGCGGTGAAAGCAAGATCTCGGAATGAACTGGTCGAAGCGAAAGGCTTCGAAAAAAATGCTTAACAATTGATTACCGATTTTTGTTGCAAACAAATCAGGGTCAAATGCACGAATATAAGCTATGGCAATTGATCGAAATTTCCAAATTTGTAAAATTCACAAAATGCTCAAACTTTGTCTCAAAATTTCGGAACTGGGTTGAATTTTTTTGCATCTTTTAGATGGTATACCGAATGTGGATGATGTTTGCAATTGGTACCTTGGAACATATTTACTATATACTATGATAGACATTACAATACGTAGACATAGTCTATTAATAAATGTACTTTATTCTGTGGTCTACCTTAAATATTCTACAACATTGGTAGTGTTAATTTTATTTACAAAATATCAATATCATATTTGTACAGCTTTGCATTTAATGCAATATTATATTTAATAGTTATACAGCTACTGTTTACTTGTATATTTCCGTTTTCCTCTGTTAATTTTTTTTAATTATTTTTTATATCAGAACAAACCTAATGAAAGGCCGATTACCTAATGAAATCAATTCGTACGTTCTACATTTAAAAAATATTGTATCCGACAGCATGAATAATAATGAATTGCAGGACCAGTATATATGTATGTATATATGTATAATACAAAAAATGAACTTAAGTATTGAATGGGGAACAAAAAAATTGTAATAATTATATACAAATGCAGTTAAATGGTGAACAAACATTTCCCATAGAGATTTTTCGGTTCTCTCTACATTATTTGCAGTCTTCTTATTGGACAGCGATTACTCGGTCGAGGTAGCAGTGACAGCGATTGATTAATCAAATAAATTGACAAAACGTTCGCCATCCGGCGAGCAGGATAATTAAACGTATACGAAGCACCTGTCTGTTATCCGTTTAACAACGAAGCTGGACGGGTCAGCGATGTCCTTGGTGGAAGGAATGAGGGATGCAGGTTTGCCTGTTCGGTTTAAAATTACCCATCCCTATGGTTTCACGCTCATGACATATTAGTATCTCCGGATTCAGATTAAATTCAGAAGTTTAGAAATACCTACGGTTCAACAACGTTTTCAGAAATCGCAAACCCTCGAATCGTACGATAGAACAGAAAAAAAACGTACAAAAAAAAATATCATTTTCATTTTTGATTCGATGTCACGTTTGTCATATTTCAACAAACACATTTTACATTACCGCAATGGGATGAGATTCGACTTTCGCCCCCAATAAAGGGTGGAATTTCGTGTCAACTAATTATACCCGATTTGTCGCATTGAACCACGTACCCCGTGATCAGCGGCTATTCAAAAATTAAAAACAATACTTGTATCTAGAAATCGATACTCGATGTTTCATATCCAGGGTCCTAGATGACTTTCGAGGACACTGGCGGCGTCGATACGTCCCATCAGTCTAAGGTGATTCAATAAATCGGTGACTGCTGTTGCCTCACGATGTCTAGCCTCCCATAGGTCTAGAATGTGTTCAGTAGGGCTGGCTTTTGTTGCAAAGTAGTTTATGTACCTGTTGGGAGTTTTAGAAGGAAGAAGGAACGAGGGGTGAAGAAAAGCGAACCTTTATCTTGTAATTGAAATCTTTAGGGTACACTGAACTCGGCCGACTGGGATTTCAAATTCTGACGCTGTTACCAGCTAGACGTCTATATACACTTTATTGGGATAGAGTGACGCTGCGTTCGATACCAGAATTTTCTTCAATCCCAATCGCCGATTCGCGGAAGACAAAATAATTTATATTAATTAAACTAACCGATCAACCTGTAACCTTTGAGCCAACATACGCCAATCGTTGCCTCTACCATTCGGCGGATCCAAGTATTGGCACAACTGTTTTCTCAGAGTTTTAGAAAATCTAGAAATTTTTATTGAATGTAATAACGTCTTTTGGATCTGTGTGATTTTTCAGGCTGTCATGTCGATCTCCAGAGAAATGTCATTCAGATTTGCGATGTAATGTGAAGAAAATATCAAAAATGTATCCATGACTCACCTAAATGTTCTGATAGTGGATTCGGCAGATCGCGAGGTTCCATGGCTGGTCACGGTCAGGTCAGGTTTCCTATTTTTTTTCGCACTTCCTAAGGAAACGTTCTGTTTAGAGACGTCGACATCTATCCTGAGTATGACCCCATGAGTATCAAATCCGCGTTGGTAAGCGTGTAGCTTGAAACTCAGTTCAACATCTTTGTCAATCTTTTCAATTTTGAATGAACAATGCAAGGTGTTCTTCGAAGAGGACCAAATGTGCTGGAAAGGAACTTCTTGGCGATCAGTGAAGCCGCTCTCCAGATCTTCCAGGTATACACAAAGCGGTGCACCACTGTCCTGAAAACACAGACTGCGCTTCTCTACCAGATTTCCTCCCAAACGATACTCGAGGTCCGAGACAATCTTCAGTGTCGCCTTCGTGTCCTCGACAGCGTAGCATCTTATGTAATCACAATTTTGTGCAGCGTAGACTGCGACTCTCAGTCTCTTGACGGCAACTCCTGGAGCGATGGCAGAACTTTCTCCAGCTAGTACGTATCCTCTCAATTCCTCAGTTACGATAAACACTTCACCGTGGTCTAGCTGCGTGAACAGCGGAGTGTTAATGGACTCGTTGCCCAAGGTTAGGACTTTTGTCCATTTGGGAAGGTTTGTAGTCCTCAAGTTTGTGGGTGAGAAGCTATTGGTGGTAGTTGTGAGGAAGGAGTTCTCGTCGTTGTCGATAGTAGCAGACCAAACGCTCAATTCCCAGTTGTTCGCCTTTAGTTCTGCGCAATGTTCGAACTGCAGTATAACGGGTTTGTTGAAAGCCACGCTACTCGGACCGCATGTTATGACTCCAGAAAGTAAAGTCAAATTCTGAGGTAAACTAGGCCTGAATTTATCATCTCTTAGAACAGCGAGATAGAGATCCTCCTTTTCTCCACGGCATACAGACGCGTCCGGTACTGACATCGAGACCCCAGCCTCTGACACAACTAAAAGAGCTCCCTGACCGCTCACAGAAGCTCTAGCGATAAATTCATTCTCATAGTTTTGAAAGGCTGGTAGTGCCACAGTGTCCGTTGCTACGTTATACGTTGAATCTACACAGATTATAGATGGAGGAATGAGAGAACGCGATAAAATGGGAACTTTCATGAGGGTGTGATTAGATGTATGAATTTTTCTCACAAGAAGAATAGCTGTTGATGCTGTTCTCGCTGTCAGAAAAAGCTTGCTTTTCCGCTCCGTCCTTTATCGATACCGAACGATTCTCAGTTGAGGCACTAGGAGTCGGGGTCAATGACGATTTCGTTGAGGGCAGAGACATGTGAGGTACGTCGTAGTGGTGCTCGGAACAGGACCTGTTCAACGATAAATCAATACCTAGTGGCTAGCCTCGAATTACAGCGAAATGATATTCAGGTGAATAAATCGTCGATGCTGAAAGGTGTATTTAGATTGGATCGCAAAGATTGACGTCCGACTCTGGGAATAACTTTGAACGTCAACGGGTTATTCCGGTCTACCATAATTCCACGAACAAACTATAAATCTTAACGGGGTCAGGGATCTCTTTACCTTTGCATTGAAAAATTTTGCTTATTCAACGAATAGTCGTAGCATCCATGACCGTTACTGGTTAGATTCGAATGGCCATTAATCATAGACTTTTTATCTTGCTCTGGGAAAAATTCAGGTTGGAAATCCGACCTCGCCATGCTGTACAACGAATTGTCTCTTTCTTTTCGCTTCAGAAATCGAACGATGAGGATTGTAGTCGTTAATAAAAATATCGTAGCGACACTTAGAGATATCCAAAGGGCTATTGAAGTCTGCTGTTCAGCTCTGGTAGCTGAAAAATAAATTCCTATTGCAAACTCTTCGCAGTGTCACAGAATATCGCGATAAAGGTCCAGGCTTGAACGTTACAGATTTTCCCACATACAGATTCTCTGCTCCTTACCTTCTTTGAAAACTTGAGAGCCTCCATATCCGACCGCTGCATGCATCACAATTTTTATTACTCAAAAATTAGTAAAAAATGGTACGAAAAATCCACAAGGAATGTTACTCATGTAATACGACTCACCGTTGTTGCATTGATCGCCGGAACAAACGTCCACTGTTATATCTCTGCCCTGGCAAGGTCGACCTCCATGAGTTGGGGGCGGATTGTCGCAAGATCTTTTTCTGATACGAGAGCAATCCGGTCCACACATTGACCAAGATGACCACACAGACCATCTGCCATCCACCACTGGAACAAGGTGTTTTCGAGTTTGAATTTGAGAAATGTTTAGAATTTGTGTGCTCCGAGTATTGCAATGATTTTCGACTTGTCAATTGATCGTTATCATCGTTTTACTAACCAAATGGAATTTCGTTCAACATTTCTTCTCCTTTGGCTGCAAGGAATAAATATAACTTACTGTTCAACTCCGTATTTGATCGTAACGGTCGGGTTACAGAATGGTATTTGAAATTGGTCTCGTATACATCGCACAGTACATATCATATCCATAAACGCGATAAAATTACACTTCAAGTATTTGAAATATTGAACAACGCCAGATACCATTCAGTAACATCAAACACGTCGTCGTTCTTCAATAAATAAATAGCTACCGGCACATGGCGAGTTGCATTCAGTTTTTTGTGAAGATGGACCAAGGCAGGGTTGTCCACCGTTGATAGGCAGCGGGTTAGAACAAGATCTTGTTCTCTTCTGGTGACCTTTTCCGCACCTAGTGCTACACTCTGACCAGCCAGACCAGGTCGTCCATCCTCCATTGACTGGAATCAAATGAATCTCGTTGACTTTACTTCTCTGGCGGTCATCGATACAGAGAAGAGATTCTTTGTCAATATCGTACCATATACAGTCAAGCTGGCTGAATCACTGATTCTTTTAGCGGCTATATTTTCGGCAATACAAGTGTAGTTAGCCTGATGTTGCAGTCCTGCCTGTCCCAGGAGAAGATGACCCTCACTGGACACCAAGAGTGTATCTGCGTTGGGTGATGGAGGTGTGATTTCGAGAGGGGCACCATTCCTGAGCCAGTAAACTCGAGGGTAAGGGACACCAGGAGGTGGAATGCATCTCAATTCGGTACCATGTCCGACCTCGACGGAGACGGAGTATGGTGGAGAGTCGAACTGTTTTTTCAAGTCTATAATTTCGAATTTCGAAAACGTCGGAAGGTTACATTGATGTTTCCCTGCGGGGTAAGGGTGATTGCGTAGACTAAACAACAGAGGTGAGAAATTCGCACTTTATACTATAGTTTCTATAATAGAACACTGGGCAGGTCTCGCCTTGCAATCGACTAATTCTGGGAGTAAGTTTGCCAGCGGCAGTCCCGTGGGGAGAAACAAGGAGAAGCAAAATGCCTCGGGAAAAAATGGAACAAGAATATAAGAATGAAAAAAATAAAGAAAGAAATGGTAGAGATACACAGTGAGGAAAAAGAACAGAAGGGGTTAAAAGGCGTGACAATGTCGTTTTTCTCGAGGCATGTCATTCGCAGTTTGCAGTTGAGGACTCCGAGAGAGAAATCTCATACATGGAGTCTCAGTATACGCAATTCTCGTGTCATTCTAGCCGTGACTAAATAAAAGTCTCTCGTGCTCAAGTGTACGTGTACAGGTACGTATCCTGTATATGCGTGCAAATATATCCTGTATATAAAGATTCGCATATTGTATAGGACTTTTCCATCCTCTCCGCATTGTTCGTGAGTCTTTTTTCGCTCTAGCCAATCGCGGAGTTTTTAATATTCGCTAAACATGAGTTACGGGCAACGAGGGGTCGCGACGGGGCTACTAACATTGGCTACCAGCTTTGGCTACCGGTGACTAGCAGCGGCCAAGCACTCAGCGATATTAGGGTAAATGGGAGCGCTTTTTATGGAGAAAAGAGAAATATGCCTCTATGGCGTTCGCGCGGTCTGTGACGTTCATGACGTTCCATATACCGTTCATAGAGTATTGACTGCAGTACTGCCGCAGTTCTCTAGCAGTTCCTGCATCCAAGGGATGCGCACCGGGGATTGCTCTGCATGAAAGGTATTATTTGCTCAACGAGATAAACGTGGAAATAGTTGAAGAGGATGGAACGGTCTGCCCCCTACCTGTTCCAGCCTTTTTCAATAACGTATGGCCAAAACAACCGATAGAATTTCACATTATTACGTGCCAAATTTTGCGGTAGTGAACTTCAAGTTTTGGTATATCCCCGATGCCGTGGAGTTATAATATCGTATTCTCGTCCTGCTTCTATCACCCCATCAGTCGCTTTTACGCTGTGCGTAAACTCATGGCTGAAAGTGACTTCAGTGATAAAAACAGGCGAAGAATCGCCCTCAGACTTTAGGGAGGTGCCTGAGCAACGCATGAAAAAAATTGAAGAGTCTAGACAGCGAATAACTGCCGGTTAAAAGGAAAAACGTTTCGTTTATCTTCTTTCGGGAATGAGGAATTTTAAGCAGTAGTATAGAGTATTATTTGGGCGAAAAGCGATAAGAAAAATTGGTCAAGGGATAGATCGAATGTTATAAGAGAATATACCCACCTGAGGGACGAAAGAGTGAAAAGGCTGCATGATTCGATTGAAGAAAGAAAGAAAGAAAGTGGAGAAAATAGTCTGGATTCGTGCATGACAAAGTGTATAGACACGTCGAAGAGCTCTGAGGGGTCTGTCTACCCTCTTTAAGGGAATAGGGAGCGTTGATATACGCTTCTTTGTGCTGAAATACTTTTGTCTCTTTTATGGAAATGAATACTATTTTCGAAACGTTTTTCTCAGTTTTTTTCTTTCCCCTCTATAAATGTGATTCAGGCATCGTTGGATACAGAGAACTTCGTCGAGATTTTGGTTCCCCCTCATAGTTTCTTATTTTAGCATCGCACCTCTCATATGTAACCAATCCGTGTTTGTGAAAAAGCAACACGTACAGCTCTAATAATTAGTTACGTTCAATTAAATTCAACCAGTTGGTGCCTACCCGTACATAATACGATTTAGGAGAATAGAATTACCGAATCGATTTATCCCCGCAAGTTGTCTCGAACGCTGCCAAAGGCACGGCAAACGGCATTAGTAACGTGAGATGAAACGGCATGTGGAAAACTGAGGGGAGTAGGTGAATGGAAAGAAACAAACATGAAAAAGTGTAGGAGGAAATAGAAACGGTAAATAAAGGACTTTGAGGTAAATCTGTTTATTTTGGATTTGGAGCTACCGCAAAGTCGAGATTTCGAAGCTTTGATTTTCATGCAGAACACGTCGAGGCCGTGAACCTGGCTATAGCAGCGTACATTTATTTTTTTCACAAATCAAAGGCAGAAAGAAACAGTCAAGAATAAAAAAATACGATTGTTATCCAATAATCTGATATCACGTTCCCAATTTCAAACTCTCAATCCTAGTATCGCTGCACACGCATGTTTACTTTGGAATACAAATTAAATTGTGTTTAATATTTACAGGTGGGATATATAGCATCATTTCAATACCAGACCGGAGAGAGCAGCATTGAATTAATTTAATTAAAATTATCTTCGGCACCCCGGCGTGCCGCGCCGATACGCAGCTATTACTCCAAGAAGTTGTCACGAAGTATCGTGTTCTTCGAGTTATCTTTCACTCGCGGTACATTTTCACGAATAACCAAGTTTCCGTGGCGAAGAAGAGGGGATCGGTTTACTCAAATACAAAACACGAAGGTTGTTAGTCCGGTACTCTTTAAACGGGTCTCAATTAAACGCGCAGGTATACCTACGTTGAAATAAAGTTTCCTGGCTGTCAAGCGAGTACATGTTATTAATAAAACATGAACTTGAGCCAATTTATAAAACGAAATCTATATCTACCGAACGTCTGAATTTAAAAACATTTTCCTTTACAACTTGTGCGATTGGACCTGCCCAGGTTCATCGATAGGTAAGAAATTCCCTCGAAAGCTATACGAACGAGCCAAGCTCGCGAAAATATATTCAAAAATTGTAAAAGACAATCGTACCGTGCGTTCGTCGGTAGGTACTTATTTAAAAAGTTCTTCAAACTTCTTCAAAACTTTCACCGATACCTTATGCTCGCGTTCGTATAGGGTTTCTAAGTATATTCAAATACTGCAGGAATCGTGTAACGAACGGAGAAACCAAGATGTTAATTTAAGATACTATTGGAATATCCCGCCAACCCGGTTCATTGCGTATTCATTGCAGACCAAGAATCGATAACTGGGCGATGGACTTTAAATTGAACTCATGTGCCACATTAAAATGCGCTACTTGTAACGTTACAGTCTGCACAGAAATCGTGTCAAGTTCATAAAAAAATTTCCCATCATTTCGCTGCACCATTTTCATGGAAATCGCTCGCAGGATTATCTCATGCTTTCATTCCGATATGCTATCATCGAAATTTCAGATTTTTGGGTCAATTGCTACACTTCGTATCTTTCTAATTCTATACGAAATCTGTACTTACATGCAACATCTACTGTGGCACTTTGACTTTTGATCTGACCCGGTCCTGACCAAGCAACGCATTCGCACTTGAATTTTTCTTTCCCGAAGTATTCTTCAACCTGGTTTCTCGTCACGTTCAGTTCAGCTTCGACAATCCGTGTACCCGTGTGAGGATCGACAAACTCCTGGTGTTGAGAGCCATCGATTCGTACCCCGTTGCATCGGAAATATATCTGCAGTCAGAAAGTGTGTTTGCGCAAAGCTCAGCAATGTCATGGGAGTCAAGCTGATCCTGTGGACGTGACAAAATAAAGTTCGCGGAAAATGCAGCATTGACATACTGCAGTCGACTATCGCTGGAACATGGTAGAAAGTTTAACTCTTCATTTTAAAAACATGAAAACGTCTGTTTCTTCCAATTCGGATCTAGCCACATTATAAAGACTCTAAGCTGTGATGGTGAGATGAAATCCAAGGGAACGATGTCCCTCGCAATATAACAGCTATCCCAAGTTTACTGCAGCATCAAAATGCTACGAAAGTCCATCAAAATCGCGTCCCAAAGGATGCTCAAGTGAATCATCAAGCAGAGTTTATTGCAGTTTAGAGTAACGGTAAGTTTTCTGGTTCGCGTATTCGGTAAGATTGACAAAAGTACAAACAATGATGAGAACGAAAAATTGAGAAGACAAACTGCGAGGTCATAAACGTGAATTGGAGTGTTTCCTGATTTCCTATACACATGTCACTTCAAAGAAGGAGGACTAATAACGATTTTCAAAGTCGTTCTTTGGAGGAATATGCCTTTCATAATATTTTTTCGTTTAATTTTTCTTTTTTTCAGTAGGCTGCTGAGGATTGAAATTATTCTTTTGGAAGATGAAACGGTGGAATGTCAGTGACAACTTAGCGTTTAGAGAGGTTTGTTTTATCTCGGAAATGTAGAACGGAAAAAAAGTTGAAAGGGTTAAAAAGAATGTCGTTGTTGTTCGCTGCGTCAACTCACACGCGATAATTAAACGATAACAAAATACCCCGGTACAGGTTTATAGCGTAGAGGGCGGAAAAGCTTTGCGCAGGCTTTGTTAAATTCCGCGGGAAAAATTTCAGAGGTCTTGAGAGCGCGTTGTACCTACGCTATACCTCGAAAACAAGGCGGACCGCAAAAACCGCGAATATCAAAGCCCCACAAAGGTTCAAAACCCGTTATTACCAAAACTATGCCTCAAGGTTTATTAACTTGGCCATATTTTAGACCTTCGTACCAAAATTTCTATCTCCCGTCGTGTCACATAACAGGTAGTAAATTATTTCAAACAGGCACCCCAAAGAGGCAAAGTACGCTGATTACATACTTTCTACAAACATTTATATAATACTAGAATCCAGCAGCTAACATCTAAAAGAATAGAATAATTTTCTGCGCAAATCAGTTCTAGCATGATTGCCATTTTTCAATGTGCGAAACACAACCTCCTGGCATTCAGCCAGTGCTCATGATCAGAAAAACATTCAATGAAAGATGTGTGTATCTATAGATCGAAAATTATCACTTTTCACATCATCAGGTTCGTGATACCCGCATTTTTCTAACCATCGCGTGTCCTGTAAAGATGAGTATCTAGATTACTCATTTCCCAATGTACATTCACCTTCTGCGATGGGATATTAAGCTATAAATCAGTGTGGATTCATCACATAGCTGCTCGAAGCGAGATTTTGAAAATTCAAAAATCAAGCACACCAAAATATTCTACGTCTCTGAAATCGAAGTTTCTTTCTGTATCGATGTCAGCATATCTTTATCCGACTAAGTTGGACTTTGCAGAGATAGCATTGCTATTCTTGACACTGGAGTTCCAAAGAGAATTAAAGCTTGAAGAAATCTCCAGATTGAACCTTGGTCAACATTTGCGACGAAAATTTATTTCTAGTCGTTCGATGATGGGAATTGAACTAACCTGAAGCGCATGTGCAGCCCGACATTGCAGCGTCGCTGGTTTTCCTTTCACGACGTAGGAATCCAGAGGTTCAGCAAGAAAGACCGGAAGCGATGCGCCGCCTATCAACTGATCAGTGTCAGTGGCTATCGTAGCAGGATTCTCGTAGTCCTCCAGAGGATAATTGTCTTCGTCGTCTTCCTCGGCGTCATCTTCCTCCTTGGAGCCTGAAACAGTACAATGAATAATCCTGAATACTAGTTTTAACTTTCAAGATACAGATGGCCTAGAATGAATAAAATATATTCGCACACTTCCGTGCACAAAGAGATCTTAGGAGGCTTTGCTGAAAAATCGTGGATTGGTAATCGAAAGGTTCTCAGGAACGTCGTACCAGAAATTGAAAAATCTGAGATCAGATCTTCAGCTTTGAAGAAGAATGATCAAACATTTACTGAGCGATGCTATCTGCGCGGTCAAGCCATTTATTCTCTCATTCTTTTCACTTCAAGTACTAGACAACAATTTACAAACGTTCCGCTACTGAAGTAAGAGTTAACGAAAATCACTCCTTTTCACCTGCTGAATAAGGACCGATGTAGGTAAGACTTACACGTGATCACCTTATCTTTACAGACATACGACATCTAGCTAACGTGAGTGAGTGGGTCTGAAAGCATAGTTAGCTTAAGGGAAAGTTTCATCATTCGTCGCATGGTGGATCATTTGAATATATTTAGGCCTAGAAATGGCGGCGAGTGAGGAGGCACTCTATACCCGTAAACTCAGCTTAACGACGACGCAGCTATATAGTTTACGTCAGATATCCGTCAGCACAGAGATGCACTGATAACTGATATGGACTTCATTTCTTGCTCACTAACGTATTAGATGCCTAGTTCCGACCTCTCCTCAAAGCTTCACGCTTGCACTTGGAAAAATTCATTGATCGATCAGTCCTTGCTGATCTAGTCTGGTTTGGATGAAATGTGCTCTAATGTAGGGAAGTATTGGCTTTGAGGTTCGACTTAATTCTACAAAAGGGTCAAAGGTCAGCGTAAAGTCCATAGAGGCTTGTGGAAGACTGATCGGACCACTAGGGTCTGTATAGCCTACTTTCGTTCAAGCCGATTATCCCTATATTTTAGGTGAGCCGAGGCTTACAGAAGCCCAAGATTGGACAGGTGTTCAATTATTTCTGATGTTCGTAGTTTGGCAAAGTTCAGAAGAGTAACGATCATTGGGTGAAAACTCGCGGGGAAATAAGTATACGTAAAGAAAAAAAGAGGGAGGAAAGGAACAAAGAGAAGAAAAAAAAGAAATAAGGAGAATAAGATAATGGAAGAGCGAAGTGTTTGCGTGTGCACGATAAGGTGAAATTCTCGCCATACATTACTATTTTTCATTTTTGTTTTTTTGATTGGCAACCGAATATGTGGGTTATTGTTGAATTTCAGAGATGAGGTATCTATTCCGGACGTGAACAGGTTCGAATCTTCTTTTTCATTTTTCCAACAAAGCGTAAAAAGGGGTAAAAGTCAGTCAACCGGAATAATGAAACCGACACTTGTTTATTTTTTTCTGAACAAAAAAAAAAAAAATGAGATTTATTCAACGGACGAATGTTAATAACACGTTCTCCTGTTCAATGCTGATTGTGGTATAATCTTCGAGCCTATAATTACGTATTCGAAGTCGTGGTTTGAGCGGATAGTATTTTTGTTGAAACTAAAAATACTCTCCCTTTAGCATGAAAAATAGATGGTAAAGGGTGAAGGGTGAAGGGTGGAGGGTAATGGCTGAAGGGTGGAGAGTGAAAGATGAAGGGTGAATGCAGCGCGTTCCTAGGCGTCACTCTAATATTTGGCAATTATTTTCGAATTAGTGACTCGTACGTCAGGGTTAAGACTTCGGGTAAAACCAAGGTAAGATCATTAATTTATTTAACTAGAAGTTGAAAGAAGGCAGCCGTCAGTCATGCCTTGATTATCACTATGATATTTTAAAGGGGTTGTATATCTCCGCTCAAACTCTTTCTTTTACGATGTCCTCGTTGACTGATGATTTGATTAATGATTACCAACGCCTGAAATAATCTTCAAGACTTTTTTCAACGCCTCTAAAAAATCAGAAGAAAAGTCTCAAGCTTTCCGCAAACGATCTCCATAAGAAAAAAATCTGCAATATTCGTTTTTATAAATTTATTAAAAAAAAAACGCAAATCTTCTGAGCCTATACAGCTAACATGAGGCACCAGAAGCTCTTAACTCGTTGCGTCAGCCGAAATCCCCGTGTGCTGGTATCAAAAACGACAATTTGCACACATATTTTCGTGAGCAGCTTACGCAGCTTTTACTCTTGGCGTGTTCAGAGTTGTTCTGCAGTCTTTAACATGATTGTATACACGCAACCATCGAGTCACAGGCCCGTCACAAATCGCAACATATCTCATCCTAATCCTGGTTGATATAGGTAGGTATAAGTCGTGAAATCTCTCGAACGACAAGCAGTGTGACAATAATGATTAAGGTACATAATTTGGATTTTTTGAACTTTTTTTTTTTTTTTTTCTTTTTTTTTCAAGCTTACTTTCGAGTGTGCAGGCAATTTGAAGAAGTGCCAAAAGCACGATGCTTATTTTCAACTCCATCACTTCATGGCATTTTCTTTAAATTTATTTCACATATAACATCGCTGCAGATGACACACGCGAAAAAGATTTAACTCTTTCGTTAATATGCCGGAAATATATACCGCGTCGTATAACACACCTTATCCTACAATATGGAAGTGTTAATTATCGGACGGATTGTGATCGATCAGTTAATACGAAAAATGAAAATGGTTGCCTCGATATTGCACATACATATAAATGAAAATTGTATGTGTAAATGCTGAGATTTGATCATAAAATTCCAAGAGTTAGATCAAGTATCACAAAATCAATCAGTCAAATCCCAAGCTCGATTTTGAAGTGCCGACCGAAAATTGATTGGTCAAAAAAGTGTATAATTATTTTTTTTGATAAGTCAGTTCCGCAAGCTCAATACGTTTAATCCGTCCGTTTTATGGCGGAAGCGTTTACATTGATTTGTCGTGAGTGCAATGCCACATTCACACTTGATATACTCTTCTGAGCTTTCGTCTCGAAGGAGTTAGTAAAGTCGTCTAACAGGAGCAATACCAGACGAGACGCGAGGGAGCGAAGCGGCGAAGCTCGCGGGTCGGCACGCGGTGAGCGACTGAGCCAGCGCCGCTGGCCGCTTCGCTATAGATACACGACTCACCCCTTGAGAGGTGATATGGTGGTACATACATATATATATATTTTATACATATATAGATATATATATGTCTATGTGTGTAAGTATGCGCCAGCATTTCATCCGCACTTCCTTGGGTTGGGGGTGTATGAGTCAGTGAGAATGTCGAAAAAAATTTTTACCAACGATTTTTTTTTTAGCCAATCCAACCGCGCAACGGTAACTAAGGGTAATCGCAAGTTCGTGATAAGATTCGAAATCTTCAAAAAGGCCGTCAAATTACCGTAATGAATTAATCTCAATCAATTTGGTGAAATAAGGAAATGTTGCCAATTATTTCCTGATTTGCTGATTTCAAGATTCACGAATCTCGACTACTACGGATTGATATGAGTCATTCTTATAGAATGGTAGTCGAATCCTTTCGGAAGATGGATAAAGGATCATTTGCCTGCAGAACATGCGTGAGAAAAATGACTCAAAGTAGAGAAGTAGCTTTTGGAATGACTTTTTTTACGATCACTGCAGTAGGAAAAGCTCCGCATGGAAATTGGTTCGAATAATTTTTATAGAATATGGTATTTAATTGTTTTCAGGAGATCGATAGAAAATCATTTTCTGGAATGAGGGTGGGAACGCCATCAATATCGCTGTTGTGTTTTCATGAATGGACAACGGCTTGAAAGACCGTTAAAGAAAATTGAGGACCTCCGGGTACAAGTTTTTGGATTATGTTTAGTCATAATAATATTTCATGCGAGGGTTTGACGCGATGTAAAAACTCTAGTGTGATAGAGGAAAAAAGAGTTGGCCGGTTCGGTAAGCAATAAAGAAGACTTAATGGCTGAGATGTACAAGCGAATGCACTTACGACTACCCTTACTCAGTGCAAAAACAACAAACTCGAACCTGAACACTCAGGGAATCTTGACTCAAGTATCAAGGTGCACCGTGCCACGGTCTGCATACTCACTTGGCTACGAAGTGTTTAATACGTGCCGTTTACCTGCCGCACGAAACCAGCGGACGCTATAAACGATAACGCGGATGCATATATAGTACACGATGCACCTGTCGTTAGGATGCGGGAATTTATTCCAATGCAATCCAGCTATTCAGAGATGCACAAACGCCGACGGTATAATATTCTTGAAGAACACTGGCTACTATCCATGGGATTTTCTGTTGCTAGTTTAACTCAAGGAATCTTCTAGTTTCGAGAAATTAAATTTACAGTTTAATTAGGGGCGCTTACTCTTATCTCATCAAGACATTCTTTTTTTCGGTTCTATCGTATACCTAAGTATAATCTAAAGCCAAGTTGAAAGGCTAAAATATTTTTCAAGATTCTTTGATTTCGGTATATAAGACTTTGAGGCCATGATTTCAGAGAATTAGTATATGCAGTAAGAAAGAAATTTTTATTTCATGACCGTTTCGAGGATGAAAGAAGCACCTAAACCTTACGTTCGAAGGCTTAATAATGTATGGTACACAAGGTACAAAGGGTCGGGAAGGTTGCTTCTTTATGGAAAATATAGACCGGGTCTAAGTCAACCCGAAGACCCATCCGCCCAACCAAAATACCAATAATATCAAACGAAGCACAGATTTTTATACAGCATCCTTTGGTTTTTTATCCTCTCGTGTCTAGAAGCCCATGTGGGCTGATATGGAGAAGAAATGAAGAAAAAAAGGAAAAAGAGAAAAAAAGAAAAGAGTGAATATGAATAAATAAAAAATTACTTACATAGCTAAAGATATATGGATGTATGGATGCTCGGTATACCGTATCGTGGTATGATGACTAGGGTTCTCACGGGTGCTGTGCTAATGGAAGCTGACAAGATCGTTGGGACCGGAAGTAACCCCTTGAATTGGTTCGCGAGGACTAGCGTCCTCCACCTGGGGTTAGGGTAAAAAAAGAAAAAATTGGTTAAATAGTATCAAATTTCAGGGACGAATGCCGGTTGTTTGTGTACAAAAGGGACCGTGTGGGAATTTATTAAGCTTCTATGAACTAATCTGTGACCCATTTAATGGGAAACTTGATACTCGACTAGGCGGAAGGGTTCGATTCAGGCAAGAGCTCTCCTATCGCATGAAAATTTAGATCATAATCAATATCTGGCTCAATGCGCATTATCGTTCGTCTTAATTCGTGTCTGCGATCATCTGCTAACGAATTTGGTGAACAAATCGGGCTCAATTTTTACTGATGAATTAGAAATTGAGAAATCTGAGTGGGAAATGAAGTTGATTCATTTTGTTCAGCCGAACGTTGTCTAGGAGTTGAATATTTTGGGTACAGTTGAATGTTCAGAATTGCCATTTCTATCTTTAGGTAAGATAGTAATAAAGTTTCGGGGATGAATATACGTCGCTTTAGAAACGAAGAAGAATAAATAGCAATCATGAAACTTTAAACCTATATGCGTAATACGTTTCTTGAAAAATGATAGAAAATATTAACAAATTGAAAAATGACATGACGATAGCGTATTGTATACGTAATTCTAGCTGAAATGGATTCAGCTTTGCTTGTCATTATATGCTGTTGAAAATATGACTGGTATCAAAATTATGTAACTAATGATACGAATGCACGTTGGCAGAGGCAGTGGGGATAAATTAATAGTGATGACACAACGTCACCTTCTCGAACACGTGAATTGGTGATTAATAACACTTTCATTGTGCTGCTGTACCATGGGGAAAAAAGCTGTGCAAATGGAGGAAATATCTATCCTTATGAATGTTGAAAGAATAAACCTTTCCTCTCCGACTGGCATTACAAAAGGCACATCAATGAGAGAGGGAAACAATAAGATGATTTGTGCATCCCTCGTATCAAGACAACGGGCGCAAATCGAAGGCTGTAAAGCATACGGAGATCTTAATCTCGATATATTGTTGGAAGTATCGGTCGATCGAACATTGATTTATGCCGATAGCAAAGCATTGCAGATGTTATCTTGTTCTCTTACGGACTGGACCCCGGCGGTACCAGAGCTTAAAAGCTTCGATGTAAACATACGTACGCTGCTATTTCGCGCGAGCTTATGTTACCGCACCAAGAGTATAAAGCCCACGCTTGTAAGATTGAGATACGATTATGCTCTCTATGCCGATCTTTAATCTTGCTCGCGTTACCTACTCCCCCAAAATATCTCTCGAATCTAACCACTCGAATTCATGACTTTTTGCAGTATTGTTATAGGACCTCCTCGAAGCCGTCCTCATCCTCATACTTCGGGTAGATAAACCGCTGTAGCACTCAATTTCTGAACTGAGTTTACCGGAAATAGTACAACGCGATTCAAGAGTGGCGAAAGGTTATATTTTTAGGGTAGATCGGTATTTACAAAAATCACCGAAAAAATGTATCTTTCAATTACTGACAGGCGTTTCATCGATATTTTTCATTCCACCTTCACACCCAGATAACAGCATCGAATTCTGAGTAACTATGGAGTTACAGAAAAATATAATTCCATCATTTCTGATTATTGGGAAACCCATAAGTGTAATTAAAATTTCTCGGTGGAATGAGGTCGCAATGTTACAATCCGAGTCACGCCTACTCATCTTCTGTTCTTATCTCCTTTTACGATTAGACTCACGCAGTGATTTCTCAAGTTTAAAATAAATGAAAATTAAATCAAATTCTTCGATTGGAATTATAGGAAATTCACTTGCGTCGCGGTATTTCACTTATGCAGAGCGCGCGGTGATCGTGATAAGATTATACGTGAGTCACGTGGGCTGAAAAGGATTGGATCGAGTATCAGGCGAAGAATAAATCGGGGAAATGTGACTCGTGAGTGAGCGAATGAGTAGATGCCAGAAGAAAGATGCGATGGTTAGAGATTTCGAAAATTAAAAAATTCCTACAGGCTTGTACTATACCGTCGAGACCTATACGTCTTACTTTTTTTTACTACATTTCTGTCTCGTTCCGAAATAGAAAATTGTCGGTTCTATCGTGGTCTGATATTCAACATTCCGATTAACTGTGGTCTGGCTGGTGGCCAGTGGTCAAGAGCCTTTGCATGGCTTGGCTTGAATTGTGAACTTTTCTGGAAATTAACGAGCGAGGAATATCAGAGAGAAAAAAGGACCATTCAAGTCGCACTCACTTTGCACCTTGAAAATATAAAGGGTCTGCAAACATAAGAGAACGAACTCCCTATTTTGATAGCAGAGTTAATTAGGGCGAGCTAGGAAACCATAATATGTGCTTTTTCACCTCGTGGAAGTGTATGAGCGAGCAAATCAATGGAGGTGAAAAATATAGCGTGTCAAGACGGTATACAAGGTGTGTATTATTACGAGGTCTTTTATTCTTAGAAAGACTAAAGAAAATTCACTTCTTTGAACAGGCGAGAGTTCCAATTGTGGTAAGTCGGCGTGAAACTGAAGCTTGTCTGCAATCTACACCAATGTTGGTTTCTCGGCCCATTAGCCACGAGCATCAACCACCCACCTCGCGTTCCTATTGTTCCTCGAACAAATTAGTGAACGCGACGAGGTGACTGTCGTCCAGATTTGAGATAACATCTTCCAAAATGCTACTGCAGAGTTATCACTCGCAATAACTGAGGAATATGGGAAACCCACTGTAGTCACGTCTAAGTATACGTCTAGGTGAATACCTACATGCCATGCATGTATATCTGCAAGTCCGGAAACTTCCACACACATTATACGTATACCTATGCACGCATGTATGGACGGGTACACAAATTAGAGGTTTCTGCATAGACTAAATCGGCGAAGTTCTAGTCATTCAGCGAACGGTATATGACGTCTGGCGATTCAGACAGACGAGTTCTAAGATTTCGGATTCAAAATATCTTCATTTCAAGCCTGAAGATGGAGTCAGGTAAAGTGTAGTTAAACTTTTCATTAGATGGCCCTCAGGGATGAAATCAGCAGCTGCAGAACGTATCCTGGTATAAGTTCTACCTAGGACTTTTCGTCCTTACTTTTGTCAAGAGACTTCAACACTGTGAGAGAACTTCTTTTTTTTTGTTCAGACTTTTGTTAGTACTTTGAGTTCTATCTGAGTTACAGCTACGTTACGATATTGACTCAGCGATTTCACGGACTTCTTAAGTCCCGGATATATTTGGCTGTATTTTATATGGACGATTCTACCAAACATCCCCCCGGAAAAGGAAAAAAAAAAAGAGAATGTGATTTCATTGACTCAAGCTTGATACGAGGCTCTAATCTTCCTTTTATTATTGGTCAAGAAACAGTCGGTAGCGGAATACCGCGATGTATAAGAAATGAATAACGTAATCGATTTTTTATTGACCGAAGCAAAGGAAGGATTGCGTTTAGGCCATCGCTTCCAACTTTGCTAAAGCAAAATGTATGGCTGATAAATATTTAACTGGGTACGCAGCTGTTGTCTTCGTAGGCTCGTCGTATCATGAATCTCCTTTTTCTCGTTTCCAAATTTCCGTCTCTTTCTTTCATGCTGTTTGCCGTTTGCCGTTTGCCGTTTTGCACGAGCTTGCCGAGTCTCTCTGTCACTAGTTTCTGAAACGCGATGATGATTATTAATTCAAGCGATGCTAAGAGTTCCGAGCGAAACGGGCGACACGCTAGCTGGTTCACTGCGAGTCTTTCCTCCTCGACTCACGTACGCCCCAAGCTACGTCGCGACGCCCACGACGCTGGCCTACAAATATATACATATATATATCTATATATATATATATGCACGCATATACATATCCTCCCACGACGCGTAGTGCCAACACTTTGAAAATATACAATAAGCAAGTTTTCGTCGATACGTATCAAAGCTGAAACCGCCCCTTATCCAACCGCCCGATAAAGTTGCTTCTTGCATTATTCATCGTTGAATAGAGAGACAAATTTTTCATCCAAACCGAAAACACAAGAGTCCGATGCGATAGCGCCGTTTGATCAGCGCTTTGTCTACTTCTCGACCACTTTGGATGCAACTCGCTACCCAAAAACAAGTAAGAAACCGTTTATCGTGAGGAAGTCTGAATTGAGAAATGTACCACTGCCAGATAACTTCTCTATAAAATAAAAGAGGACTATCTCTTCACGAGGCGCCGCAAGTCTCGAAAGAATGTCCCCTGGACCCTTGGAAGAGAAACCTGGTATGGGTTGAATTTTTAGAATAGTGTTTAGGCGTAGCACGCCCCATCGACGAAAGAGACGATCCTCTCCTCCAAGAGGCTCGTAAAAGTAATCGGTGGTACAATTTAGCGCGTTAACATCAATGTACAGTATGTATATTCCACTTTTTATGGCAAAGAATGAGAGAGGTACGAAAGAGATGGGCTGGGCGGAACCAGGCAGTCTTTTCAACGGCGCTTGGTACGCTCTTTCTCTTCCTCCACTGTATTCTACATTGGGATTAAGGAAATCGAAGGGGATTTCTGTTACCGTCTGTTATCTCTACCGCAACAATAAGCGGATGAAGGAGAAGAATAAGAATAAGAAGAAAATAGGTATCGTACGTGTTCTCTCGAACTTTCACCTCCAACTCTATATTTTTAACTCTTTATAGCTCCGACTATCTCACTTCTTCTGTGTCTCCCCGTAGCTATCTTCACTTCCTTAACCTGCCCAATTCCTTTATCGACCCCTCCTCGCCCCATGGCTCGGTTGATTTGGTGCCATCAGAAATATCTCGCTGCGGAGTGGATTTTCACGCGATGCGCCAAACCCCAGCGGGTTTTGCCCAAAGAGAGCTGACAATACGTCGTTACGGGAGCAGCCAGCCTCATTCCTCTCACTCGACCGAGAAACCCTGGAGTGGATAATCGTTTTAGGGCTCCAGGGTGCAAAGCATTACCGCTTTTGTGGACGATGTTTGAGCGGGTTCACGACTCTCGGGCAATCAGGTCGATTCATAATCAACGCTCATACTTCTATGGAGATCAATTAATAAAGCATTGTTTCGAATATCATCCTTTCGAGGAACTTATATAGGTACCTACCTATACCTACCTTACATCGCGTGTAACCTTCGACGACCTGAAACCTCGCCAAGTGATGGAAGCCATAATAGAGTATAGAGAACGTCTTGGCATAAATTGGATCACGCGAGGAAGACATCGCCGGTTGAACACACTCTTCAACTCGCGAGATCGGAGCAAAGATGAAATGGATCGTCTTTTTATGCCTTTTGATATTGCGGAAATTTACGGACATTGACATGTTGTTGAAGAACGTGGACCATAACTCTTCCACTAAACTTCGTTTATAATGAATGCCGAAATCGGTGCTTGTCCGATTCAATTAATCCGTGTATTGTAAACAAGAGATTTACATACGCGCAGGGACGCGAGATCTGCAACGCCAGGTATAGAATACCTCTAGTAAAGTAATTACAGAAGCGTTTGAGGCTACGGGAACTGAATACAGATATTATGCAGATGGCGTAATAATATTCGCCACACGTTCACTCGGGTCAATATTGAACTAAGCCAGATCGTAATTCATGCGAAAGACGATCCTGCAAGAGACAGCAAAACCGGAAGCGGTATATAAATTCCATTTCACTAAAACTGGGTTTGATTCAAACGAGCTGTTCTAAGCCCATAGGTTTTGACGGATATTTAGACAACGTTCATCCCTTGGTCCGAATCGTTCTATCGAAGAACCAAAAAACGGCAGACTTTCGCGCAAGTTTGAAAAATACGACTTCAAGGCAAACGAAGGAACAAATATGTTAGGTACACGACTTTTGTCTATTTCTGAACAATTATTTCAACCACAAGGAGAAAAACTTCAACGAAAAACGTGACAAAGCCTCGTGTCCTTTGTACTTTGTTTTTAGGAGCTGTTTTAATTTATCTTCCTCCATAAAAAAAAGAAAAAAATTGCTGGCTTCAGGCAGAAGGACTTTGAACGGGATTTAATCTATCACAAATTCCGAAGCTCGAGATATTATACAAATAAGAACAATCAATCAAATAATATGATTCATTTTCATGAACGTAACTAATTGATCGGTGTGTCTGAAATTGTAAAAAAAAAAACGATTCATCCATCTTGTGAATTGACAATGAAAAAGGTCCGCACGAAGCCCGACTCTTTACTTAATGTTCATTCTGCGCTTTTTTATCTTCTCCTAATCTGGATATACAGGATCCATTCTCGATCCACGTAGGTATAATGACAATAACTTTATATATTTCAAGTAAAGCGGTATAAAACACAGGCATTGTCTCCAGCCACCAGCGTCGTTAACCACCCTCTGAACGAGCCACCACCACTACCACCACGTATGAGCAAGAGACACATTAGTGGCGCACGGAAAGCAATGTAAGGTCTATTGAAAATTAGGATATAAATCACTGGGTATACCGAGTCAATTGAGACGTCGAAAGCACTCTTTGCGCCTCTGGGTGTGTTTTTGTTACCCGGGCGGGATAACCGGGTTGGGGATGAGAATCGGGGTAGGGATGTCGGTCGTTAAACGCAGGCATGTTCGAGTGTGCTGAGGTAATGATATGCTAAGGGGGAGAGACACCCCAATTCCCGTGATATACGATGGATATTCTTTTATTATTTTCATTTTCATTCTCATTTTTTGACTCGAATAAATTCGAAAGTTTTCAGTCTTTCGGTTAATCTGCTCCAAATTATTAGCGAATAATTATTATTTGTCAAATAATCAATGCGATAGACATGCTTTCAGAATCGTGGATAAGTGCGAGTGGTTATCGAGCCATATTCTTCCATTATCTCTCAATCAACACTCGTTTTATTATACATACATCTAGGTATCAACGGGATGGCGGAAATCTTCAGAGAGAGTCTATAAAGTTTGCTGGGCATAGTGGAGCACGATGCGATGGAGTTGAGTACTACCTACCACGTGAAATTTAATCATATAAATGGACAAGCGCAGCTTCAGCTTCAGTTTTGTCGGAACAGAAATAAAAGTTTTGTCCGTTAGAACTTTTCAATCGAATTAGCTTCACTGAAACCTCCAGATATAGGAGACTCTTTGGCTGGAAATAAAATGGCAATCCAACGAACTGATGGAGAGATAAATGTTACAAGATAATAATTATCAACGACTTGTAGCTAACAAGGAAACACATCATTTTCAAATTCAATATATTACTCGCAAAGTTCGGTAGTTCAAATAATTCCTGAGACTTGAGAGGAAGATATGGATGTGACTTTACCCAGAGTCGCGTTCTCTTCGAAGGGAGTTCAAATCCGAGCACTACGCATTCGAGTGAGTATAGTTTGCGAAGGAAGTTGTTGGATCAGGATCGATCAGAATTTGCGATATCAATTTTCAAGCGTTACTTGTAGAAGTTCGAAGCTGCGGCCGATATATTAATTTCGATATGCACACAAGGTTGGAAGAAAGGGCAACCGAAAGGGAGAGAGGAAATTACGTTCCTCATATTGGAGGGATTATCGGGGAAACAGGGAAAGCTGCGAAGCAAATATCAATTTAAGATAAAACGAGCAAATATGCGACCAAATACGACCCCCCAAGCTGTTGTCTCTCCCATTTTTTCTTCTTCTTCTTCTTCTCCTCTTTTTTCTTCGATAAATATATTTTTGACAAATTTTTAAAGCACGTTTTTGGTCGGCGACACTAACCCAAATAGAAAACAAGCTTTGCGCCGTAAAGGGACTAAATCCGCTATATGATATTCCGAGCAAAAATGATGGTGAAAAACGAAGGCACTCAAAAACTAAAATGTAAGCTAGTGTATTATACTCATGATTAGGTCTTGTCACGGTTCTTCGACAAATAGACTTATAACTACTAAGATTTTCTTACGTCTGGTGAGCGATCGATTCGGATAAGTAATCGTCTCCGTATGTATAAAGGAGCTTGCGATATCTATGCTCACGTCTTACAGACGGCGTCCCGACGCCGGTTGAATCTTAATTCCATAACGTATGAGGACAGTCGAACGTCTGAATGCAGAAGCTGGAAAATGAAGTCTCGCTAGCCTTGGGTTCGATTCAGATGGGTTTTATTCGCTCTGAATTATCTGGTGCCCGACGTCGGCGTCGCCTGAGCCAGACTCTAGTGTGCTGGTCGAGATTATACCTGGAGCAGTCGGCGGTTCCATGAGAGAAGAGATCAGATGAGACGAGATGGATAAGGATTCGTGGGAAGAGGTGAAAATGGAAAATGCAATACTACGACATCACGGAGCAACTCGAGGCAGAAAAAAAGTTATCGAACAATGATTTTTGCAGTCACAACTGCCAACACGTAATTGCAGATTTGTTCAAGGATTATCAACCTCATAGAGTTTTCGTAAGTTGGACGACGTCGAGAGAAAAGAAGGCAAGAAAATTTTTTCTTTGTGTTAAGCAGTAAAAAATTAACCAATGGCTCTCACGAACTGTGATAAATTTCTTACAGTCAGGAACAACATATTAATTTTCAATTTTAACCACCCAAGTATTACAGTTGGAATAGACGGTATCCACGCCAAGGAACTTATGTGTGATTAAATCATACCATTAAGTAACAGCCATCCATTTCATCGCATGTTACAGAGCCCCCATCAAAAATCGTTCACGAAATTATATCTGTCTAATTACTGTTTTCGTCCAAGTCTATAGCATCTCTCATGCTAGTGCGACGATGAAAGATTGCATGTTGCAATACCTTTCTTAATTTCAGAATCATCATCAGATCTTTCGGACGACTTCATTGGTCCCGAGATCTCCTATCAATTTGTTTTTTCATGATGGCGGGAATGGAGCACATTAGGATAATTTTCACTCGCGTTGACGTGGCGATTCGTTTTCTCATTATGCAAAACCACAGAGTCGCTATTCTTGAGGCTCTCGATCTTGAGTCAGAATCAATGCGAAATAATAATGTTCTTGATCGATGTAATATATCGTACCTATTTGTCGATGCCGAAGTCAAGATTGCTGTCAATTATGAAGTGCAATAATGAAACTCTAAACTGCGGCAAATTGTTCACGGGCCGCGTAGAGAAAGGAAGATAATATTGGAAATTGTCTCTTAAAAATTCATAATCTCGCGGTACCATTCACCGTACCATAAGAGCCTAGGAGAAGATAAGGCAATTTCAGAGTCGAGTGGAAAACGGCGGTAAACTGTCAGCCTCTGCACACAATAAGATGCAGTATGCGTACTTCCAAAAGCGTGCTCGAAGATCCCCACAATCACCTTCGCGTCAACACTGTCATCGAAGCCATGTTCAGTTTCAAAAACGACGGGTTCCATAAGATGTTGTATTGCATGAAGATCTATCAAAGTTGGTT
This sequence comes from Tenthredo livida, assembly GCA_963992785.1. Classification (NCBI taxonomy): domain Eukaryota; kingdom Metazoa; phylum Arthropoda; class Insecta; order Hymenoptera; family Tenthredinidae; genus Tenthredo; species Tenthredo livida. Next base: position 13,459,745 of record OZ023066.1, on the reverse strand, counting down.
CCATGTATCGAACAAAAAGCGAGTTGGTAAAAAATAGGCCTGAATTGTCAAGAATAGATCGAGTATTGGCCGTTCGTCATTGAACTGTTGTAGCATTAGATGAATGATTTCCTCCTTGACTTCCGAATTGCATTCAATTCGAGAAAACAGACTTTGATACTTCGGTATTCCATTAAAACCTTGAGTTTTGAGCTTTCATTTGGTTTTCAATAAGATATCGATTCAATAACGTTTCGTGAATAAACACGAGTTTGGAGTCTCAAGGATTCGCATAATTTCAATCCCGTTCCCCTGTTCATGTTGGTAACTTTTAATCACGAAAAAAAATCTCCAATCTCACTGTTGCGTCTGAAGTTCGAAACATCCTTGTTGGATCTTGAGCAAAATATGAGCTTCAACTCGTGGTGGTGGTAAGATGGAATATTGAACGGCAATTTCTACCAAGCGATGAGACAGTAAGTTTTGACGTGCTGCGTCCGCGTAGGACATCCTTCCCGCCAATTATTGCAACGTAGGATGAACTCCTGGAAGATGTCTCGCATCGTGAAGTTCAAATAGTAGAGATCACTAGAAGATGAAAATGAAGACGAGTAGATTGTTGAATTGATGAAACGGTGACCTGCACCGTCGATACCGCGAACAACTGTAGATTGGTTTTTACTCATATATACTCGTATCAGCAATCTATTCTAAACCGATCAAGCGAGTTTCAATCCCGGCTACTTTGTAGGCTCAAGATTACCTAGTCCGTTTGTTAATGGAAATTCCAAACTGGATGCTTACAATGGTAGGAAATATCTTCGCTGAATGCAATCTCGAACTGCTGAGATTAACGTTAGGTAACATCGACGGAAAGCCGATCGTAATAGTTTCGTCTCAACCAATTTCTACCATCGGTGCATTCACTAGCTGTACCTCCCTACATAGATGTATACCAAGTGGAACAGAATGCAAACTACACTATGTTCAATCTCATATTCAATTAGAGCTTATGTTATAGTTTCCAGGGAATGGCAACGTTACCGATAACTTTCCTAATTACCCCTGTATGACTTGGGTTCTTTATTTTATCACCAATCTAGAGCTCCTCGTGAAGTTAATTAACTTTTTTCAACTTCTACTATTCCCGAGCAGAATGACTCGAAAAAGAGATAAGATCTAGTTTCAGCTGTGTTCCTGGACCAAATCGCAGGAAACTCTAACTCTAACTCCAAGGTTTTGTGTTCATCTACGGAATTCCATGAGTAGTATCACCAGTTTCGAAAGAATGATCTATTTTATCAAGAATGAAGCGGGGCTATACGGTAATAGGGTTGAATACGATAATAGTACCTACATAGCTTGTAGAGCCGGGAAGGAGTTCTCCTTTCTCAATCATTGTTAAACTCGTTGGACGAGGCGTGGGCGATCAGGAGGTTTCTTCGTTATTGTGCGCACCCGTGGGAATACTATCTGCTGCTGCAGTCGCCGTAGATATAATTATTGTATTTCTGTAGCCGTTGGCCGCGTGGAATTCTAGCCTTTACCTTTACCTCTGAGGTACCTACTCCACGTGTATTTCATATTTTACTCAAACTATGTACCTGCGTAGCTATAGGTCCTAGATGCCCACGTGTGTCTGCGCTTTCATGCTTATATCTCAGGTGAGTAATTATTCGTGGTCCCGTAGCTGAGGTAGGTCGCTTTTGAGGGGCCCTTAAGCGTGAAAGGCTGCAGGTATCGATAATTCAATTTAATCTTGAGAGATTATTTTCAGAGAATAATAAAAGCCTGTAACATGCCACCGTTGATTATGTAATATTTGAGATACGTGCTGGAAGTCCTTAAGGTACTGATTATACCTACGAATAACTCTTGGGAGGGCTGAGATGAAAGAGTTTCACCAATACTACGAGTATCATCAGAATTCAAGCTAAAAACCAGAGATAAAACGGAGCTTCCTGGCCGCCATGCCAATAAATAAAAAAAGAAGATTTTTTTTTTTTTTTTCAAGATTAATCAGATTATTGTGGCAGACACAAATGCCCATAGTTCTTGTACCTCTGCTTAGAGACCCAGAGCCAAGCACTCAGTAAAACAAACACCAGCCAGAAAAACTGGGAAAAAGTGGTGAACACGGAGCTGCAAAAAAATACACATCCTGTCGAGTTCCCACGAGATTTTCTGCCCAGAAACAGCATTGGTAAGTGCATCCAAGGTGATTCGAGTACGGAAAATGTCAGTTGGCTGGTGACCATTGGATTTAGGCTTTTCTACGTTTCGACCAGTCCACCTCGCTATCGGAGTCAATGTTATTTGGTAAACAGCCACTAGGTACTTTTGCGTGGCTTTGCTATTCATGCTAATTGAATTTACTCAGAAGTAGTTGCAAATTCGTGATGCTATGCACTCTTGGTTTTTTCATTCATCAGTTGTAGTGGGATAGTCCGGTCGGCTAAACTCTCGTTATACTTTTTAGTTATTTGTGGACCAATCGTAGTTTGCAATAAATCATGCTAACAAATGGGTAATGGCTGCTAGTTATATTTCACTTTGTGGGTGCATGGATATTCATGAGCCAAACGTTATTAATTGGTGGACGCAACGTTTTCGACGTAGAGGGATGAATTTAAACGTGCACTTAACGATTAATGGGCAATGTGTATACGATCTGGTTTGGCGGTAAAAAATCTTGTTTGTAAAACAAACTTATTTCATTTACATTTGAATTGGAATAAAAAGAAAAAACAAAAATCCCGTTCAACGAGTTGTTTCACCCTCGATATTCACTGGGCAGGTTTCCACGTGAATGTAATTCAGAAATTAAAGATCAATGAATTTATCCCCCAATTAGCAATGTATTTCAAACACTTTTTAATCTCCCAACCCCTGCTAATTGACGCAACTGGTGCCAGGATTCAGGATTTATTTCAATTTATCTCCGATTAGGGCTGACTGCTATCTGTTCTTAATAACGCAATCCTCGATAACCGACGACCTCCCAAATTACAGCGCGAAATAATTGCCAAGAGAATAAAGCAGCTCGGAAATCTCCGATTCGTACTCAAATCATCGGCATTTCACGCCAACCCTTTGCGACTCGTTTCCAAGTAAACCAAGCCGACTACGAGAGCTTATCCAATTACTGGTAGTCCGAGCCATCGGAACTCGATTCACGCGTTTGAGAGCGCATCAGCTTACCTGAACAGCTTTGTATTCTCACAATCTAACATTCATAGGGTGTGTACAGGGCAATTGAAAACAGACTCCCCGGAAAGTCCTGAATTAAAAAAAAAATTAAAAAAAAAAACGATACAGATTCTAAACATTTCGAATGATAAATGTAAAGAGTTCGTTCCGTCTACGTATGATGGGGATGCGAATTTTGAAGACACACTGTATACAGTGGGGGATCGAATCATTCGTCACCTCAAATCCCTTTTATCATCCAGTATGAATCTTTTACCTCGACTTCTTTACTGTCTCCCCATCGCTATTTCATCTCTATCATAAGCAGATGGCTTTTTACGCATCCAGTGGTGCAACCACCCCATGTCTGTCTTCAACGGCACGGCGAAGTCCTTTGTCAGGGTAAAAATATAGCAAGCTCGCTTCTTAAAACTTTCTCATTCGTCAAATTAGAATCCGCCTTTTTACAGCTCGACGACAATCCCTGAAGGGATTCTCGTCTTCGCGGGGAAAACAATAGATCAAAGAGTTTAACTGTTGCCTTTGCCTTCTTCCACGATGAGGGCAAAGAAAGAAGGGAGGAAATAAGAGGCAAAGCGAAATCTCGTGTCGCGTGGCACAGACGAAACCAACTCGAATGGTGAGACACTAGCCGTGATCCTACTACACGTTAACAAAGGCTTTCGACAATCGACCATTCATGAGCTTGGAGAGTCTCTAATCGATCAGAAATCGTCTAACAATAAATAACGCCAAGTTATCTTCCGCGTTTTGCGGATCGACGATAAGTATTATTTTTTTTTGAGAAGACAAAAGTTCCTTTACCGTATTTTCAACGTATCTGATTCAGATTTATTGCATCTCTTCAAAGTTCCATTACGTACTATTGGATCTAAACGATTTTTCAAGACAGGATTATCTCCTTTGTGGTAGAAGTTTCGCTGAACAAAGTTAATTAAAAGCGGTTGAACATTGCCGACTTATCGGTTTTTTTTTTTTGATTATTATTTTTATTGTATTACATCGTAATTGATTTTTTTTTCCTGAAACGTTCTGGCTCACTGCTCCTTGGCTTCCTAGACTTCTTAATATGGAAAAAGGAGCTTTAAGGCGTGAATTTGTTTGTCGATACTTGCGATTATGTGCGACTCAATAAAGATTCTCTTCGTCGTAACTTATAAGGCAACTCAATTAGGATTAACCGTCGACGGCGAACGTGAGAGACTAATGCCAGATGATCTCTCCGCGCGTTATATAGGCTTATATAAGTCTCGATATAATCTTATTGGCTTCGGTACATCAATTCTCGATTATAACCGAATATATCGCGATATTATATTTTATTAAAAAAAACGCATCACCCCCTCATCGTCAATCTATATACATATATATACGTAGGTATACACGGGCGCATATGTAGGTATACCTATACGAAGAGATATATTTCAGAGCGAGAGAGATACAAGTTTTCGGTTAAGTCAACCGTGAAATACAAGTCCGGACGTACCTAGTCGGCGACAGCTCGGTCGACAAGAAGTTTGCCTACGGTCAACTCGGAATGGAAATACACTAGGACCTAGGTATTACCTTATATCTACGAAACGATACCTTCAATTTCAAATGCCTTTACGATTTCGTCGATCTTATGGAACACGTGTCTATAAATGATGACGTTATAGTACTAATAGACCTTCAGTGCTATTCCATCCGATAAATTGATTGCCCCTTATATCGTCGGTCAAGAGAGCAACTTCAAAGGAGCAGCACTTGCGCATCGTCGTCTATTAAAGCGGAGAACTTTCATGTCCAGAACTCAGAAGTCAGTGAAAAGGAATCCTTTCCCTACGTCTTCCGCCTCTCCTGGAGACTCCGGTCTCTGCAGTTTCCTCAGTCTTCTTACTCGTATACCTATCTCATGTCTCGGGTTCTTTCTTAGCTTCTTATTTCCTATCCTGCAGCAGACGAAATAGCTTCCTGGACTTTGTGCAGTTTGAGAAAATCGTTTTTCAGCTAATCGTCGCCAAAATTCACCTCTAAGCGCTCTCTAGACTTATCTCTCTTCGCCTCAGAGTCCTAAAACTTCGCTGACGTATAAACTTTTGCCATAAATCTGGAGCCTATTTTCTACAAACTTTTCATACATCAACGTCGCCTGTTTTGTATAGGCCCGTCAACGCCATGGCTCATGAGGCTCAGGTGTTGGGCTTTAAAATTTACTGTATACATTCCATAAGTTTAACGATAAAAAAAATGGTTACGTAACTGTAATGGGTTTTTTTTTTTCACTTTCATATTTCAACAGATTTTTTTGGAAATTATACTTCAAAATTCGTTGAATCTCAGGAACTACGAGAGTCATGGCTAGTTCTAGGATATTTTTCGCCGTTTTACAAGCAATGTTATACTTTGCTGCTTGCATAATGGACTAGGATCAATCTGAGGTAGTTTAAAGTGGACATAGACGGAGCATAGCATTGCGATAATCCAAACAATCGCTGGGTGTATAGGTACAGTATAGTGTGGCTTAGGAAATTTGCTAGGGTTCGCTTCCGTGAACCCAGAGTTTAGTTGAGGAGGGTTTCACTGCCGGGGGGTAAGATCGAAGGAGTTAACAGGATGGCTATGTCAGAGCATTGTTTGCCTTACGCCAAACATTAAACGCTAAACGCCCTCAATTACTCGTTAATAACGCAATTGCAAGTCGAAGATAATGCTGAAATTCTTTCCGCAAGTTATTCTGAACGATTTCTTCTTTCCATGAGAATAACAGCTTTTGCATTAAAAAAACATCGAATTGGACAGAAAAAGTAACTCAATGCTCATCGAGGAATAAGAGTGAACTACATACTTCAAGATCCTGATTGGATAATTGAAAATATCTTCGACCGGAACTGGGAAGGTATTTATGAAAGAGGTGCTAAATAAGGGTAAGAAATATCGTTCTTTGCTGCATGATTTAAAAGTAAGGTACTTGCAGTACGTGGATGAATTTCTCTCGTGGTGATCCAATTACCACGTTGGTTCTGTAGTTGGTCGGGTTGTTCCTTATCCCTGGCAAGTTAAGCCAAGAGCTTACCCCAAAGTCCTAAGACTTCCTCACTCCCAGCTTCTCGCCACCTAGCGCGTACGATCTCCGGTTACTTGAGGTTACTCGCCAGACACCAAACACAGCCGTATTACGTCGTGGGTCTTCCTGAGCAGATATGAGCTCCGTTTTCTTTTGTTTATACGTGCTCACGCTACGTTGGAGCTACCGACTTACTGAAGATTGGCAGTACGGATCTATTCCATAATACCTACCCATACTACACCAAACTCGAAATGTCTCCAGTCGGTCGACGACAGATCCTTTAGTTATTTCCTAGGATTTTCTCACCAACTTTATTCAAATCTAGCTGATATTACAGAAGTTCTTCGAAACGTCTGAAATACCTATAATTCTCATCCACCAATTGCTATAGTTTAGATATGACTGGATTTTGTGTTTCTTTCTGTTTCCAAGAATTTTCCATACGGAGTATGCCTTTTAGAATTATAGGTATTACTCGGTACTTGTATGGTATTGTAAGATAACAACTCCTGATTATCAGTTTTTAGAACATTCAGTATAATTCTATCACCAATGTTTCCACGGTCTGGTTTTGGGGCTTTTTTTTCCATGAATGTGACTGATCGTAGTAGATGACTGCGCGAAGACGACAGACTGGCAATCCCAAAACGTGGTTTACTTAAATCTGGAATTTTTTTCATGTGATTAATGAAGATTCAGATATTCGGTAGCCACAAAGACGTGGACTTGATGCCAACTCTGGAAGAGCTCAGTTATGTGACATTGCATCAATATTGGATGGAATCTCCACAATAATTTCCTGAGTAAAACAAGGATCAAAAGTCCAAGCTTAGCTGCTCGCTATTGGCTAACTACGTGAAAACGGGCACTGTAGCCGGATATTGAAGATGAACCGTTTACCCGTAAGGCAGATGCAGTAATCTTTCCGTAGTAACGTTCCGGCTATGGCTGCGGCTGCAGGGATCGAGGAAGTATTATAATTAGTATCGTTAATGGACCTATTTGTTTTGTTTGAACGCTTTCAATTTCCATCTAGTCATCTCTTAGCCTGGAGCACTTACCTTCGGCCGCTTGCCATGGTCGTGCAATTTTGTGGCTCTTTGTATATAGATAGAGTCTAGTTCGTCGCCGCTGGCCAGAATTGCTGGTCCATCTGCCACCAGTGGAAATAAGAAAGCTAAAGAATTTCAAGGCGATAAATCGAACGGCTGTTATTCTCGTAAATGTTAGTGGCACGCACGAGGCCTTTCTCTCCCTACACCCTTCTCTCTGCTATTACCTTTCAAGACTCTGGATGCAGCGAGAAACCGACTTGCCACCGCGGGGCCTCCAGCGTCGTCGAGGTACGATTATTTATCGTCCGTGCAAATAATCAATTTCCATCCCCCAGAGATCGTTTGTCCTTCTTAACGCTAAGGCGTCGACGCAAATCCGTCTCTCTCGACGATTCTATTCCCCGATGATGAAGCGGTATTTAGGAGATGGGTAATTTCACGGCCGAAAACCCAAGCCGTCCTCGGATTCGACCGAAAATTATCCGAACCGAAGCCAAGGTAGATAAGTCGTTATTTACTTTGTTAATTATACACCGGTCAACACAGGCTGCCTCAGAATTATACTGGGCCAACTTTGAACGCTGATCATTTAGAAATTCGGATTATACATTTTCATTCTTTGTCTGTGCACATGGGCCACAGATATCGTCGAACGTCCGAAGACGAAGAGCGCTTTTCACGAGATGAAAAAATAATCAAGTCTCGCTCCGTAACCGGGCCAAGTTAAATAAACTTTCTAGCAGCCGGCGGGAAAGGAGTAGTGGAATCTGTAATAAATGAGGGTCGACTAGCCTAACGAATGAGGGTTACTCCCGAGTTATATAGTTTTGTTTCTACTTCAGTTTTAGTCGTAATTTTCTAGGAGAGATTCGAACAGAGGTATGTACCTATACGGAGCCGCGATCGAAGTCTGGAAGTAAGAATCAGCTGCATTTCTGATAATTATTAATTAGCATTGAAAGTGTCTCGTTAATTATATGAGCCCAAGTTACATTATCTTGACTATCGTCGACGCGACGTTGACTCCTTTCTTCACAAAGCCATTCGAGACAAAGAATATTTCTGCCCGAGTGGAATGACGCTGTGACAGACCACGTCGAACAGTTAGATGGCCTGGCTGGTTTGAAACAGCGAAAATAAGAAACGGTGAAAAATAGTAGCCGGGAATGAAGAGGCAATTAGCCGAATGAAAATGTAACACGAGACCCGCACGAGCCACCACGGACATGCACGTGACTTTGAGCCCCCTCGACGGGGCCCTGAGGCAGTGGCCCAGTAATTGTCACTTTGTCAACGAACCCCCAGTGAGAGCTGCCTCTAAGCGTGAGACCCTCTATGTAATTGACGTGAACGTCCTAGAGGATAAAATGATACATACATAAAACGAAAAAAACATCAAACACGTGATAATTACTGAGCGAACCGATCGGGATAGCGTCCTATACTGTTCTCTAAGATCTCTGGGACATCCCTGCAGCAGGTTTGTTCCTATTTCCTCTTTCCTCTTTCCCCTTTCCTCTCTTCATATATTCCTTTACGGAATTGGGATCCATGGTGTACAGATCGAAGGGATGTCTAGGGAGGTACTTAGTGCATGAAATCGGGCGTGAGCACCCCTTGCAGAGCGGCGGGGAAGTGAGAGGACAAAAGCGCTCCTAACTATGCCAGAGTCGTTACCATTTGTCCTTCCGTCCGCGCTGCAGCGTCTAACGATGTATTTCCCGCTATTGGTTTCCCGAAGGAACAAAGGAAACGTGGGATGCGGAGGAGCAGGCTTCTTGACGGATGGAGAGGAAGACGATTTAACCCCGGCATCGCATCGGATGAACGTATGCCTTTTCAGAAGAAAAAGAGGACGCCCGGACGTCATACAGGAAACTTCTTACCAAGCGGATACACTTTTACGTACGATGCAATGCTTTGTCCTTGTGACTTTGCGACTTCTTCATCCCTTTCGGACGATCAGATGAAAAAAAAAAACTGAATAGGAGAAAGAAGAGTTCGCTGAATGCGGAAAATCAACCATGAAGAACTCTTTCATGCATAGGACAGACTTACAGGATATTTAAAAAAATGTCATTCGAAAAATTCATTAATGAATCATTGAATGTGTTTTTCACATTGCATAGCTATTTGAATTTCATTCTGATCCTTGATTTGTAAATAATTTGGCAAACCTAGGTATAACTTTTATTTTCGCATCGCATCATGAGCAATTCTATTGTTTGCCACTACACCACGTTGATCGCTCACGCTCTCTCTACCGCCGTGATTTGCTTATCCTCTCCAGCGTCGATTAAGCGTGTTTGTACATGCATACAATACAGTAGGCTGTTTACATAATTGCGTCAATACGATAGATACGGTCACGTAGTATCTGTCTGTCTCTCCGTCCCAATGAATCGCCACTTGTTTAAACTTCAGTTTAGTTGAGTGAAATGGAAATCTACTAGTTACCTGTATGTACGCACACATCGCTGATATATCCACATTTCGCATGAAAGGAATCCCTCGAGTCACAAATATATTTTTGGAAATTTGCTTGCTGACAGTCTTCAGAGACTTAGACATCTCTGCAAAATTGTAGGTGTGTAGCGATAACTGTTTAGATTTCGTTAGGATATCTGCAATGTAAATTTCGTGCGCCTTTTTTGGCAATAATTCATAACCCATTTGATATTCATGCCAAGGCATCGATTTGTTTTTAAAACTGCGAAAAAAATATCATAGTTTTTCGAAAAACAAGCTCACTGTATATATTAGCATCAATTTTTCAATTGTTTTTTTGGGATATACAAATTTTCGTTGATTTTAACGACGCCAGAGGATATGCAGAAAAGAATTGAAAACGCACAATAACGAACGGTGAAGATAGGCTTTTGAAAAAATTTTGTCACCCGATAAGCGAATGACCATATAGAAGTTACATTCGAGTCATAGACGACACCGTTCTTACCTAGGAATAAAATTTGAAGCCAAAACACTCGATTTTTGAGGGGTGCTGATTAATTTACACTTATGAGACGTCGCTATCATGATCGCGTATAATCTCCACGTAATTAGCCCTCCCGAAACTCGAAAAGTATCGGTCCATCGAATCTTCGCTGAAAGACATTCGGTCTTAGATTTTCATAGAGAATGCACCCCATGATCTGTTGTACGGTGATTTTTGATCTTAAGATGTGTATTGAAATGGTAACTCGGTCGACTCTTTTCGAATGACTGATTCGAAACTTTATTTCCTCGACGTTATAAACGTGCCAAGTGTGTTATAACACGTTGTTCAGTCTTCGGTAGTGTTATGTCATAGCCAAAGCCATTAATAGAAAATTTTATTGTGTCATTTATGACCTGGTCGGTCCATGATATATAGATTGTTAAGCCAGACACTTGTCAGTTTGATACTGTCATCCGGTTTTACGTCTGTCAATTCACGTGTTTATATACGTTACAGAGTTTTATACGTATATAGGTGTATACGCATGGGTACACAATAGACGTCTACACCAAGATGCATATATATATAACGACTGGATTCCCGCAACGCCATTGCAAGGTAAGGTATCAAATAAAATGCAAGAAGTGGCGATGGAGTGAGGAAAACGAAAAGTAGAAGAGGAAGGAGAATGAGGAGAATGAGGAAGAGGAAGAGGAAGAGGAAGAGGAAGAGGAAGAGGGAGAGGGGGCGAGAGCGGATCAATTGAAGGTAATCCCTGGAGTGGCGTCTGCCGCTCCACAGAGCGTGAAATGCTTCCTGCCTCGTTTGGAGAGAGAGGAAGAGAGAAAGTGAGATTGAAGGAATGAGAGGGATGCTGAGAAGCACGGAGGAGCGTACATATTCCTCCCCCTACCTCTCTTCCCAATCCACCCGACCATCCTGGCATCCTAATCATTCCTTATCCCTCCAGCGAGTACGTGCCTTGATTTGAGCCAATTACAAGGATGGATCACAATTGAATTTTACTTCGCTCAACCGATTTGCTTGTTAAGTTCAAACAAATTATTTCCGGGCCCTTCCGATTCCTTCTTTCCGTTAGAATTTTAATATTTAATCTTTCTTTTATCTCCGACGACAATACTGCATCTGAATAAATTTCACCATGTACCAACCGACCCGCAATTGGTATATAGGTGTACAATTACGCGAGTATAATCGACGCGTATTCCTACATGGATATAATTCCAGCTTTCGTTTTTCTCGGCTTCAGAATTTCATTACGAGATCCAAGATTGTACGAGTCTTGTAATAGCGCAGATATATATCTGGCAAGGTGTCATGAGTCGTTGGGAATGTGAATTCACCGTATGAGCATTAAATTATAACTTAAAATAACTACCGGCTATACAGCACCAGTAACACCAGCAAAAGTCACGTAGGAATCCGGTTGGTCACGGTTAGTTGGTTGATAGTTTTCATCTGGAATCATTAGGCAACTATACACGTGTTAGAAATTTTCTTTTTATTCAGTTACTGGCGACAAGTCAGTGTCTGATATTTCGGCTCTGAATTCTCGTCAAAGGCCACTACAGTATCTTTTTCTTTTTTCATTTTTATCTTAACATATATGCGGTTAGATCACTTGACACGCGCCTCAATTCGTCGGCTCGAATCTCAGTATTAATTTCTACCCCAGGCACGACTCTTTCAGACAATGGATTTTAATCAAGAAAAACCCGGATGCGTCCCGTAGCTTTTATGAGAAATAAATCATAAGTACACCACGGTATGCCCCCCACGAAGGCAACGCCAGCACGCCGTCACGCCAACTACAATTTTGACTGCACGTAGGTATTATTGCTTTTGCAGGATGCTCGTGCATGGATTTTCACTCATTTTTCTTCCGCTTATATTGAGCCAGATCGTAATAAATTATCAATTTATATGTAGGTACCAGGGTGCTTGAAGATGAATCATTTTTTTTGTTTCATTCAAAAGCTCACCTATATTTGTTCATTCGGTTTTACAATTACAGACGTATTTATCTATGTTCGGTACAATCTCACTTCTCAGTTTATGTTATCTCGTATGTTCGAGTTCACGTTACTTCTGCTATTATATCTCATATTTCATATTTTATCTCATGCTATTTCGATCTTATGTTTTAGTTTGTGAATGTACATACGACTGCAGGCTACCTGAGTCCTATAAGTGGTGTAATGTAAAGTTCGAACTGAATAAATAAGTGTATGAATAGATAAATTATTGCGTTTTATTATAATATATTAGATGGTATCTTTTTCGAGTCATTTTACGATCTATACGAACTAGTTTTCTAATGGCATTCTAAAACGCAAATGATTTGCTGCCCGTGGAACGGAATCTTCAGATTTACCATTTTTAGGGTAAAAACTACAAAACATGAAACGTCATCTTCGAGTTATTATAAAGATTGTAAATTCCACGAAATGAGTGAATGTATATACGATGAAATCAATCTAAATAAAAAGAAACGTAATTTGTATCACATCTGCAGTAACTGCGAACCCCCCTGATACACGTATATATTATTCAAAGATCAGACATCTCTGGATATTACCTCGTTACCATTATTTTTACAAAGCACTTGAATCCGGGCTTCAGCTAATTGCTTCTTCTCATTAAACCTTTGATCCCAATTCGAACCGACCGCGTCGCGGAGGAGACCTCTCAACGCAAAACTTTGTGCCCGAACGACGCGAGTCGCGTCTCACTCGTCTCTCTTTGCAACAGGGGACGCGGGCGTCCCGACGCGACCGCGACGCGACGTTACTCTTCGAATTCTCAGTACACCGACATAATCGAGACGATCCCTCCGGGAAGACGTGTGGTATCAGTTAGGTCGGAGTTCGGCCCGTCAGTGCGGACTTCCGCCACGGGCCTCATAGCCACCGGGAGTTCTAGGCCCTCTGAAATCTCTCTTCCCTTTTGCCTCTTCCCTCTTCCCTTTTCCCTTTTCCCTCTTCCTTCATCTCCTCCTCTCACTCTCTCCCGTTCCTTATAGCTGGCGCCACACCAGATAGCATCGGTATACAGTCACACGTGTTTCCACTTTATGCACGGTGCGCGTTCTCGGAGTAAACCCTGCAGCTCTGATATACGCTAAGAATATAATTACAGGCGGACAGTGATGGGACCATTTTGGCCTGCTGGGCTCAGAAGTCGTCTTAACTTATTATAGTCGGTCTATTCTCGAGCCGAAGTTACGCTGCAGTACACCACCGTGTCCGATACGCTTTTAAAACGGAACTGATTAATAAGTAATCCAAATCGTTCTAGGGTTTGACTTCTCCTTCATGCTCTGATAGAAATTTCATTTCATTTCACTTATTCTTGGATTCGAGGTCGAGTTTTGTACTTTGTTTTGCGCTCGCTGCTGCAGCGTCAACCTAATCGGAAATAACGTAAGACAAACGAATGGTATTGAGAAAATGACAGCCGTTTCCAATTACCCAAGAAACCGTCGTTATGATCGGAAAGTAGTGATATTGCCCGTACTTTTACGACGGCACTGACCTATAGCTCAACGATTTCATCGGGAGTCCAATCAGCGTAACCCAGGATCTTATTTTCCTTTACCCGTTTCCACCTAGGTTTCCACCTAGGTTGTAGAAACGACGACGATTCAACTATCGTTTTGTTTCTGTTACAGAAACGCGGCGGTATTTCTGCTCATTCGATTAGTTTTAAGTCAAGAAAGTCCAATCGTATTACCATACATACGCATCATTTTATACGACAGTAGCAAGGAAGGAGGAGACTTATTATATAACTAAAAATGAGATTGAACGAATCAGTCGGTGAACTTTGATCCGTGGACGCTGTCGCGGTCGTCTAAAAGGTTACGTTGCATTTATGTTAACATAAATGTATAGATCAAGGTTATCGAGCTTACCCTTTGCTTGGTAAGCTGACCTATAGGTAGCTACTTCCGTCGATAAGCATCTGATCTTTTAAAGAGGTCAGGCGCACGACCTACCGTTTAAAGTACAGGTGCAGCTGTCTTCGATTTGCGGCAGGTATTACATCAGAATGAAATAGAATTTCACTTCGATCTAAGGTTGATACTTTTATATTGCTAGGCTCCAACGAACGGGCATTAGGGACCAAACGACTGCGAGGTAAGGATAGATCTTTGAATATGGAGATCTCGACCTGTCGACGTCTCTTCGGTCTAAACGACGTATTCAGTCTCTGTCCCCGTTGTCATGGAGATCGGTGCGAGGCTTTCAATCGAACTCTATTCAATGACTTGATACATACATGTAAGCACTCGTCGAATCGCAGCTTCACCTACCCAGAGACCTTGACATACGCGAGCGAAGTTCAAACCAGTGTATAGATTTACTCAGCATAAATTTTCTTTCACTTTCATTTGTGGTTTAGAAATTTTTCTCTAATCGAAATCATTATACCCGTGCAAATTAAATCTTGTAATCTTGATCCTCGACATATATCATCTTTCTTCTTTTCAGCCCGCAGAATAACGTACGAATCTCGCACATGATCAAAAGTCGCGTTGTCTTGTACATTTCCAGACCGCAGAATTGCATGGTAGCGGAAACTCCGAAGTTGTAAAATTAAAGTATACTTTTCCCGCGAAAATCCCGCTTGCTGCAATCACGGTATAGGATGGATATATCAAAAACGTTAACGCATGAACGATTCGGCAAGCAATTATATTTCTGTCCGCTCAGGACTTCCTCTATTTCTCTTTTCGATTCCCGCACCCATATCCTTGACGATCTCTCGCTATAGTATATCTCAGACTTTTTCTTTGACTCAGCCAAAACGTATTTGAAATAGTATATTTCTGATTATTCGGCTGTATTTCTTAGAGTAAAATTCTATAGTATACCTACCCCTATATGGGGGTTCTCTGATTAAATATTGACTCAAACCACGCTTCGATTCACGCGGACTTCAATGAAGCGAACAACGTAGTACGACGCGTGTTCCTTTAGCAAGACGATTCGATCTTCAATATTTTTCGAGATCATATCGCAATGTAAAGGATTTTATTTTTTGTTTCATTTTTTTATTTTTCTCATTGAGTCTCACACTGGATTTCGTCTACAGCTGACGACGACAGCTTGTGACGTCTCACAATGAGTTTCGAAAGGCGTCTGGAATAACGCAGTCAGATATTGGACTTGTTCTTCCGCTTCTGGCAAGAATTTATCCCAAACAGAAAATCACGATTTATAAATGAAATATAATTTTCTTGATATAAAACTCTGAGTTGAATCAGTCAATATGATAAACTAATAAAGCATACTTCCACCAGCTCATTCCCAAGATATCAGCCCACGAATTTAAACTATTCATAGTTGCGGAGTATGGTTCACTGAACACCAATGCCACTTATCACTGTTTTGTCCATGACTGTGCAAAGGGTTACCAAAGCCTCGAGCAGTCTCATGAACAGCCATCGACCACTGTGTTGGTTGTATTATTCAGACCCACCACCATGGAGTCCGAAATGTATACGATATTATGAAACACAGAGAATAGTTTGATCAATTTGTGAAAATGATTTCAACGACTTGGATACTGAAGACTTCCCCGTATAACGCAAACGTTGGTGGACCCTAAAATACCACTCGTTTCTGTGGAAAGTTATGGTCTGAATTCGATGCTACAAAGAAGATTCGTTCCTCTCTAAGAACTTGGGGTTGTCACTGTTTGAGGGTGCCGTTTAACGGGCTCGGCTATAACCAATGAGAGTTTATGAGATAGCAAGATGTGTTTTGAAGGGTGTCTAGGCTGACGTGTCCAGAAATTTGGTTGGTCTGTCGGCAGTTTCCACACATAGCAGAGCCAGCCATGGGTAAAGAATAGTTTCATAGATTTATTGTCGAGTCATTCGTGGGGTGGCGGGTAATTTCTGTTAGTAATGGTGTATTTTCATGTCTTATTCACCCTGTCTGGAACGTGGAGCGGGTGGTCCGCTACGTTGCAAATCGAGGCTGGAAATTGCATTGTTTACTCCGTAGACAAAAAAGGATATCCTGCAAATTGCATCTTCCGTAGTCTCCAGGGAGACTTGTCTCTTTTTGGAACAAATCCCCGCCCGTAATAAACGCGTTAGCGTTTTTCTCGGTGAATCAATAGAAGGAAGCCCGGAAGCCACCCCATTCTCGTTAACCAACCACTAACAAGTGTTCGTGCAATCCAACATAATGGGCGAACTTGTTAATTGCAGATATAAACAGGATGGCTTCCGCCATGGCGCCAGAAATTCTAGCTCTGGGCCTCCACCCCCCGCTGGTTTCGCTGTATAGAAACCACCCCTAAAACCGACTAGCAACGTTCACTGGTCCTCGTTCGATTTCTGTTTTATAACGCCAATACTATTTTACAACATTGCATTCTGCCGAAAGGCACACTACCGAAAGTTACAGCATCGATGCGGTGCAATTTTATCTACCATATTTATTTTCATAGACTATCGGACGCCTGGTTAATTGCTCCGTAGAGATATACGTTCCAACCTGAATTCCTCCCCCGTATAAATTAGTGCATAATCTTCGAAGCTGGCTACAGTGCACTTCTTAAAACTTCGCAATGTCCTCAATTGTCTCGAAAAAATGTGAACAAAAAATTGGATGATCTGTGTGTCTATTTGGAATCCTGTTCAAATAATAATCGAAGGAGATGCCGCGCTGGAAAATATATAATCTAGATATATGGGTACGGCTGGATCTATTGAGGCGAATGGGAGAGTGTACAAGATAACTGTGGTGTAATTCGAATTTCAAACAGTCTGGCGAATTTCCATTGTATCCGCGGTGCGGCAGGTAGATATAATTGTACCGGGTGCAGGAACTGTGGTGTCGGTGCGTTCGGGGGTGTCAATACAGCCCTAATACCTATGACAACGCACCTGCGGCTGAAACTGCAACACGCATGTACGCGGACGCACTCACGCACGTTTGCGGGAAGTGTCAGCTTCACGCACTGATTGGTTCTCTCTTTACACCGATTGGCCGTAACATGATGAGAGTGAATTAATTGCAAGGCTGTATCGCAGATATAGATATATTCTGAGATAGCCAATATTTGACAAACTTGAAACAAATCCGTGGAATCTTTACCGCAACCTTTTGCACGGTCGATGTTGAATGTCGGTGAAGAGACTCAGGTGGTTCAAAGAAAATTTGTGAAAAACTTTCATTTCTCGGAGCTTGGATGTCTCTCGAGAGATGAGTGAGTGCCAACGAAATTCAGGTGCTCTAGTTTGCGTAAAAAAGGTAGGTACTTCTGGTATTAAGGTTGCGAGTGGCGTGGCGTTGAAAACTTTATAAAAGCTGACATGGCATACCTACAGTACGCTGGAATTGGACTTGTGAATAAGTGATCAGGCCCAACGAAGAAATGCGTGCGAAGAGATGCGCGAAGCGAGTTTTAGTTTGACTTTCGAGCTTCATTAAAATCGGATTATTGGATAGTTTCCAACGCGTCCGATACCATAGATTAGGTGGCAATTCAGTTTTGAAAGCTCATAAAATTTGAAGTTGAGAAAGAAATTATCGCCAGCTACTATCATTCTGCTGTGCTCAAGGAGTTTAGTCGTTAACTCGATCGACTGTGTATTATAATATCGTTAGCCCGTATAATTAATGAAACTTTATAAAGTTTGCTTGATCAAATCCAGGCGGAAATGATTGTGAGAAAACTGGGGAGAATTGTCGAAGTCTAAAAATGAAGTATTAATTCTTGATCAAATCTTTACTCTCGAACTAGAAACTCAAACTATCGCGTTGGCAATTGAAAACTTAAGATTTGCACACCAATCCATATCACATTCACACTTCGTCGATCATCCTCGAGCCATGGTTATTAAGCGAAAGTTTACTCGACGCTGTCTGCAGCCGTCTCTGAACTTTCGAATGTCTCACGCAGACCGTGAAATCTCCTTCTAACTTAAAACTCTGAGAATATTATCCTGCGTTTAGGTATTCGTTGAAATATCACTATACTGTAGCTCATCGAAACTGAGTGATAACGTTTTGTCTTGTTGCAGTAAACTGGAGAGTACTATGTAAAATTGGTAACACCTTTACATCGACGTTGTATATCATGTTGTCTTCTACCCAAAAAGGCAGTGTTACATGTTTGCGGCAAGAATAAAGAGCCATAATTCGTTTTCATGCGACTACGCAGGCCAATATAACTTTATGCTACAACCAAGCATGCGGTATACAGTGTCTCTAGTCTATACTTTTATATACAGACGGGTAAGCTGACAACTACGATGCTCTGCTGACCATAGCACCGTTTATAACCCTTTTCGATGGTCCAGGACGCTATCTTAACGTCGATTTTATGGTCCTGGAAGGGTCAGCGTTCGCGCGTAGTAAAGATAAAAATCTTGCACTAGCTCGGAAATATGTTTCTTCGTGTTCTTTCGCCTCCGATGGCCCATTCAGACTCCCTGTAAGCGTGGGTAGCTAGGAGTCACAGGAACCCGTACTTAAACGTAGTAAATGTCGGCTAGCTTCATATATCGGTGTAAAACAGTTCACCGATCACAAGATCAGACGTATGGTTCCATTGTCTTCGTATCTTTGTACACCGAGTTGTTAACTGTCGCCTGTCTTTATGTACGACTCGCATATTATACTCTCGTATTTTTATATTAGACCAAGTTGTTTCACCCCAGTTTTGTCTTTCGATAGTTTTCTCTTCAAATCGTTCAACGAAAATTCGAATCCATAGTAATTGAACAAGTATGCTAGTCATAATTTCATTTAAAAACTACATTTTCTCGGTTAATTACCCGAGAAGCGATCAATGTACTGATGGTTTATGTTTGCTGATGAAAAATGTAGTTCCAGGTGATTACCGCGTTTGGGTTCGTTCCTTCGTTACAGCTCTTGAGAAATGTTCGAAATTCTTAAGGTTTAAAAGGTATGTACAATACCTTGACGCAAGAGTGTATAAAATGGGCTATGGGGAAGCTGAGGACAAGATACTGATTCACATTCTGATCTTAAGATTGAAGTGAGTTCATTTTATGGAATTTTATTTTTCAGAATATTTTTTTGATTTTTTATTCTTAGAAATTCTAAGGCAAAAGCGCTCCGGATGGTTTCGTATATTTTAACCTGTTCCCGAAGGAGTAAGCTGTTGTATAAATACGGCGAGCCCGTGGTTCCCTGTTTTGGTTCCTGCTGGAGCTTTGATTGAATGATCCTGCCGCCCTGCGGTTCGAAGTTTCCCCGGGGACGATATAACCGAGAAAATACAGAAATACAGGAAGAGGAATAAGAAAAAGTGAGACGAAAAAAAAATAAGGAAAAACCTGGGGTTAAGAGAACTTGAATTTTATGCTAAGATCGTATATACCTACAGGGGTGAGAGATAGCGTGGTAAGAATTCACCAAAGAGGAAAACCGTGTTTCATTCCACAGCTTACACTGTTACTTCTTTTTTTCTGTTTTTTTTTGTTTTTTTTCCTCCTCCACAGTGACGAGAAAAACTTGCGTCATTCACGCGTTATGTAACCAGAAGAGAGAAATAAAAAAAACGAAAAAATAAAAAAGAAAAAAGAAAAACCAATGGAATACGCGTCGAAGCGAGAGACCGGAGCGAAAACAATGAAACCAAAGAGTGACCGACCCCGCGACATTTCATTAGGCAATTTAGGATCGATTGGCAGCCACCATGAGTGAACAAGAGAATGAATTTCGTTATTACAGATCCGGCATCTGTCCGATGTGATAAGTGTACACGTATGTATACCTACTCACTACTATGGGCCTGTGATCCAGCGGAAATATTTGAATAATTAACAGGCCGCACCACTGGGGCTCTTGTAAGCGAGCCGAGTATCAGGCGTGTACAACACATGGGCCATTACAAATTAATGTAGCATTTCACGGTGAATTAATTACAGACCGAAGAGTCTTGAGGGCTCTCTCCAGCCTTGCTGAGTCACCACTACCCGAGGACACGCGCTTCTACAGAGAATCGAGTGCTAAAACGTTTAACGAAACAACTGTTACCTCTTAAAGTCCTCTTCGCCCCGAGACCCTGATTTCATTCAGACCTCTGCGAGATTGTGTGCTGATCTGATAATACTGCACAGTACTTTCATAAGCTGAGGATTCCTCCCTTTCATTTAGTTGGATTTTGGAAAGGGTACATAGAGACTTTCCTACCAGGACGTACAGTCGTTAGAAAGGTGAAAATATCCGAGATTCATTTAGTTTTATAAAATGCGGATCTTCAGGGAAACTCAGTTGTCTGCAGTTTATCTACCTACACATAGGATCATGGTTTCGTTGTGGTTCCGTTTGACTTTAGATTGAACGTTTTTTTTTGTTTTTTTTTCGAAATATCTCTGCGATCCTGCAGCATTCCCGAAATGTAATGTGATATAGAAAAAAGATTATTAAATTTTTTTGACGAATCCATCTGAACCATCGAGCTTTGATTGAGTGAATGGATGAATTCGTGGTCAATCAGGTCGTGGGTTGAGCATCGGGTACGCCTGGGGCTAAATTCGTGAATGTATCGTGGGCACGTCGTATAGTTTTCGGTGGTCTAATATCTAGAACCACGAAATTTTGGTTGGGAAAATTAATTCGTGGTCCATTGTGTCGAGTTCAGCACCGGGCGGCGTTGGTCGACGGGATCCAAAACGACCAGAAGCCCCTACACGCTCAATTTATGATGCAATCAGATACCACAGCGCGCGAGTCTGCCCATAAAACATAGGAAACTATGTTGTCACCCTATAGGGGTGTACAGTCCAACCTAAAAAGGATAGTAGGGTTGAAACCGACGCGCCCTGCCATAGTGCATTGTTCAGCTAATTGGGTAATTGTACAAATGAATCCGTGGACCTATTTCGCCAGTGTTATCGCTTCTGAAATCTACATGCATCGCCGAAACTGCATTGAGTATATATTTGTATCCACATAGCAGTAGATACATATCATTCTATGTACATTATGGGATATGCCGTAATTGATAATGATTTTTTTCACCGCAGCTCCAAAGTCTAATAAATTCAGGCACTTGCAGGTATATGCTGGAATGTTTCGATTCCTGTTGCTTCTATAACAAGCACAGGTACTGTTGGTTGAAATAATCTAAAATTTTTTCATATCAGATTTGAATATTCGTTTTAATGTGAAGTGGTGAGTTTCCCAAAGCCGAAAGTGACTTGAAAAAAGTAAAAAAATAAAATAAAATAAAATGAAAAACAGGAAGGGTTCATTAGCATTTTGCCAAATGCAAACTAGCAGAGAAAATAGAAAAAATGAATAAAAATATACATTTGACAAAGATTATTATTCCATTTTACAAACTTCCGGGAAAAGGGTAAAATAACTATTCCCAGTCATTTTTCGGTCTCATACCATCGCACAAACGAGTTCTCGTTAAAAGTATTACCGGTTCAGTGATTTTTCCGCTAGTTTCATCAGGGCAGAATATGTATTTAGATATATGTATGTATTGATAAATTCCAATTTTATCAATTCTTGTTATTTCATCAGATTTTTGATGTGGAGAAACGCTACAGAATAAAACCAACCTAATCGATTCGAAATGACAAAAATTATTGGAAATGATATAGGTACCTGAGCGAAAAGATACAGTGAATTCATCACAACGCCAGTCTGAACATACCTATGCCAGAAAAATATTCATTCTCTGGAGTACAACCAACCATAATTAGAGACGCAGATCTATACCTTAATTAATCATAGCTACGATCAATGTTAGGCCGTTTCCTACACTCGTGTATGTATACCTAGTTTGTACAATTGCACGCTGAAGTCCCGGCATGGAACTCGCAACTCAAGCAACTACAACAGCTATTAATTGCAAGACATGAATTCACCGACTCTCCCTCTCATAGGTAGGCTAGCTATAAGTAACAACATCTCGAGACTAAAACAGATTAAGGAATAATTCATCCTTGCCTATTGTTGGATCCCTTTTGCACCAACGTGCGGAATCTGAGGGGTCCTTCGCCGGAGGCAACCCCGTCTACATCATTCTGCTCGGGATCCTTATGACGCCATCACGTGAACTGCCATCGGGCAAATCGAGGCTTCATGCAATAATAAACATCCTGCAAGCTCTAGTGTCGATGAAAAACGATAACTGAAAATTTGTTCTAATTCAAGCTTCGCTGACGGTTGTGTAAAGTCGTATAAGAACTTGGGAGAATTAAATTTGATTTGATCTCGTCCTACGCCCGATTCAGCACCAACGAGTCTGTGTGAAGCTTGACTTGAAACGAAAGAAAAACAGTTGGCAAAAATTTACTCAGCATGATTATCGTGGATGAAATGATGATTATTATCAATATGCACGTTGGATTCGGGTCGGCTTGTCATTATTTCATTATATCCTCGTGCAATACTTGCAGCAGTCAGCATTAAGCTTTGTCAGCGATATTACAGTGACATGAAAATCCATAAAACAAGGGGAAACGTTTGAATTAAATAGCTTGGTTTGTTAGTGAGTGACGCCAGCAGAAGTAAATAGGTGTATAGGTATAGGTATAGATTTAGTACACGTGGATTATTCGCATGCATGTGCTACGTACTACCTACTAGATGTATGCGTGACGTGTAGACAGACATATCGAATAGATATGAAACTCGGCAATGGGCATTGCGCGAAGATAAAACGCGAATCAAATTATTATTCCTCGATAAACGATCGCTGGGGGAAATTCGTTTCGATTTCGATTAATCGGACTCGAAATTCGACTGGCGCCTCCGGCGGCGTTGTCTACACCCCAACACCCCTTTTCCTGGTACAATGCTACTAGTTTCTCTTATAGCAACACCATTTGCATACACCTATATATATATATATAATACATATATATGTGCCTTGTGTATGCATATGTATAGTAACGATATGCACCTAGTGAATGTATGTTTGTATACATAGAAGTGTACAGCATCGTGTGATGCAGCATAGAGCCCAGGCGCACTGTCCCCTATTTGTTTAAATTGCATTTCGATATAAACTGGAATGGACTGCAGCCCTAATCAAATTACACTGTTTTATAGGTTTTCAATACTCAGCTGCATGGACTCCGTTTGTGACGACACAAAGCGAGACCATTACTGCTTGCGACGAAGGTACGTTCCCTCCAGCATAATGCCAATTTATATACGCGGAGCTATACGTGGGAATATTTTTGAGAATTTAGAGATTTATTGTTATAGCAATCGCTGGATTATGGTTTGAAAATACGTGCCAAAGGCACAAACTGCAAAAGATTCATGCAACAAAAACGAAATTGTTAGATTGGCGTTTTATTCATGCCATCCCACTTTTTTTGTTCTTTTTTTCTCCGAAATGGTAGGTACTTCTGCATTCCTTGACGGTTCTTAGTTAGTTTAAATTTCCTAGAGTCGTCATCTTGAAAAATCTCGTGCCGAGAGAACATGCTAATCAGTGGTATAGCGCGTTGACCATGCCGTTTGAGAATGGTAAGGAGTAATTTTAGAACATCCTATTATTCATACGATTTGTTACGGACCTCGCGTTTCAAAGTAGCACACCGGCAAGAAAATATGCCCGTAAGCGTAAGAAATTGTAAGAAGCCGTAAGCGGACGTAAGGAGTAGCGCGAGAAGGCATATATAGTGGTTGACGTGGAAGGCGCGCGTCTGGATTATTTATTGACCGGAGCCAATCGTCCTTGCCCGTTTACTCTTTCATAATTTTCTAATCAAACGACTCACGAGCACGCGCTACAATTCGTATCACTGTTAATTATATTCAGGTGGGGAAAAAAAAAAAAAAAATTCTTATTAAGAGAAAGAAAGAAAATAATTTTTCACAGCTAGAAAAATTGCCTGCCACGAGATGAGAGGAAAAAGAGAGGGAAAAGAAAAAGAAATACCAGACGTAGTATATCTCAGGCGTATAAGTTGTACAGTTAGAATTTTTCACAAGACACATTGTGCCGAAATATTTACCTTGGGGAAAAGGAGGGTGAAAATTATGGGGAAAGGCGAAGTAGCGCAATGTAAATTGGTGCGAAAACTGAGCTGAGGCAAAATTGTACGATGTTTTCCGATCTTCCTCGCGTGAAACTTAAAATGCTTGAGGCGATCGCGTGCAGAAAAGGAGTTCGTGCCCTGTGTACGTTCCGAAACACTTCAATTGGCATAATTTGACAGCTAGCATGTGGTTACAGGGAGAAATACTCCACATACACATATTTCTGTTGAATAAATTTCACCTTGTCGAAATGTCCTGCGGCTTTCGTTGAAATTTACTTAAAATGAGTATGTGCAGATCGTTCAACGGGGTGCAGTGTACCAATTTTCGCCAAAATAAATTCAGCGTACAAACATAGTTATTAGGAGAAGAACGAGTGTTCAAAGTTCGAGAAAATATTCTTAAATTCAATTAAATTGGTTGGATATAATAATGAAAAAGTTTTTCCTCGAGAAGGC
Organism: Tenthredo livida; assembly: GCA_963992785.1. NCBI lineage: Eukaryota > Metazoa > Arthropoda > Insecta > Hymenoptera > Tenthredinidae > Tenthredo > Tenthredo livida. The sequence continues at coordinate 13,435,029 of OZ023066.1, read as the reverse complement.
AAAAGAATCTTCAACTGGTTTTAAATTACCTACACTTTTTATTCTCTGATCCTGACTGCGTGGAAGTTTAGTCTTGTTGGTAGCGAGCCACGTATAGGGCTTTCAATCAGTGCCAATTGGCACTTGAACACCACCGCCACCTGTCGCCATCAATTTTTTGGCGTCGCCTGTTATGGAGAGAGGATAAAAAGAAAAAAGGGAAAGGAGAGAAAAGGGGGATGGAGAGATTGAGAAAAGGAAAAGGCGAAGTCGGCAGCTCTTTCAGCAATCTTGAGATTCAAACGCGGAACAGTAGTTTCCAGTCTCACGTTTTCGCGATGTTTCTGCAGTTGGAACTCCTCGCACTTCCGTCTCCCGAAGACCAGCCCGTTCCTGGAGCGTCTCATTTTTATTCATTCCCTCTTCCTTTTATTGCCATTTTACTACCTAATCTTGAAGCGCGAAGGAAGCGCTCGAAATTAGGTGCTGGGTACACGTTCGGCTATGTTGAACCCCCTCCCTCTTCATTCACCTCGCCGTACTTTGCACTCCGACATTGGCACCCCGTAAAACAGACACGGGACTCTGTGAAATAGAATGAAGAAAGGTTAGCGATTTTTTTTACACCCCAGTCAATTATTCAGATAACGATTAGAGCCCATCCGCGTAGTACGGTTCACGCATTTTCCGGATAATGGGGGTATAGACCTGCAGACGCTCCATTACATATGAAACAATTCCACGAATGTTGAATTCGGCGCTAAGTAGACGTTTCGACGATATAGTTTTGAAAAATGAATGAACCACGAAAGTCAGAACACTGGAGTAACAGACAAGCACAATTATTGTGAATAATTTTTGAAAATCGATTGACCGAACATCGTACTCACTGCCAATAGTTGATTAGTAGTGGCCTGGTTTATTAACGGTCAACCAGTGATTTCCTTTTGGTACGCACAAAGAGCACTTGATTAGCTTTACAGAAGCCACGTGAATAAAATTGGTTCTAACGAGTATGATTAGTACATTACCGACGGTGTATATATGTATATATAAACCACGAGCTACGTTACGGTGCACCATGAATGCCAGACTAATGTAAGGGTGGTAGTTATATGGGGTGAAATACGGGAATAGGGATTATTAAATTCAAATCCTATCGTAATTGCACGCAATTCCACTCACTCACTCTGTACTCACTCAGTGACAGAGATCACAGACCAGAAAGAATAAATTCATAATTAACCATTTCCCATGTGGGAGGAATTGATCATGATAAATAAATGCGTTCAGTGAATCCATCCCTTTTTCTAGTCCCGATTTTCAACTCACGTTATGTTAACTCACTGATGATGAGCCACAGAATCGACATTTCCATACGTCGATCTAAACTCTGTCCGAACTTTGTTACTCAAGTTCGAAGATATTCAAATTAACGATAATTTGATAGATGAAAATGATCACACAATCTCAACGCACCCGCGTCTTTGATAACATAATAAAAAGGACACGCGTTGCGCGAGGGTATCATTGAAAGTCAAGAGTGATGCTGTGTTTGCTAATCCCGTGCTTTCTCACCTGGGTCCATTTATGTTTGCATAGGGTCTCCGTCCCACAATCAGTCGTGGACTTAACCCTTTCACACGCAGTCCCCATGTGAATACACAAACGTTTTTACTTCCACCAAACTATTTACCCTGGTACTTTTTTTCCCATCTTTATGCATGATGTCCTTATGCTATGGCATACAATTTGAGTCATAAATAATATCGTTACTTCACGAAGCTTATATGTCTTTGAATCACAGCATGAAGGTTCGGGGAAGATAATATCGGATGGACCTTCACAGTTAGAGAATGGCTTTCAATTTGATAAGAATTTTCTTAGCTCTGGTGTCTGCATTTATGAAATACCCTGTCAAGTGGGAAATGAATCGGAAAAATGTATATTTTATGAAATGTACGTCAACATCATTCACACAATAGGAGTGCCGATTTATTTCAATCTCGTGAACATCGATTATCGGTTTTCGCTTGGGTGTATTTCACAATGACTCAAATATAAAAGCAATTCACAGCAACTGGCTTAATAGCCCGTATCGATAAGACGTTTATCTTCGAAACGGCAACTCTATAAATCTTACCATTTGCAGTGGCTAGGACACTAAAGCATCGTTAATAACGTGGAAATCCTCATAATCCTTACTACCTTCGTACAATCGTTTAGCTATTTGCGATAATATTCATAACTAAGACCGAAGCTTTGACAAATCACAATTGAAATTAAAATTTTCCATTTCGAATGACGATTGGCGAAAGGTACGGAGGGCTGCAATACCTACGTGCAATTCCTCCAGAACTTGAGAATAATTACGAACTTCAATTACCCCGCAGTTTTCTCCTCATTTTTTTCCTTCTTTATTCCTAGAACTTTTCTTTGAACCTTTCCTCCTAGTGCTTCAAGTTTGTTGGTTTATTATAGTAAACTCGTTTGCTTCCCGACTGCAGCCATATATGTAGAGAACTGCGCACAATTTCACAGGCTGCTGGCCAGACCACGACGTTCGGTCTGACAAAGGTAAAATTGTCACTTTCAACAAAGGATCGTAACAAATCGTATACAGAGTACCTACCGCGATACTACGTGGAGAGATATCTACCCTGAAGGTATATACATTTATAATTAAATTTTCCACCAGACATCGCCTCGGTACACCCGCAGGAAAACAGTGCCAATAAACATCCATGGAACACAGGTAACACCGGGTCAATTTTCCCAAAGATTTCCCGTTCATTCTCAATTAATAATTCTATCAATTGCTGGGTTTCCAGTTTGCATATCGAAACATGATCATATTTTTGATTCTCCTTCATCCGTCGACAATTTTTTTTTTTCAACTACCACCGGTTTTATATCCATATGATAGTAGAAAAGTTATGATTTATATGACATAGAAGTAGCCACCTAAGACTTGAGGCTTGTGGTGAAAAGAAATATCTTATCTAGAGAAATGAAAATGTGTCTCATATTATACTGTCGAGACAGCTGTACAGATAAAATCTTTCGACTTTACCTACTCGCCGTGACAACCATCATGAGATTACACTTGTGATTGTGATTGATACTGAGCGTCATCGAGGCGTTCCGTCTGTAACTTATAGATCAACGAATGGATAGAAAAAATAACTAGAAATAGGAAAGCAGAGGTGTATAAATCTGACCGTATGATCAACTTGTAGTTAAATCCCGTTAACGAGGGTTTGTCAGGTAAGATAACGAAGGTTTAATTAAAATCACTCCGAAGAAACGAGTCGGAATTCTTGAGTAGAGGGTTGCGAGCCTCTGTAAGACATTTCTAAAGAATTCCGTAGTTTTATACGCCTATATAAGCTTTCCAAAAAAGCAGATACCTATATACTCAACGAGCCCGCAGGTTGATTGTCGGCGTAAGATCGCGCATTGCCGTAATCCGCTTTGATGGAAATGAAAGAGAGAGAAGAAAAGGAAAAAAATGAACGAAGAAAAAAACAGGAAAAGAAACGGTCACCCAATGGTCAGTTTATCGCTGGACATAATATTTTATTCAGGGCGGAGTCCGATTTGCATACGAAGTGGAAGTAGGGTTCGGGCTCGCATCTGCCGGAGATATAAAGCCAGCGATACCGACACAAAGAGCGGTCCATTCTGTTGCGTTGCAATCTTAATTCAGACTGCCTTAACGTCGGATTTGAACATATGGTACGTATAAAATAAGTATCTACGTGTAAGTACGGCAGTCTATATATATATTAGTATATACACCTTACGTATCATAGTTAGGTATGTATGTATTCCTTCCTAACGTGGCATTATATGGCTCCAAGACTGCGGGGCTGCTGCTGCTGCTGTTGGTGCAATTACGGGGTTGTGGGGTATGATATCGATCCTAGATACAGCAAACTGTATACTTAGTTTTTGTGTAAAAGACTGTTCAATAGAATCGTGAAAAAAGGTGGATTTCTTATAAGGATACATATAGTACTGTACGAGAAGGAGTTAACAGGTTTTATACACGCCAAGTTCCAGATATCGTACCTATTGCGATTTTTAACCCCATGAAATTTAGCCTGAAATAAAATGAAGGCAGATATAAATATAGCAAGAATTTATCGTAGTTGATGGAGTCGGTAATGATAGCTGGTATAAAGCCTTTATCAATTCGATTCTACTTCCTTCATTCTTCGAGGTTCAATCCTCTTATAGTTAACTTCCGTATTGAATGAGGAAAACGGTTCCTATAAGAAAATCTCTGAGGAATTATCAGCTGGCGAAGTACTGCAGGGTACATAGCTATAGATGTATAAGAAAGAATGCACGGGGACAGGAGAAAGAGAGGAGCCTAAGGTATAAAGGTAAGTCCTGAGAATCGTTAACTTATTATTGGAAATAGCGCGAAGCGAGATATCGAAAATTGCTAGAAAATGAATAGTTGGATCAGACTGTCTGCCAATGATTGTTATACCCCGACTCTCTGCCCTTCAAGGTATCTCTCTAAGGATCGCAGCGTGATTTCCCACGATAGATTTCTCCATTATTTCAATCTCCTACGAAGCTCTAACTATAACACGTGGTAATTGATTCGAATAGAAAGACAGTGGCGCGTGTTTATACGGAAAAAGCGTAGGAGGTAGTATCAGGTATTCCCAAGTGTTATACCATTTACGACGACGTAGCTTTTATTATGACGCCAAAATATCTTACGAGATTTCCGACGCACATTGCCCCCGCTAATTTACTCCGTATTATTATTTTCTTTTATCGACAATCAAACTGCCCGTATATATAAGAATTACGATCACATTCATAAACCTCTGCAGAGTAGCCATTAGGTAGTAAATCATGGGAAAAGTGAGGATATGAAATATCCTAGACCCCAGAGGACAGATGACCGCCGCATTAACGATTATGTAAAGCTGACTGTGGTATCAATTTTTATTTAAAGATCTTCGAAATGCTGAGATATACCACCTCTACGTCGCATATAAGGACTATAGGAAGGTATATACCCACTATACCTTCGGCTGAGAGACATTATGGTATAAAATAAAGTTCATAATGTTTTCAGAAAGCGTTTAGACGTCGTAAATTATACTTTATTACCGGACGTCTCTTGGAATTTTCTGTCGCCTGAACAGTACTGACATTTATCGCGTACGTACCAAGCTGTTTGCTTTCGTCTAACCCATATGCCCAGATGTACAATATTGCTTCCAAGTGAGGAATAAATATTAAATATAATTTTATTATTCATGGAATTCAATTGGAATATTTCATTGGATCTCAAGACAGTTCGCTTAAAGCTTTGCCCTTATCCCCCAAACCATGGCTGGGTTATATCGTTACGGCTATCGATCACTTCGGGTATATTTAGCCCATCGCTATATTATCGTAGGCATGATTACGTCTTCTGGATTTTGAATCATAAAATTTTTTCCAATCAACCAATCTGTATTACGCAAGCTTCTATAATCAAAATATCCGCATAATTTTCTTGGGAAGTTATAGTCCGTAAAATTTTTCATTTCTCTTCTTAATTTTTCTCATGACTTTATCCGACAAAATCTACCTTATTTTATCATAACTGTGATAATTGGCTCTCGTTAATGAGCTGAGCGTAAGTGAGTTACGAATCTTTGCCTCTTCCTTTTTCGGTTCGAATTTTTACAGGACTTACACCAATCTGGAGACACCAGGTTGTGTAATTGGATTTTACCAATTCTCTCTTCACAGAGGCTGATAATATTTGATTGGAAAAAAATCTTTTAATTTCAAATGCCCATATTAGTCCACGGGGAATACTGATTAACCGGCTAATAGGTAATGATATCGTAATGACAATCGCGTTTGATCGGGTATCGCCATGGCCACAAGTATAGGTATACATACGATGCTGCTATTGCGTTGTTCGTATCGTGTAGTACTAGATCCTATTAATCTAGTTTCGGTGGTAATATTCAGCAGACTAATTTCATTTCGTTATCAGTCTGAGTAAACGGTGATTGCTTGTCAAGTTTCGCGATGATATTCTCCATTGAAATTCAACGAAGAGAAGATACAGGGGCGTGCCATGTATCAGGACCGATTGGAAGTACTGTAACGTACGAATCACGAATCACGAATCACGAAATACGATACAGTATCATCTTTGTTTAACGTGTAAATAACACAATTGAAATTCAATTGTTCCTCTGCCGAATATCCGCGTACCCTGTTGCAGTACCAATTCCCCGATGCTCTGCACCACCGTGCTTCCATTGCTTGCGATTAGAATCCGCAATTATCTTGTGGACGAATCTGTACGCCGAAACATTGAATGAATGTAAAATGTGGGATTTTCGATTTCAGTACATAGCAGGTCTCGAAAATGAAAAAGTACAACCATGAATATGGAGTTGGCCTTAATTGGCGATCACGTAATAATAATGGGTTCAGCGAGATACTTGGAAACCAATAGTTCCCGATTTGGATAATTCTGAATTTCAACGCTGTCACTATATCACCGAATTCGCTAGACTCGTCTAGTCTAGCACGTTTGCGTCTGTTTAAGCCTCTATACGTGCCATGCGCTGTTTGCCAGCGAGTTACTCTTGTGCGTGATGAGATTACGCCAGCCTGCAATGCAAAGTTGCAAGTTCGTGTTGCTTTACAAGTAAATAAGATATAGTAGAAAGTGAGAAAATTTGCGCCATTGAAGCAATCCCAACCGAATCCACTTCACTTCACAGAGTCTTCAGTAGACCCATATTTGTGATCATGGCTACACCGAAAGCTTGATGAAGTCAAGTCCGTCCTTTGAAGACAAAAAAGACTTTCTTCGCAGCTGCTTGTCGTGAAATATGGATAGTAATTTTTCCAGGAGATCGAAAGTACCTACTATGATTACAATGAAGTGTGTAAATGTTTCTGCAAATTGATGATCCGCGATGTATGTCGGATTTCTAAAACGCGATCAACACTTCCACCCCGTGAAGAGAGTTTCCGGTTGTTTGCACGAGTCCATTAGCACGCTAGATCGGTAAGTGCGTAATTTTTAACGCGAGAAAATACTTGTACAGGTTGATATCTGGCTGTAACAAGTGTTGTGACCGGGACACACTTGTTAGGTCCCGTTTATCGCATTGGATGATCTCACTGACAGCCGCCAATTAAAACATGCTAACGAGCTGCTGATCCCGCGATATCTCCAACCAAGCCTAATTAAACCCGGGGGGGAGATCCTCGATCTACATGATCTTGTTGCGTTCTATATCAACGATCAAGTTAAAAATGATCTTCCCGGCTGCGCCGCGGCGTTTCGTTCAGACTTCCACACGGGCGCTAATCAGTCGAGCCGCTGAAGACGCCCTGTGTATATATTAAAACTGAATAACAGGATTTATTTCCCAGATTTCATCTAACGTATGACAAAACAAAAATTCGTAAATCTCTTGCCAAATGAATATTCTTACCTTAATTATCAGACATCGATGCAAATACCTGTGTTGAAGGGATTCGAAATTCAGAATGATAAAGAAGATTCGTGAAATTGGTCATTTCCTTGATTGAAGCGAATTTTTATTGAAACTTTTTTCTCCGAGTCATCTGATACGAGTAGTATGTTCCCCAAAAAATTGTACCACGTAAAAGTGTCCATGGGTCAATTCTTGTTACGAAATACGAGTATACGAGTATTGTGAACATTCTGGTCCGAAAGTTCGTGGATTAGGCACTTCCCTCGGCTTGTATAATACGTGGATCGATAGGGACGATAACCACGCATTGGCTAGCCGCAAGGAAACCGGGGGGGGGGGGGGGTAATTTGCCTTCGAACCGAAGAGATTATGCCAAGCTAGCGTATAGATACTCGAGAAGGTCTAATAAGAGACCTAGAGAGAGCGGGAGTGAAGAGAGGAAGGAAGAGAGATGGAAGTAGTAAATTGCCAACTGGCATACTCGTCTCGACAGTCGGCGATGTTTCCGATCCGATGGATCCTCAAAGTCTGATGTTACGTCAGCCGGAAAATGTTAATATCTCGTTATCACGTGGCTTAGACCTTGGAGAGTAACGGTTAATCCGTTATTATCTGACCCTCCGAACTGACGTTAAGATCACGAGGAGTGAGATGAAAAGAGGAAGATGAACGCGGACTATTCTTGGACGATAATGAACCCATAGTTGAACACACAGTTACATATGGTAGATCGATGCAGGATTGTTAACGTAAATTCTCACGCAAACGACGTAATATATATTATATACTTGGTTCTTGACTGTAGGAATCTTCGGTTTATGGGACCATATGAGACTGATCTAAGCAAAGCGATTAAATCGAGCTCTGCTCTCTCAATGAATGTTTCACTTTGTCCGTTACGGTCATAAATGGCCCGTGAATCACTCCGGTTCTTAAAAATGGACGTTTATATCTGCGCCGGTAATCACCTCTGAGGACTAGGTAAATAAAATCAGTCACCCTAAAGCAACTTGGGGGCTTATACCTCAAATGGACTTTCATTTGTTTTGGCTCAAGTAGCACAACGATCCTCGTTGAGGTCCACTCAAACACACGCCGCGCAATTTATATACGTATTACGTATTCATTTGCGTGTGATCAACATCTGTGTCTCGTACGATACATGAATTGAATACATTGTCGTACGCGATTATAGGCTGAAATTACGGCCAAATCGATTTCTAAGAAAGGAAAGAACACCAAGAGACACGGAAAGAGAGAGTGAAATAAAGCTTAAGAGCAGATAATGCACTGCAGGCAAGGATTCAATTCCATTTTGGACTAGGCTTCAGTTGCTTAGCTTTGGTAACTAAAACCTCTGTTTGCACTGGGATTTGGAACTAAGCCCACGTTTGCCCAGACAGATGCATCCATGCCTCAACTGACGCTTAATGGCATAGCTTACTCCTAGAGCTGATGATTGAAAAGGTTTTCTTTACAAAAATTTCGATATACTTTGGCTTGAAACTTTCCAGGATACTTTGGTGATCAAATTTCAAGTGCTAAGTGTAAAACATCATACTTGTATTTGCGGATTTGCGACGAAGCACTTGACAGCATACTACTACGACCATAACCGGAGATGTATAGTAAAAGCCTAATTGTGTAGGTACCGCCTATTACGTTGTTAGTTAAATTTGTGTGACCGAGAATAACCCGGAACTGTGTAAGTAGCGTAATTACCAGTATGTTTCATATATTTAATTATGCAACTTCAAAGTGGCCCCTTCTCGTTATTGTGACTATCCTGTAATTTAACATTTGACGATATTCAAGCTGATTATGGTACCTACCGTTCTCTACCTTCTATTTAATCATTGGTCTATGTACTTCGAGATAGGGTAGGCTGCCCTGTAAAGCCTCCCTCTAGTTCTCCACCTCCATGACAGCCACTGCCATGAGTACAATATCTGCGTAACGAGATGATCACAGGCGATGATCACCGTCGCGACACGATGAAGCCCAGTCGCTATTTACAAGCTCTCTTCAAAGGTCCCGTTTCCACATTAAACCGAGTGAATGAATGATGAAAAAAAAAAAAAATGAAATTCACCAAGTTTTTTATATCTCTTTTTTTTACGTCAATTGTGCGTGGGTTCATTTCCTTCCAAAGTTGACATCAGTTCTGAAATATTTTCAAGGCATTTGTGCCAATGCGTTTATGTAGTTCATATTTACTCGTTGCTCAAAGTTCATATTCGAATTTGATTGCCATGCTCTTTACATATTACCACGGTTATCTTGAACCCTGGATCTTTTATGCACCATGCGTTACCGTATAGAGATGTGAACGATAAATCATCTCGGTAACCGCGGCGCGCAGAGCTTCCCACCTTATGGTTACATGGCACCTCACACCAGGTTGTCTCTTTATCTGAATGGTATAGTGGCGTAAATATGGAAGCAGAGAGTCATGGCAACGATGAAGATCCCAATCGCGGCCTCCCTGTACCAAGGACAACAACGGCTTGAAAGAAATGACGGATTTTAGCAAATCTTCAAGAAGAGGTGGTGCAGTATAAGAGGGAGCTAAAAAATCGTGCAACGCGTTACGCGCACGAACGGGGATATTGGTTTCAGTTTAGCGATTTGTTTGCTGGTTGGGGAAGGACTCCAAGGCGGCTTACAAAGTGGTCGAGCAAACTTCTACCGGGGTTTCGGTTTGGTCGGGTACCTACCTACGTATCGCGTGGATGGCATTTGTATGCAGTCAGCAACGTGAGAACCGCCCAAGCCCCGCCACTTCTATCTTCTCTCATGCTCCGTTCACGGGACGATCCTTTTCCTTTTCCCGTTTCCTCCTTCTTATCCTCATACTCCTTCTTCCTGGCATCCTCTTTATTCGCCTAAAGAGACTCCTTCTCCACGAGGATACAGACGTCGTTCACATTGTTACGAACCAAGTGACTCGCCTCGGTGCCCACAGTGTTCTTGGTGACGCCAATTTCACGTAAACAGCTCCACCGCTGGTGACATTTGCTACATGCTGCCTCAAACCTGAAACGGATTGTGCAAGTTGTCAGGCCTTTTGGGAGAATTTTTATTCAAGCATCTCTTGGATCCAGTTAACTGATCGAAATTTTCTTCAAGTCAGCTTCATCAAACCTGCAGGTTCATCTTTCGGTATAACCAAGTTATCAACGTCATCTTCGTGTTTCTATAAAGTAAGTTCAAGGTGCGGGTGGGGTGAAATCAGCCAGAGAACTTTGAAGTGAAACAAAGTCCTATGTTTTGGGAAGAAAGTGTAACAGCTGGTGCGGACGAGAAATCCTTCGAATCCCTTCGTTCTTGAAGTTTAGGTGGAATCATCACCCACCTAGGATCGCAACTCACTCACCAGCTGACGTTCCGACGTTATTTCCGCCCCCTCTTCAACCCTCTTGATTCTAGTTAAATCCTAGGCCCTTCGAATGGTTACATCGACACTTCCTGCTCCAAAAAATGAATGATACCAACTTTTTTTCACATTTTCTATCCAGCTCTGAAATACACCATTGTGAAAATATGACAATACATAGTTATTGCAATAACAAATGGAAGAATCGAGGTCATCGCCAATCAGCGTTAATTGAAGTTTGTATATCGATTTTTTCATTGACTGTTAGCCTGTGTTTTTCTGAGTATGGATTCCGTCATGACGTAAGCCCGCCCGAGAGCTTTCGTTTAGTGGATAAATATTAAGCACACCTTTCCAAAACTCGTTAAAATCAACGTTAAGCGATTAGACAGCGTATACGATTGGCATGTCGCTGCAATGTACCATTTAATAGGGTGTGATAGATCGGGGAAATTGCATCGCTGCTAATGGGATTGCACGCGATGTTACTATAACCATTACCCTGACCGTAGACTAGTCAAAACCCCTTCCTACCCAACGGCATACTATAGCCGTTCAAGTCTAGCGGCTGCCTATGTCTCTCACCCCCGTTCTACGACCCGTACCAAACCCTGGTGCATTTCGTCGATAACGCCCCGTTAAATTTGATAATTGTGCCCCTCTACACTGGGGGAATTAGTATTAATGTCGAAAAACTGCTATTCATCCAATAGGCAGAAGTACATGGAGATTTTCACTCGAGCTTCAATCATCTTCCATTGAATATCGGAGTCGTTTTGATGATCATCAAAGAGTTTGGACGATTTTAAGAATCATTTGATGACTTTTTGCAAATAGTTTTAGCCGGAAGTTTTCAGTTTAGTTGTGTAGTTTGATTGGCTCAGCAGAGGCATATGCGTAGTAGAGCTTTTCTTTGAATGGGTAATGATGGCACCGTCGTTGAAGATAAATATTTGAGTATAGGAGTTCAATGGCAACGCGTGCAACTGTCACATGGTGGGAGAATTTGAATAACACGCAGCACGGATCGAAGCACCATTCAGAAAGGATGGTCTCATTCGTTTCTCTCAATTTGGGAAAAGATCGGGGGAAATGGTTTCCCTCGATCCATGAACCTTCATGGTCTCTTTCTATCGTTCTTTGCCTCTCTTTGGAAAAGGGATCGAGAGGTTTTCGAGAGGTCCGCGAGAAAATGAACGCAAACGGGTGACACAAGGGTTTTCCGCGGAATTCCCAATTGATCCCTAGTCGAGCCGCTCTGTCTTGAACATGCGTGCGACAATCATTGACATTTTAGCCAGGAACAAAACCCCCGGAGACGAGGGGACAATGCCTGTCGAATTCTTTGTCTGGTGGCACCCAGGATTTTTAATAACGGCGAAAAATAATGGAGATACGCACCAACAATGGGCTGTGTTCTTCATTAGACTCTTGCGGCATGATCAAATACTCGCCTAGCCATCAGGGAGGGCGCGAGTGTCGCGTCGGGGCGCGTCCGTCCATCTGTCCAACAGCGTCACTGAACCGTTTTAAATCCAGGAAATAACCAACCCCGTGACTAAACAGGTATACATGTATAAAGTATACAGATATACACACCTCTAGATGTGCCAAGCATAGCCGCATCATTCCCTCGCTGGTGGTTCTATCGCTCGTTGTTAGCACCAACTTTTCCTCTTCCCAGCTCTTTCATTTTTAGGATCCCCTGAAGGCGGAAGAGCCAATTTCGCGCCACTTTTTTGGTGGGAAAATGGAAAAAAAAAAGAAATAACAAAAAAGATGTCAAAAATACGAAAAATGTAAAGAATACAAAAACAAAATTAAACCTGATGCAGACTTTTCACATTTTCACATCATGTGGACTCCTGCTCGGCACGCACATCGCGTGAATCCGTTTGATTCGTAGATCTGGTATAGGTACGCACCCCGGGCGCTCCAGGCGACACTATTTGCATACCAATAACAACGACGACATCACAAATCTTGACAATTCCTGCAGGGATTTGCCGCCCGAAGTTCAAAATGCGGACCTCAGTTTAGCCGGGTTGTTGTTATTGTTTTTGCAATGTTAAGGAAGACACTTCATCCCTCAACAGATATATATCATACTGCTAATTCTAGAACCCCTTTTCTGCCACTGGATAAATAATTGACTCACGGTGGAAAATATTTACACATCACAACGTGTTCTGTGAATTTGTGAAAACGCTGATGTTCAGAGTAAGGAACCAGACAGAAATCCACATTTTATCAACATCCCTTAACTCTCGAATGATATTTTCATTCCATAGTAATACTGCAATGGTATAACGTTGCTGTTAGAACATCGCTGGCAATTCTTGCCTCGAGGTCAGCGAAAGAAAATGGGAAAATGGGAAAAGCTACCAGCGGAATTATTTACTGACGGAAATACATCCAACTGGGAAACTTTCGCTGTAAGATACCGTGTTTTACGACTAAGCCGTGACTGCATGCATTGTTTGACAACCGGCAGGATAAAATGGTGATATTTTGCCAGAATGATAACAAAACGCAGCCTTGTTCGTCGCGAGGCAGTAATCACTAAAATACGCTTCATTGAACCGAGGCCCTTGAACATAAACATAAATCTCTCGATCGTACAACAGCTTCTAGTGTTTGTCGAGAGAAATAAAAATATCTTCATCGATAAACCAAAAAAGTCTCGACAAGTTCGAACTACCAACGTCTCATCTCAAGAGAAAGCTGCAGCAGTTGAACTCCGCTAAATTGCGAAATGAAAACAACTTCAACGAACAATTATTAATAGAAATGTTTCTATTGCTGAATCTCTATTTCGCGAACTAGAATATGCTTTTAATTAACGATATGGCCGAGTTATCAGACATGAGTTTACCAACAGACAAAACTCTCATTCAGTCATGGAAAGCCTTCATGGAAGCTACCGGATGTCCACATTTCAACCAGATTTATGGCATCTAAGTTATTCCAGGTACCTGGATGCTGCATGCGCCTGCTATACCACCGTTGGCGTAGCCAATGAATGTTTAAACTGCCGAGCCACTACGAGTGGCAGAGATACTGTACACGGTTCAAATGTTGCGGAGACTTTGGTGAACCCATGTAGAACACCTAGTAACCCTAACGTTTCGCGGTCGATAGAGTATAAACCGGGTTTCTGCACGTATAAAACAACTTTCGCCACTAATTATCTCGTTAATCCAACCCCCTCGATATTTTCTGCAGGGTGAGCAGCATTTAACGATGCAATTTCGAAAAATAGAGTCTGAATTTTTTGGCTCCTTTGACATGCAGAGGCTCATATCTTCTGCAAGTTATGTACAGCTTTTAAATATCCAGATGAAAGGAACGTGTAGCCAATCTTTATAGCTAGCATCTTCATTACTCGCAGTTTTATGTTTGTCAATTAGTCCGGGGAGAGTCTTCTTGCGCGATGGAACATGGAAACTTTGTAAAGTATTCTCCCATCAAAAATCCACCCCTCTTATTAGCTAGCTTATGTAATAATAAGAGCATGATGAAGGCAGTTTGATCCGTAGTGTCAATTTAATATCCAAAATCCTACTCTGAGCAAAGCCTCTCAGAATTTGAATAGGCTCGATATTCACCAGCACGCTGAAAGTTGGACTTCTGGTGGTGACCCACGACGTCTTCGCGTTATTCTTCGCATGGTTCCAGGCCCTTTTTATTTACTTCATGTGGTATATATGTCGTGAAATATTGCGACACAACACTCTATTACACACGTGTGTGTTACTTCATATTTCGTGTTTATACGTGCTACACGCCGTGCCGGTATGCCGTCGTGCATTTGCTGGAAGTGGTGGCCATACCTTAGCCACTTCCTATAATGTACCTAGGGTAGTGCGGCCGAGGAAAAGATGCTAGATCGAGGACTATGTGTGGGTGTAAGCTCGTGCTGAGACCGAATGGCCCGTCTTAATATTACAGGCATATTCTGGTACCAGCCAAGAGCAGCTATTAAGGTTTTCTGGTCCTCGTGTGATGGGAGTCAATTCGTAATTGGAGCACCATTTCTGAGAACTTTGATCCATTGAGGTATATTAGGATCATCAGTTGTCCATTACGTAAGACCAAACTTTCTCACGAATTGCCATCCGTTCCATTTCGTATGAGAATATCAATAGCTGCAGTAATGAATGCAATGCAGCAGGCAAACAGTTTTCCCCGCCTGCATAGGAGGTGGAATAAAAAGATTAGAACTGCGGTAGATTCGATCGGACTATACTTCCGACATTCTTCAACGTAATACGTGCAAATTAATTCGATCAATAT
This sequence comes from Tenthredo livida, assembly GCA_963992785.1. Lineage (NCBI taxonomy): Eukaryota > Metazoa > Arthropoda > Insecta > Hymenoptera > Tenthredinidae > Tenthredo > Tenthredo livida. Next base: position 13,419,888 of record OZ023066.1, on the reverse strand, counting down.
CGTAGCCTGGTCCCTGCAGCGGATTATGGGCGGGTATAAATGTGGAAAAGTAAAAGTTTACGCTGTATCGCGGAAACGCATGACTGCATCTCGATAAGTTGTGGTTAGGTACGTTTTATCAGAAATAGATTTCGACTTGGAGATATACTTTGGTAGCCTAGAGCCATGCATCTGACGTAGGTACTGGATGATCTGCGAGAAATATTCCATGGACTTTCGTTACATTTACCAATTGATTCATCAATTTTAATTCCTAGCCATATATACGGAAACGGAAAGAGATGCATTAAAAAAATGAAAATTTTCCAGAATCCAGAGGAATAAATAAACTTATATCATGGTGAAATATTTTCTACATTATTTTCGCCTGATGTAAGTGCCGAGACTGAAAGTGTGTTCCATATTTTTCTCGGATATTTTGGCTGGCCCCTCGCTATTGAGGCGTCACTCCTATACGAAGCGAACAATGAGATCAGCCAAGCGTGTCATCCTGATATCTTTTGGTATCGCTTCGGCTCCACGTTTTTGTCATCCATCCAAGGTAAATATGACTGATGATTTGCTTACCTGAACATATTGTGTCAGGTAAAATAATCTCAGCTATTATTCGCGGATTCGAAGCATAATAGGCGGATAGTCGGCTCGCTGAGATTAAAAAGAAAATGTGAGCTTGCAACGACTCGCGTTGTTCATTTGAGGGTGCGACAAACGTGTATAAGTGGTAAACAGATCGAAAACTAAATAGAAATCAGAAATCCGCCTTTCGGTGTTGGTCTCTGACGTTTGCTTGCCACCTTGGCTACTCTGTGATTGATCGGCTTCTCCACTTTGGCAGCATGCCTACGTCAGTCCTTGTTACGATTCACCGCGTCGCGAAGCACGGCAATAATTAAGACCCTCGGAACTTAGCGGCGTGAGATGGGCTCGGAACAGTTTCCTCTAGCAGTGAAACTTCCCCGTGTATAACCGCGGGTCTTTCATAGTTATTCCGGAGCGCCGTTCTACCAAGTGGAGCACGTTTTGACCGTAAAATCTTATTTGGAATGAAGATTCGGGCTTATTTTTCTCATTGTCGATGCGGTGTGCTGATGAAAGGTTGAAAAAAAGATGAACCTTTGACCGCGATCAGTAGGTGCCTCATGGATGCGTGAATGCAACTGAAATATGAACTTGAATTCGGTGAGTAGTTTATTTATTTTTTATTTTTTCATGTTTTTCCTTTCCTTTTATCGATTCGGGAAGCGGACTTCTGGGTGGTCCCTCGATGCGTACTCGATGTTTTATTAACCCTCGGTCGCCCGATCTTTTCTCTCTTTCTGTCATCCTCGCTCACTCTTCGGTCGAAAATACACGAGCCTTTCGGTCCTACCGCGTGGGTGGTGCGGCGTGTTTCGCCGTAATACATTCGTAATTGAAATGTTTATTAAAGCATCACGCGCGGTCAAAGTCGAGTGCATATTAACAAAAGAGACTCGAATCCGAACCCCTCTGCTATGCACTTGTATTTATACGTAGAGTGGTGACGATTCCCGTTCCGATTTTCGAAATAAATCGACACGACATACATGTATATACGTTACACGAATTGATGGAAATTTATTATCGGTGTTAATGTTCCGCTCGACTTCGAACTCCACTTGACTGAAGCGAGACTAGTACGTCTTCGAAGTAGGTATAGATGTGTAAACGCAATTAAACATTAGCGAGTTCAAGTTTCTTGAGACAAAGATCAGTCAGGCTGATCATATGAGCCGTGAACTCGAGAAAAAAGCGATTGTAGGTACCATTAGAATTACTCTCCGGACATTTCGTTCCTGCAAGCTTGCACCGAGACCGCTTAGATCTCGAGAGACAAATTCTAGCAGCGCTCCGTAATTGCGATTTATGGCTCGCGGTGTCTCTTCTTCGTTCCTCCTCGCTTCTCTTCGCTCCTCTTCTTCTGGGCGCACTTAATGGTGTGTTGAATAACGAATTTATATACGAGGCTGGGCTAAAATACGCGCTAATGCTATGATTCAGAGGATGTGTTTATGGCGCTCGAAATATAAATTGCAAGAAATTCATCTGTGCAGCACGCGGTTATGTCGGCTAGATATCATTTTGACGAGGCAGACGAACTTGTCTTATCATTCACGTGAGTTTTTCTCTTTCTTTTACCGCGTGGGTGTTTCCGGCGTCGACATCGCGCGCCGTAAAATCAAATTTATATAACATTAAGGTGGCTTGGAAATCGGTAAGGTTTAACAATGGGTGAGTATCGACTCCCTAACGACTAGCTTCATCGGTATCAGCGCCTGGTCCGGCGACAAAGAGCATGTCCCCTCGTGGTGACCCGGGCGACATTCCCCTCCGCTTTGCGTTCTTCGGTTCTCGTCCACGTCCAGTTGCCGTGTACTTGGCAATCGAAGGAAGCGATAAACTAAGAAGACAATGCGCGCGCTCACCGCATTGTTGTGTTCCATTGTCGGAGACCCGGTGGCTTGTAGACGACGAAACCAGCGAAACGCAGGACGAACGGAGCGAAGGACTCTCCAGGAACTGCGAGGAACATGCGGTTGTAAAAACGACGAGCTCCCGCGCTCAGTCATGTAATTCCTGACTTTGGGCATTCGACTTTTTGTCGCCAATCGTCCCGTACCTTTTCATCGTCAAGTCGTGTAATTAGCCGAACTTGAACACATTTTTAATTATCCGCTCCTTGGAACGAATTTCACGAAATCGTTTCGAGGAAATAAGCATATGGTGAGACAAATCTGTAAGAAATCTCCGTCGTCTTAGCGATCGAGAATTGAGCTAGAGATCGGGGACTGTAGGTAGAACCGGGTCCCGGTCGTGGTGAAATACGGTTGAAATGGCAAGAGTCCTTCCTACGCAGCTATCAATCTCGGACAATGCGGTAGGGAGCTGTAGAAAAGAAGACATTCATACGAAGCGTCGGCCCGGGTCTTTCCGTTATATAAAGTATACCTATCTTTTTCTGCTATTGAAAATAAGAAATGTTATATACTCAAGGAAAAAAAGTGCAGCATTTTCATGGCGGAAAATATGATTCCGTTCCGGAATAGGACGTTGATCGAACGTCTCTTTATTACGAGTCCTTACCGCAAAAACACTTTCCGTGATCTATAGCAGCGGAAGGTCCGAAACGGCGGAAAATCTTCAGCCAAAAATTGATATCGTCAGCAAAGGGTGTTCTCTTTCACTGATACCTATACTGCCAGCTACTATCTTATATTAGAATGAAAAAGGGTTGGTTATACCGTCATAGAACATTGACGAATTTACATAGCATGGTTACAGCGCAGACTTTTTTTCGCATTGTACTATAAGTTTACCCCGAGTTATAGATCGAGTAAGTAAAGTCTATAGACGAGGCTGGCAGGCTGGAAGTCAGGCAGGCACGACGTTCAGAGAGAATAAAAAATCTTGGACATCCTTGGCTCGGGCGAGCGAGTCGGGGCATGTAAAGACTTAAAGAGTCTTACGTTTGCATACATTAGTCTGACCCGGGGGTCAACGCTGCAATTTTGCGGCGCTGGGAACTCGATGGAAGTGCCCATATAGTGGAACTTGTTTAGTTTTTTCCATTTAATTTTGAAATTTAATTTCTTTTCGGACTATACGGTATTTAGGCTTTTCATATCCATATGTGCGAAAGTCCCGGTCTCGTAATCATAAATGCAATTTATTCAGGCGTCGGCTGGATTGGAAGCGGTTCGCGTGATCAAGGGAATCGCTCTGACTCCCGGCAATTTGTCCCTTGTCTACTTATAAATACGTCGGCGCGAAATCTCTTGGTAATAAAAAAAAAAAAAAAAAATTACAAAAAAATGAACCGTATATATATCTCTCGGTCCCCGTCTCGCTTAGAGTTTCTTGTCTTCGATGCGGACAACAGCATATTGTCTTGGCTGTCGGCCAAGGAAAGATCCGCGGTTACAAGGTGCATAGAAAAAACCTCACTTATGTTCTACCTAATGTGAACAGATATCAGTTTTGCGATTCTGGGTAAGAGTAAAAAATCTGATATTTTTACTTTAAAACGGGTTTTGAAAGGCTTGAGATAAATTTTCCATACATTTATACATACTATACAGACACGAGTACGTTCTGTGTTCTCGAAATGGACGGCAGTGATTAACTGATAGATATCTCACGCATCTCATGCGACACAATTTGTAACGGGCACTCTCTGTTGCCCCTGTGATTTATGATAACCGATGATGGTTTGGTGGACGCCACACAATAGAGTGGCGATCACGTGACTTGAACATTAATTATTCTCGTCAAAGGGTTCATAAATTATAATATGTGAATATAAAATGAATGTATTTTCCTTCAGTCGCAGCAATCGTCACGTCGGTTCTATAGAAGAGATGAAATAATTTATAACCTTGTGGAAAATTGCATAAAATAGAAGTATAAGAATTGTGAACGAATTTTGTATGGAAGGTTTGTAGAAGGGAGTATATTGTACGTATCTCGGGGAAGCATAGCGCGCAGTTCCCATAAGAGATGTGTAGATTCTTATTTTGAATCTGCGAAGTATTTTGTTATTATATCGCGTTAGAACGGGAGGCATACCGGTTGATGTCGATGTCGGGACGTCCCGTTGAGAATGTAACGTGCACCGTGGCAGTACCGAAGATATAAATATAGAAATTCAATCTCGTGTGAAATTTAATAAACGAGAACGGATGGGAAGTTATTTTTCGTTTGATTTACGATAAATTCTGCAATGTACGCGCAGCGAGAATGCAAACAAACGCAATGGGGTGCGCGGTTGCGGATGGGTCGTCGGTCAAAACGCGAATGTAGAATAAAGTTATCTCGACACCACATTTGCGGAATTGTTTTCAACTGATTGTGAGTGTTTCCATCATCCCAAATAGCCTTTAGTTCGCGAAATGGAGCCAAAGTGAATGCTCGATTAAGTAAATGCACTTAAAAATTATAGCCGTCGAGCATTTTGGATGGACTGTGGAATATACTTTATTTCTACCCAAAGCCCGTATAATACGATAATTCATTTTACCGAGATTAACAGCGACACCGACCAAATATACAGCCAGCAATAACGCGACGTGTTTTCTCTACTTCCATAAACAGGATTAAATCCAAGTTTATCGCAACTGGCATTGTATCAGACTTCCAAATTGTCAATCTTAGATGTCAAAGGTCCAAAGTCCACCCGATCGTGTTGAGAAATTGGGAAAAAATGTTGCATGCCATTTTGGCTGTGATTATCGATGGTCAAATTCGTTCGGTTAAGTGTTTGACACATAGCGAGGAAATCTGTGCGTCGAGTTAATATTTCATAATGGCACATTCACCGCGTCCACACCGGGGCCCAGCACGCTGTAAAGTGAATGGTTTATGCCTCCCAACGGACTCGCTTCGTGTTTTAGCTGCTATTTGCAATTGTTTATACGCCCTCGCACTTACCCGGCAGAATAAACCTGGAGTAGTAAGGGCTTTGTGTTTGCTGTAATACTATAATACCATATTATTCTTGCTGTAGTTAACCGAGCGATACGTAGGTATCCTTTCATTTCGTTTAAAGTAAAGGGCTCTAACATTCTCAAAAGCCAACTCCAGAAGCCCTGTAGATCCATCCTCCGAATATCATCCTTCCAACTTTGGTAGTGGAATGAAATTTAGTGAAGAGATGATGATAAGGAGGAAAAGGAAGATGATTACTCGATGATCACTTAATGACGGTGGTATGATACGACGGCGTTTGTTCAAAGTGGTTCACCGAAGGGGTAACCGAAGGAAAGAAGCATATAGTCGTCTGTCGTCTGAAAGCAGCGCGTTCTGCGGTCGTGCAGGCGTTTTAGTGGCTCCTTAATGGCATGAGACGGACCAATTAAGATTTTATGGGTTGTACGCAAGAAACAACATAAACTGCCCCACTTTCCGTCTGCTCGACTACTCGTTTCGTTCGCTGGTATAGGATCGTCGTTAAACCCGATTCTTTGTGGCTGCAACTCCGTTTATCCATTATAACTTCTTAAAGCCATTTCACTTTCGAACGGGATGCAGGAGGGAAATAGGCGTTCTGGCTAGGGGCGATGCAATGCCGAGGGCAGGACTTAAACAGCTGAAAAATGGAACACACGTGTCGTACAAAAAGGGAAAATTATTGTAGACGTAAATTGGAAAGGTGCGTGTAGTCGACAGTTCGAAAAAAAGACTCGTGGTAAAACGAGATACTCAAAGTTTAAACAAGTTGGACAAACTTTTCGAAACTTTTTGCCGAAATGCATATATTTCAAAAACTGTGCATCTCTCGTTGATGTGTCAGTTAAAGTCATGCATAACATATGAGGGGCAGTTCAACGCCACCTGAAAGGAATATAGCAAAGTTGGAAACTCGAATCTCGTGGGTTTATTAGCCGCTCTCAGAGTTTCTTCGATGTAATGATATGTCAAGCAATGGTGACCTGCCAAACGAGGTGAGGATGGGTCGTTATTGGTTCCAGTATAACGTTAGAATCTTCGGAGACCTGCTAAGTTCGAGCTTTTAGGGATGGTATAAGTGGGGCTTGCATAAGTAATGACTTTGAAGGGTGGAGGGTTGACAGGGTGAAAAAGGGGGTTGGGGACCAGGGCGTCGAGGACCGGGGAGGACTTCGACAGCTGCACCGATGCTCACGGTGGCTCAACCTAAGCCGATCGACAAAATCCGAACGAGATTTCGTGTTTCGCGAGTTACCAAGCGATGCGGGACTACGACGACGACGGAGGTGGTGGTGCGGTGGACGCCTTCATCGTGGCAAATAGGGGCCGACTATGGGTGGAAAAACGCGCACCACTCGACTGCGAATATCCGGAACACAAATACCAGGGGAACTTGAACGCTTGCGACAAATCCCTTGCCTCTTGCCCGTGTAAAATCTTCGCTGAGGTGGGAAATCGCGAGGATTGTCTCGAGCTGATTGTTATAGGACTGGTAAGTGCAAAGAACGGTCCCCCTGCCCCAGCTGTGGCGTCACCAGTCCGAGAAGAAGACGCGTTTGCGTGGTTTCGTCTCCACCCGCAATATACTTATATGGAAGAAATTTGGAAATTATAATTATCTAGCACGAACGCGGCATTGAACGGTTGATATTTCCGACGAATCCACTCCCCGTTGTAATGCTGATTGCATTTTTTCACCGTCAATCTACGCGATGAATAAATAAGAAAGAAACCGTCAAGAAACTCGAACGTTTTCACAGTCACATCTACTTCGGCGAGAAAGGACGCGACGTACTCGACAAGTTTCTTGAGTGTAAAACTTTGTTATAAGACTTCGCAATTATTATTAATATTAACTCGAAGTTTCGTGCTTGGACGCTCGCAAAATCGACATCTTCATACCGATTTATTACTAGAATATACGATGCGAAATAAGTGGCATTACGCCCGCGCCGCGCCGGGGCCGGGGCCGGGGGTTCCCCGATAGTTGAATAATGAACGGGTATCGCCGACTGGCGACGGAGTATCGACCGGAAGTATACCATAATTAATTCAACAGACATGGAAATAGAAATAGCTAGCTACCCTGGTAGAAATTGTTCCCGGGCGCTGGCCGGGCTACTGGCTAGCGGTCCCGACTTGAAACCAGGCGCTAGCAAGGAATGCTGGGCTGGATCCCGCTCAGAACTGTCACGCTTTAAATGGCTAGCCCCTGGTTGGGACCTTGACTAGCCCCTGGTCGGGACCCTTGACTAGCCCCTGTCCAGAAAACCTGACTAGCCCCTAATGGGGTAACAAACCAGCCTATGATCGGGCTCCCCGATTTCAATTATACTTAAGAATATACTATCAAAATTTCGACAGATATAATTTTTCTTCATTTCTCATGTGACTAAAACATGTTCGATCAAAAGATCTTTTTTTTTAGCTACATAAGAAATGAAAAAAAAATGGTATTGCTCACAATTTCAGTAGGGTTATCTTTGACAAAATTAAACTTTCCTTATATAGCTTATCATTTAATTATAGTAAATAGCACTCATGATATTTGGTTCTAATTCTTTTTTATTGATAGATAGTTTTTAATGATTAAATATAATATAGTATGGAAATAGCGTTTAGCGTTTTTTTTTTTAATAGCGTTTGTTCACCTTAGAATGAATCATGCCCAAAATGGGCCAAAAACATTGAGAGCTAGATTTGAAGAGTTGTACACCATCAATATTCACAAATATATTCAGAATCCGATCTCCAGGTGCATCTACATTCACACACTGCTGCAAACCTTTCTCGATTCCGATATAGGCGAATTCTCCAGCTGAACCATTCGAATCTTTCATTTCCTCAATGTTGTATGTCGCATTGGACGTACCTAGGAAAGTTTTTGCTGTTTGACTTAGATTCGGACACCATCTTCTTTTTATTATTAAGAGAAGTTCACTCAATGCGACATGAGAAATTTTATTTTTCAATGCCCAGTAACGTAAATCTTGTTCGACCGTTTCTTCTTCAATGTTATTCATTTCTCTGACATCTGAATCAGTGTCGTCATCGCCGTTATCGAAATCGGTATTTCCGACTCTACTTTCGTTGTCATCATCGAGGTCATCGTCATCAGTATCATGTCCATCGCCATGATTGAAATCGGTATTTGAGACTCTACTTTTGTTGTCATCATCGAGGTCATCATCATCAGTATCATGTTCATCGTCATCGACAGTAATGCTCGCAGTAATGTCATCAACGCTATCACTGCCATTGATTCGTTGATTCATTGATTCATCTACTTGGAGTCGATCAGGTTGATTATACTTCACGCTTTTTAAATTATTCTGATCCTGGTTCTGATCGTTGCACATCCTTTTTTCTTCCGTAGCATTTTCCTTCGACAACTTGACTAATTGTCTACGTTTGCGTTGACGTAGACAATTTAAGGTTATTTTTTTTCTTGCTGTGAAATCCATGGTTATCATATCACTCACAAGCCAACAGTCGATCATTCCTCGGAGGTTTAACAGAACTCTTTTTTTTTCAAGCTGCCTATCGCGACTTCTGTATGCCTCTTCGGGGCACACATTATTCCTTGCCAGACGCTGGCCGAGCGCTAGATTGGACTACGGGTTCGGGAACCCTCTGGTCATTTGTTGCTAAACGCTGGTCGGGTTCCCGGTCAGGCCTGCCTATGCTAAAAAATTTGGTTAACTCTGGCTAGCCGCTGACCGGGCGCCCGTCCAGACTTGCCAATCCGGGCACGCCCGGTTATTCCTGACTAGCTACTAGCTAGAAATCGGGAATGCCAGGGCCAATTTCTACCAGGGTAAGAGGGAGAGACGATCGAAGTAAACGTAGGTACGACGATGCCGTTTTCTTCGCCGCAACAGAGTGTGCATTAATTTTGCATTGGCTTATAACTTGATATACCTACCAATTCTGTATCATGTAGTAGGTATAATGGCTCGACGCTGTTCGTCATTCTCTCAACTCGAATCTCGATGTTGAAACGAATATGAATTTATCCAATATTAAATCTTGACCTGTTAATGCCTAACGCAACTATATGATTATAATAATCATTATTTAATCTGCTGCAAAGCGAAGGTTGACCTCGCGCTTGTTGCGCTCCGATACAGATTACAGTTTCCTCTGCGAAGAGATAAGCGAGTAGATATCTGAGAATAATGCGTCGGCAAATCTTGCAGTGAACAAATAAATATATTTCCGCGTACGATTACGATCATCTGGCCTTCTATCGGTCAGTTTTTTTTCTTTCATTTATCCCTTCTTTGTTCACCGAAAGTCCAGACTGGTTCCAATTTATTCGCATTGCAAACTTCGCAATATCAATTCAGTCAGTGAACTCGTTTGTAATTATTTTTTTCTTCGCACAGCTGTGTGGATCAGATAAAAACCTGGGTGCGAAGAGATTTGCAAATATCACTAGAATTTGCGGTAGTTTCCAAGAACGAAGAAATAATTTATACCGCCGACCCTTCTATACCGACAACTTACTTCCCCCGGTTATACCGGATGGCGTGTCGTTCTCGTTTGAGTACTCTTTTTCGTATGAGCTTTACGTTGCGAACATGCCGCATGTCTTGGTTACTTGACACGTGAATTATTTTTTGCACCATGTTAGATCGTCCGCGTCGAGCCGAATAAGTTCAAGGCACATCTTTCCGTGTACTGCAATAGCTTAGAATAAATGTGAAGAGATTTTTTCAGATCTTGTTTCTTATTTATTTTATCTCAAAAAATTCAGAGTAGAAATAATAATTTTCGAAGTACCCCGGAGATGAGTTCTTCGCTGATTGTGAAGAGTGAAAAGTTTTCGTCGCCGTTGCTTAAACAGCGAGACAATCAACCCGATGGGAAATGCCATCTGCAATAACCTTAAAGTAGGTATAGTCGTGCAGGGCGACACAGTAGCGACAAAAGTTGCTCCGCATTGTTTAACTTGGACAAAGCGAAGAGGACTTAAGTCTAGAAGAGAGAATACGAGGATGAGGATGAGGATGAGGATGAGGACGCGGCCTGGAAAGGCAAAGAACTATAAGACTCTTTTATCCCGTCATCTACAGAAACTTAGACAAGATATATGACTCGCACAATCTCCAGCGAGGGTGATGATAAAACGGAAAGCCTCTTTATACCAGAAGCCAAATGACACGCGACTAATACCTGATCAAGGTCACTCGCTGATTATATTATACCTTCGAGTCAGAAGGATGCCTTAAAGAAACGTTTATTTCTCAAGAGGTTCCTTGGTCTAAGTAAAGCTTGGCTCGTCAAATCTTTCCACTAAGATATTGGCTTAGCCTAACCCAATTAGACCAAGTGGAAATTAAGGGCAAACGCGGGAGGAAAATATACGCGTATAAGGTATCGACTTACTTGATACACCGTCGTGACAAAGTCCTTTAAGGTCTCTACCACGATGATCCTCAGTCGATGGCTGACTCAGGCAAATTGTCGCCAATGAAGCCGTAAAAGAGGAAACTTGCTATCGAGATACTAACTATGAGCTAAATTTGCTTACGGGGTAGGTATGAAAACCCCTTGGAAAAATTAATCTCAACAAAATGGCACGTCATACACACATTCGAATTTCAGTAATTGCCAATTCTGAGTAAACGAGAAGAAGCATGGATGAATGTCCACTTCGTCAACTCTCAACTCACTCCGTTATGTAGAAATAACATTTCGAGGCAGTCAAGTGAGATGAATGTCGACGTATAGACCAATTTCAATTAAAATGGGTAGCAGCTTGCGAGTAGATTCAAGCATGGAATTTTCTCAAAGCTTGAGTAATGGTGAACTCCGAATGTCTTCATCTCCTCATTTTTCGTTCATATAATTCGTCAATTTCGACAGTTTAAATGCTCTTCAAGATCTGTACTCTGATAAAAATTTGTAAGAGGTGCTTATTTGAAATGCCTACCCTCGAGGGTGTGATTATTTCATCATACAGCTCCGTCTTTCCCTTACTTAGAACGGCTACTCTCATTCCTTGCAGAGCAAAGAATTAACTGTCGTTGCAGTTTAGGAGATGAGAGTTGCAGCCGCGGTGTCTAGTCAAAAACGTTAAATTGAAATACAAGTTGGTACAGCTGTGACTAAAGTGTTTGTTCGTTTCTTAATTGCAATGCAACGCGCCCGTCCTTCCAACTCGTCTGAGAGTTGGAAAACTTTTTGCCAGAGAGTTGAATAATTCGTGGGACAAGGCAGGGGCGAATATTTCGTTCGTCGAGTTGCAAGCTTACGACGCACGTGGTGTAGAAGAGCTTTTCCGAGTTTCCGCGCGTTTTCATGCAAAGAACTTTATAATATTTCAAGAATTCTACTTCGAAACGTAGAGTCGTGTAATCCGAAGTCTTACGGGTGTTTCCAAGAGAAATGAATCTGAACGTCCTTTTCGTGTCCCATTAGGCTTATTTCCTTGCGAATTATATTCCACTCTTCGGCTTCTCTTTCGAAAAGTATCTACCTTCTGTGCCCAAGGCACTCCGTAGTTGGATGGAGCCTCGTGTCAGGATGGTTACATCACACACATATTGCCCACACCATGTGATGCCCACCCCTCATACAAGGGACGTGCGGATCCCAAATTGTACCAATTTATAACATCACCTTCTTATCACGCGTCTCGTTGTGTTCAATGGGAATGGGTTTACAGTAATGCAACCCTCGAACGCATGGTTTGGCAAAAATGTCTACTTTAATTGACAATTAAACCACGCGCTAAAATTTCGAACTCACTAACGCTGAGGCGAAGAATTTTGAATTAATCGACGAAGAAAATCAAATAAACGTTTTAAACTGACAGTTTTATGGCCATCGGGTATTGTGATCGTCGCCCTAGCATAAAGGGAACAAATGATCGGGATAAAGGATGATTTATATTTTTGAATCAATTATTTGTACTTCCCGGTGAAACAATTGCCTGTCAACTACGACCCTCGAAATCCGGAAACCCCCGTATAGGGGAGCGAGAAAATATTTTCTGAAATTAAAAACTCTGGCAAAGTAAAAGCGCATTATACTATACAGAGTTGTCCATTGTTAAATCAGTTTCTCTCGCGAATTGCTGCACGGAAAAGTTTTCACTCCCTGTAATATGACTCTGTAGCCAGTCGACGAGACCGCGTAGATTCGCTGTGCACGGGGACCCGTGGCCACAGTAATTCAACCAAAAAACAAAGAATCACGTTAAACGAAAAAAGGGAAGCGTTTTGTAAAGGCTCCCTTTAATGAATAGCTTAATGGCCACTATATTTCATCTAGCGGCTCGTCCCGTGAATTAGTCAGAAATACCGTGTGCAATTGCTACCGAAATATTCACAAACTTTTGATTAACGATTACAAAGTTTTTTTTCATTACCAAATCATTTTTGCTCGCAAATATTTCTACCCATAACCGTGCAATACCAGTACTATTTATGGGCGAGTACAGTTCGGATGATGAAACATCCTTTGGGTCCATAAAAATGAGAAGTACAAAATGGAAATGAGAAAGGTGCATCACCTGTATAATTTGGTGCAAACTTAAAATCCAAATCCAGGTGGAAGATATTGTTGAAATTGTGTATTCCTGGAATATATTTTGTAGGTAGTAATAAATTGGGTATATAGCAATAGGCACATAGTTAACGCTGGCGGTATACGGAGAGCGAGGAAGTGCTCACCTGGAGAGAGTCCTATAATAAAGGGTACAGGTGAGGGTTAAGTAATTCTTAATAAATCTCAAGTGTACGTGACACGCACCCGATGCAACCCTGCGGAGAAGGCGAGAATGTGGCCCAGATTACGACCCACCTTTCCACGGGGGTGCCAAGATTTAGAGCCCCCTCGAAAATTTCCGCTCCAGGATCTTCGTCCGCGAACATAAATTTCCAAATTCAAACGCAGATTTAATTCCTTGTGACAAGTGAAAAATGCAGCTCGTACCCTTCGTAATCATACACATGGGTGTATAATATGTTCTTCATGAATCACTAGTCAAAACCTTGAAATATGTTTCCTTGTGCAAATTCAACAGTACAATGAAAAATATTGTGTAACAAATTCAGCGATTAATTAAATTATGAATATGGAAGGACAAACAGCGTAACTCCAACATCCTGACAGAAAATATTGACATATTCTGAATTTCACTGAAAGATTTTTTGAGGGAGAAGGATACTACTAATGTAAGTTCAATTGCGATCGTAGCACTCATAGAAGTATTTAGAGTGAAAGAATAATGCGTTTCACATTGTGATACGATTGTGACTTCGAATCAGAAACATATATTAAGGCTGCACGCGAGTGAAAATTTCAAGTAAGAATTACACTAATATATGACAATCACCTTCCGAATCATTACAGAAATAAGTGCGTAATCGATAAGAGCCTCGTAGCTAGAGTTTCCTTAGCACGAGTGTAGAAATTACACCAATTACGCGATTTCCTAAGTAATTGCCTGACTAACTACAAGGACTGAACCACGGCACCTTATCACCACTTGGCCGCTCCCTTGGCAGCTATTATTGCGCAATGAATTTGATTATTTTTAATACCGCTGTTCCAAGCCGAAGCCAAGTAGTCTACGCGTATATGGGATATTGCTATCTTGTCGCACAACGGGTTTTCCAACGCTTATAAAGATATATCTATTCAATCAGAAATGGTGCTGTACGATATTGGGGTATAATACATATATGCCTGTCAGCAGCGGGGGTGAACCGCCAGTGTATATTTCACGGATGTTTTACGAACACGGGGGAGCTTTCGAGGTGATTGATATTCTTGTCCAAAGTCTGAGACCGTTGAGGCATTTTATGTTCCGTGAATTTGCTTTTTTCTCCTTCGACTATCCGAGACTTCAATGTATATAGTATACGCCACGTCGATATGGCTATATGGTTCGATTTTCGCGTATGAAGAAAACGTCAGCTGTTCCCGCTGGCCTTATAGAGGAATCTTGGTATTTTATGAGCACGTGACTGTGGTGAAAAGCCGTAAATAAGTTGGATTCTGACCTTGACACGAGGTCGTACGAGGGTCGAATAAAATCACTCGAACTATTCGATAAAGGAAGCGGTGTACGGTCAGACCCACCACACTGCTGCAGTGATTGAAAACTCCAGGCAATTCAGACGTCCAACGGTACCTTCTGTTGGCGACAGTCTTAATACCAAGGAAATTGTCTCGTGTAAAGTTGTTACTAAAATTGTCTGGCACTCGTTGCAACGCCGTGAAAAGAAGAAGAAGTACAGACGAAAATAGAAATAAAGTGAGATTCCGTTCTTTGCGCAAAAGGTACCAGAAAATACACTCTGGATAAGGACATTGGCCGACCAGCGAGACCAAACACCATCATGCGAAACCGTCAGTCTAGCTTCACCGGACGAGGAAACATAATTTTCGTCCCATTCCTGCAGGAGTTAAGATCGTTCCAAAATATGACAGGAGCCATGATAACTTGTACTCATCTAGCAGAAGCTACGACGTCTTTGAGACGGCCACGTTAACTCACCAGTTAAACTGACTTCCTAACTGCACGTCAGCGACGTCGCTACTCGCTAGACGCTTTCGGCTAATACAGTTGAACTTGCAGACACTTCTGTAAGCAAGCGAGCCCTGGCAAGTGGGAATATATGTTAAGTATACGGGTGGGTATGCGCCGGTAATACGTTAGTACCTCTAGGAATACATTTGTGCATGCAATCAAAGTTGGCAAGGTTTCGCATCGAGGTTTGTTTGTTCTTAAAGCACCTGCCTTTTCTCGATAAGAAAAAAGACCGTTTCTTTTCGTTTTCAGGGGTTTTCGGAGTTAGGCTTCTGACTGGAATCGATCGACGATGAAAAGCCCCAGGAGCCAGTTTGGAAGAAAAGTCTAATCTAAACTTTTTTTCTTGTAGCACACGAAAGAGAAATTTAAAGGGTGAGTTCCTACCCAAATAGCAGACCCTCGCCACTTCCTGGTAGCTTTCAGTCGACCGCTCCGAAAATCTGGACGGCCTAAATACGCGAGATAAGACCTCTGCCAGGCTAGTGTGCCATTGTGGCGCCTACGCCAAAATACAAAAATACAAAATAAAACACTCGGAACGATCAGCCATTCGGAGTTCAAGGGTTCCGCACGAAAAGGCTCTCTTTCGACCAGAGAGTGAATAAAAAAACAGGCCATCGGATAAATAAACGCGAAACTCGCTCCAACCATGGTGCAAATATCCAGTAAGTTCCTTGAATCAATTCCACCGGCTCTCCACACGGAACTTTACACGCGTCTCGGAATTGATTCTGCTCCACAAGAATTGCGATGATTAGAAAGAAACACGCCGTTCTCATCAATCAGAGTTGAATCGACAATTGGGAACAGAAAACACCGTGGTATCCACCTTTCAGATCTGCATACGGAACAGCATTTATCATGCAAAACGTTTTGGTTACGTTTTACGTTGCAGACCGAGCTCACATACGAGTGATGTGTCAGGAAGGCAGAACTACTTCCTTGCCGGGTACCAAACAACGCGTACCCTCTACACGTCACTCATAATTATACCCGAGCCGCTATCTCCCCGTTGATCTATTGTCACTCTACCACAAGACCGTCATGAAGCCTGTGGCAATCTAAGGATGGACAATAAATGTGCAGCAAAGAACCACGCAACGGTATCTATATGTACGGCGCATCTAGTGAATAATTTCAAGGCAGTATGCAGAAGCTTTTACTGCACAAGCCGTACCATTCTCACTACAGTTTGTAGGCATTATTCTTTCAAGGGGCTGAAACTGGATGCCTTCTATGCTTTTATGCAGTAATGTAGGCGTCTCTAGTACTCAAGTATGACGGATAGCGTTAAAAATGCATATATTTGGTTACAATGCAAACAGAAGACTTTTTGCCAAATTTGACTATCTTCAAAGACACGCGTACTTGATCGGTCCAAGAAATTCGAGGCAATCGCAACCCCGTTTGAAAGTTCAGGATCGCGTTGTCGTATGCGATTTTCTTTACAAGTCTGCTATGAACAGTACCTTCCATGAGTTATCGAGCGCTAACACTCCTTACCTTCAGAATAAATTGTAGCCGATCTAGGCAATCGTCGAGTTTGAGTAATGGCGCTTTCGCGAGACGCCTCCAATTAATCAAAAGCATCGCTCAAGAAACTTTGATTCCATCCGGCAAGTGGTAATGACTGGGAGCGCCGTTTCCTGATGCGTAAAGTGGGGAACTTATCTTTTGCCTTGATGATCGTTGGGGTTAAGATTAATCAATATAACACTGAACTGATCACAGGGATGGTGGCGTGCTTCTGCAGTCGTTATCTTAAACGACCTGGTATAAAGCAAAAGAAAAAAAGTACATAAAAACTTTTTTGGAGATTCGTCTTTGCCCGATATTCAGTCCAAAAGTATATAAAATAGCTCCAAATATCGACGTGACTGAATTCGTATTCTCAGTACTACATGAAGAATGAATTCGACGAGAAGTGGAAGCGGAAGTAATAGTTTTCGGTTTTCTTCTCAAAGACTTTTGGCCACAGGGGACTTGTTCCACGACTTTTAATAAGCTCTAACTCTGCCTCAAACTCTAACTCTAAAAAAGACAATGTTTTCGGCTCGTTAACTACGCGGATGGTGAGACAGTGGCAACGGAAAGCATTCCGTCGAGCGAATCCATTAAGGTTTCTCTACCCTAGGTGGTAGTGCGAAATATCGCAGGTTCCAAAAGACACAAGGCTATCCCTTACCTGGTACAATACAACGCATCTACACCACGTCCAAGGGGAATTATGATCCTTACGGGATTCTGGGAGACCGTGCCGGAAGCCTGAAATATTCATCACCACCGACCCACAGAGACAATTATTGATCGTCACCGCATTCTGGAACGTAACATGAGTTTAGAATTTCGGAAAATGACCAACTACTTTTTGGTGGAGATGGAAACGACAATGAACCCTAGGGAATGAAGTATTCGCTATTTGTGTCTAGAGCCATCCAGATTCAGACGTCCGGATGGAAAAGTCTATTATTCGCAGGTCTGAGATAGAATGCGTCAGGAATAACAGAATTTGTCTGTCTGAGGTTCCTTGGAGACCAGGCAGTCTCGCGAATGTCACTCAGACCTAAATAACTAAGCAGCTCTTATACCTCTAGTTGGTGAATGTTTACGCGTTGTTCGTAGAGCAGTTGCAATCTGGGAGTAGAAACTGCAGTGTTCCGATGAATTGCGGTAAGGTTGCGTGCAACAGCTGGATAGTATTTCGTTGAATGCAAAATTCAACGTCACAGTATTCACAGAGATAGAAGAATCGCCTAGTGGTTGATAAAAGTTTCACTTGTTTGCAGAAAGTTGTTCAAAGCAGAATTCACTTATTTTTTTAAAGTGATGATTTTATCGAATCAAAAAGAAGTTCTTTCTGGTTCTAAATCACACTGCGGGGGTCCAGCCGTTCCGGCGGAAGGTGCCTCATAACTTTACGAACCCTCTTTCCATTTTCTCAACGCCGGAACACCCATGCACGTGAAATATTAACCCCGAGCAAACCGGATACCGTCCGAAAAAATAACGCTACACTTTTCGGGGTCTAGATTCACTCTCGTAACTCTCTACCTCTCCCAGTTTTCTTTCCATTCCTTTCCTTTCCCTTCTCTTCTCTTCCCTTACCATCCCGTCCCTTCCCTTTCCGTCGTTCTCACTTTCTCTCTGTCTTTCTATCTTTATCTCACTTTCATTTCCTCACTTTCAACGAGACGAAATTTACGCGACAAAGTAAGTTTTCGCGTCCTCGAACACGACTCGACCCTGAACACTGAACACTCTATTTCTCTCGAGGACTTCATCACCTCCAAAAGAGATTGCTGTACACCACTTGGTTTATGCACAATTTTTCATACTTTAAACTCACGCGTGGTTCTTGAAATTCAACCAACAAGTACCTACACTATATGCATTACCTGATACGTGCTTTTTCCGTAATTGGAACTCGACCCTCAAGTGAGTCATAAAAATCCGAGAATTGCACCCAATTCTCTTGCTTGAATTGCCGCAATTGCTGTCGCTCTATCAAAGCCTCGGCGATTAATCGATTGTTCAAACTCCTCCCGGACGACTTAACGGTTTAAACTAAAACAAGGGCCAATCTCGCGCGTGGTCAAGTCGTAATTTAATCAGACACCTACCAACCGAAGCGCAAACAAGGTTAGTTAGTGCAACAACTATAATTGGGACGCCTCGTCAACGACGCGGCATCGCTCAACCAAGTTATAATGAACACCATACGGTACGTTGGACTGCGTTATGTCGCCTACACCGTCGGCGTAGGTACTGCATTCTGGTTAATCATTAAACTTTCGCGCTGTTTATTAAACTTTATGAACATGCCTTATTCCCGAGTCTTATAAAAGTAATTATTGGATGATGTATTATTCGTACCCTCAACGAAGAAAAGTTCGAGTCGCTATCATTGTGGCAACTCGGAATATTCCAATTGAGAGAAAGTACTTTTCTGATAGATTTTCGTTCGTTGTATATTTGGGAATTGTTGAAAAACCGTGGGATCAGTAAATGCAGAGAAAATAAAATAAAAAACAAATAAAGAGTCAAAAAAAAAAAAAAAATAGAATCCATTGTATTTGATCGAGGCGAGACTGCGGGACACAGCGGAAATTCTCCACCCTCGCAAGGTTAGATTGACACTTTAATGAACAAGCCCTGTATCGATCGGCGAATGAAGGTGAGAGTATAGTAGGATGGAAAAAAAAGGGGTGAGCGAATCAAGGGCTCTTTCTCGATAACGTCAAGTGTCAACCGCTCTAATTGTTTTTGTTTTAGATCAACGAACTGATATTGAGATACGGTATTGATTTTTTTTTTTTTTTAGCTGACAAAAGGAACCTCCGAATTTCTTTCTTGAAGCTAAAAATCAGGTGGTTTGGAATGACTGTTGAAAAGCATTGGAAATATTGACTCCATAGTTTCGTGGACGAAATTGATGTTGGAAAAATGAGTGACTGTGTACATCTTAGATATAGAGAGAGGCTGAAAGTCTTTGTACAATCAACAGGGCCATTGTCATGGCCATAGAGTTATAGCCAGGGGCAAGCTGCACTCAGCTTCGACATCCACTCATCTATTCCTCGAGCCTACCGATTACAGCTAGGTATTTGAAACATCGGGGAACATTTTACCGGAGAAGTCAGTCACACACTCGAGTCTGAAGTGACTGGAGCGTGAGACTCAGCAGCAAAGCGCGTCGCTCTTTGCGGCTGTATACTTCGAGTGGAGATCGTCGTGAGGGTGGATGCAGAGTAGAGAAGGCAGGAAAGCAAAAGGAGAGGAGGAAGGGGCGAGAAGAGGCACATAGCAGGAAGAAGAGGAGAGGAGAGGAGAAGAGAAGAGAAGAGAAGAAAAGCGAAAACGAGAGAAGTCGCTCTTGACAGTCCCTCTTTTGAGTGATGCTTATAGGCCTTGAGTTTCGTTAAAGTAGGATCCAATGCGACAGTCGAAAGGATTGCAAATAAATGCCGTATTTAATATTTATCGAGGTATTACCGGGCAACGATGGAAGACCGAGCGATAGGCTAAAGTCCGCTACTTGATTTTTAATCTTTTCAAATTACACCATTGTACCTCGATCCTTGTCCAGCCCTTAGGCTTACATGGGGGAACACGTGGCGAGATTCGGATGAAAAGAGCTTCAGTAACATAGAGGAACACATAGTTCTCAATACATATATACCATAGTATATACATAATGCATATACATGTACACAAATTTTGCGAGCAAAAAAATATGGACTATGCATATGTGGAATAGATAGGATGGGCGGACGGGAGGCTGTGGGCGCCAGTGACGTCACCGTCAGTATGACACGCGTAGACAAAGAGACGACGTGGGTGTCATGAGTGGTTGACCGAGAATGGATGTAGCGACGTGTGCCTGTAATGTACACCTATAGGGATACCAACGTAGCTTGAGGGATAATGGTATCAATTACAAGTAACAGGGTCAGTTTTGTGACCGGAATAAGCTGTCAGTTTCATTATTTATATCTTACAACGATGAAGAAATGATGAAAATGAGAATGAGAATATGCATGGTATGGTTTATGTGGCGATTGGGATAAACGTAAAATGAAATTGTCCGACGATTACGCGGCGTATACTATATACTTCCGATTTGGGTACTTGCCATCAGCAGTGTTTGATGGGATTTCTTTCACGCAGACATTGGTACGTGAGAAATGAATTGAATCGATTTAAATTCACGAGTAATGCCTTGACAAAGGCTGAGGGAAAAAGTAAAAAGTGAGAAGTAAAAAGTCGAAAGTAAAAGTCTCGTAAGTCGATTTGTAAGCAGAAATTGCACCGTTTGCAGAAATCCTTTAGGGACGATTGTGGATCTCTATACGTACTACATACATACCTACCCACAGATCTCTTCCGCTGACAAATACATATAACAATGGAGTACAATAGAGCTCTTGTCAGACCACTTTCAATTCGATGTAATACTTTCGAGACGAGGGACATTATTGTAAAGCGATTTGTAAGCTGATTTTAATATCTCGTTTACAGTCCATCTTGAATTTTATATTATGCGGGCTTTAGCCAGAAACTTTGAAGCCTGCATCAGCATTTCACGAGAGCTTTTCACCAGCTAAGCGAGACGCGATCCCGAATTTCCTATTCCTCATAGGCTCCAGAGTCAAACTTGCCGGAAACAAGTTGAGTGCGCCTCCCTTCAATTATCAACAACAAAATAACCGTCCAAGTTTTTCGCAAAATATTGGGCTAAGGGATCCAGCCACTGTGATAAAGACTCTGACGGGTCATTAAGGGGTCATTAACTTAATACTAATGAATCGCGGGGATTGATTTCTCCTTCCGAGGGGATAACGGTTTCAGTATACCCATCAGCTTCGGTTCCTATTTCCTTTTCACTTCCCTGGTGAATTGTTTTACGGTAATGACGTCATCACTTTAATGAAGGACCTCAACCCTCAATATCCGCTTCAGCCATACGGTTGTCAGAATATACTTTTTTTTTTTTTTTTTTTCTATTTTTACGAATAAGCTTTCTCTCCTTTACCATAATTACTTGTTTGCTTATAACCCTGATGGTTGTTTCTCGG
This sequence comes from Tenthredo livida, assembly GCA_963992785.1. NCBI lineage: Eukaryota > Metazoa > Arthropoda > Insecta > Hymenoptera > Tenthredinidae > Tenthredo > Tenthredo livida. Next base: position 13,398,300 of record OZ023066.1, on the reverse strand, counting down.
AGGTGTGACTTCCAACAGACGATAAGATTACCTTTACTTTATTTCGAATCCATATAGATATTTCTTAACACATTTGATGTTGATTTAAAAGAAAACCTTTACAACGTTTACATTCATGTATAGATATGGATTTAGTATGTATACGGAAAAGAACGGCTTCATTTCATCTCGTGATGCCCGGCGACAAATCCTATATCTATAAACCTTCCGTCAAACCGTCACTAAATCAAACTCCTCACAACGACCTTTACGTATTGGATGAGGATTCTGCTCGTTGGTATTTGGTGGTCGTCGCTTCGTCTGAGAGCAGGCCTTATGCCATACCCTTTACGATAAGTTTGGCGACGGAATAAAGGGCAATAAGTGATAAACGTATCGCCATCGGGTCGGTCGTGCGTGTAATGTCAACTACGGAAAGTGGCTTCCCAGTACCTCCAGCTCTGGTCGCTTGTCGTCGTTCGATGATCTCCCTGCAGGCCTATAACCTGGCCTTCCGAAGCGGCCAAAGCCCAAAGATTCGGTAAGAGGGGTTGTGTTCAGCTATAGCTACTTTCCACGTGTTCCTGCAGTCTTCGAATAGAACACGCCTAGGTCTTTAAAGGTTGGCTTTATCGTTAGGTCTTATTGCTTCTTAGTCTAATGAAACACAAGGGTTAATAGGCGGGACACAACGGAATCGTAAAGTTACACCGTTCTTCTATATTACCGTTTTCCTCGTATAACAATTTTATACCTATGCGAATGGAAATTGGTCAATTGAAACGGATTGGTCCAGCTATGTTATATAGGGACAAGACGCTCAGAGATCTCTGATAAAATGGGATACCGCAACTGGACCAGTTTCCTCGAGAAGATGAGTCGGCGCGTTTATGTCACAGAGTCCTGGCCAAGATGGATGCGTGGGTTTCGCGGGGACCCGTTCGGTTAACTACGTCGTCAGTGATTCTGATTACGAGCGTCACCTCAGAAATTCAGTTTATCCCCTAAACTGGAAAAAAAGACATGATTGATCGAGGGGACACGCGTGCTGCAGAACTCGAGGCTCTCGAAACTTTCTCTAGATAGAGGTAAGGTGGAGGTAGGTACTTTTTAAAACTTTTACCCAACCCTCGCTGATTATTTTGAAATTTTTCAACGTACCCTGGCAATCTACCTATATATATTAACAGACACGCGTTCTTCTACCACGACAGTTTCTAATGTCTCATTCGAAGATGAGAGGAGATGAAAACTCAACTGAGTGAGTTCTCGAAACGTTGATAAAATGAAAATTTCCATCTGAAATTCATACAGCATAAACGATACCGCAACAAAATGGGTAATGAAATATATTTTTACATCCAGAAGAAGATAATTGCTACGATTATATCTTCGTCTTCGATTCGCTGCATATATATGCGGTTTGTAACGTCAGATACTATATCATTGATCATTCTCTACGTGCGGGCTGCTTCGGTCGTAATGGGACTCGAGTTAAACGTAAAATGATACACTTATATACATAAGTGAATTCGTCCATTATGGAGGCTTCTATATGTCGGACTGGGTATGTAATATATAATATATTTATGTGTGTGGGAGGTTTGCTCATCCATCTGCGTTTGTGTATTGGTTTATGGATGCTCGTAGATATATACCCGTGTGATTATGTATATGAATATACGTATATACATAGATACGTATAGTATGTTCAAGCGCAAGTCCCGTAACTCCAAGGCGGCTTCATCACATTTTGTGTGCGCCTACCGAGGCGCACTTCCTGACTGAGTCATAGATCAGCCCTCCCGCTGACTTCTGACTCGGGGATGCCTCAGCTACTGTATACTGTTTCACATTTCACGTCGCATCATCCTATACCGCGGTAGATATTGATTTCTTAGAAGGTCAATTCAAGATGTTAATACGAGGGTCGTAGCCGCAGGACCGATACGGGGATACCGATCTAAAGGAAATTCGCTGAATGCTTTCAGAATTAAACTCGATATTGAATTCGCTGTTGAACGTACGATATAAAGACGTCGTCAATTCATCTAGACTTGAAAGCTGCTTTGCAGGTATTTTCGGATTTGAAAAAAAAAACTAATTATTTTTCTGATTTCGAAGTAAATTCACGATATAATTCCGACATAATCGTCAGTATAAAAAATATCCAAGAGCGACGTGGAAATGGAGTAAAAAATTTATGATCCGATAATAGATGCAGGGTGGAGGCGGTGATTGACGGGTGAAGAATCAACAACGAAATGTCTTTTCCTCTTTTATTGAATTTGGACGACTTTATCGTCGCAACTTTCGTCATTTTCGCGTGCAAAGCTGCTTTGTAAGATACGATAATTTACATCTGTCAGTCAGCGTTCTCCTGGATGGTTCATAGAAACCCACGTCGGATCTGAGATGGGTCGCTCCGTTGGTCGGTGCCAGCCACTGCTATTGTTTGTACCACGTGACGCGAAATTAGAATTCGCGAGAGCGGGCAATGAGAATGAAACAGGGATTAATTGAATTTTTTAATCACTAGAATGTAATTGCCAACGAACCTTGGGGACCGAAAGAGACGCCGTATAGACATATAACGCCCCTGGTTCCTCCCGGGCCGAGTTCTTCGCGTTATCTTTTTCTCATTCCGCGAATATTCAAAACGGCGAGACGGAAACGACAGCGGGAGGAGTCCCGGCGACATCTTGGATCGATTAAAGTCGGCGTGGAAGTATACGTCTGTCTCGGATGGCAGTAGATAGAAATTGGTCGAGGGGCTGAAGCCGGTTCCAAGGACCCCGTGGAAGACTTCGAAGACTTGTTTCAAGTCTTGCGAGGTAGATAGCAAACGCTTGACTTACGGGCGAAAAAATCCATCGACCCCCAGCTCTTCAAGATTAAAGAGACCGACGGACCTCTACGCTGTTAAACGCCGTTCGCCATGTGTTTGACAACGTAACGTGCCGACGCAAGATCTAAGACGAGAGCCGACTTCCAATATGGAACAGATGTTTAGGTTCGCAAGCCCGGTATTAGCACGAGCTATATTTATAATAATCAGCGCGTATTAAACGCTTAACTACTGCAATTTCGGTAATGAGTGCTTCCGTCGAGCAATTCTCATCGGCGGGAAATACTATTCCGTTTATTATTAGTAACTCATTAAAGTCTTGGGACATCAATTACCCACATGGTTTACACATATCGTTGAATAACTATTGAAATAGTGACTTGCGCTCGAATCTGAGCGAACCCGACAACGTGGTTGGGCAGAAACGTGGAAGATGCGTTTTGAACGAATTATAATGGCTTGTGCGATTTTGTAGAATTTTTGTATTTTCATTTTTTTACTGTCTAAGTTCTTTCCTTGAACATATAACTCAAGTTGGAAAAGAAGTGTAGAAGAGGGAGCGTTCTGAGATATGATGGGGAGATATAGCTGGATAACTAGGCTGAAGTTGGGTAGAATTTAGCAAAACTCTCATACAAAAAGCTGCAATTAAAATTGTGCTTTAGTAAAACCGAAGGAAGAGAGAATTTCTTCATTAAAAAATATTTGCCGATTAATATCTGTATGATAATTTATACCGAATATCGAAGAACACGTTTTTCAATTATAATAACTAAAATTTAACACCTGAACAGAATTATGATGACACTCGACTTCCTGACTTCCCGGCTTCTTATCTTCTCCGAAGTAATTATTCAGGATTAATCACCGTCGATTACACGTGCGTTTACAAGGTATGCATGTGGATGAGGTATGCGTACGATGTACATGGATAATTTCCCTTCTATCCTATAATTTCCTAGTATATCTGTCAGCGAAATCTGCAGTGCACTTGGTTTTTCCAACTATATAGCGTAAAATATTAGCTGCGGTTAGCAATTCTTCGTTCTGTAATTTACCGGAATTCACAGAAGATCTGTAACTACTAACTGCGTATAGCGACCGTGGTGGAAATGTTAATATTGAGATTCTTTTAATGCAAGTAATTTATGGCACGATCACACCATTCCGCTTGGTAAGCAATAACTATAACTGCAACTAAGAACTGGGGAGAGCCCGGATACAAACTGTATGGTAGTGGATAAAAAGTTCTCGTGAGACTGGGACAGATTAAACTGAACTACCTACCTACCTACCTACGAGAGTAAGCTGCAAGTTTTGAATAACTTTACATTCCGTAACTTAAGTTTTGCCTCCAACTGAAATAAAACTCTGTAAAAGTCTAATCCACAGAGTTTCTTCATTTTTGTCTAGAATAATACCTCGACCGCAATGTAGTATTGTAATAAAAATTTACGTAACGACAATAAAAACGACAGGCTTAGCGGGTCTTGCATCGACTGCCATGTACCTAGATATTTATTTAGCAAGCGAGAAGTCTGTAAGTTCACGGATCTTGAGTAGGTAGCAAAAGCTCTTCGGCATTACTTACAGAGGCCGCACTTTAATTAAGTGCAACCCGTAAAGTGCTAAGACGTTCATGGACATCTTTTTTTTTACTCAGGCCGGGTGAATGCCCTATGTAACCACGTTTTGGTAGTGGGTTACTACGCTATCAGCGAATAGTTTATATACACAATTACATCGAAGTACGAAACCTTAGGACTTTAACCAGCCGCACGTTTCTTACAAAATTTGTTTAGCTCAATCTGTCAGCCTGGTGTTCTCCCTGTTTTATAGGCTTACTTCTATACCTATAGTTTAGGGATCTACGATACCGTACAAAATTAATTAAACTCCTCCAGGTTCTAGTGCAATCTATTGTCGAACGAGCCTCCTCAACCACCGTGTCAATTCAAATCCACAAGCTCATTTCCTGAAGCCTTTTTCTACTATTGTAGACCGTCAAATTTAGACTCACGATTTTTGTTTTTTTGTATTGTCTTGTTCAAACATTCGTTTCGAAGTCTATCGTAATGGTATTATGAAAAATGAAGATGACAATTCAATCATTTTATTGTCCAACGAATGTTCACAGAAATTAGTCATCTAATCATGAACAGACAGAATTATAACAATTTGAAATGAACTGCGTTCGTTATTCGCCATTAATGATCACGATCATTTTTTCTTAAATCGATTTTGTGTGACCAAAGTTATCTTTGGCAATGCCACATGTGCTTGTGTAGATAAAAGAAGAAATATCAGTACTCGTTGCACTCTAAATCACGGTAGAATAAGAAGGAGTAAATAAAAAATGAAAACCAAAAAGGTGCTTCAGGCAACACCAGAGGTAAGGACACGACGGACGTGATCTGCTTGAGAAGAATGCCATTTCACAGCATCCAACTCTTGGTCCTTCCTTCTATGTCTTCTCCTGTTTTCATTCGTTATTCTCATATTGCACCTTTATTTCCTCTCACTCTAATCTCCCGTTTTGTATTTCTCTTTGATGTATCACGCCCCGATATTTCGCGTCTGAAATTTTCATAATTTTAATCAGTTCATTTTAGTTGGACCATCATATCTAGGTATTACATTTCTAAATTGCATACCTACCTACCTTGAGGACTATTCGTGCAGAGGTTGTTTCGTCTCTGTGTATGTGAGACTGAATTAATATGCATGCATAATATCCCCGTCAAATTCTTAATTAAGCTGAATACACCCATGCTTGAATTCCCCATAGAGGCGACAGCTGCTTCGTGGGACACGATGATAATAGCGCTAGGTGCTTGGAATAAAACTTCTCTATGACATTCGACTGTCGTAACAAGAAATTACTCATCAACCGCTTCAGGAAATTGTCTTTCTAAACAACTACTGCATCCACTATCCTGCCGCAATCTTTTCCACCATTTTCTCTCCACGCTCGTCAATCGTTACTCAGGGATTTTCAACTTAAAAACAGACAGCAAGGGCTAACAGACATGCGGTTCAAAGTTTTACGATATTATAAGAGCCGGTAATGCTCGTGAAAGGAAGTAAACTTTAGTGTATATCTGGTAACTTAACATTCCACTGGTAATCTTCCTTAGCCTGCAGCAGAGTAAAGACCAAGTGGCTGGGAACGGTACGAGTTAAGACCATGAACGGACTGGGAACAGACTGAGAAGTAAGGAACGTTTAGTACAATAAACAGTTAAACAACAACCACTGTTCTCTGCAGCTTCCCTCTCTTCATGTCTTCCATAGTAAGTCGCGTACTCTACCCGGCGCTTGGAAGGCTCTGAGTCATAAGCTCTTGTAAAGTGTCTCGGGTACCGCCCCAGTCCTAAAGACTTGTTTTACCGTAGACATAGTAGGTCTGGTTCTTGTCCAGCTTTACCACGTCTGACTCGCGAGTACCGCTGCATTATCCGGTGAAACCTTGTGTGCGATTTTTGTCACAGTGACATAATAGGTACACAACTCTCTCCATGTATGTATCATGCTAAAGTACAGCGGCGCATAAGTCCTGGCGAATTTTCAGATTTCTTTATAAAGTCTTTGAATGATTTGTTCAACCGAGGCAGCTGCTCTTGAGATTTTAAGGGTGGGCTGTACCCGCGTTAAGAAAAATTGATTCTGGGAGTCAAGTAACAGAAGGGTCTTAAAATCCGTCCCAGTCGAGTGCGTCTTATCCGACACTTGGCATGTGTCATGTGCACCGAAGATTTCCTGCTTCTGTAGCACACTCAAGGCCTGCGCGACTCCTGGCTAACTTCAAATCAGACTTATCAATTTGCGGCTGCTTTGAGCTTTCTTATCTAAAGAGCGTGCCGGTCGAGCCTCGCTACTGTCTCTGGAAGTACATATGAAAACACCGAATGCTGCATAAGAGCTCTGGGAATGAACGCAACACGTTGTTTATACTCTACATGCATGCACTCTGGAAGTTAGTCAACCAAAATTGTCTACGGGTTAAATTTGAGAAAAATCATTCCCGCGTTTCTATCGAGGCCAAGGCAACGAACCCGTGGGATAATCGGACACTATGCGCTGTGAAGCTGAAAAGGTATCTTTACCGTTTTTCGTTGAAACGCGGGGTAATATCTCGCCTCATTTTACGAAGATGGGTCTCCGGCAAAGAGGTAAGATAAGACCAGTCTGGCTAGTCGAGGAATAGATGCATGGAATACCTTCGCATCGCGTCGTGCAGGCTCAGCGTGACGTAGCATTGTCCTCGCTGTATTCATTGACCAAAGTACGAGTCAGTGCGCGGCGGCCATTAGAGTTAATAAGCCAGCGTCTTAAATAACAGGAGCCCGTTGCAGTGGATGACAGTTATGACGGTAGCGCTCCATTGTTCACGTACCGGTAATTATTGTAAGCGTGGGCAAATGCTAGACATCGGCGGTAGTGCCACTTCAACTTAAGCTTCCATTTGTTCGTCATCTATAGACGATATTTCAACTTTGGCAAGTTTTACGTAGAATTTGAGCCCCCTTGAATTTATGAACTGAACATGTCATGTCACAGCGATACCCTCCGTAATCTGTTCACCATTCAAAAGAATCATGAATCAACTATTTTCTTCATTTTGAACTTCGTTTCCCTATTGGTCTACCTTTTCGAGAGACTTATTGGTAATACCGGAGATAAGTCGAAGATAACATTTTGGTTAGCAATCCTTGGGCTGCCTTCTCGAGTTACAATTCATCGGCAAGACTGATCGCGCTACGGAGATAAGGATTTCGTTTATTTTTTTCCTTTGACTCATCTTCTGGAGACCCGGAGATAATGTGGGGTAAAAAAAATCTGCCGAAATGTACAACACCGTGAACCGACTTACGTATATACGTCAACGGCCCCGTCCGTAACACGGTGCTATATATCCTTGGCCCCTTCAACGTACCTACCCAGTTTTCTGGACACAGTCGGCGGCCCAGGACGACGACGAAGGGGGTCTGGTCAATGCTCGCGAAAATTGGCTTCTAAATCTTGTGGCCGGAATGAGAGAACCCCACACCACTCTCGCCCCAGGTTCTTCCCCCTTTTAGTCCTGCCCTTGCGGGAATGAGAAACTGCCGACCGAAAGCTATTGTCGTCGCGAGCCTCCAGCCCCGCCAAATCCACGAACTAACTTTGCAGAACGGACTTTCATAAGTTGCATTGAATGGGACGGGACAAATGGAACATCGAGATAAAAGGATGCGCGCATCTCCTACCGCTTTGTCTTCGAGGTCCAGCCTCTTTTTGTTTTACCCAGCTTCCTGGGGATTGGCCCATCCTTGAGAGTTTTTAAGCTTGCACCTGGTAGCTAGACTCTGACAAGTATCTGGACCAGACTAGGTGAAGTGTAAGGACGTCTGCACTGATATTCCCATCCGGAATAATTTCATCCCTTCAACTGTAGGCAATGAAAGGGGAATGAAAGATGAAGAAAAGAATTTAGTGTGGGCTCAAACCATACGTCGAGTTCTTTATCTAAGAAATCTTTCTAAGAATTCATCCTCTAAGACAAAAAGGTAGCGACGGCGTGAGTTTTTCTTAGGCATAATTAATCAACATCCACGCTCAAGCCAGTGACATTTCTTTTGGTCAATTTTTTACAACATCGTATCTGTCTGTCTGTCTACCGCTGCTGGTTGCCTGCGTGCATGCGTGCATGCGTCGCAGTCGGCTCGGTTCGCAGTGGAATTTCTACACACATACCTACCAGTAAGTATTGCTCCAATGGGTCTGCCTTTGCCAGCACATATCCCTTTGACTTTGGGCTCGACTTCGACCATGAAGTACGACGGGTCGTCTTTATCCCAGTGATCGACGAACCGATGATCACTATCAAAGACCACCGCGTTTCTACCACGGATTAACCGTAACTAATCTCGGACATGCAAGGCTCTTTGAAACTGTTTGCTAGCGGTTTAAGGCAATCGATTTTCCCCGAAGGATTCAACCTTTTATAACTATAACTATCGGTAGAGATTATTCAGGATCACTTTTACAAAGTGAAAGTAAAGATTAGATGAAAAAAAGCAAATATTGTATGGTACGATTGCAGGATACCATGACAAATACACCTATACCTATCGGGGGGTCCTACGGTGCTGATAACTATGCAAATACCCATTCAAGGTGCGAGAAAATAGGTGCTCGCAAAATATCAAGGGTCTCGCCTAGGCGTATGCGAAGCGCAACGCCGAAATTATCTGCGTTATCGCATCAGGAAGCCAGGGTAAACACGCACGTGTGCCCGCGTGTCCTGGTTACCCAGGGGCGCGTAGGGCGCCGACATGATGGGTTGTGGGGACAGCTAACGCCTAGCGCAAATAATACCGGGTGTCCTACTGAGAAACGTGATCCCCGTGGCAAACCATTGTTTGCTCTTAGAGAGGGATTCTACCCTTGGGGGTTCCTTCGTCCATGCAACGTCTTCCGGGCCTCGTCTTTCGAGCCTATTTCTACAAAGAAGAGGTTCAAGATGATTGATGCTGGTGTTAATCTATCTTTAAACGCCGCAAGATTTCGGCTGATCATTTTAAAGGATTTTCCGATACTTCCGGGCCACGTGTTAACACGGCAAAAACACTTCCGGGCAAAGACAATGCGATGGGTTAGATGAGATGATCGATGCTGGTGCTAATGTTACGTGAAGAGCCAGCAGAATTAGCGCTAGTCACACGATAGGACCGGGACACTTCCGGCGTACGTGTGAAGATGAAGAAACCACTTCCGGCTCAGAGCACTCGTTCGCCCGGAGGATGAAGGGAAAGTTTAATAACGGCATGATAGTGATTCCGCAGGACTTTGGCATTTCCGGGTCTGAGGTGGGTTCGAAGATGAAGAAACTATTTCCGGTCACGAATGTCGAATTACGGAAATTCTAAGACTTCGTTGAGACTCGGTACTTCCGAGGTCTCCTCGACTGACCGCAAGTGACCTTTCTGCGACGCGGTTATTGATTCAAATATAATTTCATTATATTCACCCCTTCTCTGTGCTTTAACCGGCTTGTGCACTTGATCCTGAAGTTTGATTTGTCGCCATAGAAACATAAGTTTAACTTGTTTTTACCATGGCTGGTGGTCCGCTTAAGCGAACTGCGGTCGCCGGGCAGGAAGCTATGTTTGTTGTTTTAGGCTGAGTCCGAATGTAATGCGAACATGTGCTCTACAAGCTGTGGATACTTTGATCCTAAAGCAACACACTTGGCGCCACCAGTTGCGAACGGGTTACCTAGGAAGTCCTGCGGACTTCTTCCGTCGTCAAACTAACAAATGTCGCCTGGCGCCTCGTAGCTTATTGTAACACAGGATCATTTTCGCGACGGTACCTATGATGGAATTTCCAAAAAATCAGTGATCCAAATTTATTGCAAATTTACTTCCAAATCGCCGCTAGTAATGATGCATAAAATCAATGTCGAGTAGTTTGATCAGGATGAACCGCAATATTCAACAAGTAATAACATCGCGTTAGAAGGCAACTGAATGAAAGAGCGTTTTATTTTCGGTGGCCCGTGTTGGTAGCATGTAATGTGATTATACATGGTGGTAGACGAGGGGAAAGTATTTTATTTAACTGCGACTATTTGTCGAAACGTTTATCGGTGAAACACCCGTGATTAATTGCGAGTACAATATCGGGGGTCATAATTATAATTATACACGAAAATTGGAATAGATTAGATAAGACCGCGGTAACAGAGTGTAGGAAGTAACATTTTTTGTGGATCCGGTGGTCCATATATTTAGCCAGTTTACACATGAGTATATAAATGTATGTATACGTATGTGTGTGTAGTACGTTGCAGTAAACCCCATCTCACAGCTGGGGCGGTAGCCGCAGCCTTCCGATTCGTCGATCCGTTTTTGAGTAAGATGGATCGCGTCACGCTCAAATTACACACTCATTACGAACCGTACGAGTCTCGGGTTCTGGAGTGTATTTTTAATGAGTTCGCCTTTATGGTCAATTAAGGCTGACCGGCCCGGCCCAATGGTTTTACCTCGGTTGCTGGTCCAGGCGAAAACGAAGGCTAAAACGGAAGTTGGTAAATGTACGTGTGTACCATACATTGAAAGGCAGAATATCCCGAGCATGTCTATGCCCACAAATCTGCAGACACTTTTTCATATACCTATATGCCGCACGTTAAATCATTCGCTTATGGGAACCCAGCAATTAAAATGAAATTAGAATCCCGGAGCGATTTTGGTGTTAATGAGCGTTGTTGAATATTTTAGAAAATCGTTGGCACACACGCACACACACAATATCTTTACAGGGTCATGTTTTCTACAAACGTCGTCTACCTTATGGTATAGAATTCGAACTCGCCACATTGTCGGTTACGTTTTTGAGCCCGGCACGAACTACTCGGACCTGAAAAACTAGTGCTTATTTCTCCTTAAAGGACAGAAAACATCGCGTTCAAATAGGATACAACGTACGAAGCAACCGCGTAACCCTAGATCTGTTATCTGGACCGCCAGTATATCACCGACCCCTAAAACCGAGATGCAAGGGTTATCAGAACGACCAGAACACACGGAGGACGAATCACTGTACACGTTTACTCCCTCGATATCCTTGCTTATCTCTGAATATCGAAATTTAGTTTTATTACCAAATGACGATACGTATTATGATTTATGTAGGTGCGTGTATATATTATACATCATATACTATACGGAGCCAAATGGGAACGGATTTCCTATTTTTGCTTTCGGATGTGTATTTTTTTTTTTTTTTTTCAATCTGAATTACTCGCTCAGCAAAAAGTGATAGAGACTCGTTCGAGCAGATAATCGTTCGTTGAAATTCGTTCATCTTCAATTTAACAAGGGTAGATTGAATCGGGTAAAATGAAATCTCATCTAGATTCACTTCGACGAAGTGATATTACTCCGGGGATCAGCGCATCGTAACTACATACCTCGACTTCTCACAGTCTGTTGAATGACAACGAGTAATTTGAATCTAGATCTACATCTACGACGATAATAAATTTCAACGCAATCTTGGTGATGCGAGGAATACCTATATGCATATCTATACCCCTGCTGCAGTGAAGGAACTATTCTTGCGTTTTCTTCGGAGAACCTGATATCCCAAGATAACTTGACAGTCACAGCTGAATAATCGCGGGAGGAGGAAGAAGCTGCAAAGTAAAAGTGGAGAAAAAAGAGAAAAAAAATGGAGAAAAAAGAAACGCGCTTAGAATGACGCTGTTTTTTCTAATTGTGGGGCTAATTATGTGGTAGGTCGAGTAAATCAAATGTCTGGGGTTCGCAGTCGCGAGTGGGGATCTCGCTGGGTGTCAGAACTCAGAGCTCAGGAGTCGGGACGGGCCGACGATAAGTTTTTGCTCGTTACAAGCAGGCTGGGAAGCTCATTACGGGCCGTGTGACCCGTCAGGGAGCCCCCCCTCGACCTTTGCGCTTCGCATAGGCTTTCAGCCATGCTTTTCACCGCTTGTATAGTTATCATAGCGCAAACGTAAACGCGAGCTGATTTAGGCTCTGGCTAATAATATATTCACCTATTTCGTACCTGAAACGGTCAATTACCTGCCGTTCTTCATCTGGACAAAGAGCAAAAGATTTGACCCTCTTCTCTCACTCAGCTGTTGAAACTTTGAGAGAAATTTTAGCAAAATACTTTCTTAGCTTTTTCGTTTCGATTTCTCATTATTGGCATCGCGTACGATCGTGCAGTGAAAGTTTCGCGTTATTTAATCCTGTACATAATTTGAGTTAATAAAAAAGGGCTCGGCTTTCGCAATATTTGCTGCGAATGAACAAACTACATAGCTGAAATAATCAGCGACATAACTTTATTGGCCTCTAGGTTCAGGTTCTTATTGTTAGAGAGATATGAGCCAATGTTAGATGCTGTAAGGTTTATATAATTCGATCTCGTAGAGAGGCTGCTATTCGAACAGGCAATAAATGATTCGATAAATTTGCACGATGCAGCGACTCCGGGTTCACCTGTACCTATAAATACGTTGTAATTATTTATAATTGGCTGATACCCGACCGATTTATCGATCACTATAAAATAATAGTTCCACTCGGAGGTTAAATGTTTTAACTGTTGGATGTACTACCATTATATCATTATTTTGTTTGGCTATTCTTTTTGGTTTATATTAGAGATGTACCTATGAGACTAGGATTTATCATTGGTATAATAATTGCACTGTTATACGTTGTTATATATTTGCGGAATTTCAAACTGCATTCGATACAGCTGGGTGCTTTTGTGACAAAATAGTTGAAGCTTTGAGCCTGTAAACTGCAAACGATCCGGACGTTTTTATGGCGTCGTAACGTAAATTAGTTTTATCACTAGAGCTTAAACTAATAATGAGACCAATATGAAATTTACATGGCTGTAAAAGTTGCTCACCGTTATTATTAAAAGTTACTTTCGCTAGGCAATGAGAGAAGATTAGTCTCAACCATTATCGAATAACGTAGAGAAAAAATGAGAAGACAAAGAAATCAAAAAATTGTATGCTTCAAGTTATAACCGAAGAATTTTTTCATCTGACGATTGCGATCTTCGAGACTGCAGCGAGTATTCATAGCTCGTGTATCGTATGGCAAGGCGAGGGAGTCTTTTTAAAAAGTTAGCGCATCTATAAAGAAGAATAATTTAGTATACAGAGTCTGATGCGTCTCATATTCGCTTGGTAAGGGCACATCGCATATTTTAGCAAGCGTCTCGTTCAATTATACCTAAGTATTTGAAACCAGTTTTACACCGGCAGATCTCCCCGCTGTATCGTTATTTTTAATTACAAGAAACCCTACTGTCATTTCCGATTATACTCCGCCCCGAGTTGTGCGGGTTTATTTTGCGATAAGAAGGATAATAATTAAGATACATCCTTTCGTCGAGATCCTGGCCCTCGGAGCTTGGCCCTCGACTTGACGTTTCTAGGGAAACTCCATAATCCACTGCAGAGAGTTTACTGTTTTCACTTTTCTCGGAAACGAGAGCATCAAGCAGAAGTAAACCGATGAAATGATATCCGGTGACTACAGAAGCGTTATTATACCCTCGAAATATTTCCTGCCCACCAAGGAGCCGGATGATTCTATCAAGTTTTCGAATCGGCCGACGCGACGTGAATTTAACCCAGACTTATATCTCCGAATCTCATATCTGATTACTATTTTCTCGTTTTGTAGCTGCTAGACTCCGTAGAACCATCCTGCAGACGTTATTTTTTATACCGGCAAACTTTCAATGAAAATATATACTTCGATGGATTGAACCAGCTGCATGAAATCCTGGTACGAGAAAATGTTTTATTTGGAAATTGTTTTTTCTATTTTTTGTATTTTTTCTGAATAGAAGTTTGTTTCATTTCTCGCGCAGGTAATGGCAAAGTTTGCAACAGGCATTCGCCCGATTGAATCGCTGCGCGTTATCTACGGACGTATAATAATCGATACGTCCATTGTTTGAGCACAAATACTGGCTCGGTTCTGAATAATAGAGAAACAATGCGATGATCCGATTCACTGCCACCAGTTCTGAGGACTCACTGTTACCACCCGTGACAAAGACAATGGATATCTGGCGTATTGATTAATTAAGCGATCCGTTGGTCCACGATTCGTCGATCTCGCGCAACGGCACAATGCTCTTGCCATTACCAAAAGTCACGTATTTTCAATCAAATACAAAATGATGTGACCGCATTTCAATATTTCAACAAAATATCTCGTCATTATCTGATAGAAATCTCAGAAATAAGAATACTCCAACTATTTCTAGTTGTGCTAGAAAAATCGATCATTTGGGACTCGAGATAATTTGTGCTCATCGGATGCACTCATGATGCAATCGAATTATAAACCCATGAGTGAAATTTACTCCAAACCTTGCAACGCACCTCGCCAATTTCGGCTCGCGTTTCGCATAGATGGTGAGCTTCGGGTATTCCAACAAGACGCATAGCGACCTACATAGTTGGCAATTTATTCGAGGGGTTCCGGAGTAGGTTTCAACACGTATTGCCCATTAGACAGGGTGACCCTTCTAATGCTGCCCTAGAAACACTACTACTAGTCTATACAGTATATTTTGCCCGAGTCTCAATCAATGTACCTACGTGGGATGAAGGATCCTCCATTAGCCATCCATCAATTCGGTCTTTGAGGTTCACCAAGACTAGCCACAGCTTTGACTCGCGAGTTACATCTTTGTTGGGTTTAGATCAAGCCTTATTCACTCAAAGGTCGTGCATACCCACCTCTATACCTTTACGGGAAATAATTATAGACCAGTACGAGCTCACAGCGAGGTCATTCGGAGGTAATCATAGTGACCGTTCGAATATCACAATGGTCTAAAAAAGAAAATAGAAAAAGCAAAAAGAAAAAGACTATCAACGCTCGCCTGTGTAGGTAAGTGTCGAATGATAATAATTGGTGAATACGTATCGGGTATTTTTTTCAAACACGTTTCGAACATCGACGAGATGAGCCGATGCAAAATTAAAGAGGATGTAACGCAGTTTCGATACTCGGAAATAACAACATTACCTCTCTCCGATAACCGGCAGGGAAAGTCTTCGTAATACAATATTAAAACTCCCTTCAACATGCATTGGAATGGTCCCATCGATTTTCAAATTACTCCCTACGCAGTCGTCAGCTGCTAACGGGAAAAAGGGTATTTGACTTTAATGCTTGAGAAGGCTGAAGTTAAGCACAGCTTTGTTCAGCGTACGGATCTATCTCCTCGGCAACGATTGCAACTGTTTTTACAATCCCTCTTTTACAAGTGTCATAAAATATATAATTGTTTCGTTTCTTCATTAAAAAAGACTGTAAATCATTATTTGAGTCGTACTATATGGTAGCCGAGTTAGTTCAGTTCGTTTTAAACTCGGTGAGACCTTCATTATATCGTTTGAGCAGGAGAAAACCGGAGCCACGCGTCCTTAACTGGATATTTTTAACGCTTTCAAATAAGGAGGAACTCCGCTCGTCAAATTGCCTTGAAAAACATTAATTTTTCATTCTGCCTAAAAATCTCTCCTACATCTATGAATAATTATTGGTAATGGCACCGTTCCCCTCAATCCTTGAAATCCTTCAAATATATTGATGAAATAAAGTACTTTCATCTTTATTGGTGACCAACCAAGCTGCGGTTTTATGTCCTTTCACAAATATTTAAAAAAAAATGTTAGTCCCAAACCATGCGACGCGGTATAACGCTGGAGCCAATTTTATTCTACTTTCAAAAGGGCTGCACATAATGTGTTGCATCTGTTTCTACACGTAAACGAAACCTGCCTCCCGCAGAGATCCTCCAACTTGTGCTTTTCACAAAACTTGAAATTTTCTTCAAACTTGGATATTACAGCGTGCTTCGAACGCATCGATGTAGTGTGAAGAATTTTTCCCTCTAGAAATTGAACTCCCGGTCGATACCATTATCCAATTATTCAACCTACATCAGACCCAATTTCGAGTCATAAACTGAGTTCTGAAGACTTCGTTTCTTCGTCCAAAGCTCGTAATCTTATAGAGCTTGGAATAACGCCATGCGCTGTTGCTTAGTATATTTCAGTGCAGGTTCTTATTAATTGAGTCGTATCAACCAGACGGCTAGTTGATCCCGTCCGTAAGTAACCGAGAGATAAATCAAACGCGAGATATTTGAGTCAGTATGCCAGTACGCGTTATACCTTATAAACGTGAAGAAACCTTCCTCTTTTACGTTAAGCGCGATAGTTTCTTCCCAAGCAATCTTCGTGACACGAAACATAGTTCGAATCTGCTTCGTGGAAACCCAGAAAGCGTTCTAGCTGTCGCTAGTAATCCGTTCGATCAACTAACAAGGAAGTGAGACAATAGCTGTAGACCAAGCTCTCCGCAGTTACGCCTCGTTGTTGGCTCAGATCACGAAGTACGATAAGTTAACGAGTATCGTTGGCGCCGTGGCACACGCGAACGAGAAAATATACTTTGCCTTTCCCATTCGACCGCAACTGTAGAATATTTTATACATATATATCTACTATGTACATTCTGCACATACGTGCATAGGCACGCGTGCCTTTGCCAGATCGCAGATCACTCCAGGTCCGTATACGAGGCTATAGCCTCATGATAACGTGGCGTGAAATCGATTTGTGGAAATGACGTTTGATTATGAAAAGTTTTGTCCAATCTTTGACAGATATTTAGGAAATTGAGAATCATCTGGAAAAGCATATAGCGCTGAAGAGAAGTCAGCAAAAACCGGTCCGCTAACCAGTGGAAAATAAGCTTCGATTTGGTCGATAAGCAAAGCGCTTCGTCGGTGTTAAAGTTTAGTTTACTTCTTCGCTCAAATAAGCTGAGTGCGATTATTTCCGGTCACTTGACAGCAAGGTGGAATCAAATTCGCTGCTAAAAACGGAGTCTCGAACAATTTAGAAAGCCGAAGTTTAATATACCCACATAACGGCCAGTGGCAGGCGAAATGATGGATTAAGTATTTCGTAAAGCTGTGAAAATGAAGAGAAGCGATCGCCGATTTAAAATGATATACTATAAATTTCGGGACTTTTTTGGATTTCACGTTATAGTTTCAGGCTCCTCACTCCTATCTGGAAATAATAAAATCAGTAAACGCGGAAACAATTTACGAGAGGAGTTGAAAGAGGGTGGAGGAAAGCGGGAAGAGGCAGTAAAGGTTTCTGCTCGATCAGATGTGTAGCTGCTCGATGTAGCGATACACGATATTACTTCCCCACGTACGGCTCACTAACCACGTCTAGAATCGAGCTTGGTACTCTTCCCTGCACGGTTACGAACAGCCCCGAACTGGTGCAGAGCGTTTCGTTATACCACTACTCAATGTATATACCAGACCACGTCTAACTCTCAAAATGTCTTTATCGGTTTCTAAATACCAACCCTTACGGATCCGGGGGCTAATGCAAGCATGAGTGTCTGAGAAATAAGCGCCTGCTCTTCAAGGAGAGAAGTACTCGAAGAAAAGAAGTACATTCGAGATCCAGCCTGGAGCTTTTGAACAAAAAAGAACAGAAACGAAGGAAGCACTCGTGTTCTTAAAAAATTAGTCCCCCCCATGAAACTGATTATGAAATTCAATCCAGACATGAAAATTATCGTTCTTCAAGATCGATTCATGCATTTGAATTCCTGTCGAGATGAATTTCCGCGTATCTTTCGATATGACTGATTTTAAAAATGCCAAAATTTACTTGTACCAAATAAAGTTCCTCGTAGGTTCATGAAATACTAAATTATTTTCCTGTGTTTATGTATATTCATATTAGCTGAGTAACGGGGACGGGCCTCTCTTCGAACCTCGGTTTAAACAGGACCGTGTCAGCAAGAGTGGGCGAGAGTTGCAGGCATTGTGTTGCAGCGGTGGTAATGCGGTTCTCTGATTTATTAGCGAGAAGAGCTACGAAGAGGTGTAGCTAATTGTTCTTGCATGGAGATCGCCGCGATGAACAGGACGAGCACACCTTCAACGGTGAACACACTGAGGATATATCTGACTCCAGAGAGCGTAAAAGATGCTTAAGAATTAATTATTTGGCACACGGCGCCTCGTAAGATAGGACCAAGACACGGGACTTGTTACCTTGACTAAGATATTACTTCCGGTTTTGCCAAACTGAGTTGACTAACAATAAGTATGGCAAGGTGGAAGCGTGGGGAATTTAAGTACCTATATAGTCGCGATAATATACTCATACAAAAGAATATTGCAGTTGCAGCCTCTTGATTTTTCCTCCACAAGTTTTTCTTCAGTTTGATGGTCCTCGAAAAACGGGAACTGAACATTTTAGTGCCGTAATCTAGAACTTGAGTCACATGAAATTATTTCCAAGAGGTATAAGCGACTATCAAGTGGCATTTCTGAGAGGCTTTAGAGTTCGTTTTATTTTTTTCTTAAAGGTATCAAGTTTTCATGTCCAGACGCATGTGGCGTTGATAAAGATAAAAATAGGTATGGCTCATGATTAGCAGATTGATCAGAAGGGGTCAGCCGTCGTTATTGCTTGAGAGTTATACGAGAATGAAACGACATTATTTTAAAGCCAATAAACCTACAGTAGTAAATTTCCGAAGTCCGGGTCAGCGAGTGGCTATAAACAAAATTTCGGAGAAGACCCTCTCCACGGTAATGGGATTAGATTTGTTTGCCAAAAAACACATTCGATATACAAGCATATACATCACATGTGATATCTTCGCGGATATCTGAGTTATTGGCATTTTGGAGTAGCGATCCATATTTTTGGCGATACTGAACACAGTGCTACCGAGCTGCTCCAGATATCGGACGACCGAGTCAGAGTATTGAAAAATTTGGCTATAAATATTGTCAAAAAAACTTTTACTTCGTTTTTTGAATTTAGTCGTATGTCTGCACGGGTGGTCGGGTTGACTAGTTTACCGATTCCGAAAATCACTATAAATATAAAAGAGAACGATGTTTGTTAGGTTTATGATCTTGTTCTGTAAAACCGCTTCGGTTTACCCACTCGAACCTCGCACAAGAATTTCGTTACTTTTTATGTCTTTCTGGAGCAGGGCTACACTGGTTTTCTCGATGGTTGGTTGATTTCACGGACGGTAGGTAATGACGTGAGACACACTTCAGTTAAAACTGAGAACGGGTGACTGGTGAAGAAAAAAAAAGAAAAAAAAACGCAAAAGAGTGTAGCCTGCTAATGGGATGGGAATTTTTAAAGAAGTCGAGCCCCTGCAGGTGTTTGTAAAATATGAACTGGTTGTTTTTGAATTTTTATACCTCAAGATTTTTTATCACCTGACGACGACTTGTTGCACAGACCGATGTGATCTCATACAGACAGTCTGCAGTCCCATCGACATAGGTCTAAAATTAAATATTTTAATTACAATCCATCGGCTTAGAAGTTTTCTCTGATCTGTCACAATATTTCTAGCGTCACTGAGCTGGCTAATAAACTCTGAGACTATAAGTAGGACGCAAAGCACTACGCTGTAAAGTCTAAATTCAAAGGGATAAGGCGTCGTCAAGAGACATGCGAAAGTGAGTTAATAACGCGAGTGTACAGATCTCGAGAACACGCGAATACCGCCAACGAACAAATATAAATATACATCGTGGCATATTCAGTTGGCAATTATTATGGCAGTTCTTAAGCCTAAAATCTTATTTTATACGGGTGGCAATTTGTTTTGGTAACAAAGCGAGCCTTGGTTGGTGCAAAATGTCTTGGAACTCTTCCAGAACTCGGTTTCAGTTGAAGAGCTTGAACGGGTTACGGAGCGCGGGAGACTTCTAACGCGCTTACTTTACGCGTGAGAAAAATGACACGTCTTGTTTGTCAGGCCGTGAAGGGAGATTTAATTTGTCACGGGAGCAGCGACAACCAAAGAGATATTGAAATTCTTACTCGTTACATTTACTAATTTTCATAGCTAGCGCGTATAGGTACCTATAGGTGTATTGTGCATATACACGAACTGAACTCATAGTTTCAGATCTCCCAAGCGAGATTTTATTGGTCCATTATTCATTTTTTATATAACTACTACTACTACTACTATTAATATAAATCGCAAGCTTCGGGGTGACGGATAAAAGCCATTGTGACGTTTAGTGTTAACTCTCTCGTTTCGAAGCAGTTTTCTACGTCTGCATTATTTATCGGTAACGCTTGAGGTAACGAAGTCTGCACTTATCTGTATTTATGACGGCATCAAGAATTGACCCAAGGCCCTCACATTGCTGGTAGAGCAAAGGATATAATTTAAGAGGTCACCGTATCGCAAAGATTCAGCAATATTGTGCGACGTGGCGCGTTGCGGGATAGAATAATTCATAAGTTCTTTGTCAAAGAAAGCCCTTTTGTTGCTAGGCTATTGGCCTAGCCATAGCAGATACCCAACTATAAGTCGTATAGCAAAGAATCTGTGAAATCTCGAGAAGAAACGAAGAAAATCTTATCCTTGTGGTGTTTATATTAATTTCTGGTTTCCTCATTGTGATCCTGTATATCAATCCGACGTCAAGCCGTTCTCATATCTTAGTCGAGAAATCATAAGGTACAACTTATGGTAAGGTGCGGTTGATTACGAACCGGGGGAAAGTGGGTATACCTAAGTATACACGAATGTAAAGATCCCGAAGGCGACGTGCAAGACTGCTCGTTATATTTATTGATATGAGGTTTCCCGGATCTCGATTCTCATGTACAGCTATAGTCTCATTTCTGAGGTAGTGCAGTAAGTTATTTTTCAACGCATGGTTTAAATAATGAGTCTTTCTTGCGACTCGTTAATTGACTTAATGTATGATAAAATACTACATTCCTGCGTGAGCGTGGCATCCGTTGGTACAGCGAGACCATGCAGACAGTTTCTAGCATTCTAGACCACGCGTAGGGAACAGAAAATAACAAAAAACATAAAAATAAAAATAAAAATGGATGAATGACCAGACTGTGGAGCCGTTACCACATCGACTTAACTTAGCACGTGCTCCACAATAAAAACCGAACGATTTCCCCCCGGGAGATATAGCGAATAATTATTTTCACCCATACGTAAAGCGAATGAAGCTGCAGTGCAGGGGAATTCGAAAATGATCGTTGAAATATGCATTACTTTGACAGAATGTGTATACGTTCAATTATCAAAGCTGTGCTAATTCGCACAGTAGAATGAAATTCACCGCATTGAAAATCGGAATTACATATTGCAGAGCCGATTTGGTTGGATGTACATGCAGTTCTCTATGTAAAACTGCGACTAGTTTTATTGGAAGTCAGCATATGACATGGTCCCTTTGTCCTCGATATCATAGTACCTATGTCGTCCAACGTGGGTATAGAAATTAGAGCAAAGTTCCTGGAGCGAATATCTACCCGTTTTACAAGGTACGGTAGAAATTTCACGAAGAGTAGAAATATTGCGCACGAGAGATCTGGAGGTGCATAATAACTCGCGACTATTGTAGAGTAAAGTAAAGTGAAGTAAAGTTGGCGGTGTAGTTCTCTCGAACGTTAAGATACCTATACCTACATATATATACGTAAAGGTATCGCACAACAACACATTCCCACGTTATTTCACCACAATGGCCTTTTGCGGGCTCCATATAAACACATACATATACCTACCGGCATATAGAAACGTGCTATTTTCCTATCAGAATTGCAGCGATACCATGGAGCTCCTACCATACACTGACTATGTACGAGGTGTGTATTTACAATGGGCATAAACATAACTATACATTCGTTGCACAGTGCCCACAGAACTTACACTGGGCTGTGGCAAACGCAACTGTAAGTTGACTCGAATGTATGTATATTGTAAAGCATGGTGTTGTATATGTAGGTCGCGTTATCAACGATCGTTTGCCCGCAGGGGCCTTGTCTTGTTGTACGGGAACTAACGCGGTCGGTGGTTTATGAACCTGCGATTCCACTGCCCGATGCGGAAGGTCTTGAGGGCGTTCAATCACTGGGATGAAAACGGTGTAGGCGCATTACCTTTTTTTTTTTTTTCATTTATCTACATTTTCATTTTTTTATTTCAACAGTTTGAATAATATTTGAGAAGAATCTGACCCTTTCCCATAAAAATACAGGATAACTTGAAATTCTCCAACTCGAATCGAATCAGCGTAACCCAGTAAGAATAAGCTTCGAATAATAATTGTGGGACGCTCGGATTAGCGATGTTTCAATGTTGACTCTCCACGCGGTTGGTTTATTTTTAATTACTACTATCGATGATCGTACTGAATCACGAAAGAGCCATCAGAGATCAAAGGGTATTTTCAAAAGGGGAACTCGGCTTTCGATGGTATCGGAAGGCACCCATGATTTGGCATTTGCAATAAATCCAACACCGATCATGTTGCATCATTTTGCGTTTAGACAAATTCTCTTCAGATCCAATTGGGCCACGAAGAGTTAACTCAAATTGCTATTATAATTGTTATGCGAGAAATAGGAGGCTTTCTCTCGAGGCAATCAATTAATATAAAACTTGTACAAGGAGTGAAGCTTCCAGCCTGACATCCAATAGGAAGTAAGGTGGTAATTACATGCAATTCGTTACTATGCCTTCGTGAACGGACAGCGTCGTTATCTAGGTGGGAAAGTAAGTACGCGTCACCCTTATATGCCATAGTACGCATGTATGACCGTGGATGGGCCTGGCATGCGTACATGCTTAAACTATACGAGTTTAATATAGTGACCTGCCGCCGCAGGCTAAGCGATAGAACGACGACTAATACATAAATTTACGTGCATAAATACCATCGAGGTATTGAAAAACTTTGCTTAAGGCTTTCCTATCCTCCTCAGTCCATAGCGGTATGCATAAGTATACTTAATTGCTTTTATTTTATTCACGCGATAATCGACCGATGGTCAACATATGCAGTGACGAAATATTATGTCAATTGATAAAACGCCGAGAGCGTAGCCGAAATTATAATCGCTAATAAATTGTCTCTTTAATAAACCAGGCTTTGATCTATAGATTCATTCACTCGTGGAGATAACTCACTAACAACGATCGAGATGCATAAGATACTTAAGACTCGTCTCCGACATACCGAAACGGACAAAAATGAAGTAACATCTTTTTTTTCAGCAACCGCACGTTGTAATAGTAATTTTCGCAATCACAAAGAACGGCTTGGATCGACCTCAATAATTTCTTCTCAACAATTTTCTTATCTTAAGAAAAATTCCCCATCGCATGACGTGTATGAATGTTTCTTTGTGCACATTGACTATGATTGGTAATCATTTTCAACTGCAGCAAACTCTATGCAGTAAAAACTCTCCGCTACATAATCTTGTGAGAAAATGGGACGCGATCAACATTCGTACGTATGTATATTGTATTCAGTATACGCCATCAGCGTCTGCAGCATAGAACGGGTAAGTTTTCGTTACCATAATTTAAGACCAGCCCGATAGTAATTACTAAGACGAGAAACAAGCGGCGTAGAGCCTAGACGAGGGAACAACAACGCCGTTCGGTCCCCTTGTGCAATCAGCGGTCCAACATTTAAATTAATGGATGTATGCCTGCACCGTGACCTCTGTGAGAATAGGTATTATGTCTTTATCAACCGACGGTGGAAACAGCTTTGTTCTTGTCGAGAGGAGATGCGGAATTAAAAGTAATTTTTTACGTTTTGGGTAAACCGAGGATGTCTATAATATTTGGTTGTTTTCGTTCGTTTCTTTTCTCCATTTTTTGGTATCTGAGTCGAGTGAGATTATGGTTAAAGAGGGCAGCGAATGAGATGAAGTAATTCTGAGGAATGTACATTTTTCGGACATGAGCGGCTTTCTTGATATACAGAGTGAATACCAGTTCGCAGTTAAAAATTATACTGCGTTTGATAAGGTCGCGTTGTAAAAAGGTTTGGTAATTTATCACGTGGCATATGCATCTCTGTCGGCACTGGGCAATTAATAACCCGTTTAATCAGCCCTTTCCACGTCGGAACTTTAACGGAAAAACTGTAACGGTAAAAAACACGTGATTTATAGTAAACAGGGCGTAAAACAAAATCACGCCGCGAGATAAAGACGTGAACTGTAAGAATGGGAGGATAAAAAGATTAAAGGATAAAATATTAAAGTTATCGATACTGCGCGGTTAGCCAGCAGTCCGATCAACCCACACCCACTAACGCGTAAATACAATTTATCTTGTGGAAATTGAAATGGACGGATTTTTCCAACGTTGTAAAATAATATAGAAAATTATTGTATAGAATTTCGCAGGCTTAAAACTTGGTGCATTTATTTTCCCTCTGCACTATTTTCCATAGAGTGATTATGCATCCGACTCAGAATATTTCCCGAGCTCACCGCGGCAGACCACGAAAGCGAATACCTGAAGTTATATGCATCCAGCCCGAGGGTTGAAGTGAAATTTTGCGAACTCCTGGCGGGCCAACGCTAGCGCAGTAGCCCTGCAAAGACCCGAAGGAACATACTGGAAATTCGTCTGGTATTACTCTCCATGGCTATTTGAATGGGAATAAAAGGAAAGCTATTTATATTCCTCTCGTTGAAGAGGCGAGTGAGCGAAAAAATTTCGCTAAACAAGCGAGAACCAGCCAGCTAAGAAAAACCAATGCAATTAATTTAATTGCGATTCTGAGATAATCAGTTCAGGAATCCTCCACTGGTTCTTTTACCTACCAGCCACGCTCCACGACGTCTTGCCTTCAATCCCGTAATTGATAAAAGCTTCCAATTTCCTTTCGAGATATATTTGCACCCGAGGCTCGAGACAAGGTGAAATAATGGCTCTGGTTTGTTTACCGTAAACACAATCGACGCCTCGAGACTCGGTCCTTTGACTATCCGCTCTCGCTTCCGTTGCTGCAATCGACGCCCAAGAGATCTGACTGATTCCTTCGATCGCAAGACAGCAAACATGGTGGTAGGTTCAATTCCGAGAGGTTCAGCATACAGATCTTAGCTTAGGACAATGACGTGGGAGAATCGTTGGATAGCCTACTTTGCTTTGACCAAGTATTGAAAGTTAGCTCTGTCTGGCAGCGGTGACTTGCGTCGTTAAGAAAACACACCCAGGCGCATCAATCGCCGGCCATAACCCAACGGTAATTAATATAATTAATAACTCGTCGACGAGTGCCTCCCACGGCTGAGAACAAGGTAAGACTTTGGACTACACAGTCAGGGGTTATACCTGAATACCTGAGAAAAAAACCAGGGACCCCTCAGCCCCCTGTAGTGTCGGGAAAAGGGAGGAGGAAAAAAAGAAAAAGAAAAAGGAAGAAAAAGAAGAGGGAAAAACAGAAAAAAAAACGCCAAAACGAGAGGCGAAAGAAGAGAGGGTAGATCTGTAGGCAGGGGTAGACGCACAGAAGTGATTGATAGACCTTAGAAAAATACAAAAGGCTGGATTAAGAGATGGATCGGGTTGGCTTGGGCCTCTGTCTAGATCTGTCTGTTCCAGGCTGTCTTACCCCTAATAAAATAACTTTTATTGAATAAAATTGATGCGTCGATCCGGGGAAACATAAAACGCTGCACTGCTAAGCGGAGTTGGTTTCTTTCCGAAGATGGCAACTCGTTCACTCTCGTCTTGACGAACGATAATCAATTTGAGTTTCATTCGGAACAACAACAGCTAAAATTATGGGATGTAAAGGAATCTGATAATTTGTGAGAAAATATTTACCAGGAGACATCCGCTGAGTGCTGATGATACCCCTCGGATCTGATCGCCGGGAGCGCCAGGTAGACAAAGATGCATCTGGGATGAGGATATTTGACTCATAAAGGTTCGTTCATACGCGAAACATCGGTGCTGCGATGGATCTACGAGCCCCAAGACCCATATTTCTAGAATTAGGAGACTGAGCGATGGGCCATCGAGATCTCCCCTGTTCGGCAGTGCCCTAAAATATTTAGCACTATCCGCACGGTGAAAGCTCTATCTATCTCTGATCTGAAAATAGTAAAAGTGTCCTTTATATGCTGGCTTATATATTTTTGACGGTGTTAACGTCCGTACACTTTGCACGATTTTGTGCAAGGTTCACACTGTTGTGCAATACTTTGATCGTATCGGCTTGTCTACGGCAGCTGTGCTTTACTCTCGTTAAAAATAACTAGAGCTCTCAAATATCGAGAGAAGAAAAATTGCTCTTTTAGCAGCCTTGCAGTGCGCGGCCAAGGGAACAAGGATTACGCGAGTATTACACAATGGCGAGCAACACCGGGCCCTTTGTGCAAATGTGCGTGTATGACCGTACCTCAAAAGCGAGAGCATGCGGAAAAATCTATTCGTTTTAATTCACTTTTAACAATAAGGATTCTCTTCCCAACTTCGGGTCAACGAGTCTACTTGAATTTTTTCTTTTTTTTACCAATGGGAGAATATTTTGCTTTAGGATTATCGGCAGAAAAAGAAAACGGCCACAAATGCCTTTCACTAAATCGCCGTAGGTAGCTGTTGGTTTCAGATTTTGTTGCATGTAGCAACACAATAGGCGCGGCGATGAAACATGAGATCAAGTGTATAAGTCGGGTGTATTAGAAATTGGAATAAAATTCGACCGAAATTAGTTTTTAATACCCTACACACGCATAGGGTATGCGTATATCTTCCGGGCTTGAAAATTGGTTTGATAAATGAAGGCGATTAAATAATTGGCCGAATGACCTGACCGCGAGCTTTCCCCAAAGTCGTCGAAATCCTTTGCGCTTGTAATGGTGCTAGAATACCTAATTGCAACTTCGAAATACCCACGAACGTTATACCTTTCTTCCAATTTGCTAAAAACACCATTTCCACCGTCCCGAACAACCTGGCTATCGGGGCAATTCTGGTAATGGACGCAAAACGAGAAGGCATGCTGCTACCCACCGGCGACATGGAGTGGCGGAATTTAATTTCACGAAATGCCAGGTCAACCTGCGATGTCTGCAGTCATTCTCAATCTTACACTGGGATTCGAAACTTTTACTCGGGTCTTGAGATCGCCTTTTATACATCATTCTGAATTCTATCGATTGCTGAAATATATAAATGAATAAATTTACCATCAATTTTCAATCCTATGTTGAGGAAGCAGGTGTAATCGATGGTATTCGATAACGTGACGAAAAATAAAAAGAATGGTTTAAACTGCCACCGAGAACATTAAGAATTTCCATCTTCCAGTAAAATCGTCGACCACGATCTTGGCTGGTTTAATTGAAATAGAATATTCAAAAGCGGACCGCTAAGCTTTCAAAGCATTGAAATGCATAGGAACTTACTTAGGCTTATTCATGCGATTGTATAACTAGCGAGGTATAAAGCCTGTTGCACAAATGCTTGACGGTGTGCCACAGAGTTTTCAGTATACGCTCAAGTTACAGGCTCTATTGAATCACTGCATTTCACAAATGCACCCCACGACGATTTACAAACTAGCGTGTAATACTGGCCGCGATTATATGCCAACGACTCTGTTGGCAAAGACTTGTACAGGACAGCTCAAATCATGACGACTGCAGGCGACGTGATGCTGGGACTAAATTTGCAATAATTCAAAAACCAAACGTAGGAATTCATCGACCATCAACGTACCACGCTTTTTCTTTCCTTGGCAGTCTTTCGGGCGATTTGAGCATCTTATGAAAGTCGATTTTAAGTTTATTTTGAAGAGAACTGTACGCGAGCAGAGTTACTCCATGCTACACTCGCCCCGTTCGTTCATTCCGCTATATTCTATTCATTCATCGGCTGCGTTTCTGTTAACAATGGATAGCAGGACCTCGAGGGCATTCGACCTGAGTCGAGTCGATTCACAGACCTCTTCAAAACTAGCCGTATAATAAGTTTTTAAGGTGCTTTCAAGTGGGCCATATGCGATGTAAAATCACTTAACTGAAACGAGACCCGTCGGCTATAAAGCAACATAAAATAATTGTTTGCTTCTTTTTCCTCTGCATATCATGAATGTATCGAGATATTTATAGGTATACCCGCATGCGACATAAACTTGCCAGTTTCCTCATATTTTATCTTCACTATACCCAACAAACTTTTCTTTATTTTTCATCACTGAATAGGCGATCGCGTTTCTAGTTTGGAAAATATAATTCTAAGTCGTGGGGCTTATTAATATAATAGTAGATCCAAGGCGAAAAGACTTGAATTAGTTAGGGTGGTGTGCAATAGCAATAGCTGATATCACCTTACCGGAAACGTTATGGGATCTGTATACGAGTAGGTTTGTAGAATGAGAGCGAAACATGATCAATTCATTTATCGCGTATTTGGTGCTTTGTTAGCTGTAATTTTGTTCCCACGGGAAACCCGAGAACGTGCGAGGACTGCGAACAAAGGTGAGTGGAGAAATTTGGAAAAAATAAACCGACGAAAACTTATAGCTGACAATGATTTCGCTTCTGTTTGAACAACTAGGTGGGCGATTGGAAAATAAACCTTAGAGTTGAAAATTTGACGGCTAACACAGGTTTTAAAAATAGAAGAACGTATCATTAGGACCTACCTTGCCCAAAGATCACCCAATACAAGACCAACTAAGAACGAACAAATACTGACATTATAAGATGTTAGTTCTTCAGAAGAATCCATGCCGCTACTCGAGGGCACAAGCAAGCTTTCACGTACCCACATACAACGGCATGGATAGCAATTTACAAAACCGCAGTTTTCAATTAGCGGTATCTTGCCAACGGCATTCTTTGGCCCAGTGTTGTCATTAAACATTAATTGCGGCCAGACAAAGATTATAGAGCGAAAGATTTAAGAATCCGAATAAAATTCAGATGCCTGCGTGGGCCTGGGCTGCTGCTGCAGCAGGAACCTCCGAGAAAGGGTCCAACTCAACCTGTTATTAAGGGACCCTGCCGATTAGATTGCGCTAATGGCGAACTGCTGTCTGTTCTCAAAAAGGATCCAGTCCTTAAAAATTTTAGACGGTGGGAAACGGAAATGTGCGCCAAAACCTTGAGATCCCATCAGTTTCAAGAACAGAGTTTATGCAGCCCATTATACTCACGTTTTCCCTACAGTTTTTCATTAGGTACCTCTGCTTCCTACCTGGAACCGTGGCACACATAGATACTCGACATTTGATGTGCATCCTGATGTATTCTCGGGTATAAATAATAGCGAGGAATTTCAGATCACATGCAAACTACTCTCAGTCACAATTCACAATACTCCGCGGTACTGCATGGATGCAGCAAGTCATTACTTCCATCTGGTATGAGAGTGATGTGAACCAACTGATTCGACTGCCCGTTTATAAACAGCAGTTGTAACTGCGTGGTAATATCTATCACTGCTATATAAGTCCATGAAAACGGAGATCAGTCTCTAAAGTCTACGACTCTATCTGAGCAGAAGATCACAAGGCGGCTTCTCCGGCTTTCTACATTTCGCAAACCTGTGAACGATCTTAAACCGCGAAGGTAACGCTTACTGTTAATGACTGCGAACGAATCCTTAAGGTAGGCATGTCTCGCGCTTCTGAGGTGATTTGTACCGGGATAGTTCCCAGAATCCCTTGGGGCGGGGCGCGCGTGATTATCTCAAAGAATAGGACGAGATCTCGTTTGTGAATTACACTGATGTGGCTAGGAATCCAAGGAAAGGGCAGAATTTGTAGTTAAGTGAGGATAATTCTGCTCTAGGCAACTGCAGTACAGGTATATTTCAGGTGAACAAGTCCTCCAGCGGGATACAATCTTCAAGATTGTGGGTCTCGGTGGTTGGTCTCCGAAATTACCGGGTTACCACAAGTTCCAACAATATGCTTTCTATATTCAGAAAATTAATCTATCATTAGAGAACGCGGAAGATTGTTTCTTGTGCACGTATAATATACATTCTCGAATCTGAATAGATACCATACCTTTACTAAGATAGCGTCACAGGGGGTTGGAAAATACACACTGTTTCGCCCCAATTGCTAGCTGCCTCAAGAAGCCAGGCAATAAAGCAAGACTTCAATCTTCTATTTGCACAAGCTTCATTCTACTTCTCTTTCGCTATGATATAGTTATTCTTGCACAGGTATGATAAAGTGTGTCATACGGTTTTTTAGAAACTGAAAATTTCTTGAAGTGCCTAGGCATGACCAGACCACATATGTTATCATCCTTCTTTTGATGCTACAGGCTAATGGGATTTCTACAAAATTTCGAGTCCAGACCGATGGAAAGATTGCCGTAAGATGTGAGTTTCGGATGAAGAATATTGAAATCAATTGAGTTTAGAGATCAAAATCTCGTGCATAATCACGAAAATCAACTCTATAAAAATTGCGTGTGAAAAATTAAATTATTGCATGTGCTACCTTCAATCGAACTAGATTATCGTACTTTAAACAGGTCGTATGATATTTTACATGAAATGCCACGGCATGAATGGTAATTAACATGAATCCGTGGGAATTTGTTGTACAGTAGCGGTACTTGTTAGCATAATAGTGATAGAGCTTTTTTGATTGAATCTAGCAGCCGGGGATCTAATTAGTGAAAAGTATCAATGCCTATAATCTACATATTACATATATCTGTATGCATACAGATATGCACGTATATCTATTGATTGGAGTAAGCTGAGTTGAGGAGCTAATTGAATCTCACGGTTCCACTTCTACTCACTGTGTGTCGCGTAATTCCCAGAATTCTATGGTCGATCGACGAATCAGAAAATTTACTTCGAAAGTAGAAAAAGATCCAACCTACCTGAGCATTTAACAGTATCACGTTTTCTCCTGTAGTAGTGTGCATATTATCAGATCCATTAACCGCTATTAGCGACCAATCGTACCTCTCTTGAGATACGGTCAATACTTCAGATATCCGTGCATGTATGCATTTATACCTACATCCTCGGACGCTCCAAAGTGGATTCATTTGTTTTAAGACCTGAAGCGATAAGATCCTACCTTCCAGATAACCCTTTGGAACTAAAAATATCTTCTTTGAAAATGTCCCTCGAATATCTCCGACAGATTGTCGAAATAAAGAGCTAGAGAAAAAGGCTTTTGTATAGTTTATGCACTTCGAGAGGGGTTCTGAGGTCAGACCTCCCCAGATTCATCGGTGCATTTGAGGAATAGGACCGCGGTAGAGGAGGCGACGCATATAACCGAAGAAGAGAAGAAAAGGACTCAAATTTCACAAGGGTGGACAACTTTCTGTAACTCTAGACGGTAAATATTGGATTTCTTTTTCAAAATTAATGAGGACACCGCGTCAGAAGGAAAACTAAGAATTCTTCTCAGTCGAAGATGTGGATATATATAGTGCGACTATCCCTGGTTGATTTTTATTTAAATGATTTACTTTCACCCCTCGCCTACCTAACGGTTCTAAATCGATTTTTCACCTGCAACTTTTCAAGACAGCGTATAAATATAAATGTGAACTTCGTATTTAAACAGAATCCCAATGAATATTTCAACTTTCCATTTTATTCCTCTCGACGATGTAAGAATAACGAAACTTTTCCACCTCTGCGCATCGATAACCTATCGATTATTAAACATAATAATATTAAATTCCGACAAGCGCGATTTTTCTTCCCGCGGTACAATACTCACTTGGAAAAACAAAAAACTCCTTAAAAATTTTCGAATCGACGTTAATTAACGAAACGCTGAGATTTGGCCTCCAATAAAAGAACTGACAGCGGTTAGAACAGCCCTCGAAAGAATGTCTAAAACCATCTCCTTGCAGGAGGGATTTTAGTGGTGAGGTGGTGATCTTCGACAGCGAGTTCTTTAACATGGCGTCTTCGACGTTTGGCGTCTCTCAGCTAGCGAAACGAAAGGCCGAACAACCGTACAAGAGTTTCCTCTCAAGGAAGGCAAACAGTTCGAGACCTCGAGAAGTGCCTAAGAGATAAGAAGGCATAGCTGTCGGATGGGGAGAATTGAAAAAAAAAAGGCTAGGGGATGTCGGCAGGTGCCTATCCCAGGTAGACGTAGACGAATGATAAAGGAATTGGTCACCGATGGACCGCGCTCTAATTAGCTAATTACTTTCTGTCGCCCCAGCTTGACGAATTCACAAAGAACCTAGCCCCTCGCTTCTCTACTCGATTCCATGGCAACTGTGCGGTTTTAGTTCCGGCCAGAAGCCAGGTCTATCGTTTTTCTGCCAGAAATCTGGGGTCTGCTTTAATTCTTGATTCCTTTGTTAGAAAGATCAGGCTGAGAAAGTTTCGAGGTTGAAAACGAATGGGAATTTTGATAATTCGCAGCATTGGAGGTAATGGCGATATGTTCTAAGCACAGATTTCTAGCACGTGTAAACGAACCGAAGATACGTGATGGTGCATACCATTACTCGTCAGTGAGGAATAGCGGTTTAACAAACAACAAACAATAGTTGGAAGCAGACCTATCATCCCGTCAACACGTGTTACTTTGCTTCCAACATGGAGTGGACAGCAGATGCCTCCTTTTCAGACCATGTATACCAGACACGGGTGTAATACGGATTTTGTCTGGGTAAGTGCAGGCGTTGCAGGGGGCCGAAAACGTCTGGAGTGCCTGGACCGAACATTCATTCATAACCAAATAACTTCCTGCGAAAATTTGCAATCTTACTTTGTGAAGCAATTTTTGATTTACACTTCGTCTTAAAACCATATGGCTCAGCGCTATGATTTAACATCTCATCCAATAGTCCAGGAGGACCTTTTCTCCTCGTAGTATTATAAATAGTTTTAAATGCAGCATAAAGTAGCTGTGATCGTCAGCATTTCACATAAAACGACGTATTCTACGTTATATTTGTCAACGCTGGAAGAAATATATTCCTTTGTCTAAAGTCCAGACGTTAGAGAGTGAGAGCTCTGACAGAAGTATGCGGCCGCTAGAACGGACCGTATTTCTCGAGAACTCCTAGGGCTAGGATAGTTATGACCGTCTAAAATTTGGACGACTCAAAAAATGCATCGGGGAAGGGCTGTATCATGACCCGACGAGACCACCCCCTGCTGGCAAACAGCCCCAGTCCCTCAGGCGGCAGAGGGGGGTGTGGTTCCTGAGCTAAGGTTCGAGGCACTAGGACCCAACGATCCCTTACGATCGTCAAAAACCTGTGGTCAGCCCATACCAGCCCATCGCAACCCTGCAGGGCGGCAGACCTTTAGCCAAGACCCTATAAGGGCTGTAGACTGAAGCATTATGCTGGTTAAACATTATATCCATAGGACCGTTGCACCGACGTTTATAATGGAATAAAAGTAACCATGTTTATACAGGATTATTATTTGAGGTTTCAGAGTGCCGGTGGATCACAGAGTCGAATTATCACGGGGTTTAAGATTAGGGTACCGGTTTCTTTACTACGTCAAGTTTACAAGTCTTGCACACAACGATTTAGACTCCGTAAATCTTTAAGTGCAATAGCGATAGCGCTAATGGGATATGGCATAAGGATATAGGGAGAACAAAAGGTCGTTAGGATTACAACAAATGGTGTAAATCCAGCATTTTCACTTATAGCTGTACGGCGTAAGAACAAACCAGCGATAAGTAGTAGTACTAAACTACTTGCAGCTGCCATTATTTTCTGCTGTTGTTACAGTAACTCTAAGCTAGTCAATTCCATACCAACAAACGCGATAAAAGTTTCCATTCCATAGGAATTAGTTCCAGTAAGCTTTCAGAGATAGTGGGTGAAAAAACGATTGGAGAAGCAGAAAAGTTTTCTAATTCATACATTTCATAGCTGGTGACGACGTATTCTACATTGGAGTGTATTTGGATTCAGGAAAACTGAAACCCTGGTATGGAAATAAGAATTAGACGATGCTTGAGGGATGCAAAAGACACACTGAAGATACTCGTAACAGTTGCTGTTCTTTCTGTTTAAAACTGATGCAGGATTGCCTAAAAAAAAAAAAATTCGTTTTAATACGGTTATCCCACGGGAACGGAAATTTTGAACATTTAATTGTTGTAATCCTGTATTCTCGTACATGTTTAATCTCATCTTTTAATTTCCATTAAATTTAATTTCCGCGACAACCTATGGTCTGTGGAAGAGGTTCGAAGAAGGAAAGACACCTACGAGTGAATATACAACAGGATGCGTCTGGCGCATAAAATTAATGCTATTGTATGGAAACAATAGAATTTACATTAATGAAAATAAGAGGTATATATCTACTCTACTCGTAAACAATTGTTTTATAAGAGCGGAGGTATTCCGAATTGTATTTTTTAGTTCCTTTATTAAAAAATCTTGAACGCAAATTGTTTGCTAAATTACTGCAAGTAGCCAAACGTTATAAGATGTCAGAAATGAAGAAGATCCACAATGAAATATTACAAAGTGAAGAGAACAATGAAAGACGAAGAAAACTCGTTCGAGTTTAGAGAAATTCTATCGCAATTGTTTACCAGATGTAAGTCTAATGTGATGAATAACTTTTGCTCAGGTACCTACTGCAGTCTTCTTCTCCTGAAAAGCGAATGCAACGGCCAGGTCCAGGGCTTTTCATCGCTTAACCATTTTACCTCCTCATTCAACTATACCGGTTTATTTAATAGTTATTAAAGCGACTCGATTACTAACTGAGTTTCGACGTCGAATACAACCTTCCTCGGACATATACTTACCGCGCAAAGTACCTCTTAACTTATTTTCGTACTTTTTATCCATCAATTTAATACCTATCTTGTTTCCGAAAATAATTTTATCAATATTCTCTACCCCCTTGACGTATCAAGCACGTTCTCTGCAGATCATGAACCTATACGTTTCTGTACAAATTATTAACAATTGTTATCGACGGCGATAACCACAGCCAAAAGTTTGTTCTGGCGTTAATACTAACGAGACATACGTACCCCCCTGAACAGCCCCCTGATATTGAGCAAAATTATTCAATTGTGGTTTTGATAATTATACACTAGTCACTCGGTTCGTGCATGAGAGGTGAAGTTAACTTTATTAAATTGTTATAGTCTGACGGTAAATCCACCCCTGGGGTAGTATGTACGCCAATTGATGCCAGAATTCCGCAACGTGGTAGGTCTACGCGATATGCCAGACTGTTCATCGCGTAGTTTTGACGTTACTCCTCTGTATTTAGTCAAATTCGTGTTATTAATGGATTTGTTTGCAGTGCCTGCTGGATAGTCAATATTTATTTATCTAGGTAAGCGATGTTGCGTCAGCTGCCTACGCTTCGTTTTCCCTCATTGCATTGGCGAGAGTAAAGCTTGAAAGGCATTACAGGTACATAAATAAATGGCCACCATATCCATTGAATGACAAAAAATTCATTTACACAGAGAGTCTATACCGGTGTGATAATTATTATAGCCGACGTTATTTATTTTTTATTTTTTTCTCTTTTTTCAACACACATATCCGACGAAATCGTACCTACCTATACGCATCGAATTATTCATTGGTTTCACACAACTCGCGTCTTTCAATAAAAATAAAATAGATTTTATTCGGTGCCTTGATAACGCGTAAAATTCGGGTGTATAAAATCCAACGTCATACAGCTACGGTAAGAATCTTCGAGAGTTTCTCAAAAGTAAAATGTAAAAGTACGAGTACGGTTCGTTCTCGACAAACACACATAAGAATGGGGGGAAAAAAAGTGAAATAAAAGAAACGAGTGAACGCACGGTGAACTTTGGGCGAGTATTGGCTATTGGTCAAAGTAAAATATTGTTTTAGTAATACGGGACGACGAGTTGTTGATAGAAATTCAAAGTGAAAGAATTAGGTACACAAGGAAAAGTGCCGGTTTTTATTTTCATTCTTGTCCCTTGGTCCACCATTGTCTCATTTCCAGAATCCGGCTCCCAGATTTACCGAGATCGTAATAACGACAGGTAGAACAGGTTTCCAGTACAAAATCGATGATACCTAATGCCAGGAGAGGAGGGTGAAGGACCTTCGTGCAGTAGAAATTTAATAAACAATATTCAATGATTAACGATCGTGAGATGAATCTTCTCCACTTTTTCTACCGAGAACTTGATATCATTTTTTTTTCTCCAACCGCCGAGACTTCTGTATAGGTATTATGAATAACTGCGGAGGTGCGTGCATTCATTAACCCACCCGATTTCGCACACTTCAGAAAAGCGAATCGTCGTCATAATGCAGTCGAATAGCTGGAGGTAAAAAGCGATCTCGATGACAAAATTATGAACAATCTCAAAGAAAAGAAATAAATTATATGAAAATATGAAGAAGAAAAAAGCCAGCCTATCTCTTCCGTGACTACTGCAGACGTTCTTCGAAATTCGAAGTCAGTGAGCCGCCAAACCGAAGGCACTCAAGATCTTAAATATTCACAGGCAAGTTCTCTCCCTCGCCTCGGTCTGCTCTCCGTAGTTTCGAGGCACGCACAGCATCCCAGAGGGTCCAGCGTCTTCCTTCGCCCCCGCCCCCCACCAAGCCTATCCTATCCCCCCGTCCCTCTCTCTTCTCCTCTTCTCTTTCCGCCACGCGGCCCGCGCCGTCAGCCTCGGTTGCCCTGGCGGGATTCAGTTGGCTTCAGTTGGCCGCGGCGTACGCGCATGCTAACATCGCCCGAGGGTTGCTCTGCGCTTTAATGCGCTGCGCTAAGGGTTGTTTCGATAAATAATAAAAGAGCTTATTTTCTGCTTCTTCAATATTAATTGAATTATGAAAACTTGAATATTTTTTTTTTTCATTTTTTCTTTTTTTTTTCTCTCATACACGCGATATCACGAGGCTGTTTCGCTATCGTTTTTTATTCATGATTTTTTTTTTCGTTTCTCTCTCCCCTTCATCTTCTTCTTTCATAAAAGTTGAAGATTGAACTTCGTCTGTATAATTTGTGAAAAAGTGAGTGCGAGAACGCGAGAGAAAAAGAGATAGAGAGCGAAAGACTATATGAGAGGGAAAATTTGTTCCATCAATATAAAAATTTGGAAAAAAAAAACATTTTATTCTACACATGGTGGAGACATTGATTGAATTGATTGAATGATTAATTACAGAATAGTTATCATTTATCAACGATTATGATTGTTTGACTCGCGGTTCAAGATAGAGAGAAATGGAGTAAAATAATAATTCATAATTGCAGTTTGAATAAAGTCTATAAATAAATAATATGGTAGATTGTAAGAAATGAGGGAGTGTGACGGCTAGCCGTGAATGTGGAAATATCAGTGAAGTGAGATTAAAACACGAGTAAATTAATGGATACTGTCTCGAGCCGCTAACAGCTTGTGTAAGTAAATCCATTATAACCGCAAATATTTTCCTATGTAATTAAGTGAAAGCCAACCACTTACGCTCGCCAAGGGTATATCATTTAAATTCAACGAATCTTCGCTTCAACAGTGATAAAAAAAAAGAAAAAGAAAAAAAAAATGATCAAAAATGAATCAACGTTATCGCGTACAGCGTAATGAATGTACTGAACAAAAAAAAGAAGATTGATGCTAATTATCAGTCATTAAAATTATAATAATTAACTAGTATAGTACCTACTTTTCGATTAGCATATAGATTATATGAAATATGATAAAATGATGTAGAATTTTCCGAAAGATCAGTGAAAGATATTCGAAAGATGCGTATTGCGCGACTATTCACGCTCTAAACTCGTCCTTTCTCAATTTCGGAGCAGCATAAGGGTGAAACGTATTTATTGCGTGACCGATTCCCTCGATTATAATATGATGTAGATATATATGTGTGTAGAACGTTGGTAGATGCATGTATGTATGTGTAAATGAATGAATATGGTGTGTATTGCGTTGAAGAAAAATAAAAAAAAAAACGTAAAAAACTGGGGTGATAAATCAAAGCCGATAATTCTGCAGGTATGGGGTAGGTAGGTACCTACCCAGCTACCGTTCGCAGTTGTCGTTTAAGCCTTTGACTGTGTGAATGAAATGCAATAAATCCGTGAGAAAATTTACATAGAATTAGGTATACAAAAGGGATTTCACGTCCTTCGTGTTAGTCTTGAACGGCGGATATCCTGTTTGATTTTCGAACATGCGGATTGATCGAGAAAATGTAAATTACGAGAAAGATGAATGAATGAAAGATTGAAGGAAAAAAGAAGAAGGAACTGAATCCTAGTTTCGTTCACCTTTTAGCACCGTTCTGTTTTTCCTTCTTTATTTTTTTCTTCATTTCATTTTTTTATTCTTTTTCGGGCAGTCGCAGGCTAACGGATAGAGAAACAGCACGCCTACAGGCTCTCCTAAGAGCGTGCCAAACAGGAAGTGCTTAGGACGTGATAGGCGTGCAAAGATAGGCGCGGTTAAAAAGATGGTCTTTTCTTAAAGATAGTGCAGCAGAAAGGGGCGTTAAAAAACCTGACTTAAAGTTTAAAGTACGTTGTAGATGCATCGTCGAATAGATTTTGAAAAAAGTCACGTAGAATTAGGTAGGCCCGGATAGCATGAGAGAAAAAAGCGGAAAATTTTCTTCTACTCCGAAATAAACTGAAACCGAGGTTTAATTTATAGGGCGGAACCTGGGGCTTTCGGAAGGTTCGTTCGTACTTTAAATCTTACGTATGTACTATGTGTTTTATTTCACTCGGTGTTTGATCTTCCTGTATTTGCGTTGCCGCACGAATATTCGGTTTTACCGTAAAACAGTAAAACTTCGTATCTCTTTAAAGAGAATACGAGACAAGTTACGTTGACGTACGAGAATGCGATGCCACAACATCGGGAGATTCGGGCTCGGATCACACGACCGATCAATTTCAATACTCGACTTCTCTTACACACCAGAGTTGGAAAACTGCGAGGGTATAGCTTTGTATATTTTCGAAAAGCCACCTCTTGAAACGTACGCCCATCCTGTTTTCCTGTTTTCATTTAAAGAAGAGAACAAAAATCTGGTGAACATTTCAAGGAGCTTCCTCCTCCAGGCACCTGGCAGAGGAGATCCCTGCAGCATCTGCGGATTTCAGATCCATGAGAGATTCGTCTAGCGCACTTCGTGAGAACAGGGGACTACCTGCGTCGTCGACAATGGCAAACACGGAATCATAGAATTGGCAATTCACGCTTGAATGGTTTCGTGTGGTTTCGACAATAAAAGTATCAATGCAGAGTCAAGAGCCCCTTTCCGCTTTTTCCTCATTTTCCTATTTCTCTTCGGACGCAGTTTATCCGCCGTTCATACGCGGCGAAGACTTTTACCAAAGTTTAAATTCTCGTTCCGGTATTCCATTCGGAGTAGATTACGCGGAGAAAAAGGGCGCGTTATGCTTCCTTGGAAATATGTATTACGTAAATCATATCATCGATTCTGTCTCCAGGTATTTTCCTGCTCCCTTTTTCACCGTGAAAAACCATGTAAAATATATAACCGAGGAATAGGGGTTGGGGTTGGGGACTTCCACGCTCTCGAGGATCGTGCATAGTTCAAAAAACGATTTAGAACGTCTAGAAATTCTTGCAATTTGACCTCTGAGGTCAAATCAAATGGAAAGATGAATGGGAAATGAGAATGCTTTGTCAATTTTTTTCGTTCTCGACACTTTTCTCAGCGGGGTTTCGCCGCGAATGATATATTTGTATTTCCCGCCCAACCCCCGCGTCGGCTATGCACCCTAGGGATGGGTTCGAATGTTTGTATATTTTTGAGACGCGTCTTCTACTAGGGCGCTGGATCTTTGGGCGGTTAAAGAGAGACCAGCTTTGATCAAAGGCACATGCACATATGCATCAGCGGGACATGAAATTATTTATTTGTAACCAAAGCCGTGAAATATATATAAAAACACGCGTATAACTATAAGCCGGTTATAAATGTGGTATATTTATATATTTACGCCTAAGAGATAGGGAAAACCTGTTTCTACATATTTTTGTTTCAATAAAAACGATTTGAACCTAATCAACGCGGCATTAAAATACGACACAAATCACAACTCAACGACAAGTTTTACCGCGCGGTTCGATGTTTTACCGTTGAAAGTTAAGTAAAGGCAAGCCAAGATCTGATCGTTTTGCAACTATACAGGCGTGTCCAGCGTGAGAACTTGTCGGACAACGGCTAGATTCGGTAGTTTCTTACAGACGAATAAATCGGTTGGACTCAGGTCCACTTCACTTTCACAATGAGAATGAAATAGAAATATGTGTAGGTACCTATGCCTGCAGAGTCGAATAGGCGTTAAATTCGAGATAGCTGAGCTACCTATATCTCGAAATCTAAGATTTAGACGTACGTGTAAAAGATTTAAGGACATCTGGCCACATCTGGTCGTGACAACGTCGAAAAGACGTTATCTGTACGAAATCTGTCTGGAAAGCTCGCACTCGGCAAATGTATGGTCCATAAAGACGCTGCGAACCCACAGCCCCCATGGTTGACATGTTTATTTCGTCCCGTAATCTTCTCGGATTACTAAAAAGAAGAAAAAACGAAAAAGGAAAACTGAGTCACTGAATAGACTCGACTGGAAAACCGGTAGCCCCAAGGGAGTCTGCAGTCCGTCCGTTCTACCTGACTGATGGTAAATCAAGACTTGAGAGACGAGAGTCTCGAGCACGTGCAATTTCGAACCTTGATCTCAATGCGATGTTAATTGTTCATTGATCCAGATTTCAAGGATTTAAACGATCCTTTGATTTGACAAACCCTTTCATATACATACATGTATGGTAGAATTGTTGAAATATTCAAGTAGGTGTGCGTGCCGATATCACAATGCCGAGTTTTTTCAGCCAGAAAGATCATATCTGATCGCTAGATGCAACCGAAACGCTGAACGTAGGTACGGCTTTTTGGCCCAGTACGAGTCAGCTGGCCATTCGAGCCAACTGCACTGTGAAATGCCATGTGTCCAATAAAACACAATGGCGCCATTCCCGCACTCGAGTATATTTTAAGCTTTTGAGTACGTAATACAACCGCGAACCGTTTATAAATTGAGTTTTAATCCGGGATCAACGGCTTACGCAATGGGGAATCTCTGTTGATGGGATATTTCAGATCTTTCCTAGATTACATCCTCAGTCTCGCAGTTCCTGTTTGTATGCACTATAGCTCTCGGGATATTACACACCCATTATATTCACCATTCAAAGTCACAGCTGTGTTATTATATTCCTGACAAGAATTAGGACTGTTCCCATCATTTGAGAAAATGAAAGTAACTCTTTCGCCGCTGCCGATAATGTATAGCCATACCATCTCGTCAGGGACTTGATGTCGTCTTTGGAAAAAATAAGAAATAAA
The DNA here is from genome assembly GCA_963992785.1 of Tenthredo livida. NCBI lineage: Eukaryota > Metazoa > Arthropoda > Insecta > Hymenoptera > Tenthredinidae > Tenthredo > Tenthredo livida. Next base: position 13,356,673 of record OZ023066.1, on the reverse strand, counting down.
AAGATTCAGCTGCTGTCACCCCAACATAATTATTGCCACCGTTCCATCTCGATCGATTATTGATCGACAAGAGCCTGTGGAGTTTTTGTCACCTGTCCCGATCTATTGGAACATCCCAAAGGAGAACACCGCGTCGACGTAGCGGTTGGCGTTCCTTCGGATCCATTAAATCGTGTTTCGAGGATTATCAGTTCAATCGGAGAATCTATTTGGGCAAAGAATCTGGAGAGACACTTTCTGGTATATCTTTTCTGTACCAATACGTGTGTTTTGACCGACAACTTGATGTTCATCCATTGATGTGAGATTTAGTTGTAGTATTGAACTACTATGATACATATATGGATTTCTATGACATATATGTATTGTGACAAGCTGAAGAGTCTTATCGATAAACGATCTGGTTGGCCTGCAGGAATTTTTGATACGATTGAAATATCACTGTATGTATAATATATATATATATATATATATATATATATTGACGTGACCTGAATATGATTCGAAAGTCAGTTTTGATTGCGAGTAATGAATGAATCTAAGCGATGGCCAATCAGACGCATTAATTATCGCTCCGTATGTAATTAAAGCTAAGCTTGAGATAAGGATAGAAATAAATTAACATGGATAAAGCACGCGTTGAAACAGGTTTTTTTTTATATACCATAGAAAAAACGGACACAGGTCTGCCTTTTTTTTTATTTTTCTCAAGGGTCAAATCACAAGACATCTAAATACGTTCATTGCCGTTATACACGTAGAGCCTTGCACCTGCCTACCTTTAACACACGCTGCTGTGTCAATTAGGACTGTATACACGGAAGGAAAGAAATTGTTTAAGACATCTTATTTTCGGCGGATAATATCGAGATTTTGTTTGAAGTAAGGAAACCCTCACTTAGGAAGACGTATGAGAAATACTTTCGATTCTACCAACTAACTTTCGTTCCGGTCAAATACTCGCTCGAACGATTTACACAAGGAATTAACTAACTTGAAAATTCTTCGTATATTTAACCAGTTTTTTACTCCACGATTTACCCGGTAAACATCGTACAATTTGCCAGCAATAAATCAACCCTACATACGAACGTCACTGTTCCTGTTCATATTTTCCGCGTGATTATAAAGTTGAATAAAAAAATCGTCACAGACGAAAGTCAACTTAAAATAACTTCGCTCGTAATGGAAGCGACTATTTTACTCGGTGATGTTCAGAGCTGGGACTGTGCTCTGCCGAAGCTGAACATTAAAGTAATCCTAGCGACCTGGAGGCTGGCGGCTGGATGCTGGAGGCTGGAGGCTGGAAGCTGCAGTGCGTATGGGGAGAAGAAGTAAAATAATTTAAATAACACGGGGGTACCAGCTGCTAGCTACACACTGTACGAACCGACTGTATAAATATTCAGTCAAGCTAAAATTGTATATAGCTACTACATATCGCGGTGAACCCTGCCCGGAGTAACTCCGGATAACGTAGCTGCTATACATTTCGCATGCATTATACAGGTCAAAGGATTATTTTTGGTTATAATTTTCCAGACCGAGACTGTCAAAGCTCTAACTTCAATTTCTGTTAGCGAGGTTTAACTTACCCGCAATTTTATCATCAACGTAATCCCGCTCTATCAAAACTTTTATACGAGTTTCACCAGCTCTGGTATACACACAAATAATTTCACCAAAGTTTGAGTTCATTCCAAATCTGTTAAACGTACGTATGCGTTGGGGGAAAACGACGGACGGGATAACCATCTTCTAAAGGGAAATTCATCTCAAGAACAATTTCCTTTATAGATGGAATACATTCCGAAAATAAATACGTCTTGCATATTATATCATAATGTCTATATACTGATCTGCTATTTCAAACCGTTCAGAATCACGAATGCTGATAGGTGATTATAAGGATGATCGGTTGTCGGGGTTATCGAACCTCTTCCTTATCGAAAATATGCCCATTTTGTATGAAATCATATACTATTTGAAAAAAAAGTTCATTCGTGTCGATATGAATCTCGTGTACAATGCATAGGACAATTCGTACACCGAATGCCAAAAATGTCCATGACATAAGAGCCGAACTGATCCTCAACTTGAATAATCGTATAAAATAACTTTTAGCTAATTGTATAATTCCAACGCGTGACAGTATCGAATTAACGCAAACGACTAGCCATTTTTTATACCTAGCTTTGGCTCGATTCACTGTAAAGTTTGCCATGAGGCAAATTACACCAGACCGTATACCGCTATATTTCTTGAATGAATTTAATTCTTAGTAGAATTCCTTATGCAGTTGAGATAATTGTTACGTTACTCACGATGTTCTCTTTGCATTTTTTTGTTACAGATTGAAACACCTAGCATTCGGCTGTCTGCCATATCTTTCTGCACCTATCGTCGAGGACGTTCATTAAAAGTTTGTTTCTTGGTGTTTAAGTGCGAACTCTAGCTACGATGTGCAGTGAGCTGTAGTGTTTTTAGTGTCTATTCAATCTGATTCTATAGAGTTAAGCTGAAAATGAACGAATGACAACGCTGCTACTCACAATGAAGCCTAGATTGTGCGCTTTGTTCCTAGTGTACTACCTCGTGCTCCCAGGAGTTCATCCATTCAGCTCGGTCGAAGGTGAGTAACCGAGTGGCGACAGGCGTTACATTGACATTTCAATTTACTCAGGAACTGTTTCTTCCTTTCATCTATTTACATGGACAAAGGATCAGCTCGTTAAGAATACTTCCACGAATAATCGAACGTTTAACTCAGTGGCTGATGGTACGGATCATCGTTGAGGGGGATGAAAAATCGCGAAATAAATTATACCGCGGTGACAAAATGTGAAAATAAAACTAGCAATTAATCAAGAAGCCCATTTATATTTAGCTATTTCCTAAGCTGTCCAAAGTCTTGAGAATTCCGCCATATACCTATCCTACGTTACTTTTGTACATGATTCGTCTTCGTTTTCTGTCACAAACTATACGATCCCGTTGGACCTTATCCTTTCATTTCCCAAGTCGATCCATTTCCCAGCCTCCAGAATCATCTCCGGTCCCTGTGTAGCACACTTCAAACGTTTCTTCGACCGACACGCTACCTCTTATTTGCGAGATGTCTGTCTCTTCCTAATTTATACTACCTCGGTGATTAATGGCTTCGGAGTTATTTCCCCGCCTTTCAAAGATCTGCTAGCTTTCGCTGTTACTTTATCAAAGACGCATTGCAGCAGCCTCGGTGCTATAAGTTTACATTTGTCGAAGCTCCACGTCGACACCTTCGGCTATTTTATATTTCTTCTGTAAAGGTACGAGTATTCGCTGGTTATACAGGTACTGAGTAAATATCTACAGTATTTCTCCGTAACTGTATACTATATATGCGATTACGATATCCGCGAATGAAAAATAGCGAATATCTATCCATACGCGGGAGAGAGTCGCGGAGTATTAATGCGTGGTTCGTCGGTTCGTTTGCCCGTCTTAGTCTTGCGGATACCGATGATGGATCACTCTTCTGAGCTGGTTTTAAACCGCCTCTGGGAAATGAGAAATAGTTGGGAGCCGACTAATTATTGTCGTGTGCGAGTGATGAATGGCTCCACCTTCCTCAGCGAAAGTAAGTGGGTGGGGGGGCATCATCATCGTCGGGACTCGCGTAGTTCTTTGTTTCTATTTATCTAGAATCTTTCTAGTCGTAAATTCAGCCCTTACTCACTTCTTATCTGATCTATTCGTTCGGAGATTTACCACACGATGTATAATAGCTCGGATATCTAGGAACGCGTAGCGAACTAATGTGCGATATAATAATCGGGAAATTCTTTTTTCCCTTCTTATTCACCGGCAGATATTCACGTTTTAGCGAATTAATGAATACGTAACTATGGGGATAACGTGACTGGTGTACCCAGTGGTATGAGAATCGTGAAGTTAGCAATTACCCGGTTGGTTCCGGCGCGCAACGATCTCGTCAGAAGACGCAGCATCTCTTTATCTCCTCGCTCTTTCCGAGGTCTCATCAACATTCTGTGGAGAGTAGAGGACGCGAGTTTCTTAGCGAAATGAGGTTCACTCGCAAAGTCGTGCAGCCTCCGATGAAAGGTCGGGTCAGCTTTAATTATCATAAATCAAACGCAAACCTGGTCGACAAGCAGCTGGGGGGCGAATTATCGCAAAACTTTGCTCACTGCTTATTATGCATTCAATATACACACACGTAGTACCTATAATTTATATATCTGCAAAACTGCGAGGATAAGGGATAGCGGATAAGGGATAAGGGACGAGGGATAAGGAATAAGGTTTTCCCTGAACACTGAAGAAAGCATTTCAATAGTAAAATGTTACGAGCTGAGAGTGAATCCCGATCGTATTGTATTGAGAGCGGAATTTATCTATCTCGTAGTTATATAAGAAGTGATAGAACAGTTATACAGTTCCAAGTTGTTCATATATCGGTCTATAACTATAACAGTATTATACGCCTCTGAAACGAGTCGGACAATGAATATGGGTGAAAGTACGTTTAAACGATTTGAGATTGCCGCAGGAATAATATTTTATCATGCAGTAAAGTACAAGAACGACTTTATGCAGGACTACGGAGGCGCGGAGTAGCCTTCTATGAAGCATTATAACCAGAGTTTACGAGAATGCGAATTAAACGAATTCGTATAAAACCTATGCAACGACGAAAGTGTAAATCAGTGATTTTCAACGGTAGCTCAACGTTTCGTCTCAAGATTCATATTCACCGAACGAGTCGTGAAACGAAACGTTAGAACGGCCACATATAATAATATCTCTCTTGCATCTCCCTTCCATCCATTACTCGAGAACCTACCTCGAGGAGGTGATTACGAGGGAATCTAATTTTGTAGCAAGCTTGAACGAGCCGAACGGCGTATTACGTATAGCTACGCCAGGTCGATTGATAATTTAATAATAATTAATATTAAAATAATGATAAGCAATTCAATTAAAATTTTACTCATCGATTCACTTTACTACTAGAATTTTCATCTAATTGCAAGAGATCGTCTTCGTTTCGTTTCGTTGGTTGATTTCATTTTTCGTATTATCGAATGGAAAAAAAAAATTGGTACCTATATATTGCAGTCGTAAAGCGAGCACGACTAAGCTCACTACTATCTGTCCTTCGATATCAAAATGTACCTGGCGCACTCCAGGGGGGGTTAGGCATGACTAGTCTGTATCTGATTCTGTTATTCGGTTAATTACACGGCTTAACGTATCGTGGCGGTTATGGCGCAAACGTTTTGTGCTATCTTCATCGTCTCTGTAGGCTCCTGGGGTCCCGTGCCCGAGCACATAAATACGTATAGATATATGCCGATATATCATGATAATTAATCTCCTGTTCGCAATTGTCCGCAATGTGGAGGGTGATTATCTTAGATGACGATACAACATCGATAGACTAATTAAAGAACGCGAGTTTCGATCTATCTGCAGTTATCGCGTGGCCCGCGGCTCTTCGGCAATTAAAAACGAGCCAAATTCTAGTCGGGAGAAAAACCCTAGTTACTACCTACTCTTTCGCTATGGGGGAATGTAATATACGCAGATTAAGTTTCAACGGAGTTACCGGTTTAGTTCTACCGCGTCCTCGTCTCCCTTCGAAACCTGACCATGAACATTCGCATAAATTAAAATTCGAGGCGCGGTGTGGCGAGATACTTAACCGATCTCTCGAGGGAAAGACGGAGTCTTCATAATTTACTAATTTCGGCAGCGCAATCTGGGGAGCAGCATTCCTATAAGAGAAAAATGAAGAAAAAAAAAGGAAAAAAAAAAGGAAAAACGAGAATGAAAAGTTGCTCAAGAAACTTGCCGACAAAAATTCACGGCGAATTCACGAAAATCACACAAATTGACGCGTTATCTGGAATCCGTTTTTTATGGTTCAACGCCTCGTATTCTAAGCCAGATCGACAAAGCGTACGCTACAAATTGGCTCTTATCTACGCTGGCTTCAGCTCTGCCTCGGTGTTTCTCGTTTTGTTCATGTTTCTCTTTCAACGCGAGAGAGAAAGGGAGACAGAAAGATAAAAAGAGATGAGGAACTGAGAGACGAAGAGACAAAGACTCAACGAGTATTACTATCAAGTATCAACCATCTGGGACGCCTCTGAGACCGTAGCTTGGCTCGAGTTCGAATGATTTTTAAAGGAGCATTTCCTGACCTGTTCCCTGATCCTGCGCTGCCTTAATTAACCCTCCAGGAAACTGCAGCGTAGCGGTTGCTATAAATAAGTTCATCTTCAGTTTTTCGAATATGTATTCGTCGATGCAGAACATATGAGTATAGCTGCATAGTTACATAAATAGACCCTTTTTCATCTCATTCGTTCCTCACGTATGCCAACGATCGTTTGATCGCTCTTTTCCGGTGCTTTCGCGGACGGTATTTTTTTCTAATTCAACCTACTGGTTTATGAAGTCTATTTTAGATGCTTTCAACTCAAATTATGGGAACGACGCTTTCTTGGACTTTGAACGCGTCAAGAGGAATATTACTTTCATTACCTCCAGCGATTCATACAACATTAAAGGGGGTATGCACCTCAAACATCAAAAATCTTATTCCCTCTTCGCGACACGGTACCAATACTAACCCAACACTGTTTCATGCTTACATGTTTTTATAAAACCCACGTATTTTTTATAAGAATTTTTTCTTCAATCTCTGCAGTCCAGGTTGCACATGTGCAGCAGTCATTAGGTGACATTTGACGTAGCTTTGAAAATTTTCCACCACTACCCCAAACTTGTATATTTTCGCATCTACAAACGAATTTACAAATCGCAAAGCATTTAATGGACCTCCCTCTTTACTTCCATCGATTTTCATCTCGGGATATCTTAGTTCTTTGGAGAGAAACATTCGGAGTCTTTCCTTTTTCTATACAGTCGTGACCTGAACAATATTTTCTAGAAGACTTGAAATTTCCAAGGCTCAAGGTGTGGGTGCCCTCAAAACCCTTTTTTTTTAAGATTTAAAGAGTGTTTTACAAATATCACACTCCATGTAACATAATCCGGGCAGGACTCTTTGAAAAGAGTAAGTGATCCTTGAGAGTTTTAAACTGCAAGATCTTTTAATAAATGCGAAGTGAGTCAGCCACTTGAGCATTAGTCGACGATCCCTTTAACAAACCTGGTATAAACGAGCGACAAGTGACACGAGACGTGAAGAGACACAAGAAAGGTCTTGTTCCTTGGTCTGATCCTCTCCTTTCCCCAAGACCTCGTTCCTCCTGGCTGGCTGCCTCCTGCGGTATACGTACCTTTGTTAATTAAGAGGCGTCGTGTGTGGTCGGCGGTCTGCGGCCCTTGGTACAGAGATACGCTATCCACCGTACTAGCCCCTTGTCTTCGTTTGCTCCAAAGCTTTGCCTGTAAATCCTGCAGTAGGTCTGTACGGATCTATCCTATTCAGATGCAGTCCAGCATTGAAACCGACTAACTAGGCGCATATATGCCCATCCAAGCTAACAAGAACTTCAGACTGAGCGTATCGCATGACCATTGTAATGGTACCGATACCGCGTGATAATACGCCATTCAATGTCCGTCCATCAGTCCATTGGTCAGTTCGTGCGTTAATGGTATTTTTTAGCGACGAACACCGCTATCGAGTACCGGTCACCGAGGATATATTATTGAAAACCGATGAAAACCTAATTTTAGTCGAGATTCATTTGGGCTCCGCTGTCCTCATGGGCTTTCAACTGAACGTGAATGCTGGATTGCCTCTCGTCTCTGCCAAAATCCCGAACCTATGAAATCACGGATTCACGTTAATGGCACCGACGTAGAAAAATTTCTATTTCCAAAACCAGTCGATGACCAGACCACTGACTGGTCGGGATATCCCACCAGCGTTGAATCTTCAATCGCGTGGATTAAAACCCCCTGCGGCTTCAATATCTCATGCAGTATGAAAACTAGTCCGAAAATGTACAGAAAATCCCGAATAAATGTGGTTTACCATCGAAAAGAAGTGGGAAAAAAAAAAAAAATGTTTTCATCACAGATCAATCATTCATGATTGCCATTTATATTTCGCCGAAGTTAACAAGCTCCTCTCGAAAATCTAGTTTGAAAATCACTTCTGATTCTGCCGATTGATCAAGCATATTCATTTTAACGTCCAAACAACTATTTTCGAGATTATCAAATGCGAAGTATACTCGAATTCAATAGCGTCAAGTATTCAAATCCGTGTGTATTTTTTATTACAGAAGCCGAGGATGGCCCTGAGGACGAGGGAACCTACCTACTGGAAGACGAGGACATGCCGTCAGCAACAATCGCGATGGACACCGAACTGATTTCCGGTGGTAGTGGTTCGCTGCCAGTTTTTCTGGCAGAACCACTGGACTCTTTTGTGGTGAAGAGTAAACCTGCCACTTTGCACTGCAGGGCAGCGAAAGCATTGCAAATTTATTTCCTCTGTAATGGAGAACGAGCCGCTGATTCCCAGCAGTCAGAATTCGTCGATCCTCACACCGGAACGAGAATAGTCGAGGCAGAGTTGAACGTGACGCGAAACCAGGTGGACGAGTATTTCGGCCAGGACAAATTCAAGTGCGAATGTGTCGCGTGGTCAGGCTCCGGTCAGATCAAGAGTCAACCGGCTACATTGGACGTGGCTTGTAAGTACATAAGTAGTTAATAAGATATGTTATGCTGAAATAGCGCGAAATCGTTTAAATCGAAATCAACGTTTGTGGGTAAGTGAGTGTCAACCGTGACGCTTTGGTTAATGAAATTTGTATGTACCTACTTATAATGTGAACGACGCGGAACCAAGCAACGACTCACTCCTGGAAAGTGGTTCGCATATGTGGGAGAGACGGAGAGATGGCAGAGATGGGAAAAGAGAGGGAGCGTTGATCTTCCAGGTTCCGTGCCAGAGGCTCCGGTAGCCGTAATTACAATAATTACCTCGTCGGGCCGATTAAATCCAAGCGCTGCTCTTATCTGCGGACGCGACACAGAAGAGTACGAAGAAATATGGCAGGCGTCGCGCTTTGCTCTCGTATCTAATCACAGTCATTATCGTAATATTCGTGATGACGGGTCACCAGACCGCGCGCCGTGGCCTGCACAGTCATTTTGTAATTATTATACGAGAGGCATGCATTATCCTAATGGTTAACGTTGCCCAGATACTGCACAGAGACTGGTAGAGTCCCAAGGTGCGGTCCACCAAGCCACTGCACTGGCGCGGGCACTCCGATGACGATGCTGAAACGTTAATGCGTCGTTAGACGTTGTAAACGGCTCTGGGTTCAGATAACCATCACGGATTTGAGTTAAGCATCTTAGATTTTTAATGAGCACCAGTTTTGACCACTGATGTACCAGCCGAACTTGAGCTTGCGTGAGATCTGTTCAACTGGCCTACGAACTCTTCTTCAATCTCTTAGAAAGATACTCACAATATTGTGCCACACTTTGTTACCCGGTTCTGAGACAGCAGAGCCGTAATACCAAGAAATCGTGCACGGTGCTCTTCCAAAAAGGATCATGCATCTTAAACTGGATGATGAATTCAATAAATGAAACGCAATGCAAGACATTATAGTCTTCGTGAGCTCATTACACATTGAGGACCCACAGACCCAAAAAATAAAGTTCTGCGTGCTACGTTTGTTTCAGTTTTGAAGAAGCAGTTCGAGTCACCACCGTACTCAGTTTCGGTTGAAGCAGGTCAGGGTACGGAGATCCGCTGCGTTCCTCCCGCAGGTGTTCCACCGCCAAGGGTTTACTGGCTCAGAAATGGAGCCACGTTGGATGCACCAACCGATACGTTACTCATTTCCAGTGAGGGACACCTTCTCCTTGGTCAGGCAAAGCTCAGTCATCAAGCAAACTACACTTGTGTAGCTGAAAACGTGGCCGCCAAGAGGGTGAGCGATCCTGCCAGCCTCACTGTCTACGGTAAGAAAACTCTATTTCTTCTTCTGTACTAATTTCAGACCTCCGCTCAGCCATTACCAAGGACAGTCTGATACCTAATGGTTTTTAATTAGAGCTTTTGTCATTCTCTTTTTGCGTCGAGTACCAATTGCCTTTAATTACGAGCGTGCTGTTTTTCGTCCTCGCCAGTTCTCTCGGCGACTCTGAGTACGCGTGTGAAAGTCGTTTGGTAACAATTCACACCGTGGCCATTTAGGAAATCCAGAACTGCCTCTACTTCTTACGCCCCTCAGAGTAATGAGCATTTTACAAGACCACCTTCAAGTCTGAACCGAATGTACTTGGCGGGCGAGATTCTTTCCGGAACTAATAAGCCCGAAGATTCAAAGGCACAATTAAACATATAACATTCACAAAAATCACATTTTCTATTCCTAGTTAATGGTGGGTGGTCCTCGTGGTCAGCCTGGTCCGAGTGCAACTCTCGGTGCGGTAAAGGCGGTCAAAAAAGGACTCGAACATGCACCAATCCTCCACCACTAAATGGCGGCGACTCCTGCAAAGGTCCACCCGTTTGGACGAACGACTGCAACACTGCGTGTCCTGGTGAGTGAATATCTCTCATTTCCAGACTGAGCTCCTTACTATCAATGTCAAACATGATGCGGCTCGATCTAAGAGAATCAGTTTCTTTCTTCACGGTCATGATATACTTTGAGAATTTTCTCATCGTTATATCGGACCCCCGTCTTATTGAACATCCGATACATAAGAACTGTCGATAAAACTGCAACTTATTCGCCCGCGGCAACGGAACAAGAAGTTTGTTAAGCGACTGTATCTTCAGCATCGTAAGCGGCATGTTTCTGGCCACATTCGTGTCCCCCGCGCTGATCGCGATTCTCTTCGTTCATGTTTTACGGATCGAGTACTGATGGATCGCGGTAAGGCTGGTATAAGCGAGGTTTTGTCAAAGGCTGCACGCGGTGATTGCTTCGCGAGTACTTATTGATTTATAGCCAATGCATGTGCACTGATGCTGGGCGAGAACGGCGAGAATTGCCATCATGATGCTCATGCGCTGCTCTCTGCACAGTCTGGACGACTCTCGGTTGAACGATGCTTCCAGGAAGCGATCCGCAGGCGAGTGTCTGAGCCAACTGAATTCCTTCAGGCTCGAGACGTCGCCCTCGGACACGGTCACCGGCGCTAATAAAATAAGAGGTTCTCTCGCGTACAGGTGTAATTGGACGCTATAACGTCCACTCGCGTATCTGCGTTGCTACCCGTCGACTAACTCCAGCCTTCCGTATCATATTTTTCGATCAGCCTATCGGGTTAGCAAAGGAATAAATGAAACCTTCAAGAATACGAATAAATATCACTATTTCATCCAGCTCAGCCGAGATTCTATCATTACATTTGATAACCATTCGTATATATGCTACCTATAAGTATAGGCATGCGACACATACACAGTTTCGGTATCAAAGTAAGTTAGATTCGGTTTAATAATTAGCTCAGTGTGACCAAAGATGGTACAGTGGTCGCAAACCGTACCCTATGTGGTACGATTTGATATATTTTTTTTATCGTTATTGTAAGCTACGTCTTTGAATTTGCTTTTTCACACCCTCCTTCACCTAACATCGAATAATTTCTGCGCATCACAATGTTTGTTTGTCCCATGCTTTCAAAGGAGTCGCTGGAATAATAGAAGAGTTCACCAACACCCTTGGTAAGTGGTCAAACCGAACCTTAGTACAGTTATGAGATTTCGATAACTGATAATTGTTGCTAAGAACGAAAGCCTCATGTCTTGAAACAAATTCCGCCTTTTTTCGGCCGATTACACAGCTATGAAAGAAATCCGAGCCTCTTGATGAACTGTTCACACAAAAGCTTCATAATAATGTTACAAGTTCTATACGGGCGTCTGGGTGAATAAGACTGATCCTTACGTCAGTTAATCTCACACAAAATGGAATCGGATTGTACGTTAAAAGTTGAGAGTCGAGAGTTGAGAGTTGAGAGTTAAGGAACTCTCTTTCGCTATCATGGAGATGATATAATGGTAGATGCTGGTCTTGCCCAGGCGATATACATTGTCTACACCAGGAGTGAGCTTATTTTTTCATTTGTATACACCGTTTCTTATTACCATCATGATCCATTGACTCGCCGCGCTAACAATAAACACCTGAGACTCACCAGACGCGAGTTATCCCGACGTTTTTGAAGACTTCGGGCGCCGTTTACGAAAATAAATTCCGAATTCCTTTGAACCAGAAAGAAGCTCGGCCAGGGCACTCGATAAAAAAGAAATAACGAATGGCCCAGAGAGTTACAGATAGACACACACGCACACACACCACGCTACTGCTTTAAGGAATTGCTGTAAAAATACTTTCAACATTTCTGTCGACAGCCGTTGACGGGAGATGGTCCATGTGGTCGGCGTGGTCCGTATGTGGGACCGACTGTTCCCATACCAGAAGAAGATTTTGCGACAATCCTCCACCGAGTCATGGAGGAAGGCCTTGTCAAGGAAGAGACATCAGTGCGGCAAACTGTACCGGTGGAATGTGCAACGGTAAGTTTCTCTTCTTTAAACCTCTGAGGGTGGAACTGTTCAGATAACTTGGTTCTTTCAAAGCCTTTTGTTTGATAAATTAAACCTTGATCTGTTTTTCTGATTTCAGTCGGTAGTGCCAAAATCGGTGGTGCTCAGTTGGCTGAAGAAGGTGAGTGTTTTTTTCTTTGAGCAAAATTATAATTATTTTTGCAAATAAATTTGATGTTTCGTCTAGTCAGAGATAAGGCCCTAGATGAGAGGGTGAAGCACGGGGTGCTATTTCAGTTTCTGAAATGACATTCAAATTTATGCTACTCTGCCCTCGTGCAGTCCCTAGAGCTTCGTTTGCGCGGTGAATTAGTCGATAAGATAAAATATAATCTTCGTCATATCACCCTTTGCTTGCGTTAAAACCCATAAGGCAACTATAGCCAGGGGAGAAAGGCGTCCGCCTCTCCCGTCACTCGTCATTAGCCTGAATTTGTTCAGATAAATCGTGCAACTCTGTAGAAAATTCATTGTGACGGTGGCCTAAGTATTCGACTGGATTAATATTTGCATTTGATTATCAGAGTGGCTGGCGAAAATAGAGGATGGCACAATTGCTTCACGGTTAAAGTCAATAGGGGAAATCCGGAATTCTCTTTATCCCACTACCTTATTTACTTTCAATTATAAGGTTCTCACAGCATCGTCCTGATGCGGTCACTTTTTCGTTTTCCGAATAGAAAGTTACTTGCGATTTCATTCAGGGAGAATAATACGTAGTGATTAAATATAAGATGTTAACTCAATAAAAAGTCAAAGGAAACAAACACAATTTTTGAACAAACAATAATGAATTAAGTTACGGCACTTTGAACAGATTGGGGGTAATTTTCTTTAAGATTCAACGACCCGCGGCTTTATTCATCAAGGCTCGTTAATAACTGAAGGAAATTTGCTCGCAGATGCACTGCGCCCTCCTGGTTGTTCGGAGGTTGATATTTACTTTTAATTACTGGGCTTGTTAATTATTGAAAATCAGAACGTGAACCGGTCTAATTGTGACGAGACCCCTCCCTGTCAATCCAGGGAATACCATACGCGATAAACAATTGAAACCCTACGTCGACTGTTTCCTGGTGCGGTCGGAACTTTCGCCCTACGTCTAAAAGTCGTCGAAGCTGGTCGCTGGTACACCATGGGGTGTTTTTATCGAGCGGTACACATCAAAGTTGCACGCGATCCGGTATGCCCTGCGGGTAGCTTTAGTATTGAAGAAAATTATGTAATTGGAAGACCGTGGTACTGTCTACCCGACCAACAACCCATCATGGGACTTATACGTGCGAGGGTTGGTTCTCAGTATCGAACAAAAAGTAATCGTCTATGCATAATAATCTGCCATTAAGAATTGCGCATCCCTATAGATATTGGTGTATACCGAAGGAAAAAAAAGTAATATATTTATGTTTAATAGTCTACTTCGTAGCTTTACCTTTACGGATTATGAAAACCGTGCAATCCTAGCGCAGCTGTTGGCTGAGCATAAATAAATAAATAAATTCTCTTAAGCTGGATATAGAACAAAAAATTCCACGTATGCTATCGCCTAATAATTTATAGCTTGGTCATTAAAGTCCAAGAAATAAAGAGCATAAAATTTTTTATTTAAGTCGGGAAAATTTATACATGCGATGGTAGAGGAGGTTTGTAACCGTGGAAGTTCCTAACTCGCTTAAATAAGATGGGACCTATTGTACTGTGGAAAGTCACCATATACCTACCTACGTGTGATAAGATCGATGGTATGCAGTGAACGAAAGCCACCTTCTCGCACGGTTTCGTTTGAAGAGGGATGTAGTTTCAGTAACGTTCCTGAGCTCGTTTCTTCAAATGGCGGAAAACTCCCTCACCTGATACTAAGCTAGAAAATGCCTTAGCAACCAATGAAACGTTACGAAGACGGTTAGGAAGTTGGCGCGAAAGCTCCCCTTCTGTCGCTTAAGCTCGACAATCCCTTGCGGATAAGATCTGACCTACCGCTTATCGCGTTCTTGAGACATATGTGGCTCCGTTCCCTTCCGTTAGATATAATATCGAGTTAACGGAGCAGAGCACGTTCGGTGAAGAAGTAAGGCATAAGGTATCGTATTCTGTTTTAGCTAATCGTCAAATGGACGTTGCTCTGTACGTGGGGCTGACGGTGGCTTGCATTGTCATAGGAGGCCTGGCATTTTTCTTGGCGAGATTACTGAGGAGAAAAGGTCGCGATCATTCCTTGTACTCAATGGCACGAAACGGTAAGTTTAACCAACGAAGAATATCGCGTGTTCGTTCTGTGAATTTTTTTTTTTTTCTGATTTTTTTTTTTCTCTTGAAAACGCGGTAAACGAGATCTTCGTTAAATCAGAGTCAATTTTCACAATTGCAGACTTTCAGCCCGAATTTTTTCCTGATCAGGACAAAAAGTTGAGCTTGCAACCAGACGTGACGGCAACCACGGTCCCGGCTTGCTACGAGTATCCTTTCGATCCGAAACTGTCCATGTCTAGGTCCCTGTCCGAACACCATTACGACGTTCCCCATCTTTCCATAGCCCCACAACCCTCACCAATGTCACCCACACCGAGCACATCCACCCAGGAGTCTTGCAGCGATAAACAAATACATTCGGACAGTGAGAACAGCGTCACCAGCTCTTATCCCTCCTCTGATTCAACGTATAACGTCGCATCAGATACGGTCAGGTTACCAAAGCTTGAAACTGGCAATGTTGCTAGAGCGATAGTTAATACTCGTGGTGCTTTGCTCGTACTCCCTGACGCCGGGATCTCGATGTCAGTTCCAGAGGGTTCAGTTCCGAAGTCTTTGCGCGAAGAATTATACCTCGCAGTTCTAAACGAGGATCGTTTCAGGCCCAGATTTCCCGGTAAGTATTCCGCCGCGGAATGTCGAAACAAAAAATGAAAGGGTTGATGGAATTCGACCCTTTCATGCTCGCACGCGAAACAGACTTATATTATAATTATAAGTTCTGGAATTCTGCTCGTTACAAACCCCAGATGACTGACGCGATTTTCTCTAGACGGAGTAACTCAGTTGTCAGCCGTCGTGACGTGTGGACCTTCGTCAGCGTCATTCAACAAGCCAGTCATCCTGCAGTTCGAACATTGCGCTATGCTGCACCCTAACACTTGGGAACTAAGCGTATGGGCGTCTGATATAGACCTTGACGAAGTATCTGCCGACCAAGTGACCTGGACGCGAGTATTAACCCTCGGCAACGAGACCATAAACACGCCGCTTTTCACGCAGTTGGACCATGCTGAAGCTTTCATCGTCACCGAGCAGTTGAAGGGATACGTATTAGCCGGAGAAAGCACCCAGAATACCATAGCTACAAAAAGACTAAGACTTGCTCTGTACGCCAGTCAAGGGAATCAATGCTGTGTCAGGGTTTACGCGATCGAAGATACCAAGGCAGCTATGAAGACGATAACTGACAGAGAGTCGCAGATCCGAGGGTACCTTTTGGACAAACCACGAACGCTACTTTATCAGGATAATGGAGAATCGCTGTGCATCAGTTTGGAAGAAGTTGGGAATGAGTGGCAAAGTAAATCGCCCACCGAGTACCAGGAGATTTCTTTCAAGGATGTGTGGAACTGCCAGGAGAATGGGCAACACGTTTCTTTTACCCTGGACGGTGCTTTCGGACCTTCAACATCCAGGAGTTACAAGCTACTCGTCTGTCAGGGTAATTCCGACACCCGACAAGTCTTCAGAATTGTTTACGACGGCGCGAAGCAGCTGGTATCTTCCGGTAGCGTGACCAGACCCCTGAGAGAGGTTACTGTGGTCAGCAGCGGACACGCGAACAACACTACAACGGACTCGGCAGCTCTGAGACCGTTCAGGTTCACTAGATCTCTACGAAAACAGCTTTGCCAGTGCTTGGATCCACCCAATGCCCTCGGGAATGACTGGAGGATGCTGGCACAGAGGCTCCAGGTCGATAGGTAAGTCCAATTCACTTTACGGGAATATAAGGGAGGATACGTATAAATAATCTCGGAAATTGTGGCTATTGTGCCCCATTTTAGAACGCTATAGCTGATGCTTATAATGTGAGGAAGAACGAGATAATCTATCGATATTGCGGGTAATTTAATCATCATTCGGATTTAGAAGTTAATTTTTTTTTTTAATCTTTTTTAAATCGGGAGAAAATTATTTGTGGAAACAATCATACAATCCATGGAACAATTAACAAGTGTTTCAAAGCCCGCATTGTTAAAACCTGCTTCTGGAAATACTTTTTGCATATAAATTCAAGGAGAATTCAAATGATATTACCGCGTCGACAACACGGAGGCTGGCTCCATAATGGCCGCTATGCAATAATCGTTGAAAACCGTTCCAATTATGCAAAATACTTTTTCGTTATCAGTTAAAAGATTCAGTAAAATTCATGATTGTTTTTATTTCCTTAAAATGAATGGAATTAACGAGATTATATCCACATTCGAGTTTTAACTCAATTTCTCCAACTTTAGCAGGAAAAGTGGTCAGATTTTTTTTCATATTAAGATCATTTTAGGGGATATTAGTCGATAGTGGGTTGATGGCTAATGATAGTTTCCGTTTTTTTTTTTTTTTCTCTGTGTTTCAGGTATATTAACTATTTTGCTACCAAGGCAAGCCCTACGGAGCATATATTGGATCTATGGGAGGCAAGGCATCGTGAGCCAACGGCAGTTACCGACTTATTGAATCATCTCAGAGTTATGGGTCGGACGGATGCTGCGACCATTCTCGAAGCCCAGCTTGGTCCGTGGTTGTAAGGTGTTGGTGAAACGAGGTGATAAACTGATTCAGTGACATAAGTATAATGCTGTGAAATGACACTAAAAAAAAAAAATATATATATATATATACATATATATATCTATATTATATATGTATATATAGCTACGTGATCCTTGAAAGTGAATTCGAAGTGTTTCCGCGACGGAAAAGTGTTGGAAATTCGTTCGATTCTATATTCTATATATATATATATACCTATATGTATATGAAAACTGAAAAGAAAATACTTGATAACGAAGGTGCACATGTGTTATTTGATAACCGGGTGATATGTGGTGAGAGGTGAGACTCTTATATGTTTAAAGCAAAAGGGAGGAATCTCTACTTTCGTGAATCGGTGAAAAGGAGATGAAGGCGTATGAAGTTAATGGTAAAGAGATTAATTAATTATTATATATAAATGTAATTTAGAGCAGATTTATACACGTTTGTGGTGACGTGTAAAATGTAAGAACGTGAATCGAGACTACTATATGGTACATGAGACTCGATTTAAAACACTGCCTTAAATGTGCGTGATACAATACACACCGCTTGTAAATAGACGAAAGTATAATATACGATATTGGATATTATATAATATTATATTACCATAGTAAAATCAAAACGATATGTTTAGGGTTATGAAATGTTATATATATAACCAAAATGAATAAAATAATATAGAGACAGAACGCATCTAGATGAAAATATTTACAGGAAAACTATTTAATAAATAAAAAGAGGTAATAAAACGTAAAACATAAAAAATAAAAAAAAAATGAAAAATAATTAAAAAAAAAAATAAAAAAAAATGAAATTGAATGATTAGGTATGGTGACAAATTATTATGAATTTATTATAGAGTACACTATTATACGCGACGAGGAGGGGGTGTTATTGGTTTGAAAAACGTGCCAAAATTATTTGTTGACTTGCTGACGATATTTATCATTTATTCTGTTTCCTAACATCGAGATAATTTTACATTTCCTACTTTTATATTAATTTTTCTTTTCTTTTTTTTTTTCTTTTTTTTTACATACATATATATGTATATATAACATACATACGGGATAGATAGGTGGGACCTATTACCTATCTACGTCATCGAGAATTCGTTCTAAAACTTTATATTATATATACAAGGAATATTGATTCTGTATATGTACGATATTAATTTAAACGAACACAGCTGTTTATGATTTAAAAGATTGTATATTTGTTACTTTCGACGAATAAAATATTCTTGTATACCTAAATTTCTACTGAATCGATTTATTCTGCATTCATTTTCATACGTAGTCGTAAACCCCTCGAATAATTTTCAAACAACACAACCCGCAGCGTCATTCTGATCTCCGAAGGTAAGTTGAATGATTATCAGTCCAACTGTAATCGACAACAGGCAATGTTTCTAAAACACTCATGTATCGTTGAAATCGTATAAATTTAGCTCGAAAGTGTTTCGTAATAAAATTTCAAATATACACTGTGACGATGCGATGCCATGATAAAGAGAAATTTTTGTGGGAATAGAAATAATATAACGTCACGCCTGCGTTTTCTTCGGTATATAGTGAGAATTATTATCCAGGTGTTACATCACCGAACGACACCCCCTTCGAAGTCAATTCGAATTGCGATTTATACTAGGAAATAGAAAAAGAAATGAAATTTAAAGAGAGAAAAAAAAGAAAAAAAAAATACGGGCTAAGTTATTTCTAATGGCGACATAACACGCGACTCTAGCTGTTCTTTATCCCCATTTATTTCCGTTTATTTTCATGTAGGACAGCGACGAAGCGAGCCGGGGACACTTAATAAATGTAAATTTCATATTTCGTATTCATATTTCCCATGTAGCACTTAGCACCATGTTACGTTAAAGCGTCTCTGGTCATTCTTTACGATGACTCGGCCAAGAGACACACGTAGGTATAAATGTACATATATGCGTATATGAAGACAGAGAGTCGGAAAGGTGCGTGTCCTTAAATACACATAAACCGGTGATGGGTTGTCCTCGGAATCTTTTCTCTCAACCGCGGGGACCTTCTTGTAAGCTTATATCGTTATACGAGAGACTCAAGCGGCGAGTAACACGATACCCACATTTGCGTCCTGCGACTAGAGATGTTCCGACCCGCAGAGCGGAGGTGGATAACTTCTAGATCTTGTACCGAGAAACTCGCGGGTACAAGTCCTTCCGTATGACCTTATTCGGACTACAAATGGCACCAGTTAACGGAGAGAACCCCATCCTACGCTGCAGTGCAGTTTGCCGACAATATTCCCCTGCCCCTACAGGCTACAAGGCACCTAAAATTTAATAATGGAAGTCGTTTTTGGGTCGTATAACTTTCTGGGCTACGACGTTTTACACGAAAGCACGCGTCGTGACCGAAAATGTTTTGTTAGGACGAGCATAAGCCCGGGGAGCACGTTCCTAGATAATATTTACACTAGGCGCTACCTCCGATCTGGGTTGACGTTGAGCTTATGAAATTTGCTGCTTTCAGTTTATAGTTAAAAAATGAATACTTTTTTCCATAACATGTCAAAAGTCGGTTATGGCTCGGAGTTTTATCACGAATTTAACGTCCGACCAAAGACCGCAAAGCTCACTTCGAAATGCGCTTCGTTGTATTATGGAAACTTTGCCCCGGGGAAAACGGTAAACAAAGCTTCCTGTTGCGGGTTGAACAAGCGAGGGACAAACTGGGGTTGCGTGAGTGTAATAAGGCGCGGCAGATATGATATCTGACCAACGATTACGTCGTGTGGTGTAGAACAACGGTACGTGGGTTGTTTTGTTAAGGCAAGCTTTAATAAACAAGACTCTTGTACCTAATAATATTTACGTGTCACTTGAATTCTCGTATCAATGTTTGGACTGTGTAGACTTCTGGTATAGCAATATGATGAACGACGCGAGAGTTTGTCATATGGATACGCGTTAATGTTTGTTTCACTTCTGCAACGTGAGTAAGAACTCTCCCAAGTATTCCGTAGCAGTAATTCAAACCGCGATTTGTCAGGATCTCTATAGAAAATCTCAAACATCAACGAAGATCGCGGTGAAACTGATTGTAAATCTCATACGGAAATACGTTCGCAGTGCAGTTATTCTGTTAACTCTGATGAGCTTCGTAGAGTGATAGAAAGTTCCTAAGAGGACCAATACGATCGATTACTACAATAGATTTAAAATGTTGCAATTCCTAGATACGATCGCGATATCGCTCGCATTTCTCAGCAGTATACTTCGTCCCGGAAATTTTCCCGAACTATTCTGCGGTAATTCATTTACGGACTGCAGCGCTATACAACGAGTGCCAGGTTATAAGTTTTCCAGCTTTGAAAAAACGTCGAACTTTTATTCCGAAGAATAGAGGAAGGATATTCCAGAGAAATGTTTCTACTAAGGCTGAATCGAGCTCGTGATTTTTCCGTGTTTTATTTTTCCAGATGGAAAATAAATACGAGAGGTATCGTCGAAGAAAAATGGGGAAAATAAATGAAATGAAGAACGTCGTAGGGTAGAATAAGAATAAGAATAAAGAAAATAGAAAACGAACGAGGCTGTAAAAGTTGGTGGTGGCAACGCCTAGGCGTCTGAAACGCTTGAAATCGTTGCGTAAACGACGTGGAATGCGCGCAAGTGTTTTTCAAGTGTTTCAGCATGGCAGCAAGTAAAGGCCAAGTGCTATAAAAATAGATACACGCCATTTCCCCAGCGCTTTTTCTCAGCCCCCGAATAACCTCGGGCGTTGTATTTTTCACCGAAACACGAATTTCAAGTAGGTATATCATCGTCACGATTTTGCTTTACACGTGATGTCAGCCGTTCGGCTGACTCCTTACACCCAAGTACCTACCGCCGCGGCTTCGTCCCTCATTAGGATTGTCGCGAATTTATAGGATCGATGGTTCCACTGAGATTACCTATACTGTACGGATTTTCTGGTCACACTCCCTGACTCCTCGTTCGCGGTTCTTAACTTTTCCCGTTACAGAGATTCCGTCGGGACCGTCAGAGTTTTGCGTGTAACTAACACTCATGTATGTATAACGATTCGAATAGGGTGGATCTGGGTTATCCGTGTGTAATTACAGGACGTTGATATAATCTACTACATATAATGCTGAATGACTACAGTTTGGCTAATGCGGTGTACCTAGGTCGCGAAGGCAAAAC
This sequence comes from Tenthredo livida, assembly GCA_963992785.1. NCBI lineage: Eukaryota > Metazoa > Arthropoda > Insecta > Hymenoptera > Tenthredinidae > Tenthredo > Tenthredo livida. The sequence goes on along the minus strand of OZ023066.1, from coordinate 13,335,110 downwards.
CACTAATGGATAACAACGATCCATTGTAGTCAACACCGGGAAGCAGATATATATATGTCTGCGGTTGCAGTGATAGGGAGACTTTTCCCACAGCCATGAAGAGTTTGCCATCTGCAATACAATAAAATCCTTTTTGTCTGGCACATCATTGTTTAACACTTGATTGACATTGATCGAGGGGTATCGCAGCGTTAAGTGTCACAGACATTTCCCTCGCCTGTACAGAACGGCAGAATCCTATTCCAGCTTTTTGACGTCATGGCTTCAACGTGCTGCATTGTGCGCCTCGGGTCCTTCGGGTCTTCGTTTAGGGTGCGTCGAGGATGCCGAACTACAGAGATGCACCCGGGGCTCTCAGTGACGCGTGACTGCTCTCCGGGGAGCCTTGGTAGAGCTTTGCTAAATGGAACTCCCATTAGTAACGAATGCTAGTCAGAAAACCACGCCCGTTACTATACGCGTGCAGCGTCTTTCTTATATGAGGGCGATTCGCGCCGGTACCGATAACCGGAGCCCCCATCATCTTACCGCCTGGTTTAGCCAAGGGTAAGCTAGTTTTAGGTAAAAACTTACCGATACCATTAAGAGATGTGGTCTGGGTCGCGGGGACCAGCTGTTGACAGGCTCTGGGTGGCCGGGAATTAATGGTGACTAATTAACACCCAACACCGGTGCAAAGTTGACCGTATACTACCGAGCCCTTTAACCGAAGAAGAACCATACACCGACTAATCTTCGTAAGCTGAGACTCCCGTGGGCACAGTATAACCACGCACCTGCGCCTTCGTCAGATAAAATTGCAATATCGACACCTCCTTCCGATGTGACACGCGCGGGTAATGTCTATCGAATTTTCTGCCGTATCAATATATCGTCTATACGTGTACGCAATGCGAAACCAGTCGCGCTACTTTATAGGGTGGTATCGGTGGCACAATGCTGCAGCATAAGGGCCTACTGAAGCCCTACGTTTTGCTTTATCCTTGTATTGCTCCAAAATGAAGTTTGTGTAAGGAAAATGAGCTTTCGCACCACGCGATGGAGCATTTTCAATGATGGGTAGGTAGAACCACACGTAGATCTTTTTTTTCGTAATTAGCTAGTGAGTAGTTGGACATCATAAACGCCATACTCAGACTCTAGAAAAACCCGGAATCTAGCTGAGGGCTCTTAAGTCTGAAGTTACGTCATTATAATATCAAGGTCTACCTGTCAGAGTGATATATATTCATCGCGTGAAAATCGCGTGCTCCAGAGTTGACACTGGATCGCTTTCAGTCCAGGTATCTATGAGCGTGTAGGTTTACACGTGTGAATCAGGAGCAGTTCATCTCCAGTGGGAGCGAAATCTTGGAAATACACCTGGAATTTCAAACGTCAGTGCTTCGGCACCTATATATCACCGTGGCTTTTTGGGATAAGTTATTTGCTGGTATTGGCTTCGTGACAAACTGATTCTGAGAGGAGATCTTTCTTCCTTTTGAACCTCAGACGTTTTCCATTTGACTGATCAACCCAAACTGGTAAAAGCCTATTTTTCTTTCTTGATACGGTAAACTTCACACACTTTTTCATACACGTTTCATTTTAGGTGAAATATGTACTTCTGTGTCCATAATACGAGTTCTCGTATACGAAACAGAAATATTTCTGCTATTCAGCGACGAAATTTCTCGCTTTATAATCAAATGTCAAAGAGGAACAGATCCTATATATGCGGTGGAATATAAAATAGATAAAAATTGAAGCTGCGTCTCCGGGGACGCTGCAGGGACCGGTTCGTTGTGGCAAATTGAAAGGTAGTATACGCGTACATTTGGGCGATGTTAATTTTAGCCTTGAGATAGCGTACGTACAGCGCTCCTGTAATTAACAGAGTTTGTCATCCGAGCAAAAAAAGGCTTGCAGGCTCGGAACGATTGTTGATTGCCATCGTAATTGGCCTAATTGTCTGGTGGTCCAATTAATTTAATTAGAGATAATTGCATATTGAATTTCTTGTCAACGATTCCTACGACTTTTTGTCATACTCCTTTTTTAACATTCCTGACGCTTATTTGCCCTCGTTTAAGCCACCGCACCATAATCGGAGAACTTTACAATTGTTTTCACAAAGGCGTGGTCGGTAAGACTATTATAACGGCATATACTCGTCCTTAAAATTCTCGATTCCACGTGAGATACGGGTTTACATATGAAATAAAAAAATGTACGAGCCTGTGGCTACGAATAAAATATTTGGCAAACTATTTTGCCATACGCAAACCGCGCGGAAGGTGGTGCACCGACGTAAGAGACTTCGCACTGTTTATTACACCAGCTGTTATATAAGTTTACGGTTTAATCAGTTTTGCTTCCCCTGCAGAGCCTAGTTTATGCAAATTGCATAAGGCTTTAAAGCTCCTTAAAATACTGTGGCAATATTGCTCGCGAGTCCGTGCAACTTGGCGATGTAACGGGATGCAAATCTCGACTAGGTAATTCGAAAGTTTGTTATAACGAGTAGATATTCCGCAAATATAAGCGACGAGTAGAAAAAATTAAGCTCGATTATTCAGAGCCTTGCATTTGTTACACGACTCTCTTCACGCGACATAATTTATCGGCTAACTTGTCTCTCTGCATATTATCAAGCTGTTAATTTCCTCTTAAAATGTCGCCGCTAAGATTCAGCTTCTGCAGCAGAATTGGACACATTCGAAATCCGGGAATTCGTGCTCGAGGTTCTTGAATCGGACCAATTTGATTACGCACTCGCTGCAAGCACCCCATCGCTGATAATTGTTCCTAGTGAGAGTTCTCTTGATGCTCACTGACCTACGTGGCGTAACAGTCTTTCAGGAATAGCGTCATTTCCGGTCGGTTTGACGCGTGGGGCATTTTTATTTCAAGATTAATTTGTTACCCTTTTCATTTCGAGGATCTTAACCATTGCCAGGCGCGTGTGCTCTTCATTGGTCCTTTACTCCCTCTGGCCTATTGCGTGGCGGGGAGCCTCGGCGCACCCGCACCCTTCCAATTTTACTCAACGCCATGGAAAGAGAGAAAGAGTGATAGTGAGAGGAGAAGGAAAGGAGGGCTGACTTCGAAATGGATATTAATAGTTCTGCCTGGTGCACCCCATGATCACCGCTGATTACTCCGTTACAGCTGTTATCCTTGATTAAAGCTTAAGTCCTCTCCCGGTGAAAACGGTCTTCCATTTATATAAATTCACCAAAAGTAGCATCCTGGTCCTGGGCAATTGCCATCACTGATGTCAGGGAGATTATACCTCCTTCATTTACGCTCGGGAATTTTTAATCCATGGTATGGGCTCGAAGGTGGTTGGAAAAGTCATTATCAAGGGTTAGAACAAACGCCTAAAATGTAATGAACTTTCCTTATTATCCGCGGTAGCAGCACAGGATATTATCATGTCTTCCTTTCGGGGCCAATTTAAACGCCAGCGGGTGATCCGCTGCAATTAACCAGTAACAAGACCAATAAAAGTATCGTTAATCCTAACATACGATCATGCAACGTCTCCGACCAGCAGGAAGTATCAAGTGTAAACTGCAGTGTACCTTATGATCTCCGTTGTATAGGAGACTGCAATTTAAAATGGGTCTGTCGATCTCTGCATGATCACTTGAACTTTTGTTTGCATAGGTGGAGGGTCGTGAGTTGATAATTATCGAAGTTTTCGTCGTTTTCGTCTGTTTATAGCCATTTTTGTTTAATTCCTATACCAAAAAAGCTCTTGGCGGCTCATCCCATGCCAAGTGAAAGTCACGGCAGTCGTATAACACCGTAGAATCAGGAAGCCAATCTTCCTTGTAAGCTTAAGACGCTGGGTTAAGATGAGATAGAAGTCAAGGAACGCCCTCGCATGATTACGTATTTTCATTCTGTTCAATTCTTTCTTCAAGAAATAAGAAAAGGAAGAAAATGGTACTAAAGCTTTTAGTTCATAGTCCGTAGACAGAATCAATCACTGGCGTCATTAGCATATATTAACAGATTGATAAAAATCCAGTTACCTGAAGCCGAAGTGTTGGTCGAAGTGGTCAAGTATACTTCAGCAGCTGGCACCTGCACTGATAATATCGCAAACCACTGAGAAACAAACAAGTTTAAACGGTTCGCCATTGGTTAACGTTTAACTGGACCTCGAAGCTGGCGTCTGTCTCCGTCCCACGCGTGTTTCACGATATTCATCTCGATCTGTTCACGAAGAGCTTGTACGCGTTTCAGCTCCTGTTCGTTTCTTACAGGTCGATGACGCGTGGGAAGAAATTGGAGTTGTTAAAATCACGTTGTTAAAATGCCAACGCATGTACATGAAAAGGGCATATTGATTTTATGGGCAGCCGTCTACGTGCGGTCATCGAAATCACTTAGGTACTGCAAAAGCTGGGGACTTTTCCGGAAGACGTTGCTATATGAATAGACGAGGAGATGTTTTTCTATTTTTCTTCTCTCTTCTCAGGGCAAATTAAATTTGTCCCCAATTCGGTTGTTTCCATTCCCCGGCGTTCCGGGTCGCTTTGAGTGCCAATTTAGCAACATCTGGCCGCGGTCTGTTTTTCTTTAGGAGTATTGGAAGTGTGCTCTCTCCTGCTCTCCCGCTCTCCTGCTTATCAGGATAAAGGAACACAGCTCTTTCGACTGACCTTGGCCAATTTTACCTTCATCAAGAAGTATTTGGGGCTCACGAAAGCCGCGTAGAGCCTGAGGCGCCGGGTAATCTTTCATCTTCTTCTTGTCTGACGGCGTCGCGAACTTGCCTCAGAATAATGTAATATCATACACAGTCCTGTCTCATATTTTCATTTTTATCAGAAAATATGTATTCTACGCCCAAAGACGTGGTTTTCTCATCAACTGTTTCCGAATTGGGTTTCGTATGGTGTATTCCTTCGATTTCGAGTCATCTTGATTACATATGGCTACATGCAACTTAATTACGTCGTATGACTCGTCGCGGGGAAAATTGTGAAACAAGGAATAATTAATTTCTTTGTCAGTATATCGTCCTTCCTTTGCGTTGACAAGACTCGCATAAATCTTAGTTCAATCTGAGTCATTTTCAACCCTCGGAGCTTTCAACGCATCTTTCCCTCGCGCCATAACTCTTGTACCATTAAACTACAATTCCTTGACATCACCGTTGGGTGTAACTGAAGTGCGTTTGGAGATCCCCCAGTTGCAAGGGTAATGACACGTGTTCTTCGACTTGGAAACAGGACAATGACGATGGACCATATATCGTCAGAGTTTAAAAGTTGCAGTTCCGTTCCGTATCAGCCCCTCTTAAGGACGGCTTTCATCTCGTTATTATTTTAAAGAATTTTTTCTCAATCGATAAATTGACGTCTGACCATGAGTCGAGTCGGTTTTCGATCTTCTCACGCAGTCTAGGAGACAAAGAGGTTCTTCGGCAAAGCTGACAGTGAAAATATCGCAAAGTGTGGCGCGAAGGAAGCCGTAGGCTGTGTAGCCATTTACATTATTGAAAATTTATGACTGCACTGGCTCTCCTTGCCCGCCGGAAATGTATTATGCATTATCTTTCCGCCACATAGATCACATTAGACGAACTTCTGAACTTGTATGTTCTTGAGTGGCTGCGATTTTAGAGCTAGGCGTAAGGCAACGATGTTGCCAGCAAGGATAACTTCCAAGATATTACTATTATCTCGTTCTTTCCCTCTGTTTTTTGTTTTTTTTTGTCTTTTACCTCGGTAGAAATTTGAAAAAAATAATCTTAAGACATTCGAGCTGAACTAAAATCGTTTTAAAAGATAGCGGAAGTGAAAGGTATGGCCGAAGACATGCCTAACAGAGTTTCGCGACTACCGAGTAACGACTTGTATAATATAGTTTGTGAAATAAATCAATGGAATAAATCGCGAGGCAGTGCACGACGGGTAATGCGGTCGCTTCCAGGAATCCGGTGACTAAACCGAGGGGCATTCGGACTACCAAGGCAACGGCGCTGGCAGTTTGACAAGCCAATCCTACCCGCCTGCCAAGACGCCGTGTTTCTATCTGCACCAAAACGAAACGGTGGGTGTGCAGATTGGATTTGCGAAATTAATAGCCCTGCACCGATAAGAGTATGCGATGATAACTTGCGGTAAACTTCGAGCCGGATATTCGCGCATATAAAAAGGAGTTGAAATTTATTTCCCACTTTGCGAATGAAGGAAAGTTTTCCATTACGCGCTTGCTCTGCAGTTATCATTTTCATAAAGAGGCGATATGGATACGAAAATAAAATAAAAACTAAAAAATGTGCATTTTAATTGATGGGTGAAACTTGGCGGATGTAAATAAGTGAAACGTAGGCGTAGTATTCCAGGGGAAAAAGATTGCTTGGTTATTATTATAATGGATTAATCAAAATTTGACTGGGACTAGATTGAAGGGTTGCAAGCATGGAATTATCACGTCGCTGGATGACTGTTAAACACCTGTCTTGACTCGGCATGTAACGCGATCATAATTAGGGTGGGAAACGAAAAGCATAATCTGACGCCTTAAACGTCTGCCGGATCCAAACCGTGCGGAGAAATCAAAGGATCGCCGAAACGCCGCGTCGGTGAACCTTGGTAATAATATAATTACTTAAACAGGTACCTTTTCAGTGAGATAAAAAGTAAAAACACCGTTTTCTGAACGGTCTGAACGTTTTGCCACCACGAGTTGTGCTGCACCACCAACGTTGCATCCAAGCGTACACAGGTACCATGCGAAACGGTGCAATTGCACCGAGTAATTTGTACCCCAATAATGCGGGCAGCCGCATGCATTCACACCAGGTCTTGGCCTCGCGTGATTACGACCAGCCGACGCACGTGTCCGTGTAATTATCTTACCCTGTGTGTTTGGTGACCCTTAGCAAACCAGGAACTAAAGTGTCATATACAGTATACCTATAAGGTTTGGTGCTGTTGCAGTGCAGCGGTTTGACACATCAAATTGAACGAGATCGTTCAAATTCTGGATTATAGTGAAACGAGTTTGGGGAATAGATGAAGGGGATTGTTCTCTCGTCCATACAAGTTTTTCAATCAAAAATGTGCTCAAATAATTTACACATCAATTTGTCTTTGATTTATCATTCGTAATATTCATAAAAGTCACAAAAGCCTCTCTAGATCAATTTTCATAAACTACATTTTCAAATGAAATTGAACTTCTTTCTGCATCTGGCTCGAGGCCATTTTCGACGGAGACATAAAGACTATGACTTCAATACCGCAATAGAATTATTTCGTCGAGGATACGATTCTCGTTTATTTCGAATCACTGAATGGAATCTTGAGTGCTTTTCGAAACTCAACTTCAGGTGTCTGTCACTCGGTTAATAATTACTGTTCCTTGCAGCTATATGATGGATCATACGTGTGTCGTGATGAAGAAAATTCAAGCACGAAAAAACTCTTTTGGCAATATACTTTTAATTGCAAGCGGAATTATAAATAAAACTGTAAATCTATTTATACTATGACGTGTTCCTGATGAACTGATGCATCACCGGTAAAATCTCAACATTTTTCCAATAATTATCAATCGAGTTGGTCGACACTTGAAGTTGAGTGTTTGAAAAAGCACTCAAGACATCGTACTTTCTTCCACTCGAATTGTCATGAATAAAAAAACGCAAAGTATTGGAAGAAAAAGAAAATTGAATCTTCGTGAGAAAGAAAAGAAGTCTTCAAACAATGGGATATTTCCTGTGCCATATTTTTGCGATTGTTATTTCAACCAGTTACACCTACCTTTGGGGAGCCAAGGGTTCACGACGTTCGACTTCGATAGCAAGTTATGTGCTACCAACTTTTACTCTTGAATGATGCTTGATAGCAGCAGATGCGTTATAGAAAAAGGCACCATATCCTGTGCAGAATGTAATAAAGCAAGAGCGAGCATATTACTACTCTTTCTCATAGCGCGAGCGAAGCGGCTGTCATCGTCTCCGCGTACTTATCGCATTCTTAGGCATGTGCAGTCAGGGAGCCGGGATGGGTCTAGAGCAGTCGAAGGGAGGAGTAGATTTCGTTAAATATAGCCTAGAAGCCGTTGGTCCTCGGCGAGTCAGTCCGCTCCCGTTAAGCCAGATGTAACGTTTCACTTCCGTTTTGCTGCCACTTCGCTGCCACTTCTCTAGAGCCTCTTTTTTGCCTGTCTTCCGACATGCCAGGCTTGCGGGTGGCAGGACGCGTTGAGTGTTTCCAAAATAATGATTTTAATTAGAAGAGTATGGTGCTTAGGAAATTGCACCCCAAGGACCGGAGGACCAAGCAAGCGCGTTTATATTTCTCGCGCGATATGCTCGGAATACGTGCCACCATAGGGATAGGTATTCTACTCGAGAACGTTATTCCTTAATCACGCGCTCCACGTTCGAAGAAGGCATGCGGAGATATTAGATCCCATACTTAATTCTTCGGCCCAGTTCATAGTCGGGAATTCATTTACGGTGAATAAACCTGCACTGCAATAGTTGGGTGTATAAGTTCCTAATGGCGAACCAGATCACCGCGGTGATGATGAATGTCATTTGGCCGATGTTGCAGAAACCCCCACGAAAAAAATATATATGCTAGGATATATGCATGGGATATATCCTAGCATATATGCTAGAATATATGCTAGGATATACTCAAATTTGCCCAAAGATATATCCTAGCATATATCCTAGCATATATATCCTTGCATATATTCTGGCATATATCCTAGTATACATTCTGGCATATATCCTAGCATATATTCTGGCATATATCCTAGCATATATTCTGGCATATATCCTAGCATATATTCTGGCATATATCCTAGCATATATTCTGGCATATATCCTAGCATATATTCTGGCATATATCCTAGCATATATTCTGGCATATATCCTAGCATATATTCTGGTATATATCCTATCATATATTCTGGCATATATTCTGGCATATATTCCGGCATATATTCTAGCATATATTCCGGCATATATTCTCCAGCGTATATTTTTAGCATATATTCTAGCATATATTGCTATATATACGTTGAATAGTTTATTAAAAAGAAAAAAAATCTAGATACGTTGGCGTGAAAAAATTAGCGGCAAATTTTTTTTTTTTGAAATATTTATTGTACAAATTTTTCAAGTTTAAAATATTTATATTAAATATGTAACTTTTCCGGTATGTTTTAAACCTCCTAACATATTTGAGGTTGTTTCGGTAATGTAGCCAACATGTTATAACGTGCGTTGGCAATAATATTACCGTGATTTACACTCAATTCAATTTCTTCATCGTTGGTATCATTAGCAGCCGATGGTGAAGGCCTGGAGACATAATTCCTTCGGGTGCCTGAATTTTTCACTCCAACATTTTACTTGAACCTAAAACAATTATGTATAATTAACTACCGAATTCATTATGCAAAAATGTATAATTTGAATGAATTGATAATTTTAATAATACAATAGGCTCTTACCGGACACTTCCATCACTATTGCGTGGAAACATTTCCAACCACCGAATGCCATTTTCTTCGTATCGTGCCATTCAACTACATCCATTTTTTTCGGATCATGATCTTCGCTCAAAAATTCTCCGAAATCGAAATCCTTCATGTGCTGAATATCGATTCCTGACGTCATCTTCTTGTCATCTCTTCCACCTACCCATTTAACTAATACCCACATTTTTTTCAATGACCAAATAATTAATTAATTGATTATTTTATCAAACCCGTTCACCTCGGCTAGCCCTATATGTTTTGACAATCAACAATTGAAGACGAGCAAATCCTGACTCTGTGACAACGCTAAATTGAAAAATAAAAAACCCTCGTCGGTAGCGCCTGATCGGTAGTTAGCGTTATCACAGAGTCAGGATTTGCTTGTCTTCAATTGTTGATTGTCAAAAAATATAGGGCTAGCAGAGGTGGACGGGTTTGATAAAATAATCAATTAATTAATTATTTGGTCATTGAAAAAAATGTGGGTATTAGTTAAATGGGTAGGTGGAAGAGATGACAAGAAGATGACGTCAGGAATCGATATTCAGCACATTAAGGATTTTGATTTCGAAGAATTTTTGAGCGAAGATCATGATCTGAAAAAAATGGATGTAGTTGAATGGCACGATACGAAGAAAATGGCACTCGGTGGTTGGAAATGTTTCCACGCAATAGTGATGGAAGTGTCCGGTAAGAGCCTATTGTATTATTAAAATTATCAATTCATTCAAATTATACATTTTTGCATAATGAATTCGGTAGTTAATTATACATAATTGTTTTAGGTTCAAGTAAAATGTTGGAGTGTAAAATTCAGGCACCCGAAGGAATTATGTCTCCAGGCCTTCATCATCGGCTGCTAATGATACCAACGATGAAGAAATTGAATTGAGTGTAAATCACGGTAATATTATTGCCAACGCACGTTATAACATGTTGGCTACATTACCGAAACAACCTCAAAATGTTAGGAGGGTTAAAACATACCGGAAAAGTTACATATTTAATATAAATATTTTAAACTTGAAAAATTTGTACAATAAATATTTCAGAAAAAAATTTGCCGCTAATTGTTTCACGCCAACGTATCTAGATTTTTTTTCTTTTTAATAAACTATTCAACATATTTATAGCAATATATGCTAGAATATATGCCGGAATATATATGCCAGAATATATGCTAGGATATATGCCAGAATATATGCTAGGATATATGCTAGAATATATGCTAGGATATATGCCAGAATATATGCTAGGATATATATGCTAGGATATATATGCTAGGATATATACTAGGATATATATGCTAGGATATATACTAGGATATATCTTTGGGCAAATTTGAGTATATCCTAGCATATATTCTAGCATATATGCTAGGATATATCCCATGCATATATCCTAGCATATATATTTTTTTCGTGGGGGAAGACAATCTTTGCCGAATGAACAGAGACGAGACAACACAAGCGATATCCCACCGATTAGTCAATCCGATTTTTTCCGCAGATTTAGTAAGCCTTCGCGATGCACAGGTGAAATAATTCAATCGTAGAGTGAACCAGGGGGAATTGGACTGCAGCTATTCCATCAACGTATCTTATTCGGCCTTGAGGACGAAGTCAAGGTAGTTACACGCAAACATGCGACACGAACACCCCAAGTGCCCAGAGGCGTAGAACGTGTTTGCTTATTTTGTCACAGGGGTTGGCGGAGGTAAGGGTGCACGGTTAAGGGAGGTGCGAGTCGTTTGTCAACGCAGAGGCTATTTATATCGTTCCCGCGGTGGCTCAGGGTGACAAATGGGGCCACCTCGGCTCTGTAGCCCAACCTGGTACAGGGTACTGGCTGTTTACATCTTAGAGTCTCATAAAAACACCGGTGTGAATCCCCCATTCCGGCCGTTCCGTTACTCTTATCAAAGACCTTGAGGCCCTGTTATCGAGTCACTTTGATGCGAGAGAATCGAATAGAGTTGCGAGAAAGGGTTTACTTACCCGGATGAAGATGTTTGGGAAATCTTGAAGCGCGCTGGAGTCAAGGAAAGAGGAACGTCTCGCGGGAAACACGTGGCTATAATTTCGTATAAATTTGTCTCCCTTGGTGTAAGTAACCCACTTAGTCCTCTATGGCATACAGGATATGTATATGTATTTGTATATATATACACAAGGCATCAGACGCCACGATCGTCCCGGAGTCATGGGTTCCCGTTTGAAGGCGTATTCAAAATACATTAACAGCTACCCGAAAATCTGAAAGCGCCGCAATACGCTCATTAAAATTCCGTCTGTCCCAGACGGCACTACGCCGTCTTTATGGAACCCGCGTGTGTCGTCTCCCGCTCACTGTACCGTAAAGAAAACTCATGTACATATGTACATACCTACATGCGTTGACTGGATAGAACCAACCTTCATTTCTCAGGCAAAAAGGTGTGAGCGACGAGTGTAAAATTTGAAACCGTCACTCATGGGTCACTCTCACACTACATTATACTGTGCTCTGTCATCTTGGAATCGGGAGAAACGCGAATGCGAAGGGTTTTCTGCACAAGTTTTGGAATATTCCAGGGATTGCATCTTCTAAGGTCTCGAGACAGGGTGCAGTGCAGGGTAAAACGGATGGCGTGGTATGCTGTCGAATTTTGTAACTTCCCATGCCTAAAATTAATGATGAAAGATAGGACGCCTGTAATAACAGTGATGTTCGATACCGAAAAATGATGTAAATTGAACCCGTCAACGTCGGCATACCTTTAAGATTTTTTCAGCCTATATTGACGGAGAGGAAGAATTCACCAGGGATCATTCCTTGATCAGGTGAAGAGCTCGTATAGCCAGAAGCAACGTCTTCGGGCTGTTGATTGATTCCGTCGTTCGTATTTTATCGCTCAGACCTTTCTTGAGAATTTTGACGATGAATCGTGAGTGTTAATCATGGAGATCACCTCGTAGACTTTGAACTTGGGAGGAACTTTCGTATAGAAAGACTCCTTCAAAGTAATCCAAACTGCTGACCCCTCCAGTTTAATTTCACTACAGTTTACCTATTAAGAGAGGTCTTACGGAGCAAGGTGGCATATTTCTGGTACGCCCCAGAATATTGCTGGCTTAAGCTGCGGCGAGGGGCCCGCGCGCACGTCTTTCATAGCATATCAAGTAGTTCCTCTTTCACTATCCCACTACCTTTGCTCTCCTTCGGTTCCTCTCTCTTACTCTTCTACCTCGAGAGGAGGATTACCCGATATTACGCGGGTTTGACGCGCCGCGTCGAGTGGAAGGTCGTAAAATGAACGTCAAAAGCTTGGGGTTGCCCCTAACTACAGCCAGGCGCCTACACCCAGAGGAAAGCTGTTAAGTCAGCCTGACGAAGGCATACTTGCAGTTTGGATCTCTGCTGTTTGAAACGAGTACCACTTCCAAAGGGCCCTGTACCAATGGACGGATATACCACCGTACATATAGTTGTAGTGGGCACTTTGGTACGTGGGTTGACCCGTCTATACAGACCAGTACCGAGAGAGCGTCAAAACTTGTGGGACCCAGAGATAACCATGATGGAAATTGTTGGAAGGATCAATGGCAAAGAAAGGAAGATGGCGGCGCCAGTATGGACAAATTAATTGCGATGGAAGATAATTGTTTTTTTTAACTTGAGATTGCGTAGAAGAATTCTAGGATCTGTAGCTAAACAAGTTTTGGATTAGAAGGTACTCTGTACGTATATACAAGGGAGTGAGGCTCGTTGATTGCCACGATCCTTAAACGGCGATTCCTTTGAACGAAGAGGTCTAATTCCTTCTCTTTATCTGTATCGCTGTAACAGCCTCGAGCGAGGTTTAATAGGAAGAGGGGTTTCCCCTGCGTGAGGTTTAGTTTAGTTTAGTGCAGTGAACGTAGGAAGTGGAGTACGAGGATGGATCGAAAGTGGATTGAGATAAAAAGGGTGAGGAATAGAAACGGAACAATAGGAAAAGACGATTGATTCTCCAGCACGAATTGAACGTCCTTCAAAATGATGAAAAAGAAAATCGACGATTTCGAGTCTACGGAACACCTAAGCTTTATACGAACCCTGCAGCATGGTCCTTGGGGTCCCGTGAAACTAGACCCGATGACGCACGTGGAAAACGTCTCAATTCGTATTAATATTCATGGCCTGAAGTCACTGGAGTTAGAGGACAGCGACTGAGGCTTGTCGCTTTGACCGCATGTGGCGCGAGGCACCAGCTGTGTAAAAAATGAAAGCGCGGGCAGCCGCGACCGCAAAAAAGGCAAATCGATGCGTAAATACGTTGTTGACTTTACAGAGAGGCTGAAAGCCAGATGGAATTTGGTCCTGTGATTTAGTGGCCGGTTTGTTCGCTTTGGTCCTGCTACCGTGCGAGCCGTAGATCCTTAAGATTCACCTTCCAATCCTTCCCGCAAAAGGAATAGGCTCGCTCGTGTGCGTGGGTGGTCGACCCTTACTCGTACCGTTATAAGTGTTTCGAATAAAACACCTGATGAAGAATTATTGTGGTTGTTGAAGAAAATTGAACCCTTTCAAGGCAAGGCAATATGTAGGTGGACGTGATCCATTTACTCGGCTTGAAAATTGGTGTCTCGGAACGCGAGCGATTCGCTTCAAAATCTGGTTTGAATGACGGATTGGCTGCCCGTAAATAATTTACTGGTACCGACATTCGTTATAGGTATCTTTGATGAATTGGTCTCATTTATCGAGTCAGTTTTTCGAATGTACAGATTGTTGTTTCACTGTTAGTCATTTACGGCTGCCACAAATGGGCACCATAAATGACCGGCGTAATACTCTTCAACGATTGCGTTGTTGTTTTCTGACAAGGAGATTATTGAAATCTTGATAAATAGGTACCCACAATGCACAGACTTGGAACGGTGATAAATTCTTACTTTATTCCAACATTTTAGTAAGTTATATTTGAGTGAGTGAATAAATTCCTACACCATGACTCCAGTGTACTTACAACTCACTTTTCAAAGGATTATGCAGGTTGTAAAGGAAGCGTTTTCAGCTCCCGACAAATCTTCAAGACATAGTGTAAGTATCTAGGTAAAGAGGAGACAGTACCTACCATTCGCTGTTGTTTGGGTCCCCTGAAAAGTGCTCATAGTCATGGGTGTCTGATTTATAGTAAATGTCTTGCGATAAACGTAGCAAAGTGAGACAAATTTAGAAATCACTAGTCAGGTGATAGTAAAGAAATTATCTTCTACCCGAATTGAACCTAAAATAAGTCAAATTGCAAATCTGTGAATAATATTTGGTATCATCGTGAAATTCAGAGTGCAATTATCTGTCGTTTTAGTTCTCCGGCAATACAAAATTATAAAACCACCATGAGGTAATGGTAATCGTGAAAAAGCGAGGTGTGGTTCAGCTCTTAACATCGTGTACATGGTGGACTCATGCATTTTGCAGTGACTCAGATTCTTCTGGGTCATACCTATACATAAAAATCGTATAAATCCGAAAAGTAGTCTCTGCCAACATTTTTTGTCTTGATCTTTGATCGCCATTGTTTCCACATGTTTCTGTGTGAAGTCGACTCATAATTTATATCCTGTATCGAGATCATAACTATCATCCGAAAGTGCCAAACGTAGCATTCTATAATCGGAGGTTTGACAAATTCCATCCACAAATATGTCTTTTGATTTCCAGTTATCATGCTGACTGGATAATCGAAATTTTAGAGTTTAGTGATCACACGAAAGCAATGAACAGCAGAAGTTCTCGCATTAATCAGAAGAAGTGTTAATGCACATTCATTACATCTTTCTGAACTACTTTTCGTTTTATTAACTATTTAATCACAAATGTCTCTAGCGTAATGTATGGGAAGATGTTCTAGGTATAGCCACGTCGTGGTCTCGTCAAAGTTTCGGTCTTTACCCGAACGGACTTGTTACCAGCGTCAAGCTTTCATCAACGACAGGTGATTCGACGGTTGAGTAACCTTTGGGTAAGGTTTACGAAGATGGTCGTTTCAAGTTAATTGTCTAGCCACAACCGCTTAATCCTAGTATCTATCGAAGTTGCTCAACTTGTCGGCTGCACGTCCGAGCGTTATAGCTACTCGGGTGATGGCTTGCTGCACGAATAGACCGACGACCGCCTAGCCGTCTCTAATACGAGGAACTAATTATACAGTCTAATTAATTGTGCCCAGTGATACACCGCTTTGCTGAGAGCAAAAAGTACTCACGAACCTGGACCACGACCACGGGGCACGTCCATAATTTAGGGATCCTCCCTCCGGTCCCCATCCTGCAGAGGACCTCCAGTGGCCAGGTGCCCTCTGCCTCGATCTTGCCCTCTTCGCGGCACTCGGTCCAGTCGATGGTTGCGTCTGTGAGCCCGGCTACCGTAAATCTCTTCGAACAAGGCACGTCGTCCGTGATTTTGCTCAACCAGTCGCACACAGAGAAATTCTCCAACGGGAACACACCCTCGCTTATAAGAACACACGCGAACTCGTGGACACGAAAAGCTCGTGGTTAAAGCCTGGCTGTCTACTCCGCGGGTCTTCTTCTCGTATCGTAGAGAAGTTTCAGTTTTATTTGAGACTTGGTGACGACGTATCTTTCACCGTTGGATTTAAGCCCGGGTTTGTTTCCTGGAAAGAGTTGGATGCGACGTGTTTGTAATAAGTGGGATTAGGATCGGATCTTGGCTAACGAGATGTTTTTGTCAAGTTAGACGAGGAATTAACTTCTCTGTACGTACATACAGTGTACAGCTATACCTTGGAAGTTAAACTCGTGGCTATGCTGCTGGAAAGACTGCATTCAATTCTCTAACAACCGTTTCCTCTATACAGATTCTTCTTATATCTCCATCCAATAAGAACTAACTTGCCAGGTATTCGCTGGCTTTGAACGCTCGAACATCCTGCTGACGTAGAGGAATGCCTCTGTGATCCGCCGTCCGCCGCGAGGACAAACGAACAAACGGACAAACGTACGGCAAGAAGTCACACAGACCCGGTACAGAAGATAAACAGTAGAATGGGATAGGAGAGCGTGCAGGTTGCGGGGAAGCGCAAGGTAGTCCTGATAATTAATAACCCACTTCTTAGCCCAGTACAAGCCTTTGTTCTGGTCGACTGCTGCAGAGACCTAGAGATGCGGATGGCGAAGACCGCCTCGTGGATGCTGAACCGTTCCTCGCCGGACGCCAGACATACTCCCGTGCGATTCCGCGAGGCCAGCCAACAAAAACCGAAGGAGCTGATTCATTAACCAAACAAAACACTAATTGGTTGGCCTCGACGGTATTAATCTGACCGCAAAAACGCACCCATCGATTCCGCAACATGTTCACGACATTCTAAAACCCTCATTTTAAGATCTAATCGCGACGCTGGCTGCGTTAATTATTCTGAGGAGAATGAAAAGGAATCTCGAAGACGATCATAACCGTTCGAAGTTTCCAATTTCCTTGACGCCTGACGAGAAGAGAATTACTGTGCAGGGTAATTCATCAAGTTTATGTAAGCTTCTGCGTGGACGAGTATTTTTTTCTTCTTTTTTTTCATTTTCTTTTTAGGGATTTTTCCTGACCCCGAAAGGCACGGGTTGAAATTCTACACAGTTTCCCTTTGTACCTGTTTAATATTCATGAATTCTATGTGCTTTGTGAATCATCAGATCAAAAGCCTCCTCTCTAAAGAGCTCTCACGAATCGTTTTACTCCAGTTTCCCTTCGGAAAGCCTACGTTGCATTCGAAATATCCCGAACGATTTTTCATACGTTTTTCATCGCATCGATTCTTATCCATGTATTGGGATCTGTCGAAATACATATCAAACCCGAAACTCTATCACAATAGGATCTGTATATGAACATATTTATCATAATAATGAAACAAGTAAGAAATTCTGGATTCCCCTCAACCAATAAAGTATATTTTCACCAAACAGTTGGACAGCTCAATAATACTTTAATGGCTTTCCGAACGTATCGACATCGAGGCAGTGTATGATGATGGCGAATACCTCAGCCTCTATAGTGTCTCAATTATCGACAGATTATCGTCGAATTTTACGTCGAACAGGTATCACCTACCACGGCAATAAAATTTCACATTTTTTTTGTGAATTTAAATGAACCTCTCGCGTCGAATATTCTGCCGATAGAACAAAATTTGTTCGAACATACGGCTTTGGCAATATTTTAATGAAACGATGAAGACCTTTACATATTGTAAATTTTAATCGCTGCGTAATTAATCGAAGTTACGTAACTCCACATAACACGTATATATTAGAACGTAATTTCAAACCAATCAATAGAGTCAAAGATCAAACACATTTATCTCGATACCCGTATACCTCACCAGAGAAATTTTAATTCTGCCTCAAATAATCATCGACAACAGTTTATCGGAACGTCGTGATGTAATAATTAATAAAACCTACGTCAGGTTCAATGCACTTTTTATCTAAAAGCTATGCAGTTGAATTCTTTCAGATTATTGGTGGCGTACATACGGTTTAATTAGATAATTTTTCGTGATAGAAATATGATACAGTCTCACATCGTTTTTCGAACTGATTGTAAATTAGGTGAATTGTAATGCACTTATATACGAGGCTCTTAAAGTTGGTCCGACTTGTTTCCCAACACTGAATTCCTTCGAACCAACAAAGTCGATACAAATTTCCGTCGGTCGTATCCGCGGGGTAATCGAGCGAGCAGTTAAATGACCAATTTAAAAAAGACAAGGTTTAACCATTCTCAACGGTCCGAAGGACATTGCTTTGATCCGTCATAAGATACGCTTTTGATATCATGAGAAATGAAGTTGAAACATGGGAAATAAAATAAAGACGACAAATTTTGGAATTGGTCGATCATTGGAATCTGACGATCAGAAAATATGCCTGAAGATGAAAATCGGAAACACGATACAGTTGACAGAACGAATAGTCAATTGTGAGAGTAAAAAGTAGTAAGGAAGATCTGGAGCAGAGGTAAGAGGGCCTTATCTTTTGTCTGCTTTTCCTGGTCTCCCACGTAGCCGTGTTCAATGAAGTATAATCACTCGATGATACCCCACGGTTTCCAGGTGAGTTATACTCGTTCTATAATCTGATCGCTTGGCTTTGACCATTATGCTATTACGGCATATGACTTAACAATATTAAGGCAATTATCGGCGTGTTATATTTCCAGTCAAAGCTGAACAATAGTTTGTGAAAGGTACATGCTGCTGGCTTGATATCCCGCGGAGTTGAGCTCGCTGTGCAATCGCATTCTGTCAATTGTTAGCGAAAGAGGGACTGACTAGAAGGTATTTGACGGAAACGAGTATAGAAAAAACAGAACGAGCAAAAGATTTTCCCCAAATTACTCTGTTTAAGACTGCCTGTTCGTTAAACTGGTGCTAAATGCGGTATTTGAACAGCACTTTCCTGCTTTCAAGTTACTATAGATTTTCGTCCCGTCGAGCTTAACTAATTCAAGTACCTAAAACAGAGATGAAGCTACGGTCGCAACCACGCTGCGTGGCCTAGCCTGGCGCGGGCGAGTAGTAATTGAAAATTTATCTCCCTCAACTTTTTGCCCTCGCCACCCGCATTTACAATTCCCGTAGGAGGACTCGCCCGAGTCCTCGGTCATTAAGCCGCCCTATTGAAACAATAAATATTTTTAGCGTCCAGCCGAGGCTAGGTGTTCGCTTACCGTCCGCCCCAACAAAAGGTAGTTGTGCTCGTGGCTGAAGGATACAAAACGATCGTCAGATTACAGACAGATAAAAAAATAGTACGAGTGCAGGGAGTGGGTTCGAAGTGGTTATCAGCCATACACAATCAAGTCTCTACCTATACATACACACATGTCCAATAACTGGGTGCAATTCATGTGCGATTCAGATCCAGATCAAAGGTTGGGGCCTGGGGGTCGATGCTAGACCCCCGTTACCCTAAGTTACGTTGGATCTCGTATCCGTAATTAAGCGTGTAAGCGAATCAGATACATTAGGTATGCAACGATTCCCTTACCATGTAATGTCTGCGGTATTGACCATTACGTTCGAGCTATTGTTCTATTCTCTTCTTACTCATTCGATGCATAAAGAGATGCATTTCTGCAAAACACAATTTTCCTCTTTCGTAATTGGAAATCGATTTCGTGGTATCGGCTGACCGAAATTATTCTATGGCAGTTCGTAGCACCTTGATTTATATCCTGCAAGACTGGACTAATGCATAGAGCATAGAGTCACCCCACATATTATACAGTATGGGTCCAATCTGTTTTGAAACGGTTTTCATTTCGACAAAGAATTTATTAGCAAGAATGGTAATCGCCGATACTCTCACGTCTAAATCGCGTTCGTTTAAATCGGAACGATCGGATACTGGGCAGGTTGCGATAGCCTGACGGCGATGCATTGGGCGAGGCTGGTTCGCCTCGTGTGCTGCACTCCGAATTGATATTCGTACGATCGCGCTTCCCGTTCCGGATACAAACGACTCCCCTGGGCAGGAAAACGAGTTCAGGCGTCCGACTGCGGGAAATTGAATAGTCCCGAGCCCGCCGCACGAGTTCGCCGTTTGTTAATCGTCGCTAAGCAACGGTAAGCGAACGGTTTTAGTAATTACGAGTAGCGGGATCGAGTTGGCAGGGAGTCACACCAATACTCACCACAACATTCTTGCCATGTGAAATTGACTGACTGATTGACCAACACGTGGACTACCGAACCGATTCATTATATGTTTATGCTATCGATATCACGTGCGGAAAATGGTGCGTCAGGATCACGCTGATGCATACATCGTACATCGTACATTGCACATTGCACATATATGTCCACTCTAATCTGCAAGTAGCGTATAATCTCCGTTAGTTCAGACACAGCGTAAATCACATTTCCCTTTCGTTGTCTGTTCATTCTCGGCACCAGTCTCGGGCGGAAGTCGACTGTAATGACCGCGAAAGAGAGCAGTGCACTTGTGGCAATAAAGCATCGCTTGGAATCACTTCTCCCCATCCTTCTCCTGACCTTCTTCTCCACAGGTCTCATTCAGTCTCGACGACAGACCAGACGGCAGGACATTCACTGGACTGAATAATTTACAACTGCGACATAACGGAGATATCTAAGCATTATCAATTACGTTCGATCGAAAGGCTTCACGGATTTTTCAAATAACCATTTTGGAGCTACCTAAGACTTTGCTATAAGAAGGAAATTAGCGATCTCTTACATCGCACCGTCGCAGGCCACATAAACTATGCGTTTCCATACGCACACATGTATATCTCTATAGTATATAAATAGCTATGTTGTAATTAGAGGAATTGCTGGATTAAACTCGGTGGCTTGTCGTGCGAATCTTGAGCCATGTTCTGATCCTCGGCTTACAGCCGTTTATCTGTCAACGGGTTTGAATTTAATCATTATAAATTCCCCTGCATCCGGGCACACAATCAAGGATTTATGGTCGACGGTTCTAAGATTTAGCTGAAACGGGAATTCTCCTTGTTATTTTTACTTTTTATCATCAGAATTATGTTACGTCAGAAAATTGTAGTTGGAAAGGCATATGTGCGAATGCATCTTAACTCACGAGTACCAAATCCCGTAGTGGACAAATTAGTGCAGATTTGACATCAGCTATTTTATACATGACTGAAATGAGCGCTCGGAAAATCTTGAGGATATTGTTTAGACAAAATGACTTTGGTACTACATGACATTGAAGGTAACAGCTGTAAAGAGTCAACACCACAGCCTACTACATAGGTATAGGTATATATTATCCGCTCGTCAGCTGACAAGGTGTTCGTTGCCGTCGTACAACGCGACTGTCACGTACAGACTAGGAACCAACCACGTCTCCCTCCCTCCTAAATGCAATTTCCGCTATTTTTACCCGAAAAGCTTCCCGACATAACGTCCTGACACGTTCCTCAAATAAACTCTCGGTTCCAGAGTTCCTATGTGTTGTTGGTACTTGCAACTTTTCCAAGTGCCAGGTACTCAACTCTGCAGTTTCTTTCCAATTGGGAGTTCAAGTGGGCAGCATTAAACCTAAGGATTTTATATAATTGTGCGAAAAGATTGAACAAACTAGGGGAGACCAAGGAGATCCATTTGGTTAGTCATTCGTTCCAAGGGGGGGTCCAGAGAGCTAAGAGAGCTTTTATCACAGATAAGTAGGTATACATCAATTTTAAACAGTTAACGATATGAGGTGGGGAAATTTGTTCAAAACTGCAGATTGATGTTGAGCTTTATAATAGCTGCAGAGGGACAAGTCACGATTTTATATTATATTTGATAGATTATCAACTTTTAATGAATTTTTCTCCTTATTTTATTTTCAATTCGTACCACCTGACGCCGAGGAATAGGGATATTATTAATTTCATACCGGCGCGAATGCTTTTTAGTTCGTTTTTTGCTTTTCGATAATTCCACAAAAAGTAATTGATCGGAAAGTTGTCGGAAGATGAGTTACGGCTAGCCACGTTAAACCCGCAGAAAAACGGGTTTGCCGCATAACCGTACCTGTACCATACATACATATACCCATACGCCATGTACAATATCCTGAAAGAGTAATTTCTCCCAGTTATCGAGATTTTCTACGTTGTAAAACACGTGCCACATGTGAGTATTGTTTTGCATTTTTTATTCCATCATTAATCATATGGTTTCGTCCAGGTCTTAATTAAACCCATCGCCACCATCAAACCTCAAGGCTTGAGTGCATCGTAAAAGAGGCGGTTTTTCAAGGACCTAAAAGTGAGTATATGCACGTGTGTGGAAACGTGTGTTTTCCGGAATTTACCGACTATTCAGGAATACCGTAAATCGCGAATCTAATTACATTAATTGGTGACATTCTGGATCAACCAGCAGTGCAGAATGATCATAATTCTGACTCCATGATAATTCCGTGTCGCCGGCAATGCTTGGGAGTTAATTCTCATTAATAATACCCAACCAACCGGGCGTCGCGACGGCAAAGAGTCCCCAGGTCCTGCGATTTCCATCCTTTACTACTGCCCGGTGGACCGTATCAATCAGTGAGTACACTGGAAGGGCGGGCTGGACGGGCAGCGTCGCCCCAAACACGAAGTGACCCCTGGCTTGCCTGTTCCTTCCCGACTGCACGGAACACCGCCATCAATTGCAGCTGCTCCATAACCTAGTCGATAAATAGAAAAGCAGTTGGACCGATGAAAGGATATTCACCCTTGACAAAGAGGGAAATAGAAATGCGGGGAGAGAATGAGAAGGGATGGAGAGAAAAAAATGAAATACCTGGTCGCTTTTTACCCGACAATTGCAAAGATCGCTTATCAGGGTACCTGGGTAGGTATGAAAAAAAAATTGTGGAAAGAACTTAGAACCGAATTGAGCTATATAATAGTCGCGAGGATATAAAATAGAGATAATGAAAATTACGATCAAACGACTATATTCCCTCGTCCATAAAATAGCTGCAGACCACCGTTATAAAGATGCCCTTAATTCAATGCTTTTCATATCGCACTAAATTTCTTAATTGTTTGACTTTTGCAATTAAGAACTTGGCTATTATATTGAAGAATTTACGTCATTAACACCCTGGTGGATCGAGGCGACGGATTTACGATTTTGCCAACGATTAAACAAACGGTCCAATTTCGCGTCTTATCATTAATTGCTGAGCTGTGATTTGCCGAATCAATTGTGAACAGTTTAACTTCAAGTTGTTGAGAAGTGAGCAATACGTCCTATGCAAGATCTATGATTCCGTGATTATAGGGGAGAACGATACGGACCTACAGATGACCGAGTGCAGGGAAGATGTTCGTGCAAAGACGTATTATAATGTATTTTGGATTTTACAATCCAATTTTTCACGCCCGGGTGAACTTTCGACCTTTTTTCACGAGCGTCAAGGAATTCAGATTCCTTAATCCATAATGCATAAGCCGTTTAAGGATCACTTAGCCATGACAGAAACTAATGTAGCGAGATGACAGGCATTAGAATAAAACGATCGTTTACTCAAGTAGCTGCGTTCAGCATACCTTACCTTACGCAAGTTACTTGGAATACGAAAAAGTTAAGAAAATTTTGCTTCGGACCGATCGTCATCGCTCGGGGATTCAATGAAACCGATGAGACAAATGATCGGTACGAGATCATCGTAATCGTGTCAAGAGCGGGATAAATTTTTATTATATTATTGGGGCGTTGCTGTGTGAATTTCCCGAGAAAATTTTAAAGCGACATTGATCCCCTTTAATTTTCTAGTTGACGGATGAATTTTTATAAGCTTCAAGCCCTTCAACCCCATTTTTTTCAATTCATCGGAGAAACAAAGTCGTTTCACAGGCTACAGGCTGCCGTTGAGTAATTTCACTAATGGCTGCGAATCACGGTGTAGTCTGGGGTCTTCCGCATCCGAATTTGGTCAAACAAATTCACTTGCTAGGTATTCGAAAATTAAATCGCTGCCTTGGGGATTTTAATTCCTTTAACTGTAGGATGCGAAAATTTGTCAACATCGTCGTATTAAAGCGTAATTGACTAAGTACGGGGGATACAATTAAATACAACGAAAATTTCGTCGGTACCTAAATAATTTTTAATCCAAGCTCTCGAAGCTGTAATTTTTTAAGAGGTATTTAAACCGCAGGTTCTTTGATCTCGCTTTATTATCTCTAATGGTAAATTGCAAAACGTTACGAAATTGTGAGAATTTTTAGAAGACGTATCGTTCCTTTTCACAGAATCTGATTACTGAAAACCTACTTGGGATTAAGTGAAATTATTAGATCGATTATTTCAATTTCTTTAAAAAACCGTTCGATAGTCTATTAGTTTTTGGAATTGGGTAAAAAAAAATACGAAACAGTTGTTTGAAAGCTACCCTGTGGATTGGAAAAAATTAATTCACTGTGCTTTTCAGATACTGAAGAGAATACAGTTCAAAATGCTTGATATCTGAAAAAAATTGTGATAAACGTCACATAAAGGTTCAGTTTAGGTATGAAGCGAGTGATAATTTATTACATCTGTATAATACGGATCTATGAAGTGATTTCAATAAAATGAAGTGAAGTTGTTTGGCAGTGAATATTGGTATACTTGTGAAGAAGATCGCATTTTTTGAGAATGATTATGAGAGTGACAAAAATAGCGTCGGTTTTGTACAAAGCCATGGAGTGTGACATTTACAAATGAGTCCCCTCTTCTGAAACGCGTTCCAGGTGACGCGAGAAAATGTTCATTTCATAAAAATTTGTCGCTTCGTCCGTATCCATCCGTTTGCGTCGCTTTAAGTATATCTCTACTAATAGCTGGATCTAGTAGCTGCAAGGCGTATAGCGTCTGCGCATGCATTGTGACATATACGTCGAGTCATATTTTCACGCGGGTTCTGTTCGCCGCACGAAATCCAGTGAAAATAAACATCGAGTCTCTGAAATATTATCGTGGACGACCGCTGAAAAATACCCAAGAGCTTTACTCAGCTCCAGTAATTCTCTGTAGCCGAGATATAAATATGTGGGAATGGAATTACGCGTCATTTCGTAGAAACTATTTGTCTGCGCTCCATACAAGTTTGCAGGGATGGTCGCGCTTGCAGTAAGAATTAAACTGTCCCATGTTGGAGCAAAAAAGGACAACTAATCTTAGTTAAAACTCTGACAGAATAGAGAGCGAAAAAGAGTACCGGCAAAAAGGAATGAAAAAGAAAAAAGAAAAGCTTTTAAATTGAATGTGTCCACGTATACTCCATCCTGATTTGCGACTGACGCAAAATTGCTGGTAATACTTTTGATGATTTCTCTTGATTGTCTTTCGCGGAAGTGTATGCAAAATTTTCACCCAACTGCATCCGCGACTTACTAAAAGGTAAATAAATCAGAGCAACGTGCTAGAGACATTTACAAGTCAGACGACTTACGCTGGTGTAGTAGCCATAAATTGCAATCGGCAGTTGTTGGGGCGTTACATGGCGTTAATTATCGTTCCCTCGATTGAATCCAGTCGATAAAAACTAGTTACTTTTTCACCCTCAGGGGGAAGAAGGGGTTGAACTCCTCATTGGGTGGCCTTACGCCTCTAATTCTCGCAACTGCCCGTTCCTAATACTGGTAATTTGCCCCGTGACCTATGACACTAAGAAACTTCGTAATCCTCCCTCTCCAAATCAAAGGAAATTCACCCTTGCAGACTCGAGGGAAATCCCCGAGACGAAATTATACCGAACTTGGTATTCTCATGCCTACTATCGCTCATCAGCTTTTTTTTTCTGTAAACAAAAATGAGCAGCTTACTCCTTTGGATTGTTCATAATACGTAATATGGCGAACCTCGACCAACTTTTCCGACAAAGGAACATTGCCTTGTATTTCATCTCGGATATCTCAGAGATGCATTAAGCGCTCCTTCATTTGTTTTATTTTTTATTTT
Organism: Tenthredo livida; assembly: GCA_963992785.1. Classification (NCBI taxonomy): domain Eukaryota; kingdom Metazoa; phylum Arthropoda; class Insecta; order Hymenoptera; family Tenthredinidae; genus Tenthredo; species Tenthredo livida. Next base: position 13,309,144 of record OZ023066.1, on the reverse strand, counting down.
TTTTGTTTTTTTGCTTTTTTCGTTTTGGTGGGCTGCATTCATTCCAGATAGATTTATTTCCCACTTCCTTAGCAGATACGTACGTTTGTAAGCTCTATGGTGGTTGTAAATATCGCCAAGAGTAAGGGTGCCTTCGACGTTTGGTAGACAAAACTACTTAAGACTTCATCAGCGAGTGGAGGAACAAGACCGTATAAAAGAATCTACATATGAAGCTTGGAGTGGGTATTTGCTGCGTGAATTCTTTCGTCAAACCGCATTTGCTTATGGTATCTATAAGTAGCCAAAGCTCATTTCACGCGCGGAGGTAATGGCTCTTCAACTTTCTGCACGTGAGCCCTAAACATAGAACATCTCTTCGTGGTATTACGACCGTTGTTGGGGTTAATTACACGTACATACAAACCTACCGCTAAAAGCGGCTAATCAACCGCACTTCATTGTGCTTAATTCTACCCGAAACTCGGCTCGCTCCAACCGTTTGAAAGATCAATTTTAGAAACAAATGGAAAAAAAATGGGAAAAAAATATAGAGCAAAGGAAATTGAAGACTAACATGTGTTTAGATCAGTGAGATATCTGTAACGAGTGTCTGGTTAAAGCTACATTAGATATACCTAGACGGTACACGGTTGTTCCCAATCATATGCAAATTACCCCGTTACAGGCCAGGTGTAAAATATAATTTGAATAGTTCTCACACTGCCCATTGAACGTGTGAAACCGGAGGTCCGATCTGATAAGACTTATTATACTATCACTCACGTGTCAAAACAGATTTTAGATACGATTATAGCATTGTCAGAGGTGGTCCAAACTGATTTTGAATTTCGTCGAAAGCTAAGGATCCGCTTACCAGTCCAGAGGTTCTGGACCCACCCTTCGCTCCGAGATTTCCAACGTGATACATATTACGATACCTATACAGTATACACACATATATAAGTATATTCCATGTGTATCACCGGAATATATGCAATTCTTTGAGGTCGGCCGCGATTTGTGGCTAGACCCAACAGCACGTGATTGAAAAATCAAACAATTTTATTCAAAGACGTTCTGACGTCGGCATTTTTATTCCTGACGGTAGTAGAGTCATGTGCATGTACCAATTTACTTTTATAGAGTAGTCGCCTTCAAACGTCGTAAAAAGGTTTAGGCATCAACGGCCTTACCAAAGTGGTCGTATTTATAAGTTAGAGATGAAATTAAGTTCGAAAAGATTTCGCCTCGAATAAGTATACTATTTGTGTATCGCGGAGTGAAACAACTCTAAGGAATTACGTCAATTATGCCAATTACGTAAAAGCAGTGATCTGAACAGAAATTAATCGCACGGTACGACATGGCTAGTTATTAGTATCTGTTCCATGTCAAGGATGTAGAAAGTAAATATGAAGTCGGTTAAATTCGTTTAACGAAGAGCTTGCAAGCCATCACTTTCGACAGTTAATCCGACACCTAATATCAAGACAGGGCAAACCGAGGCAGACCCCTTTTCGGAGCGGCTGAAGCCGTGCCAATTCCGTTGATTGGATGCTCTGAGAAAAAGTTAATTGGTCCGGTTCAGGGACGTATTGGAGTAGATGGACGTGATTCTATTGAAAACAACGGCTTGTTCGATGTTGGAGTCTTGCAAGACGTCCAGATGGTTCTCAGCGCTAATTGCAGTGACCGAGGAAGGTATGAAGTCGGCTTAGCATCGAGTTCGATGCCTGGCTTAATTATTAGTAGAGATTAATGAAGGCGAGGTATCGGACTGGTACAGTTGTTAAGCTTTGGTCCAAAGACGAAATGTCTACAAGTGAAATCTCGTACTTACAGGTTTTTAAACAACAATGACGATCAGTGAACGTGTATAATTTCGTAGAAAGTAAATACCTACATTGTTTTTAATTAAGAAATTGATACGCCCGGCTAATTAAAAAACTGTCAGTAGCCAGTTAAATATATAATTAGCAGATAAGCATGCGTATTCATTAGCCCAGCTAACGCCTTCGAATAACATTTGCATGCGTAATTATTATATCTCTGTGGGCACACTGCGGACGATTCTACCTATTACAAACATATAATGACCAATAACTTATTGTAATTTACATCGCTTACTACTCCGAGCTTTCCATATTCCCACGAAATGATGCATCCACTCTCTCTCTTTCTCTCTATCCCTATCTCTATATATATTTCTCTGAAAATTGTTTAAGCCTCGAATCTGTGTTCACACGGCTAAAACTGGATAAAGTACGACTGTTTCGAAAATTTCAGCTAGCCACCGTTCCACATACACATACCTGTATACGTACACATATACTTCCAGACTATATGCATACACCAGCTCGGATCATCCCAACGTATACATAGTCTGTAAAGCTGGTTTATAATAACCCGGCGAACCGGTACGTTTGCGAGCTCGGTGGTCCCTCGTCAGCTCGTCCGGCTGGTCAGCCAGTCAGAGTAAGAGTCGTTCTGCCTGACGCCAAGCGCCGGTGTTTCATTTGATATTTTTATATCAAAAGTCCAATCTATTTGAGGAAAAATAAAAAAATATATCTTCATTTACCTACGGGGGTTTAGTATATTTTTGTTTAAGGGTCTGGGAAAATGGAGGCATGGAGATTTGATCTAATTTTTTGAAATTGAAATAATGATCGAGCGCGCCGCGCCGCGCCGCGCTCGCATGCCTCCGGGGAGTCTGTCGATTACTAAATGTCGTATGGGTACTAAAGTTGGATCTGAGATTGTTCGAATGACGCAATAGTGGTTTTAAAAGTAACAACTGGTTCCAAACGAGGCCGTGTTTGCCATCAACTTGATTTGAACTTGTTAGTTGATATGTAAATAATAAATGTTACGAGTGGATCCTTGAGTCGTTAAAATGGTCAGAATGACCACTGGATACATTGAATGGAAATTTTCAAAATATTTATTCATACAATTATGTTACACTGAAGTGAGCGTGTCTTTCGTTTTTGTGTATGTTGATTTTTTCATTCAGGTGAACGGGGGGAATGTTAGACAGGATACAATGACGCGAAGAGCCCTCGAACAAACCCTCATCCATCTACGTTGAATCTATTATGTACGTAACTTGAAAGGTGACACAATATCGATATTACTATAACGTAAAGCTTTCCAATATAACTTGAGGTTAAAAAAAAAAAAAAAAATTATCCGAATCGCTACAAGCGATCTGAATCACTTTTTTCCACCATTGATTATTTTCCAAACTGCCTAAGCTAGTTTTCGACGTGTTAAACTGATGTCAAGGATGAAAACACACCCCAAGGGTGTTTAAAAAATAGGAAAAGAAGCTTACGTAATCTCGCTTGTAATCGTAAAGTGAAGGTAACGAGAACGTGGGACGTGGAACGTGCGTGAAAAGTGAGTAAACTGGTAGCTTCTTCCTTTTTCTTTTTGCACCTTCCACCCCTGCGGCAGCAAGCGGAAATGAAATTTTTATTCCACGTTATAGTGGTCGGCGGTTCACCTTTGTGCCACAATTCTTCACGATACATTAAAGTTAAATTTCAATATTGTTTTTTTCACTTAAACGATTCGCTGAGCTTCGTTAGACCACGGATGCAGTGCCTTATGCACATTTCTGAAGCGTTTCATAAACGCCTCTATACATTTCAGAGGGTGGTATAGGGACACAGAGACTCATAAATATTCTGAAAAAAAAGAAAAAATTCCGTTCAAATTATAAGCATCGAAGTTTTCTCGAAAAAATTTTACACTAAGTCTGGATAGGAATTAAACTTTAATTTTGAACTGAGAATACGTCAAGCTACGGTGTCAAAGAGTTGAGTCGGTCGCCCGCCGTGCCTTAATTAAGAGAAATTTAATTGCCTTAGTTTACGTGTTTGTTTGACTAACTTCACTTCGGCGTTGGATGCTACGAGTTACTCTCGCTCATAACGAAGTAACTCCAACCCACTGACGGACGGATATGCAGGCGAGTGTCATCGTCACTGTCTAATTCTAATACAAAATACAAGACAGTTCGTGTTGTACCAGGCGCCCGGGTCAATCAAAGTATAATCTAATTACTAAGAGTGAAAGATTTCCAAACATTGAATATGCATATGGATGAGACGTAGGTATTATGTGTTAGAAGCCTTAATCCGCGATCCATATTTTAAATCATTCGTCGATGGGTTGGAGCTTTTTAAGTATAGCATAAGATGCCGATGAGCTCGTTAGTGCTTCGTGTATACGTGATAATGACGCCCGAATTTCAGTCTTTTAGCTCTTCGAGAATATTTAATCGCACTATTAAACTGGTCCTCGATAAAAATTAGTCCATCTCGTGACTGGAGTGGCTCAGACGGAAAGCATTCTTCGTTTTATAGTCTCCTAATGCGATGATATATCTATTTTACTGCTGAAAGGCTTGAGCGATTGAATATTCAGAAGGGGTTATCTGAAACCATTTTTTAATCAATTTAAAAAATAGATACTGGTCACAGTTACTTGATCTATCGAAGATTTTGTGAATGAAATTTTCAAGTACTAAAAAACTACTGTTTCTCTTACAGTTTTTGGGTGATTTTCACCCGTTATAATCCAGAATGAAATTTATGAAAAATCATGATAATCTAAAGGGCTATAAGCATGCATGCAACAAATCATAGATGCAGAGGTGAGTTGTCGAGATATGTTTCAACAGCATAGCAGTGGTTATAAACTATCTCTTTCGAGTAGAAACTTTTGAACACATGACGCTGCTACAGAGACATTTTTACGTAACCGTGCTATTGGATAACTGGTTCAATTTATACGGAGTAATTGTTAATTATCGTGAGTCACTCTCGACTGTAGGCGCCAGTGGTCTGGCCATATTCGTCATATTGTCACCATACTCGGTGCTGAAGGTAAACTACATCGATTTAGCCGATAAGGGATGTGAATTTCAGTCCCTTGCGGGAAATCGCCGCCACGTGGGTTGGCACGGAACCACTTCTCCAGCTTCGTGTCATGCCTGTGACAAAGACAAGTCCTGTAATTGAACTTGAAGTAGGTATATAGGTACGTATGGTTGAACGGTTTACGGATACAAAGCGGTGCCTGCGGATAGGTATACATTATACATCCTATATCGGGAAGTATTTCGTAAACCGGCTTGATCATTGAATCAAACTCTGGTGGGTGGCAGGCTGTAGAGTAGGTATTTGTGAATTGTGATTGTCCCAACGGAGACTGGCAGATCAACGATACCCCACGTTGACGCAGGATACTTGTCCTTGCCGTTTCGAATTTCATCTCGACGTCTTTCAATCAACGTCTGTTCCAATCAACGCCAGGAATCTCGTATATCCTTTTCATCGACGTGGCGTATATACTTCTCAAATATAGTGACCCAACCTTCCACATCTACCGCATATTCTGAGCTCCGCCAATGTAATAAGGTCGCTTACATCACAATCTTCATAAATCGATTTACTTTCCTACATTATAACCTTCTTCCATCCTGAATTTATAGATATAGCCAAAGGTCGGACGAGAGCACCTGCACGGTGGAACATGTTCATTAATTTATTCATTCGATCATTACTTCACGCTCAGTATGTACATTCGATTACGAGATGACGCAGTTTCTCAGCTATCTTGTTTCGTCTCTTATAGACTATATTTTATCATCGTTTTGTATTTCTCTGTAAATCTCATTACGTTAGACACCGAGTAGGTACACAGATATGGATCAGTAGCAACTTTCCTCTTTCGGTATTATACAGAGGTACATGGTATACTGATCGAAGAGTGTTAACTTATACTGCTAACCTGTCGTAGGATTAGAGTTGAAGGTGATTTATCTACTGAGGATGGTTTCTTTTTTTTTTCTTCTCTTCTTTCGTTTCAAACAAGTGGACTTTGAAGAATGAAGGGTTACGGCTTGTGGGAAAAGCATTTAGAGTAGAACACGAGCGCGGGGATGAATGACTATTTGGTACTCGTTAAACATGCAAGATACTTCGCCTGAGTCTGAGCTCTAGCCTTTGCCTGAGCCTTCGTGAGCTTCCCCTTCATTATACGCTCTTGTTGATTCGTCTCGCGGTCAAATTTATCCACTTAACTTTTGTTTAAATAGCCAATCTTACGAAGTTTCACAACTTTAACAACCTACCACCAGCCCAAGGGGCAGGAAACCTCTCTATAATTTCGGTGCATGGCATCTCCAGAGTGTCGAATTTCTTATCATTTCACATCCTCATTTATAGGAAAGAAAACGAATTCCAGTATCACAAACATTATGCACGGAACCAATCACAACTTAATGATTAAGCCTGTCAAGATTATGCCACTTCTATCATATACTGAAGTACACCAATAAATCTGGACCTTTGCATCATGACGGAGCGCGTATCTCCGTTCACGTATATGAATATAAATTCAAATACAGGATGATTCGAATGTTGTAGAAAATCAATTCCACATCCACGAGGAACAGTTCACGTTCCTTCTCGTATAATCACACCATTCCCGTCACTCCCAATATATATAGGATTTCTTTGAAAGTCAAAGTGTTCGATTTCCACAAAATCGATATCTAATTTGTAATAATTTTATTTTCATCGATTGACAGAAGCTGATCTTCTTCTCACTTCGAATTCGACTTTTGAATCATTCGGTATACATAGTGAGCGGTTGGCTATAGAACGAGTTCCAGTGAAGGCAACCAGCTGAGGGCGTGTCGTTCGTATTCTGAATGATCGCCACGTATAAATCTCCGTTTCTTTAGCGGTCGCGTGCACTCTCGACTCTATGCGCGCGTGGACCATCCGCGTGAATCTTTGCGCTAGTCAGTGCACGACTGTAGTCCAGTCCAGTCCAGTCCAGACCATTGGTGGTATAAACTAAGAGGAATGTCGATTGCTTGGCAAAGAGAGACGAGAGAAAGAGAGGAAGAAGAAGAGGTAAAATAAGAATAAGATAGTTCGTTCGGTAAATAGCTTGGGCAGCAGCATGGCTATCGGTCTCTTCCGCGCTCCCTGCCTAATTAACTTTGAAACCTTTCGGATCAGATGGCCTTAGACTCTCAGCCAGCCGATAATATCGAGGAATAACGAGGTATCCGAGACAATGGGCAACTGACAATTAAGAAAATGGCTGCCACGTGTAAATCCGCGTTAAGACGGGCTTAAAAGATCAATGTGCTAAATCCTCTCGCTAGAGAGACACAGTCCAATCATATTAGTAGTTTGTTTCGCTGGCATCATTGCAGACGTAACAAAAGAAGAGGTTGTTGCACTTGACGAGTTATGCAGAGCCGAAGAGTGTGCATTTGACTAAGCCCAAGACGTTTCGAGGAATTTTATACTTTCAGACTGTCTTCGAGCTCCCATTGTCCCCCGTTTCACCAGTCCCAACTCTCTGCAGTTATTTTTTTCATTTTTTTTTTTTTTTTTGACTCGTCTGTTTGTGACTTTATCTCGGCAGGGTAGTAGCTCTTTCCACTGGCTGATTACGTATGCCGAGAACATTCCTTGAGCTTATGAAAATTCCGAGGCTTTGTGACTTGGTGGCGATAAATAAGATGTACCGAATAGCTGCGACATGTTTCCGTATATTTTACCTCTTTTATCTAGGCCCTTGTAGAAACGGTTTATCTTCTTTCTGGTTATAAGATCCATCATCTTTCATTTCTTACAGTCCGAGATCCGGCCTATTACCCGCGTGGCTGATACACGAATTCCATTTTGCTTCAAACTCATCCATTCCCAAATATCTTGTTGGGGAACTATGATATCCAAAAATGATCAGACTATATGGCTCCACGGTCCTCAAAATAGACCAAGGTAGTGGGCTAGCCAGTCTACCGTGAAACAGCCTCGCTGGTCCAGTTCTGGGAATTAGAATGACGTCAATTCAACGTATCGATTAACTGGTCCAAAACGTTCTGGAATTCAAATCACCGAATGTGAAAATGAAAAGTTGAATAGCTGACAGTTTCGTTGACATCATAGTAATGGCAACGTTTCTTAGTTGGAAACTTGCTCTACCTCCGAAACGTTGACGTGTCCGTACTAAAAGCAATCCAACATTCTTAATTCAGGTCAACTTGCCGAGTGCTTTTCTTAAATTCAAAATTTGTCTGCATGTCAGCTGCGCCTAAGCTCGGAAATTTTACTTATGTATTTTTACATCGTTAGTTTCATATGTTTAGTTCCATTTTTACAATCCATGCTGTCTATGGCGCCAATAGAGAACTAGTGTATACACGATATCACGACGGTATGCAGCTCGATGTAGTAGTAGATGAGCTTCTACATTCACATACATATGTATTAGCCATAATCGGGTGATGAGGTTGTGGCGTTGAACACATGGCGCTATCCGGGGCCGATGGGTTTTTGGTCCAAGGGATCGGCGAGAGGGGAACTTGGTTTATTTTCACTGGGTGCTCGGATCTCCCTCGTAAGTTTCGTTTCAATATTGAATGCACCAAGCTGAGCCAAGCCGAACGGCAGCTAATAATACGTCATATAATTGCTCTGCCTTCTAAACCCATACATGCTATTATTATATGAGTATGATTCTGATGATTATTAATAATGCGCAGAGCCGAACAGCTGACTCCTTCGCCATCTCGTATGATCAGCTCACCCCTTGCTGCCTCTTCTCAAAATTAGCTGTCCGCTTCCTTTCCATCGCCGCTCCAGACGTTAAACGAAAAAGGATCAAAATTGGAAGTAATGAGGTGCAAACTTCCTCGAGGCAAATGTTTCACATTTTTATTCGGATGAATGAGAGATTCCTTCTTCACGAAAGAACCAACGTATCAACCTTATCTTTCGTCCTCGCTATGGTAAGGAGACCATTTATAGGAGATGAAGCCTTTGGACTAGTGAGGTTGGTCCTGTCGATGGTCCAGCGGGAAGAAAACGATAACTGGGAAGGTGTGTGTACGTATGTATGTGTGTATGTGAAGCCACGTCCGGAAAGGGTACTGCTGATATAATATAGATGATTTCGAAAAAAGAGGCAAGAATAGCCGTATACCTGATATACCTATATCTATACGAAGCGTGATCCCTGTGGATAAAAAGCGACCATTTGGAGTTCATCAGCACACCGTGTCCTGGTCAAAGGTGGAATATTCTGTCTCGAGATTAACACAAGCCAACTGGCATCCAGAGACGTATCTGAGGCTGATTCCTATCCTTTTTCCTATCAGGGAAGGTCCCATGTGGTTTTATCTCTGTCCCTCATTCAGCTCCTCCCTGCGCTTCAAGTTATGAAGTTGTCTTCCCTCTCGGTTTAACACACTGCTATTCATCGTCCCTCAAAGCTTTTCTCTCCCTCTCCCAGGTTATGAGGGCTTGTAGTATGGATAATTAACAGGAGCTACTTCCCGTAGCGTTCTATATTTGCTCAGACGCGCGAAGGCACCATGAGTGGTGCCCTAAGCTGGTTTGAGGTAATGTAGTACTCGGAAAATTAGGGATACCGGATAAGGATATTTAAAAGGGTTAATTAACTATGCACTATGGCGTGCGCCAAACTATTACACATTCCCATGGATAATCACTCATAAGACACAATGATGCAATTATATTGAAATTGTACAACCTGATGAAAATGGATCTTTTATATATAATTTCGGTCTCCCTTCTCGGTCTCACCTGTAATTTTCGCAACGAAATAGCGACACCTCATAGCAGGAGCACGATTTTTTCTCAGTGATATTAAGCCGGATACAGCAATGATTTGGCATACGTGTATCCGTTGATAAGATCAAATAAGATGCGATAAAAGAATATACGCTTTAATTTAACGCTTTGTAGCATCATTAACCGCGGAGATGCTTACCTACGTGCACATGGTTAACTGGCACGTAACAGGGTTTACGCGTAATCATGTGTGTGCAATGGGGTTTTGAGACTTTTGAACTTGCAACATTAAAGCTTAGAGTAGAAAGCATGAATGCATTGAAGACTTTGAATTGGTAGGACAGCGAAGCTAGGTCGACGTGCCACCGGATCTCATTGAAACATAAAACTTAAAATGCACTTCCGTCGTTGCAGTCGACGCCTGGAGTTAGGTAGTAGACGTCGGTTTTAGCCCGCACGTCTAGCGCATCGCGGCTCGTCGGCGCTTTTGAAACGTTTGATCACGTTTCAAAGCATGTTGCATGCTGTGCTCTGACTATTTAGTTTTAATAAACGAAAACAAAGACGAAGACGACATCACGAGTCCTGGGCGACGGAATTTATCCTCAAACTGGCCATTAACCTTCCATTACGTCGCTCTTATACCAGACTCTGATATTATAATAGACTCGGAAGAATTTGTATCTTTAATTCACTCCACAATATAATACGGTGCTACCTATAGCCACGAATTTGTACGCCTGTCGTCTATGGATTGTTGATGGTTTCGTATGTTATTTTGAATTATCATGGTCTCGTTTCAGATCCGAGAATAGCTACTGTTAACGATTGAAAAAAAGTGTTTGTTAACGACGTGGTTGATCATAGTCTCGCGTCATAATCACCTTCCGTTTATCTATCGTGTAATATAATACGGCTGTGCGTACCAAGGAAGCTCTATAATTAGTAATTGATTTATTAATCGATAAAATTTTCTAAACCCATTTATATCTTCCTTTTACTCGCTCGTTCAGTCGATCGAGAAATGATCAATGACGTAATTACTGAATGAAATTCAGTGATAATTCTCTTTCTCGATAATTATGTATTCAATTTTCTTTAAGAAGGGTTAAAGTGCCGTGTTTATATTCTCTATGAACATCTAGTTAACGTGAAAGCTATCTATGAGAAAATAGAATGAAATAAAAAGGCCATACTATTTCGATACAAAAGCGACGTCCAGTAACGTAATGACTTCAGGGTTCGGTTGTAAAACGCAACATCAACTATATCACGTGTGGCGTATGTCGCTCATCCTACACCGTAGAGCGCACACTCGTAACCGGAAATGCATTGTGACACGGGTCGGTCATAACGTGGAGATATGATATTACGCGTAAAATAGCCGTAAAACCTTCTTTGCGACCGTGTCATCTCGCCGAGTGCAAACCTCATCTGGTACCATATGACGAAATCCAGAAGCAGCTTAAAACCGACCATGAGGTAAAAGGTGCAGTGTATGGTTAAAACATTGTGGGTTTGTCATTTCTATATGTAGCAAAAAATAATTATAATATACTAGCGTTATAATTATATCTGCTGTGAATTAAGGACATAAGATAAGATTTTCTCAGGTGACAAACTCCGGACGAATCCACTTCAGCATCGATTCATCAATCCCAACTGACTTTTCCCTCGCAGCCACGTGTTGGTCAGCGTAACTATATGTGGTCAATGTTCAAAGGGATGCCCATTCACGGTGTCGGGTATCACGGGAATAACTATTGTCTTTATTTCCAAAGGCAGAATCAATGGGCGGTTGTGGAAACGGACAATAGTTTATCGATATTTCTGATTAATCTATCTTATTGTTTGAAAGGGTCAACTCCATGAACAGATGGACGTTCGCGTTAGTCATCTGAGATTGACCGCTCTGTAAACGATGCGGTTAACCGTTGACACTCGGCATTTTCGCAAAAAAGTCCTGATTTCAAGCTTCAAGAAAAATTTTACGTCATATTTTTCAATTCTCTTATGAATGTGAAGATTCTACTTTCGCGATAGCTGTGTGTAATTCTTTTGACAAAAGTCCATGCTTGCTCGTCTGTCACGGGATTATTAATATATGGTTTCGTTCTATTATACGGCAACTGTAGAAATAAGGATTCGAAATCCGAGTAACTGAGTCACTCAGTTCGTTGAAGTGTGTTCTTTCTTTTATTTTCACTGTTCTTTTTTGTTTTTTCTTTTTTTTTTTTGTTACATCTGCGTAACGCGAGGCGTGTGGTTTTTTTTCATAAAAAAGGAGCCTTTACAGGATTCAATATAGCACCGATTATAACGGTTGAGTGAGTAAGCGTTTTATCCTGTTTCCCGTCAGTACATACACCTATATTGATTGATTTCTCAATTTAATGGATACTTTGGAACAAGGTCTGCGTTCGTAAAAATTCATTGACACTCACTTAACGGGTTAAATAAACCTATTAGAAGGATGGGAAATTTTATTTTATACTTTCCGAAAGCACTGCACCAAAAGATTGATCCACGTAATAACATTTTTCGACGGGTAATTAGGTGATACGTACATGTATATACCTATATGTATATGTACTGTATATAGATATACGACGGATTTCAACGAGAACTAGATATTTTTCTCGCAGAGTGTGAAAGCTTTCAACGTCAATGAGGTAAAGCAAACATTGGTTACAAATAGCTGCTTCCACATTTCCACTGGAATTTGTTGGGACTTTTTTGGTCCCTTGAAATGCTGCAGATAGTATATATATATATAGATATTATTGTATTTGATAGATTATAGTTGATAGTTTTCAGTTGGAAAGGTGGATCTATGTACTCAAATCAGAGTCTCTTATATTATTGGCTGCTCCAATGAGCGACAGTTGTTTTTTTTTATTTTGTTTCTTTCATTTTTTGTTCACTTTCCTTCTCTCCCTATTCAACGTGCCGTATATAGGAACGCGATATTAACGAACGGTGAAGATGTTAATCCTTCTCCGTTATGAGTGGCATCCTGCGTTTCGGTTTGACGAGGGTGTGAAACGAGAAGCTGAAGCAGCGGGTATTGCGCGCGTAAATATTTCCACACAATATAGTTCAGTTCATGGATTAACCGTTTTCGATCGTGCAGTATAGCCGCAGGACGAAGAAGTGCGATTTTCTATTGTGTGCCAAACTGAAAGGATATATGATTATTCAATTTCCTTTAATTTAACTTCAGATATTGCGCGCATACACCCCGTGCTCCATGGGGGTGCCCGTTTTCGGGTCCAGCGATAAATTAAGCGGTGGAAATACGTGTATTATCTCCTCCACAGTGGAACATTTCATTACCACTTGGCTCAGTCTTGCGTAAGCCATTTAACTCAAACCGCGGCGGTCGCACTGTAGTCGTAGAACGTAGCCACCGTCGCGTGCTAAATCTGCCGCTAAGTGGGCTCTGTTTTGTATAAAGATTTACGTCTTTGAGGGGGGATTGTTACTACTCAGACACTCAGTGAACCAGGGAAGACTCGCACATGCTCATAGTATGGTGTGTAGGTAGTACTACCTGCAGCCAAGAAGTTAGAAGGGCGAAGATGCGATTTACCTAACGCGACAGTTATTGCAATGGCCTAACAGCAGCAGTCTATCCCAGTGTTTCGCTAGTCTGGATCATGAACTAATAAAATAATCGCCTCAAAAACTGAGACGAATTTCATTTCAAACTGTGCCTGAATAAGAGCTTTTTTCCAGCCCGTTACGTTTCATTGATTCAAACGAATCCCATAACGGAGAACGTGAGGAGAGACCTCTGATTCATTGCACAGTGAAAACACTGGTACCAGAAAAAGGGTTTCAACGGGACGATTATCACGGTACTTTGAAGAGGTTCAATCTTTGAATCGGTCCATGGTGGTCCTATAAAGCACGGTTATATTTCTGCAAGCATTGTGGAATGAAATCTAGATTGTTGAGTTGATAGGAAAAACTTGGTCCTTTGGGAGTTTGTAAGTCAGCGAGACGGACTTAGCACAGTGATTATAGATTTCTAGGGTTTAGGGAGTCAAGAAAAATTCGCGCAAGGTTTAGGAGGAAGAATCAACCTGATAAGAACACAAGTTAAACAAACATGTTTTGTAAATGGAGAGTCGGGGTGACGTCGAGGCATTCTGAAACGCCCGAGTTACCCGAGACTTCGAGGAGACGACGACGCGACGCCCCGTTGAAATAACAACTCGAGTCAATACCGCGGAATAATGGCACTTCTGCTCGAGTCACGCTAAAGCACTGGAAGAGTCCTACTTGAAAATAAAAAAATTAAAAAAATGAGTTGTTAGATAAAATATTCGTCAAGTGATGAATTCGTACAGAATTACGATTTACGATAGGCGCCGAATATTCCAGAGAAAGGAGAAGAAAAATTACACGAAATTATATTCTCAGATTAACTCGACTCGAAAGAAATAAAATCGAAGGGAATCGGCGAAGAAAAATTTTGTTTCTCGTAAAGGATGTAGTGCCCGACAGTACGAAGATGGGTTAGGTGGTCGAGGAAGGCAACCACTCGGTGTTTACTCAATGTCAGCATCAGTGTTTGCCTGCGACGCCTAGAATTTCCGAGGCAAGTCTCAGAGTCGGTGATGGGTGTCATCGGGTCAATCTCTCCGAAATAGAATTCTAACAACTCGAGAGCGAGCTCAGGTGGCAGCGATTTGTTACCCCGGAAAAGTATTTGGATGAAAATCGTACTGGGAAGTGATTTGTTTTGTCACCTAGGTACTTTGTGTCTGCCAAGATTTTTGATGACTCACAACGATGACCGTAGGCTAAGAAATTCAAGACGTATTAAAAAAAATTCCCATGTGGCTGCAATATCGCTACGGTTTTCAAGCTGCCTGCAAAGATTTCATCCCGAGTATTTGGGGAGCGCTAATTGGTGAACGAGACCATTTTCGTGTACGTAATGACTTTCTCTTGTCCCACTGGGAGGTGGTGCAGGCGGTGTAGGGAAGCTCGCTTACCGGTTACCCATTGTCTTCCGTTACAGAGATTGTTCCAATACCTCGAGCTTCTATTCAACGGTCCCCATTCTTCGCGGTGGGTTTCCCTTCATTTCCGGTTATGAAAGAGATGATTTTACCGAGGTATTCTAACCTGTATATATATACCTATATGTCTTGGGCACACGGAATCATACCGTATGCCAAGGATGTAAGTACAACGGCCTGCGCATTTTTTTTTTTAATAAGAACAGCCTCACAGGTTTTTCATCGAACCACAATGAACACGAAAAGTTTTCATGCGATTCGTAGAGCTTCGAATTTAGGCGATGGCTGGAATACAGGGACCCAGATCGACTTTGAGGACCTTCAGTTCAAACATTGGCGATATGAAACTTTAATGAGAAATCTGAAGTATAATTCCAAGAGCGTGTAATTCTGCGAAAAAATTTTAGCAATCTTGTGAAAATTGCTTAAGGAGGAACATCAGCTTCATCAAAATGGTGATAACTAAATGAAATTTTCAGAATATATTCTTGAATATACATTCGATGGCCTCTCAAATTTTTAAACGGTTTCATTCAGCCATTTTTTAATAAATAATTTGCAAACTTTGAACATTTTATACATGATCATAGCGAATAACTCGTCAGCCACGTCTTGAAATATTCATAGTAAAATAAAAAATGGTGATAGGTCAGAAAAAAACTACCTCTGAACAGCTCAAACACTCAAGAACCTATATGCAAAGTTAGAGGTGTTTTCATTCTGCCATTTTCCTATAATTATCAGAAATTCTCCGAAAAATGCGATATTTTGTCGTTTTTCACGCTAAAGCAAGGCAATCGTGGTACACCCGTTGCCGTGTACAGTGTTTTTTTTCTCTCGCGAGTCGTTTTGATTGGCGTACAGCCACGGACAGCTGAGAGATTTCAGGAGGGGTTGTAGCTCAACACTACCAACCCTCCCTATTAATTTCCCCTTACGCGCGAAGCTGATGTTCCTCCTTAATATGACCAAAGAATGGGGTTGATAGCACAGGATGATTGATATTCAGAGGCAGGAAGAGCGGAAAAGAAGCTTATATCAGTTGTGAGAAAAAATATCGTAAGAATTTCTTTGTGTCAAAACAGCTTTTAACTCACCTGACATGACAGTTTCAATTTAGAAATTTGCATGTTACAAGAGGCGCTGTTTACTTGAGGAATATTTATTATAAAATTATAGGTCTACCGAAGTTTAATCGCTATTGCTAATGTCCTTGTGAGCAGCGAATTGTGTAAAAGTTGGAATTGAAGTTGAAACGATATTTAATATGATGGAATTATTTATATTCAATTTGCGAATCTTTCTATCATAAGTTCCGTCAAGCGATGATCGAAAATCTAAGAATTGTATTAATCGATTGCGATATGAATTTTCTACTCAATATTCTCAATAGGAATCGGAAATTTCAATCCGGTATCAAATATGCTAGGATCTTATCTTCTCAAGTTACGCATTCAAATATTAAAGACTTAAATATTTGAGGACCTACATGCATCAGAAGACATGATTTCGGGTGTCTGAAATATTCATGATTACAAAAAGTGTAAAGGTCCGGGCATATTCAACGATATCTCGACATATTTTTGTGGCAAGTTGATCAAAAATCATATTCGAAATGCGGACAAGTATGTACTTTAAATGTTTCACGTGTAACACGCGTCATGATTTGATCGATCTTCGACTTAGGCCGATTTTTATCTGCCCCCTCAATTATACGATGTACTTATTTTGCGGGAATTCGAAAGCACCCCGTGTATGTATTTGTACCCGTGATATTCTGTTCAATAACGGTATATTAGCCATTAGCGACTTATCACGCGGGATATAAGTTCTATATCGGGAAAAGATATGAAGATAAATTGGGGAAATCTAGGCTTCGCGTATCAGAAGCCAAAAGCTGTGAGTTCGTGGGATCTGGATCTTTCCAACGGCGCTAAAAGCCGTAACCTTAACGGAGAATCGAAGCTGCTTACCATAAAGTCTATCCTAAAGCCGGTAAACCTCGCACAGACCCAGCGTCATGGTCCCATAGCGAAGCTTGCCCAAACAGGATTGAAAAGCTTCGAAGCTCTTGTTTGACCCGCGGGGCAATACCGTTTTATTTTTAGAACCGGCTCTAGGAAAGTCTTTGGTAAAACTCTTTTTTCCCCACTGATCTGCGGCCGGAGAATGACGTAACTGTAACCAAACTGTCCCCTACAACCGCAACGCGTTTTCTTCAACCCTTTTTTTCTCAGTCCTTCGTCACTCGAACAGTTTACTCTGTATACAAGTTTACCTCATCCTCAGGGTTCTTCTTCTCTTTGACCTGATCTATTCTTACCGTCAATGATGTGAATAGGGTGAAATTCGTGATTTCAAAGTCGACCGCGAAAGCTACGATTGTGCAGCTCATACCCCCGAACGGTGAAAAAGGAGGAGAACCGCATGAGCTTAATCTGGACCAGCGACTGTTTTGTATGAGATAAGCGACAGGGAATTGATTCGAGGGAAAATCATTCGAGTGACAAGTAAGACGTGTGATATTGGACAGTATTAGTCGAGGGTAAACTATTCTGTGAACAAAGGAGGATTGTCCTTTGCCCAGATAATGCACCCAACTCGAATGTGCTCGAATGTTATTACTGTGCCCTTAGCTCAGGTCTTTGCACGCGTGGCATAATCCCTGCATTGAAGCAATATATCGTCAGAAATTTTCCTCCCATTCGTGTTAAGCCAACAACTGTCTACGTCAAGAGACACAAAGAGCAGGGCTATATACTCGTAACAAATTTGTTACTTATTTGTTAAGAGAGGAAAACAGATATACGACACGTTGAATATAAACTTGGAAACGTTTGAAATGGTTGAAAATATCCTCGCTGTGACTAAAAGCTCTAGTTTCATGAAGTGATACTCTTTTCGTCCAGTTTTCTAACTACAGGTACATACACGCTGCCTTCACAAGTTTAACCAATGACAAACAGTAGAACTGTGTACTTTGGGTACGTGTACGCGTAAAGTACACACCGAGTTGGTAGATATACCTGCAGGCTGTAATACTTGTGCGTGTGAATATACTTAGAACACGTGTTTATACCGATCTATATGCATACTACACGCATATGAATATATGTTGAAGCTCTGATATGCTTGCTCAACTATTTGATGCTTGTTTGGGAGTTGGCTCAAGGATTAAGCCTGAGTTAGCAAAGTTAGTTGACTCTATACATGTATATTCTGGCTTGCAATTTAATCCCTTGTTACACCAAAGGTATACAGTACTACGAGAATTCACCGATGGGTAGAAAGAGATCAGGTTATTTGTTTTATCAAAATTGTCGAAATTCTGAGGGATGTCAATTAAAAATTTCACACCGGGTCGTCGTATTATCAAATTTTCGATACAACCAGGTTTTAAAAATTTCTAAAATACCAATCTGTGGTGAAAGCAGACCGATCTATGTATATCGTACAACGTTATATTGAATTTTTATTCATACGTGCTCATTCGCGGATCTGTGTTTGCCAAGCATGCATGCATGCGAGTAGGTATATATGAGGGTTGTGTTTCTGACGCGTATGAGTTTCGAAATATTATTATGTGTGGTGAGGCTTCGTACAGCTTCTGGCTTTGCCTGAATATGACGGGCGCATGCACTCGGTTTATCGTTATGCATGGAAAATTTAGTTGTCTAGCTTCGTTAGATAACATTATATACCTACCCACGCCCGAATAGCAAATAAACTTTAAGCGAGTTACGTAAGTCCGCATCATCCCCAAAGCTTCATACTCATAAATCCAATTTCTTCGCCGATTTTGTTCAATCCTTATCATCGTTCAACGAAACTTTAGTTGAAAATGATAATCACTGCAGGAACGAAATAAGAAACAAAACATATGTTTACCTACTATCCTTCACTCGCCAATAATCGCATTCTCCCTGTCCCTGAAGATTGCGTAAAGATATGCAGACACCGAGGTGTGTAAACACTCTCAATGCTATCTCGTGTCCTATTGTCTTCGTGAGTAGAACAGCTACCGCTTCGGGCAAACAGTACGATGCATAAAGCGATATTTAACAATCAAATTTCAATCTACAGTCGAGACAGACCAGACCACGCGGCGCGTCTAGTTACACAGTTAAACAAGCAACCCTTTCCATTAATATTACAATGGTGTTACGTGCTGTGATGTATTTATCTCCGTTTCAGGTTCCTCCCAACCATGACTACTACCCTTATACTCGTCCTGCGTCCCTCCACCAGTTAGACAGTTCTATTTTACGCAGGAAAGCTTTTCCCCTCGTCATATTCACCACCTGAGTTACCGAGGACCGACTTACACTTTGCTTCGCAAAATATTCAACACCCTGTTTCGTAACGGAGGAACTCTGATCCGAGTGTTACATAATGCGATGACGTCATGGCATTGCCTTATCGACAGGGGCTGATCTGCATATTCATCGCCTATAGCTTGCGGTAGTAACCGAGTTCCCGTTTTCCCTCGTATCCTTG